>OZ020569.1:35199388-36554644 GCA_963971475.1 Chrysops caecutiens
TTTTCATTGCTTTCTCTACTTCGGTGGAAAATCTTTTTCAGTCCTTGTTCCTGAAGGGTTTTCCTACCTGAACCTTCCGATTGATATGAAAAAGAATTTTCCCATGATCCGAAAAGGAGTGTTCGGAAGAAAATCTTCATTTTTCCACGTTTAAATCTGTAGTGTTAGTGGCCAATGTTAGGTCTCTTACGTGCTAGCTAACTTTGTTAGTTAAGGTGGGTGTGTCACCCCGATTACAAATTGTTAGGTTAGTAGTGATTATAAACTCTAAAATTGACTTTCCCCTTCCGTTGATTTTTCTGCTACCCCATTGGACGTGATGACCGTTCGCGTCATCCCCCATCACCATGTGCAAGCCTCTAGTTTCGGATCGTATGGCATGTACGTTGAGGCAAGAAGCTAGTTTGTTTCGCCCCTCTCCGCTAGTCCTGCCACCACCAAATCATTTGTGCTATGCTGTGAAAGTAAAGTCTGATTCAATGATCTCTTTGCTACTATACGCGCTCTTTTTTTACCTGTTGTACTAGAATGAAGTAGACTATAATTTTTTGACCCAAGTCCTCGGATTTGGCCTCCTGAGAGCCTCGGTTCCTGGACCAGGGCCAAGTCTACTCCATTCTCCTCGATATTCAGCATCAAATCCTCGGTGGCCGCTTCGTAGTGGTGCAAATTACTTTACTACTTGCACTACCTGCAGCGTCGTTGGTGCCGCTCTTAAATTCATTGGGAAGGCTTACCTTCGCAGCCTTGAACCTGAAGCCGAATTTGATGTTTCCGTTTGAATCCTTTAGCTTGGAAAGAGACTCGTCTTCGACCGTCACGACAAGTCTCGTCTTCATGCCATGCCCGTTCGGGCACTTAGGAGCCGTCCATAAATTACGTCACGCAATTTTCAGCGATTTTAGACCCCCTCCTCCCCCCATGTCACGCCTTGTCACATTTTTAGGACCCCCCCGTCTAAAATTATGTCACATTAAAATTTTTCACCCCCTTTAAAAAAAAAAAATTTTTTAACGCTTTGGGTTTGAGAAAATTTTCCAAAACTTTTCGGGACGCTATACTGTTAATAATGGCAATTAAACAAGTACTCTGACAAAAAGAATAAATTTTGAGACCTTTTTTGTTAAATTCTCTATTGTTTTGCCTTTGAACTCTTTCTTGGAAAATGAGAACAAACAAAACGCACGCGACTCAGTTAGGAAGTGAGGATTTCAAAAATACCGAGGCGCGTCACGCCGATGCAAACACCCCCCACCCCTCTGTCACAGTGTGTCACAATTCTCTGCTCTGAGCCATTACCACGTTTGAGCAAAGTTCCTTACCTCTGGAGGACTCTCTTCCCAGTATGAGCCGCCGACTTTCGACTCATGCTGAGCAGGAGCACAAAAAGTGTTCCACTGTCTCCTCTTCCTCCTCGCACTCCTTACAGAGACTGTCGACTGCGACTCACCACCTTTGGAGGTTTTTCCCGACCGGACAGTGTCCTGTAATGACCATTGTGATGGTCCGCACCGAGGTTTTTGTTGCTCTTAACAAGCCCGCCGTTCTTGTCTCATCAATTCTGGGCCACAGTTGCCGTGAGTTGACGCAGTCATCTCTGTTGCTCCATCTCTTACTGTGTTGTTCCCGAATTATCCTGTCGATGGTCTCTTTGAACAACCTCATCTGTGGCTTTGTAGATTTAGCTTCTTCAGCGCTGTGGATTTCGGTTCCGATCCTTGCCAATTTAGCCGCCCGTATGTTCCCTTCCACATCACTGTGTGCGGGTACCCAACAGAGGCTGATTTTGTTTCGGATCCAGTACAGTGCTTCTCATCACTGCCTTCGACTTGATTGTCTTAGATTCCAGTGATCTAGGAGCCGCTTGACTGTCGCAGTAGATTGTGACTTTCAGGTCATCTGCGTTAGATTTGCTGCTCTCTCTATTGCGTTGATTTCCGCTTGCAGTATACTACAGTCTTTATTGAGTCTATGTGACTCTTCGACTTGTAGTATCTCCGAGTATAGGCCGACCCCAGTCCCCATTTCAGTTACTGAGCCGTCCGTGAATACACTTATTTCTCCTCTGTTCAGGATGTAGCCTTTGTCCCACTCATCTCTGGTTGGGATTTTGACATCTAACTCCTCCCCAAACCATTGCCTTGCCACCATGTAGTCCGTGCGCTGTCGTAGCACTCCGGCTTCCACGGTGCCTTCCATTTTCAACATCTCTTCCAGTATACTAGCATGACCCTGATCTGTGTGCCTCAATTGTTTTGTTTCCCCCAACCTGAGTGCTGCCAGACCCTTTGCAAAGAGGCTTAATATCGCCTCAAGCGCAGCTGATGTGTGCTCTTAATAGCTCCCGCTCTTATCGTTGCTAGTCGCTGTGCCTTTCCCAACATCTGTTTATTGCCTCTCTCGAAGGATCTAGTACTTGTCCTTTCACCTTTGGTAGTCTGACCTGCGGCGTCTTATATCTTCTGGTGAAGATAACAAACTTCATCTTTTCAGCGTTTATCCCTAGCCCGTTCTCCTCTGCCCACTTATTTGTCTCACTTAAGTCTCCACCCATGGTGTCGCATATCGTTTGTAGGTCTTTGCCAGTTGTCAGTATGACTATGTCATCTGCGTAGGCGGTGACCCTTATTCTTCTACTCCTGAGATCTTTTAAGATCGAGTTAATTACGATCAACCACAAAAGTGGGGACATTACCCCTCCTTGTGGCGTGCCTGTGGTCGCCCGTCTTCTGATCTTGTTATTTCCCACTTCTGTACTGATAATTCTGCTGTTTAGCATACTTATTATCCAGTGCGTTATGGTGGCCTCCACGCTAAACTTCTCTAATGCCTCTCTTATTGCATTGGTCTTTACATTGTTGAAGGCTCCCTCTTTGTCCAGAAACGCCCCTAGGGCATATTCCTTTTGCTGGAGGGATTTTTCAATCGTTCCAACCACTTCATGCAGCGCACTTTCCACCGATTTGCCTTTGAGGTAGGCGTGCTGTGCTATACACTCCTCCTCTATTTTGGTCTTCTGCTTGATGTTAAAGTCCAAGAGCCTCTCCATTGTCTTTAACAAGAAAGAGGAAAGGCTTATTGGCCTAAAGTCCTTTAGTGTAGTGTTGCTCGACTCCCCGATTTGGAATAATAAACAGCCTTGAAAGATGCTCGTCACTACCTCTGCTATGCTGCCTATACAATTTTGCAGCATGGCTGGGGTGATTCTATCCGGCAACGCCGATTTGTATGGCTCAAATGTTTTCACCGCCCATATTACCTTCTTCTCGGTGATGGCGTCTTTTATAGTTACCTCCTTTGGACTAATCCTGATCCTTGGGTTCTCTTCCTCGTCCCATGTTGTTCCTCGTCGCCATCAGCAGCTCTAGTGTCTCCTTGCTCGACTTCGTCCACGAACCATTTGGTCTCTTCAGGTTTCCCCTAATTATGACGTCTTTGGAAAGAATTTTCCTGAACCTTGAGGACTCGTTCACGTCCTCTAAAGAGTTGAGGAAGTCGACCAGGGAGTCCCATTTTGCCTTTCTTATCTTACCCTTATACTCAGTAAAACTACGCTTGTAATTAGCCCAGTCCTCCTCTTATATACTTTTCTTTGCTTTGTTATAAAGCCTTCTAGTAGCGTCCCTCTGTTGCTTGAGCTCTATGTTCCACCATTTATTGGTTTCCCTTCGAGCTCTGCTTATGTTTTCTGGAAGGCTTTTATAGTAGCAAGATCTCGCAAAGTTGTCTTACGGACTTTTCCAGATCCGCCACCGTGTGGAGGTAGGTACCGAAACACTGTGTGCTCTTTGTTTTTATTGCCTTCTCCACTTCGGTGGAAAATCTTTTCCAGTCCGTGTTCCTTGGATTCCTGTAGGATTTTCCTACCTGAACCTTCCGATTAATGTCGAAAAGAATTCTCCCGTGATCCGAAAAGGAGTGCTCGGGAGAAACTCTCCAGTTTTATACGTTTAAATTAATTGTGTTAGTGGCCAATGTAAGGTCTATTATCTCCTCCCTAATTTTGTTAGTAAAAATGAATGTGTCACCCCGATTACAAATTGTTAGGTTGGTAGTAATTATAAACTCTAAAATTGACTCACCCCTTCTGTTGATGTCACTACTCCCCCATTGGATGTGATGGCCATTCGCGTCGACTCCCATCAACATGTGCCATCCTCTAGTTTCGGCCTCTTGAACAAGGGCCCGAAACGCTGCTGATGGGAGTCTCCTTCCTCGTATGGCATGTACGTTGAGGCCAGGAGCTAGTTTGTTTTGCCCCGCTCCTCTAGTACTGCCACCACCAAGTCGTTCGTGCTGTGCTGTGAAAGTAAAGTGAGATTTAGTGATTTCTTTGCTACTATACACGCCCTCTTTTTACCTGTTTTGCTTGAATGCAGTAGACTATAACTTTTTCACCCAAGTCCTCGGATTTGGCCTCCTGAGAGCCACGGTTCCTGGACCAGGGCCAAGTCTACTCCATTCTCCTCCATGTACAGCATCAAATCCTCGGTGGCCGCCTCATTGTGGTGCAAATTACTTTTTACCACCTGCAGCCTCCTCGGTGCCGCTCTTTGACTCATTTGGAAGCCTCACCTTCGCTGCACTGAAACCGAATTTGATGCTTCCTTTTGAGTCCCTAAGTTTGGCAAAGGACTCGTCGTCAACCGTCACGACCAGGTCTTTGCCAACTCCATTTGGACACTTGTTCGTGGAGATAGTTCTTAATTCTACTTGTAAGGGAGACTCGATTTCGGGATGACCTCCAATTTGGCGCCTGGCCAAAGTTCACCAAGGCTCTCGACCACCCGGTTTAGGAAATCAACAGATTTCCGCCCCGAGCAGCCAATGACCTTGACTCCCTTGTGCCAACTTGCCCCTTCAAATGACATCTCCTCTATCGAGCCACTTTGCTCGCTTGCCATCGCATACAGCAACCTCATCTTTACCTTTCCCCACTTTTCAGCAGATATTTTGCCATCTAGATCTGATCGATCTATGATGGCCATCTGACAATCAGCGGGTGCGTGGTCTATCGACGAGGTTTTTGGCTTTTTCGTTATTTTCTCCTCCTCCTCGTTGGATCGGTCCCTTTTAGCTTTCTTCTGGGAAGTTAGCTGTGGGCCTTTCCTGAGGAAAAGGAGGAAACAGCGTTAGACCTTTGTAGCTTGGGGCTCTTACCGTTCGCTCCCCCTTCGGACCTTGATGGTCCTGGAAGCTCCTCATCGAGTGTCACCGATTTCTGCGCAGCAGTGCCACTCTTTTCGAAATCAGCGATAATCCTCCTGTTCCTCACCAACAGGCTTCCTTAGTAGGAGGTTCTTTAAGCTGGCCTTGGCATTTTTATATCTTTTCTTTTTCTTTTTTCAGAGACTTTGGTTACGGCCTCAGTCTCTTTTCGACCTCAGAGTCAATGGTCCCAACGCTGTTGACGGACATGCCGTCGTCAGTTTGTGAGGCCTCCAGGCCTGTAGAGCTGTTGACCGATCTACCTGTGCCTTGTCTCACACTTGTAACATTCACCTCAACGTTGGCCAAGTCTACCTTCGTTGCTGTCGTAAGTTCGAGTGTTCCCTCTCCAGAACCCGATTGGGGCACGGCCACATCTGCAGAGGTGAGTGGATTTGACGACTGAGTCGTCGTACCACCGGGGTAATTAAGTTAAAGCTCAAACCCATGTTAAAAAAGGGGTCCTCCTATTGTCCGCGGCCAAGTGTTTAGCTTTCCGAGTTCAGATAACTTTACTCGTCGGCCTATTCCTTGACGATCCAAGAGATTTTTCCTAGACTCCCACTATCCGCAACCTGTCGACGCGCCCGGTGTCTAGGGAGGCATCGAAGACCTCTAAGAGGTTTAGAATAGCCGTTATTTGTATCCCGGGAATACACATGTTACATTACGTAAATGATCCTTAGTTTGGCGTTTCTTCTTAGTTGGTTTGATCCTCAAATTAGAGCCAGATGTGCGAAAACTCCATTGGCCTTCCTGATCCTTTGTGCTATGTCCTTGTCCGTCCCACCTTACGATACTATGATACTATGCTTCCATTCTAGACAAATTTTTCGACTCTCTCGACGACCTTGCTGTTTTGCTCCGGTTATTGGTTGTCTCTTTCATTTATCCTCATTTCCTTTGTTTTTCCCAAGTTTATTTTTAAACCAACTATCTTTCCTCCGTTATCCAGATCTTTCAGCTTGTCTTCCATATCTATTTTTCTGTGAGCCATAATGCATAAGTCGTCGATAAAATCAATGTCTTCAAGCCTATCTGTGAGCCCCCATCTCAGTCCTTTCGGCCTTCTTGTTATTTTTCTCGTTACTCCATCCAAAACCATTAGGAACATGATTGGCGTCAAAGAAGCATTAGAATAAATATTTTCTTCAAGTAGACATAATATTTCTTTTAATATTTTATATTTCACGCAATAAATTTTTTTATTGTTGATAAGTAATAAAATTAAAAATTGAAAACATTTATCCAACATTTTTATTAAACCAGATCTGGTGGAATTTAATAAGATCACTAAAATATTATACTTGTTTTAATTGTAAGAATTGAAAAAAGAAGTTAATAATAAATTAATTAGACAAACTAATAGTCATTTATTATTTATTCTGTGCGAACGAAGTCGCGGGTAATCTTTAGTAAATAATAATTATTACACACTCATACTACGGTTGATATACATACATAGTATAACGTGATAGGTAAGGAGTTACTGTTGTTGCTGGCGACGTGCGGTTTAGCAGTATAACTTAAAAAAGCATTAATTTCGGAACAAAAGGCATGCCAGACTGTTGTTATTATCAACTTGTAGTTGTCGATTTGAGGGAATGTACTTGGACTTGTTTTTGAGAAAAAGAATCAGTTGGCGTTGAATTAACGGAGGTTAAATAATTTAAAATCGAATTGTTATGAATTAATTTTTTAAGAGTAGATGAAACTCTTGAGTTGCAAAAGAAAAGGGAACAGTTAATTTTTCATTTTTTAATATAAGCAGTTAATTAAGAGAATTTGAATTTTTATATTCTAGTAAGTAGTTTGTCGTGAAATTTTCACTGAATTTGGATGCAATTTGTACAACTACTTACTCACAATGAGTAATATAGTGGCAGAGAGGAGACAGAAGACGATAAACGAGGTGATGGAAAGTAACAAGAAAATAAAGAACCCGGTGGTGGACAAGAGAGGGATGATCATGATGTCGATCAACGGAGGAGGAGATAGAGCGGGTGAAGAAACAGGAGGCACCGCTCATTCTAAAAAGGTCGGGGAAAGTGACCAGGACACCGCCGGGGGGGAAGAGCGTATAGGATAAGAAATACGAAGAGTTGGTAGGCAAAGATAAACCGAAATTTGTGGAAGGTGTAACGTCAGAGACGAGGGGGAGCGGGGCGGAGGTCTCTCTGGAGAAGATCATGAAGATGATTGACGCATTGGGGGAGGATACGGAGAAGGAGGCAATCGAAAGGAGAAAATTTTATGAAAGGATGGGGAAAGACGACGAAAAGAGAGGGAGAGTAGAAAAAGAGTTGAGAAAGACAATGAAGCTTTATCTGGAGGAGATAGAAACGGAAAGAAAGAATTTGGGCGGTACAGGATGCGAGAATTGAGGCTAAAGATGAAGATGTAAAGATAAAAGAAGAAGTAAAGGAGGTTAAGGAAGAACTAAGATCGGCGATAGAGGGACTCAAAAGATTGAAAGAAATTGAAAGGAAGGGGGGAAAGAAGGAAGAGATTGAAGCAAAAGTAAAAGAAAATGAAGAAAAGGAAAATGAAAGGGGGATGAGAGAGAATAGGTTAGAGTGGGAGTTGGTGTTAATAAGGAGAAGGGAAAGGAGGACAAATATTGCAATCACAGGGGTTAAAGGGTTAGGGAGGGGGGATGAAGTCAAATTAGAGAGCTGGATTCAAAAGAAGCTAGGTTTGGAAATAAAAGTAGAGGGGACTCAAATCATGAGAGGTATGGAACACAAGATAATAGTGGAATTTCAAAATGCGGGAGATAGGGAAAAGGTGTTGGACACAAAAGCGAAACTAAAGGGCTGGAATATTTTCTTAGACAGGGACCTCACATGGAGGGAAACACAGGGTAGAATGAGAATAAGGGAGATGGCAAGGAAAGGAAGGTTGGAAAGGAAAAGCATTTCAATAAAAGAAACCAGATGTGGATAGGGGAAGAAGAGCTTACGTCGAATGGAAGGAAAATGGGGTTTATAAAAAAGGTGGGAAGAGAATAAGATGTGATTATTTATTTATTTTGATTATTTATTTGTTTGACTTAATTCAAGTACAAGTACAATGAGGGCGTGACAACGAATAGAGAAAAAAAAGATAAAAGGAGAAAAAAAAAGTAAAATAAATACAAAGTACTTAATACTTAAAAACAACTCAAAATGAGGAGAGTGCAAAAAGAGCATAAGAGAAAAGAAAAAAAGAAAAAAAAGCTGGGGTGTGGCTATGTCATGGACACGGCCGTGTGTTGTACGTGAATACGTTTATGTAACGTACAAAAGCAAGGAAACAAATAATTATTTTGTTACAATATAAGTTTATTAATTATAGGTCTGTGATACGAAAAGTACGACACAAATAGCATACAAGGTACATCCAGATTTCTGGTAAACGTTAAATCAATACAGGTATTACCTAACGTTGTTGGAGAAGTTCCAATATAAAACAAATTGAACTCGCTGAGCATGAAGTCAGGCAATGAACGGTTTTGTGAGACATCAACATTAAAGTCTCCAACTATCATAACTGGTGTAGTAAAATCAGGCTCGTAATCGGGTATAATTTTAGCGATGTTTTTGAGTTTAATTGTGGATATGGGTGGATATACACACACCCGAGTACGAATTTGAAGATGCCATTGGCCTTTATGTTTACTAGACAGACATCACCTGCTTTTGGGTCTTTCATTTCCAAATAAATTTCCGAAATGTCAATGTCAACTCTATTACAATCAGTGATGTTGCGATATATGGCGACTCCACCGGCTTTGACTTGATGATAATGATACCGCTACCGATAATGTAGTTGCAATTTGTCTGTTCTTAGCGGTATTACAATATGAAGTCAGATCAAAGCCAGGCACCGAAAAATGGGGATCTTGTACCAAATTTTGCCGATTTTGAATTTCAAAATCGAATTCAAACAACCAGGCTGGCAGAATCGCCAGCAACACAAAAATTTCGCCACCGCACAAAATTGTGCAACAAACATTGAGCATACGGTGACACCCTACAAAGGGAGCGTGTGTGACGCACGCATGTGTTTGTTTCGATGAGAAACAAACGCATGCGGGCGCCACACATACTCTCTCGGTGGGGTGACACCGTTCGTTGACGTTCGGTTGCACAATCACATGTACTGGCGAAATTTTTGTGTTGCTGGCGATTCTCCTAGCCTGGTTGTTTGAATTCAATTTTGAAATTCAAAATCGGCAAAATTTAGTTCAAAATAACCTCATTTTTCGGCGCTTCCCCCTCCGCCGCGCGCGATGCGTCACTGATCTCGCTTATCCTAGTGATTTCTTTGATACTTTAGCTATTCGGTTGTATACTTTAATTTCGGATGTAGTGCATAGATTCGAAGCTACAACGCCAAACTGTATCCGATTTTATCATTAGGTTTTTTGGATTGCCCCCGTATGGTACCAAATTTAAAGACGTATTCACGTCAAAAATTAAAGTAAGTAAAATTAACTAAGCACAGCACTTCAAAAAACTTAGAAATAGATACATAAAGGGTTTAAAGCTCTAGAATTGAATTACTAGAAGGGAGAGAACGTTCATCGAATCAGGGTGCACCCAGTTTATTATAGTGGTGGAGCAGCCTCAACACAGTTACGTAAGAGTGTGCGGAGACTGCTAGATCCTAGAGCGCGTTGAACGAGAGGAGCAACGCGATTGTAGGCCCGCAGCATGCGAGTCACCGGTTCCATCCTGCGTAGTCAGTGTGGTGGAAGCTTATCTCGAACAAGTGTGAACTTCTGAGGTCCCTGTTTCCGTGCCGCGAGGCGATATGCTTCGTAATCAGCGGTGCACGTATGTTCCCCTGGAGGACACCATGCCACGAAGGTGATGTCGGCAATCGCCCGGCGACAAGAAAGAGTTTGTGATCCAATAAGTCCCAGGCGATCCACGTACGGAGGAAGGAGAACCCCGCAGGAAGCGTTTCTGTACAGCTTCAATTCTTCCCGAGACCAAACCTGCGAAGCATACTCGAGGATCGGTCGGACAAGGTATACAGAGACTTACATATGTATGGGTCAGCAAACTCCCTGGACCACCTAAGTATGAACCCTGTCATCCCACTAGCTCTATGAACCACATAGTTGATGTGGTCCGTAAAGGAGAGCTTCGAATCTAGATAGACATCAAGATCTTGGACGAGTCCGACCGTGCTGATGGTAGAGTCGTTAATACTGAAGGTTTAAGGCACAGAGTCGCTTTCTGGAGAAGCATACATGCTCGCACTTAGAATTGTTGAGCATGAGATTGCTTTTATGGCACCATTCAGCAAATAGACTTAGATCATTTTGCAGAAGCCTGGCATCAGACAGAGAGCGAATGTTTTTAAATAGTTTAGTGTCATCAGCATAGCTTAGAATTGAGGAGTCACGCACTACGCTGGAGGCATCGTTAGTGGTAAAGATAAAGGCCCCTATTCTGGGAGTCACGTGACATTACATGGCGATCCTGCAGACTTGCGGACCAAATGGCAGCTTCTGATTGGCAAGACCTGCTCAACGACCGTTTCAACAAATTATGCAGCCAATTTGAACAGGAATTTGCAGAACTCCAGAAGGACGTCACACCAATAACAGAATATATCCCGCAGGGAGAAGAAACGGCCACCCCAGAATACATACCAACTCCTATTGAAGAACTTCGACACATAGGTCCTAAGAAGTTGACAATTGAAGAATATCGCGCACGACAGAACAAAAGGAAGCCGACCGATACAGTAGTAACACCACCAATTAAGAGGAAGAGACGTGGAGGAAAACAAGTAAAGTTGCGACAACAAAGAAAGGAACTTCACCGGCTCATCGCAATTACGTCAGGAGAGGAGCAGAAGAATCTGTTCAAGAAATTAAGGCAACTACAGTGATGGGGAATTGCCAAACGAATGTTCAGGAGACCTTTGTCGAGGAATACTCCCAATCATTAACTACAGCAGCGGTACTTATAGGGATTTTTATAATAGCCTATTTTTATAAGCGTTACAATGAAAAATATGTAAAGAAGCAATTAGTTAGGACTATTAACGTATAATATTTAAGAATAATTAAAATATTAATTTTCTTACATGATTTAATAAATAATGCAAATATAGAAGATATAATACATTCGTTTAGTTATGCAAGAACTACAAGAGCTAGTGAAAGAAGTTGAAGATATATTAAAGAATTTAAAAAAGAAAGGACAAAAAGTTTACACACTGGTTGCTATAAAAGGCAAACAGGAGCAATTAGATAAAATTCGAACGAAATTTTCAACTTTGTGCAATGTAAGTGACGATAGCGATATTTTAGAAATAAAACAACATTTCGCGAAGATATATCAAGAGACAGTAAAATTGTTAGAAGCTCAACTTGCTAAAGTATTAGAAGACTCAAAGATGGCGGATTTTGATTTACAAACTGCCATGAAAGTTATTCCTGTTTTTGAAGGAAAACAAAAAGAATTAAATTCATTTATAAAGTTAATAGAAATATTGCATAAAAGTTTAAATGCAAACGGTAAAACAGCCCTTGTAGATTTTGTATATAATGTTAAGCTAACAACTAATGTTCAATTAATAATTGGTAGTACGGGAGTTCCTACAACATTTGAAGATTTATCTGCTAGATTACGTTTAAGATTTAAGACCACTAACACCATACCACAAATCCATACAGCCTTAAGCAGCCTTATGCAAAAGAGAATGAGCATAAAAGTCTACAAAGACAAAATTTTAGAACTAATATGCGAACTAAGTTCCTTACAGATAGCTGATTTGGGTACAGGTGCTACAGCAGCTCAAATAGAAACTATTACAAAGATTAACGACACATATGCACTGTCGGTATTTAAAAATGGTTTGAATGAGCAACTTAAAGGTACAGTTTTTGCAGCAAGGCCAAATACTCTGGCAGATGCTATAGAAATTAGCCTTGAGTTAGAAAAAAGTGAGACACAGGCACCAAACAGCGTATTTTATTATAGGGAAAATGATAGGAATAGACAATTTAATCAGCGTAATAACAATAGGAATTATAACTACAACACTAGAAATAATAATGGGAATGGTAACAACAGAAATGGGAACTATAGAGGTAACACTTATAGGAATAATAACAATAACAATAATAACAATAACTGGAACAATAACCGTAGAAACAATAACTCCGGGAATAATATGAACAACAGAAACAGTAATGGTGGTTATAATACAAATAATAATAATAGAAATAGTAATAACAATAATCGGAACAATACACGTAATAACGGAAGAAACCAAAATAATAACAAGCGATATAATGTTAATCTTGTTCAGGATCAGGAAAACTCGGAAATATCCGATCCTTCGGCTCGTACTAGTCTTTTAAACATTATAGAAGAGTTTCAAGACATTTTCCACATAGAAACAGATAAATTGTCTGTGAACAATTTCTATCGACAGAGTTTGGAACTCACAGATAAAACACCTGTGTATATTAAGAATTACAGACTTCCGCATTCACAAAACGAAGAAATACAAAAGCAAGTCCAAAAATTATTGAAGGACAACATCATAGAACCCTCTCGTAGTCCTTACAATTCTCCACTCTTAATAGTACCAAAAAAGAGCGGCAATGGCGTTTAGTAGTAGATTTTAGAAGGTTAAACACCAAAATTGTTAATGACAAGTTTCCTTTATCACGATTGGAGGATGTTCTAGATAAAATAGGCAGGGCGAAATATTTTTCAACCCTGGATATGACTAGTTCATTTCATCAAATAGAATTAGACGAAAGTTCAAGGCCACTAACAGCGTTTTCTGATAATAACGGTCATTACCAATTTACTAGATTACCTTTCGGTCTTAAAATCTCTTCAAATAGTTTTCAACGTATGTTGACTATTGCGTTATGCGGATTCGATTTTGAGGCATTTCTCTATGTAGATGACATTATTATTTTTGGATGTAGTATAAGCCACCACAATCAAAACATGCGGAAAGTATTCGAACGGCTAAGGCAGTACAACCTGAAACTCAACCCAGGTAAATGCCAATTTCTGAAAACAGAGGTCGTATATCTAGGCCATTTAATTACTAAAGATGGCGTGAAAACTGACCCAGAAAAGTACAAGGTTATAAAGGAGTATCCAATTCCCAAGAACACGGATGAAGTACGCAGATTTGTAGCGTTTTGCAACTATTACCGGCGTTTCATTCAAAACTTTGCAGAAATTGCAAAACCCCTGAATCAATTATTAAAAAAGCATGTGCAATTTCTTTGGGACAACTCTTGTCAGGAAGCTTTTGATGAATTAAAAAATAAGTTATTGAAACCACCTGTTCTCCAATATCCAAATTTTGATAAACCATTCATATTGACCACTGATGCTTCAAGCTATGCTTTAGGAGCAGTTTTATCGCAAGGAGAAATAGGTTCTGACTTGCCCATATCCTATGCAAGCAAATCACTCAACAAACATGAATTGAACAAACCCATAATTGAAAAGGAACTGTTAGCAATACATTGGGGTATTAACTTCTTCAGACCATACTTGTATGGCAGAAAATTCATCGTGGTCACAGACCACAGACCTTTAGTTTCACTATTTACCCACAAGAATCCATCCTCAAAACTAACAAGAATACGGTTAGACTTGGCAGATTACGATTTTGAGATAATATACAAAAAAGGAAAAATTAATACCAATGCAGATGCCTTGTCTCGCATTGAGCTAAACTCAGATATTTTAAAAAGTATGATCCCATTAGAAAGGGATGAGACAATAAAAAAGACTCTGGCTATAACAAGGGGCATGACAAAACAACAAAGTAACGATAATAATAATGCCAAAATGCAAGATGACAACTCTCCAAAGAAGCCTGATCAACTTCATATTTGGGATTGTACATCCTTATCTGACGTTAGTAATGTCAATAAATTAAAATTTAATATACCGCGGACAGTTAAAAACAAACTCATGAGTAATGATATACGCAACAAAACTAGCAATTGGGATCTTTATATCAACATAGTTCGAACGAATAAAGAAGTAATTGTGGACTGTTGTAGTGATAATTCTCTCGGTGAACCAGTTCTAGATGAGAAGAAACCAGCAGTTAGCTACCTCAGCAAAAATCCTAATAAATTTGAATTTATCATGGAGAAGCTGTTAGAAGTAACCCATTATTGGAAGATAAATGAGCTAGCATTGGCCAATAATGATGATTTATTTGATTGTGTACACAAGGAAGATCTCAAGAAATTGTATAATAAATTAAATAAGAAGAAATGCGCAAATCTTAACATATTAATATACATGCCACCGAAGCCAGTAAAAGATATAAGCAAACAAAAAGATTTGATAATCGAATATCATGAATCACCACATGGAGGTCATCTAGGTATCCGAAAAACGATTCTAAAATTGAAACAGAGATACTGTTGGAAGGGAATGAGTACCATGACTAAGAAAATAATTAATGCATGCAAAACCTGTCAGTTATCAAAACAAATCAGACATACTAAAGAAAGAATGATATGTACCGATACACCTACTACTACATTTGAGGTTATACAAATAGATACAGTAGGACCTTTGCGAATTTCAAATCATTTTCGATATATTTTGACTATGCAATGTGAATTATCAAAATTTATAATAGCTGCACCCATAGAATCTAAAGATGCGAAAACAGTAGCTGAAACTTTAGTAAAAGAACTTATAATGAAATTTGGCCAATTTAAAATACTCAAATCGGATAGAGGAACTGAATTCACAAATGATTTAATGCGAAATATATGCACTACTTTAAAAATTAAACAAATATTTTCAGCTCCTTATCACCATGAAACCCTCGGTATGGTGGAAAGGAACCATAGAGTTTTAAACGAATATATGTTATCATTTACTAATGAAGATGAATGGGACATATGGTTACCCTATTATACATTTGCTTACAATACTTCGCCTAATGTCGATACCGGTTATACTCCTTATGAGTTAGTTTTTGGAAAACTCCCTTACTTACCAACACAAGAAATAAACCCAGCAGAAAGGGTATACAACTTAGATAATTACGTTAATGAATTTAAGTTAAGAATGAAAAGAGCCCTGGATAGAGCTAAAGGTATTATAGAAAAAGTAAAAGCAAGTAGAGTAATCAAGAATAAAAATATAAATCCATTAGCATTAAAGGTAGGAGATAAGGTATTAATACGAATAGATAGTAGAAAGAAGGCACAAAGGCCGTACAAAGGACCATATATTGTGGTCAAAAGTAACGGAGTCAATACAATTGTGGATATCGATGGCAAACATAAAGAATTCCACAATAACCAATTAAAACTATACGTCAATTAATCTAAGCACCACATGTCTCAACTTAAATACATAAGTATAAGTTTCGACACAAAAGCCCCGAAGGTGTAGTGTGAACGCACGATGCGTATACACGTATTAACATAAAATAAACAACGTTGACTCTGCAACGAGTTCAACGTACCAACTCACAATTCGATGAATTGAATCATCAGCGAATTGTGAATTGGTAAGTATGAAATTAGAGATAGTGACATTATTTTTAAGTGATTTGTATACAGTGAAATTTAATATTTATTTTTGTAACTTAAATAATGTACTCAGAAATCAATGACTAACATAATTATAGGTCATGACACTTACCTAGGTTAAGCAATTAGTGTTAAGCAAAATTAATTTTAAGTAAGCATAATTTACTATTATAAATAGGCTAAGATTTTGTTTGTAAAACCAGAAAGTAAATAGACGTCTTGAGTGCTAGATCTCCTTGCACCTGGAAAAAGCTAAGTGCTTTCTCTCATTTAGAAATTGCGGCTCACGCTTCGGCGAAAGCCATTATTTCGTGCAGTCCAGATTGACGCACGACTTTAGGTATATTTTCAGTTTTAATAATAGGTAAACATTACAAACTCCGTGACGTGAGTTTCGAGAATTCACATTCTCACATTCACCCAGTGACTAAAATATCACTTTGGGATGAATTTTATCTCACGTCACGGAGAAGGCCGTATTATAGATCATTATAGAGGGAAATGAGGATTCAAAGGAGAGGGGAAATAATAGAGGAAGTGAAAGAAATCCAATACTTGGGCTATATGTTCGAACACGACGTAATTATACAGGAAGGTCAGGACATCTCAGCATCCTGAAGCAATTACCACATCTGAAGGAAGTACCTACAGACGATACTGACTGGAAGGTGACCTTCGGATGTTTCTAACTACACGACAAAAGTACCGGATAAAAAGTACGAATGGCTGAAATTCCCACTACCCGTTCAGAAAGAGAAGGGTGCGCTAGCCTGGTATACAAACGGTTCGGTGGAGGACGGCGAATCAGGGCTGGGGATGTGGGGACCCTCCACAAGGATCTCTAGGTCACTGCGACACAGCTGCACCGTCTTCTAAACTAAAATAATTGCAATGCTGCACCCAACGTATTCTCGAGGGAAAATACAAGGGGCCAAGGATCTACATAGCCAGTGACAACAAAGCCGCGGTAAAAGCGATATCAAATGTCACAAAAAAATCCAAATTGGTCAAGGAATGCCACGAATGCCTGGAACAACTGGAAAGAGGTAACAAACTATGCCTCATCTGGACCCCAGGGCACCTAGGCATACCAGGCAATGAAAAAGTCAAATAGCAAAATGGGAATATAAGTCGAAATCCTCACACTGGCACAAAGCTCAACAAGCGCCTGCTGGACTGGTAGTACTGTGAGGAGAACAAACTTTTACGTTTCAGCAGAAATGACTTTAGACAGTTAGTTGGAATCACTACAGGTCACCATAATGTCAACCGATGGAGATTCTGCAACGAGGACAAGGAATCTGTACATTATCTTCTGATAGAATGTGAAGTGCATATCACAAGAAAGACGAAGATCACTCGGCAAGGAAGCACCAACATATGACGATCTTTCAAACCTTTATCCTAGACCACTAATCGCGGAGATAGCCCCAGACTTAACGCAATAAATAACGTAGAGGATGGTACAAAAGACCTTCAGGTCGCAGTGCCCAAGGGCCTTATGGGAAGGCCCTGATCCAGGGTTAATAATAATAATAATTTGTTGGAAAGGAATAATCGGGATGAGGCGCACATTCGATTCTTAAGGAAAAAAGCTAGAGGGTAAATGAGAAAAGTTTAGAGTTTAAGCAAAAGGAGGTTAGGAGAAAACTGGTAAGGGAAAATGAGGCTCTTTGATGCACTCGAAGGAACTCGCAGTGAGCATCGTATCAAGAGTGGTCAAGTTTGAGGAGAAGTGGCGTAAACTAGAGGAAGGGTATGAGAAGGGAGTATATCAGGTTATTGGACAAAAGTTGATAGGTTCTGAGATGGTACCGGAAAGAGCGAATTTTCTTAGGGAAAGAGGGTGGTCAGATTGGTATTTATGGTAGTTCTTCTCACTGGCGGAAGATATAGTGGAGCCGAAGCGACAGTTGTTAATGCTCTTGGTGTACAGCGGACGGAAGGGCGCAGGGCGACTTTTCCTTCAGACTTCTTGACCAACTCGCTTTCAGGAACAATTCCATGTGTGGAAATCTCCTGCATTTCAATTATGTAACGGTGGATTCCTTCATCAGACCTCAGGCGCCGGGCACGCAGCTAGTAGTAAAATTCATCAATCGTATGTTAATGACCAAATTCCTCCATAAGAGCTGACCTCAGCACATGATGAGTGTGACAACGATGGTCCGGGTATAAACTTTGCCAGTTCTTTGCAGGAGTCTTCTAGTACCAACGAATTCGGCCCTTTCGTCAAACTTAAGGATGCTGAAGGCGTCTTCTAAATCGTCCACCCATTTACGAATATCGTAGGTGCTATCACCAGAGAATGGCTGCACCATGGACTCACTTCTGGTGACATCAAGATTAATAGGTTGAACTGCAGGTTGTTGCGTCTTTTTAAGGTATGCTATTTCTTGTTGTAGTAATAATACTTCTCGCTGTTTTCGCAGTTTTCCAAGTTAAACGTCCAACTCTTCCTCAGTGACATCAGGCGTATTGACCGATCCCATAACGGCAGCAGATTCAATGGCTTCCTCGTACACACTAACGCTAACGGGAACGCAGAATACTCAAGTTCAGTAAAATTCAGTAAGATTTTCGAGTACGGGAACAAACCTATTCTCTCTTGAATTTTTTTGCGTTTTGGATGTTTTTTAAACGAAGCTACCTTACAATATCAGGTCTGTTCCCGTACTTATTTAGTAAAAATCTGTAAACTGTAAAAATTGTCAAATTTTGATACCAAGAGCGTAATCTCCTCCGTGTGAGCGAAAAACTGAAAATAGTACGGGAACGGAAGAGAACAGTAACTTTCAGTAAAAATGTCAAATATTGATATGCAATATAAACCAAACATAAGAAATTTAATAACATGTTCACACAACAAATATACAAAAATCAATAATTTATTAGTTACTAATAATTTTACAGAATACCTGCAAACAAACAAATAGTCAAATTAACAATAGTCAAATGTCAAATCCATGCATTTGACAGTTTTCAGATTTTTCCTGAACCAAATTTGTTCAGTAAAAATCAGTAAGGAAGGGAAGTACTTGTGCGAACAATTTTTTCACAATTTTCCCTATTTTCTCCGTACGGGGACGCAAAATTCTCAAATTCAGTAAAAATCAGTAAGATTTTCGAGTTCGGGAACAGACGTCTTACCGTTTTGGTGTAAGGACGAAATAGATTTTCAATTGTATGACAATGTGTGAACTCGTGTACAAAAATTTTCAAATTTTCTCACCTATTGTATTTTTTCTTTGTATTGCTGTGGTACAGCTAGTCAAATCAATAGTATTTGTGTGGTACAGCTATGCAAATTACCATTTTCATTAATAGCCATATAAGTGTCGCAAGCGTGTTGGTATTTATTTATGAAATTCACGCTTCTTATTGGCTTTAGGTGTCGAGTATTCGTACCACAAATATATTCAAATTCATGATGTAGGGATAGTAAATAAAATATAAAGTTTACTCCTCGTGGAATAGGAAATCAGTGAAGTAGTTATTCAAGGGGTAAGTGTAAATTAATAGATTTGTTCCCGTACTCGAAAATCTTACTGTTTTGGTTCAGATGGTTCAGAAAAAAGGGTTCGCTTCGGAAAAGATTTGAAAACCGCCAAATTCATGTTCATTTGACTTCAAATTTGTTTATTTATAGGTATTTTCTTAAATTATTAATGACTAATAAATTATTGATTTTTGTATATATTTGCGAAAATTTTTTTAAATTTTGTATGTTTAGTTTAAAGTCCACATAAAAACTTAACGTTTTTACTGAAAGTTATTGAATGATCCTGGTAGCAAAATTTGACAGTTCTAAGATTTTTACGTATTAAAATTCACAAGTTAATAATTTTTATCAGTAAAACCACAAGTGTTCATTACTTTGCGCATAAAATGTAATATGTTTACGATAATTTTGTATTATGATATCGCATTTAAAAAATTCGCCTCATTGTTGAAATAATGCCCCTTTTCGTTTTGCTACGCCTTTGAAATTACAAATACATATAAGCGTATTAACCCTATGAAACAAAATTTGCATATTTTGCTTCGACTTTTCTGTCTATGGGCCATTCCTGGTCTATTAATTCAATGTGTAAACCATCTCATGAACCGGTTCATCTAACCCGATCAAAATATTCCTGCCTTCATACATGTTGCCGAGTGTGAAGTTTCGCGGTACGTGAAGATAAAACGTCAAAATATAAACCGGTGCGGTGCGAAGTTACATTTGAGGGAAATTATATATTAGTTGAAGTATGTCTGATGATGAGGAAGTGTTTTACGTCAAACGGCAAAAAACCATCCATTATGGATCTTTGGAAGAAGCCGAGAGGCTGAAGCAACAGGCGCTTGAAAATATTGATTCCGACGAAGAAGAATACGAACCAGAGAGCAAAAAGGTAGCTCTGTCAGTGACAACGTCTGCTGTGTCCTCGGCAAGTGCAGGCGGAAATAATTTGATACCAAATGAATATTATGATTTAGATACTGAAGTGTAAGTTGTCATTGTAAAATTGGAAAATTAACTTGAAGATACTCAATACTTTGCATTTTAGTTCTAAAGACAAACAAGCCCTTCTCGAAGAGTTTGAACGAAAACGAAGAGCTCGGCAAATAAATGTGAGTACAGACGATGTCGAAGTCAAAAAGAATTTAAGACAATTAAATGAGCCAATATGTTTATTTGGAGAAGGCCCCGCGGAGCGGCGAAGGCGTCTCAAAGAATTGCTTTCAAATTTAGGAGAAAATGCCATAAAACAAAAACAAAGCGAAGAAGAAGAACGAAAGCAGTTACAAAAAGAACAAGAAACAACATGGTATCATGAAGGACCGGAAGCCCTAAGAGTAGCTCGTTTTTGGATAGCAGATTACTCTTTGCCCAGAGCGAAAAATCGTTTAGAACAAGCTCGAAAGTTGGTAGAACTACCAAGTGCGACGAAGGCTGGAAGAATGGTTGAATTGCAGAAGAAAATCCAATCACTTGCTCCAGAATGCAGTCAGGTTTGTTAAGTCTAACTTGAAGCTTTTCTTTGAATACGTGAAATTTTCCACTTATCTGTGTCTATTCTATTTTAGGTAGGTGACACAAGACCAATCAGCAACTGCGCTTTTAATGATGATTCGACGCTGCTAGTAACGTCCAGTTGGTCTGGATTTTGTAAATTATGGTCAATACCAGATTGCAAACTGCAGCAAACATTACGTGGTCATGTAAGTTATGTTGGTGGTGTAGCATTTCGCCCGAATATTCCACATGATTCAACCAATGAAGTCGCCATGGCTTCTGGTGCACATGATGGTTCAGTAAAATTATGGTCATTTGGAAGTGAAGAGTCTATAGCAGATATTACTGGACACATGCCGCACCGAGTGGCAAAAGTTGCATTTCATCCCTCTGGAAGATTTTTGGGTACAGCTTGCTACGACTCTTCATGGAGATTGTGGGATTTGGAACAGAAGCAGGAAGTACTTCATCAAGAGGGTCATGCTAAACCTGTTCACTGCATAGCTTTCCAAAATGATGGAAGTGTTACTGTAACGGGGTGACTATCAAAAACGAACTCAAATTTTGAATTTATTATTCAATTGACGATTATTTAATTTTTAGCGGTTTGGACGCTTTTGGAAGAGTTTGGGATTTGAGAACTGGACGATGCATCATGTTTCTTGAGGGACACTTAGGTTCTATATTTGGAGTCGATTTCTCACCAAATGGGTTTCATATTGCAACTGCCAGTCAAGATAACTCGTGCAAGGTAAGAATGTATATACATATATGAAAGTATGCTATACACCCGATAATGCTTTTGAAGATTTGGGATCTAAGACGGCGACAGTCCATTTACACAATTCCTTCTCACACAAATCTAATAACGGATGTAAAATATCAAAAAGACGGTGGCAACTTCCTTGCTACAGCAAGTTACGATTGTACAACAAAAGTAAGTAGTTTTAAATTTTTCAAATTGATTTTATTGGAACAAATATTTGCAGATTTGGTCAAATAAAACATGGCAGCCACTAAAAACACTTCATGGACATGATGGAAAAGTAACAAGTGTCGACATAGCTCCTAATTCGCAGTTTATTGCTACTACCTCATTCGATAGAACATTTAAGCTATGGGCACCTGAGACTTAATCACTTTTACATTTATGTATCCTAATATGGAATAAATAAGAATTTTTTTAGTTTGTGTATTTCTACATTTACCATTGAAACCATTGAATATACCACTCGGTCCATGTATAGTAAATTGAATAATAACGTGCATACAACAAGTTCCATGATTTCAATCAACTTTCAGTAACATAAAACATTATTTACTAAATAAAACTAAAAAACATTGAGCAAATAACGTTATTATTTTGTCTCTATACGCGTTGAACATAAATTAGGAGTAGAAAATGTAGAAATGTTGGACATACGGTTATTTTTTCCACATATTGTGTCATCCAACAAGTTTTCCGACAACTTTTCACAAATATCCGGTTTGAAAGGACTAAGTTTCTCCTTCTTAATTTTCAAAGAAACTGATGAACTATCTTCTAAGGTATTTCCATCGACAGACAACTTCTTTTTTTTACTTCGCAATGAGCTCTCTTCCAAACGTTCCTCACGGTTTACCATAGTAGGTTCTACATTCCGGTGATCTACAGTATCCTTCTTCTTCTTTTTTCTTTTTGATATTCCTGTTTCATCGCATGAAACTGTGTCCAAAATGTTATCTTTATTGCTCTCGACACCAACGGAAAAGTCAACATCTTTAGATTTTGACCCCAATTTTTCATTTTTGATGGCAGTAAAAATATCCAACATAGAAGATGACATATCTGAACGTCCAGTTTTCTTCTTTTTAGTTTTTGTGTTGCTTGGTATCGACTGAGAGTGATCGTGGTCACTCAGCATTTGATTTTCTTCTTCTTTCAGGGTATTGATCAAGGTATCATCACTTTTACTTGGAGTGCTACGTTCTTGTTTAGAGCCTGAAACTCTTATTGAAGGTATCTTAAATTTATCCGTCTTGCCTGCACACGATCCTGAATCAAGTTTATTACTAACGGATTGTTTCCCCCTAGAATTTTTATGGTGGTTTAAAGAAGTTTTGGTATCGGTATGTGATGCATCGGATTCACTATTTCGTTTCTCCCGTTTTATGTTTTGTAAAACGTTTAGTATAGACTGATCCATTTCTGAAAGTTTCCTTTCCTTTTTAATTTGAATATTCGAATTTTTGTTTCCCTTTCCTATATTTGCATTAGAAAGTAAGGATGAATTTAATTTGTTCGAATCTTTTCTACTTCTTTTCTTGGAAGAATTAGAAGTTCTTTCGTTCGGCTCATCTGCATCAGTCTCAATTTTTTCCGCTTTTACACTTTCTATGAAATCCATAAGGGAATCAGTGTGGATTTCTGGCGTAGTTTCTAGGTTAACCAAAACGGAATTTTCGTGCTCTTTATTGGACATGTCAAGTTCATTCTTAATTTTATTATTGTGTGATTTATTGCCAACCACGCGTTCATCGTCGGAGAAAATATGCACCTCTGTGGAAAAAATAACTGTAGCATCAGACGATTCCTTGGATTCCGCATTTGCATTCGTTTTTGATTTCTTCATTTTCTTGATCGAACTAGGTTCTCCAACGTCGGCGTTGGTTGTTAATTCTAACAGATTTGGGTTTTCTTTCTTTTTGTGTTTTCTTTTTTTTACGTGATCTACATTGGAGTCCAAACATTCCTCATCATTTTCCTTGGGAAGATCAGCGACCGTTTTTGTGCTTAAGTTACGTGTTTTTTTACGAGTCAAGCTTTCCTTTGGCTTCGCAGATGGTGGACTAATGTGCAACATACCAGATTCATCTGAGTTCTGATCACCGATTGTGTTGGTACCACTATCGGGCATATCAATGTTGGTGCTGTTTTGTTTTCGTAGTAAGTGTTCGTTACTACGCATTAAATCGTTATATGGGTCTGCATATCCAATTTCCGGTTTCTCTATTGTGATTTCCTCAATTTTGAATTCTTTTGTATCTTCATCATCTGTATCACTTGTTGATTGACTATCACGTGTGTTCTTACCACTTTTTTCAGTAGAGGTTTTGGATTCTTTATGTTTCACGGTGTTGTGCTTCAAACTATTTGGTGTTTTTCCATTTGACAATGGTTCAACTGGTTCACATGATTGACTATCGTTCATCAGTGTTTCCATTTTTACTATAGTTACGGGAGACTCCAATTCATCAGAGCTTTGTGGGGAATAATTGGCATGCCTTTCGATGGCATTTTGGGATTTTGTGAGCGGTTTTGCAGAGCTCTTACTATTAGACTCCAGTACTGATTTGATTGGATTCTGCGTAGATGTAAGAAAACTGCTGCTTTTTCTCCACTGTGACAAATTTCCGTTTTCAGAGTCATTGTCTGATGAGGAGGACGCACATCTTGTCCTCTGTAAAAATAAATTTAATTTAAAATTAAGTGTTTTATAATTAGTATATTCAACTATTACTTGTGGCCAGTGTTCCTGAATGTCGTCATCTTCAGCTACACCGGAATCATCCTGATCCATTGCTGCAAGTGCGGTTTCATTCTGACACGAAGTAGTCAGTTCTCCTTCAATGAATGGAATGAGATCTTGTAAATCAAAGTCTTTAATTCGAAATTCAATCTCAGAATTGATTGCGATTTCCGGCCCCACGTCATGTTGCAACTTAATTTTCACACTGAACACTCGATATATGATCACACCAAGTTGTCGAAGGGATACGTGTTTCACTATTCCTTTTACTACTGCACCAACATGAGGTTGAAAGATGTAAAACTGTGCTTGAATATTAACATGCACTCCTGGGGAATCGAAGCGTATGGCTCCAATATCTCCCAGGATTTTAATGTTTCGTATATCTAGTATGATTCCCTTCAATTCATGATCGAAAAATCCAATTTTTTTGTTTGAAATTGTGTGCAACAGAGTATCTTTAAAGTTCGTTAATCCGAATGGAGGAAATTCGAGATGAGTGCTAGCATTTACTTTTTTCACACATGAGCCATTTGCTTTTGTGTAACTTTCTAATTCACGTAATGAATATTTTATATAGTCACGAATTTTCCCCATTTTTCACTTCGTGGAAAAATTGTAAATAAAAAAAGAATTTAACATGTGCTTTCAAAAAATCGGCACTTTGTTTTGACGTAAAACCTACGAATTACCGAACTACGAGGAAGGGTAGTACCTCAAATTTAAGAAACTGATAATTACACCGGATTCTTCGGTTAAGGTGCCTACAGACGATCATAGAAAAATATATCATCATATCATATTATATGACATATTTGTATTATATCATATCTATGACATATAAGCCGTGTTTTATTATTCACTTGAGCGAGAGCCGGATAGATTTTTAAATGTGTTCCAACAACAACACGAGATCTTGATATTTTTCTGGATCACACATTGTTGTTGTAGTACATGCAAAAACCTATCGGGCACTAGCTCAACTGCTATCCGGCTCTCGCTCAAGTGCATACTAAAACACGGCTATAATATGATGACTGTACACAGGCGTTCTTGAAAATATGACGAAATATATGATATAAACTTTCTATGGTGTAAAAATATGACAAATGCCCGGATTCACAAACGATGGATAGATAAATTTAACCCAAAATCTGTTAATAAACTCTGGATAACTCATTTTTGCGTTTCACGAAAATCAATATAGATAAACTGTGGAATAACTATCGAATAATTTATCCACGCGATTTTCTTGAGATAAATATTTATCCATTGGATAAAGTGACAGTTCAAAATAATTTGGAATTATGGTATTATATCTTTGAAATAGTGTTTATTTTTTTAAAGTAGTATTCATTTATATAAATAAATTAATTTTATATTTTAAGATGAATAAAAAACTCTGTAATTAGATAATATGCCAACTGTCAATCGTTAACCCGTGGATAGCTCGTATTGCTTCGTGAAACGCTCGAAAAATTGGATAGATATCTATTGGATAACTTATTCTTCGTGAAACCAGGCAAAAGCGATTTTTACTGTACACACGACACAATTTAATATGACATATATTTATAATGTTGTGTGTTGTTCGAAAATGGAAAAAAAAAATTTGACATATTTGAACTGTCCACACCATCATATAATATGGCATATTTCTATGTCATACATATGATGAAACATCATAGAGATACATATGTCATATTCCGTGTGTACAGCTTCATCATATTTTTTCATCGTATATATGATGAAACATCATAGAAATATGATGGTCTATAGTCACCTTAAGTGTACCATCCCCAGGAAATGAAGCAACACACTTGTGCAGTGAGGAAATGAAACGCAATATTATTGTATTATTTGGTAATCACTATCGAGTGCAAATCCAAAGTAGGAAAAGTCGCGTTCTTTTGGGACATCGAGTGGTGTAGAACTGTCAAATCTCATATATTTATCCAGTGCAAATTTAACACCCGATAATACTTGGGTTAAAATTATACAACTCGATAAAAGTCAATCTATTGTTGTGAAGATGGGCCATCTTTCGTTCATGGCGACATGGTCCATTTTCCTTGCTACGAACCTAAATTTCGTACAGTTAATTTCATCTGAAAATTTAAACTCAAGTAATATATGAGGAATGATTTTAATCGAGGGCGTAACAATATATAAAAAAGTGGAAGGAAATTCATACGAATGTGACCTGAAGTTTGTTGATTTGTCATCTATCGAGTGCAAATCCGAGCTGGTGTTTTGCTGCCAAAAATTTGCACTCGATAGCGTGTCGCAACAAAACACGGCTATTATCGAGTGCAAGTTAAAGTTGTCTATTTTGGAACTTGCACTCGACAGCGATTCCCAAAAGAACACGCCTAAAAGAACAGCTTTTACCAACTTCACATTTATATAACTTTCCTTCGATTTGTGTATATTTTTCTAGACTCTTGAGCCGTGTTCTTTTGGTCACTCTAACAGAACAGAACTGTCAAATCCCATACATTTAACAGAACAAGTTTAGTTCTCGATAATACCTGGAACTAATTTGCTGTTCTGAGCAGAATAGTTGAGCTGGAAATCTCCAGATGGCGACATGGTTCATTTTCCTTGACGCGAACCTAAATTTTTCCTTAAATTCCACAAAATTACAATTTATTCAAAACTTTCAGTTAATTTCATCTGAAAATTTAAATTCAAGTAATATGTGAGGAATTCATGCAACCAAATGCTAACAAAATGGAAAAGTCGAAGAAAGTTCACATAAATGTGAAGTGAAGTTGGTGAAAGTTTGTAATCTATCGAGAACAAGTCCGGTGCGTTCTTTTGCTACTCTAGTTTTGTACTAACTAGAGTGAAACTAAGCGAAAGTTTAGAAATTGTAATTTTGTGGAATTTAAGGAAAAGGTTAAACTCGTGGCGAGGAAAATGAACCATTTCACTATCTGGATATTTGTAGCGCAACTATTCATCCAGCGGAGTAAATTAAACCCACTTATTATCGAGAGCTAATTTGTTCTGGATACATTTTTGGTATTTGACAGTTCTGCTCTACTTGAGTGAGCAAATAAATAAATACATCTACTGAGTTTTAAGGCACGTTTCCAATGCCAGCCTGGAGAGGAGTGTGTTGAAGCTGACTCTGGCACTCATTTCCAATGCCAGAGTGGATTGATTTCAAACCCATCTGTCGAGCATAATTTGCGTCGTTGATAATTATCAAAATTATAACATTCTTTCCACATAAAATAACCATTGAATTATTGTATTATTGTACCTTGAATTATTGTACCTTCAATACATTAGAACTGTTTAATTTTTCCAGTTTTACCTAATTTTACTAAAAATAATATAAGAATTCGCTGCATGTTTCGAAGGATCTCCTGTTGGAGTCGCTCCGAAATGAATCATTTTGCCACTCCAGCGTGGAAATAGAATTAGGTTCTTTTTTCATGCCACGCTGGACACAGATTACACTTACTTACTGAACAAATTTTGCTCTCTGTGAACTCCAATGTTCCGAAGCTAGTGCCGGGAGGCACTCTGGATTCTTTTTCGGGGTAGGTGCCGTTGACTCTCTCGTTCAGTGTGAGCTGTGGGTTAGTTAGTAGTTGTTCCGTTAATGTCGTGTTAGAGGAGTTCTCTATTTCGTCGAAGAGTTTTAGTGCTCGATCCTTGATATATCGTTTAACGGTTCTTATGTTGAAGTCCTCTTGTATATCAGTGTTTCCGATATACCAGGGGATGGCAAAGATGTACCAGGGATGGCAAAGAAATGTTTTGTTGTTGTTGCAGAAGCTCTAGGGTAAATCTAGCAGCTGTGCTAAGGACAGTGCTGGCATATAGTAAGCAAGGTTTGATGACTTGCTTGTATATGAGTAGCTTGTTTTTGTGGGATAATTTTTTGGACTTAATTATCAGGTAAAGGGAGTGCAGGATTATGGTGCATGCGAGCCGTTTCTCATGTACATGTTGTCGCCACGTTTACCCTTCCTCTAGGATTAGGCCGAGGTATTTGACTTTGGATTGCCATGAGATGGGTTGGTTGGAGATGAGGAGGTTTCTGGGGTGCAAGTTCCGCTTCCTTGAGACAAGGATAGCTTTGCGCTTTGTCAAGGTTTACTTTGATTTTCCACTTATCAAAATAATTCCTATGTATTTTTGCCGGTTGGTGGTAATGTATCGTGCTGATTTGTAGGATAGAAAGATACACGTGTCGTCTGCATACAGGGATATTTGGGTACGTGATAGCTTTGGAATGTCTGCTGTATACATGGTGTATAACAGAGGCGATAGTGGGGATCCTTGATTGCCTCCAGCATGAATCATTCTCTGTGTTGAGAGGTGATTGTTGATTTTGAAACTTATTTGAAGGTCCTATGATTGCGTCAGTTGGAGAGGAATTTGGTATTGCTGCAGCTTGAAGATAAGTCCTGCATGCCAGACTTTGTCAAAGACCTTTGCTATGTCGAACGTATCTATGTCGGGGACTTGCCTTTTGTTCATCACTGTGACAATGTGTTGTACATC
Organism: Chrysops caecutiens; assembly: GCA_963971475.1. Lineage (NCBI taxonomy): Eukaryota > Metazoa > Arthropoda > Insecta > Diptera > Tabanidae > Chrysops > Chrysops caecutiens. The sequence continues at coordinate 35,228,184 of OZ020569.1, forward strand.
TCTTGTACATGACGCGAAAGAATTATGCGTTCTGCAATTTTGGCAATGCTGGGTAGTAGACTGATTGGTCTCCAGTTTTGAGGTAGGGTGAGGACTCTGCCTTTTTTTGGGAGGACAATTATGGTTGCCAGTTTCCAGGACTGAGGGAATGTTCGCAGGTGGATTACTGCGTTAATTATTGTTGCAATTTCTTGCAGAACATTATCCGGCATATGTTCCAAACAATTGTTTGTTATGTGGTCATATCCGTGGTCGTTGCGGACAGTCAGGATTTTGATGATATCACGTACCTCGTCTTTGTTCGTCTCGTATCTGTCGAGGTCTTTGGGGGGAGGGGGGATGGTTAAGGATTGGAGTTGTTGGGACAGGGTGTTTATAGGGGTTGAGTCGTTTTCCTCATCTGATGAGTTTTCGCGGAATCGCAGTTCTAGAGCGTCTGCAAAAGCTTCTGCTTTTCCGTGGCTGTCACAGATGATGCTGCCATTTTGAATATTCTGGTTTGTCATGACGCAATATAGTTTTTTACCCGAAGCGCTAGTTGAGGGGGCACCCCAAGCACGGTGGAAGGAGTTGAAAGCGCCTGCTCTGAATGTCGGTTGGTTGTGAATGAAGAGTTCGGTTAGGTCCTCTTCGAATTTTTGTGCCCTTGGTGGTTTGTAGACGGATGGGACGATGAGGTTGGAGGATGGGGAGTTTATTTTTATGGAAGTAGTTTCAACTCCTGGAAGATTTGGATTGTTTATGGGATCGTATGGGATGTTGCGTTTTACCACGATTGCCGTTCCTCCTCCTCTTCCTACCGGCTTATCAATATGATACAATTGAAAGTTTGGGATCCGGAAGCTGATTCCGGGTTTCAGAAAGGTTTCTTGAATCAGCACAATGTCTATTTGGTTATCATATAGAAACTGAACTAGTTCATCCTTCTTTGGCATTCCAAGTAAATATGGAAATATGGGGTATGTCGGTCATTGGGATGTATGGGGTGGACCTGTGGTGCAGGTTGGGTTAGTGTTTGGGATTTTGCATTTCAGTGCTAATAGTGTCTGCCATTTCTTTTAACAGCGCGCTTATCTGCGTCTGCAAGTTGATACAGAATTTTGCAATTCGGGCCATTATTAGAGGAAATTAGTTCGTACGAGGGGGGGATGTGGTTGGAGTGTTGGGTGTGGGCGGTCTTGTTAAGGGGGATGGTTGCGGCCGTTGTTGTGGTTTGAGAGGGGGTAGGGGGTAAGGGGTGGCTGTTTAGAGGCACGGGCGTATGAAAATTATGGTAGATTTTTAGGGTTTTTGAGGCAACCTTCGTAGTTGGCGGTGTGGTTGCGTCCGCAGTTGGTGCAGGTTGCTTTTTTTGGGATTCAAGCAGTTCAAGAAGTGGTGTTCACCATCACACTTCATGCATTTGGGTTTCGTTGCGCAGCAGTTGGCTGCGTGACCGAATTGCCGGCAGTTATGGCACTGTTTGGCGGTTTTTTGAGGTTCTGCGATTCTATTTGTACAACTTGACTGCAGATCGATTTTACGTTGTAGATGTTTGTTTCAGCTTGTGGTAATAGAATTTTAATAAGGCGCTCTCGGTTAGTTCTAGTCTTCAGAATGTAGCACTCTTTGGGGGAGAAGCCTTGGTTTTCAAGGTCCTCTTTAACTTCCTGTGGGGAAGATCCTCGTGATCTCGAATGATTATATTCAGGCTTTTTCCTCCTGGTGGAGTTATGTGTCATATTAATGTTTCCGTTCAAAAAGCAGCTTCATGATAGACCTGTGGTCGGTGGGGTTTTCGGGGAATAAAATTTGCGTTCTCGTATGGATAAAATTGCTCTCACAAGCACGTCCCCTCCTTACTAATATTTACTGAACATATTTGGTTCGTTAAAGAGTTGAAAACTGTCAAACGCATGTATATGACGTTTCACAGTTGTTGATATGATTTTGTTTTTATATATAAATATTTTGATATTTATTCTCGATTTCGAAAGAATTAAAATTATATCAATGAATCCCTACCCCTTCTCAAGAACCACTTGAAATCATCGCAGTTCGGAGAATCTCATTTTTCACGTCACTCTGACGATCACGTGTACCTGCACCTCTCTGATGTTATCGACTCTCTATCCGGTCTTACACTATGTGAGGACCACATACTACTCCTTGGTGATTTCAACCTTCCTATGCTGGAATGGTCTTTTGATGCGGAATCGGACTGCTTCATAGCTGTAAACCCTACCACACCCTCCGAAATTGCCTTTACTAACCTCGCATCCCTACAGTGCTTGTCCCAAATCAACCCTATTAAAAACCGGTATAACCGGCAGCTTGATCTCGTCCTATCAAATGTTCCAACTAACGTACTTGTCTCCAACTGCACGATGGAACTCTGCAACGTCAACCCTCATCACCCTCCTTTCAGCGTAAGCTTCTTCCACTATCACCCTACCCATGTTGCTGACGCAACCTCTCCCCGACGTCTCAACTTCCATAAAACAAACTTCGACCTTCTTAATTCAATCTTCATAATACCTTCCGCGATATGAATTTTACGGGAAGTGACCTTAGCTCATATGTTACCGTGCTCTACGAATCTCTTTCTACTCCGATTTTTGCCCCCCCTGCTCCTAACCCCTCTCCTCCTGGGTATACAAGCGAACTGAAATCTATTAGAAACAGGCGTAACTCCAATTGGAAACGTTATCTAGCTTCGGGTTTACCTGGTGACTACGATTAATTCGTAGTTTCTTTCACCAACTTCGCATGCCTTAACAGGTCGCATTACACTGATTACCTTGCATCGGTCAAGTCAAACCTCCTAACCTCGTGACTTCTACTCCTTTGTTAATTCAAAAAGGAGACAGCATAAGGACAGCAACCCTCGTACCTTTTCTTACCTTGGTGACGAGTGCGACAATCCTCAATCAATTGCGAATATGTTTGCTAACTTCTTTTCCTCTACTTTCCGCGATGCTTAATTTGAGCCTGATGTAACTTACTTCTCTGGACCCATTCATACTTGTCTAACCGCAAATGCAATGTCTCGTTCCGGTCATATCTTTCAACTAATATAAAAGCCACATCCGGACTCCCACAGGGTATCCATATTAGTCCCTCTTCTTCATTCTCGCGACAAATGATTCTCACTGAGTAGTCCTGAACTCAGTCATTCTAAGCCACGCAGACGACTCCAAGATCTTTGAAAATGTAGCTCATTCGATGAACCATCTTGTAATCCAAGACAATGTGAACCGCTTTGCTGAATGGTGCTCTAAAAGTAACCTTTCGCTCAACGTTTCGAAGTCTCAACACGTCTGCTTCCATCAAAAACTTAACTACGTTTCCTATAACTTCCTGATCAATAGTTCCTCCGTCGAACTTGTGGGAATCGTACAAGATCTTGGCGTCCACCTCGATTCTAGGCTCACTTTCCATAAGCACATTAACCATGTGATCTGGAAAGCATGCGGCGTTCTCGGATTCATAACTAGGTGGGCCATGGAGATAGAGGATCCGTATATATGCAAAGCCCTTTATATGTCCCTCGTTCGCCCAATAATGGAATATGCCACACATGTTTGGTCTCCGTACTTCAAACTCCACATCGGGAGACTTAAGGCAGTACAGAAACGCTTCCTTCGGTGTGCTCTCAGGAGCCTTCCCTGGGTCAATCCCATCCTCCTCCCACCGTATGAAGACCGTATGAATCTCTTCGGCGTCACTTTCTTCCCGTCGGGTGTTGGCCGACTACTCATTCCTGCATGGCGTGATCCAGGGAAACATCATTGCCCCCTATATTCTGGAGCATATCAAGGTGCGATCCTGTGGGATGAACCTTACAATGGGTGGCCTTCTGCAAACCCCGTTCCACCATACGGAATTCGGGCGGATTGAGCCCATTACACGCATGATCAGGACTCACAACCGGCTCACCTCCTTTCTGCAGTCGGCGCAGGTAGACCACAACAATCGGAATATTATCCGTATTCACATGTGCGTCAGTCCATGAAAACAAAAGGTCGTAGTGAGGAGTGCCTCAACGCTGGAACTGGCCGAATTGGTGCAAATAACCGAAAGGCGTCGGGATAAAATTATAATACGTGTTTCTTATTAATATGTACTTGAATCAATCTCTTTAATGGTTATACGGAGTAGTACGGTTACAGAATAGATTATTTTATTGTTTATTATTGACAGTTTATTGTTTTGCGCCATTCTTGTCATTTCTTTTTCGACACTGCCGTAGCTCTGACATTTGCTCGGCACTGGATATTTTAGGTTTTTTCAATACGTTTTGATGCGAGCTTGCTCTGATTTGCGTTTTACTCACTTCGACGCATATATACGACTCATATGCGAAGATATCTTTCTTTTATTTTCAATTTTCAATTGAATACCGACTTAAACTTATACTTCGGCAAATATTTTTATTGTTTCACTATAGGGCCTGGTAGCTCTTTTCAAGTTCTTTAAAATGACACTCAAAACAACGCCCTAGCTATACACGTTCTCAGGCTACGCTAGTTAATAATTTTACTCAACGCTAATTGACAACAATCACGCGTAGGTGTTTACCCTAGCCCGATGAATCAAAGATATTTGACTGGCTATCAATGTACATACATACTTAGCGAGAAGAAAGACGTTTTCACGTCAGAAGACGACAAAGTCAGTTGGGCTATCGGTTGATAAGTCCTGCAAAATAAAGTACTCACCTGAGATGCGAAGCGATGCGCCAGAAGCCTTTTTGGCGGTCGTAGCTTGTGTGGCGACTCTAAACGTGGTAAGAAACTCCAGTAAAATCATTGGTAGGATCTGCGTTCAACAAGGTATCTCTGGGCACCATTTCAACGCGGTTTTGAGCGTCTGTTGTAACTTCTCCACCATCCTATTGGCCTGAGGATGATAAGGCGTTGTGTGGATACGCTTAGCACCCATCAAAGCACTCAGTCTCCTTAAGAGTTCTGATTCGAATTGCCTGCCCTGGTCCATCGTGATTCAGGCAGGTGTTCCGAAGAAACTAATACAGTCGTCCAACAATGGATGAGCAACTGTAGGAGAAGTAGTATCCACAACAGGTGTATCGATAAATTATCGTCAAGCAATTCGTAAATCCGTTCGATTCAGGTATCTTGATTAAATCCAAGTGGATATGCTCGAATCGAGTATCCGGTGTGTCAAAGTTGCCGAGTTCTGCACGGATTTGGCGATGAACCTTAGTGCGCTGGCAAGGTATGCACTGCTTTGCCCAGCGAAGTACATCCTTGCGAAGCCAAGCCAAAAGAATAGCGTCTCCAACCGCTTGACTGTAGCTCTACCACTGAGATGTGATGTGTCGTGTATCGTAACAATTGCCTGACCCCGAAGATCGTCCGCCTTCTGCGACAACGTCGTTCAGTGGGTGAAAGTTTCTTGGAAAAGAATCCGGTAAGTAAGTTGGATGCGTGCATATGAAGGGATAGCTGCCTTGATGGTGACAAGAAAGATGTCATCACTGACACCGCAATACTGTTGTGCGATAGCTAGACATAATTCAGCCCGCTCTTGCTCGCTTTGGTTCAATGGCGATGATTGAGGTGAATAATTTCGCGACGGAGTTGAGGCACGTGATGAATTTGAAGTCGCCACGATGGATGGGCCCATTTCCTTGGCCTTGTCTGCCACGGTAGCAAGCTTTTCGACTTTTGCCCTTTGATTAGAAGAAGCACACGTCGCATCTGTTGTGGTAACAAATCGAGCCACTTAACTCGGAGAATATCATCGCTGACGCGCGTCCCTGCCAAAGATCGCATATGTCGAAGAAGTTTAGAGAGTTGTTAGCTTCATAGTTACACTCCTGTGTGGAGTTAGTGTAGCTGAGTGTCGGGTGAATCGGTAAGGCGGGCGAGCAAGGTTGACTTAATGTCAGCATATTTGTCCACCGCTGGAGGCTAACATTAACTCAACAGAAGATAGTGATTCCCAAAAGAACGCGACTCTTATGTAGTGAATATGACGATGGGGTATATTGGAGTCGTCCGTAACAGATTCTTTCACTGATTATTCGTAAGCGCTGCTGCTTATGTCGCTGCTGTGCCCCTATATGTATACGAATTCTAGATATCTTGTTCTCTATGATCCAAGGGTCTATGCTTCCATGCCACTTTCTAATAGTTACTTGTTCGTAAAGCAAAACAATAATTTGCTTATCTGTCATATGTCAATGTTTACTTCCTCCTTCTTCGTAGGATTGGTTTAACTATTTCGAATTATTTTAAATATTGACGCAATGGTTAATTCATAAGTTTTGTAGCATGATTCAAATTTGATTTATTTTAATGTTACAGGATATTGGGGCTTTTTCCGAAGACAATTTTGAACCTGTATCATGGATAAATAGCACTTTCAGCAAAATGGGTAGCATCAAAGATAGAGAAGAGGTGCTCGTTTATTCATTTTCTTAATTTTTAAGTATGAAACAAGTTTATCTTTTTGCATATTCAAAAGATTCTAGTGGTGGCAAAAGTCACTTTACTGCATAACGACATAGTCATTTGTTTCAAGTAAAATTTGACGTGGCCAAAACATACCAGTTAAGAAATTATATTTTTACTTATTAACTGGTTTTATGTTTTAGAACAACGGCCTGTTATGAAAGCTTTTGGGGAAAAATGTTTTTATTTTTACCAATTAAATTTTGCAATGTTGCTCCTCAGGATATAGTTTCCGGACTAGTGTCGAAACTTCAACTTTACGTACAGCAAATAACTTCAACCCTAGAAGATACAAGTGAACAAACGTTGGGAGGAATACCGAGAATGTTGAAAGATACAGAAAATCTTCATCAGGAAGTTATGTGCTTAAAGGAACAAATGTCTGAAGTTCAGAATGAAATTTCACAAGTTCATAAGGAAACTGGTGCATGTATGGCAAATTTAGAACGTTTAGATAGTTTAAAAACAAGGCTTGAGATTGCTAAGCAAAGGCTCCAGGAATCTGACGGCTGGGCGAAACTTGTTTCTGAACTAGAAGATTTGTTTGAGCGTAGTGACATATCAAAAATTTGTGAAAAACTTGGAGCTCTGCAGAAGTCCCTTTCAGCACAAGAAGGGTTAGCAGGTCAAACAGATCGTGAAAGTCAAGTTGAAGGTTTCAAGAACAGGTTAGAGGCTTTGACAAGTCCATCTGTTGTAAAGGCTTTTACTTTTGGAGACGTTGGTAAGAGTTATGTTACTTTGTAAGCAGTTAACCTTGCATGTTCTATTTAGATGAATCTAAAAAGTTTGTTCAAATATTTTCCAACATGAACCGCTACGTGGAATTGACTCAGTATTACCGAACTGTTCAAAAAGCATCGTTCCAGCAGCATTGGAGTGAAGTAATGGATTTGTCAGAAAATTCCACTACATTCCTGCAAGACTATTACGATTTTTTAGTTGAAAACTATAAAAAACAGGTAAAAAATATAAATTTAACATATCAGAAAATATTTTGATTATAATTTGGTAGTCCAAATGGTGTTCGCAAGTTTTTGGAGAAAAAGGTTGCGATGAGGCACTTTTGGTTCTCATCGAATTGTTACCGATTTTGCAACCGTCACGCGAAGCTGCTATCTTAGGATCCTTGAAACGTTCAAACGAAAAATTGGAGCTTTTAATAGAATTTTCATCTTCAAACAAGCATTTCGCATCCTTAATGTTAAAGCATTGGGATAAGCAAGCAAGTAAGAAACTTAAAAAACGCTATAATATTAAGATAAAAAGAAATTCAATATTTAAGGTACACCGTCTAAACAATGTAAAAAGCAATTTGCTAGAGTTTTATTTGATTACTTCAACACATTTGTCGTGCAATATCCAGCAATTGAGCAAAATAATTTAGCAACCCAATTATCAAATATCGTCGTAACTCATTCATCTACAGTCGAAATTATAAGGAACTTAGGTAATGCAAACAGGAAGGTGTTAGAGTGGCTTGAACAGTCAGTTGAAAGATGCGAAAAAATTACTGATGGATGTGCCATTGCACCGCTTGTAATTGTTCTAAATGTAATTTGTTGGATTCAAATATCTTTGTGTCGATTTCAAAATTACTTCTTCGTTTCAGTCTATATTAAAGAGTTTTATTGAAAAATATAAGAAAACTCAGCAAAAACTTCGGGCTAGTGGGAACATTCATCAAGACTGGAATTTATTACAAAGCTGCATAACATTTTTACAGAATATTGGTGAACTACACATTTCTATGCTAAATTTTGAAAACAAGTTGTCACAAAAGGTTATTGAAATCTGCAACAAACTTAATGATCCAGAACAATATTTTGGATACAGGATCCTTGAGAAACGTGAAATAAATGAATTTGAAAAACTTCTTTCGAAAATACAAAATAAGAATGAAAACTTTGCGGGTGTGGGTGAGATTAACTTGTTTAAAGGGATATTTTCTGTAGTTTTTGAAAATGTCAAACCAATTTGTGCTGAAACTCACGATGTAGCACTTACCGCAATTTTCGCACCGATTGAAAAACATTTAGAAAAAATTGAACCTCTAATAACTACAGATCACGCTGGAGCTGATTTGCCTGACTATAGTTTAGCACCACAAGAGTTTATAACACAGGTGAGTGGAGTTATTTAGTTTTATTTTCATTGACTGGTTCTAATACTATCAAAACTCTTGAAGATCGGACACTATTTATTATCTCTTCCTCAACATCTTGAACCTCTTCTTTTATCTCCTTCGACGGCACTGAAGACAGCGTTGGAACTTTGTGACCAAAAGTATGCGGAAAGTGTACCAAGCGCAGACATACTACTATCGCTTGTTATTGACGAATGTTGCGCCATGTATCAAACAAAGATTCTTTCTCTTCAATCATTGAATTCAACTGAAGCAAAACAAATAGCAACGGATATAGGTAGCACCTTACTATGAATCTTACAGATATTTAACATAGCAATTGAATGTTTTCAGAATATCTTGGGAGTGTGTTAGAAGAATTAGGATTAGCACTGGGTGCCCAGTTACAGAAAACTGGTATTTTGTTACGTGCTTCACCGGATAACTATCTTAGTTTGAGTACAGGATGCGATCCGAAGTTAGTTACAGCTGTAAGACAAATGAGAAATATAATTTCTACAGAGTAATAATTTTATTATGAATAATAGCTTTAAATAACACTTATGTTCCCTTATGACGCTCTCAAGACTGTTGCACACAATACCATAATCTAATAAGAACCATACTCTAATATAAACTTCCTTAAAATGCTATAAATTCGCTACTTTTCATACTTAAGCCAAGTCTAGACTATTACAATTCAGTGATATTCTCTTCTTATTAAATTCAAAACAAAAATATAAAATATCAATAGTTCCCCTACAAAAATAGGTTCCAATTTGCGTTGTCTAGCTGCAAAAGTAGAGTGAGTTCATATATCTGTATCAAAGCGAAACACATCGTACTCGCATACGATTTCTCATTCGACTTTCCGAGATTATTACTCATGGTATTAACAATTGAAACATTTTTAACCAAGGAAGTTGGGAAACATGTTTTAAAGCACACTTCTATAGCCTACTTGTTATGTGAATTAATGTTTAGTCCAGCTGTAAAAAGTACCATAAAATGAGTAATCGAATGAAGTAGTTACTCAATCATTCGTTACTGATTACTCCCTAAGCCAACCAAAAAATGGAAAATTTTAGAAGAAAGCAAGTTATCATACATGTAGGAAATTATTTCGAAAATTTGTACAAAAGCGGAGGATAACATCATTTCGATTAAATTTATTACAAAATCCATAATTTCAAAATTCGCTTGTTTTTCTTTAACTTTTATAAGAATCCCCATACAAAAGCATTCAAAGAATCAAATCATGCTGAGCATGTATCCAAATCCATGGGAAAGCATAAAGGCGGGTTTCTAATGCCAGCTTGAAGTTGATTGGATTGTCTTTTAAGTTCCGCTCGTTTCGCACCCACGCACGCCGCTATATGTTAATATACTAATTTCAATCGAGTGGTGTAATTTTTAACCCAAGTTTTATCTGGATGTTTCCAGTTGAATTATTCATCGAGTGGACTAATTCCAGGTCTGTTTCCGTACTCGAAAATCTTACTGCTTTTTACTGCATTTGAGTATTTTATGTTCCCGTACGGAGAAGATTAGAAAAAGTGTGACAATATTGCTCTCACGAGCACTTCTCTTCCGTACTGCTTTTTACTGCCAAAACTTGGTGCAGTAAAAAGTTGAAAAACGTTCAAATGCATGTGTTTAACATTTGACAGTTGATTTGATTTTGAATATGTTTTTATATAGGGATTTTGTTATATTAATAGTAAAATAACTATTAGTAACTAATAAATTATTGATTTTTGAATGTTTGTGTGAACATTTTGAGAAATGTTTTATGTTTAGCTCAAATTCCTTACCTATATTGGACAGTTTTATGGAAAGGTACTGAATTACCGTTCCAGTAGTGTTTTCAGTTTTTCGCTCTCACTGAGAAGAATACGCTTTTGGTGGCAAAATTTGAGAGATCACTAATTTTTGCTGCAAAAGTACGGCAACAGACCTTTTATCTCAGTTAGCATCGAGAGCAAATTTGCATGGGACTTGACAGTTCTGCTCTACGAAAGTGACCAATCTGCCTCAAGAGGAAACAGCTACAAGATAGTTGCTTTACTGCCGGTAATAGTTGTACTTTAGTTTCGAGAGACTTATAGGATCCTATCCTGATAATTATCATTCACAGGGTAAAGTTAAGTTGCTCAAAATTCCTAGCATTTAGACCAGTCGTGTATATCTGGCGTACAAATATGGAACGTAAACTTTGGCTGGCAATGCTTTTTGCCGAAGTAGAGTATAAAATAGAATAGTCCTAACCAGTCGAATTTGTGAGCGTTTTCCGAAGGAATCAATCAATTTGGAGTTTTATTTATTAAATCTTAGTTCGAGTACATCTAAAACGTTTGCGAAATGTCGAAAGCACATCCTCCAGAGTTAAAGAAGTAATTCCATTACATTGTGTCGCCAAATAAGGTTATGAGTGATGTTCAGATTCTGTATTTCCAAAATAATTTGCTTCTAGATTCATGGACAAGCGTATCACATTGAAACTAAATGGTGGAAGGTCTATTTGCGGTATTCTACGGGGATTTGATCCATTCATGAACGTTGTAATTGATGAAACTGTGGAAGAATGCCGCGATGGGAATTTGAACAACATAGGGATGGTGGTATGTTGTCAGAACGAAATTTCAATTTCAAACCTCATATTCCATGGGATTGTGTTGTTTCAGGTTATTCGAGGTAACAGCATTGTTATGGTGGAAGCTCTAGACAGAGTATAGCAGTCATAAGAGGAGTATCACATCAAACAAGAACCTAGAATATGACTGATTTTCCAGTGATGCACATAATTGTAAAGAATACCGATATAATAGGATGGAAAAATATTATTTTTAAATATAAAATTGATTGAAATCAAAAAGATGTTTTTAAAGCGGTTCGGCTTACGATAAGGTTATGTTCTCATGTTGGCGGTTGTTTATCAAGAGAGCTGCGAATAATTAACTTCGTAGTTCTGAGGAAGAGATGGAAAAATGACATGAAAAGAAATGTCAAAAGTGATGTGAGAATTTTGGTTTTGTAAATTGAATACGCACTCTCATCTTCAGCGTGCAGTTCTGTCTCATAAGCAAGTGAATGGAAAATTTCGGTGTTATTTGATTAGTCATACTTAAACCAGGACAAAGAATATTTCGGTTTTAGATTTAAATAATTTTAATTAAATATATGTTACCGAGACAGTAAATTGTGGATTTGATAAATCAAGGCAAAACATAAACTAAATTAAATTCAATTAACTCCGAGAGCAAAGAGAATCGTCTAGACTCTCTAATTTTTAAGAGAATCGTGCGCTTCTCTGGTCGCACGTTTTAAATTTGAGTATACCCGTTCCGGTTGGAGAATAATTTTACTTATTCAGTTTATTGTAAATACTGAATTGGAATAGAAGTTCTCCGATTAGAATAGATGGGCGGCATAAAAGTTAATTGCATTGAATTTGACTAGGGAAACAAATTCTTTTCGTTTATCAAAATTTCCGGAAAATTCGGGGGAATAGATGGATAAAAGTGAAAACTAACATAACAATTCCGATAAAAGTGTTGATTTGATTGTGTTTCTCATCTGCACCGGGAACGCATTTAAAAGTATTCTCGTACGAAGGAAATTTTCCTCTGTCAAATTTGTTTGTCATTTGATTTTCCCAAGGAATCGTTTGTTGTTTACATTTTTACACTGAAATGCCTTTCTGATGTTATTTGCCTAAACAAAACTGAAACATACACATTGTTTGCTTTTTCACAGTGATTTAAAGTGGTTTTTGAATGTGTTTTCGTGCTGTTACCTTCATATATCTTTGATAAATCAATTCTCGATGTGTTTGAGTTTTCAAGTGAAGTAATTTACGTGATTTGTGCAAGTGTAAAAATATAATAGGAAGAAAAGTTTAAGGCAAAAGTAAAATTAATTAATAAATCAAAAAATTTATCTATTCTGACATGGGATATCGTCAGTTTCTTCGGACTAGTGACACAAGTATCATCAGGGAAAGTTCAGATGCTAGTTTTGTTCGAAATTATTGTTTGAATTTGGGCTTGATATTGTTTCTGATAGTGCTGCCGGTAGTGTTATCAGGCGCTGACGCATTAACGTTGGATTACTCTGACAATAAAATTGCATTATTACACCCACAACTCAGATGGAAAGAACAGAATTCTCTTCCTGGGAATGTTTTAACTGGAACGGGGTCATCCACGAATCAATTTCATGTTGAAAAGTCTTACGAAATTATTGAATTTCATTCGAATGAAAATACGCGGTATCTACTCCATTTGCATGGCAGTGGATTTGGAAGTTGTCCAAAAATAAGGCCAACATTTTCGGAATATTCCTGTGATTCGAATCTTGATTCCTTCAAAATACTCAGCTGTGATGAACGTAAAATAATTTTGTCATTGGATCAGTTCGATTTTGGAGAGCACTTTCGAGCTTACCTCTGTGTCGCTTTGCATAATACGTTAGCGGATGAGGATGAGTCAAGCAATGAGACTGAGCCCAAGTACCGACACTTGGGTCGTGCGTCGCAATTTGACAGGTGAGTCTATATTTTAAGGCACTTATTGAACATTTGCCCTTTTCAAATACATAATTGAAATGAGATATAAATATATTTACGTCTTGAAGTTTCAACCAAAAACAGTTTTATTTTCTCTTGTTAGTTTTGGTAATTTTATTTTTATACATGTAAATTGGGGATGGGATTCTATTGGGGATCCGCTTTTAAATTTGTATTGAAACTTTGTAAACAAGTGATCGACTATCTCCAAAATTTTGCATTTGTGAGGAAATTCATAAAAGCTTCGTTTCCTATTACGTATTACTACAATGCACATATTTCTCAGCCAACTACTCTAAGGGTAGTGAAGGGTAGGGATAATTTTTTATTTCCATAATTACTACACAATAAAGTGGCATTCAAAGAATATTCTCTGAAATTTTTATTAACTTTTATGAAGAAATGAGTCATTGATAGTGAATCTCCGCGAACGTCTTGAAAACAAGAGTCATTGCGGTGTCCCTCATAACTCATCACTGGGTTAATTAAATTAAAAAACCAAAATGATTCCATCAGTCAATAAAGTTTTACAGGTAACAATGTTGATTTTTTAATTTAACAGCATTAAGAAGTCAAAATACTGATTACTCCATAAAAAAATTCGAAAACTATATTCTAAAATACGTCAAAACTGGAAAAAACAGAAAACTCGACATCATTACCTCGTCATATAACGTAAAATGCCCTAATTCCGTCCACCCTCCTAATTCCGTCCACTTTTGATTTTCGCTAATAACTTTTTTTTGGGGCATTGAATGGAGATGCAATTGAGGACATCATATACCTCACTAATTAGTGTTAATATACTGAAAATTTCAGGGCTCTAACGCGTATAGTTTATTTTTAATTAAATAATAAAGATGAAAATTATATTTTTTGAGAAAAATCATGTCCAAATCATTAGATTTGATGTTTTGGTTTTAGGCATTTTTTGAAAGATTTTTAAGGGTTATGATAAATTCTTCGGACTTTCCTGTATCTATGAAACTTCAGGTTTGAGAAAATGTAGTAATATATAACTATATATAGATTAAACGCAAAATAAACAATAAAATAAAGTGGACGCAATTAGGGCATCGAAATTACAGACTAGTCCTAATTCCGTCCAGTGGACGGAATTACGTTCATTCCTGCATTTTGCCTATCGCCCTAATTCCGTCCACTTTTTCCGCCGTATAATGTACACTGCTGGCGAAAAGTTCCAGACTATCGTTATACATCGTGCAAAATAAAATTTAATATATAAGTCATATGACGAAAAAACTTTAAATATCTTTATTTATTTATTTATTTATAATTATAGAACACAACAATAATTAAAAAAAGATTTAAAACCGATGCAGAAAACCTTATTATGATAGTCTCAAACTTTTGACCGGCAAGGTACATTGCGACGTACGTCATAGGCAAAATGCCGAATTTCACCTAATTCCGTCCTACCAATATTTGCTCGAATGAATGCAATTCCGACCGTTTTTAAAATTAAGAAATTGTGTAGTTTTTATTATATATTCCATATTTTGTATATTACATTATCCTCTATTGCATTATTATTAACCATTTTCAGTCTTTAAACAGTTCCTAGTCCATGAAAAACCGAATTTTTAAGTTGATTTTAGGTGGACGGAATTAGGGTCACTAGTGGACGGAATTAGGAACATGCAAGTTAGGTGGACGGAATTAGGGCTCTTCGACCATTTCGAACTTTTTGAATTAAAATAATTTTTTTTAAATATTTCCAAAATAGTAATAATAATAAAAAGTAGATTTTTAGATTCTGGTGACAATTTTGTTTCAGAATCAGTTTTTAAATATTTATTTTATCCAATAACCTTTTTGTGGTGAAGGAATTAAACGAAACAGATTTTCGGTGGACGGAATTAGGGCACTTTACGTTATGTAAAGAAAGAGTGTGCAACTTTTCACAAGGATCGGTGCTGTAGACACCGTATTTAAAAAATCTTAGTGTGAGAAAAACGGATTTAAAAGTTTTGAAGATTTTTAAATCACAAGAAAATTAGAACGAAACAGAATCGAAGAGGAGGAGATTTACTACTCCATATCTTCGTTAGTCTCACTCCAATCGACTTCAAATTTTCACACAATAATTTTAATACAGTTTCGAAACATTAGTTTCATCTTCAGAGATTCGCCTGATGTACCACTTGTCCAGAATTAATCCTGGTTTCTCGTTCGCGTCCCGTACTGGTTTGTCACTATCATTCATAAAAAAGTTAACAAAGTCACTAGACGAATCAAATAACAAGTAACTAACGTAAAATGCCCTAATTCCGTCCACCCTCCTAATTCCGTCCACTTTTGATTTTTGCTCATAATTTTTGTTTGGAGCATGTAATGGAGATAAAATTTATGACATCATATACTTAACTAATTAGTGTTAATATACTGAAAATTTCAGAGATCTAACGCGCATAGTTTATTTTTAATTAAATAATAAATATAAAAATTATATTTTTTGAGAAAAATCATGTCAAAATCCTTAGATTTGATGTTTTGGTTCTAAGCATTTTTTGAAAGATTTTTAAGGATTATGATCAATTCTTCTCACTTTTCTGTATCTATGAATTTTCAGGGTTGAGAAAATGTAGTAATAGTTAACTATATATAGATAGAATGCAAAATAAACAATAAAATATCTGTTTATCTGCAGCTCTTTTATTTTGGCGTGCTGGTTAGTATGACTTACAGTAGATTCCGTATTGCTTATGTTCCAAATTGAGACTCAGTATTTATAACCAGAATATATTCCACCTCCACTTTTCTCTACAGCACAATTCCCTTATCAGTCCTCATAAGAAATACTCGATAATCTAATGCGATGTGCTTTGTTGGCGAAGACATTCTATCATCCCATGCGACTATTTTAGTGATGCTATATAACACATTTCCGAACATTTGACGCTCTAATTTAACTTAAAACAAAATGGATATCCCGCAAAGTTGATTCGATGTTCCAGTTAGTATAAAAAGTGGTGGGAAAATTTTAAGGTCGTTTCTAGTTTTTGAGGTAGTTTTAAGACTTTTCGGACACTCATTTTACTCAAAATAGTGAAGTCCTTATAAATTGTGTAATATAAATAATATAGATTAATAATATAATATAATATAGCCATAATAGTATAAATTGTTTTTGCTCGGGTGGCCAAACTTCGGCGCACGATCTATACTCAAATTAATAAGTTTTGCTAAAATCTGACATGGGTATGGTAAGAATCAATGTATATCTCATTTTAGAACCGGGGTGGACTTGTCTTGTTTTGCTTGGATGTTCCACATTTAGAAAGGGCACAATCGTTAAACCAAGCGGCAAAGTCGATTTAGCAAGTTTGTTGGAGTGAAACCTACAGAGGAAAGTAATATCTCAGATGGGGTCATTTTGAAATTAAAAATTACATGAGGATTCATAACTCGAAATCTGAAATCTATTAACCTATCCAAATATTGAATCGGAAAAATGCAAATATATCCTGGAAGTCGGTATTGGATGTATCCCTTATTCGAAACACTGCCCGATGGCATGACTTGGATGTTCGTCCATGAAACCCACCTACATAGTGAGTACGGCCGCTAGAATTCTAATGGTGATGGAACCACGAACTTGTTTACTTCAACACAAATCTTCGTTTTGCTATCTACTTGAGCATGTTTTGTTTTCCTCCTTTAACTGATTCCTTGTTTGCGAGTCAAACGGTGCCTTACTTTTAAATTCCTATCTAAAAACAGAAAAGCTATTTGCGGAGTATAGAAAATTTTCAATACTATTGTCTGACGTAGTCTCGAAACAAACTTTGACACACTTATTTTGCTGTCGATTCATCTCGAGTCCACTCATACATGTTGGAGTTTCCTTTATCAACCTGTTATATATATCCATGTATATATTCATGCATCATCATAGTATACATCCTGAAACATGTTGGCTGTGTCAAGGACTTCGTCTTAGGCTTTTTATTTTGGTAAGTGTTGTTTTTGACTTTGTCCTGTTCCTAGAGAGGAAAGAAGTGTTTTCCTCTCTTGCGTTGCTCTATGACTTGACATCAACGCTTGTGGGGAATATCTTCACCAACGGAGCGAGAAGGGTCGCTTATAGTGAGGGATGTTTTGATGTTTTCGATAGAAATGACATTTGAAGAAAATGGTTTCCACATACGCTTCTCGAATATTTAACGAAATTCTAAAAAACTTATAGCTCACCTTCATTGTATAACGAACCTTTGGGATTTACGTAATACTTTGTTAGGATGCAATCACTTTCTATTCACATAAAGTCAATTTATAGTTAAAGGTTATCAAGCCTTGGAAAGGTCAAGATTTATAGATCATGCGTGGGGATGTGCGGTGAAAGCTTCACGCGAATGTCATGTTCAAATACTAGGAATCTACGCAACATTGACTACTTTCGAGTTTTTGCCAAATGTGTGCAATGCTATACCAAATACAGGAAAGAAGTGTACGAGGATTTTGAGGCGGAAAAAGTGATTTGGTTCATAATAGAATTCAATCAATATTCATTTGTGAAGCTTATTAATAAACTAGCAGTAAAGAAATTATATCCACACTCTGTCACTCGTCAATCCTCGTACATTAATAAACATATGCAGTTACAGTCAAAGTCCTCTAACTTGAAATCGCTGTTGCCACTGAAAATATTTCGAGTTAGAGGAGTTTCGAGTTAAAGAAAGAGCTAATGTATGTATGAAAATTTGAAGGGAGCGCCAGTTTCTTAAGAAAAATTTCAAGTTAGACGAAATTTCAAGTTAAAGGAATTCCAAGTTAGAGGACTTCGACTGTATATCCAAATTTTAAGAATGGCTCTGTCCTCTTAATATTTTGCAGAGGAGTTGTCGAGAAAATAACGCGCATTTGTGGTTATTGTTAGGTGTATTTTACACATTTTAAGGCGAAGATACCAGGAATATAAAAAGTTCTCTGATGCTTCCTAATAGAGTAGTAACACCAATTAATTGCCTCGCTTCAGGTTTCTAATTTTGCGATATTCTCGACAACTCATGTGAATATTTCAATGAGATGGGTAAACATTACACAGCGTTCACATGCCAATCATGACTAAGGAAGGGATAAACATTTCACTACTAGAATTTTTCTGGGGCAGATAAAGGAATTAGAAATTTAACAAATTTCGTGACTCTTTTATGAATATTTTCAAAAACCTGTATTCAGTTTATAACTTGCCGACCATGAGTGGCAGTCTGTCAAACTATTGTTTGCCAGTATTCTGTGGATGATTCTATGCTGATTTGAAATCTATATTCTTCTCACATTTTAATGTAGTTTGCTTTCTGAGAATATTAACTAGAATGCAGCTTAAAATGTTGAAAATTGCAAATTTATAGTAGTTAAGCTATTACAAAAGATTGCTTAGAATGTTTTTCACAATTCGCACATTTGCTTGCAATAAAAAAAGTTTACTTTAATTTATTCCTTACAAAGTTAACTCCCATTATCTCATTTACTTCTATAATCAGGATAAAATATAGAAAAAGTATTGAAAATATGTATAGAATAAGATTTCAACTCGCTTCCTAAGTCCTTAAGAAAATGCTTACATGGATTATTGCAACTGATGCTACTCGTAAAAATCGCCTTACAAACAAAGTTTGAACTTTGTCCACGCATCGTAATCATATGTCACTCCAGAAATTTGATCACGGCGTTGGGATAAATTCACACTATCACGTGGAGAAAAGCAACCACATGACAACCACCCCTATGGAAGATTACCAACCCAATAGGGAACAAATCGACTGAATCAGCTGCATGAGAACACCAACCTCACCTGATTCATGGAAGAGGGAGAATATCAACTACACTTTCAAAAAGAACTAATAAACATTGTGGAATCCCCAACACCGATCACACGTAGCTAGGACTAGTCCAAATACCACAATCAATCACTCCATTTTCGAACACCAAACTCAGTGAAAACAATCTCACAATGAGAAACAAATGAGTAAACCTTAAAACTTAGTGAGCGTTACCTGTCTCTTTAGCTGGATTCATTAAAATCGTCGTGAATCTGCCGCACTTTTTAAAACAATCCACAAATTGAACGACGCGACGCGGAACACATTCACGATGAAAACGAAAATCTTCCGCACGAAAGTTGAAGATGGTTCAACTTTGGCAGAGAGAGAACTGAATTCGCCGTAAAATGAACCCAGCATGAGAGTTGTCAAATTTCCGTATGAAAAAAACAGTTCTGCACGTGCCGAACGTACAAATGAATCCAGCTTTAGTCAAAATATATGTCACAAAATCTCACAGTTTAAATCAATACGTCAAGATCTCTAAAATGTTCGGAACGAACTGATCTTGCTGAACGTGACACTCATTTGCAAAAAGGAACCACCAGCCTGATAAGAGCTTCATGTCTTTTAAAAACAAAGGAATATATCCCGACGCGAGTAAATAATCTCAATAGAGAACAGAGGAAAATAAAAGAGAAACATATGATGACCATATTAATTTTTGTTTTTCCAGTGCTCCTGCCCTGATCATCATGTCCTTATCCTGTAGTACTCGTGCACTGATCCTTACAATTTAGTAAGGAAACAATACCTGAAACAACAAATCGATCCGATCAGGAATGAGTGGCATTAATTCTAATGTAATCTGGATGCCCTGATTTTGTCTACACTATTTTATGGTTTATCTTGGAATAAGACGTACCAATAATTAAGTTATTAGTTTAAAAGAATTTATCACAAACCTTCAAAATCATTCAAAAAATGCTTAAACTAAAACTTCAAGTTTGGTTTTATTCTAACATGGTTTTTATCAATAAGTAAGTTAAGTAGAATTTTCATCTTTATTATCAAGTGAAATTAAAGTTTTTGAAATTTTCATTATATTAACATTAATTAGTTAAGTATCTGTTGTAATAGACCTTAACTCGATACGTGCACCCAAAGAAAATTATTGGCAAAAATAAAAAATGGACCGAATTCGGAGGGTGAACGGAGATAGGTCACTTCGCGGTATACATCCTTTTATGCAATCAGGTTCTGTAATTTTGTTGACGTAATGTGTTTTTGTCTTATTACCATTTTTCACGAAGATTGTTTTTTGTCCACTTGACTTATTGCGAATTTTCCGGTGAATTCCCCTCAGCTTTTTCACTAACAAGTTTACGTCATTTACGGTTTAGAAGTCGTACATTGATTTTATATTGAATGTTTTACTCACTGTCGAATGCAAACAGAAAATTCCTATTTTTAATGAATATAATTTATAGCGGCTGTATTTTCCAATTTGTAAAAGTTGTGCATGTTTGTAGAAGTTGCTTCAATAACTGCTGTATACTTAGCGAAACCTTAAAAAGTCTAGCAAATAGTCTAATGAACAGTAGCACTAATAAATAATTCGCTCAATAAGGCAATGAGTGAATCACTTCTCATTCATGAAACTCTCTACATTTCCGTCCTCTACAGTGAATCTTATTGCCTGCTAGCATTATGTGTGTACGATTGGGCACTAAATTTTTGTCATGTCCATTTGTACCGAACAATTTACATCACAGCATCACGTGATAGTAGTAAACAATTGAACATAATTTTGTCTCTTTTTGAGCGCCTTGTGTTTTCGCTCGTCAATTTTAAGATTTAATTAATGCACGCGAATGCTTCCTGTGTGGATTTTTGCTATGTGGTTAAAGTGTTTTGCATTCTGGGCTAATTGAACTTTCGAAATACTCTTTCTTTAGGGATACTTTTGCCAAATATTTTATAAGAGTTCTTCTATTGACCATATTCAAAGTATGAGTCGTAGGATTTATCTTTCCCTTGAATGAATAGAAATTCAACTAAGGTGAGAACATTAAAGATACAACACTTGAAGGAAGGAAACATAAAAGGTTTAAAAAATTTACTGTTTCCTTTCCTTGATAGATTACTAATTCCCGAAATCCGCAACGGCTGACGACTACAAATAGGGCAAAACCTCAGTATGCTGCTCAGTATTTACATAACTTTTAGACGCGTTTTTCTCGAAACAACATTTTCTCAATTTGCTGGTACTCTAGCTCAAACAGTAGGTAATTGGTTGATCGTTAAGAATAAAATAGCAGATGGTTCATTATTCAACTCAGATCAGAATAATGTGGTCGTCAGAAAGTTCCAAGTGAAGCAACTTTCAACAAGTGGAAGCACGTAGCATAGCTGTCCGAAACGGTGTAAAATAAAAACTTGGTATTTATCAGTCGGGTACTCAAGTTTTAGACATATCCCTCCTGCTATCGTCAAGATTGTGTAGAAAATGAAATTAATTAATAAAATTTTAGTTTTACACCTTCAAACGTCTGGACTCGTATATGTATCGTCTGGGGACAGATATTCCTTTCAGTGGTGATCCAACTCGACATCCTAAAACAAAATATTTAAAAGGTCTATGAAACAAGTCCTCATTAAACAGGAGAAATACTAAATTCTATGTTAGTCAGATAATTGGCAGTTTCCTAATCTCTAATCATGACGCTAGACATTGGTAGTGTCAGCCACCAGAAGCCTGTGTGAGGTTATGGGATACTCGCTTTTCACCGTCTCCAAGCAATCTGTCGCTAATTGGCTAAATTTTATTGTAAATAACTAGTCGCAAAGAAGACTAGTCTCTGTGGCTACGCACCTGAAATTCTCTGGTCTTCAAGATAATGCACAGTAACTCACTCTTACACAAAAATTGCTTCCGTTCATGCCGCAGGCGTTTACACTACTAAATCTGAACACGGGTGTCGCAAATTCTTTCTTTCTTTAATAATAACATCTCATCGAGAATTAACTTTACATATGTTCTTCTTACAATGCTGGAAGCAATCCTGCCAAAAATAGCTCTATCACGCTCAAGGGTTCGGAGGTAGGTAAATGATCTCATAAGCATAAAAGGGCGAATACCATACACTTGGTGTGAGTAAATAGTTCACACTCTAATTGCGAAATCGCAAAGCGCTGAAATCACGTTCTCGAGGTAGTTTGAATAATATTAGATATAAATACTTTTCAAGATTTTTCATAAAAAAGTGGATGGTGAGCCTTGAGTCCTTAGCAACTTTAATGACACCAGAAAGAAACTAGAAACTTTTATTATCTAGTCTAATTGATTTGAACTCAACTGTAATTAAACCGAATTATCTTTATCATTTAAGACTTTTAGTCCCTACTTGGTACTTAATTCCTTTTCAGGATGTGTTAGTTATTTGTCTACATTTCTTACAAATATATTATAGTTACAATATATACACGTATTTAAAGAGCAGTAAGGACAACGCAGCTGACAAACGAAGGAATTCGAAAAGTCACAATCTACTGCGACAGTCAAGCAACTCTTAGAACACTGGAATCCAAGAAAATCAAGTCAAAGGCAGTGATGAGTTGCCGAGAAGCACTGCCGTGGACCCGAGACAAAGTCAGCCTCTGTTGGGTACCCGCACAAATCAATGTGAAAGGGAATCTACGGGTGGATAAACTGGCAAGGATCGGAACAGAAATTTACAGTGCGGAGGAAGCTAACTCCAAAAAGTCACAGATGAGGTTGCTGAAGGATACCATCGATAGGATAATCCTGGAACAGCATAGCAAGAGATGGAGGAACAGGGATGACTACTTCAACTCAAAGCAATTGTGGCCCAGAATCGAGGAAAAAAGAACGCAAGGCTTGTTTAAAGCAAAAAAGGCCTCAGTCCGGACCACCACTATGGTCATAACAGGACACTGTCTGGTAGGGACTCACAAACGACAGTGTATGTAAAGAGTGCGACGAGGAAGAGTAGACTCTTGTGCTCCTGCCCTGTACTGGCCGAAAGTCGGAGGCTAGTGATAGGAAGAGAATTCTTCAGTAGCGGAATGATGTGCCATGGTCGCTAGGCAATTAAGGAGCTTTGCCCAAAAGTGAAATGCCCCAGGGCAGAGGACAAAGGAAGGATTAAATGGGAGAGAAAGGGGTCACAAAACCTAAAAGGGGACCACAATGGGCCTATGGCCTCCGAGTGTCCCCCTCCCACTAACAACCTAACCTAACCTACACATATGTATATATAAAACTCAACTCAATGACAAACTGTTATCAAAATATTATTAATGTTGTAATAATTGAAGTTGTTTCTGATTTGGTATTTTTCGAAGTCATTAATTAATTATTCAATGTTTTGCTTTAGTTTTGAATATCGCTTGTGGGAGTTTTCATTGATTAAATAATTTTTGTTTATGATCACTGAAACATTCTTCGAAGTGTCAAATAAAAAACAAATTTATTGGAAATTGGAGGTCCAGGATATTTTATTTAAAAATAAAACTTATTCTTTACTTTATAATAAATTTAAATTTATTCTCTTTAACTAAAAATGATCAACTTATGAGAATGGTTGCACTCATTCGAACGTTACCGAATAACTGAACAACAAACAAAATCTTTATTTCTTATGAACTAAACTAAAATCCTTTGTCCCTAACTCTTTATCTTTATATAAACAAACTTATGATTTATATGGAAAAATGAAATAAAGAAACTATTAAACTTTATACCCTAAAAGAACTTAAAAATTAACGAGTTATAAAGTGGACCACAGTCCCGATAAGAGTACTTATAAATACATAAATTGATTTTTGAAAAACCAACAAAATTTTTAAAAGTTTTCGGAAATACGACGCTTTTAGATTTTAAGAATTTGCGTTGAAATAGTTTAAAATTTTTTTTCCAAATTTTCAATGTTTTGTAAATACTATTCAATTAGATTCATGAAGCTGTTCGAAGTGTTATGACCAAATCTTAGCAGAATATTTGAATTTGAAATTGATTTTTTAAGGAAACATAAAAATAAATAAATTACAATAAATTTTATCTGAACATATTAAGAAAACAAAAAGGGATTAACTACTTTATTTTCTGTAACAAAAAGGGATTAAACCACTCCTCTCTAATTAAAAATTGTTCCGCTTTGTATGGTGCAACAATGTGATATTCATGCAACTATGTATACGCAGAGCTGTTCTGAAAAAGGCCAGAAGGCAACGACTTGCAATATGAAGAAACAAATTAAGCAGAAAATAAACTTCTTAAATTAGTATCATGCTGAGTAATTATCTATAGAAAGTTACTCCAGAGCTGATTATCGCCAAACATTTATTCGATTAATAATATTATTCGCTTTATAATATTTTGCGAAAAAATTAAATTTTGTTTCTCAGACTGTGTGCTAATCAACGGCATAACCTTTCAAACGACCTTTTGAATTGAAGTTCGAACTTTTTTGACATTTGATACCCTCGTTTGTTACTAAAACAGAAGAAAAATTATTAACTAATATTTCTTCAAGAATATATTAAAATATTTACGTCTTTTCCTGCATTCATGTGACGATTTCGTTTTGTTTTGAAACTATCCCTGAACGGAACAATAAAATGTCAATATAAAGTTGGCATTTTCGGAGACAAAAACCTTTCGAAATTGTGACTTTGCTATAATGCCAATCAAAAGGTCAGTTGTACACAGTCGTTGTACACGATTATCACACAGTCTCAGTTCATTATTATAAGCTATTTTAGCAATCCATCCAAATAATTTGTGCAAGTTATAGTACGTGAAACATTGATTTAATTGAACGTTCGAAGGGGTTTAACGTTTGAAAGGTATTTCTATAAAAAATATAAGGCTTTCATTTTAAAATTAACATATTTCATCAAAAATGTAACATCTTGGGTATGAAGTTAGATACTAGACATAATAACGTAAAATGCCCTAATTCCGTCCACCGAGAATCTGTTTGTTTTGATTCCTTCCACACAAAAAGGTTAAAATTGTTCCTAGAATTTAAAAATCCACTTTTTGTTATTATTAGAAATATTTAAAAAAAATTATTTGAATTAAAAAAGTTCGAAATGGTCGAAGAGCCCTAATTCCGTCCACCTAACTTGCATGTTCCTAATTCTGGCCACTAGTAACCATAATTCCGTCCACCTAAAATCAACTTGAAAATTCGGTTTTTCATGGACTAGGAACTGTTTAAAGATTGAAAATGATTAATAATAATGCAACAGAGGATAATGTCATATACAAACTATGGAATAAATAATAAAAACTACACAATTTCTTAACTTTTAAAACGGTCAGAATTGCATGCATTCGAGCAAATATTGGTACCTACCGGAATTAGGAATTAGGTAAAATTCGGCATTTTGCCTGTGGCTCTAATTCCGTCCAGGCAACGTACGTCGCAAGGTACCTTGCCGATCAAAAGTATGAGACTATCATAATAAGATTTTCTGCATCGGTTTTGTATCTTTTATGAATTATTATCGTGTTCTATAATTATAAATAAATAAAAAAATAAAGGTATTTAAAGTTTTTTCGTCACATGACTTATGTTTTAAATTTTATTTTACACCATGAATAACGATGGTCTGGAACTTTTTGCCAGCAGTGTACATAATACGACGGAAAATAGGCAATAGGCAAAATGCAGAAATAGGACTAGTCTATAATTTCGATGCCCTAATTCCGTCCACTTTATTTTATTGTTTATTTTGCGTTTTATCTATATATATAGTTAAATATTACTACATTTTCTCAACCCTGACGTTTCATAGATACAGAAAAGTCAGAAGAATTGATCATAACCCTTAAGAATCTCTCAAAAAATGTTTAGAACCAAAACATCAAATCCAAGGATTTTGACTCAAAAAATATAATTTTCATCCTCATTATTTAATTAAAAATAAACTACGCGCATTAGATCCATGAAATTATTTGTATATTAACACTAATTAGTTAAAGATATAATGTCATGAATTTTATCTTCATTACATGCCCCAAACAAAAATTATGAGCAAAAATAAAAAGTGCACGGAATAAGGGCATTTTACGTTAACTAACTAACTTCATACTTACACGTATTTTTTTGTACTTATTTCTCCATTTCAAAAATCGTCATTTTCTTTTTTGAAATGAGTTTCAGAGAGAGATCTAGAATACGGCTTAATCCGTCACCGTCACGTGAGTCAAAATTTATCCCAAAGTAATATATTACTCACGGGGTGACTGTGAGAATTCTGATTCTTGAAACTCGCGTCCAAGTCACGTGACTGCTAGAATAAGGGCAAGTAAGTGGTCAAGGAAATTTCTCAAGATTAAATGGCAAATTTGTATTGTTAATTTTCGAATATTTGTTATTGAGGAAATTTGATGATGCTATTGCTGATGTACAGTTTATTTACTTGCAAAGTCCTATGAGATAACTCAATGAAAACCCTCTTGAAAATTGGAGTGATCTCAAATCGCAATTTGCTAAATTGCATACAACTTCAAACAAATAAAATTGACCATGTAAGGAACTTCAGTTCGATCTGAATGTTTCCTCTTCAAAGCTGCTCAAATCGTTCAGTAACGACATAGAATCTTCTTTTTACAGTCTTCCAAAAGAATATTGGAGATAAATTTTGAATTCAAAACATTAAATTAATAAAAAATGTGTGCAACTAACAAACATTGATGTTTTTAGCCGATTGTTTTTATCGGAAAATTCGATGTAAAGTCTCGAATAAAACATGGACGTATTTTCTGATTGATCACTCCTAATATTTAGCAACACCATATGTTCAAACGCAAAATTTTTAGTTAAAACAACAAAATCGATACAGGAAGATTAATTTTTTAAAAATTCTCACACTTCACGAGTTGGATGTGATCCAAAATTTTTGGAATGAAAACTACCGAAGAGCAAAACGCATCACTACTTGTTCCCGAATTTTATGGTGTAAATGTACACAAAGCAATGTACATATTTCCCCAATGAAAGTATTGAATGGCCAGTTTCCGATGAATTTACTTCCATCGGCCAAATTTTATTAAATTTTGGGAAATATTTTTCCATCGTCGCGTATCTTACACTCTTTCTTCTTGGGTTTTTCGTATTTTCGTACATGTTTTTATGTGAGTAAAATTTTAGGGTAAATTTATACAACAAGATACAATATGCAAAAATCTGTGAAATTAGTCAATTCTAAATTAGAAATTTTTTAATTTGAATTGAACCACAAGAAATGTTCAGAAACAAAAGGGAAACTTCTTAATTTTCTACTATTTTGTAGAAATATACAAATGTGGTTTATTAATTCAAACAGTTGAAGCAGAATTCTCGAATGATTGGTCAGACATTATAGGATTTGACTATATTGTTAAAAAGTTTGCAACTCAAGAAAAAATCTGCAATAATCAAGGAAAATAATTGTTCAGGCAGACCAAGAGCTACGACTTCTAGTGAAAATGTGAACATAACCCTGCAAAGCAAACGGAATAGGTGTCCTCCTGCACCTGAAATAGCAGCAGAACTCAACAAGGAACGCGTTGCACCCGTCAGTCTTTATTGCTGTCAAAAGGAAGAGTCGTAAGGGATGCATAGCAGTCTCGAAACCACTTCTTAGACCTATGAATAAGAAGAAGAGACTCCAATGGGCTCACGAACAAAAGCATTGGATAACTGCCGACTGGGAGAAGATCCTCTGGAGCGACGCATCCTAATTCGAAGTTTTTGGTTTGAAAAGAAGAGTTTTTGTTCGTCGGCATATCAACAAAAGTGTGAAGAAGGCGCGCACATTCTGCTGTAGGCGGTCTTGTACGAATGCAGGAAAAAGAAAGGTTTAAGAAACGAAGGATATAGAGACATTTTACAAAATAATGTTTTGCCTTCTGGGTTGCGTTTAAATGGTGCTGAAATGATTTTTCACCATGATAACGGTCGGGTTCGTTTTTATTCGCGGAATTGATAAAAGCGTTTGAAAAGTTTGTTGGAAATTTAAGAGTTCCATTTATAACTACGCTTTATTATTATTTTATCTATGTCAGACAAATTTGTTTCACACGTGTGAAATAAAAAGGATAAAAATACTCATGAGCGACCGTGAAATACGCATATATGTATGGGATATTTTTAGCTTAACACCTAGAACCTCCCTTTTCCTTTCGCAAACCTTACTCCAATTTGAGTATTTTATAATAATGCGTTGTTAACTACTCTAAATGCGTTGAGATATTCATTCGACTCACTTCTTTTTATTAAACCTACCTATCTGCTCCAATCATCAGAAGCCAGCACTGAGAGGTACGGTCCCGCGACACTGCGAAATAGTAAAGCACTTTAGAGAAAAGGTCAGCGTTGAATGTGTAATGGTAGGTACTAGGGGCAGAATCGCGGAAAATACTAGCTGCAACAGCTGATCCTACTAGAGTTGAGTGTGCAATGATTTTAAGGGAAATGGCGCTCGAGAAACATACTCCAATAGTCAGATTTTCACACACGGAGGGGAGAATTTCAAGTTTCGATTATTTCTCGAAGTGACCACAATGAAACGTTATGCTGTCAAAATCAAGTAACAAAATAAGAAATAATAGCTAAAAGGACAAGCACAACAGCACATATGGTCTTTTCTTTAAACGAGTGACCGAATAATTAACTCTAAAATTCTAACCTCTTAACAACTAAACTGAAAAATTCCTTAATCTTTCTATTACAATATTAAAAAAACTAATAGAAAAAATAAATTTTTTGATTTATACTTATTCCACTTGTTTTCCGGAAATTAAAACAAATAAAATTTTCGTATTCATTTTTTAAGTCAAGTGGACCACGTCGAGTCCCGCCGAATAAGAATTCTTAATCTAAACAAACGAATATTTAAAACCCAACAATACGTAAAATCTCAACTTCATGTTTTATTTTTACCAAAAGATGTTCGTAATAATCGTGCCCGTAAGCGGAAAAATTATCTGAAACTGATCACACTGAATTCCTGCAGAACCTCAATAACTCATATTTTTCTTACAGTATATTTGTTTTCAGTACATAGCGAACATAGTTTTCAGTCAGGTTTCAGTTGGTTTTCACTATTTTTCCTGTGCCGCCTTAAATTTGTTTTGCGGGTCGAAGCTATATAAGTTTGTACTTCCAAATTTCCTGCTCATAATTTCATAAATTGTCCGGAAAAGTTGAACTGGTGTCATGGTTGGTTTAGTAAGGTTCAATTGGTTCTCCTCATTTTGAGTTCCTCATCATCAGTCGTCTGAAAGAACACATAAGCCGTGTTCTTTTGGTCACTCTAACAGAACAGAACTGTCAAATCCCATACATTTAACAGCACAAGTTTAGTTCTCGATAACAGTTGGAGCTAATTTGCTGTTCTGAACAGAACAGTTGAGCTAGAAATATCCAGATGGCGACATGGTTCATTTTCCTTGACGCGAGCCTAAATTTTTCTTTAAATTCCACAAAATTACAATTTCTTCAAAGCTTTCATTTGATTTCATCTGAAAATTTAAATTCAAGTAAAATGTGAGGAATGTATGCAACCAAGGGCTAACAAAATGGAAAAAAATTGAAAAAAGTTCATATAAATGTGAAGTGAAGTTGGTAAAAGTTTGTAATCTATCGAGAACAAGTCCGGTGCGTTCTTTTGCAACTCTAGATTTGTACTCGATAGCGATGACCAAAAGAACACGGCTATAGTGAGTAAGGGTATACACTGCCCAATAGGGGGGGAAAACAGCACGACATTTAAAGAAGTGATCGTGACGACAGTCCTTTACATGCTTCACTTGTTTTTCCTTTAGTTGACTTAAACATGATATTGTCTATTTCCCATATGTCAAAGTACCTCCTTGTTGACTACCATATTCTAATAGTTACAATAGTGGAAAAATCACACCATACAGAATATCAAGAAAACCACAGACAAAAACCACTCAGCGATCACACTTCGCATTTGGATAAGTATCATTTAATACGTATTATTACGAATGCACCACGGAAAACCAAAAACGTTGAAGGATACCTACTATGATTTTTGAAACATTGAAATTTAATCGATCTACCTTTCAAGAAAAAGAATTTAAGATATGTAACTAAACTTATACAATAGATTTATGCTTATTGTAGGATTTGGCAAAACGTTTCATATCTTGCAGGAACTCTGAAGATTTTATTTTTTGTTTAGTTGAAAAACATGCACAAAATTAGTATTATGAACATACCTAATCAAAACCTTAAACAAAGAGTCAAACAAAGCCAATATTATTATAGTACTGCGTGGTTTAATGCTGAAGGATATTTCACTAGGCAAGTACAAGACACAAAATCCATTCTATGAGTTACAATAAGTAACGTAAAGTGCCCTAATTCCGTCCACCGAAAATCTGTTTCTTTTAATTCCTTCACCACAAAAAGGTTATTGGATAAAATCAATTTTTAAAAACTGATTCTGAAACAAAATTGTTGCCAGAATTCAAAAATCCACTTTTTGTTATTATTCCTCTATTGCAAATATTTTTAAAAAATTATTTTAATTCAAAAAGTTCGAAATGGTCGAAGAGCCCTAATTCCGTCCACCTAACTTGCATGTTCCTAATTCCGTCCACTAGTGACCCTAATTCCGTCCACCTAAAATCAACTTAAAAATTCGGTTTTTCATGGACTAGGAACTGTTTTTTGGGAATTTATGTTGTAGTTCTGTAAAGAGAATGTTACGTTCCTGAAAGAGATATTTTTAAAAGAAAACAATTTATCTTTAAAAAACAAGTAATTTTATTGATTTTAATATGTTCTTAGCCGGAGCTGGTCCAAGAGAGTGATCCTTTTTCCCTCGATGGTGGTGTTTATATTCCAGGTTTCCCACCACATCGATGAACCCTTTTTCCGCGAAAAACTTTCACTTGAACTGGTGAAAGTCCTTGTACAAAACCAAATGTGACGTAAAATACGTTGTCACATTTGGCACGCACTCACGCCGTAATTTCCAAAGCGTGAGAAAATTTCTCCTGATGAAGGATGCTACAATCGGCATCTGGTATGCATCCTTTCAACGCGAGTACCGGGTGACTCGCCTGATATGTTGGTAGCGATCACAGGGTAATTCGCTACAGTACCCCCTTGCCAGTGATGAAGTCACGATTTTTACGGGAATCCTGCTTGGAGATAGTCCGGGAAGCGTATCCTTCTGCCAGATCGTGTGATGTGCCTTGAAATCGCGGTTGGTTGACTGGTGGTTTCTTCTTGCGGTTGACTGTGGGTCTCTTCTTGCGGTTGACTGTTGGTCTCTTCTTGCGGAACTGGAACTAGCACCATGTCTTGCTGGTCACTGGATTCTGTCGTGTTGTCCTCCATGATGTATGCTGGTTTTATCCTGTCGATAGAAATAGTGGTGTCGTGTCCTCTCATGTTGATTGTAAATGTCTTCTCGGATCTGCGTATCACTCGAAATGGTCCCTCGTACGGTTGCTTTAAGATTGTTTTCGGGCCGTCCGCCCGCACGAACACGTAGTTTGCGTTTGGTAGGTCCTTGTATACGAAGATTGATTTTCTTCCATGTCTCGTTCCAGGAGTTGGTCGTATCTGGTCCATGTGTTCGCGTAAGGTCTTCACGAATGTTGAAATGTTTCTTCCTTCTTCTGGATGATGTTGAAGAAAATCTCCAGGAAGTCGTACTGGTTGTCCATATACCATCTCTGCTGCTGTTGTGTTCAGGTCTTCCTTCCAGGCTGCACGGATTCCCAACAGTACTGTTGGTAAAATCTCGGTCCATTTGCTTGTCTCGTGGCATCGGATTGCTGCTTTAAGTTGACGGTGAAATCTTTCTACCATCCCATTGGATTGTGGATGGTATGCTGTTGTCCTTAGATGTGTTGTCCCTGTAAGGCGGTTGAGCTCTTTAAATAGATGTGACTCAAACTGCCTTCCCTGGTCCGTGGTGATACGAAGAGGAGTGCCAAACCTGGCTATCCAACTGGCGTAGAAGGTCCTTGCTACTGTCTCTGCTTCTTGGTTGATGATGGGAACTGCTTCTGGCCAACGCGTAAATCGGTCAACCATCGTCAGGCAGTACCTATATCCTTCGGATGAAGGCATTATCACGATGTCGATGTGCACGTGGTCAAATCTGCATCGTGGCGAAGAAAAGGACTCAACGGCTGATGATACATGTCTTGTTATTTTTGATCTCTGGCACTGCTGACAGCTTCGAGTCCATTCCCTGCAGTCGGCTTTTACTGATGGCCACACGTACCGGTCTGTCACCATCTTTGTTGTAGTCTTCACTCCCGGATGTGATAGCTGATGTATCTGTTGAAATGCTGTCCTTCGGAAGTCTCTTGTCAAGAATGGTCGAGCGGTTCCTGTAGAAGTGTCACACATGACTGCTTGGTCCGTACCTGGAAGATAAAATAGTTTTAGTTTCAATCCTGTAGAAGTGTTGTTGACGAGTTTCTTGAGCTCTTCGTCATTGATTTGAGCTGAGGCTAATGATGCGTAGTCGAGTGCACCCGTCAGTTCTTCTACTCGTGATAGTGCATCGGCGACTACGTTTTCTTCTCCTGATACATGTCGTATATCTGTTGAAAACTGGCCTATGAAGTCCAAATACCGGAATTGACGAGGAGTACACTCTCTGCTTCTGCTGTGGAAGGAGTAGACTATCGGCTTGTGGTCTGTATATATAGTGAAGGTTCGGGCTTCAACCATGTGCCGAAAATATTTGACAGCTTCGTAGATGGCAAGCAACTCACGGTCGTAGGCTGAATATTTTCTCTGTGTAGCACTAAGTTTCTTTGAAAAGAATCCTAAGGGCTCCCACGTGTTGTTGACTCTTTGTTGGAGTGCTGCTCCCATGCTGTCATTTGATGCATCGCTGAATATCGCTAGTGGAACGTTGTCTCTGGGATGAGCGAGCAAGGTTGCTTGTGCTAAGCCTTCCTTACACTTGTTAAAAGCAATGTCTGCACCTGTTGTCCATTGCAATGTAGTCTTGCCTTTGATGTTTCCTCGAAGTAATTCATTCAATGGGGCTTGTATTTCTGCTGTCTTAGGTATGAACCGTCTGTAGAAGTTCAACATACCTAAGAACTGTCGTAGTTGTTTGGCTGTAGTTGGCTTTGCGTAAATTTGAATTGCCTCTACTTTTTCGGGCAAAGGTTGAGTCCCTTTTGCTGAAACATTGTAACCAAGGAATCTTACTGAGGATTGACCAAAGTTACATTTGGATGGGTTGATCACCACTCCGTATTTTTGCAAGCGCTTGAATAATGTTTCCAAGTGCTGGTGATGTTCCTCGATGTTTGATGATGCTACCAGGATGTCATCTATGTAGGCGTAGCAAAAATCTAGGTCACGTAGTACCTCATCGATAAACCTCTGGAACGTTTGTGCTGCATTGCGGAGTCCAAACGTCATGTAGGGGAACTCAAATAGTCCGAAAGGTGTTGTTATTGCTGTTTTTGGGATGTCCTCTGTAGCAACTGGTATTTGGTGAAAGGCTTTAACTAAGTCAATGGTAGAGAAAATGCTCTTCCCATTGAGAGTTTGTGTGAAGTCCTGAATGTGGCGAACTGGATACCTGTCGGGTTCGGTCCTCGCGTTGAGTCCACGATAATCGCCGCACGGTCTCCAGTCCTTATTCTGTTTCTGGACTAAATGTAGTGGTGATGACCAGCTGCTACTTGATGGTCTTGCTATTCCAAGTTTTAGCAGAGTGTCGAACTCCTTTTTGGCTGCTTTAAACTTCTCGGGATCTAAGCGCCGTGGCCTGTGTGCTACAGGTGCTCCAGGAGTCGTCTTGATGAAATGCAGGGTATTGTGTTTCACCTTTACGATTCCATCTGGACGAGTGATTTCTGGATACTTCATCAGCAGCGCATGAAATTCGGTTGCTCCCGAAATAGTTTTGACTACCGGAGTTGTTTCGTCAGCTTCTGTACCTGTTGAAAATAGTTGAGTTTGATTATCGATTAGTTTACGATTTTTAACATCCACGAGGATGTTATAAAATGCTAGGAAATCGACTCCAATAATTGGTCTTGTGATATCGGCTACCACAAATCTCCATGGGAAATCTCGACGAAGTCCAAAGTTTAATGTGAGGTGGATTGTTCCATACGTCGAGATAGGTGTACCGTTCGCCGCTGCCAGTTGATACGATGATTTGACCCGATGTTCCTGTAGATGTTTTCGGGGAAAGACACAGAGATCAGCACCGGTGTCGATTAAAAAATCGAGCTGACTTCCTGCGTCCTTAATGAAGATGCGGCGAGACGTGGAGAGGCTGTCGTTTGCCGCACTTAACGACTGCCCAGACGGTTTTCCGACACGAATGAACATGGTTGGGTGCATTTCTGAGCGGAAGCTGCATATTTGTTGTGGTACCAGCATATTCCGTTATTTCTGCTGGCTGACCGGTGACGTCTTCTTGATCGAGATCTAGGTCTTCTTGGATGAGGCTCGACGTCGCGCTGTCTCCATTCTGCAAATTCTCCTCTCATAGCGGCAATTTCCTGGGTTATAGCAAGGGTCATTCTTTTCAACTGTGAGGATAGGACGTCGTCAGTAGTTGCTACTACTTTGGTGTTGGTGGTGCTCGCGACGTTTTCCGCGATTGTGTCTGCCAGTCCGGCAAGTTCGTCCAATTGTTTATCCTTTTGGGTTGCCAAGATCGCCTGGGTCATAGCTGGGAGTCTGGAGAGCCAAATTGTATGAAGCATTGATTCTGTTGCTGCTGCGCCACCTAATTCCCGAAGGTGTCGCAGAAATTGAGATGGTTTGCGGTCTCCAATCTCCTCGCCTTCTATTAGCCTTTTCGTCTTCTGCTCCTGTGAGGCACCTAGCCGTTTGATTAGCTCGTTCTTCAGTGTGGTGTACGGATTCGTTGCTGGTCTCCTGATCATGAGATCGCGTACTTCGCGGGCATGATGTTTGCCTAATCGTCCTACAACGCAAGCACACCTTTTTGCTTCATCGGTGATGCCAGCGCTATCTAACGCGAAGTCCACCATAGAAAACCACATCTCTGGATCATCGGAATCAAACTCGGGAATGTACATCATTTGGTTGGCCATTGTTGTAGAAATAATATCTCCTTCAGATCACGTAGGCGGTCACCAATTTGGGAATTTATGTTGTAGTTCTGTAAAGAGAATGTTACGTTCCTGAAAGAGATATTTTTAAAAGAAAACAATTTATCTTTAAAAAACAAGTAATTTTATTGATTTTAATATGTTCTTAGCCGGAGCTGGTCCAAGAGAGTGATCCTTTTTCCCTCGATGGTGGTGTTTATATTCCAGGTTTCCCACCACATCGATGAACCCTTTTTCCGCGAAAAACTTTCACTTGAACTGGTGAAAGTCCTTGTACAAAACCAAATGTGACGTAAAATACGTTGTCACATTTGGCACGCACTCACGCCGTAATTTCCAAAGCGTGAGAAAATTTCTCCTGATGAAGGATGCTACAATCGGCATCTGGTATGCATCCTTTCAACGCGAGTACCGGGTGACTCGCCTGATATGTTGGTAGCGATCACAGGGTAATTCGCTACAGTTTAAAGACTGAAAATGGTTAATAATAATGCAATAGAGGATAATGTAATATACAAAATATGGAATATATAATAAAAACTACACAATTTCTTAATTTTAAAAACGGTCGGAATTGCGTTCATTCGAGCAAATATTGGTAGGACGGAATTAGGTAAAATTCGGCATTTTGCCTATGACGTACGTCGCAATGTACCTTGCCGGTCAAAAGTTTGAGACTATCATAATAAGATTTTCTGCATCGGTTTTAAATCTTCTATGAATTATTGTTGTGTTCTATGATTATAAATAAATAAATAAATAAAGATATTTAAAGTTTTTTCGTCATATGACTTATATTTTAAATTATATTTTGCATGATGTATAACGATAGTCTGAAACTTTTCGCCAGCAGTGTACATTATACGGCGGAAAATGTGGACGGAATTAGGGCGATAGGCAAAATGCAGGAATGAACCTAATTCCGTCCACTGGACGGAATTAGGACTAGTCTGTAATTTCGATGCCCTAATTCCGTCCACTTTATTTTATTGTTTATTTTGCGTTTAATCTATATATAGTTATATATTAATACATTTTCTCAAACCTGAAGTTTCATAGATACAGAAAAGTCAGAAGAATTGATCATAATCCTTAAAAATCTTTCAAAAAATGCTTAGAACCAAAACATCAAATTCAAGGAGTTTGACATGATTTTTCTCAAAATACATAATTTTCATCTTTATTGTTTAATTAAAAATAAACTATACGCGTTAGAGCCCTGAAATTTTCAGTATATTAACACTAATTAGTGAGGTATATGATGTCCTAAATTGCATCTCCATTAAATGCCCCAAAACAAAGTTATTAGCGAAAATCAAAAGTGGACGGAATTAGGAGGGTGGACGGAATTAGGGCATTTTACGTTAAACAAAATACATATCAATCAAAATTATTCATTGGTATATGATCTGAATGCATTATCAAATTTTGAAGGATTGATTGCAGGAACGCGTTGATTATCTTGGTATTGAGTGAGCAGTACGTGAAACTCAACTTACGAAAGAAAAGAAAACTATTCAGGAGATATACTAATTTCTATTACTCTAGATATCACAATATCTACGATATGCAGCATTCGTTTCGTAGAAATTGGATAATGCTTATTTGTTTTTAATGTTTGCCATCGT
Organism: Chrysops caecutiens; assembly: GCA_963971475.1. Classification (NCBI taxonomy): domain Eukaryota; kingdom Metazoa; phylum Arthropoda; class Insecta; order Diptera; family Tabanidae; genus Chrysops; species Chrysops caecutiens. The sequence goes on from OZ020569.1 coordinate 35,264,877, forward strand.
AAGCGTAACGCTGAAGAAGAATAAATGAAATCATGAAAAACCATAACAAAATCACACCAGGCACTTCCGAATCTCATAAAATAAATTTTTAATTATTTACTTTCGATTTTGCTGTTTTTGCTTGCTGTGTGTACATACATACAAACATTTTCAGAAACAATTGTCAAGACACTTGATCTGAATCACAACGGAAGGAAGTTGGTGTTGAATGTTGGAAGAAGAGAATATGTCGTGACATTCTTGAGAGTTATGTTGCAGAATGCAATGTTTCATTATAAAAATGTTTGAGTCATACAGTGACTCTATTAGAGTCTAATAGAGTTTTTTCCCGCGGTAACGCGAGTTGCTCATCTTTGAGACAGAAAAATGTAGGTTTTGAGTGTAAACAAATACTCAGTGAAGTAAGGAAGTAAGGAACCCCATCCTAATTGTGCCCGGACATACCACAGCACAGTTGACAAACCGCATATTTTTTATTCATATACCACGGCACACCACGGTACCACACATTCTTATGCACTCACCTCAAACTTGGCACGAATCACTTGTAACTTAATAACTTTTGATAAAAAACGTAAAAAACGAAGTAATCTGATTGACTTGAAACAGCAAAATATCTCATAATCGCATGAACTTTGAGATCCGTGATCATAGAAGTGGGTTTCATAAAGACTCAATTGTCATTTCTTCTCAGTTCAATTTCTGTTTGAATGCCAGACGTCTCTTGGATATGGCGTCTACCCAAGAGATAGGATTTGGCGTCTCCTACGCCAGTCGCTTGGATATGACTGTACTCATGTGAAAACTTAAGAACTACTGAAATTTTTAAATAAGAGTGTCAACCCTAATTGATCCGGCAATAGAAAGGATCTACTTCTATAGCTATCAAGATATCTAATCTTCTTTTAGAAAATTATATCGTAGTTAGTAATATGAAAATATTACCGATATATCGGGATCCTAATCGGCTCTGAAAGAAAAGGTCTTAGATTTTACTAGCCGTATTCTTTTGGTCATCGCTATCGAGAGCAAACCCAAAGTAGCAAAAGAACAGCCCGGACTTGCTGTCGATAGATTATAAACTTCAACCAACTTCAGTTAACATTTGTATGAATTTTTTCGACATTTTTATATTTTGTTACGCCCTCGATTAAACAAATTCCGCTTATATTAGTTGAATTTAAATTTTCAGATGAAATTAACTGAAAGTTTTGAAGAAATTAAGGGTATTCATTTCACTTCGTAAGTTCGTAAACGTCGTAAATCGTAAATGTCGTAAACACAATTGATGTGAACATTCCAAACTGTTTTCTTCGTAAACTTTGTAAATATTTGTCATATTTTATGTCATTTGTCATTTCAAAATTAAAATGTTTTATTTGATTAACTTTTTTGAATGAACACTATGCCCAAAAAGATTGAAAAGCTGAAAATTTTAAAATTCCTACACGACAAAGCTGTTTGCGAGCTATTAATTTTGGATCAAATAAGTAAAATCATCTAGTTTTAACTTATAATTTTTAATTATGTATTTTTAATATAATTAACTTAATTACTACAAAAATATATCTAAATAAAAATAAGAATCTATTCACAAACTGACATCTGACAGCATATACGAAATACGCCAAATACGACACTTTTTACCGTCGTAAAGTTTACGAAATTTCGTATTCTTTTTTGTATGGGAAGAAATATGAACTTTCGTAAACTTTACGAAATACGACGTTTACGACAAATACGAAGAGTTTACGAAGTGAAATGAAAACCATTATTGTAATTTTGTGGAATTTAAGGAAAAATTTATGTTCGCAGCAAGGAAAATGAACCATGTCGCCATCTAGATATTTCTAGCTCAACTCTTTCTACAGAGGAGTAACTTAAACCCACTTATTTTTCCGAATTATTTTTGCTCGGATAAATGTATGGGATTTGACAGTTCTGCTCTGTTGACGAAAGGAAAAGAATACAGTTTGTATCGCGTTGTTAATCGTTGGAGCCATAATTTCAACCACATTGGAAATTGAATTAAACTTACACCTTTCAAAAAGCTTTTATAAAAAGTGTTATAGAATATAACAAGTGAAATGATACTGTTAATCAGAACATCTTTAGCTGGGTGCCAGACAATGGATCATTGTCTCAACAACGAGAATTCCCATCATAAATGAACTTTTTCAAGATTGTTTCAAGAACTAATTAACGATGTCGTGTGTGATAGGAGTCATTAGTTGCCCGAGCTGTTCTTTTGCAATAATATCCCACATTTCTAAAAGTCGCTTGAGTACCAGACGCCAATCCTCGATATTCCAGAGCATTCAGGGTATAAATGCATCGAACGCAACCATCACAAAGGCAGTCACATCATTCAGGAGCAACAACCAACTATGTACGTAATACCAACGATCCTTCAAAAAGACAGTGATTGACATCTAATAACAGGAGCAGATATTCAGCCCGGCTGAAAAGGTTATTTCCTATATCCTGATAAGGATATTTATAAGATATGATTCAAAAAATAAAGAAGAAAAATAGAATAAAAACATATATTATATATTGATTAGATGTCAATCATCTTGGGATATTTGGGACTTTCTTAAACTTTCTCTTTGATTGTAAAAACCTTACTTTTATCAATGACAAATAACGTACATGGTTACTTATCTTTACAAAAACTCAATAGTAATACAATAGTAGTTCTCTTTCCTTTTACAGAGTATTCTACAATTGCTATAGTTACATTAACAAACTATTGGTTTCCTAACGACATTTCATAATATTCAACAATCCTTAGCAATGATGCAATTTATGTTCCCTAACAAAAGTTCGCGTGGTTCGAGGAGTAACCCTCCTTACGTTTCACATCTCCGGTGCACCGTTCAACCCACTTGTCAGGTGAAAACCAACTTGACACACCAAAAGTAACCCTCTTGCGCTTATTTGTCGCATAACTATCCAAAAAGACACTCGATTTGCACCAGACAACAGTTTATAATTTTAACAAATCATATACATGCTGCAGTTGTCGCTGGAAATTGGCTTCAACGTCGGTCCTAACCCTAACGGTTTGGATGTGCAGTATTTGGCTTTGCTTGTATTCACCTAAATCAGGTGATTTTCTGTGATTTCTGGTCTTCTTCGGCTGCCTGGCTTCCTTCTTGGCTTCTGCTGGGCTTCCTTCTTGACTTCTGTTGGGCTACCTTCTTGATTGGCTGGGATTCCGTTGACATCATCTATTTTGTATGTCATTTGTCCCCGATATATTTTGTAGGCCTTTTTGATCCTATTTATGCAGCGTACACACTTTAGCTTATGATGTTGACATCTCGCATGAAAGCCACGATCCATGTTTAAGGTCTTTTTGTTAACCTTTTCCTCAGCGTCAGCATTTTAGTTCCTTTCGACTTTTATATAATTTACAAGGCCAGTTGGCCCTAATTAATATTCAAGGATTTTTAATTACTGATGAACATCGCGAAATTGCTGTGTCGTCAAATTTGGGTGATGCAACACTATGAGCGCCTCCAGACAAATAATTGTTGGACAAGGGCTGGGCATGGTGAGGAACTTTTGCTGTCTGTGGTGTAAGAATGGCTGGCCTTCGAGCATATGAAAGGTATTGGAAGCAATTGTTCGCATGATTTATGGTGACATGATGACGTGATATTTTCGTACCACGACAATGTGGTGTCCGGCTGTGGAGTTTACAAAGAGGAACACACTTTTTACGGTTGTGGAGAACACTACTTAACCCATCAACCCAAATACTTCACGTGGGGAATTACTCCACCACAAAAAACAAGTTAATTGGGGAGCAAAACTCAACCCGTTCAATGTGTCACTTCATCATTTCTTATCAGTCTCACACCAGACAAGAACCTGAGGCTTAACACGTCATGAATCTGCCGCACTTTTTAGAACAATTCACAAATTGAACGACGCGACGCGGAACACATTCACGGTGAAAACAAAAATCTTCCGCACGAAAGTTGAAGTTGGTTCAACTTTGGCAGAGAGAGAACTGAATTCGCCGCAAAATGAGTACGGCATGAGAGTTGTCAAAACTCAATATAAAAAAACAGTTCCTCACGCGCCGAACGGACCAGTGAATCCAGCTTAAGGGACTCCGACACAAACCACGTAGACTAACCAAAACCTCATAACATACAAGAAAAACAACAACATGTTGGTGACACTTTTTTTTTCTCTCTAATGTGAAAGAGTATTAATAAAATGAGTATGAGTCAGTGATATTAAACGTCATGCTAGTACTTAAAACGCCGTGCGGATTTTCGCGTTATGTGCGGATCTCCAACAACATAACGTGACATAACCTAATTGGTTTTGTTATTTGATTTGTTTATTTTGTTATCACTGAAACAAATCCGTATTAGGCCATCTAGGTTTAAATTTATTAATTTAACTCTAAGGATGGCTGCGTTATTCCAAATTATGGTATAGCGCCACAGTTCTTTAAAGAGGGGTTTCGGATACTTATAGTTGGATTAACAAATCTTCTTAACAAGCTAAACTATAAACGCGTATTAATCGCATCACGTTTACAACCAGTATTCTGTGCATAAAAGGGCACGTGTATCACGCATCACGTCCTTGCTCTAAAATTGTGTTAATCTAACACGTCTAACACGCCTGGCGTTCTGACTTCAACTCTCTCTGATATCTACTAAGTCTATAATGACTCTAGAGTTATGCGTGTGGTCCAGCAATCGCCAAATGTGGCCAGAGCAATAATTCTTTAAATTTCAACAGGTCTTACGTGACCCCACACATAATTCTCGAGGACAATATTGAAACAATTGAGTTGAACTCAAAATCATAAATTAAAACTAAAACAAACATTCTTAAACAATTGAGACTAAACCTAGCAATCATAAATTACACACTTAACAAATTTACAAGACGCTTAAACAAAAAAAGGACAAAATACACAAAGGGACTTTACAAAAGGATTGTACATAAAATGGTGCATGTTGCGTCCAGATAACGCATTGCATTGCGTAACATGTTTAAAATTTTCTTACAGTTCAGAATTGATTTCCGACCTTTGTATAGGCAAAACTCAAATCGGCCTAACCAATACCAAGTCCAAAAAGAATGGACATATCCGATTGCATCCACTTGATGCTCCGACAAAGGAAGTTGTGGTTGATCAAGTGGGGTAATAAAATATCATGGGGTAAACTTTTCATACAATCATAAAACATAAATTATAAACTTATTAGGCCTTAACTGAAGCAATCTATAAAACTTAAGTAATGAATAATTTATGAAGCTCTAATAAAATGAAAAGATCCTAACTGAAAAAAATCAAGTGTGCTTCATGAAATTTTCTTCGAAAACTACCGACTACTATAATATGTAAATTAAAATTTGAATATAAAAAAAATTAAAATAAATATAAAAATTAAATTTAAAACTTTTAAAATGTCAGGATCAGGTCGTGGATGCTGGTCACAGGAAGACGATAAGAAGTCGCGACCTCTAAAAATATAAAATCCTCTATAAGTTTAAGATTCAAAACCAACTTCGACAGACCGCACTGGAGAGGACTTCTCTTTGCATTGTAACCAAAAATGACACAAAGCAAAACAAAACACTAGTTTAGAAATTTTTCACTACCTCACGACGGCAGAACACCAACCAAGTCGGTAGCGCTTCCGATCAAGAACAGTGGAAAACACCAACCAACTGTTCGATCGAGGACAACAAAAAAGGTCAGAATACAGGAGAAAACCAACCTAACACTGACCACATTTCCAAAAGCAAACTAATAAACTGTGGAATCCCCAACACCGATCACACGTAGCTAGGACTAGTCCAAGTCAATTGAGAAAACCAAAACACAGTAAAATCAACCAGACACTACGTATGAGCAAAGTTCAAAGCACAAATAAAAAGTTTTCTCACAAGCAAAGAACAAACTGACAAATCTACTTGAAAAATCCTCTTATACTTCATATCAACATTTGTAACCTCCAAAAAATTAATTTGTCACCAAAACATTAAAGAGTCTTTCTTTCTAAAGGATGCATTATCCCTATCATAGCCATTTAATATATATTAGCGTGTCACTAAGACGGAAATTTCAAACATGCAAATGTTGTAAGGAATTCTAATGTTTTTACGGATTTCAAATTGGTCGAGCGTCTTATCTCACGCTAAGGTACCTTAGATAATTTAGTCATAGTCATTAGATGATTTAATTCAAGTCAGTAGGGGTTTATTATTGACTAATAGAAATTTAATTTTTTTTTTCGAAATTTTACACATTTATAATACAAAATTAATACCTCAATTACAAAGTGAGTTTACATAAGGGCCAGTGTATTTGAAGGAATAAACAAATAAACATGATTTTGTCCGAAGCTATCTAAGCGTGGTCTAAAATTTATGTACAAACTTTGAATCAAAGGTCCAGCAACAAGCGATCTCCAAATTGATATTATGGTCTAACAAAGCATCTCGTAAGCAACAAAGAATCGCAGGCAGTGTATTGATTAATTGAATTCATTCATTCATTCATTGATACGAGTGTTCTGACGACTACGGTGTTGTTTTCTGATGGAGTTGCGGACCCCAACTAGGTAATTGAATGTAATTTTTGTACGCAGATCAATTAAATATTTTTATTATTTCGATCTGGTTTCGTTAGTGTTGATTGCACAACGGTGCAAAACTGTTTTGGAGATGATGTCTTTAAAATGTTTTTGATTCAACTGTTGTTTCAGGTTTTTTGGGTCTACGGAAATGACTGAAATTTTCTTAATATCTTAACCAGCTACGTTAGCTATTCTGTGCGTAGACTGAAATACTGAACCGCGAATTCCTCTTAGAAAAGCAAAGATATTTTATTAATAAGTTCATGCAACAGTGTGTATTTGAATCTACCAAGGAAACTTTTCATTTACAGAGTATTTGGCAAGTCATCCAGCCTAGTGAGCGAAGCGAAGGCTGAGGGCATTCACTCTCCAACCCCAGACGCAGGTTTGCGCATCGAAGGAATACGACTAGAAAGTTCCTCAAAAGATCCCGAATTCAAAGATAATGGAATTCCAAGTATTCGAGGTGGAACCAATGCTGTTATACGACTTTTCGGGAGGAACATAACCGAGCATACGGTTGTTGCTTTTACTAAAGAACCGAATGTTTTTGGTGGGTCATGTGAAATGGCAGCCACTAAGACATTTCGTGTAAAAAATGATTCAATTCATGATGGTACGGCGCTTGTTGAAGTTATACTTCCTGTGGGTCACAATGACTATTACATTTGTGCCAAAAATGATGATGCGTTAATAAGGGTAAATTGGACTTAATAAAACTATTTAGAACTTAGTTGACATGCATATTCTTTCAGGATAACTACGCCAAGGCAGTGCCTCTTGTCCATCAGGGATCTGATACATGGCTATGTTTAAGTAGCTATCAACCACTACTTCCTATATGGGCTTCAGTTATAATAATCGTGACATGTCTAACGTTTTCAGCTTTATTTTCTGGTCTGAATTTAGGCCTGATGGCACTTGATAGAACTGAGCTAAAAGTAAAAAAAATACAAAGCTTGGATTCTTTCTTAAAATCAAATTATATATGAAATCCTTTCCGTATAGATTCTGAGAAACACTGGAACGGAAGAAGAGAAGAAATATGCCAGGAAAATTCAACCAGTACGTGACCACGGAAACTATCTGCTATGCAGTATCTTATTAGGAAACGTTTTGGTGAATTCAACATTTACAATTTTATTGGATGGCTTAACATCCGGTCTAATAGCTGTAATATTTTCGACGTTAGCAATTGTAGTATTTGGTGAGATAACGCCCCAAGTATGTTGTTGTCCTTATACATAATAAACCAAAAAATATTACATTATCCATTTCAGGCAATTTGTTCGCGTCATGGATTAAAAGTTGGGGCCAAAACTATATGGATAACGAAAGCTGTTATGTTCATCACATTTCCTCTTTCATATCCAACGTCGAAAATTTTGGATGTTCTTTTAGGAGAGGAAATTGGAAATGTATATAACAGAGAAAGATTGAAAGAACTTGTCAGAGTAAGTTTAAAACGAAATATTTTTCCTCTTGAGTCGAATTGAAGTTGAATTGAAGTTACTATTGAAACAAACATTCAACTGATTACGCTCGTTTGATAGATATTTAGATGTTATATTAAGATAACTGCTGAAATCATCAATAATACTTAATTTAATCCATTCAAAATTCTTGATAAATAAGTACATTAAGAACCTCAAGCTCTGCTATAATTAAAAAAAATTTCCATTATGATAACGAATCAAAAAAATTTTAATAAGCAAATGTGTCACGTGTGATAAGAAGTCTGTAAAAGAAACTAAGTTTCAAGCAAGTAAATTAATCACTTATCAGTAACTAGGAAAGATGCGAAATTACAAAAGGAAATCAAACAAAAATGAAACTTAACTGATAAAACGTAACAACTTCTGCTGGTTTTGAAAGTAACGCGTTTTACTGACATATAATTCTGTATCGATACAAACTATAAGTCATCACAAATACTATTCAAAGCCAGTTCTACTTACTTTCCGCAATCTGAGTCGGTGCTTATGAGAAGCTAAATCTAATCATTTTTATTTATTTTCATTACAATTTTCTTTTTAACGCTTCGTAGACATAAATACATATAAAGCAAATCTGTCGAATTTTTCCAGTTTTTACAATATAATGATAATATGTCGTATATATCGTAGGGTATATAATATATACGTTAAGTTTATGTTTTCATACCGTTGATTATTTACATATAGAAAGCCATGTGATACGCAATAAACCTTCTAAAAATATTATTATCTGTTTCTAGCGCCAAAAGTATATTTCATAACTAATTCACATAATACCTATGTACACAAACAATATAGTACCTAACTAATATGTTCTCTCTATAAGAATCGTAGAAGTGAATCTTTCTTCCAGCCTTACTACCTGAAAGCACAAAAACAAACTTTCTATATTTTTATGAAATTGATAACAGAGTTATGTATTCTTCCATTATAGGTAACAACTGGTATCAATGACTTAGATAAAGATGAAGTAAATATAATCTCAGGTGCGTTAGAGTTACGTAAGAAAACAGTTGGTGATGTAATGACCCACATTGAGGATGCATTCATGCTCTCTTTAGACGCAATATTAGATTTTGAAACTGTATCAGAAATAATGAAATCGGGATTTTCTCGTATACCAGTATTCCAAGACAATCGACAAAATATTGTTACATTATTGTATATAAAAGATTTAGCATTCGTTGATCCTGATGATAACACTCCATTGAAAACGTTGTGCGAATTCTATCAGAATCCGTGTCATTTTGTTTTCGAGGATGTAACACTTGATATTATGTTTAGACAATTTAAAGAAGGTCACAAAGGTCATATGGCGTTTGTACACCGTGTCAACAGCGAAGGTGATGGTGATCCGTTTTATGAAACAATCGGTTTAGTCACACTGGAAGATGTAATTGAAGAATTGATCCAAGCGGAAATAATGGATGAAACTGATGTTTTCACGGACAATAGAACAAAAGTGAAACGTCAGCGTACGAAAAAACAAGACTTCACCGTCTTCGCAGAAAGGAGAGATAATCAACGAATTCGTATATCGCCACAATTAACTCTAGCTACTTTCCAGTATTTGAGCACAAGTAAGCATTCAGATGGATTGGTTAATATTTTTAGTTAAGTTTTTTTATCATAGCTGTTGATGCCTTTAAGCCAGATGTAGTGTCAGAGACTATTCTTCGTCGCCTCTTAAATCAAGATATCGTACACCATTTGAAGTGTAAAGGGAAGGATAAAAATGACCCAAGTATTATCGTTTATCAACAAGGAAAACCTGTTGATTTTTTCGTTCTTATACTTGAGGGCCGTGTTGAGGTTACTGTTGGTAAAGAAAATTTAGTATTCGAAAGTGGCCCATTCACTTTCTTTGGAACTCAGGCACTAGTGCAAAATGTTGGACTTGGTAATTTTGCAAATATATATATATCAAGCTGAACCAAATAAATAATTGTTTATTTTGAACTTTCACAGTCGATACATTAAGTCCACCCCAACAAATTATGGGTTCCCTACAATCACTTAACATGGATGCTATGTTACGCCACACATTTGTGCCAGACTATTCAGTTCGAGCAGTAACCGACGTTGTTTATATTGCAATCAAACGAACTCTATATCTGGCTGCAAAAAGAGCTACTTTAATGGAGAGATCACAGAAAATTATTGGTGAACCAGGCAGTGAGCCAATCGACGATGAAGTTGAGAAGGTAGCATACTAGCTCAATAATTTTATGAAATAATTCTCCTAAATATATTTTTCTACTTTAAAATTAGCTTCTTCATTCACTAGACGAAGACGATCGGAGTATAGGAGCGCACACAGTAAACTTAAATGAGCACACTCCAAGAAATCTTAGCAAAACTGGTAGCAATACACCTTCCCCTACATTTCAGTCGGTAAGTACAGATTTGTCTAGAAGGAAAAGTAAAACGGGTCGGAGATCTGACACTGTTACTTTGCACGATAAGGAAATCGTTCCAAATGGGCCAACGCCAGTGAGTCCTAACTCGTTTACACAAGTGTCAATGTCCAGTCTCCAAGCGAAAAGTAGTAACCCAGCAATACCATCATCATCAACTAGCATCAGTCCAATACAAACGAATTCGGCACCGGTTGTGACAACAACATCCTTGGAACCGGAGGATATCAAGGGTGGATCGGTCGATACACCACTTCTTCCACGTTCAAAGTCTTAACGTTCCGCCCAAATTGTAGACATAGTGATAAGTGTTTTATTATTGCCATTGTATTCTCCTTATTATTCAATTCACGTTTGAAATATTTAATGAATGTAGTAAGATTTTGTTTGATGGCAATGAATCATTTTATTGGTAGCTATCGCTATATAACATTAATTTTTGTTCTTGCTACAACGCCACTGAAAAGAAAAATATTCATTTTTAAGTTTTTCCATAACTTACAATTAGTTCATTTTATTCAACTCTAAAAAATATTTCATAAGTGGCATACGCGAAAAAATATCGAATCGCATGAATATTTTTACAAACTCATTTTTTCCAAAAATTAAGAAAAACACATTCAGATTAAAACAAGTAAGTTCAATAGTTGTCTATGATTGTTACTCTTCCTTTAATAGCTATTATTCCTACAATATATTTTAATTGTACTTAAGATATAACGAATGCCTAATTCAGAATTCATTTAGGTATTTTTTTGTTTAAGATACAGTTTTTTTTTATAAGTAATTCTTTCTGCATGTATGTTTTTGCATTAACAAAGTATTATGCTGTATAATGTGTTACTGTATAGTGGTAATTTAAACGTTTAAATTTTATTATAAAAAATGATTCAACATTTATTTTTAACGGCTCGTATTTGTTAAAGGAATAATTTTTTGTTTTTCTGTTGTATGTTTTTATATATTCTATTTAAGGAGATTGAAGATAATGTTGAAATCATAGGTTATAACCTTTGTTGATATGGAAGCTTAATTAAGGCCACATTTTGTTAAGTAGCATTTTTGTGAGCAGTTTTATATTCAGTATAAGTTTCTTATTTCATACGTTTTAAATTAGCATGTTTTCTAATACTTTAAAATTACAAATGTTACTATTACTGCGGAAATTAACTAATGTTCACTACGAAGCTAATCGAAGACCTCATATTGTTTTGAGCCGCAGATGTAAATGTATTTATTAAACAAAAAAATGTCAATTATTTAAATAAAATTTAACCTGAAGGATTTCCATTCCGAGTTATCGAAAATAATAAATTACCGGATTTAACGGAATCGTATTTTGAAAAACTACTGAAATCTAAACATTTTTACCATTTCCATTTTTCAATTCAAAGAAAGTATATGTAAAATAAGCATCTTAATTTTGCGGAAGCTTTTTAAAAAACTATTAGAGCTATCATTTCTCTAGGAGGTGATTTTTCAAAAATATTCTCAGACTTCACAATGTTTCCGTTTTTCCAAAATGTTTTGGTTTGATTCTCACAATAATAATTTAATCATACATCAAAATCCACTAAGGTCAGGTCGAAGAGTTGCAAGAAAAATAGTATCCTTGCCTGGTTATATGGATATGTAAAAATTTTATGATTATTGTAAATACTCGTATCTAATTAAAATTAAAAAAGTGTAAAAATAAGTAAAAAAGGTAAGTGCAAAGATAATCAAAAAATTTACCAAAAGTAATATAAAGTAAGCGAAGAAAATATTATACTAACGATAGGTTTTAAGATGATATACTCAAACTGGGTTTGAATAAATTCAATATGTTACAAAGTTACAATACTTCTCAAGTTAATGTTGTATTTGCGATACTCGCTATGTAGAGATTTGAAATTTGAGTAATTTTGTGTTTCCACAATTATAAGATTTATTATATCTTGAAACATATATTGAGAATATTTTGAAAAAGTTAAAACGTAGTTCCGTTAAATCTAAATATGTCCTACCAAAAATTCCAAACTGCAATAATTTATGTGCTTGAAGTTTTGTAAACATTTTCTTTTGATTTACACAATCCATTCAAACCATTATTCATTTGTTATATAGTCCATTAAAACTTAAAAGTTGGAGAAACAAGAAATAAATTTTCAAAAATTATTTTCGCTTGCATAATTACCGCACTGTTTACAATCCAATTTTGGTTTCAGCTGCCTTACCAAAGATCAGTAGTTGGGTAGGATTTCTTTATTTAGAGCGGTGAAAATCTGTGAAACTGCACGAGTAGTCCTTTTAGAAAGAATAAGATCTGCCTAACGAGCTTCTAAGACGCAGGAGTCGACTCTATGAAAAATTAATAATTAAAAAAATGATCATAATAATCGACAATTCTTCGACAAATTGTGGCACGAAATAAATTTTTGTTAGAACCTTTTCACAAAACACAACAGTATAAGAAAATTAAGTTTCTGAACAAAATAAGAAACAATTTTTGTAAATGTTACATAAATAAACAGTCCCTCGCCAACGAACTAGAAACGCTAAACAAGATTTCCTTTTTTGAGATTTTGTAACTATTTATGTTCTATAATGATCGACATGGCATCCTCAATCCCAATCAATTCTTATCATTATTTTCGACTCGTTATGACTAGTGTAATGTTCCTTATGCTGTCTTCGGGAGTTAATTAATAGAAATTGAAATACAGTTTATACTTTAACTCAGATGGCTATTACGTTTTTATTCAATGGTTTGTTCTCGACATGCTGAGCTAGACTGACCCTTTACCCTTATCTAGCCTCACACAGAGTGGGTGGTCATTTATAATTGGCTTGGGTTACATACACACTGTACATGTATTGTTATGTTACGTATTATACGTACACACATCACAACTAGTATTTCCTACAAAATTCATGTTTCTTCAATACATATTTTGTGATGTTTGAGGAACTACTTCCTGAATTATAGACAAGCATTTAATTACGAATTAACTAACGTATTTATTTTATTTTATAATCAACACAAATCATTTTAAAATTTATATGCACGAAAGAATCTGAATACGTGCGAGGAACTGTAGCAAAGTTTTACGCCTTTTCCAAAACTTTTAATTCTAAATAAAGGTAACAAATATCTCTGATGTAGGTAATGGCTAACCTTTGCGTTATAACCGAGACGCTATTGAAGAGGTTAATAAATATTGATTTGTTTCTGATTCATTGGGGAGTGCATGTCTGTTAGCTTTCAAAGCAAAACAAAATTTTGAAACATTTCACGCTTTTAATCAGACAACTGCTGGTCCCTGATAGGTTTTTATTCTACTGTACAACATCACTATATTGATTTTGAGATTTCTTACTCCTTAACAAAACTAAAGCAACATTCTTGCAAATATTGTTTTTTGTTGTTCGGAACTTTTGATCAAGTATTCAAATTTTGAATATGAGCACGAAAATACTTTAAAAGTAATATACATAGTATATATAAAATATATTGTAAATATTATTATATGCATTTGAATGATTCATAAATAAGGTTATTTCTAAAAACAAAAACTAAATAAAACAAAATGGCAAAATAAGCTTGTCCGAGGTTTTTGTCTTTCCACTCAGAATAAGCAAAAGCTTTTCCCTGTGAAAAATTTCAGGTATTTTAGATATATTTAGGTATCGTCAACTCCTTCAGAGACGAAAATCAAAAACGACCAACTTGAAGAAACAATATAGAAAAGGTTCAAAAGTTCAAACTTCCAGACATCAAGCCTTTGCTCGATCCACATTTTCTTTTAAAACTCTAACACAACACAATAGTTTGAGTCTACTCTGAATATGGAGTTTTTCTGCTAGTTGCTGCTCGTTAGACGAATAATCAGGCTTGTCCATGGGACATATTTTTTGGTCCCATCCCATCCCATCCCATGGCAATTTATGCCTGTCTAATCCCATCCCATCCCATGGGATTCACATTATAATATTAATAAAGAATAAAGTTCAAATAAAATTATGAAATTTATTAAAGTTTAGGTTTAGTGTACAAAGAGATAATTTAACATTCAAAAGTATAATCGAAGTACATATGACAATTGTCAATTCAGTCTCATTCTGTTTCTGAGTCACTCAGCTCATTCAGCACATCGTCAATTTCCTGCTGATCGACCGGTTCTAATAGTTCAGGTAATCCCCGAACCATTTCCTCAATTTTCATCTTGGATGCAAATCTGATGTAAACCGAGTTTATAACGACAGCTGGTAACATCCGTTTTCGTAGCTTACTCAACAATAATCCAGCCGCACTAAATAAGCGCTCCACTGCTGCTGATGACACTGGTATGGCCAAAACAATTTTCGCACTTGCTTTTAGCAGTGGAAACCTTTGTTCATTTTTCCAATAAATCAAAGGCTGTGAAGTTGGTTGTCGTAAGTTTTGGAAAATGATGACTTCATCCTCAAGGCATTTGTTCCTAGTTATGCCATCAACCTTGAGTGTTTTGTTTGGTGGAGGATCAAAAAGTAAGTCAAAATCACTTTTCGGCTTTTGTTCTACATTTCCAACTACTTTACATACGCCAGATGATTCATCAGAAAGGTTTAAATCCTTGATGAATGAAATAGCAGTTGGAACAACAGACTTAGAAAAAGCGACCCAGTCATTTGCCCATTTATTGGTGTCCACATCCCCTTTCTTCTTAGCAACAACTGACTTGACCATGTCTTCTATTTTGGCTTTAATGTCAACTCCAGTAAGGAATGCCGCAGTAACTGCCAGAGAACTGCCGCAATATGGCCAAAGTTTTTTTCCAATAATTTGGTGAAAGTTCTGACAATATTTCTGCACCATGCTGCTGGAAGTTTCTTCGTCAATATCTACAATAACTTTGCGCAATTGATAGTCTAGTAGAAAGTATAACAGCAAAATTAAATGTGATGTAGCACCATCAACTTCTAGTTTGTCAAAAAAAGTTTTGAATTTCTCATGTATATAAAGCATTCCTTTAAGCTGAGCAATATTCGGTATGTGATTTAAGAATTCTTCATCATCTTCATTAAAGTAATGCGAGTAATTTTTTAAATGGGCATTGAATCGTCGGTAATATGATCGCCATTCACGTGTTGCAGATTTTGTTGGTATGGAAAATGGCAACTTTGATGCCTTTGCCTGACGTGTATTGTAAAATGTTTCAATACATGAAAGTCGATCCATGAACTGATCCAGTTCAGAAAGCACGCCTCTGCTGAAGCTATCAGTAATGCATGTTGATAACCTGTGCTCAGTACAACCAGATCGGTGAATTTCAGAAGTATCGGTATCAAACCGTCCGTCAAATGCTGCCGTCATGGTTGCTGCATTATCAGTACACACAAACAATGGACCGGTGAATGTGGTAGAATCGGCAAGAAACTCACGTACAAAAAAACTATCAATATCAATAAGAGACAGAGGAAAAGTAATCCATTCCCAACTCTGATCTAGTCCACAAGCAATAATTCCTCCATATGGCAAAAGATATGTTTGTCTTGCAGACCAAAAGTCAACTATTCCTGAAATTGCACATTCTGGATCTTGTGCCATATTTTGAAACAATTTTCGAAACTGCATTTGTGCCAATTTTCCTTGCTCCAAAATAGAACGAGTCACTGTTTGCCGTGATATAGTGTAATTATATACCTTGTTTGCAGCGTGAGTAGATCTTGCAGCAAAGTTAGCAGCATTACATATAATGTCACATCCAGCCGAAATGGATACTGTTGGATGTGATGTAATAAGTTCAACAACTGTTTTTTGCCACGCATTTGACAATGTTGGTGGTGGTTTTCCTATTTCCTGCTGCTTGGCTTCAAAAAGTCTTTTGATGTTAGTGGAACCACGAGGACCACATTTTATGCTATGCTGAATTGCAACTCCATAACCACTTTGATTTACCCATTTTTCGTTAATAAACTTATACCAACTGTATAGTGTTTTGCACTTTGCACAACAAAGAAATGGTGCTAAAATACCTTCAGCTACTTTAACTGCTTTAACATCAGCCGTCGAAGACTTTACATATTCTTTTGGAACATCAATCAAAAGGCATTCTCCATGACTCAACATCTGAGCAACCACAGTTTATTTAAGATCCTGGAACGCATATTTTTGGTTGGCCATTTTGGAGAGCTAGGCTTACACAGCCTATACTCAGTAATACCGTGACTTCAAGTGACTCCCTTCCTTCCTTCACAAATAGAAATAGAAATACTTCAAATAGAATAAAAATCCTGAATGCAGCACGAGCACAAAAAGTCTTTTTAAAACGAACGCGAATAATACGGAGGAGCAATTTAATTTATTAATTTGAATTCACGAGCTAGTTTTGAAATACTTTTGTTCGGGTGACGTTATTGAAACAACTGAAGTGGTCATCCAGAGCACGAATTTGGTTGATGATCGCGAACAAGGAAATGTTCTAAGCACCATATCCTTAACGAGTCTAGAGCTGATAAGAGTGCCATCCATTAAGCGTGGCATGAGTGGCACTCTTATCAGCTCTAGACTCGTTAAGGATATGGTGTTTGAAACAGTTTTGGGTCGTACGCAACATGATGGCGAAATACATAGTACCCTCATGGGATTTACAAATGTGTGCTGTCCCATCCATCCCATCCCATGGGACGATTCCCATGGAAATCCCATAGGAATAACATTCCCATGGACAAACCTGCGAATAATAATTCGTACAGTTTAAATCCGCGGAATAGTAATTACACATTAAAAATCATGATCATTGGTCAATTGTGGGTTTTGATGCACCATGCTATGGATGTGAAACACCATTCATGGATTTGTGAATGATAGGAGTTTGCAACGTTACCAAGACTAGTGAGATTTCTGAATTTTAGTGACCTTTGTTCCTCTCCTAGACAAATCCTAAGATCCTCCTAGACCCAAAGGCACGAGCGGAGAAGCAATAAATCAACAGGCAGAATCGGAGGTAACTCCTTCAGGTAAAGTAAACATACTGCCATCCTTACAACCTGTGAAGTAGAGAACTGAAATTTGTGGGTAGCAGCGTAGCTTGATAAATCTATATCCAGTTAAACGCCATTAAAAATTATGCAGAAAAAATGTTGCAAATTGTTACGAAAATTTTGTTTCTTACATATTTTCAGATGGTCAGTGAATAACTTTATATTCAAGAGCGAAGAAAATTAACAAATCAAAGAGCTCTGGAATATATACAAAATATACGGTAATAATATATAATTCAAATAACAATTTTTCAATCGGTATCTAATACTTTTTGGTTTCAGGATACGTGAATATGTTATGCATACATTAATGGGTTCCATTTATGGTCAACAGTTGCCGCGTTAGGAACCTAGATACAGTACAGTTTATAATTTTAATTTGGTGATTTGTATTCATAATTTTTATTTTAGTAAATTCAAAGGAACGGTCCACAAATTTTCCGGTATAAACACATGAAACCTTCCATTGCTTGATACGAATAACCAATGGTCAGCAGAAAAACTAATAGACTCAAAACCATTAATGGTAGCAGAAAACGGTTTGACTCTCTTCATTCGATAAGGAAATTGTAATCACAGAAGGAACAATTTGTTTTCAACCTTTTTGGAAGACACAGTACTTTAATTTATTATACGTAAATTAATGTTTCTTAACACCAGGAAATATTGAAATACGTATTATGCTTAACAAATAAAAGTTATCAATTAATGATCGTTGATGTCGATAAAATTCCATAAGACTTCTGGTATTACTAGGTTTGAATAGAATTGACCTCAAAGTTTTCGAATCAGTTTCACATCAATACAAGAATTATACAACGTATGAGTGATGTGAATGTACGATATCTGGCTGGACAGTTCATGAATATAAAGAATATACAGTAGAACCTCTTTTATCCGTGTCTCCAGTATCTGTCACCTCTGTTAACCATCACCGTGGTTGTTGTAGATGTCTTCACAATATTGAAAAATTATAGATTCGTATGAAAGGAAAGTTAAAGCCAACAAAATGGACAAATTGATTTTGAGAACATTGTACAGTTTTGCGATGAAAAAAAGTGAAGCACCTTTAAGCAGTCAAAATTAACCGACTTTTTTCCATCACATTTAATATTGTCTAATTTTCATATTTGTTTTGAGTTGTAGGTTATAGTAACAAGAAAACATATCACTTGATTTGCAGACTGAACTCAGAAGAGCACAGCCTTAAGAAGGTAAAACTGCATGTGGCTTGGAATCCTTGGTGGGAGGTGCTATATAGAAAGCAGTGCTTCCTTATTGCTTACCCACATGAAGACGAACGTGCAAGCCTGCGAGTCGTGGGTCAGATCGGAATACTATGGGCACAGACCGAGTGGGGCTTATTTTATAGATAAATTTCGTCTGCACATTTCAGATCAAATCGTTATATCACATTATTTTGAAGATAAGATGCGTTCATGTTTGCAGCTTTCAGTTCTTTTATCGATATTATCACTTTCAGGTGCTATGCTCAATGAAAGAAATACCAGACGCAGCAGTTATGAGGACAAATTATGAAGCTGTTGTTTACCTACTGACGACACACTAATTTAATTTAAGATTTCAATGAAACATTGCCAAATTTGAATTTGTTTTGATTGAAAAATTTAGTATGACTACTTGCACGTCTAAACGAAGAAATACAATGTTTTTAAGAAACGAATTGTTGTAAAAACCTTAAAAAAACCATGTCTTATTACGAGCTATGACCCCCTATAAAATTTGCTGTCAACCTTGTGAACATCAAGCTGTGGCGTTTTTATTAGTTTATTTTCTTGTCTGTCTAGTTGTTTGCTCGGTAAAAATCTTGAAATCTTGATTTGAAACTTTAAACATATCTCAGACTTGGATGCCAATGCAATATTATATCAAATAAACAATTTTTTGTTTTTTAATTATAAAAGAAAATAGATTTAAAAATATACAAAATTAAAAGCAGAATAATTATTTAAAGAAAAATAAATTTTTCAAAACCGTTTTTGAAGCGAACTAAAATGTGTAAAATAATTTATCCTAGCCCCACAGAAATTTGTGATTGTCAATTTTTGATAGCTTTGAAAATACTTGTAACATTTAAAACGGAAAACGTGGGACGACCAGAATTTTTCTTACGGGGATATTTAAAGAACAATAAGTGAATTCAAAGAAAATATCGATTAAGAAATGAGATCGACCTCACGACGAGCACTTCAGCGCGTATTCCACAACTTACGACCCAGATTAAAGGAACCCCAGATTATAACCACAATGGCGTTTCATAGAAAATGAAATTTTCAAATAAAAAATGCCAATAGTTTATATACCTTTTAAAAATAAATTTTGACAAATAACACAAAAATTTTAGTCGCGCTTAATTTGATCAAAAAGCAAGTTGCTATAGACCACCTTGTAGGTGAACAATAAGTAGAAAGACTTATTACTAATGTTTTGAAGCAAAATAATTATAGAAAGGTTTCTTTTATTTCATTGTTATTTCAGTAATTGGTGATATACATATTAAAATAATAAGTCCAAATAAAAACCGATGTGTTTTTATTTTAATGAATTAGTGTGTTAGAATTCTATATTTACGGAAAAGACAATTTTTGAGATTTATATGGTTGTTATTTCATGATTATTTTTGTTTCAACCCGGGTGAAAAAATTGCGCAAAAATTGGCTGATAAAGTTGCCTTGAGAAAGGGAGACCTAAACCGAACGGAGGTAGTGAACGCCAGTCGGAAAATAATTACCTTTCCAACTGTTTTCAGTGCGTTTTCCGACTGGTGTTCTATAGAAGTCAAGCAAATCTTCGAAATTCATCCAGAATTTCTGACCCTTTTCCGACTGATATTTTAAGAGTTTTCAAGGAAATCCAGACGGAAAACGATGGAAATGGAATATGCAAATTTCGTTTAATGCACTAGCGTGTGTTTGCAGTTCCAAAGGCGGTATTATTTCCACATTAAGCCTAAAACTGGGTTTCTGAACACTGTCAGTTATGATAATTCAAATTCAAAAAAAATGTTCAATTTAACAAATTTTTTTTCAATAATATTTTTATTTCTATCTTTTCAGTTCATTTATTAAGTAAGTTTGAAAGTTTAACCAGTCTTTCTAAAATATCGAAAATCTACAGTTCCTCTATAAATCGCTAAATTAAATTGCATTTCTTTATTTATTGTTTATCGAAATCTAAAGTAAAGTGATTAAATTCTTAAGTCAAAAAGTTAAAAAAGTCCGACGAATTACTTTCAGTCATAGTGCTTCTGATTAAACCATCGAAAGTGCCTTTTCTAGAACCACGAGTGATTCGCAAATTTAACCAGTCTTTAAAAATCATGGAGCTCGCTACTCTCAGAGACATGGCATTGTACGAGACCTGGTGCCAATTTCATTCAGAAATGTGACTACATATCTACTTCAACAAGAACGGAACTATGAGCGCAACTCGAAGACATTTTCCTGTTATATCCGCTTGCGCCATGACAATTCACAAGTCGCAAGGTGGTACTTTTGAGCACGTTGTCTACCACTAGGGCAAACACCATGATCAGCAACGCGTTTACGTCGCACTCTCCAGAGTAACGAGCATTGATGGACTTTTTATCACAACGTATTCCATCATAGTTTGCGGAACGGGAGTTCACTGGTTCCATTGCAAAAAGAGTTTCAATGTCTTTCGAACGATTGCTCCCTCCTTACACTTCAAGACATCATGCTGGATTCCATCAAAAACAGAAACGAAGCTTCATTTTACACATTCAACTGTCAAAGCTAACGAGCACACTACCTTGAGCTACATGATGCAGTTGCTCAGAATTGTAATTTTCGCATGCTTTCCGAAACTTGAACTTGGATGACTGTGAAAAAATTGATTTGCCCAACTTCGATTGCTGCGTACAATTCAAAAGGCAAGGACAAAGAGCAGGTGGAATTGCAATTTATCATAACCGGAACAGTCAGGCAAAGGTGGTAACATCAAACGTGAACGCCGCTTTGAGACAGAACAGTGGATTATCGGCATCAGTCAGCCATGCCGCGTTATCTGTACAACAGAAATACAACTACCAAATGATCGTAGTATCATCTCAGCAGTTGTTTACATCTCTCCAAATCAAGAAATTGCAGATATCATTAAGTTCATTCACCACGTTCTTCTACCTTACACGCCTGCTGGATTAACAGAACTGGGAAAAGAGTACCATCTCATGCCAATGATTTTGAGTGGGGACTTCAATGAAAATTTTGCGACAGACACGGCTGAGCAACTAGTACAATTTTTGAGGAACAAATTGCAGCTCACCATGAACACAAGAAAAAGTATATACACAACGCGTCAAGATACCACTATCGATGCTCTGTTTCAAAGATACTTGAATTTGTTGGAGTGACTTATGTTCGCCTTCTTCTTCAGTTACTATAAACCTATTGTTTCAAGTCTAAAAGAATGCTGGAGAAAATGATGCTGAAAACGCAGTTTCGTAACGTGTAGAAGTAGACTGAAAATTCTTAAGCCCGAATATCGATAAAACAAATGCTATACTAGCTGTGAGAAGGAGAAAAATATAAACAATTAGAAAATAAGAGTCAAGCATAAAGGAAGATCGGTGTAGAATAAATGAGAAGTTTTTTATATTTATTTTCCTCTCAACAAAATACTTGTGTTTTTCTTTGTTTATGTTCGTTTTTCACTGGCTACCCCTGGACACCAGCTTCTGCTGAAGCGAACGACCAGTAAATAAACACTGCGCACACTCTCGTTCAACAAAAATGTTTCACATCCACCTTCGCGAGTACCCCCCACTCACTAGTTTTTTTATAATCTAATTGCACTTGAAGGAAGAATGATGGACAAGCATTTTATTAGCTCACAGTGCCCTTAACCTCGGTTGAAGATTTCGGCCTCTTTCGAGTGGTTCCAGTTCCAGTCAAGATAAACGAAAGTTTCGTTACTATAGACCATCCTTTCATTACTTGATGGTAAACTTACATCAGGACCAATATTATACTTTAACGGAATCTCAACTCCGCATCTGCACTACGATGAATGGGAGGCATTTATGCTGCCAACATCACCCGTTGTACAAGATTCGATCATCTATCTCTGCCTGTGAAATCAGTCTCTTGAATCAGTTATCTCCACGCCCTGATTGCCAGTTAATGAGAGTAGATGCACATTCTAGTTGGACTCAACTGCACACTGCATCTTCTCCTTGGAGGTCAAAACCACAATCACCATTGTCTACGAAGATGACATGTCACAGCTGACTCTTCAACAGACAGGCATCTTAACCATAGATAGTGATTGCGTCTTCAAGCAACCCCTCATAACTATTCGTTGGCATAAAAGCTGTTTGAGACAAATAAACAAGACGAAACTGCTTCAAGCCGCGTTCTTTTGGTCATCGCTATCGAGTACAAAACTAGAGTAGCAAAAGAACGCATCGGACTTGTTCTCGATAGATTACAAACTTTTACCAACTTCACTTACCATTTATATGAACTTTCTTCGATTTTTTTTCCATTTTGTGAGCCCTTGGTTGCATAAATTCCTCACATATTACATAAATTCAAATTTTCAGATGAAATTAACTGAAAGTTTTGAAGAAATTAAGGGTATTCATTTCACTTCGTAAGTTCGTAAACGTCCTAAATCGTAAATGTCGTAAACACAATTGATGTGAACACCCCAAACTGTTTTCTTCGTAAAATTTGTAAATATCTGTCATATTTTATGTCATTTGTCATTTCAAAATTAAATTGTTTTATTTTATTAACTTTTTTGAATTAAAACAATGCCCAAAACGATTGAAAAGCAGAAAATTTTAAAATTCCTACACGACAAAGCTGTTTGCGAGCTATTAATTTTGGAACAAATAAGTAAAATCATCTAGTTTTAACTTATAATTTTTAATTATGTATTTTTAATTACTACGAAAATATATTTAAATAAAAATAAGAATCTATTCACAAACTGACATCCGACAGCAAATACAAAATACGCCAAATGCGACACTTTTTACCGTCGTAAAGTTTACGAAATTTCGTATTCTTTTTTGTATGGGGAGAAATACGAAATTCCGTAAACTTTACGAAATACGACGTTTACGACAAATACGAAGAGTTTGCGAAGTAAAATGAAAACCCTTATTGTAATTTTGTGGAATTTAAGGAAAAATTTAGGTTCGCGTCAAGGAAAATGATCCATGTCGCCATCTGGACATTTCTAGCTCAACTATTCTGTTCAGAACAGCAAATTAGTTCCAGTTATCATCGAGAACTAACCTTGTTCTGTTAAATGTATGGAATTTGACAATTCTGTTCTGTTAGAGTGACCAAAAGAACACGGCTTTAATGTTTTCTGCTTCTGTTTTCAATGTTCGGTTGAGTTTGTTTGGACTGGTGGATGAATCCTGAAAAGGGATCGGTTGATGTTGGTTTAGTCGGTGAAATTCGTCCTCGGCGCATAATTGGAATTTCACACTCGTTTGCAAGAGAGCATGGTAAGATTCCTTTGTTCTCAATTGTGTCGCTTGCACGAAAACCACATATAACGTGGGACGAAACCAACGACAAGGGCATTCTCAGGACATCTTTACTAGCGACAGGATTTTCAGACTTATTTTCATAATTTTCAGATTCATAACAATTTAAGGACATTCTTACTAACGGAACCACATTGGCGATTTAAACAAAATCTTTTGACTATCTTTCAGTTTCTTGCAGATTCGACATCCTTCCAGTAAAACTTATCATAATCTAGCAAACGCTGCCTGATTCCAGGAACCTTTACCACATCACCTCAAGAAGAAGAAACTCTATTCAAGACCAATATTACCACAAAGACTTTTTCATCAAGTCTTCCAAGTTGAACTTCTTCAGAAGGATTATTGTCACAAGTCGTTTTCAAGTTGAGGTGAATTCAAAACACAAACGTATGAGTCGGGCTGAGCTTCTAATTGACTCTTCGTCAATTGAGGAGCGGGTTGATCATGACTCTCCTCTGAGTCGGGCTGAGCCTCTAATTGACTCTGGAACGACTGAGAGGCAGCGTAGATCAAATTGACTTCCTGTTATCTGTGAGCAACATACCTTGTACACGCTTGTTTTATCAATTTTCCAATCTTTTGTATATACACCTTTAAAAACTCAATTTAGAGAAAAATCGTGTACAAAAAAAGGTAGAAAATGTCAAAATATTGGAGGTCGGTCATACATATGAACACTTTAGGGTGCTTCGTTTAGGCGCTACGGGCAAAAAACCGTTGACTATTCAAATTTTTACTGGAAAAGTACCCTGAAAACTGGAAGAAAATTGGTTAAGTTTTTATTCCCGGAATCCTTGCTGTCCTATGATTTAAAATTCATAAATAAACTGTAAAAATCCACTTGCTACGGACTAAATAAACCAAAGTAGAATATCTGTTCAATGTTTCAAATTCCCAACGAATAATTGGCGAAAGCTGCTGGAATGAGCTTTCAAAATCAGGTGCCTATGCTAAGATCTTTATGTAAATACCACAGACAATAACTTACCAGATTTCGCGATCCCATACATGACTGTGTACCCAATTTTTTCTGACGCAGTCATGAAATGACGGATGCAAATGACGGTGCAGGGTATGTGTTTTTGGTGACTGCAACGCTCATTCGGTCTCTAGAGACACTTTTATATTTTTAGGGAGTAAAAACCGGTTTTGAGCGAAATGGGAACCGGTTTTGAGAGAAATGGGTCATAAAGGTACCTACACACACCTACAAAGGGACTGTTGGCTATGTAGTGGTACATAAATTCGATTTTCGAGAATTCGAATCGAATTTTGTTTCCTTCCACTCCAGCAACAACGACAATCCCTTTGCTTTGTTAGAAACACTATTTAGGTTCATTGAACCCGTAGCAGGTGATTTTTAATTCAAAATTACATGTAAATTTATGAATTTTATGTTAAAAAACGTCATTATTTACCGGAATAAAAAATTAAATAACTTTCTTCCGGTTTTTAGGGGTTTTTTCCGGTCAAAATTTGATTTTTTAACGGTTTTCCGCTCATAGCGGCTAAATTAAGCGTCCTAGAGGGTTCATATGTATGACCGACCCCCATTATTTTCCTATTTTCTACCTTTTATTCATACACTATTTTTCTCTAAACTGAGGTTTTCAATGTGCGCAGATAAAAGTTGAGAAATATGTTGAATTTTTAGCAGTTTTTTCCTCATAATGGTTAAACTAAGCTTCTTATAGGGCTACTAAGTATCACCGGCCCCCACTATTTTGATATTTCCTTAAATTTTTTCCATACATCTGTTTCCTCTACCGTGGGTTTTTAAAGGTGTGTTCATACAAAATTCAAATTTTGAATTTTTAATGGTTTTTTGCTCGTAGTGGTTAAACGAAGCATCCTTGGAGGTTCATATGTGTGACCAACCTCCATTATTTTTCTATTTTATAACCTTTTTTCATACATTATTTTGCTCTAAATTAAGTTTTTAAAAATATGCAAACAAAATTTGGGAAATATGATAAAGTTTAGATTTTGAATTTCTAACAGTTTTTTGGTTGCAGTGGCTAAACTAAGCTTCCTAGAGGTGTAATATGTATGACTGACTCCCACTATTGACTGACTCCCACTTTCGTCATACAGCAGGACCTCCATAATCCGAACCCCCGATAATCCGAACCCCTCTGTAATCCGAACGCCTACTCTTCCCGCGTTTATTAAAAACAAAATTCCGTGCAATCCAAATTGCGCCAGTTTTTTAACGAATATCAATTACATATGACGCGTCTTAGTTTTGAAAAATCAATTTCTTGTGTAGCCCTTATATTCTTATCGGGAATATTGCTTGTAATATTTAAATATTTATAAATATTTGTTTTTTATTACAAAAGTACCATACAAATCCTGTGTACTGTAATCCGAACGCTCCACTAGACCGAACAGGGGGTAAATTTTCGGTGTTCGGATTAAAGAGGTCCTGCTGTATATCAAATTTCTCTAAATTATGTTTTTAAAGGTATGTCCATAGAAAAGTTAGGAAATATGATAAAATTTAGACTTTTGCGCATTTCCGGAAGTGTTCGTGGAAGTAAATCTCGCTTTTTCTGTAAATGTCCATAAAATTTGTAATTTTTAACGGTTTTTGATATAAAATTTGCATATTTTCTTATCAAATTTACCAAAAACACTAATACACACAAAAATTTCCGTTTTCTATACCAAAAACAGAAATTTTTGAGTGTATTTTCGTGTAAGTGAGTAAATTTTATTCACCAATTGTACACATACACATGACATTTGTTTGTTTTTTTATTGAAAATTTCAGAAAATCCAAAAATCTTTTTGCTCCGCGAAAATTTCTTTCAGCCCCCTTTCCCCTTATTGCGATGACCCTTTGCCATAATGCCAATCAAACACCAGCTACAAGAAAAATTTGCTCTCAGAGCGCATTGTCTGTCCTTCAGACGTTGCAGTCGTTCCAAAGCACATACGCTTCATGCGTCATTTGTCTGCTGTTACGTGTCTGCTGTTGGAAAAAATTGGGTACGAAGTCATGTATAGGATCGCGACAACTGGATAGTTATTGTCTGTGTAAATACTAATTCTGGTTCTAGCACGCGAAAACTAATTATCTAAGATCAATACCATAGCTTCGTATATTTTTTCGGCGATTTTTTGTCAAAATTGTATTTCATTTGCCGTATATTTTGGAACTCTTGGAAAAAAAACGCCGTGATCGTTCTTTGTACATAAAATGTAATTTTGGTTCCTTCATCAGAAAGATTGTTAACTAAGAATCATACCCCTAGTGATTTTTCTTCGCGAATTAAGTAACAAAAAATAGATGTGAGCACTCACCGTCTATGTAAATTTGAGATCGATTAGTATGTAAAATTTGAGATCGATTGATCAAACGGTCTAGGAGGAGTTTGGTTACAAGGATTTCATATTTCGTCGACGCATAAGATATATATATGTAAGTTATCATAGTCGGGACAATGAGCAAGTGATTGACAATGTTTACGGAATACTCTACTTGAAATGTTTTAGAATGCACAGCTCTACTGTTTTGTTTATACGTTGCTGGGAAAGAAAGACTTATTATTTGAAAGAATAATGTACATACATTGGGTCCGAAAATTAAATATTTAGGTTAAAGTTATAAATATTACAGTTCCAACGATCCAATTAATAATGATTCCTCTGATTTAATTTAATCGGTTTATCCATGATAACGAGCAAAATTTTCGAAATTGGTATAAAAATTTGCAGACTTTAGCTTACTGTATATCTCTTTAAAGTAGAGATGATGATAGATTGTAGCAGTTGGCAATTGTGGCGTTTGCCGATTGGGGTATTACATTCACTATACACGGTTAAGTAAAATAATCCAAGGTACCATATCGCGCAGATTTTGGAAGATGTGTTATATGCTCCTGCATTCGAAAAAATGCTTGGTAGTCAACAGCAGCAGTTTTCGAGTGGATCTTCAGATAACCAATATTAAACTTCAGTCAATTATTGGATAATATGGCCGTATAATCATATGGCTAAATTTTGACTTACCTCTGAAAATCAAATAGTCAAGATGGCCCGATAGAAAGGTATCTATTTCTATATATATGTTTCAAAAGTAAAAAGGCAGATGCAGAAACATTCTTAAATACAAATAATGTTGAAATTTTTTTCTAGGCCTCTTTCTAACAGAAGAAAATTGTTAGAATGATAAGTATGATAAGTAATTTAATTAAAAGAAACAGTTGGCCAAATTAAATCGACTCAAATCTTGTTTTTTGGATTATATTATTATTGAAGCAAAGAATTTTCCCATTTCAAAAATTTGCACTTAAAATTTTTTCAATCTTTTGAAATAATCGTTTCTTGTCGCCGGTAACTATCACCAACTATGTGAGCCATAAGACAAATTAATTGGCTCAAGATGCGTTTGAGTTACAAACACTAATGGTGCAGTTGGAACAGGTTTGACTGAAAGAGTTTACCTTTAACTTAAAGAAAAAAAAGAGAAAATTTAAATTATACCACTTTAAGTACATACTATTTGTAATGTATCAAACAATGTTTTAAATACCACAAATTGCAAAATCTGTTAAATGACATACAGAAATTTGTTACTAACTGGATATGAGCTACTTTTCGGGGAAAATATGAAATTCCCCGAGTCGTGAGCCAGACCATTTCAAGTATAAAAACAGATACTCCCTCTCATGTTTTGTCAATTGTAACTTTGTCATTTCCAGAAAAGGAACATGAAGCAATTTGTAAGAGTCTCGAGACGTAGTTTAAGCAATCCAAGTTTTAATTCTTTTCGTTTCGCTTTAGATAATATTGCTGAGTCTTAGTGCTTTGGCGCATGGGAAGTTCTTTTCACTATGGTCAAGTGAAAATAAAAAAACAGAGGAGGTTCAGGAGCCATTGCCGTCTAAACAGCATCAGCCGGAGGCAGTAAGCTTCAGATTTCCGGAGAGTAAACCTCAACAGCATCTGAATTTTGTAAGCTTGAATGACTTTCAACTTTTTGGAAATCCACCGTTCCAAGGATACTCGAACTATGTACCCCATGGAAGCTACGAGACTCACTCGCCAACTTATGAATACTCAACAGATCATTATTTTTATGATAAACCTGGTGGAACTGCAGTTTATAGCTCTGGGTCAACATACGAGGATGTTCACCATCCTGTTGTTGTGAGTGCTTATAAACCAGTAGATGTCGAGACGCATGTGCCACATACATCGAGCACTCCCACAAAAGCTTTGAATTTAAACAGTATTCTTCAGCATCCGTTAACCATGTCTCTTCAAAGATACAATCCAATTCGATTTCTTTTGAAGACTCCGTATTCCACACATTCTTACAACCCAGTCAACGTCAAACCTGAAAATGTATATTTTCCTGCAACTTCTGCAGCAGTTTTACAACCGCATGTCACAACTTCGAGTAACGGAAATTCCTTTCATACACTAAATCCCGAATATGTTACAAACCGACCTGAACATACTGAAGTTCCTTCTCCAGGCTATCCAGCTGTTAACAACCAACAAGTTCATACAGTTTCACACGGAGTTTCACAAGAAGTTTCACATTATCCAGAATACACTGTACCCAATTCACAATATGGACCTCCTTCGACTGGTGACGTTACCGAAGTAAAAGTCGATAGTACCAGCTCGGCTGGATTTACTTCACAAACCGGTGTTAATGTTCCTCATGTATATTATGGGTTACCAAACAAAGGAAATCAGGTTGAAGTCACAACACCCGCACCTCATTATGGAACGCCAGAAGAATCAGTTAGTCCAAACTTACCAGTGCCAGAGCAGCCCTTGCCAAGTCAACCGCAAACGCATTATGGTCTGCCAACAAGTGGTGGTAGTGGTCATGTTTCAAGTGGCTCATTAACGGGATCATCTGGAGAATCAGTTAATGTTGACACATTTGGTCATCCAGGAAATGGAGAAGTTGGAGGTGGGCTGCAAATTTCTGGTGGGCTTGGTGTTAGCGGATCAACTGGAGTCGATGTTGGCGTTGGCGTTGATGTTTCTGGAGGTGTAAACGTAGAAGGCACAGGCGGTGTGAATGTTGACGTAGGCTTGGAGGGTGGTAATGTTGATCCTCTCGAAGTTGCAATCGACGGACTGGGTGAGGTAATCGACGTGATTGGTGGTGCAGTTGATGGAGTTGCAGTAGGTTTAGAATCAGGTCTTGGCTCTGTCAATGCTCAAGCAGGCTTAAGTTCCGGAGGCACGGATGGAAACGATAGTGGAAATGCATCTGGAGGCTTAGTCAGCATTGGATTAAATCTACTTCGCGGACCCAATGGAGAATTAATAAGGGTCCAATCAAATAACAATCTGCTAGGTAACACAATATTTTACACTTTTGAGGTTGAGCTTAGTTGATCTCTTCTTTTCATTTCACAGCCCAAACAAACCAGTCACACCATATTGTTTTTCCAATAAATCACAATGGAAACAGTCTGCAAGTACCAGTTTTTCAGCCTGTAAATTTCAGGCCTCCTGTCTTCGCAGACAATTATGAAATGTACAATTTGAATTTGGGAACGAACAACCCCAGCAACTACGAGCATTCCTATGATCTCAAGGATGGCACAAGGGTACTGGAAAGAGGCCAGCTCAAAACGACAAGTGACGGTCAAAGCACACATACGGTGTTTGTTAAGTCCGGAGAATATGAATTATATAATCCTGACGGTCAGAAAAGTAAAGTGCAATGGATCGCTGATGAAAACGGGTTTAGAATTGTGAATTAAAGCTCGCCAAGTGAAATTGTATGTCTTTTCAATTAGGTATTGTTCAAATATGTAGCTTAGATAAAAACCGTTATTTAAAATAAATTTTTTTAATTTTCTTTTCCTCTTTTAATAACATAAACACATATTAAATTAACAAATTTAAATTATAAATCTGAATTGTTTTCAGTAAATGAGAAGTATGCATACTTTACTGCATTACATGCGAAAAGTATTCAAAAAAAGGAGGTACTCTTCGGTCAAATTTAGTTGAAGTTGGCCATCGGTTGTACAGTGTGTAAGCAAGTTAGCCAACTATTTTGATGGTTGAATGCTGTGTGGTTACGAAATCAAAAATTTTTGATTTTCGGTGGGAGGAGTCAGTGGTTGACCAACATTTTTTACCGTGTGTTGGTATGTTGACAGACTTTCTGTCAAATTCATTTTGGTTTCAACGGACGATCGAGTGACTGAACAATAATTGTGATAGATGAAGTGGCCATAATAAATAATCAACTTTGGAGAAAATTGTGAGAAGAATATAGGAACTTGCTAGAATTATGAGTGACAATTACAACAATAAATATATTAAAGTGAAAGCGTGGGAGAAATTATGAGTGCAGTACAAGGATATTGATCTCAATGGGACAATCGATGCGTTCCGGTGCAGGAGCCGATGAGTTTTATACAGAAGCTATCTGGTATTTTGAGACCTTTGAGTTTTTGAAAGCTTTGGAAGTGCCTACACCTTTCTGTGCCTCCAGTTTGATAAAGACTTGGATGCTTCTGTAACTTTGACGAACCTTTAATAAAAAATATTAATATTATTTTTAATTAACTTCACATTTTTTGTGTTTCATAGGATTTATCCGGCAGCACAGCAGCAGCATGCAGTATTTTGAAGAGGACAAGAAGAGGAGCTGCGAAAGAAAGCTTCTATAAATGAGCAATGGAGTTTCTAGAAAATGAGAAAGACGAGGCTAAAATTTATGACGAAGGCTGAGAGACCTTGTTGGCGAAGCTGTTAGAGGAGCAGAAAATATTGCCGAGACACCTAATTGACGAGACTTTGGCAATAAGCCAACTTGAAACGTTGTCGCTAGAGGCAAAGATTTCGTTGTCGTCTTCGTCATCGGCATCTTCTTTGACTGATGGCTCATTTGCGTCATTTTTAGGAAAGGAAATCTATTTTCCTGGTGTACCTTAGAGGCTTACACTCCGGAAAATGAGCAACAAGTAATTTATGTGGCTGCAGAAGACGAAGATATTTTAAACCAACTTCCGTGTTTTAACAGAAATTGATAAAAAATAGTTATAAAATTTCAATTCATTTGTAGTTGTATTTAAATATTAATTCTTTTTAAAGCTTTACAAAATATGTCCCGAACTATCTTCGCTTGGTTGCTTGAATTTGTGTAAACTAAAAACTAAGAAGATTGGTAACCGAACGGAAAAACGTGTATTGATTGTTGGCTGCCCAAGTAGTTATGCAAGTAGCTGCCTGATAGTATTATTGCTGTTGGGGACATAAATTCATTGTTGTGGACATAAATCCGAAAGCGAGACGTTGATATCTCAAATGAATTTTCAACTCTCATTCTGGCCGAACTCAGGTTTGGGTTGAAGTTTAGTTCATCTCAGGTTAAGTTGGCATGATTATATGGTTTTAATAAATCTTCGCGCAATCGAAATGCTTCGTCTGCTACGAAAATATAAGTCCGGCAATAACTCGTGAAGGAGCCGCGAAGGAAATGTAGGCCTCCGCTCTTCAAATTCTGAAAAAATGTGGTTTTCCAAAAACTCCACCGCCCGAAATTCTCCCGTTGGCCTTTACGTCCACCATCAAAAACTCTGAATCAGCATTAACTACAGCCATAAGAACGATGGCAAATGTTTTCCTGTAGTTAAAATATAGCGAACCAGAATTTACCGGCTCTTTGATGTGCACGTGCTTGCCATAAATAGGCCCTAAAAAGTTTATGGACCCTTTTTCTGGTAAAATCTTTCACATATCGTCGAGTGTATGCCAAAACCGTGAATGTGCATTTTTCCCGATATTGAGTTATACATGCCACTAAATGCGGAATTGCCATATTTCCGATATAGTAGAATCATGAAACTAACAGGCAATTTTTTATTTTTCATTCCAATATTTAATTCGACATTTTCGATAAACTGCATGCAAAACAGCGAAAGATCAAAAATTCAAATGCAATTTCCTCGAAACATCAATTTTGCACATTCATGGTTTTGGCATACACCCGACGATATGGGAAGCCATTCCAAATGTGTTATAATCACATAACATTCTTTTCCGAAAATGAGTCAGAAGATACATTAATGTAATCTTTCAACACTATGTTTAACGCCTTACAGGTTTCCAGTATAATCTTCCCAATGGTCTGTGGCGAC
Organism: Chrysops caecutiens; assembly: GCA_963971475.1. Taxonomy (NCBI): domain Eukaryota; kingdom Metazoa; phylum Arthropoda; class Insecta; order Diptera; family Tabanidae; genus Chrysops; species Chrysops caecutiens. Next base: position 35,298,099 of record OZ020569.1, read on the forward strand.
ACTCCAGTAGAAAATTTCAAATCTTTAAAGGAGTTGCCCATTGCCGAAAAACTTAAGGTAGTGGAAAGCCTCGTTTTGACCGGAATGGGGTTACGCATATATGTGTTTCTTTTTTCTATATGCGGCATAATTTTCTCTAAGAGATTGGTGAACTTATCCTCACCCATCCGCAAGCAGTTCCGATAGTTACTGAGTTCTGTTCGACGAATTTTTCCCAACATTTTTGCGTTTGAATTGTATTTGTTTTCAGCCATTCTTTTTCCACATTTTTCCTTTTCATTTTCACAAATTTTGGCAAGAATGTCTAACGCAAGACCTTTTTTATCCATTTTTCAAATTCCAGACCTATGTATTTTTCCAACCGTTACTAGCAAATTAGAACTATAAAGGCGACCAATGCACGTGAATTTTTGGAACATGAATACATCACTTATATATGTATGTATAATATATCTCTTAAACAAATTGTTTAGTATTTATTTTATTATTTGTGGTTATTCCTTTCTGGGACATGAGTGTGGCCAAACGTATGAAATTATCAGGTTATCATAAATTTTTGGAAGTGCCCAAGGTTGCGTATTTGTTTATAACCAGGTTTTGATGTAATATTTATTATTGTTTATAAAGAATCTTTATCATTAAATTGGGATAATATATGCTCTTCAAGAATTTGCCACAAGGAACCAAAATTTACTTTCATTACGTTGGAAAAATGAAACTATTCAAAACGCATTTTTGTTTTGAAGGTTCATGTTTTAAGGAAACAATTTAAGCGCAAGTACGTTTCATTTACCTCATTGAATTTAGCCTGCAAAGTGAAACTATAACATTTGATCAGTTTGGTGTGTGTCACCATGAAAAATTGGATGACTATAATACCTGATGCAACGAAATCATCAAATAATCAAATGTTCAATCAATGCTTTTTTATTGATCTTTCATGCAAATACTAAAACTAAACAATATTTATGTTTATTTGACATTTTTATATTGAAAAAATGTTGCAATAGAGAAATTTCGTTGGTCCAAAAGTATTCGAGTCATTCCACAGGTTACGGCCGTATCTATTTTTCACCAGTATTCGTTGTTATCGCTGATTTCGTGTCTGCTTCACTTGATTCCTTGCCTGCAGTTTCTATGATTCCGAGCCAAGGAACCCGCTTTTCTAATTCCATTCTTGTGTAATAAGAAATTATTCAAGTTATTAGGAAAAACTAAGTAAATTTTCCACTGAAAATTCCTACCTGTATCTAGGGTGACTAATAGCATAGACCCATGGATCCACACATGATACGATTTTGGCCGCAATGGCGGGAATCATTGTCGACAGAGGCGTCAACAGTTTTCTAATTTTTATAAAATGAGTTTTTAATTACATTTTGTGGTCAATTAGCAAGCAAAATTATTTGATTCCTAACCTATCTCCAAATGCACCAATCATAGTTACAATAGCGTAAGGTGTCCACGCACATACGAACAGGAAAAATATAGTAAATGCAGCTTTAGCAATTCTGATTTCAACACTTGTCGAGTTCGTTTGATTTGCTGCTATAGATTTCACATTCATTTTCTTAGCTTGTTCCTTTAGCATATTTTCATGAGCGCGAACCTACCGAGAAATATGTATGTTTCATACCATACATTTCAAAACAATTTAATAAGTTTGTACTAACATGCTTAAATAACTGGCCATAGAAAATACATATTAAGATCATTGGTATGCAATAAGCCCAGACAAATATGCATATAGTGAAGACTTTCGTGTCACTATCGTCGGTCAAATAGTCAAACGAACAGGTTGTTAAAAACCCTTCTGAAAGTTCATGACAGTATAACTATGAGTAATTTTAATATATGGGTAAGTGAATTGACTGTATGTGATTTGTAGAATTTTCTATAATTATCTGCAAATACCTAATGAAGCAACTAGGAGAGCTCATAGTAATGACTCATGTAATTAGAGCACAGTAATGACAATAGGCTCTCATATGGAAAAAATTAATGTATCAATGAAACTGTGACAATTCCTATACAATTTAGTGTTACAAACATACAAGTTCGCAGTATACCTACTGTGAGTATATAGCATATATGAGATTCGGCTTTTGATTAGCTTTCAAAATGTTTTATAAAATTTACCTGGCACATAGCGTCCCCAAATTTTGAATACTGGAAACACTGTAAACGGTGCGGCCCAACACCAAGTTAGGAAAACTAAAATTCCAGCTTGTACAAAGTTCAGCCTACCGTCGAGTGGACTTGATATGGTTCTATTTCGAAGGAATTCACATAAAAATGCAACTTAATTTCGAAGCTATCCTTTAATGGACAATAACACCTTGTGACTTTTTTTGTTCGCTTTTTGTTATCTTCCTCAAACTATCCATGAATAGTACATATCAAAAAAAATTGTATCTAAATCCTTTTTATTTATTTAAATCCTGAATGTGAAAACATTTTCAGAAGCACGATCGGCATTTTACGGGGAACAAGGTGATATTACCCATTTAAATCCAGTCATACTCACTTGTACCGATCAAATGCAATCATCGCGTTTGTAATTGCTGCACCAATACCAGACAAACTTCCAAGAGCAGCATAGATTGTACAACCCAAATCATATCCCAAGAGACGTTCGGCACAGGAATTGGCAAGAAACATAGGCATTTCGATCATCATTAGCATGTCAAAAACAGCTAAATTTACCACAAACATATTTGATGGTGTCCGAAGGGTTTTAGATCTGTAGAGTTATCGAAAATGAAGTGTAAACATTTATTAATTATTTTTCTGTGGACGTATGTGGTTTTCAAGAAAATTACATTAAATTAAACAGAATCAAAATAATAAATCGTATTGTACCTCATTCATCCATATGCTATTATTCACACTTTAAACATACAGTGAATGCTCATTTTTATGAACAGATTCTGCTCTTGGAGCGATTTGATTTAAATTCATGTCCCAATATTTATCATGATTATGTCAAAACATTATTAATTTCACTTGAAAAGTTTCAATAATAGCACGTACAAATAAATTTCGGGAACAAAGTTTGTATGCTTACGTTGTAAAAATCCATATAACGATGCCATTGCCTAGACTTGACATCACCATCAGAACGAAATAAATCAATGCCAACATTAAATGCAAATAAAACGGTGGAGCAGGATAGCCACGCCAGTGTGGATGAACTAAATGCATTGCCTCTTCTGGTAAATTCCATCCTAGAGCACGAATTGCCTCCCTTTATTGTTATAAATATTGAAAAATTATTTTATAAAAAGTAAAAAGAGCAACCGGCAACTCGATATATCGAAGGGATGTTTAAAAACCATTTTTTCACAAAATTTACACAAGCTTTCAAGCGTTGACTAAAACAATAATTTATGGATGAATTTTACCCGTTTAATTGCGTAAATGGTAAAGGGTTTGCCACTTTCAAACTCTGGTTGCTTAAAGTCTCAATCACATACATTTTGACTCACTGCTCTAAGGGAATTCAAAACTATGTAGATCTATTCACAACTGCAATATTGTAAAGTTCTACAAAAATGAAATGAATAACTTTCACTTTCAAATTTGTATCGTATAGGCAACTAAACAGTATGTATGGTCATTGAGCAACTGATAAACCTCTTACTGCGTAATTTACCTTTTATATTATAGAGACGGAATCCAGGAAATCCTTACGGTAGCACATTCTAAGACGTATTCTAAAAATTACAACTTGGCGAATTTTATCACTCAAAAATAGGTTTAATCCATCGACACAGTACCTACTTCATGGCTATAACACTGAATTAATCCTGCTAATTCCACCAAGAATGTACCTATCAATTAAATAAAGGTGAGAATAGTTTTCTAAGAATGGAGATAGTTGACTGTTACATAGCAAAGTGAATAGCCCAAAAATACAATACGCCTTGGGATAAAAGTTACTATAACATATTACGCAAATTCACATTTCGGAGATTATCTTAGTGTATAGAAAAGTTTAGTCATTCCAGGTTTGAATGAATAATCTGCACTTGAACTCTTTCAGAGCATTTTCTTCACACAAGCGTCAAGCAAAACAATTTAAAATATTTAAGGAGAAATCGTATGAACAAAAAGACAACTCGAAAACTAGATAATTGCTAATTTGTCTTGCTAAATTGGTAAATAAAAACAGAGTGTTCGCAAACAGTTGGCAATTGTAACTCAAATCAAATGTCATTAAGAAATATGAGGACGGTATTGAGAATCGTTGGTCTAAACGTGGTTTAAGCCATTAACTATAGAATTTACATTCCGATCTGTAAGGCATATTTATTTAGAAAATATAATATTATGAGACGAATAATATTTTTAATGCCTGTAAATATTTTCTTCACTTTTTGGAACTAGGTTTCAGTCATTGGTAATGTGACATAGGTACCGTTGCCCACCATAATAAAAATGTGTTAATATGTATTAATGAAATATTATTATATAATATATGTTAGACAATTGTGCTGTTGTGACTTTTTAAACCAAATCCATAAATAAACCAACGGCAACAAAAACAGTGATTTTTATTGTAGTTAAAGTGTTATAAATGTTCAATTTCGTCGTAACCTAGAAGGAATTAACAATAGATATTATAATGACGCAATGCAGTGTTTTTGTTGAAAGCGTGATTTTTGAGAGGTAAAAATTAACGAACCAACGATAACGAGAAGGGAGAGAGACTTATTGTGTAGGCCACGGTACTGCGAAAATTTTCCAATCTCTTTCACTTTTGAAAATTTCCTAACCTCAAAGTGTGTTTTTACGTACAAAGGATCGTGTATTTTCTATTCAAATGTCATTTTCACCGCGCGCGCACGGGAATGATTTAGAGAAATTTGATAATTATTGTAGAACAAATGTCATTTAATTTTTTGTAATCTAGATATCAGCGTCATAAAAACCCGTGGCCTATACAATAAATCGCTTGCCTCCCCTACAGTCAAGAGTCACCCTTAATTCATACCAACATTTTCACATCCAAAATATTATAACAATTAAATTCAAAATTTAAGAAACACCCAACGCAACAAACCTTAGGTCACACATATATGCTTGAAAGTAAATTAAATACCCATTATGCGTCTAAAATACCTACCGCAATTGGAATCTCAATAATTTTGTGTTCTAGTTTTTAAAAGCTTCAAAACACCACGTTTCTTTAACTTCCTCAGAAAATTGTTCTTATGATTTTCATTATAGAAAAATTTTTCTACAAATTTAATATGCCTGTTCTCAACAATAAGGTTCTAATTGTACAATGATTGACTTGTGTCAGATAATTAACCCTTAAACCCTACCCATGCTGAGAGGTACACCATTCCTACCACATATATATTGGACTCCAATATATATTAATGAATAGTTAAGTATTAAAAGACAGTTTAATAAATGTCAATATTTATTATGATAAAATAAATGGTGTACATAAAAAAAATATATTAATATTTGAACCAAAGTTAAGGCAACGTGGTCTACTGGACCCCATAGTAGGGTTTAAGGGTTAACTAAGTTTAGTTTCTCCATCGTCGGAATTAGAACCTCGTTTTTTGGCTTCAATTAAAGAATGAGGATGGCGATCCATCCAAGATTAGGTCCAAACTAATTTACTAATAGATTCAACGAATAATCTTCAATACTTTTTGAATGCAAATCAAATGTTATAGTTAAATACAACCCTGAATTAAGCAGTTCATTCAAGAGCTCCTTAATTTCATCCATGGTATAATCGAGACCATGCTAGTCCAATAGTGATATAAAATGCACTCACTGACTATTGTCATACTACAAAATATGTTTCTTAATATATACTCTTTCGCCCGGTTTCAGAAACGAGAAGTAAGTAAATTAACCCACTCGTCAGAGATTAAACTCCGGAGTAAACGATTTTTGCGTTTCACGAACGATGAGTAAAGTAAACTCCATAGTAAACTACGAAATAAACTAATCATGAAAATTGCATGCTAAAAAATATTTACTCACCGAGTAAAGTGACAGTTCCAGTATTATAATAATAACAATTTTTTAATTTTTTTTTTTTTTTGAATTCGGGTGTTTCAATAAATACTTTAAATCGAAATGAAACAAGGGGTCCACTAAGTCACAGTAAAAATATGAATAGGTGATATTGCGATATTTAATAAATGTATCCAAATTGAAATGAAAATGTAAGTAGTATAGTTTGTGAGAAATTGCCTTTGTTTGTATCGGTCAGAGAAAGACAATACTTCTATTATCCGTCAGGCACGGGACCAGAGGCGTGGTAGATAATGAAAATTTTAAAAGGAAAGCTAGATTTTGATGAAAGGAGTACAAACACAAACAACAAACTTAAAGGCATATATTTTCAGTTACAAATTAATAATTTTATACATATCTACATAACGAAAAAATCAAAAGAAATGTTCAATGTGATAATAAAAAGTCGGTTGATTTTGACAGCTTAAACTTTGCAATCTTCTCAAAATCAATGTGTCCATTTTGTTGGCTTTGACTTTCATTTGATACCAATCTATAATTTTTTGAATATTGTGAAAACATCTAAAACATTTTCGATGACGGTTAAGAGAGGAGACGGATAAAAGAGGTTCTACTGTATGTATTTTTTCGGCTAAGCGAAATTTATATTTTGATTAATTTTTTTAACTAACTTTTTAGCTTTCAAATGGGAAACATGGCAAATGGCGCTTCGGCTCTAATTTGGTTTGCAAACATGTCCATTGGAGTAATGGTATGAAATGTACACTTAATTTTGTAGTGGAATTTGCCAATAGTTAATTTCTTAATTTATAACGTGTAACATATGTAGGAATTTTGAATAAATGGGTTGAAAAAATAAATTTGTGATCTTTCATTGTTAGTACAAAATTCTACCTCGTGTCGCTAGTTTCCCGCTAGTCATAAAAAGTTTTCCCGACTTTTCCCAAAAGGCACGCTTAACAGGCATCATGTAACATTGTGTTATGTATGCCTTGGATAGACGGGACCATTTGAACTGGTTCATGACGTCTCGTTTGACATTTTTGAACTAGTTCAACGCTTGCGGCAGACGACTTATTTTTAAGTGAGTTACTGGTGTTACTATTTTGACAAGAAGTTAGTGAGTTACTGTCATTTATGTTTTGATTATTGAAATTAATATTTTTCTTAGCGAAAAATTTGAAAATGCAAAGTCAAATTATTAACAAATAAAGCAGAACGCTATACAAAACATTCAAAATTATTCCATTTGAACGAGTGCTTTTTGGGAAGAAGATATAATATAATAAAATTTAAAATACATGAAAAATGTACTTCAACCCTTTTCTTTAATAAAACTATACCATCAGTGCGGATTTAGGTCTGGTGTCAAAGTGCGCGTACTGTAAAAATATTTCAAAACGACCATGAATTTTTTTTTCTCAGTATTATTAATAAAGGAACGATCACTAAAGAGATATGAGGGAAAACCATGCCACATATCCCAACAAAACACTAAGACGTGGGGGACGACCACACTACACATCAAAATACTCAGGGTAGCCGGATCACCACGGTACCACTTGTCAAATAATGAACTACTCAAGGATTGTTCATTTCTTTTCATTAAAAAACAAACAACTTATCAACCCCCGAGGTGCACTTCTCAATCCAAGTCCATCAACTAAAATTGCCATAATTTCATGAATAAACTTTATTAAAAAATCCACAATTTTAAGGAAAAACTCCATAAGAGGAGTTTAATAAATGTTACTTCACTCCAATACATTAAGGAAAATGGAACTCCACTATTGTAGGAAAAAATTCTATAAAAGAAACTCCACATTTTCAAGGCAAAACTCTACAAAGGAAACTCCATAATACTCTACTCTACTCCAAAATTTTAAGGCCAAACTCAATAAAAGAGACTTCACAATTTTAAGGAAAAATTCTTTAAAAGTGACTCCACAATATTAACGAAAGAAACTCTAATGTTCAATGAAATTTCACGATTTTTAATGAATTACTCTTTTCCAAAGAAACTCCACAATTTCAAGGTTACGCCATAAAGAAAATCATAAATTTTTAGGGTAAACTGTACATTATAAAAACCAAAAAACTCAGTGAGACTACTCACTGGAAGTTATCCTGGTACCGCCTCTTCCTGATTTAGTCACTTTTTTAGAGTTAAGTATCCAAAGGGTGATAATATGATGATGATGACACCACTAGTAGTAACTAGCATGTGTTTAAATCTGTTAGCTTGCATCAAGGGTAAAATAAATCTAACCACTGTATTGTTTTTATTTTGGCCAGCAACTCATTAACTTCAGATGGCTCAAATTTTCTAGTACATAATACAAACCGTTTCAAAATTTATTGAATAATCATATGCCTATCAATTTTGACATTCGAAATCGATCCACTCTGGCATTGGAAACAAGTGTCAGAGTTGATAAAAGCACACTCCTGACTCCACTCCAAGCTGGCATTGGAAACGTTCCTTAAATCTGCTGTGCTCTTCCCGCCGCGCTATATTCAAACAGTTTATCCTAAATTTAATATTAAAATTCTTACTGTGCCTTACTGTATGTGGCTGCATCAGGGTTGCTATTCTAAAAGTTGGCCTGTTGAGCTGCGCCCAAATCGCATGTAACTATGTGTGTCTGATGACACATGTCGGTGCAAGTGAAATGAATTTCGGAGAATTCTTACACGTGACTTTCATGAGTTGGCATGCTGCAATGCATATCTATTGAGTAGAGATCCAATTAAGCTAATTCAATTGTCCAAGAAATTGTTGTGGGAGGCCATGAATCACGTTATAAGGCGTCTGAATGAAACCAAAAGTAGGCACTTGTAAAATCTAACGACAGCAAGTTGGAATAAGGTTTCCAGGCGCTCGTAACCATGGACAATTACCACGTACAGAGCTAAAGAGGCATTTTTTGTTAGGATTCACCGTGTTTTGTTCGATATAATAAAAACCAGTGGTCTAGAGTTAAGGCATTAAAGTGAAACAAATTAGCCTTGAATATGTGGCCTAGGAACGCGCCTAAACGATAAAATTAACAGGCTTCGCAGATTAAGAAACTAGGACTGATCGGAATAGCTGCTGTCAGACTTCTCAACGGCATTCAATTTTTTTGCACCAACAATTTGGATGTACGTCAAAGGTACGCTTTCCATGAGTTCTAAATAGATAATAGGTTTGGGTGAAAAGAATGCTTGTATTTGACATAAATGGTAGGTGATTCACTCGAACATCCAATCTATGCAAATAATGATGTGAGATAAGTAATAATGGCAAATGCACCCATATGTTCAATGTTTTGGTTTTTCCCTGGAGGAATGCAATTATATGTTAATTGTTTTGGTTTGTGTCCCCAATAAAAGATTGATCCATTTTTGACAAAGTTAGCACCTGCCATCACAGACAATCCAGATTTCGCCTTTCCATACAACGAGTTGGCACCAAGAACTTCAAATTAGCAGACAACAACTAGCAGACAAAGAGCTTTTGGTGAGTGCATAATTTATGCGCTGTGAGAGCGAAATTTATCTTCTTGTTGATGTTAACTAGTTTGATATTAATATGGGGAAGGGGTCATAGAAATAAGGGGAAAGGGGAGTAAAATAAAATTTCGGCGATAAGACACAATTTTGTATTTCTTAAATTTTCGTTTCCCTTACACAAGCAGAAATCGTTTGAATGCGTACTGTTGGTTAGTGAAACTTACTCACGTACACGGAAATACACAAAAATTTCTGTTTTCGGTGTAGAAAATGGAAAGTTTTGTATGTATTAGTAATTTTGATTAATTTTGGGAAAAAAATATGCAAATTAAATTTCAAAATATGTATATAAAAAATCAAGGTCATTGGTCAAGTAGTTACCTGTCATTAATAAAATTAATATCAGTAAATTTTTTGTTGCATTGACCACGCATTGATAAGAGCATGCTCATGAGAGTATTGTCGAAGAGAGAAATCGACAATTTCCTTTGCTCATGCTCTTATCAGAGCGTGAGCAATGCAGATATGCTTGAGGATGAGCCATAAGTGTATGTGTCTTTGTGGTATGAAATTCTTTTAGTGCGACCTGAATTAGATTCAATTTAATGCTAGATGTTCGAGTAAAATCTGCTAAACATTTTGATAGTAGTTTTCATACTTTTTGATAATAGTTTTTGAACTTAATTCTTAATTGATCTCCACTGAACTTTCTCTGTAATTGTGATTAAATAATTAATTTAATTGTGTAATGTATTGACGCTTTTCCAGTGATGTTTAACAGGTTTGAGGCTCGGAACTGATGATTTTCTGCCAAGTTTCAGGACAGCAGGAAGCTGCTAATACGAGATCAATAACACTCAGCGAGACATCAAATCTTATATGAACAGAAGCAGACCATTTCTTGGAAATCGTGACATTCCTGAGCTGGGAGCAGGATCTCGGAAAAGATGGGATATTAATAAGGAAGAATAATGTAACGGGTGTAGAAACATCCAGGACTAAAGAAGGCTGCAAAACCTGATTTGATATATGAGGCGAGGGAAACTATAATGCAAGCTCTAGGTCCTGAGGGAAATGCAAAATAGAACAAGTTGGAGGAGCAGGACCGCCTGTATGGACTTGGAATGGTGGACAATCCACAGGAATCTAACAGTGCCGTCGACATGTATCCTCGAGAGGTCGTTGAATCCGATGGAACTCCTGCATTTGAAGTGTCATAATGGTCGACCCTCTCCACCGCTAAAGATTCTCAGAGAAATGAAGGAGAACAGTTTGCGGAAGCAGGACAGCCGTGATGGACTAGCCATTTCAGACGTTCCAGAGAAACTATTCTGTCCTGGCCACTTGTATCATCGAGAGCTCCTTGAGTCCGATAGAACTCCTGCATTTGAAGTGTCAATCTTCCTGGTGCTTCGGAACTTTAATAATTTTTGGCCGAAACTGTGTCTCATAGTACATAGATCTCCTTCTATTTCTCTACAAATCTCAAACGAGAAAACGCTCAAATCTTAAAAATTCAACAGAATCCAAAATTGGCGACATTTCCCGACCTTCATTCGCATTTTTTTTAATTTTAATTTGGGAAGAGTCACCGAGCCACTGACTATATCAAATTCAGTTTGAGATCATCGAGGAGAAGATAAAGTCGAGAAGATTACATTAGCGTGAGGCGTCTTGTTCCCTCGTCCAGAATCGTGAGTTCTGATATCGAGTCCTGCAGATGAACGTTTCCTCCGTATCCTATCTAGAATGAAGCCTCAGATCTGCCTCAGACCAACAAGGACTCTAGGGAGTCCGTGAATGTCCTACGATTCTTCGTTTTGTCCCAGAGAAGACTCCTGGACTAACTTCCATTGAAGACTGAGTCCGCAGCATCTAAATTCAGTAATTCATGTCCAGATTTCTAAGATGTAATCTGTTTGTGATGTTCTTTCTGATCCACAGAATCCTTTTCTTGGAAAGACTTCCAAGTATGAAGGTTCCTACCTAGGTTAGGGTTCAATGACTTGGTCCAGATTCCATGGATACAAACTTTCTGGGACACTTCAGATCTCCAGAAATTCCATGAGGCTGGATCGCTCTAAAGATTCCATAAGTACTGGTCTCTTACACCGAACCGTAGCTCATGTTCACTTACAGATCCTTTGTGGAATGATTCTTAAAGGACTAGGGCATCCTCGAAATCAGGATTCAATGAATACTCTTTAAAAGATACGGCTAGAAAAGTAAAGACACCATCATGTCCTCTCTCAAAACCCTCCTATGCGTCAAATCCTTGTCAAGGACACCAACGCTTTATCGAATGGCTGTCAACAGGTGGAAATGACGGACAGATGTGTCACGAGACAAGGGGACTAATTTCCCCCGTGTTTTGCTCTGCGATTCCTTGATAAATCGAACACAAGCCATAAATTGACGTGTCAGGACGAAAGCAAATTGAAAGAAAATTTTCCTTGTGCCAACTTCTTAAAAAAAAATTGTCCTTAAACTCGGCACGAATTCCTTCAAGGACCAACGACAACAGTACAACCAATATAGCTGAAGTCGCTATGCAATCTTCTGTGTCCTGGAAATGTCCTTAACCATTTTTACAATTGGAATTTTCTGTATTCGTGTCGTCCATTTTGATCAAATCAAATTTCAAACTTGAACTTTATGTCCCAGACAAACTGAGTTGTAATTGGATTAAGCACACTATTTCTAGTTGGTCCTTTCGGCGTTTTGTGTCCCTGTCACATGACACTCCACTCAATTCAACACACGGATATGACTGTCTCGCCCACGATCTAGAAAATTTCGTTAACTAAATCTAACACTGTCGCTTTTAAAAATTTTTCTACATTTCCTTCCAAAAAATCTTCGTCTTGACTTTTCGACTTGAATCAGAAATTTTGATTGAGAGAAAGCAAGCACAAGTGCGTGTGCGTGCGTTGCAATTTATTGTTCAACAGTGTCCGCGTCCGGCGAGTGTTCACTCATTGTCCGATGTTGCGTGACCCTTGACGCCATGCGCATGCTGTCACATGATTTCCTTTTCATTTTTAGATTCTTTTTAATTGCTTTTTCAATTTTCGTGATACATTTTTAAAAGTTTAAAAAAAAAATTCTTTAAAATTATTTTTCATTAATATTTTTAACTTTAATAAATTTGAATAGTTTTGATACGTGATTTTATTTGTTTTTCTTTTCTAAGTAAGTCGCAATGAAGTCCTCTTTACACCACACTTTCCGTCGTGTGGTAATGTATTCTCTGTGACATATTTTTCAAATTCAAAAAAATTTTAACTCTACAACTCCAAAAACTTTCCTTGTGTCCCAATGAAGTTCACCACGAAGCCTGAAAATGAAATTCTCTAGTGTTCGTTTCTCACTTCGTTCTACACACTTTCATCCGTTAAGCGTTCCTGTCTCCTTTCGTTTTTCAGACTTGTGTAATGTACCACATGATGCAGCGCAGCAATGAGCGAAACAGACTAAACTTTCCCATTCGGACCGAAGAAAAAGAAAATGTTTCCATCCCCTGAGGCACAGAAAAGGTTTTATTTCCCTGGTCATCCCATTCCATTTCATTCCCGTTCCATTCCCACGCTGACCACTGTTTGGCTCCGCCTCCAGTTTTCCACGCTGTCCATCGACCGATCGTCTGGAGCCACTCCCACCTACAATGCGATCTGCAAACCAATGCAGATCGATCTGACCTCGTTAGGTGTTGCCTAATCGAAAGAATTCCGATGGGAAAGTTCGAGGTGACGACATTTTTAGTGCTGCGGTAGCACTGCAAAATAGGTATAAGAACCCCGCAAAATTCAGATAGTTAGTCAGTAAGTAACTTACAGCTGTTACCGTAGTGACGTAAATAAAATTAGTTCAACAGAATAATTATTTCCATCATTCCCAGTACTTTACCTCTCCTTCCATTCCAACGGGATCTGCTTGATCTGAGCGGAACCCTGCGGCACAATCCCAAGTGTTTTACAAACAATTAAGGAAGAATCTTACACTTGTTTCAAGTTGTTTGCTCCTGCGTAGTCAATTTCGAATCGACAAGTAGCTTTAAAATTAACAAAGAGATTCAAGAACAACTCCTTCACACAAACTTAAGTAAGTCTTCTCAATTATTTATGTATGTGCAATGGCGGACGTACACATTTGCCGCCTGTAGGCTATTTCAATTTTGCCGCTCCTACCGACATCTACAACCTCTCTTTTTATGTCAATGAAATTGTAACTTAGTGTTTTGTACACTATCGTCCAAGTTAAACCACAATTTCCCCGCAATAAGTTCGTAGTGAAATTAGGGATCGATGTGTCAGTTTCTGCATTATTTTTGACGTGAAAACGTCTTTCTTCTCATTGAGTACGTACATTGGTAGCCAGTCCAACATTGTTGTGTTACAAAACACCGTCATTTTTCAATCGCTAATAACTTCGGGAAACGGTTGATGTCACAGTGGATGGAGCATATTTGTACGTGTTTATTGTCCAGCGTTTGTTTTGCCAGTGACGTCATCGGGCTAGTGTAAGCGCCTACGCGTGATTATTGTTTTTTGCGTTGCGTGAAGATCTTTATGAGTGTAGCGTGAGAACGAGTTAAGCTAAGACGTTGATTGGGGCATCATTGTAAAAAGCATGAAAAAACTATCCGGACTTGAAGCGAAACAATAAAAATATTCTCCGAAATATAAGCAAAAATCGGTATGAATTTGAAAATCTGGAAGATATCTAATATGAGGCGTAAATATGCACCGAATTGTAAAAAACTCAAATCGGAGAAAACTCGAATCAAGCGGAATACGTCATTTCGCTCGTTAAGACACTGATAGCCAGTCAAACTTTCTTGCGGTACAATATACCGTCAGATTTGGATTGCCAATAGCTACGAGGCGAATGATGCGATAACAAGCGTTGTGATCACAATGGATAGAGAATTTTGGTTTGTGTTTATCATGTAGCATTGGTTTTGCGCGTGACGTCATCGCGTAAGTTCACTTACGCATGATTTTTGTTAATAAGCGTTGCGTAAAATTATGAATCAGTGTAGCGTGAGAACGCGGTCATGTAGGGCACACGTTCGGATGTCATTGTAAGGAGTTTGAGAAGAGTTTCCAGGACCTAAAGTGAAACAACAAACATATTCCCTAAAGTATAAGTAAAAATAGTTATTAAATTGAAAATTGAAAAATAAATTAAAAATATCTGCTGATATGAGTCGTAAATATAGGCCGAATTGAATAAAACGCAAACCAAAGAAAGCCTGCATCAAATCGAATTCAAGAAAACCTGAAGTGTCCAGGGTCGAGTAAATGCCATAGGTACGGCAGTATTAAAGAAGAAATGAAAACAAGCGCGAAAAAATAAACTTGTGATTTATCTGTTCTGTCACCGTATTACTCTATATAACCACTGTATAAGAGAGATTAATTTAAGTACATACTAATAAAAAACTTTTATTTTAATGTCTCCTTAAGTTTTCACGGAAAATCTACGGCGCGGACCTTGACTGGGTCTTTCGGTTTTTAAACCCAACGACTTAATTAAGATTGTACAAGAAATACTTTTTGGGTATATTTCGGAGCTAATGAAAGTTTAGAAATAACTAGTACTAATAATAAGGCAGGGTAAGGTATGCGTTAACACTGCTTACACTATAATGAACATTCGGTGAACGTAATTAAATATTTTTTATTGCGATATTGATATTGATGATATTGATAGATATTGATATATTCAATTATCTGGTAAAAATCTGGCTGATGATGATGACGAAATTCATTTAATTATGTTGGGAAAGTCTTACAATATCTTTTTGCGCAATCATATCGTCGTATGAAATCTTGTTCATTAGTTTTGATTCTATTCATAAAAGATCTAAAATAGAAAACGAGAGATCTCCTTATCTCCAACAGAAACTTTTCAGCGCTGACTATGCGCAAATTCCTTCTGCAGCCCCACAGAACCCAAACCAAGTTCAACAAACAAGCGATGTGGCTCAAAAGAAAATAAAACTGGAGAGAAGTCAAAGCACCCAAAAAGGAACACCATACTGAAATAAAGAAATATCTTACCTTTACATGAAATTACGTCTTACTGATTCGTTATTGAGATACTATAAGTTTGTACGTACCGGTGATATTATGTTATGAAATTGTTCATACAATCCACAAAACACTTTGAAAGATTACAGCTTACATCCAAAACAATTTGTCAGAGCAATGTTGATATATATTAGAAAAAGCAGGATGCAATCAACAGCGGTCCTTTTCTTTTCTTTTTGACATTGACTTTTCTTCCGTAAATATGGGACGAAACTTCCCCGTTTTATCGCCGGGCTATATCTATCTTTCTCGACCCCGCTTCGTCTTTCACGATCACGGTCACAGTCAACGCCCGTGCAGTCAATTCGCCCAGACACAATTACCTACGTCGCAACCAAACGTGATTACGCACATTTAAGAAACATTGATCTAAGTAGTGAAACATATTACATGTTGAATTGTTTGTGTGGACCAAGCAGCATTTACATAGGTATATAAAATAAATGTGAACTATTTTAATTTTTATAAGACATAAAACAAATGTTTGCCCCGAATTTGCCGCCTCTGAAATCCGCCGCCCTAGGCTCCAGCCTACTCAGCCTACTGGTAAGTCCGCCACTGTGTATGTGTAAGACAACGACAACATTGCACAAATTCCATGAATTTACGTTCCACAATTTCGTCAGGAATTCAAACAAAATCCGTCAGAAAACAAATATGGCCGTTTTGCGTCCATTTAAATGAAAGATTGAGTTCCATCTTGAAAGGGATAATTTACGGAGGAGTGAGGGTGCTGGTGTCGATTACTGGAACTTCTTTAATTAATTTACTAATTTCGAAATGGAGACAAATTTCGAGGCGTAACTCAAGCTTTTGTTGAAATTTTGAGGGAAAAGTTTATTAAAGAATTTTCATTGATCCTTTTTTTGGGACCATATAATAACAAATTGTCCTGAAAGGCAGTCGAATCGCTCTAACATAGTTCTGTCCTTCGAGATATTCCTGAGACTGACGGCTACGTCAAGATCCTGGGAATCTCTTTTAGAGAATCAGATTGGACATGGATCATCTATCAAAATTCTCGTAGATGTCGACTTCCTCTTGATCTTGTGGTCAACGTTTCGTGTGCGTAATTAATTTGGAATTTTGTTTGTTACAAATCTACATCCGAGTCATGGCATGGTCACCAGATGTGTCGGCATATTCCAGATCATCCCACACTCCGACTGGATGAATGGATAAAGTCGAAGGTCAATTGGATTATGTCATAGTCCGGATCAAATTTCGCATTTTGATGAGGAGAATTCGCATGTCTAGTCTGGTAGCTTCAATAGTTCACTTTCAATTTGGATGTTGAAACGTTTGAAATACAATTTAAATGCGAGCAGTTTTTGTGATTCTCTTGATCGGAGTACTAGCGGTTGATGGATCGTCCTTGGGATATCAGCACGTCTCAGTGAAGTTCAGTTCGAAGAAAGCAGAAAATGGCGACAACATCTGCAAAGAGGAAGTGTTACGAAACATAACGAAAGTGTTCCAGATGTATATGGATGATAAAGTGGATCCTTGTGATGATTTCTATGAGTACGCATGTGGTAACTTCGATCGAATTCACAAGATCCCCCCGGAAAGGACGAGTTTCAGTGTGTCGAGTATCGTGCATAAACGTTTCGATCAAATCGTTGATGATTTCCTGAGTGAACCTCAAACAAATGACATCCATGAATCCAGCAACAAAGTGAAGCAATTCTTTGATATGTGCATGGATCTAGACACCCGGTCCAAGTACGGCATTCAACCTGCTTTCGACTTGATTGCCTCCCTAGGAGGATGGCACGTCCTCAACCAGACGTGGGACGTGTCCACTTTCGACTGGGTGGAGACACTCGGTAAAATGTCTCAAATCTCATTAGGTGCGATTGTTAACATCGATGTGGATACAGACTTCAAGAATCCAGATAAAAACGTCCTGCAAATTTATGAAGACTACCCCATACCACTGCCACGAGAGGAAGTCTTGAAAAACTTGACGAAAGTTAATATTCTCCACAGGGCCTGTATAGAGTTTCTCATTCTGACAGAAGTTCCGGAACCTTTGGCAAATGAAACATGTCAAGATATCATGGAATTCGGTACCACTCTCACAAAAATCACTGTTGACTCGGACAATGTCACTGACTTTAAGAAGAACATAGAGCGTATGACACTAGGGGAACTGCAGAAGAAAGTCCCCCAAATCGATTGGATGAAGCTTTTTCGAATCGCGTTCCGTCGACGTTTGAGTCCGAAACAGATCGTCAACCTATACTCAACACCATACATTTACAAATTGCCGGAAATCCTGGAGCATACCTCCCCCAAAACACTTGCCAACACACTCTTCTTCCGCGTCCTAATGACGACATCGGAATTCCTGGACGATCGATACAGAGAAGCTGGAGAAAAGTTCGTGAAAGAATTGTACGGCACAAAAGGCGGATACGATTTGAAGAAACGATGCAGACGTGTAGCCAGGAGCATTATTTCCGAACCGCTCGAATCGTATTTCATCAAGCAGCACTTCAACAATGAGAGCAAACCAGAGGTCACAAACATGGCGGAGGAGTTCCGAAAAACTTTTAGGAAAACCATTCGGGAAAAGCCGTGGCTTGACGCAACGACGAGAAATGAGGTTATGAAGAAACTTGACAAGATGGTGATCTCTGTCGGCTACTCGGACAAAATTCTTAACGCGAAGAAGGTTAACAAGGAGAACCGAGGTCTCAGACTAGTCCCAGGCAAATATTTCGAGTCTACGCTGAATGCGGTCAAATTTGGGACAATAGAAACATTCCGTGAGTTAGGGAAAAAACCAAAAAGCGACGATTGGCCTGCATCGTCAATGATAGTCAATGCGTTTTACAGCAGGATGCGGAACCAAATGGTGATCCCTGCAGGACATCTCCAGTCTCCGTTCTATCACCGGTTATTCCCTAAAGCAATCAATTATGGTTCTTTGGGGACGGTGGTCGGCCACGAAATGACACATGCTTTTGATAAGGACGGACGGGAATACGACAGTGAGGGAGTTTTGCGGAATGCATGGACTGAAAAACCGGAGAAAGATTTCGAAACATTGGCTGAGTGCTTCGTGGAGCAGTTCAACGCGTATGGTATGTACAACATTACTCTGAGAGGGAGATCAACGCAGAGTGAGAATATGGCTGATACAAGTGGTTTGCGTCTCGCTTATAACTCCTACTTGGACTGGACGAGCGCTCATCCCGAGGACGCGGAGACTTTGCCCGAACTGAAAATGTCCGACAAGCAACTTTTCTTCCTCTCATTCGCACATTCGTGGTGCCATGCAATGAGACCGAAAATCCTTCGGATGGCTCTTCGATCAGGCGTCCATAGTCCGTCACAATTCCGTGTCCGTGGCGCCCTGTCAAACATGCAGGAGTTTGCTGATGCTTTCAAGTGTCCTGTCGGATCCAAGATGAATCCTAAAGACAAATGCGTCGTTTGGTAAACTTTGTAAACTTTGCTTTTTTTCTGAATAAAGTTTTCGACTTTTGTGACATCATCACAAATCATTGTTGATTCTTACCATGTGGATCGAATAGAGAGGTTATGGTGAATATGAGTTAAAGTCCTTCCTGTTGTTATTACTTTGATGGAAAAATAAATTTATGTTTTGGATAGAAACCTGATTATCTCACGTAAGATAAAGTTGCCGCGTCACGTCTGCCAAGAGGCAACTCGGCTAGACTAAAAATTTGCTTGTTTCCTCAATAAAGTTTTAAATAGTTTTGACATTAGTGACATCATGCCGGCAGAAACATATTTTTCAGAACAAACAATTCATTGCACCGAATCGGGGTAATTGAACGTTCTTGAAAATTCGTTGACGTTCAAGTGAGCGACGTGAATGACGCGTAAATGATGCAAAACTGAAATGTGATGCAAAAGTGCGATGTGAGACTTACATTGATTGTCAAATGTATTTCGCAAAATGTACATATGTATGTATGTACCTCCAGATGTCAATGTGCAATGAGATGTGAGACTTCTTGGAAATCTCCCGCATCAGATTATGTTGATATAAAAAGAAGCTGGTGCTACATGCAGCGGTTTGCGTTTATTTTGTGAATAAAATTGTCGAATTTCGGGGCAATTGAAAACTTCAGTGAATTCGTTGACGTTCGAGATTGGGTCGCGAACAGCGCGTTTGTTGAACGTTTCCTCAGGATTGCCATCACACTGCGTCTCGGCGTAGGCGAGGGAAAAGAGTCGTTTGTCGTCTGGGGTAACAACGCCTCGTATTGCGTATTGGGCGACACTGAGTTCACTCCTGTCGGTCTTCCGCACGTTTGAAGCTTGCGCCATCCTATAGGCTAGGGCTATTCCAAGTCCGCCGAACTTGACCGTGCTAGGAAAGTGGCGATGGTAGAATGGTGGATAGAAGAATGTCAAAGGAATACCGATGTTTGACGTCCTAGACTGGCCGAGTTCTTGGCGGTACTTGACCGCGATATGTTCTACAACGCGGAAGAATATCTCGTTGAACCTTCTCGGAACGATTTGAACGTCTGTGTATTCCGCGTTGGTGTCAGCGACGTCGGTTAATAAATCGTCAAACGTCAGTGCGTCCAGTTTTTCGACAATCCTTTTCTTGTTGTGATTAACAGCTTTGAAAGACTCGCGCAGTAGTTCCGCGATTCCGGTCACTTTAGCTTTGGCGTTTTCAAATAAAATAAAATAAAATGTCGAACGAACGCAGCTTCTACCACGTTTCATAACTGCATCACTACCCTGGTGCAACTTTCTTGATTATCGAGAATAAGTTGTGCTAAAAATTCGACGCTTCTCATGACTTCGTCGTACCTCCCATCTACGAATGGTGACGACTGTAGAAGTGTAGCAGAGATGAGCTGCTCTGATTTCTATTAATTGTCGAGAATTATAGATGATAATGAGGATGAAATGATGAGCTTCTTTTATTATGAAAAGGTTTAAAATTCTTATTTTGTTTATTAAACACAAAATCAAAACCAGATTATTTCGTTTTTCGTATTTATTTTATAAACTCAAGTGATTCCAACAAGCAAAGAGATCGAACTATGAACAAAACTAATCAAAAACTGAAGCCACGCGCTGAGTCACTTAGCAACATTGTAACGGGAAGAACGAAGGTCTTGTTCTTCTCGAAAATCTGAGTTGAGTTTGAACGAAATTCGGAACCTTGTGAGGACTTTCTCCGTTCGTTCGCAAGAATGATGCGGGAGTTTTGAACATTCTCCCAACATTCTCCAATCCGTTGGAGAATTTAAGATTATTGAAAAACTTCCGTTTCGTCTGTTCCAGGAAGTGGTATCAATTTTGAGAGCGGTCTTGTTAGAGTTGAATACACTGTCTGGACGCTAACGACTCTAGTCAATCCGTCTTTGCCTGGATGGAGCTGTTGCACTCGAGCGAGCGCCACTTCGAAAGTGGGTATCGTTCATCAGCGAGTAACACAAGTGATCCAACTTTGATGTTGTCATGAATTGTAGTCCATTTGGATCTTGATTGATGAGACTGGAGGCATTCTGATGACCATCTTTCCTCCACGGATGAAATGACCAGGAGTTAGAGCTGAGATGTTGTTTGAGACGGACAGGACTCTCCATTAGTTCGGTCCGGTCGTGGCAGTCTTTTGAGGAATGAATGTGTGCAGGGAATCGGTTCGCCATACGGCATTGTTTGCTTGGCCGGGATGCATTGTTTGTTCAGCTGGCGACGATTGCTTGTGGACGGTCGGTGTTGTGATACGACGGTTCCGATCCTTCGGATGATCACAATGCTTATTCAGCTGCAATGCAGTTCTTTATTCTGCTGGTGAAATTCCTCAGGAATTTTACCCATTTCATGCGTCGGAACGTAAGACCGATATTTAGAATCGTCCTTTGTCTTATGTTCCTATAAATACGATGCATGAAGCCATCGATACGCAGTCTAAAATTGGTTAACAATCTATCCACAACTAATAATCTTGCTCAGTTTTCCTTCTAGAGTCGCTGTCTCAGAGTTTCAGAATCATCAACGACTGGAGAGACATCTTTGAATTCACCTCACCTTTCATTGGAACAACCACTACAACAACAGATGCAACAACATTAAATGCAACATCATACGTACATACATGACAGTCTTGGTTTTTCACCACTTCCACGCCTTAGGAAATTCCGAAATTGTCATCACCACAGCAGACTCTTCCTGATTCAAAGGACAGTGATCACATTATCTCAAGAAGAAGAGACTCGATTCAAATCAATCTTTTCTCAAGAACTTCATCATCAGACGCATCCTTATTGGCACTCGTTTCAAGTTGAGGTAAATGCACAACAACTAATGTGTGAGTCGGGCTGAGCTTTCTGTCATCTGTGAGCACCACAATTTGCACTCGCTTGTCAACCAAGCAGTTTGGAAATCCAGCTCCCAGCTGATTTCAATGGAGCCTCACATTGACTGCCGGTCATTTGTGAGCAACATTTCCTCAATCAATCGGCTTACAACCGATTCAATGGAGCCTTACATTGACGTCTTGTCAATGTAAGCAAATTACAATAATTGACTTCTTTTCTAGCGTTCTGGATATCAGCTCTCAGCTGAATCCAGGTGAGCCCTACAGTACCTCACTGCAAGCAACAAATTATCAACACTACAAATGAGCCCTACAGTACTTTACTACAAGCAAAGAGCTACCAACACTCAACCGGACGATACAATCACCAGCAGGAATCCGGTCTCTCAACGTTATGATCCAGCACATTTATTCGATCTCAATAAAATCTTGTTGAATGCTAACCAAATTGTCTTCATTCTAATTCCAGAGTCCTAACAGATGTCTTCTGGATCATCAGATAGTGAGCTGAGTGGACGAGAATTAAGAACTGCTTCCACTTGAGTGAGAAAAGTAATTTGAGAAGTCTTCATAGGTGAATAGAGTATCTGCGATGGTACGCTGTAGATGAAACTTCACTGACTTGACAGCAGCCTCCCACTTGCCACCCATGCGGGGAGCAGCTGGTGGATTAAATATCCACTTAGTTCCATCGTTGGGCATAAGTTGTTGAATTTAGGCGCATTTTTTGGTGACTCCTTGAAAGAGCTGTTTAAGTATGATATCAGTTCCCTTAAAGTTAGTTCCACAATCACTTCGAAGGGTTTTGCAGATACCTCGTCGAGCAGTGAATCGTCTAAAGGCTTTCAGAAATCCTTCTGAGCTGTAGTCAGTCACAGCTTCTAGATGAAGAGCGGAAGTTGAAAGACAAACAAAGACTGCTATCCAGCCTTGGATACCTAGTTCCTCTTCCTTGGAAAAACTTAAGTGATACTGGACCTGCATAGTCAACTCCTGTATTCTCAAATACAAGAGATGGTGTTACACGTGAAGCATGATTGACCCATGAGCGGTTGAGCACGAATACCTCGTATGCGTGAACATGTGATGCAGCGATGAATGTAAGCTTTGATAGGTGCTCTTCCTCCACTCATTCAGCACCTCTTCCTAATGAACTATAAAGTGAGCTGAGTGCCTCTATGCATATTCCTAGCATGGGCATCTGAAATGATTAACTTTGCTAGCTGACAATCCTTTGGCAAGATTGGAGGGTGTTTACTATCTTGATCTAGCTTTGAATTTTGTAGTCTTCCTCCAACTCGCAAGATTTGTGATTGATCAAGATATGCAGTAAGCCGAGATAGAGAATGAGCTTGGCGCAGAGGCTTTCCTTGAGATAATTGATGAATTTCTGAAGGAAAATATGCCTGTTGAGTCACACGAATCCAATACATTAGAGCGAACTGTAGATCAGATGGGTTGAGCGGTGAAGTACTGAGCTGAGAATCAGGAACTCCTTTAAATACAGAAACAGCTCGCAGTAGAGTTGCTGTTACTCTGATAAGTTTTGTAAGAGCTGAATAGCGGTCGATCATTGGATTTAGAGGCAGATTACCTTCAACAGTATTTACAAGAAGAGCTCAACACTGCTAACATACCACTCTACGAGGTTATTTTGACCCACAGCATCGAGTTTACAAATGAGTAAACTATAAATCTTGCCTTTAGTCGATTAGCTATAACTATCCACCCTAGTCTCCATTGTATAGCTTCACCCATCCATCTTGAGTTTAGAGAAATTGATCAAATCAATATTAATCTCACCCTTTATGCAAGTTCAGCCGCCTTCTCCGTCTTCTAAAAAAAAAGGCAAATTTTACCCAGTCGACATCTTGTTATCATTTTCTTTATATGATTTAGCATTATTTATATCTTTACATGATTTTAAATATAATTTATTTAATTTTAATTAAACTTAAATTATCTCAATATGATTTACATATTTTCTATTATATATTAATTTTATTACAGCTTAGCGTTATGTTTTATTTCAAATTTTAATTGAACTAATATAATTTGTTAAATTCTTTTGTTCTCTTTTAAGATGTTGGAACTGCGGGAGTTTCAGGAGTAAGTTACTCTCCCTCTGAGCCCAATTCCTAGGAATGGGGGAATGGGTTTTTCTCCCATAGCGAGAGAGTTGATTGGAACAGTGGTTCGTTCCATAATTTCAACCATCAAACCAAACTTTTTTTTATTTTATGACAGTTCGTATCGCATTTATTTAGGTCACTAAAGGTTTCACCATCAATTGAAAGGTGCAGGTGACGAAATCTTGCCTCTTATATCTGAAAATAACCACTAACAACTTTATAACAATCAGTTCCTCAGCAGCCACTACCCTAAAGAGATTCTTTTCATCAATCGTACTACAAGAATCAGTTCCTCAACACAACAAAACACATCTAGGAACTAGTCCTATATTTACCGCACTTTTTAAAAAACTCTAAAATATTTGATCCCACTCCCAATCTACAGTGGGTGGCCATAAAATATAGAGGAGATGTCTTGTGGGATATACGCGTCCCTGGTGAAAACAGGCTTTTTTATTGAATGCTACTAAAATTATTCGTTAATATGTGATAGTAACTACATCTAATAAACTAAAGTTAAACTGGAAATATGAGCTCGTTGTAAGATGTTCAAAATCATGATAATTGATTTTTAACCTTGAAAATGCATAAAAGACTAGGGTACGGCTACTCTATGTTATTTAATATACTAAAAGCTATCCACAAAAGAGATTCATTTTGGAGGCAAACCCGTGTCTCACGGAATACAATTTTGTATATCGTCATATCCCTATGATTGAACTATGTTTTTATCGCATAAAGTTGGTCGAAATACATCGGATGTAGGTTTACATAGTAATAGAGAGAGCCATTATTAATTTATGAAAATGCCAGAAGTCGTAGCCCCACCCAAAGCTAAAAAGAATCAAAAATCCTAAGCAATAAAAGTTTCCATAATAATTTGGCCACCCACTGTATTATTACATTAAAAATCAGGTTTTCATTGGAGTTAAGAACCGGACGCGAAGGAACGACCATACCACTGTAACGTTTTTTCAAGAGCTTTGAGTTAATAAGATTACAAAAATAAATTATCTTCTGTGCGAGGAACCAGACGTCCAATAAATTTTTTTGCTACATTAAGCGATTATAATAATTTAGTTTCAAGAGCGCTATGTTGATTATTTTATTATCCTTTATGATTCATAAGATTATGTTAAAAAAAACTCACTAGGCAACCTGAAAAGAACAGGAAGGTTTTTGAAATAAATAAACTGACATTTCTCCAAGTATTTTTTAAAAATCTTATATTTATTATTATATTATTTAACGATGTACACAAATCTGCCTGACTCTATCTACGTACAATCTCTCACATTTATTACGTTATATCAACATACAAGTTTTGTTATATTTTTAATAATATATTTTTATTACATTTTAAGTATCTGCATTTTTATAAGTTTTACTATTTTAACTATGCTGTTATCTTAATACTTAGAACTTTCATATATATGTGTATATATATCTCAATTTATATAGACTGCCATATTTTTACTTTAGTACACACTTTTACGCTCAATGTTTCAGTGATTAATATTTCTTAGAACTTTCGTTACTGTATTCCCTTTGAATAAAATATGTGTCAAATCTTTTAAGAATTAATTGTTTCAATTAAAAGAGAAAATAATCTTTGAAATATTAATTTAGAAGATAAGTAGAAAAGATAGCTTTGAATTGTTAAAAAAATTTTTAAAATAAAATGTTTTTCTGGGTTGCAAAGAACAAAATATTTTAATTACAGTGAGGTCCCAATGAGCAAAAAGTTTGTTTATTCACGATTGTTCTTTTCTTGAATGAATTTAACGATCTCAGCAGTAAATAACATAGCAGAATTCTTCTTACAATAACAGGATCAATAACATACTTCTACCTTCATTGCTGTGTATCTGGAAGGTATGTTTATTTTAAAGTATTTACAATTTATTTTATTCGTAAAATAATACATAATATTATCTATGTCAAGGATTTTGTTTGCGCCAAATTAATGCAGGTTTGCTTTGCAGAAAATCAGCAAAACATTTATCTAAAAACTAAGGGAAAAATATTTGTAATAATCAAAATTATTTCCTTGTGTAAAATAAAAGCAGAGAGTAATGGATAAAAATTCCAAAAAGTTTGTAAAAAATTGGCAAGTTTGCAATTGATGTAGATGAGTCTTGTAATGTATTACAATAGAATAAAAAAAGTATTTATATATGTCGCATTGCATTGCCTAATTGTGCTTCCTTCTCATCAAACATTTTTCGAGAACTAAAAAAACAGAAAATCTAACAGCTATAGCGGTCTGTTTCTATGACAAAATTATAGAAGAACAACACTACCGCATTTATTTAAAAATAATTCACAACATTTATTGCTATCCATTACAATGAAATATTTTTCCAATTTTATATTCTTAACATTATTAAATTCATACTGTATATTATTTTTGATTTGCGCTTAAAGTATAATTAATTGATAATTTCGTTATTTTAAAATGATATGTGCAACACCAAAAAAATGGGATGAGGTGTAGCTGACATATTTTTAGCGGTAAGTACTGAAATGATTTGGAGGAAGTCTGCGGAAAAATATACGTATGATAATTTTGGAAGACTGTTTGTTATTTTTGTTTGTACAAGCAAATGGTGAACGAGTTTTGTTGTAACCAAATTGCATAATCTCAGTAGTATGGTCGATTGTAAGTAATGAAAAGCATAAGGCTGAAATAAGTTGTCAATGCGTATTAATATGTTCAGTTAGACTTTTCCTCCAAAATATTGCGGAAGAATGTTAAGATGACCTTTAGCACAATGCGAATGATAGAACATAAATTTTTATGAAATTTCTATTATTACTGTTATTGCCAAAAAAAATTTCCACACAGATGCATAAAGCACTGTTTATTTAAAGTGTCAGTCTGTTAAGTGTTAAGGATAATCGAATTGAGGATATTTTTTCCAATTTTCTTTGAAAACCGAATTTAGACCCTGCCAGATACTATAATATAAAATGATTGACAAGACCATTTCTCAACTGTGAAATTTTATCCACTAATTTTTGTTGAATTTTGAAAATATTTTCCTACGAAATCAATAAAATTTTTTTTCTGTAGATAATGATTTACTTCATTACCTTCTCACCAAAATTTTTCTAGAAATAAGGTAAAGTTAATTTGTGCATTTCAATACTTCGTATGCAAAATTTACTGCGATTTATCTATTAGAAAACTACAACATTATACTAAATATTTTTTAACTTAATTTCTATTATTTTAAAATTATTAGCTGACAATAAGAGTATTGAGTTTTTAGAAATCTTATCTTTAAAAAATAATATCATTTAGACGGAGTCAAAAATCAAAATTTAACTTAAACAATTATTGAAGACAAACAATTATTTTTAATTGTTAAACATAAATTAACTTAAAAACTTTTAGACAATGTCGTTTGGATCACACTTTTTTCTTATGAAATTGCGTACATGTTTTTATCCTAAAGTATAATTTATTTGTTCCTAGTTCTTGTAATAATCGTTAATTTTTTGTTCGTGTAATTTTTTTTGAGATTTCCAAAAATTGGTTAAGAATTTTACTTCATTTCATGAACTTATTGGATACGTAAATTTATTAGCAGGTTAAGTCGTTTCGTTATTTACTAATGCAATGTTAGTATTAATTACAGTAAGTAGAAAGTTCTTATTAAATTTTTTAGCATTATGGCTTGTTGGTTTATAATTTTTTATGTTTTTATATTCATGCACGTTAGTAGTTCATTTTTATCTCCACATTATATATGAATATAAATATTCGTCATATTCTCATATCCGTACAAAATTTTGACATTTTACTATATACTTCCATCATAAAGAAGTTGTGGTCAAAAATCTTTACTATTCCATTGTCAGCTCGGCAGTTTTTGATTTAAAAACATATAAATCCCTAAGTGAAGCGTTTATGGCGTTGGTCAATAATACTTTGATTTTCTTTCTCAATCTCAAATTTTGATTAGAATTTTGACGGAGCGAACTTATATTTCCTCAACTGGAATTTTCATTGTTTATCCTTAATATCCACAATTCTAGTTTTATAAATACATATACATCTGTAACTTCATGATTTATGCTAAGGTTCAATTTGTATAGTTGTCAAAGGAACCCAAATACTCGAGTGAAGCTCTGTAGCAGAAATGATACTGATCCTGTTGAGAGCGAAAAAGGTTAAATAAAGATGGTTTCGAAAAGTATACAATTTTTACCTCCGTTTGAACCATTGCTGGTCTTTGCGCTCGAAGAATACGTACAGTTTGGAAAACGTCAAGTACACCTTCATATTGCATACGTTCAAGTACAATACTTAACGTTATAAAAACACCGGTACGTCCTACACCAGCACTACAATGTACTGTTATTGGACCGTCTTGACCAAACTGCTCTTTCGTTTTATGAACTTGACCTATGAAATCAATAAATCCTTCACCAGATTTGGGTACTCCTTGTTCTGGCCAATCAATAAATTGGAATTGACGTACAGTACGTGATGAACCATCGCGAGCGTCTGTGACCTGTAAAAATTCAAATGTAACAATACTCTGGATACTTTTGTAACTCTTTTCAAAATAGATATATCATGTTTTGATTTTTATTTTAACTATCAATGATAAATATTCGATGAAACTCCAATTATTTTCAGTAAATTATCATAATCAGTTAATGTATTTACCTTGAATTCTCTTAGCTTATATTGTGGCATATTATATTCAGCAATCGGATCAACCACATAGTATTGATAACGTACTGATCTTTCGTGTGGCCAATACTGATAGCATTTTTCCTGGAAATAATAAATATAAAAAAGTGCAGTTGATTTGCGGTATTAAAGCTTACTCTTCCCATTTCTTTAAGTTTTGTTAACATAACAACAATCGTTGAATTGTGCTCCCATAACATGCGCCAAAAATCTTCTGCGGTATCTTGCAAAGGTCCCTGAGCTGCAATGTAAGCGTTTCGATAACGATAACCATCGATAAAACTAGCATTTATGTAATCGCTTCCTTCGATACCATGTATCGGTGTTAAGTAGACGCGACTTGATTCATATGGCAAGATGTGAACCAAACGGTTCTTTAGTTTATTGCAAGGCAGATTCGCAGTAACAAATCGTGACGAATCGGCTTTTACATTCGATAACTTCTTAAATTCAATTTCCATTCCAGTAATGTTCTCACCGGGTTCAGTTAACATTAATTTTTGTAAATGATTGTGCAAGTTACGGGCGGGAACTTCTGTATTACCACAAATGATAGCTTCCAAAATAGCATCATGAATAAATATGTACTGATCTTCGGTTTGGACCATGTAGTTCCTTTGGGCACGCAAACAAGTTACGTGACCATATATATCGATTGTCTTTTCATTTTTCATCCGTTCCAACATTGAGTCAATAACAATATAACATCCAGTTCTTCCAACACCAGCTGAACAATGAACAATAACTGGTCCGGTGTCGGGTGGTGTTAAAGACCGACAGCGACGTAGAAATTGTAAGAATGGTGCAGGATGATCCGGTACGCCATGGTCTGGCCATGCCGTAAACTGTAGCTGTTTTATATCACGACGTTCATTGAATCCTTGACGACAAATTTGGAAAGTGCGTATACTGTATGTAGATAGCTCCTGTGTTTCTGTTATAGTCACTATCATTTGACCGTATGTTTCGCAGCCACGCGATGGCCAATATTGGTCGCATTTTATTCTTGCTCGTTCTTCGAGTCGGGTCATCATAACTATTGTTGCTGATTTAAGCTCCCAACACATTCTCCAGAAATCACCACACGTATCTTGAAGTGGACCCTGAGTTGCAACATATGCATTATGCTTGCGATATCCATCGCAAAAGTTTGCATTGATATAGTCAGATCCAGGCATATTATCTACTGGCTGTAGATGCACTCGGCTGTGATCATAAGACGTAACATTTGCGTAACGATTTTTGTTTTTATTATATTCGTAGTTAGAATGATCCCAAGTAAATTGTTGCCCTGGCTCAATACTTTCATATTCTTGTGAAAATTTAAGATTGTCATTTGCTTTCAGGCGTTCGATATGATTTGCAAACTCAGATATCGGAATTGGTGGATGACTTATCATTCCGGGTGTTTGAAAATTCAAACGTCGCATATCTACTGGATCGTTTGGAGCTGGACCAGCACCAAGATCAGCTGCCATCAATGGTCGTGTAACAGCTGCTTGATCTGGGGCTTTACAAGGCTGTCTTCTTCTTCGTACAACGTAAATCGTTACGAAAAGTGCTGATAAAACTGAAGCCGCTAATACTGGCAAAGTAACCCAAAGCATTCCTGGCTCATCATTATTGCGGTTTACAGAGACTTCCGGATCCGATGGCAAGTTTGGATTTGGGCGATGTGGCGGGTCACCCGGTGGTGCTTCTCTCATATCTAATGCTAGAAATTCCGAAAACGGACTCGATGTATATAAATGTTTTTGAGGAGTGTCTACTACAGCTCGTACAAAAATGCGATATCTTTTTCCTCTTTCTAATTTCCTATTGGTAAAATTATGATAAACTTCTCCTGATCCTAAATGGAATGTATATGGAATGTTTCTTTGTGGGAATTTGGCTGCAATGTATGGCGCATTAAGCCTTTCTGGTTTATTTCGTCCTGGTAGCATGTCTTCAGTAAGAAACTGATCGGGATTCTTATGTAAATTGGATTTATCTTCAGGCACAACGATAAGATAATAATGCGAAATTGGACCATATTCTTCAGAAGCTTGAGGTAAGATGACTTGAATTTCTTCTCCATTTATAACACCATAGAAATCTGGCTTGACCATTGGTTGTGGAGCTGCCATTTGAGTTGTTACTGTGATTTTCGTTGGTGGTCGATAAGCGTAATCACCAGGTATCGCACTTACATTCACATTGTATGTGGTAAATGGTGATAACTCATTTATTGTATGTGATTTGAAATGATGTTTTAATGTTATTTCACGCTTAAATATCTTTTGAACTTGTGATATACCCTGCGAGTCAACAAATTCCTTAATAGCATCAAATGATATTTTGTAATTGATCGGATTTAGACGTATTGGTGGCGACCAGCTTAACGTCATTGAATGTGTACTGACATCATGGGCTCGTAAATTCAGAGGCACATCTTCTGGCTTTATTTTGACTGTTACTTTTTCACTTAATCTTCCTAAACCAGTCTTAAATCTTGCTGCAATAGCGATTGCATACTGTGCGAATTTTTCTAAATTAACTAAATCTGCTGATTCGGTTACAGTAACGTTCTTTGATTGCCATTCGTCTAAATCTTCTACAGCTGTCATAGTATAAAAAATTTTATAACCTATTAATTTACCACGAGAGGGTACAGCTTCCCACCAAACTTCAGCTGTTTGTTCTGAGGTTGCCACAGCTTGTACCGACATTGGTGCCCGTCCCATGTCGCGTTCCGTTTCAACAATAAGTTTTTCACTAAATGGACCACCACCTTGCTTTGTATAGGCTCTAACCCTGAAGATATATTCTGTATTTTCTTCTAAATTTGTAAACACTGCTTTTTGTGCAGTTGTGTTGCGTTCTGAACTAAGGCCATGGTCGATTTTCTTTTGGAATTCTACATCATATCGTATAATTTGTCCGTTTCTATGTTCTATTGTTGGAGGATCCCACGTTATACAAACTACGTCTGGTGTTTGAAAGCGAACGTGAATATTTGCCGGTGGGCCACTGGGAATACCTTCTGGTGTTTGCAGATATTTTACAGCTTCTTGGCCAATACCAATGTGATTCATTCCGGCAACTCTAAACTCATACTCAACACCACGTTCTAGATCCTTTATTTTTTTCACTGTAGAATGAGGTCCTTGCAAAATTTCTTCATTTAAAACCTTGTCCTTTATTCCCCACCGAAGACGGAAACCTCTGAGTTCTCCATACGTTTGTGCCGGTCTCTCCCATTCAAGTTCTATAGATACAGTAGGATCACGTTCGAGAATTTTAAAGCTCATTGTTGGGCGAACTGGAACTCCTCCCGGTGTCTTTACAGTGATGGCTGGACTTCTATCACCATCTCCTTTACGTGTAAGTGCAGCTACTTGAATTGAATATCTTGTATCAGGTTGTAGACCAGTTACATTATACTCTAACGTATCTGCTACTTCAAATTTAAGAGGTTCGTTAAGAAATTCTTTTCCCTGAAAACAAGTAGAGATACTTAGATGAATTGACAACTTTTCTAAAATGTATAGAAAATAGAAAATATTTGCATTATTTTTGGAAAAAATTATTGAGACTACACTACTATGAACGATTTCTTTTGAATTGCTTTCAACTCATATAATCTTTTGAACAAATAGGCAGTAATGAGATCGCATTATAACAAGTTTTTACACAATAAATCATGCTTTTCTTGAAATAATTAATAGCAAGGTCTTTCAACCTTTCTATAGCATTAATTGGGGGGCTCATCCAAGACAAATCGAATGAACAGAAGAAGAACGTTGGTGTACGTTTTACTTAAAATAAAATGAGGTATTAAATTCGGTCCGTACAAATTTAATCGAAATACGTATACCACTAATTCAAGTCCACGGGTTTTATACATGTATCAAGTACCATAGGTTCCTTGATTTAGATAAATGTAAAAATGAATTCTATCATTAGAACTTTATCGAATATCATATATACATACACATACGAAATATCACTTTGGATATATTTTGCATAAAATTTAGTTTTCGTCAAATTAAGGCTTTGTCTTATCATGAGGTCTGAACAATTATAAATAATGTAGTGCAAACTTAAATACAGTATTCAAATGAAATTATGATAAATTAAACTTTGCGAGTAGAAGTTATACATTTGAGGTCTTTAAACGTGAACCTAGCATCTGAAGAAGCAGTTTTCTACATATTGACTTATTTGGTTATTATCGTATCATAACTTCATAGCGCTTAAATCAATTGCTTGCTGTGTGGGACGAATATTAGATTAACTTAAACACAAAAAGGTGCGTTATGCTTATTTTGAAAATAATTTTTGTTTTGCATTTACATACTTGGATTTAATAGAAGCTTTTATTGATTTAGTAACGTTTCGTATACATACTAAGTACATGTATGCAAGAACGTTATACGCGAAATATATTTTACAATAATGGTTTATATGTTGGATCATTAACTTTTCTGCGAATGCCTGTCAGAACAAAGATATGAATTGTATAGTAAAAAAGGTGTTTTTAACTGAATCAATCAAATTGTTTCATTAGCGTTTCTGTTAAACAACACGCCTATCTATATGTTCCAATATGATCTATCTTGATCCTGTTAATTTATTAGTTTTAGAAAGTTTACTTAGCTCTGAGTCGAACCATATGTAAGTCAGTAAATATATAATAAAACGAACTCTTGTTTTGTAATATTCTCACCTGTTCTTTCATTTCTTGCACATGAATATGGTATCCTCCGATGATGCCATTGCGATCTTTTTCCAATGGTGGCTTCCATGTTACATGGATAGATGTTGAATTTAATGGAGTCGCTTTCACATCTTGAGGATCTCCAGGCACTTTATAAGTTTTAAAGTTACAGTTGAAAGTTTATGATGGATTCACGAGAACCAATGGTTGCATATGATGGAAAAACAAAAAGAAATTAGTTAGAATTGTTTAAAAAAAATATTTCTATTTTGACTTTCTTAAATGTGAATCTGTTGGTATGATTTTGTCAATAAAAAGCATTTTATTCTCGTATGTCTTGTTTATATAGGTTAATAAGTATTTAAGTTAGTTTGTCGCGAGGATATTAAGTCTACATAGTATTTTCGTAATATTTATTAAATTAGTACAACTTGAAACTAACGTCCCTATTTTATTTCGAAGTCAAATTTATTATCTCTATGTTATTTGTGAATAACTCATGTGGGTACGTCGGACGATGATGTCAGGTTTCTACCGAAGATTTTTCAGTAAATATTTATAAAACGCTGAACCATTAGATAGTTTTTGCATTTCTTAACCAATATGGATATTAAGTTGTTCTTATATGTATAATACGCAATTGAGTCTTAAACCATAAATATGCTCTTATCAGGATTTAAAGGTTATATATATATGAGAAGAAAATATTAACATTCAATTTAAGAAAATATTCAACTATTGCTCACACGCAAGAACATTCCCAAAATATAAAAATAAATAAACAACCATTAATTGCGTACATTCCAATATTGTACAGATCATATTAATACAATTACTAATAATTAGCCGTAAATTACTTCATCATTTCAGTGCATTTGATTGTGTTGGGACATACCTGAATCCCAGTGTAAGGACATAAATTTCAATGAAATTAAAGAAATGCTAATTTAAGATTAAACAGACACAATTAAAAATTGTGCTAAATTTAAATTTTAAAATCAGAACATATCGATTTATTAGTTTATGTAGTAGGTTAACAGAAAAATTTCAAAAATTTTCATATAATGTTATTCCCAAGTCAGCGCCGCAAAAAAGAATGCATGAAAAATATGTGCAAAAAGATTTTCAAAATTTTCAAAAAGATCCAAAAATTCGGCTTGCGTTTAGGGAGGAAAATGTTGATTTGTTATATGTATTTCGTTGTTAAAAAAATTTTAGTTATATTTCAAAAATCACATCCGTTTGTTGCGAGCAGGTAACAAAAATTTTTACATGTAGTAAAGGTAATCAGTCAAAAATTTATTTATATATTATATACTCATCTTTATGAAGTTAATACAAAATACCACATTTTCTACATCTATATTAGTTATAAGATAAAATGAAGAAATTTCTCAAAATACAAAATGCTATAAATTTCTTAACCGCAAAAATGAAAAATATAGAATAAATTGCAAATCATATGAATCATATGCACTACGATTTTGTGATTTAAAACCAAATTTAAGCCATAGCAAAATTCAAAAAATCCGTAGGCTATAATTAATTTTTCAAATTATAATATGATTCATAAACGATAAACAGAATAATTTGAATGCGAAACAAGCTTTTCCATTTCATCAACTGGTTTAATTAGTTTGAATAGTTAAGGGCCTTGTAAATTATTCGTTACATGAACGCATTTGTTAAAACTTATATTATATATTTCTTTCCTTTTTCGAATTGCATGGCATTTATTGAATATAGTAATTAATGTTACATGTTTTTTTTTGTTAACATGAATGATGGTATTGTTGTGCACTGATCACAAGGGGCAACGGATAATTACAAGGAAGGACATTTGTTACTAAATAAATGTTAAGAAAAATCAATTTACAGCGTGACTGCTTTTAACAAACCTTCTTTACCCAGTTGATAAAGCGTTGAAAATGTAAAGTAAAAGAAATGAAACAATAATAAGCCTTCATTCTACACAAAACACATGAAATAATATTCTCAAAATTTTTTGCAGACATAAAGTATTTCTTATTCCCTCGTACAGTTTTTAGGTCAAAGTATATTTTTAGGCTTTCAAAATTCAAAATACAAAATAATTTCACACATTTAAAAATATCGGGCAAAACTTCGGTACTCACTCTTTTTTTCTAGAATGCATCCCGGTAAGAAAATGTTTAATTGAGTGCGCAAAGAGATATCATTTATGAGAAGATTCCATTGTTTATCGATATAGTTTAGCATGACAGAGGAGGTGACATTGAATTTATTGAATATTTTTATGATTCAGTCACAAAATCGATTTATGTCAATACCATTCCAAGGTTATCAAAATACGCAATAAATCGAGAAAAAAGAAGAAAAAATCGAATTTGTTTTGAGTTTATCAATAAATTAATTAATTCGATTCTATTAATTCTTAAATAACTACATTTGCAACAAAAAATAATTAAATATGAAATAATGTTGAGCTGCGGTGCCGACGATGCACTCCTAGAGAAAAAGTTTTTTGTTATTTCAAGGAAAATTTAAACAAAACAGATCAAAATTAAATAACAAAAATGTATACGTGTTTTAACAAAAATGTCTTTTCGATTAGTGTATACATATAGTTCAAAAACCAAGTTCCGACATTTGACAAAATTTTATTGGGTTTTATAATTTCATAAAAATCAAAAAAAAATTTTGATTCGATGTTGGTTGACCCACTCGCACAGTTCAAAAATCAAAAGAAAAATCAAAATTCTTCATGTTTCAAAATATTTTTCTTAATTACCAAATGGACATCCTTTTTAAATTGAAATGAATTCTCAAAACAGTTTTTCATAACATAAAAAATATGAATCTGAGGTTAGGCCTAAACGTTAACTAGATGGTCAGCTTTTGGAATAATCGTATCTATGTTTCAAGGAAACCCTAAGCTTCAATA
The DNA here is from genome assembly GCA_963971475.1 of Chrysops caecutiens. NCBI lineage: Eukaryota > Metazoa > Arthropoda > Insecta > Diptera > Tabanidae > Chrysops > Chrysops caecutiens. Next base: position 35,334,485 of record OZ020569.1, read on the forward strand.
CATTATATGATTTCTAATTGATTGATCCTTGTTATGTGCGTCAGTTGTTGTTCCACATATTGGGAAAGATAAACTTTGTTGTCTATCTTTTTGGGACTATTTTCTCAAAAATTTTTATTACATCGTATCATGTTGTTCAAGTTTGTTTTTTCACTTTTTTAAAAAAGTATTTTCAATTTCACATTTTAGTATCGCTTCACTTCAAAAAATCGAAGTATATACTTTGGATTTCAATTTTTGATATGTTGTAGGTATACAAAAATAATATTCATTACGGAAACAATTTAAGATTAAAAGTAAATCATCGTATAGCTCAATTATCAATTAGCCCTTATAAAATTCAATAATGTTTTTCCTTAATTTTTTCTTTTTGAAATTGTATGTACATAGTTCAAATTTAATTAAAAAATTCAACACATTAAAGCCTGAGTGAAAAATACTTTCGATAAACACCAATTTCGTAGATATTCTGATTTAAAACTTCTTTTTGTGAGAAAAGTTATTTCTAAAGATAGGAAAATTAATGAACTAATTTCACCATTTTCAAGAAATTCAATAGTAAAATGAATAATTTTTTATTATTCTTGGCTTCGCACTTCAAAACTTCAAAGGTAAGTGACGGTGGTTTTTGCGAATTCAATTTAAGTTTCATGATGGCATTCGTCTTAAGCAGCTAGTTTCCCACAAAATTTATAAAATCAAAATACAATTTAATAAGAATATTCAACTTCAGTGGCAAGGGAGTAACTGAAACCAAACAAATTATATTGAAAATTATTATTTAATTTTCTTGATTTTCCGCAACGAATTTCCACTCTGCGGGAAACTTACTTGGATGGTTTTGTTGTTCGGTTTATGTTTTTATGTCTGAGCTTTATGTAGTACCTACTATAGAGAAGCTCTGTACATGAGTATCTTTCAAAAGTTTTCCAATTAATTGTAAAATTTTCGAAACTTGTTTGTTATTTCTTCTTGGTTCTTGAGTTTCTTTCCTAGCAAAAGTGTTTTGGTGAAATGTCTCGTATTATACATTTCTGCTTTATGTGCGTTTACATGTAGACCATAATCTCCAAGTTTAGTGAAGAAATATAAAATCCAGTTCTATGCCTGTTTGCATGATTTTCTATGAACTTTCTGCACAATCATTTGCATATAACAAAAGTTGACTAGTTGTTGCAATATTTAACAAAAAAGTTACGAAAAAAATTATTTTCATATTTTTCAATGTATATTCTTTGCGTAATTATGATTATTGTTGTTTGCTTTATTATTGCTTTATTAATTGCAAACTTTCTAGAAAGCTTGCCAAGTATCGTTTTGAGATTTGAGCACATCAATAATTTAGTTTTGTCTTTGCTTGGTTAAATATTCCAGGCTATAAAATTGAATTGAAAGTTTTTCACTTTAATGACAATAAATGAACAATATCACTTTTATTCAATAAAAAAATTTGTCTTTTAGCGCAAGATTATAATTTCCCGTAACATGAGGATAAAACTTATTCCAGCTTTTTGTGGATGAATAAGATGCATTTCATAGTTGGCGTTAAAGTTGGTAAAGATTTGTTTTTGATTATAGCAACACATAAAGGGTATAGCAGACTAAAATTTTTCGGTAAAAATGTATGTTAATAAAAATTTATTTGAAATTCTCAATAAAATTTGCCTCCTAATTTTGTTCTAGACATTGTTTGATAAAATATTTATTGATAAATCTGACGTTAACCGGAAATGAACGATGAACCGCATAACTATCTTTTTTCAAAATGCTTTTAAGAAAGTCGAATTGGAGGTTCTATGAAGATTGAAGATACTAGAAGTAGTATATATATAAACATATGTATGTGTCTAAATAGCATTTGGGTGAAAATCAAGAATTCTTAAGGCTTATGACTATAATTATCACTAAATTCACAACAATATAACTAAGATGTCTGACAAATTTTAAGTTTTGGATGGTGATACTCGTATGTAATATTGGCAACGTAATGAAACTAAACCCAAGGACATTGTATAAGCTAGCGAATCGAAAACGTTTAGTAATCTTGAATAAGTGTTAGGTAATCAGAAGTAAATTTAAAACAACGTAGTTGAAACTAAATTTGATAATCGATTTTTTGTAAAATGGCTTTGAGGAATTTGAAATATAAATAATTTCAACTAAGAGTTCATAACTTTTGAGGAGCAATATCTAAAATTCTCAAGGACGATCCAATTATATTCTTAATGGTTAAAAACCAATCGTAATTATTTGAATGAAAAATGATACGTATTTCATTACCGAATTATGGAAATGATTTGGATAATATTTTAAAAGTCAATCAATCAAATATATAAATATATTGAATTTTTCCGTATAACTAGTTTGACTTTTTCAAAGGCTTACAATTTATTTTCAACTGCGGTTGCTCATGGGTTTAATGAAATAATTTTTCTTCCTTTATATTGGGTGACCAACCCATTACGTGAGTGAATTTAAAGCTGATTATTTTCCATTAATTTTATAGTAAGTTTTTGTGGTTTCCGTCAGTGTTTTTCCACAGTGCAGAATATACAAAAAAAATGTACGCGTTTGGAGATGACTGAAACGTTTCCCTGGTGCAAAGTATAATACTTAATGATTTAAAAACTCATTATGTGTCAAAAATTCAACCTGGAGCCGTTTTTATATGAAGCGCTTGCATTAACAAGCAATTTTTGTTATAATTACGACAAGCCGGAGTCAAATTATACATTATTGTCTTAAAAAACATAACTGACACAAGTCTTTGTAAATTTTTAACCATTTCAGAAACATCCCACGTAGGATAAAATTGATAATTGAAAATATAGTATTTTTCAAGCGATATTCACTTGCAAAATTCATATAGTATTTAAAATAGGGTTGTATAAAACCACAACATGTTGGTAGCACCTAGGTATATATGAATACAGACAAATTTTCGATTATGAGATTCTGGACGTTACCGTAAGTCTTGTCCTAAACTGAACTTTCAAAATTGCTTCCACAAAAATCGCTTCACACAAAGTTTTGGGTAGAGACGGTACAAAATGTCGTAAACCATACTGAAATCTAAGTATATCGAATGACTATTTACTACTCACAGGCCTACATCACAATAGAACAGCTGCATCAACTATGAGTAGTGAAGATTTAAGGGTTGCGTTTTTCATAATAATTTTATAATAGAACGCTCAACCATAATCTCAACTTGAGAAAACGAGCGTTGAAAAATTCACTTATTTCAACAAACGGCGTCAGTGGAGGTAAGTACATGTAATTACCTGTGTAAGACAAATTCATCATGAATCTCAAATTTACTCGTCCAAAGTGTTAGCTTACAACCCTGCAAATAGTCTCAAGTAACGTCGTACAACATGAACGCAATTTAAAATGAAACCTCTTAAGACATACTTTAGTGGAACAATCATTTCGTCTCATCCTACAAGCCAAGTTCAAGACATTCTCGTTCAAAACAAGCTCAAATACTTCTTACATCTAGTGCATCTTATTTTGGTAACTGAAGTGCATATTGGCCTACCTACCGATGATATATTTTCTTGTACGAGATACAGTGCTCAAATCTATATTAGACAATAATATTTTGAAGCGTGTAGTGTGCAGTATGTGATCGAAACTTTTTTAAAGGAGCAACACTGAATGAAATCAATTAGCAATTTTAGCAAACGAAAAACAGCTTCATAATGGGGGGAAATAAAATGTGGCTTTATCCACTCTGAATAAAATGTAGATAAATAAATCATTATCTAAATGCGTACAGTTTCCAGGATTACTTTCGATAGCTAGGTTTGAAAGACGAGGACTGGAATACACCTAGCATCGATTATCGTAGTATTATCACAATAAAAAAAGCATTTTAAACATGGTAATGAAAATATCTAGCAGATATCTTCACCGAGCTTTCTAATAGCTTCACTCGAAGGTTCTACTATCATAACTTAAGAAATTTATTGACGAGGTGCTGGGAGCAAGTTACAATAATAACATTGAAATTTTTTTAGAATAAGTATAAGCTTTTTCTGGCCGAAAACTTATGCTCGACACAAAATTTAAAACGGAGCTTAACAAAGTATAGCAGAAAATAACAAAAACAGCTTGAAATGATAAAATTAAAAATTTGCAGAACCGTTTAACTTTTAACATTCATGGGCTGCTATTATACGCTTGTGCATCTGCTATACGGCTTGAGTGCGAATATTTGCGTTTTAGTGCATTGCATGAATTAGTTTTTGTGCGACTAGCTTTGATGTATCATAGCATTTAAATATTTGACAAAACACTGTCTGCAATAGTGAACATAGGAAACGTTTTATTGAACATTACGCTGCGTTTTATATGTATAGCCATATAATAATAGTTGATATTATTACCTCATCTGTTTCTGAAAATAGCATTGGGTACTAAGTTTGTCCTGTAATTTTATTATTAAAACACACAAATTATTTAAATTACAGAATATAGTTTTGAGTAGCTATTAGACGTTTTACTCTATTGATTTTTTAATGCGACATTTTTCAATATTGGTGCAAAAAAATTTACATATAAATGCAATTGGATATATATATTATATGTAAGTAATTAAAGGCAGAATAGTGCTCTCATTTATTATTGCAGTAATACAATCTAGTTTAGACTTAATAGACAAAAACATACGAGTGTGCTTTGGGAGGTGATATTTATACTTATAATAACTTTAAACTTATGTATATTGTGAGTACATAATTTGTTATATTTTTGGTCTAAATATTAATGGTGCAATTTTGGTGCAATATATGGATAAAAATCAATTTTTAATACGTAAATGTTAGAGATATACATATACATAATTATATTCTCTCATGATTGAAATATGTACACAGAAAATTATTTTGCGAATTTTTTTATTGAAATATGTTGTTTCAAGTTTATTTCAAAAATTAAAAAAAACTAAAATGTTTGGTGCACAGGACACACGTATACAAGTACATTCTAAACAAAACTAAAATCGAATTACGTTATTTAAAATTTGATCTACTTCCTGTTATTTATTAGATGTATTAAATTATAGTATTTTCTTCTTGAGTATATCAAATTTTATTTCAGTTTTTACTCTTGAAACAACATCTTGTGGTGTTGAAAATGAACTTGATACAGGGATTTTAATTTAAAGAATAGTCGCCTGTTTGGGACATCAAATTCTAAATACACATTCAAAAATAAAAATAAAATGCAAGACAAAGTTAATACTTTTTTATACGAAAAAAAAATTTCAAAATAAAATGATAATATTTTGCTGACAAACACTCAAACCACATAAAAATTAGTAAAGGGTGAAATTATTCAATGTTTTTCAAGAACAAAATTCAAAAACTTTTCATCTATCCAACATGCGTTTGAAAAAAAAATATTTGTTGAACATTCACAAAAATGTCATTTATTTTCAAATTAGTAATGAAGTCCATCCAAAATCAAACTTTTCAGTGCAAGGAAAAATTCGTTCAAAAATAATATCGACAGCAGTAAATGAATACATAAGAAAATTAATTTGATTTTATCGAAACAACTTCCACTTCATAAAAAAGGATCAAAAATTATTCGTCTCTATGGAAGCCAAAAATACTATGGATGGTTCACAATTATTTAAAATTGATGCATTTACTAAAATAAATCCAAAAAATACACATTGAAAATGAATGTGAAATAAAAAGGACATTTATGATAAAAGGTTCATGGATGACAGAAAGAATCAAACATATGTAATTAACAATACATTTGATTTGTTAGCATAATAAAGTTATCATAATCTATTGTGTTGGGTTGTTTATATTTGAATCAAAAATTGGACTAGATCAAAAACTCTATAGACAAAATACAAATACAGTTTTTCTGGAGCGCAGAGAACAACGTAAATTATACATAATGAAATATTTTCATTCATTCCGTTTCTCAATGAAATAAATATGATTTCTTTTTGTTTAAAATTATAATGATAATGTCAAAGTAAAATTCAAAAACCTTGAATTATAAAACTTCCTTACAGATTTAATACGACGCTTTAAACGATGTAAATTGTTTTTGATCAATACTTGGAGAAAATATGTTTTCCAAATTTGTTTAATTTTTAAAATACTCATAAAGTACATATAGTCATTTATAATTTCGTTTGGTACGTTATACTTTTTGGTACTATAAAACTACCAAAAAGTGATCTTTAAAACCAATTTAAAGTAGGATTGAGAGTTATGGTGCAAAATGCAATTGATTTATACGTTTCTTTAAAGAATAAATATATAGTAGTAATTAGTATCGTAGTAAATAATTTACTTATATTAAATGAAAAGGAGTTCCAAGAATTGCTATAAAAAGTCAGGTGTTGCATTGAATGCAGGAAAGTATTAGTTTTTAATTTTTGAATATCACAACATTGAATTCATGTTTCAGTTAGAGTATGAAACAGTAGATGTATTTTGAGATTTTTTGATTTGCTAACCATGAAAAAATTACAAATCTTTCTCTAGAGTTTTATAAGTATTTTGGGTCGAAGAACTATTGGAAAATACTCTAGAAGAATGGGTAGGATGTTTTTAGGATGAAGATATTTTCAAGAATTTTGTACTTTTGAGAAGGTTGTATTATGAATTTTATTATCGTAACTACTTAAAATTTTAAGAATCATGAACAAATAAAAATAGGTAACGAGGTGGATAACAAAAATAAGAATAAATTCTTATGCGAGTGTTGCTCAACACTAAACACCAACATTTAATTCTTTTTAACAAATTATTAATCATAGAAGAGCAAATTTAGTAATATATCAACTTAAGAACTTTCAAATTCAATCTCTGATAAAGAAAATCGTATATAATAATGGTTGTGTTTCATAAACCTAATTTTTGTGCTTCGAAAGTGTTAAACTACAGACTTGCAAGCAAAGGAACAAACAAAACATAACGTTTATTTTCTTTTCAAAAACAAAAACTATTCATGACCGAATATTTGTTCAAAAAATGTGCTTTTACGCAGAAAACATTGCGAATACTTGCAGTAAAAGACCGTTAAAAAATTAATACATATGCATTAGCCAAAACGCAACTTTAATTAGTATTTGTATTCATTCTGCCTTCTGTAGTTTTTGAAACAAAATGGAAAACATATGAAAACATTAATGTACTTGAAAAATATATAAGAAGAAATAAAATCTGAATACACATTTAGTTTTCTATTTCATTGATTAAAAATTATTATGATTTGTTATTAAACATCCAAAAAACTTGTTTTTCTTTAAAATAATTTTTTTTTTTTAAATCATAAACATAAGTTATCATAAGATATTACAGAAAAACATTGTTTATGTGGTAATTCAAATGAATAAGACCAGTAGTGTATAAATGAAAGTGATTGTTTTAATTTACATAAATTAAAACATTTAACATAAAAGGAGTTAAAAACGAAAATAATAAATATTTCTTGTGAAATCTTCAAATAAATTTTACAAAAAACACTCTGCGTCCACCTGGAAAAATTCTTAAATTCAAAAAATTGGTTATTCAGCTCCTGTTAATTATCAAAATTCAAAAAATATTATTTATCAAAAATCCTGTATTCAAAAATATGTTGTTAATTTTTGTGTAGCTTCCATGGTTAATATTGACTGCTTACACCACCATGAATGACGTCCAAAAATTTATGCTTCAAAAAATTTTTTATAAATTTATATGTTACGTATATGACAAGCGTAAACAGAAAGGCAAATCCAAATATCTATAGCCTTAGTAAATAAATTTGAAAGTAATCAAAAAAATTGGTTGTAATAAGAACAATGAATTAATAAATAATAATATTATCTACTGTGGATTGGGATTAGAAGATAATTGTTCACGTTTGTCATAATAATAATCAGCGACAACACAAAATGATATATTAGTAATTATGTATAAAGCCTTAGTAGCAGAATTTAAATAATTTTTTTTTGGTTTCTTTTTTGGAAATTTTCTTTCAATACATACCGTCTTCATGTGTTCGAACAGTTATCGGATGTGATCTTGGCCCATCACCAACTGATGTACCAGCCAGTACCCAAATTTTGTATTCAGTCCAACGTTTTAATTCATCCAATACAATGCTCGTGGTGTTTAATGTTGTTATTGTGGCTTCGCCATCCGTACGACCCGCTTCAACGAAATAAACTTTGTAATATACTATTCGACCATTTGATCTTTCGACAGGTGGTGGTTGCCAAGACACAGCTATCGTTGTCGGACTGGTAGCTTCTGCTGTTATATTGCGAGGTGGTGCACCAGGTACTACAATATTTCGTTTTGGTTTTGTTTTGGTTGATATATGTATATATATATGGATTTTTTCATTGTGATTTTTGGTATTTTTCATCCAATGATTTCATTCAATGACATATGTAAATCGGAAAAATGAAAAAACAAAAGAAAACAAAAATTTATAAAGCAATGATAACAAAAAATATGTATTAAAATAATGTTAATGGAAACATGAAAAAGGAGTGGTTAATTCTTTTAAAGGCTTGAAGCAGTCGTTTTGTTACATAAATGTTTTAGCAGGACGAAATCAATGTTTAAAAATAAATTATAACATTTTTAGTTTAAAATGGTTTACGCAAAAATTTAATCAATGTATTGAGATTGGAGTTTATAACAACATAACACTTGGTCATGACCATAGTTTTTTGGATTTATGTTTTTTCATTTTGAACTTTTAACCTTAATGTTTTAAAAGTTGAGATTTTGTTTCAATTATAATGCGATATTCCGAAGTGTAAAAGTATATTCATATTAAAATTAAATGCAAAACTTATATAAACTATTATGCCAAAATCGCAATTCACATGGCAAAAACTAAATAATTACATACAAGAAGAAAATTTTCGCTTCAATTGTAACAAGATAATGTGATGGCATTAATAATCATGAATCTCAGTAAGGATTTTTTAATAAAGTAAATAACTAAACAATAAAACAAATATCTGAAAGGCAATTTAGTCTTACTTCTTTGATTATCAATAAATTGTATGTTTAATATTTTGGCTAATACTCTTGGAGATAAAAACTGCAATCTAGAAGTCAACGACCAAACCACAAACATGAAAAATAACTTTGAAAATGTGTGTTTTAGGATAACTTTTCACAAACATCTACTAACATAGGAGATAAGATATTCTGACAAACAAATAAAACACATACATGTCATCGTACTAACTGCTATTACTATAATCAATATCAATCGTAATAAATTCGATCAAAATGTTTTTTACTTGTTTAATAATTGAGAATGCATCAGATTTGAGTATTTGAAACTTTCATGCCGGTATATATTTAGATCGCAATTTGGTACAAACTTTACAAATGAGGTCATAACTTTTCAAACTTACGAAAAATTTACAATCAAAATGAATGGGAGGAATAAAGACAATTTTTAGGCTTTCGTACACGATGCTTAAGGTACAAATCGAATTTTTAAATTTTACAAACCATTTTACTTTCAATGGGCGGTCACGAAAACCAGGGACATATTTGCCTGAAACAACTACTTGTTAACCGAACTTTCACGCAATATAATTTAGCTTGATTAAAAGGAGAAGGTAGTACATTCCGTTCAATGAACCAAAAAGTAACAACAGAATTCAATTTTAATTTAAAAAAGTACGGCACAAAACTTTGTAGAACTTAGCTGTAGAAACAATAAAATTTATGAACGGTTCCGAGAGTGGACCTATGATTCTGATTTTCCGAAAGTTCTTTGTAAAATTCTCGTAATAGAAATCACATTTATCTTTGGAGACACTTAAGTTTGTAAAAATTTATAACATTGGACAAAACTATGCATGCATTCGTACTAACAATAAATCTTTGAAACAATCACAGTATTCACAAAAATGAGTTAAAATTAGCTAAAATTATTTCCAATAGACCTGGAAAGTTTTTATTAAACTTTTTTGCATAAACCATTTACATTAAAAGTGGGGTATGGGAGAAAGGATTAGATTGGTTAGAAATGGAGATATCTAATTAAATACTGTAGGTAAATTTTGTAAAATAAAATAATTTTTTTAATTCAAATGAAATTATGCAGTCAAAACTTTGAAATAATCAGTTTTGGTTCTCTTGTCTTTAAAAGCAATTAGTCCCACCCCGATTGTAACCAAAATAAAAGAGATTTGTAACACTTTATGAGATAAAAGTAATCTTTAAAAACAATTCAAATTAAAGGAAATTATTTATGTGGATGTAATTATACGAAATATTATATGGAACAATATCATACGATAGAAAGATATTGATTATAAGCCTGAAATTTTAGAATTTTTACTTTATAATAATTAATAGCTATGGTTTGTCATTATATATTCCAGTGTAGATGATTTTTCTAATAATTTCAATCCTTATGTCTAAATCTACTTTCCAAAATGTAACGTCGAAGAGTTCTAATCAAAAATTCATATACGTATTGCGTTTAATGCGCCAAGCACTTATAATCAAGAAACTAAACAAATACTCATGCAATATCTAATGGAGTATTGTAAAATGGTATCATAGTATAAAATACATAAAATATCGTCTAACGTTTGAAATAAAATCATTTACAATAACAAAAAGAATTTGCTTAATAGCGTCAAAAATGATTAGCAAAACATATGAATTTCAGCTGTTCCAAATCTGATACTATAAATTACTATGTTCTGTTATAATTTTATTTTTTATTATATTCAAACTTATTGTGCAGGTGCTTGTGCATTAAAAAGTTTATATTTAGACACTTATGTAAGCCAAAGAAAACTGTTTAAAACTAATGGTAAAATTTTTTTTCTTTTCATTATTCATTACTTGCATGATGCATTTCTAAAACTTACAGTAAATTGCAAATAATATTCAAAGTTTTCTTCAATCACCCGAATAGTAAACCACGGAAATCATGCACAAACTTCTACGAACTATACGAAACATTGAACCGTTCTCAGCTCATCTAAATTACTTCCACAAAAAGAAGAAATACCAGTCAAATCTTGAGATATGGTCAAATTTGAATAACATTTATATATTAATGTTAAACTCTAACAATTTGGCAGGAGTAATGTAAATATGATTCAATAAAAATTTATCAGTTTTAAGAAAAATTTCAACTGATGCAAAAACTTTGAGCACTCTTTCACAGTCATGAACACACATACACTTTAAGGTCTTTTCCTTATTTTATAATTATTATTTTGATGTCAGTCTGATATTTATCGTTTCAGCCGAACGAACTATGCAGATTTAATGCATTTTGTGTTGAGATTACTATAAAACCAACGTTTTAAGTAAAACGGTGAACGAGGAACCCGAAATGGTTATTTTAAAATTTGAACAAATTCAAAAATTCTGTGCGCAGAAAGCAATAAATAAATTGAGTGAGAGATTCTGTCAAATTAAAATAAAGTGAAGTAGAAAATGAATTTAGTATGTTCTTAAACGTATCAGAAACTTTGTAGTATGTAAATGCTATCAAATAAACGTTTCAAAGTGACGAGTCAATGTGTCAGCTACAGTACATCTTTATGATAATAATCCAAAGTGTTTTGGAAGTAGGTACAGAAATGTATATCTGTTGAACACATTCATTGGAGGTTTCATCAGTGACTTTTGTACTGAAATGTGTAGACGATGCAAAGAATCAGGAAATTTTATTGTTTTGTAAATATGAGGTCAGTCAAAAATTTCCAAAACTTAAATTTATTCCAAGATTTACGTTTTGTGAACAAGCTTCTTGATTTTAAAACGGTAGTCTCCAATTAAAGTATAAAGAACTATTCAAATATATTATAGTTTTTTGAAACAAGAATCTTTCCTTGAAATTATGTTTTAGTAGAAATTTATTCTTTACTTTTAAATTTATTTTTGAGAAAATGTTGAAAGAAATTTGATTTTTATTGAAAGACGAACAGAACGTTATTCAAAAGCAAGAAAACCACACAATTCGTTAAAATTCTCATGAGAATTTAGAAAGCAGAGAAAACTGGTGTTTTGCATCTACTCAAATTTATTAAATTTCACCAGTGCGAATGATTTTAAAAAAGGATTTCATGTAACTGAGTAAAATTGTTCTCGACAAATATTCAACATCAAGTAGTTATGTTTAAATCATTCAGTGTAGTTTAAAGGAAACCTGTGTTTTTAAATGTAAAACAATGTTAAAGTATAGAATCAAATTTAAATGAAATAAAACAGAAAATTATAATTAATTAGTTAATTTCAAACTTTGATCTGCTGTGACGATATTAAACGCATGGGATGTGATAAGATTTGAGTTTCCTCGCAGATTTGTTACTACGTAGTTAAGTATCAACGCCTATGTGTTATAGTTTTTTTATTAAATTTATTTAATAGGTTTTCATATTGAGTAGTTTTTAAGTTTTAAAGCTTTAATCGATGTTTGTTATCCTATAAATGTCTTTCAAAAAGTAGTTTCGTTGTCTCTTTTGAGCTTGTTTCAACTTATTTCTATCAACGTTCGTAGAAACAAATTGTTCATTAAAAGATGGAAATGAAATGAATTGTAATGATAAAACCTATTTCGTTTAATAGAAATTACCTTTTCTCCGGCAGCGTTAAGATAGGATGTAAGACCAAGGATATGGAGGAAGGAAATGAACGTTACTAATGAACTCGAAGTTAACACCTTGTTTAAAGTACACTAGCAATGTTCATATACATGGTATGTTAGGGTTTTGATCAATAGGAACCAATTACTGAGAATAACATACTAAAAGTTCTTACCATACTGTTTTGTTCGGACGGGTATTGGCGGTGTGGTAGCTCCTTCCCCTCGTTGAGAACGTGCTGCCAACCATATATAATACAATGTATCAGGATAGAGCCCATCAAGTGTGTAAGATTCAGTATTAGATATTCGTCTGGAACATTATTAAAAGTTTTAATTAACAGCAAGAAAAACCTTAAACAAATATTCAGCTCACTTGTGATGATCTTGATTCGCATATGTGTCGTTCCAGTATAATTCATAATGTACAATATTTTCACCTGAATGTGTTGGCCTAGACCATTGCAGCGTAACTGCAGTCTCACCAATATCAGTTGCTCTAAAATTACTAGGTTGGGAAGGCACACCTACAAAATTCAAAACACTTTGTTTTGTAGTTTGCTTCTTTTGAAATTTTTAAAAGTTCTATATGCATTTAAAAATGTTTTCGGACTACACTTAACCCAACAATCTGTACATGTATGTATGTAAGACTTTCAAGGAAATCTTATTTGTTGTTCCCTGGAATAGTTAATAACAATAACTTTAATTCTTATAATAAAAGCCTTTCAGGATATTCAGACTTTCCATCAAAGTGGACTGCCATTCGAAAGTTTGGATTGAATTGTACTATTTTGAAAATTTGTAAGATTATATGGCTTCTACTACCTCCAATAGACTGTTGAGTGAAAATAAACGATTGAAACTTGATTTCGTAATTATGATTGAAAAGAGGTGACTACAAAAGGGAAAGAAAAGACTTACAAAGTCACAGAAAGTTTTGGTACATAATTATTTTTTTTTAACTTTTATAGAATTGATTTATTGTTAAAATAAAAACAATTAGGAACAGGTAACAAACCGACGTTATATCGAACGCTTACGTGGACTTATCTGTGGACGTAACTTTTGTGTTTTCGCAGTGATTGTCTGCTTGTACTTAAGACAAATCAATGAATTGGTGAAACAATTTTGTAAATCAGTATTCCGTTTGATCAACTTTGAAGAAATATTAAGATTCAGAGACTGATTGAGAGACACATAAAAATTGAAACAGTATTGGAAGTATTAATGTCACTAAAGATATAAAAGGTACAAGAAAAGTAATGGAAATCATAAGAAAAAATAAAATCAGACAAAAAGTTATTTCATGGGAAGAGCATAAAACCCTAACTTGATACAGTAAAATTGTTAACGTGGGTCATCTAACGCAGGTTGAGAAGGAATCGAAGGACCATGAGCGTACATAACAAACATGTGAAATACATATGTAGGTTACGTAACTATAAGGATATAAAATTCCACTAAGGTTATTAACATACCCGGTTGTGTTTTAACTTGTACCGGACTAGACATTGGACCAGCTCCCATAGACGTGAACGCTTGAACACGTACTGAGTAGATAGCATGCGCTGTTAGATCTGATATAGTTGTTAATTCACTATTGTCCACCATCTGTGATTCCCAAGACGCTTCTGGTTGGTTTGGATTTTTCGTATAATAAACTTTGTAGCCCTGCAAGGTGAAACACATAAATATGGATGATATTTCAAATTTTGTTAACATTCGAATGTTTTCTTCATATCTTATTGTCCTGATATTTGAAATGACATTATAACAAAAATCGAAGATTAAATTTCTAAGTGCATTTTATTAAATTAAACTAGATTATGAAATATAATATTACCTTTTGGAACGTTTACAATATATCATATCCAGGTCAGACAAATGTTGTATATTAAAAATATATCTAAGGGAAAAATTGACTTACGGTCACTTGTCCGTTTGGGGTCTCCGGTGCTTCCCATGATATAACCACCGTCGATGGACTGAGTGGTCTAATTTCCACATTTCTCGGTGCACTCTCCATTTCTATGAACAGGTTAATAATTTGATATTAGTTTGCATTTGAATCTTGAATTTTGGATTCAAAATTTCCAAGAGAACATTGATGTTTATCGCACATTTTGTGTCATATATTGATGTTTATTTAAATGTTTAATAACAGAAAATTATTTTCATAAAGTATTTTATGGATTGAAAACTAAAATGAAATCAGTGTAAAATAAAATAAAAGAATTTTTCGCTTTAAACAGAAGTTTAAAACATGCATGTATGGAGTGAAAGTGCAGTTTTTGTTTTGTAAAGACTAAAACAAAACAGATAAGCATAATATAATAAAAGTTGTATATTTATATATAATTATAGAAATTTGTAAGCTTCTTGAAACTGATGTTCAAATTGATTCGCAAGTCGTTATTGTTTCTTCAGTAGGTTTACATGTATGTATATGTATAATATATATTCTTCTATTGCTGATTTAGGTAACACTTGAATAAAAATGTGTAATCGATTGCATTAGTTAGAAATTTCCATAGAAAATTATAAAACATTAGAAAAGTAAAAATAATGTTCAACTCCAGTTTAACAGAACTAAAATCAGAATTCACGTTGTATAATACATACATGATTGCACACTTCTTTCGGAGTCTTTGGAAAATATCCAAACGGAAGAAAACTTCTTCTCAGACTTTTTACATCTTAAATTATTTTGATTAAATGAAAAGAAACTTGAGTAGATAGATTTATCTAACGAAATCTGTCACGTAAAATTAACCTGTCGTCAGTAAGTAATTACATTTGGACATTAGGTAACTTGGAAATGAATATTTCAATCAAAATCGTTATTTTGTATTATTTCTGGTCTTTATTTAAAGATTCATTAGTTGGACACGTGCAATTTTCAATGGTATCTAAACAGAACCGAAATAGGGGTTACGAAGCTAACATGTATTTGATTCTATCAACTTGAAATTCAGTTCATTGTTTGCATTTAGACAATAATCCGTACTAACTTTATAATTGAATCTTATTCGAATATATAATTCCAATAACACACCCTAATACCCAATATAAACCAATTCAAATAATTGGAAGCGATAAAACTAAAACCAATTCAAATCGAACACTATCGTTTATTACCATAAACTCTCCCGTCGATTGACCACAAAATATTGTGGTCGATACTATACTTATTGAAATGTTGAATATACGAGTTAGGAGGTAGAAATAATATCTTGTTACCCTTGCATACATGTGATGCACATGTGGCTAATACATAACTAATAAAACTGCAGATTTGTTTGTTACTTATGGTCGATTTCACAATAAATGGAATTATTTTTTTGTACAAATTATTTGCCAGTACATTGAATAATATTTAAACTTATAACTCATTTTATTTAAATATTCTGATTCGATACAATCATCGGTGTCGCATAATACAGTATGTATATCAAATATTCACATAAGCACATTTGAGTGTAACTACACTATATAATGAAATGTATGTAATTCAAGTATGAGAGGTATGAACTTAATAATATATCTTATGAATAATTTAAGAATATGTTCAGATTTTTCTCACTCTTCTATCGTTTCCGTTTCAGATGAGGATAATAATTTGCAGTTTTCTAAATTGTATTTTTACCAAACTTTTCCTACTGATTCCATGCCTCTTTTCATGGTGATAGTACAAGCATGTATTGGTCAGATCACTTTCAAGTCGATACGGGTAGATACGTGTTCCCATCAGGTGCTTAAGAAGTTGATGTGTGATTGAAAAAGTAAACCAAGTCGAAATGCGCTTTTTACATCTTCTTCACACTTAGTTCTTTGCAAGTCCGTTCACCATCTGGTACTTTTATTACATGTGTCTACATATATAGAATTTCTATATAGTTATATCATATTTTATGAATGTAGATATATGTATATAAATTTCATATATTGCACAACGTAATTTGGATCTGAAAAGGAAGTCCAAAAGATCCAATACTCCAATGCGGCTCTGGCGAATACAATATTCAGTTGAATTTAGGCAGATGCATTCATCTTTATGAAAACTCCTTGCCAGAATTTCCGTAGTCATTGCAACCACCATAGTCGTCTTCGTTGTCGTTGTCGTTGTTGTTACTGTCATATTCCTTGTCGGTTTCTGGGTCCATTTGAACTAAAGTTATGCATTTATATGCATGATCCCATCCAAACTGCCATTACCATTATGCCATTACGTTTCGTATGTACATAGTGAACGTAAAGAATTATTTGACATATTGCACTTTCTAGAACATGATATCGTATAATGCTGCCAACAGTATGTATAAGTTGATGCATAAATTTCTCGCAAGTAAAATATAGCTCCTGATGTTGCTGTTACGCAAAATCTCTTGGTCTTATTATTATTTTCATAGGTGTCTACAATTACTATATACATACATATTAGCTAATACACAAAATAGAACTAAATATGTAACATCCGGGCGAAATACTTTGCTTTCTCATTTATAAGTTCCTACACTATTTCTTGAGTATATACTTCACTCTACTTAAGATGCAATTTTCGAATGCATGATATACGTAGTTTCATACAAAATACACCTACACACTATGTTTAATATTACGAGCTATAGCTAAAAGGAGCTTGGAAAACCGGCGATAAAGCGGTGATTCATACCTTACATACCAACTGAGAATTTATATTTCGTTCGAATTCTGCGCAAGCAACCGGAATACAATAATTGCATTAGGTATCTTCAAACAGGAAGAATATCGATGTACACATATACAAGCATGAAGTTAGAAAATCATAAAAGGCATCATAACGTTCTTGACCAGCAGGCTACTATATTTTTCACCTTTTTCTATACCAGAAGCTCTAGTTGGATTTATTAATCGGAACTACAGATTTCCGACTGGCAACTAGTTTTATCTAAAGTAAGTTTGTATTTTATGAAATAATATTTCCTAATAATTGACTTGACTATTCCCTAGTTTCTCTGTAGATATTGGTTTGATAATTACGTATAACGTTATGTTATGTTTGTCTAGTTGAACTCTACGCACTTGCTTGAACAAAGATCAGTAAAAGATGATTGAAAATGTTAAGTGTACTGAACAGATAGCATTGCTTAAGATGCATCCGAAAGAAGTGTGATTTAAACTAAAATAATGACAAAATGATCAAAAACAAAATATTTGGGTTTAATCTTTATGCGTTATTGTATTGTATAGTAATAGTCGGTATGAAACATATGGAATTATGTATTAGGTATGTGTTGCACTTCGATATATATTTTTTGAACAATAGAATAAAAAATTAGATTTGATTCGTCTGACGCCATTTATAAAACGAGGCAAATCGAAACTTACTGGCACCTCCAAATGAGAAATCACCTATTCAGAAGGGAGCAGACATAAAATTATAAAAATTTGTTGTTCTTTATTAATAAATGCTTTTTAAAATTTTTTTTATCACATTTATATGAAATGTGAGCACACGTTTTCAATTAATGTTTTCAAACAATGTAAACAAACATTTTATGTAAACATTGATGTAAACAATGAGACAAATATCCTCCTCCTTGTGGAACTTTGTCTAAAAATTATGAAGTATTCAAATGTTTCTTAAAACTAAATTTAATCAGTGCGAATATAATATTACGAATGCTTGTGAATATTTTTCTGTGCAATATCAAAAATTTAAATTCAATCAACAAAGAAAACCAGTAAATGTTTAAGAGATATTTCAAAAACAAAATTATAGTTTTGAAATTCTCCAATCATTTTAAAAAATTTAAAATTTTCCGAGCTCAATTTTAAACTTTATACTGTTTTTATGTGAATCTTGAGGACTATAAATTTTGTGCAGTTAAAGAAAAAAAATCAAATTGGTTTAAAACTTACGTCGATAAGTTTTGTTAAAATTCCATAATTCGCACAAATGGTTGCATGAAAATTTTTTTGAAAAAAACAAAGTCTAGTTGAGGTTGGCTTTTATCAAAATACAAAATTTCTTTTATGTTTAATCATACAAAATTGAGAAAAAAAATAAATTAAAGGTTTTCTTGTGGTCCTGATTTATAAAATGCTTTTCATCTTATTAATGAATCAATTATAGGTTTCGTTGTTGTAACGTTTTCTTTTTTTTTGGAATACAGTTTACTAATGTAAAATGTTTTGAATTAAGAGCTGCTCCACATGTTACAATGGTTCAAGTACTTAACACAGAACTATACGTTTAAAGAAATGAGAAAAAACTGAAGTCTTAGACAACAAGATAGAATATAAGATTCAAGCAACGATTGAGAAGAAAGGATAGAAAAGCATTAAAATATGCCAGCTTACAAAAATAGTTTTAATTTTGAATAAAAACTCAAATAAAAAATTTCTAGTTATGCTTATTTTACTTACCAGTCTCACCAGTGGTACATGTCGCTGGTGTCGATGTGGGTCCTCTTCCGATGTTGTTGACCGCAATAACATAAAATTCATATTCAGTGTACGGGCTTAGATTTCTCACAACATAAAACATTGTAATGATTCCGCTTATTTCACTGAACGCCTAAAATGATAATTACCAGATTAGTTTGGATTTACATTTTAGATTTTCTTATTCATTGTGGTTGGAGGAAAATGTTGCTACAAATCCTAATAAGCATTGTTGTGTTGCATTGATTTTTTCAAAAAATTGTATTAAAAATGTATCAATGAATGGCTGATATGTAATTATAGTGAGAACTGATCAGTCAATTTGATTTTTCATCCGATAAATGACTTAATATTTATGAAACACCGAGTTAAATGATTGTCATAGAGAAGTAATGAGTAAGTTTTCGCTTAGAAATTTGCACACTCCACTAAGTACGTATTTTTATATAAAATGATTTCAACTTGGGTCAAAACAAACCACTATGTGTTTTATAATACATTTGTAGCAAGGTTTTCCAACTTTGGCATTGAATCTATGTGGCCTTTAAACACACCTGATTGGCATTCTTGGGTTTGTATTGGATAACATAGTATTGGAGATCTTCAGATCCTTTATATGACCATTCAACTCGAACAGATGTCGCTGTTACTTCCGAGATTTGGACATCTGTCGGTGCGGTTGGTAAAGCTGTAGAATAATTCCATAGAAGTTTACTTTGTATAATCAATTTAATCCTTTATTTTACTTACATTGAACTTTAACCATCGCATGCGCTTTAATTTGGCCAAGGATTGATGAAGCAACACATGTATAATTGGCACTAGTTTGAATATTTGTCAACTCAAGGACGTTACGTCCCACAGGTATGTCATTATCGGGAGTTAAGTCGACAGCGCCTGAAAATATATGAAAAATCTTGCTAGAAAATATGATTTAACCATAAGCCTTGAGAGATAATAGAAGTAATTTTAAAAATTTGTTTGCAGTACTAAAAATTTATTTATTCCAGATCCAGATGGTACAAAATACAGGTTTCTTATATAAACTGTGTTCCCTTGGAGTTGGTTAATTTATGACGGCTGTAAAAATATGAAATGTACCTTTTATGCGAGTTTTTAAGCAAATATTACAAATTTTGCTTTTTAGCTTCTTAAAAATTTAAGTGTATATTGTTGGCATACTATACACTTAATGCATTTTCTGAAACTTAAGTGTAGTCTTAATTATTATTCTTATTGATTCATCTTTTCCTTTCAATATCTTTCTGGAAATATTTTTATATACTTTTACAATCTGTTATCAAGTGTGCGATGGTTGAAATATAAACATGACATAAGGTAGTTTCGGCAAAATTACATCTAGGGACATGCAATATGCGTTGCAACAAAATTATACATAGTATAATGAAAATTTAGCAACACCCTTCACTGAACGTCATTTGAGAATAACCAATAGGTTAGGTGATGTTTTGTCTGATTTCAAAACTCAAATTGGATTGTATTTTTACTGAAGACTTTGTGAAGGCCTTAAACATATCCAAGAACTACAGCCTATGAAAGTGAAATGGTTTTAGTCACTGTTTTACTTTAAAACTTTTACTGGACATTAGAATCCACTTAACGAAATTAATTTTCGAGTAATATATTCAAAAAAATTATGATTTATCATCAGTGTCTGGTGGTTTTGTTTTT
Source organism: Chrysops caecutiens (assembly GCA_963971475.1). NCBI lineage: Eukaryota > Metazoa > Arthropoda > Insecta > Diptera > Tabanidae > Chrysops > Chrysops caecutiens. Next base: position 35,355,212 of record OZ020569.1, read on the forward strand.
TGAAAAACGCTTCCATAATTATTGTTTTTAGAAGGAATTTATAAAAAAGAAGCTTATTTTTTTACTAAATATGGTTAAAATAATTTATTTCGCTTGCACTTGAGTACCTATACGTGAAGCTTGAAATGCTACCCAAATTAGAAATGTTTATGATATACTGCACTTATAATAGTTGAGATACTCGGTCAAGAATGAGTTATCTACTTAAATATGATAGGTAGGTAAGTAACAACTAAAGAAATATGATATGATACTCAAAACGGTCGACATAGACTCAGCAGTGGAAATCAACGTTACATAAAGTCGAATCGGTCAAAAGGATTTGAGTGATAATCTAAAGGACATACATGTATGTAAATGTTTTTGACTGTTTAGCTATGAACAAAATGCTCTAGAGTGGGCATATAGAATACGCATTTCTTATTTGAAATAGGAACGTTATTTGAAGAACTCTATTATTAATAAGGACTCATGTCGAAAGCTATTGTTTTATTGATTTTATCTCATTTTACAATTCACTAGGAGCAAATGCTTACAATATGAACCAGACAAACTTGGTTTGAACTACTCCTTTGTATACTGCCACAACACTAGATACATAACTACATGCAAAAACAAGACGAGGTATAAATGTCCAGAAGGTATTCTTTGCTTGATATTTCTTCTCCGGGCATTAGTGAAGGAATTCACATAGCCAAATTGTATACGAACGAATCAAGATACGTCCAGTGAGATAACACAAGTTTCCATGAATACAGCTACTTTCCAATGTAACTATATTTGCTAAGCAAAAGTCGTATATTCTTAGCTAGACACAATTGTATTTACTTTTTCCTTCAAGCGGTTCCCTTGCTATTTGGAATTACTTTTGAGCAAAACTTTTCATTTTATTTCTAGGATTTCTGAACACAATGACAAACCACTAGTCAAATAGACACGTTTTCTTTTATCTATGGTGGACAGGTGAATACCTTTCCTTAGTAAATTTTCTTTTTTTCTCGAGTTGTAACCAGAAACGTCTGCATTTACGGTGTTTATAATATTTTGCCATGGGATATTTAATTTTTCCTAGTTTCAGAGACTCAACAAAGTATTCAGGAAGAACGAGATTTTTTTCATTTTGAATCTGAAATCATTTCATTTGACTTAGCATTCCTTTAAATATTAATTCTTTTCGTTATAACAAAAAGAACATCCGGTTAAACAATTTGTTAAAGACGATAGAAAGATTATTTCAACTGCATAGAAACCTTCTATACTTTGAGCATTAACATGCTCCAAATTTGGAATGTTTTGATCTCTAATTTTTGATTCATGATGACGACAAAAACGTAAACAGACGCTATAACGATTTCTGATGATTATGTGATTACTTAATTCTTCACATTTCTGAGGTTCATAAAATTATAAAAAAAAATTTTATTTGAGAACTGAACCAAACTGAACGAGAACAGTCGGTGTTTCAACTTACCTTTCATCCACTTGACTTGAGGCATAGGAGCACCAACTGACACGCAATTTAAGCTCAAGTTACCACCCAAAGTAACTTCATTTATTTCGCTGGGAGGTTTAGAGAATGTTGGAGGCACTCGTCGGACTTTAACGTAAAGTGTTACTTTCGAATGCTCCGTTCCAACAGAGTTCTCGGCGACACATTCATAATTACCTTGATCACCTTCATTGCTGTTATCAATATGAAGATTTCCTGCAATTTATAAGAAGGAAAATTTAATTGAATAAGTCGTTTAACATAATTTTCATAAGAAAAAGTTTTTCTCCTTACTGTTCTAGTCAATTTCACAAAAATCGGGAAGAAACCTTATAAGGGACTTTCATCTTTCTTTTGATAGAAAAAATTTATTTAATATACCAAAAAAGTTAATAATTTTATCATAAAATATTTCAGAGACAGAAAATTAATAATGAATGAATGACTTTTAATGGGATCACTACCACACTTTTATGATTGCCTCATCAACGGAAAAGAGTGATAACCTTTCAAGAGACTCTGCTTTTTCCATAAGTAAGGGTGTTCTCATGAAGTTGGTTGGCTAAGAGTTTTTTTTATCTGTTTTTCAAAGAACCATAAAAAAGCGATGAATTTCCTTTTCAGAATTTTTCAATATTCTAGCGTAAAGCAAAGTTTTCTTCTAATAATTAATTTCATTCATTTTATACATACAATATAAAATTATTTTCAATGTAATCAAAATGTTAAAATTTAATTTTTTTTTCGAGTTATTCTAATTAATTAAACCATTTTATACAGCATCGCAAATGGCTTCGGTTATCATTTTTGTTAAGTATCACAAAATTATCACCTAGTGTACAAGAAGTTAAATTTAGTTGAGAAAATCCACCTAAAGTACATGTCGACCATGACCATGAAACAGTTTGGAAAACTTCACAATAAACAACTTGAACTTTAAATTTTAAATGTCATTTATTTTGATTCGTCATAGTTTTTGATAGTTTCTACAGAGTTAATCAAATCAGGAGCAAATGTGTAGAATCTTATGAGATATTCTCTTTATCCCAGAAGAAACAGGAACGTAGAATGAAATTAAATACATACTTGAAAAAAGAACCGAAAAGAATGATTCTTATCCGCCATCCTTAAGCGAAAATCATGTTCCTTTACATTTTTACGAGCCGTAGTCACGCCGCCACATAAACCCTATGGCGAAACATAAATACTTTTGGGCTTAAAGCAAATTTTTACACTCATCGGAAAATTCGACATTTCGTAATAAAACAAACCCTTCGGGCTTGGTTGATGGCTAATACTTTTCTCTCTCACAAAACCCAAAATTTATTCCATTTTACTATTAAATGATTCATCGATGCTTTTAGTGTGTGACCTGCGGGAGTTATTACTGCTTAAAGCATACAAAATATAAAAAGTACGTTGTGTTTTTTTTAAATACGATGTTAAATTTTTCCTCAACATAATAAAATAAACAAAATTCTTTTTACGTAAAAATTTGAAGAGTATGCGCTAATAACGAGATTTCCCTGTTTGATATTGTGTTACAAAAATTTTTTTCATACTTTAGTTCATCTTTTGGGGGTTTTAAAGTTGTTGGATGGATATTAGTGGCTGTTAAAAAGTTGAGGTTTTTATGCATATTTTAAAAATTTACAAAAATATTTCTAGCAATTTTCTGCCGAAGTATTAAAGATGTTTTGGGCGGAAATTATTTTAAAAACCGACACAAAACGTTTAATAGTGCTTCAAGATAATCGTAAAATGGCCCACATAAATATAAAAATAAATTAAAAATTTCTCACATTAACAAAATAGAAAATTTTACCATCACATCAGTTAATGAATAACTAAGTTTCTGGTTACAACCATGAAAGTTTTGGAACAACAACCCGTACGAATAAAATGTGTGTCCCTAGCTTAACTTAAGCCCTGTACCTACAACCAAAGTAAGGAGTCCTGAAACCTGAACACGCCTGGAATAAGAATTTACTTTTCAAATAAAAAATTTATGAATAGAGAGGTAATCAATTAAATAACACAAAATTGGTCAGCTTTTTCTTATAGTTTATAATTAATGAACATTTTACTGCAAATAATGAGTAGTATAACAATCAAATACTTTAGGTTATATTATACACATATATGTGTATATATAACTTATCTATATATCTTATACGTACATATGTATAAAGGGGTATAAGTTCAAGGTAGATACATTAAATTTAAGGCATGATTGCTTCCCTCACTTGGTACTTAACTCACCTACTAGGCCGAGAAATATGGTCTGATTCCATGTTGCAGGGTGTCGAGTGGGACAAGTCATACATTTTCAAGTATAATACAACAAACGGCGTGTATTACGAAAGTAATTGTGCTTGACTTCGATTGGAAAACCAGTTGTTTACCAAACGTACATGAGCTAATATATTGAAAAATGCATCGTTTCAAGATTTTATAACAAGAAATTTCGCATTCAATATGCACATATATGTGCATGAACAATGATAAGAATACAGTAATAACCCGGAGTTACGCGATTTTCATATCTCTTCGATTCGTCTTCTGTTTTAGCGTCACACAACCCTCGATTATCGATTATAGACCTACAGCCCCCACACAATTGTTCAGTTAATGTATTTGTTCGGACTTGTCGCGCGAAATCAACACATAGATACAACTTCTTTTGTGTTATGTATCAGCTTCTTATATTTGAATGCGTATTTGCTGTTACGCTTTTATATCCCGACTTACGCGGTGCGGTTATCACTTAGTCCCACTTATTGCGCAAGTTCGGGGTATAATTGTACTGTAAACTTTTATTTATATTAGGTTTATTTGAGTAAAACATCGGGTAACTTTTGATGCATGACAATTTTTAAATTGTTGCTCAATACCTACATCAACACGGAAAATACACTTCAAGAACTGGTTTATTTATGCCGGATATTGAATTTGGTGAAGTTGCTTCAGTTAACAAGAGTTTCGACCAATCAAGTCTGGTCCAGTTTTGTTTGGTGTGAAATTTTGTTCCAGCTTTTGAAAATAGATATCTATGTTCCGGCCAAAATCCTACCTAAACGAGTGCGAGTGGATTAAAAACCCACTATTCGTCTTCAGAACTTGTACTTTAGCTCCATTCATTTCACACATTTTAAAACTATTTAAAATAATCAAACTGATCATAATTATTTGAAGCCCATGCGATAATTTGGCAAACGATGGAAAATGATTTAGTAGATGAGTTTCATCATTTTCAACCATTTCCTTAATTTATTAATAAATAAATACTTGTTTCACTCGTAATATCGGGCTTAAATTTTGCAAACAAATTCGTTCCTTAACAAGTATTTAACATTCACGTGCGTTTTGTGATATGATATTTATTTTCCGTGAAATCTTGCCGATATTAAAGCGTAGATTTGAGTAACAGTTTCTGTGGTTCTTGCGTATGACGATCGATGTACATATATATAACTTTAACACATTGTTTATTGAAAACATCGATTTTTTGGATGCCACGAATTTATGGAATGAATTGTTCACAATAAAACACAATTTTTAATAATTAGAGATAAAGAGACAATTGAAACTATTGTTGAACTCAATTAAAGGCTCACAAAACTGAATATTTTATGTATTCATGTTTTCAATGGTCAGCGTTCAACTCCAAATGACAATTCACCCTTAGAGGGTTTAACGCAATCTCAATTGAGAGCACGAAATTACTGGCAATTTCTGAAACATTCTAAGTGCATCGTAAAACAAACCCCACCTTTTTGGGTACCGCAATTTTTGTTAATGGATTTCAATTAAATTCACTCAATTATCGATAACCCTAAAAACCAAAAGAGCAGAGTGAATTCTATAGTGAAAAATGCGAATGAAATTATGAACGATTAATTACGTCATTGTTTTACATTGTCTCCATTTTGTTTCTTTACTACATATAATATAATATCGAGTTATATTGTAACGGGTTGAGGTTACCACTTGAGTATAACCAGATTTTTGTTCGTGATGGGTTTGTGTCATTGTGTAACTTTTTAAATTATTCATGTATTTTAATATATTTATAATTCGCTGAAAAATTGCAAAACATTTCAATGAAATTTTTGAGTGATTAATGAACTTAAGGTCTTCATTCCTTACCGTCATAAGAGAAGAATCCTTCTTTAGTCGGAATGATTTGGGAAAATGTTAGGTCTTAATCCACGATAGTGATGTGTAGGAATTCGGTGAAACTTTTAAAATATTTTCCAATCTTGAAATTCTCCGTGAATAATACGAATGAAACCCAAATCAGGCAACAAGAAACAATTTGATTGAAGTTACCTCAAACCACGAAACACATTATACGCTACTTTTTCGTTGAAACTTTTTTGCACACCTTTCGTTTCACAAACTTGTTTGTTTGTGTTTATTATTAATTTATATGTACATTTTTGATTTAAATTTTTTTCTCTTAAATTTATGAAAAGTTTGTTTTTTAACAGTGAATGACTTTACAGCAAATGTTTGTTTGTGCAACCCAGTGAAAACAGGAACTCACTTATTATGAAATCATAATGTTACGTTTTCACTCTGCCAAAATGACTCAAGGACTGGTAAAAAACAACTACTGTTGCAGAAATATATGAAAAATAAAATCGAAATATAAATTGCTGAGAAAGACGACATGTAGTACGTACCATGTACTCGTAGTTGAAAGAATACAGAAACCCATCTTGCATTGCCATTGAAAAACCACACAGTGGCAACGGTAGCAAGTAGAGACATTCTACGACAACGGGAAAACCTGTAACCGACTACTGTTTCTGTCGGCTAAGAATGAGCTTTTCCGCTTCCAACTTCATACGCCATCATCAATCATCCAATGCGCTCCAACTTCCAGTCATACTCCATCATTAACGGTGGCCTGTTTTTCCGACATTTTGGCTTGGGGCTCAGACATTTATCATGTAAGCGAAGTAACTTGTTGATGATATGATTATTAATGATTTGCTTGTTTTTCCCTGTATTCGTTTCTTATGAACGTTTCCTTGGATATTTCGACGGTTTCCGATTTTTTCTATGGAAAATGATTTCGACTGTCAAGAAAAAAAGGAAGAAAATTCCCGTTGACAGCTGGCAGCATATTTCTTGTTCTTGCACATCGGGGGTAATTTTGCACGGTATAAATTTCCCACGATTTCCAAAGGAAACCGCTGTTGATTGAATTAAGCTTGACTAGCTCAATATTTGGGATTTTGTGCCTTTACATGATATCACTTTAGTTCATGAGCAACTTGAAATTTACAAATTAATGAAGAAAAATTGCTTCTTGTATTTATTCTATTTATGGACACAAATCTCATAAATTCTCGATGTTTCTCCTTTATCAAAATTTTTATCACGTTCGACAAAAGGGACTTCAAGTGAATGAATTTCTTGTTAGGAACAATTTCAAAGGGAAGCAGTCCATGAAAAGCTCCGCATGATCCGTTTTGACGTGAAATGAATTATTTTCAAGTGAATTTCTTCTTCATATTCAATGAACTCTTTAACAACAACTGTTCCGGTTATGAATCTTATAAATCTCTCCGAAAGATATTTGATGTTCACATCACAATTTTGTCTCCTTTCTCGTAATTACAGAATTTATCTTTTCTTAATAGTCTGGTGTCACCGGTTGTATTGCAAATGGAATGAGTTAAATATTGACGTTATTAAAGAGATTGTGGATATTTGATATATGATAACTGCATTATATGTTGAAGGGGAAGCTTAGAATACATGTTGAATATTACTAGGTTTAACAAGACACATTCTGAAGAGCACAGTTCATCCTGTACCAAAGCCGTTTACACCAGACCTACATAAACGCGCTCTACTGAAACGCTGTTCTTTTCAATGAAACCAATACTTTTTGGAACTGTTTCAAAAAATAAAAAGCATCCATGATATTGAGGGTTCACATTTTTTCATTTTCTTAATACGCTGAATGCAATGCAATATGTCTGAGTGGTTTCAGCGACTGACATGTTTTCTGTAGTCAATATTTGCATTTACATAAAAAGAACTGAGATGGAAGATTGAAAAAGTCTTCCCTGAATATGGAAATCTCAAAATTGATCCCTTTCTAACAAATTGCTTTGAATTAAAACGACGAATTGAATTTCTTTGAGTTTAACTTCCACAATTTTCTGCGAATTTTCTTTAATTTAAATTTTTATGATTTCCCAGTTATTGCGTGTTTCCCCTGCCATGTGAAAATATTTCTTTATTTGATATTATATAATAGAACTCCACCATCTTCTAAGAACTGTCAAGCATATTTCGTACATAAGAGAACAAGAACTTTTGACCGCTTTACCGTCTTTGGAACAAAAACACATTCGACATAAATACCTCAACTCACAAGTTTAGTTGCAATAATACACTAAGAATTTCAAACCAAGCAGTTGCTTCATACTCTTTTTTTATAGCTTGTACAGCTAAAGAATGCATGCTATTCGAGATTTTCTATATAGACGAGTCTCTGTAAACGTCTCGCGAAAACGTAGGGTTAATACAGGTGCCGCGAGATTTACATATGTACATAATAATGATGTGTAATACGAACGAAAAAGCTCTTCCAATTTCTAGATAATTGGATCTAATGACGCAGGAGGTGCAATTTGTTTCAATTATTGGTGATAACCTTATCCTAAGTGGCATTCGCTCCTCTCTCCTGGTTCATGTTCAACAGTCACTAACTTATTTCGAGTTCTTGTTAAAGGATATCAATTGTGTAAGTGCTTGTTGATGTTAGTTTTCATTCTAACGAGTAGGATAATATAGTTTCTGAAAAGTTTTTGTAAAGAATAAAATATAATGGTAGCCAACTAACGTCAGTCAAGCATTTGATTTTTTAACAGACTCCTTGACAGTATCCAAATACATTTTGGAAAATTGAAGAACCTTGGTACTAAAGTGACAAAAAGAGCGAAATTTTCATATGCATGAACTTCAAAACCAACCAAGTTGGCTAACATGTAGTCAAGTTAAGTTAATGATTGGCTAGAATGCACTGTAATAGTCCCTAAATCTATTGAATATATAATCATGGTAACTTTAAAATAAATAGCTACATGTAAGTTGAAACTTTAAGAAAATAAACTAAATAAGCTCTTTAAATGTTGCCGAAATATTTATTTTTCCATACTGAAAGCCACAAATTTTCCCCCTTGCTACAGTGAGTGGAAAAAGTATTCGTACGACGTCTAATTTTTCAGAAAAAGACGAATTTTCCATATTCCTTGATATTTTTTTCCAACGAAAAAAATTTTAATTATAGAACTGAATATGCTTTATTCATTACGTTAACAATATTTAGTTAAAACTTTTACATATACTTTTAAAAAATTAAAAACAAAAATTTGTCACACACTGACGCGCAAAAAGTATTCGTACGGCAACAGTTTAACTTTTATTAGGCTTAATGGTTTACTTAAATGAGTTTGCCAAAGAGGTTCTTTTAATAAATACCTTAAGCTAGTACAATATTCACTCCATTCGAATAGTAAAATTCATTGAATTTGGTCAAAATGTCGCGAAAAGGCTCAGAAGCAACAAACAGTGAAAGGTAGCTTATCAACAGGCTCCACAACAAAACGTGGTCCCTTGGAGAGATAGTAGAAGCTGTTGAGAGGTTTACGTCAACGGTATAGTCAATCAACGAACACTTTTCAGGAAGAAAACGCCTCAAAATATGCGAGGAAACGGACGTCGCCGAATCATAACCGATACAGACAGTAACTTTATTCTACTGCAAGTCAAGAAATACTCAAAATCCAGCACTCCAAGGATTGCTGCTGAACTGTTAAAGCTAGGTACCATGGTTAACGCTTCAAAAGTACGGAACACGCTCCGCAACACTTATTTCCACGGACGAAGAGCACGCAAGTAGTTCCTCGTACGCAAAGTGAATTGTATGAAAGGACTTCACTTTGCTAAGGAGCATCGAAACACCTACCTTGAAGCCTTCAACAAACTTTTTGGACAGAAGAAAGCAAGTACAACATCTATGGCTCTGATGGGAGCCGCCAAATATGGCAGCAGCCGAAGACCGAGTTGCAGCCTAAGATCTTAATTTCAGCCTTGAAACACGGAGGTAGATCCGTAATGGTGTGGGGGTGTATGAGCGCAAAAGGAGTAGGTAATCTGCATTTCATCGAAGGCAAAATGGACCATATGGTATATTGTGACATTCTAAAGAAAAATTTGTCTTCAAGCCTGGAAAAGATGGGTCAGGGAAATTGTTTACTTTTCCAACAAGATAGTGACCTAAAACATTTGGGGATAGATACCCGGATGTGGCTGCTCTCCAACACTCCAAAGCTCCTCAAAACCCCTCTTCAATCCCCTGAACAAAATCCAATAGAGCATTTGTGGCAATATTTGGAAACTAAAATAAGCGAAAGGGATATTTTCAATAAAAAGTACTTAAAACCGCTTTAAAGGAAGAATGGGAGACGTTACCTGGCTCGTACTGCACAAAATTTATCAAATCTATGCCCAATCATTTTAAGGCTGTAATAGCTGCTAAGGGATATCCAACTTAATATTAAATGAAGCTGGTTGGCGAAAAAAACAGGGTTAATTTTACACAAGAACAGTTACCGTACGAATACTTTTTGCGCGTCGGTATATGACAAATTTTCGTTTTTTATTTTTTAAAAGTATATGTAATAGTTTTTAACTGGATATTTTTGACGTTATGAATAAAGCATATTTAGATCTATAACAATAATTATTTTCGTTGTAAAAAAATATCAAGTAATATGGAAAATTCGCCTTTATCTGAAAAATTAGGCGTCGTACGAATACTTTTTCCACTCACTGTATGTAAAAGTGACCGAATACTTTAAAAACTTTAACCGCTGTATCTAATGATGTTGTAGTGTTTTCTTAAATTTTTTGGATTCATCTACTGTAAGAAGTCATCGTAAAAATTACAACTTGTTAAAAATTTAGGAAAAAGAGTATAAGGACAGCTTGAGTTTCTTTCACGAAGCTACAGAAAATTTGAGTGCAAAATTAGAATTCCGGTGCATGGAACCAGTTCAAGTGCTAAGGGAAAAACAAGATGCGAAATAAATGGAAAAACTTTAAATTTCTACGAAAACTCAAGATTTTCGAGTGGAAAATACATTTTACTTAGTTTTCCATATAGAAATTGTTTCTATTTGACCATACATACACATTTAAAGCGGAGAAAAAACACTTATAAAATTTTGATAAATTCTCCTGCGGTTTTAAAAGTCCCTATTGCTGTCTGTTTTACATGTCCTACCTTTTTCCGTTCTTTGACCAAATTATTCTTTAGAGCATCTTCGAAGTTAAGTTCCTACAGTTGAGAATAAGTGAGTATGTTTTATTTCAAGACGTTTTGTTCAAGACTAGCACATGTCTATTAAACATTCATTTAAAATATTTCTCTTTGATTTAAAAATTTTCAAAGCTTAGGCTTTTATTATGGAAACATATGAAGACTGTTCTAGATCCCACGGAATAAAGGTTGTTCTATAAATGAAATATGAAATCATGGAATTTATTTTGTTATTATAGTTAGACCTATACAAATTTACGTCTTATTAGTTTCAGGCTCAATCGAGAACAGCGTTTAATGTAAGGTTTTGGTAACAAAATTGGTATGAGTTCAAAGTTCAAACTAACATACATAAAAATAATACTTTTAAAAAGCTAATATAGTATGAAAAACAATAGAAAACTTAAAAATTACTTTTATATCCTGCGTAGTGTAGAAATATATCAAAAAAATTATAGTATCAAACAAGGATTGAAAGACAAGTGCGAATCTATTACAGGCAGTTTTCGAAAGTCATAAATGATTCGTGTAGCTGATGCTTTCCCTAAGGTTTAACCCACAAAAATAAAGTAAGCATTATGCCATCAATCAGATTCTGGTGTATCATAATGTGGAGGAATTTGTCTTAACTTTTTTTAGCAAAATTTTTGAACATACTGTAAGGTTTTGATGTTAACTTTTTGTGTCAAGTCTTCAGCAAGTAGGTACTTTGAATTGAGTCATATTACACTTAAGTATAAAAATGAAACTACAGAAGAATATATGGAAAACTTACTCGTAATATATCCTGGGAAATGTTATTTTATGCTTTTGCTCAAGTTTAATGGTAAATATGAAAAAAATGACAAACATTTTCAGAGTCTAAAGCTCAACGATTTATGGAGGGAGCTGAACATACGACAATATAAAGATTTATTAGAATCATAAAAAGTATTTTGCTTAGATCCGTACATTCTCTATCAGCTCCCGGTTACTTAGGATGCGAATTCTTTGTCCAACTTTGTCCATGAAGAAATCTGGAATCACCTGGATAGCTTATCCAGTAGTCCAGATTTTGTTGTATGATTTGAAGAGAAATTTGACTAAACCTGCGCATAGCTTTAAAATCGGATAATGAAAATTGTCTTAAGTGATCATAGAAGTGATTTACGAAGAAGTTGATGGAACGATCAACTATTCAAGAATATAGTGCTGTTAAAGAATTATTGAATAGCTTGGTTTCGACATGTGTCGAAGAATCATTCTTTGAAAACTGAAATGAATTGTTTTCAAACAGACACACATGGAACAAATATATGAATTTATACAACATAATACAATATTAGACTAACTGTACTTTCAAAAATTAAAAAAACTTTGTCTGTAAGTTTTCGAAATGTTTCTATCGTTCTGTTTGGTATATTTTATGACAGAATGGAGCAGTTTCTACATATTATGCAAACACTTTATTCATGAAGAGTTATATAAAATAATAGATATAGTATTATATAAATGCATATGATGGGAAAAATGTAGAAACAGAAATTCTTGAGTAACTTCTAAGTCTTCTCACTAATTATGCATGGCCTGTAACTCAGTACATCTGTTACTGCTTTTCATCTTTTCTTCGTTCAGGACGAACAAGCAGATACTATTCATGCAAGAAATGAACACCGCAGAGTTGAAAGGGAAGGAATTTCAATACCATTTTATCCTGTTTCCGCTAGGGTTGGAGAACTGAAAATATCTATCACATCAGGATTTGAATGAAAATTTTAAGTGATGACAAGTCGTCTTGCAATTCATTTCAATCTTGTCCGTTTTTTTCAAGTTTCCCATCGTACACTGTAATTTGTGTTGATGCTGTGATATAAGAGCACAGTTATATTCATTAAGTTAAGAATATTAAAATAATTTCCTTCGAAGAAAAGTGGAGGCGATATTTCTATTTAACTTTATTCAAAAAGAAGATGAAAGCGGCTCGAAATGCTCTTAAATTGGATAATTGTACCAAAAGAATCCTTAATTAAAAAGGGGGCATATTGAAGATGTATTGCTTTCAAAAATTGTGGCAATTGTTGTTCTATGGTTTTTAATAGCCTTTAAATGTCGTGAATCTTTTGTGAGGCTTATAGTCGCGAATTCCTTAATTAATTAGATTCATAATGAATTTAAATATTCTAAACAAGCCAATTTTTCGTATTCCTGAGAGAGTCACAATTGAAAAAGGCTCCAGGAAAATATGTCTAATCAAAGCAAGATTCTCAATTTCATTTTGTATGGCGTTTTGCTAAGACGTTGTAACAGCATGTTTCATTAGTACCATTCGACATTAGAAATAGGGAATCTTCAATTCCAACCGTAGTTATTGTGCTATTTAGAGTATCTTCAATGATACTTTGAAGTTTTCTTTCAAAAGTTCACAAGTGGAAACAAAACTGAAAAGTGTAAGGATCTCCTTATGAATGTTTTCTTCATATAGAAGAGCAAGTTGTTACATAAGGTTTGCTTGCTTGTGTGGAATATTAGACAAGATAGCAAAGTTGGACGTTGGTCTAGTCTTCGGAATTAATTATAAAAGAACCAAGTATGAAAAGTTTGATGTCTTGAAACTTTCTTATTATGTCAGGGTTTTTAATGTTGTATGCTCTGTAAAAGAGAACTTGAAAATCGTTTTTTTTTTTTAAAACTTATCATGCAGTTCGATAATTACATCTGCTGAGTAAAATGCTTTGTATAATCTGATTCCATCGAACGTATTTTGGAATCAACAAATGCAGATGATGTTTCACAGATTACTTTAATTTCTTATAGAAGTCATTGAAGGGCATTGATTAAAACTTTCCATAGGAAGAATAAATTTAAAACAATGTTAAAACATTATCCTCAAAGACCTACAAAATCCACAACGTAAACAGAAAAATGTATCTTCTAGGAACACGCAAGATGATTGTAACTACATATGTATATCTAATAGTCCCTCGGATGTCACCCAAAGTTTCTAACACTAACTATAGATCACTTTAGAAATTTCGAAATCGATGAAGTTTATAACACTTAACTGGCAGTGAATTGTCACGCACGACAGATACTTTATAGATTTTTAGATTGACTGTTTGCCATTAAAACAGTATTTTTCAAGGACTCGAATTTGGTGCAATGTATGACATACAATGTAAATTAAAAAAACACTCTTGTGTTCTAGATAGTCAAAATAATGTTTTAGAAAAGAATGTATAGAAATATTGAATAGCACTTTAGAAAAGCACAATCAAATGTATCCAGTTTTGAAGGAAAATAAAATATTCTTTAACGAATTTCTTCTATGAAAAATCCTAATTCTTCAATCATAACATGTGCAAAAAGACAAGGTTTATTTCAAGCCTACTCCTATCAAATGTTATAACATTATTATAGTATGAGTTCATCAAGTCACTTTCAGCTTGAGGGAAATATGTATGGCCATCCGTATGAACGCCATGGAACATAAATTGTGTTTAAATGTTTAGTGGTTCATTGCAGAGCGACATGGCGCAGGACATGCAGCATAAAAACTAGATGAAACGAATCCTTTTTCGGGATACAATGGTATAGAAGAAAAAATGGAATTTAAAACAGTACAAATTGTTGCAAAATACTGTTTTTAAAAAAAGTATTTTGTATAAAAACTCAAATTAATGTTATTTGAAATGGCCACCCGTAAATGCGCGATAGAAAGGTCAAAATATCGCAAAGCGGATAAGATTTAATGTGGTGGGAAAAAGAGATAAATTCACAAATGGATGGACACAATACAACTCAAAACATGAATGCTGAAAAAGGATAAACTCAAAATAAAAATAAGTTCAACTGCAATTTAAAACAAAAAAGGACCTCTACTAAAACATGCAAGAATGAAAAAGGATTAAAACGCATTTCCAATATTTATGAGTGTCTGTATAATACAATCATGCATGGGAAACCATATCCATAGCAGTAAGCTCATCTGAGGGCTGCGGCGGGAATTCTCGGAAAATTATGGCATCATTTTCACACCAACCGTCGTTTAGCTTAACGTTTACGACCATGAGTGTTCCGCCGGATTGAAAGGGTTGCCTATTTCGGGTTGATTTCGGTGTGCAATGTATAAAATCCCTGGGAAATTTGATGAACTAAAAAACCTGATGAATAGCTTGAATATGTTTCTTCTTTTACCATTTCACATATCACGTGCGGTTTTGTTATTTTACTACTAAAACAATTTTTGCATATGCTTTTGTCTCATTTTAATTACATCAAATAAATTATTTTGAGACTATCATTGCTGAACATGCCGTTGCACTTTTCTAACGAAGCATTTACAAGATACTTCATCATTTCGCTAGATAAACAAAAATATATAGAGTTATCCCGAGTCGAAAAATTGGGACTCAATGGACTTCATTTTGTCCTCAGGTAGACTTATTTAGGCTAGTTTGGTCCTCATTTGCCTTCTTTTAATCTAAAATGTCTCAATTTTACCTAAAATATCTCCTCTTAAACACCTCATTTTGACCTCAAAGGCTTCAATCGACTCGAATTGGAAAATCTCAATTCCTCAAAAGTCTCATTTTGTCCTTGTGTGGAAAAACCGCGGATAAAATGAGGATAAATGAGATTTCTTAATTTAAAAAAAATATTAAAGTTGAGAACAAAATGAGTCTAATGAGGACAAAATGAATCCCAATTTTGAAACTTTTTGGTCTCATTTTAAACTCATTAAATGAATTATATATATGCAGTAAATAGCATATATATATGTACTAAGTGTACATATATATATATTATGTATAGTATATATATACAGAAAGAATATATTATTAGGGGGGACAAAAATATTTTTGCAACTGCATCAATAGGGGAGGGGGGTCTCCATTTGTAACGAAAAGCAACATAGGGTAAGGAGGGGATCAAAAACCACGTTCCTTATGGACGTTCCCTTGTATAATTAAGTATTAGATATATTACCAAAAATACTCAGTAAAATATGAGTATGAGTATCATTAAATGAAACCACTTTGCATTTAAACTTGGTATGAAAAATGTAAGGAGGTTTGTAAAGGCGGCTATGCATTAGCACCAGGTGCTCGGAAGACTTTTTCAAACGGGATATCGGAAAAGTCTCATTGCTATCGTGTCAGTTTAAAATAATATGTAATAATAAAGTGTTTCAATTCATAAATCTAGATATTAAAATTATTATTAAAAGTGCAATTGTGTGTTATTGTTGTTGAAATGAACAAAATTTGTTCCAACAGAAAACCAGCAGTGGACGGGTCCTTTCAAGAGAAAGATGAAAAAATTAAAATTAATCCTGAGATCCCACCAGCTAATCGTAATCCATATTAAGCAATTCATCCATATCAATATAAAGAACATCAATTTTACCAACAAAATGTTCAATCCTATGATCCCAATTATCGCTCCAATCAATACTTTCCTAACTATCCTCCTGATTCTCCATATAAAATTAATTAAAAAATATTCTTTTGTAAACATGTATTTTCGTTATTTTTTTAAACTTAAGACACATATTGTAATTAGAATAAGTAGATTAAGGATAAATGTAAAAATGAATAATAAATAAATATAATTTTATTAAAATAATTATCTTCTTTAATAAAAGTTTTTAATTAATTAATCCAATCCAGTTTTTAATTAATTAATGAACTATTAATATTCAATTAATATATATTATTAATTGTCACTATGAGTAGAAGTTGAGGATAAATGAGGACAATGTTAAATACTTATTTTGACCTAAGATATCTCAATAAATACTCACTGACCAAAGATATACTGACCTAAGATATCTCAATAACTACTCACATGCCTCACATGAAATTTTTCTGATATTGTTAAAAAGCCTCAAATATCCTCAAATATCCTCAAAGGCTTTTTCGAGGACAAAATGAGACTAATTAAAAATCTTAACTCCTCAAAAGTCTCATTTTGCCCTGATACGGGAAAACAGCGACATAAATGAGGATATTTGAGGCTTTTTAACAATATCAGAAAAATCATGAGGACAAAATTTTTGACTCGGGCGCGAGGACAAAATAAGGTTAAATGAGTCCCAATTTTTCGACTCGGGATAGTTTCTCACTAGCCGATAATTCAAAAATGCTTGAAATCTCACAAAGTGAATGTTTAAATAGATAGTCATCCATGTTGAATTATGATTTTAGTGACAAATAGTGTGATAAAGTGAACCAAAATTACTGGACGATCGTGAGAGCCATTAAAGCCTAACAGTTTTTATCGAGTTATCATTTGCCATAAATGAGAGTAATCACAACGAACACCTCAATTTTATTTCATAAATTATTTCACAAATTTTGTAAAAATTTTTCGAATATTTGTTTGCCGAATAACCTAGATGAAAAGTCGTATAGTAAATGAGACGAAAATAAGATAATGTTAACCTCGTTGTTGTTGCTATTTAAGTAGCCGTGCGTTTATGGATAAAAATTAGGCAATATACCGAAAAATAAATAACCTAAAGTGAGTCTACATGAATTTTCATAATTTATCATGAAATTTCCTCAAAGACACAGTGAAACGTGGAATCGTTTCATTAAGGCAGTTGATGAATAAAGAGATAAATAGTATGAAATTTAAAAGGATCTTTCAGATATATCTTTCGCTGTTTTATTTTCATTACAATTTTCAAGGCAAATTGTTTTTTGCTATTCGTTATAATAAACGTTAATATTATTAATTAGAATACTGAAACCATCTTCAGAAATACTAATATTTTCGTTGTACATAGCTTGCTAAATTCATCCCTAATGTATTTCATAAATTCTGGCTTCTCTTTTTTGAGATAATGATACAAACATCTTTGATATTAGATATTAGTAGATATTATTGTTTGCTTAGTGTTTTTCGGCGAACAAAATGTTTAATGTATGAAGACTTTCCTTGATATAAAGAGTACCACCTTAAATCACGTATGATTACATGTATGTAATAATAACATAAATAAACGTAACAGTAAACTTACTTGGAGCTGACAGCAATACACGTTGACGTTAAATTTATCGCAGAATAATTCATATAGATTCTTGAAAGCGTGAATCTCCTAATTTACCCTTCAACAGACTACTCGCTTTATGACTACAGGCGGCTCCACATATGTGGTATTCGGCGAATGCCGAGCAAAAGTTCGCCGAATTCCAACTAGAGTGGATAGGTTGGTCACGCATTGGCAAGTAGTTTGCGCTCGTGCTCGCCGTGCTCGGTATGTTGTCGGTTTTATAAGCCACATCAAAGTGGCCGAATGCTCGACAAGCAATTTGGATATAATACACGAATATGTGTATACCTCTGTGCTTGGCATATTCCGAGCAACTTGACATATGACGAATATTCGTTCTTTGCCGAATGCCGCATATGTGGAGCTGGCTTAACATATTCATGTAACAAGTTAAGCTGGATTTACTGGTACGTTCATGCCGAACTCATTTTTTTAACATGGAAATTTGAGATCTCTGAGAGAGAGCAAATTTTGCGGCGAATTCAGTTCTCTCTCTGCCAAAGTTGAACCAACTTCAACTTTCGTGCGGAAGATTTTCGTTTTCACCGTAAATGTGTTCCGCGTCGCGTCGTTCAATTTGTGGATTGCTTTAAAAAGTGCGTCAGATTCACGACGAAGGAATGAATCATGAGCAAAGATACTCTCTTCGTGGCAAATTAGTTCTGCACGCGCAGTGAATCCACCTTTAGAGCTAGGTCGTCAAATGCTACTTAGTGTTGTTTTATTATCCAGTTTTTCTGTTTCACATTGCATCCTTGTTCACGTATGGTACAAATGCTCAATGGACTCATGCCTTGAATTTTTTTGCTGAGAATGTTGATGAGGTGCTTTTTGTGTATCGTGAAAATATAACTTGCAATAGAATTAACTTTCCAACTAATTAAATTATAACAGTTCTCTCACTTTAAACCATGATTAAATAACAAACGTTGATTGGACAACTTCTTTTAAAGGTATCCAAATCCTCAGTAAAAAAGTTTTCATATATAATATTAATATTATTTGTTAAGTAACGAAAATTCATTCACTTATCATCCACTTCACTTCTATCAATAAATAAATGAATAACAGACAGTGAAATGTTCTTCAATTACAATATTAAATGTATAAAATGGTTGAGAGCGGTAATTTAGCCGGAGCTGCCCACCTGACACACGTGCACCCGCAAATGCACATTGTCCCGAAGAGGGTACTACACATCCATTAAAATGATGTACGAGTGTCAATAGACCATTAATTTTTTAGGTTATACTTTTATCCGCTTTGCATTGTCAGCTAAATTACTCCAAAAACTACAATATTGCCATATTCATTATGAGTTTCTCATTCCGATGGTGATAGAGATACGCCATATGCTATATAATGAACAGATGAACAAAATACAAAGATGTTAAATCTGATTATGTGTTTTGTAAAATTTTATAGTATCATTGTAATACACACAAAAAGAATTATAGTTTTATAAATCTGTAATAGTCTTTTGTTAACTTGTTCATATTATGTGGTATATATGGACATTGGTATAATTCTTACATACATATACTGATAGTATTTGTTATCCATCATAAAAGCATACATGAACCCTAAAATCAATTATTACTGGAAAGTTAAATCAGAACTTGATCTATCAATCATGAAGTGCATAGGAAAGATAAATCGCCAACACGAAAAGCAACATAAAAATTTAAGTATTGCTTGGTTTCCTTCGTTACTAACGTTTAAAAATTTCCACAATTGCTGGCTGTTCCGTATTGGACAGCGATACCTAATGTGAAAAGGACAGGATATTTTGCCGCTTTTCCTTAAAGGAACATTCTACTTGGTATCATCTAGTTTGGATATTGTACAAACATTCACTCATGTTCTATAAATATTTGCTTGGTTTAAGTCATCCCTTCCTTTCAGCGAACCTATTGATTTCCTGATTTCCCTTTTTATTTTCCTGTCATGATGTTAGGGATAATATAACCCAACCGGCAAGGAAATGGTTTGCAGATTTTTTTTTGCAGTTTTTCCCACTTATTTTTGAGGGAAAATCATTTCGATTGAATGATTGAAAGAAATTTTTGCATATGAATGGAAAAACACCTCCTAGGAAGATTTCATCCCACACGAGTAAAAAAAGGATGAAAAATGATGGATTAAACTAATGGATTTAACATATTTTCAAGATTAAAAGTAAACCGACTTGAAAAGGATATCAAGGATATCAAGTATACAAAATTGATTTCTTTCATAAATGATTTTTCATTTTTCCAAGGAATCTACTCAGGATTTTTTAATTTTTTCAACCGTTCTCCAGTCAACGAGCTATCAATTTCCCTTTTTTGAAGCTTTCAGCAGACCTCATCCTAACATATACATCCATATAAAGGACAGTGTGATATGCAAACTGACTTTCAATTTTGGTGAAAATACTTTGTTCATTTTATTTTGCAAAAATTAAAGATTTTAGAACGTCATTCTTGGACAGAGGAAACAACATATAGAACTAAATTAATTTTATTTTTTAATAATGGGGTGCGATGTATCATATTATTTTGTTGGTGTTATGTGGAAGTTATCTAATAACAAATAAAACGATTGTGAAACGATGCAGATTCATAATTTACGAGTAGTTTAAATTTGCACGAAAAGGTTGGAGCTTGCCAAATAGTAATCGGACTTAAAATATTTTCCCTGACATGTAGGAGTTTCCCTATCATCTATGTAGGAGTTGAGTTGAGGCCACATTTGTGGTTTATAAGGTTACATCGCTTCATGGTAGAACGCTCTCGTATTATAGTGTTTTCGTCATAGCTGGTAAATTAATGACACTTTAGTAAGCCAATCAGAGTAGCCTCACGGTCAAGAAGGAGTCAGCTTCGTCGAGTGGAAAATAAACTTGAAAGCATGAGATTTGCCAAAAATTTTATCTGTTCACATAATTGATGGAGGAATTTTAAACCAGGGGCCTTGGCAACAATTACAAGTCTTCATTAATCAGCAGTCATTTATAAAACTTTATTAACGAAGAAATTAATTGCCAATAAAAGGCTGAAATTTCTCGACTGGGTGCACCTTAATCGTTTTGACAAATTAACTTTCACGTTCTAATTAACATTTGACTATCAGTGAACACTTTGAAAAGGAGAGCGCGAACATACTTTGTTGAAATGGGAAAAAAGCACTAGCTACCTATATAGGTATACTCGCAAATCATTGATGATATTTGCCTCTAATGTTCGTTACATTTGTTGATACCTATCGTATGACATGTAATATCTTTCGAGTAACAAATTATGTTGATAAACAGGCAATACCTTATACATAACATGCACGCACATATATGTAAATATGAGAATAATATTATATTTGATTGTAAAAACGTTGAACGTTTGATTTGAAGTTCCGTAGTACTAAATACTGAATAATACTATGAAAACTATAACACTGATAGTTATATAAAATATCGTTCTACTTTATACCTTCTGCAAGGCGTTGGAACTGAAATGGAATTTTGCAATCACATAGAACGCGAAGTTTACTTGAATGGAACTAGATTCGGTGAGAAATTAGTGAAAGAATAATAAATTAATTTGGCTAGCATTTAGGAAACTTTTCTCATCAAGTTATATTCTAATCTAATTTCAGCGTTTTAAGAAATTTTAATTTAGTTCCTTCTGTCCATGCTATAAAATAGCCATGATGGCATTTCACCACCAACAGATCTTCGTTAGTTTAGATAACGTATATAAGTGAATAAAGGATTTGCCTGGATCAGGGAATGTGGTTATATGTATTGTTATTTATCTGAAAATTTTCTTAAAGTCACGGAAGTGAAAAAAAGACTAAAAACCGAAACGAGAGCAATATAAGTCACGTTCGTTCTAGCACAGCTTGTGTTGAAAGCAGAAAAATTCGTGATAGCAATTTATCTAGTATTCGAAGAATTTACCCTGCAGGGAAAATTTCTTTTGAATTTCACATAAGCATGTTGTTCGGGTACGTGTAAAGTATAAGGATCATTTTTTCTTCCTTTTTTTAAATATATGTGTTTCGAACCGACAATATATTAAAGTGTACGCACTTAATTTAACAGATGGTGCATGCTAATATCTTTGTATATTTAGTTACACTTTTGGGTTAGAACTTTGTCGAAAGGCTGTTTTTCAAAGGAACGTGTGAGTCCTTTCCTTGTATCAAACTTATATATGCGTGCATGTGTGTCTAAAAATTTTTGTAGCATATATTAAATAAACCTTCTCAAATAAGAGCTTTACTGGGACATCTACTGTGGAAGGAGGAATTTTCGTTAGGTCAAAATTTTGGCCTTTTCCTCAGTGCTTGAGGTTACTGGTGAATAGAACTGTTTGGTTTGATTTTGTAAATAAACGTATCAATTTATTAGCTCCACTAAATCATGAAAGACTCGGTCGACTGTCTTAGTATGTAAATGAATTTGTTATAAAATTTAATACGACAGGATAGACGTCATATTAGGACTTCATAACAAATGCCGAAGAATCTTCCTGAAATTAGATGACAAATATCGCTCAATATATTCGAGGAAACACCGAGTATTTGCTTTTATCTCTAGTTATTATGGTGCATTGTTATTACACAGGTTTTTCATGAATTTGAAGTGTAATGCGTGTATCTTCATTTAAGGAGCTTTAAGAGCCATATTCCTCTAATGCGCCCATATGATTTTTGGTATGCACAATTTCATCTCATTCCTAAAGAGAATTAAGTAGCAGAGCTAAATAACATATATGTGTGGGTAACAAGAAAATGTTATCAAATTGTCAATGTTTCTAATTCATACACCAGAAAACATCTAATTGTATGCATCAAAGAAAAGAAGAAACAAGGAATTATCTGAACACAAACATCGTGTGAAATAGTAACCAATCACAAATGCGGCTCACGAACTTGGAATTACAATAAACATTCACAAGTTCTTATCCAACTTTAAGCTAGTATTTGCAATGTCTTTTCCCAAGGTTTCAATTTTAATCCCATCCAGGATATCAATTAAACACCCTATTTGACCATGTCATTGGTTACAAAAGAGGAATTTCGATTCAATTCACAATTTAACTTGATACCAGAATCCTTCGTATGGGATTCGTACAGCTTCAATTTACTTTTTTCCATGTCCTTTTCATATACAGTTTGCAGGGAACCGAAAGGAGCCATTCATCCTCTCGTTGGTGTGCTACTGCCTATCAATTTATATGATGAAGAAGTTACTGGAACCCAAGAGAATCGTTCTCAGTATGTATTAGACAATGTTTTACTATTAACTCAACATATTTTATATATTTACATTTCAGTTAGGTCACTAAGTTTTTAAAAAGGATTGTAATGCACAAGATACTGTGAAATACAAAAAAGAAGAGTCTAAGAACAATCGGAATGAATTCGTTATCCTTTTTTCCGAGCATAGAAACACCAGAGACACCACCTCAAACTACATAAGACTGTAGTGTGAATTTAGATTTATTCGTTTGGATTTCGGTGGCAGTTGATTTTCCACTACATATCCTTAACAAACGTAAATCCTTAAGACAGATACAAACATAAATTTATTTCTACGTGTGGATAAATATACGTAAGCCCAGAATATCCTTGTTTACTCTTATGGAATACTAAAGAGACTCTTCTGCTTTGGTTTTGGCTTTGCTTCTACTCCTTCTGTTCTGTCCAAAGTCTACAGTTCCTGGTTGACTTCGACTTTGATGTTTTTTTGGTTTGACGGTATGTGGAATATATTGTAGTATGTGGTGTATATGAATTTGCTCGTACTCAAAAGCTTAAATTTATTTATCAGAGTTTATAACTAACATAAGGTCACCCCTGTGGCATTATTCACTGAAGTTGGAGTTTTCTTCTCAGTTACATTTTTAAGGATCCTGAGACAATTTCGGGTTTATATTATACCTAGATCTATGTACCCAGATACCAAGATGGAAAATTCAAAGACTTTGGGTTAGTTATTTTTGTGGTGATATTTTACAAAAAAAAAAAAACATTTTCTATAAATGCAAGTTGAATTGTCTAAAGCGCAACTAAATAAAAATACTGAGAAATCGTTGCATACTATATAGGAAGCAATACTTCAAAGAGTTTGAAGCAAAACATTTGAGCGTAATTTCTATGAATGCAAAGTCTTTGATATGGTACAGATGCTTTCTCAAGCCATCTAGCCCAGGTAAATTAACGTATATGTAGGTATACCACCGCTGATGTTGGTGACTTTCATGAGTCTTTACTTAAATTTGAAAGTTTTCTTTTGATTTCAGTCTTAAACATTCGCCCTTTGATTAGTTTAAAAAGGTTTTTATTAGGTTTGGTTTTCACATTCAAGCACACATTCCAGATGAGGTTTCCTTTTAACTTCTGTGGTTTCATCAATTTACTCACAACTTTGTTTTATATGCACTTTCATGAGAACAGGAAATGAATAGAAAGCTTGCGTAGTTATTGGATTACAAGGAATTGTTCGTTAAAGCTGAATTCACTATTGCGTTGTTTTGTCGGTAATAAAGGAAAGAAAGGAAATTTTTTTTCAATTATATCTAATATGCTTCATTTCCGGAATATTTTTCAGAATATAGTAGTTTTTTACTGTATTCAATTTTGATTCTTTTCAGCCAGTTCAATACAGTCTTGATGTTGCAAAAAATTGCTCATGAGAAGTAAGAATATATGAGTTGCATATATGTAAGTACATCCTTAAGGAAACATAAGGGTGGATGATACACGAAGGGAAGCAAAATCCAACTCACAATTTTATGCCTTAAAAAACATTATTTTGACAAACTTTTGTGAAGCCCTGCATAGTTGGCACTTCGTTCAAGTAGAATCAAAAAGGACGAAGAATCCAGCAGCAGAGAGGTTACACAAACACAGCTAACGACAAAGAAAAAAAGACTTACGGTAAGGCTCAGGAGGGTTGAAATCTCGTCTGCGGGCGAACTTAATATGCTACTGGAGACTTTTAATTCAGTTAATGTAATAAATATGCCCTGAAACTTTGCAGCTGTTTTTCTATGAATATTTTTCAAACTTTCAGCGGAAGATTTTGAACCGATCTAAGAGCGTGAATTTGCATTGATGGTCTGAGTTATGTAGAAGCATGTTAGGACCTACGTTTTCGAATCTGAGCTGGTATTGTTTTCAGTCCTGTAATTATTTTGGAATAAAACGTTGTATGTGAAGATGGTATTCATTTGTTCATGAATATTGTTTTTCTTAATATGAAACACACAAATTGACAATCACAAATGAGATGTATTTATTGCAGTCGTTGTTACGCTTAAAGAAGTGAAACCACGTTTTGCAGCATTGTTCTAGGCTTAATTTATTTTGCTAAACTAGAAATTAACTTCTTTCTTTTCAAATGGAAACCGGATCAAAAAATGACATAATTTCTTTATGTAATAGTACTGAAATTCACTTTAATAACCTTGCTGCCAGTATGAAAATACCGAAACTCGAACAAACGATTTAAGAAAATCT
Organism: Chrysops caecutiens; assembly: GCA_963971475.1. Lineage (NCBI taxonomy): Eukaryota > Metazoa > Arthropoda > Insecta > Diptera > Tabanidae > Chrysops > Chrysops caecutiens. The sequence continues at coordinate 35,380,592 of OZ020569.1, forward strand.
GAAATTAGTCTCTAGGATAGCCCAAACTAATGAATTATGCAGAGATTTCATCCCTCAACTGATAAACCATCCAATCAGGCAATATTACGCTTCAGTGGAGATTATTTCATAAATTATTGCTTGATATTCTTGAAAGCATGAGGGATGTTAGCTATGCATCCTTAGCTCGGAAAACACGTAGGCGATACAGGTTGTTTGTCGATGAAAAATTCTGAAAATTGCGAACCTACAATGCGTAAACATTTATAATGCCGTTTGAAAAATTCTGTTGTTTTTTTAAGATAAAAGTTTTTCAGGGACCACAAGATTGACTATTATGCGTTTCTTCTTTCAAAAATATCTTAAGGTGTATTCGCAGAAGACATATACATGCCTTTTTAAATTTATATATCTAAATTAAAATTTTGTTTGTTTCTTGTCAGTTCAAGGAAGGCCTTCACAACATAGTTATTTTTACTAGATGATTTGAAATTATTTTGGTTCAATAGCTTTACTAGTTATAATATTTGAACAAACCAGGGAATATTATATTTCATGGAGAATATCTATACTTTCAAGAAGTTAGAGCTGTAATTCACAATTGAGTGTTTTCCGAGCAAATGAGCGTTTTTATTTTTTAGAAGATTTAAACGAGCTAAGCACAAAAATTAAGCTCACATACAACAAAATGAGCTATAAGAAAATTCACAAAAGACATAAGTTAATTAGATCTTCTGGAGTTTTAATCTCGCACGATTAAAGCTTGAAGCTTCGCTTGTTTTTGGCTACTCCATATGTTCGAGTAATTAGGAGCAAGAAACCCAAAGAAATCTATAGAAAACCCAACAACTCGCAAGAGATGTACTTGTTTTCCTAGACACCATAGTTAACTAGTTTAAGCCAGACAAATTTCGAGAACATCTGTTTCTATGGCACACCAACAGTTGGTAGTGTGTAAATGATAGCTTTATTGTTGTCATGATAGCAATGCCGTCTGGAAACCTTTTCCTCCATCGTCAATCCTTTAATCCTAGCCAATTTAACACGTGTATACACAATTAAACAAGAATTTTCGTTTATCTTATAACTTATACTTTTTTGGGGTTTGCAACATTCTATGAAATCAATAGTTATCCGTCTGTTTTGATATAAATATGTTTTGTTTAGACCTTTAAATGTGTCCATAATATCAGTATTGTATCTACAAATTTGTATCCTTCCTCAGGATAATTGATTTATTTAAAGGATTGCATGGATTAAGGATTATTTAAAGCTCGTGTAATTATCAAATTTACGGTTAAATTATTAAAGTTGTGTCAGATAAAATAAAATTTATAGCAAGGATACGAGGGTGTCAGAAAAATATTTACACTTTCATAACGAACTTTATTGGTTTAATGAAAAACGAAGTTCAAAAACTATATGGCACTGAAATCGAACTCATCCTTACTCCGAATCCCCTCTTTCAGTCTTTCTACTGCGTGCAGCTATCTCTTCCATCGCCATAATACTCATTTCGAAGTTCGGAAAAACTCTTTTAATATTGAACAATAAATTCAAGTTTTATTCCCTTGGGTGTCCCGAAGGATATCTATTTTAATAATTTCGCCAATTAGCTTTTCAATTGTTCAACATTAATTTTACGAGGACCAGACCTCGTAGAGCAGGCAAAACTCAAATGGATATTCCCAGCACCCATGAGCTCAATGAATTGTTCCGACAATTTGGATTTATGTGAAAAGAAGTAATGCGGGTATATCTCCTGGGTTAGATATTGTTCCTTCTCTCCTTGCGGACTTTTATGTTGTGATGTTTTCATCTACCCTTCGACCTCTACATTTCGAATTTTTTTTTCTCAGTTTCGCTATCTCGAAATTTTGGAAAGTTTCTGTCGTATATTTTCAGTTGTTAGGGATGTCTCGTGGGTGAAAAGTTTTTTAATTGAAAAATTTTCAATTTTTTTCCCTCATTTTCGGAAAAAGCTTAGAAGCAAAGCTAAAATGGCTAAGGATATCCGTATATGATTATAATAGTCTCATTTTATATTAAAGTTGAAAATTTCTTTCCACTTACAATATTTTTCGTTCTGAGAATCATTATTCCTGGCTTCTTCAGTTGCTTTCCAAATAAACGAAATTAGAGAAGTTATTTCGGGCAAAAATTTCGTTTTTTCGATCCAACAATTTTACAACAAAAATGGACTATGATCCTGATAAAGACCGCACCAAGAAAAAAAAGGATTTTCATATTTTCCCTTTTTTGGGCGATTTTGGATACTTCGAGAAAAGTTTTATACTTTTAAGAAATTTTTGAATATTATTTGAATCAAAACCAAAAAGGCACATCGCCCGCGGTGTGGTACAATTTCCGAACCGTTTCTGCACCGCGTCACTATCTTTGAGTGATCCCAAAGCAGAAAAAATGCCAGGCTCCCTTGGGGTATATCCAACTTTAGCTGAAGATCCATTTTTTTGCCATTATTATTTTAATGTTTTCATTGTTGCTGTTAGTGTTTGTGTTATTGTTTTAATGTTATGCCTACATCAAATCTCTGTATATTCTCTGAATATTAGAAAATAGTAGAAATGGCGAGTGATTCTTTTGAGTTTTCTGATTTTGACTTCCTCCAGGCTAAATGTCAAAATATCTTACAGAACATGACAATTAAATTCGAAGGAAATTCCATTTTTTTTTGGTCTGCTTATTTGCTTTCATGTGCCGTCCTCATTAAAAATGTATAAAACTTATAAATTAAACCATTTTTCAAACAATGTAACAGGGTTTTGTATCATACTATTATAAATGCTGATAATATTGCGGAGTAAAGAACTAAAAAGAAGTTGACTCGAAAAATAAGACTCGAAAAGTCAATGGTGTTATAGAGATTGATTACAGATTTCACTTGCTTTCGAAGCGTTGGTGAATTTCCCACGCTCAAGACATTTCAACAAGCAAGAATCAATTCTTTGAAATTTCATATTAAAGGAATGTTCACATCCCAACGTCAGAGTGGAAAATGAAAGCTCTTCGCCGGTAAACTAATTTTGAATTTTCGCATCCCATAGTGCGCTTCTTTAATTAGCACCATTATTGAATCCATAATTAAACACTAAATATTTAGTGAAGAAAACTTAATATTTAGGATGTGAGCGTTCCTTAAGATTGTCAAGTATTTTAACATGTTCTTAACACCTTTGCATTTCGAGGCGGTTGTACCAAGTTTTTATATCTATGTAATCTATTTCAATCAGTGGTACACTTTTCACTGTTATCGATATTTTGATCATAACATTGATTCCTTCCCCGAAGGATTAAAAACTGTAAACAAGCTTTCTCTGGAATGTAAGAATATTTAGAGCAGCAAAATAATACTTTAACTTACCCTCCTTGAGAGAATATCGGGGATTCTTCATGTCAACTCTCGTTTGGTTTTTCATCCAATATATTTTTGGCGTTGGATTACCCTTTGCTTTACATTGGATCATAGCCGTGTGCCCAACTTCTACCACACGTCGTATAGGTTCGGTTGTTACAACTGGAAAACCCGGTGGTGTCTTGTCAGCTGAAAAATTATAATAAATAGAATATATAGAACGTTATATATATTTGTAGAATATGCAAAGAATTATATAACATAATAATATAGGTATGAAGACATTAATGACTTTTATCTGACACTCTCTGACTATCCTTTTGCAGGTAAGCAACACATTTAAAGATCTTATAAAGGAGAACTGCTGCAAATTAAATTTAGATACTATTACTAAAAGGGGAAGAAAAGATTCAAAAAAATTCATCTAACTCAAGTTTTCAATTAATAATTTAATGAAATTACACTAAGTTTACTTATAGGATGGTGCTGTATATGAACCTAAATTTGGAGGTTTGTCAAAAGGAAATAAATTCTTTTATTACAAAAGAAGTTTGGAAAAGCTGGAATAAGATTAAGATAAGGGAACATAATATGTCATCAAATCAAATTTGAAACCATATTGATTTGAGATGAAAATTGTGGCCTTCAGAATTTACACCAGCAGCTAAGTCCGAAACATTTTATATTTTCCGATGAAATACTTCAAAAATTCCTGAAAATCATCAAGGAAATGTAGTCCTAGACCTTAAAGTTCTTTAAATTCCAATGGCATTGTGTGCAGGTGAACCTTGCAAACTTCTGACTTTTTCATATTTTGTTTATATTGTGTAAAAACACATTCCGAGGTTCATTTGGAAGAATTAAATGACAAAACATAATAATTCACGATGTGTTAAAAATAAAGACATAATGCTGTTGCAATTTATTGCATTTTAATAACGTCATTAACAGACTTTTCATTAGACCATTAAATGAAGTTTATTCTTGCAAGCCTTTATAAATTTATTTCAGAATATAGTATAGCACCACGAACATAATATGAAGGATACATATGTTCCAAAATGTGAACTTTTAAAGAAACAATGAACTATGTGAGTTCAAAAGCAAAACATAATGGCTGCACAATATATGTCTGAATACTTCCACGTTTCGATCCTACATCTGTTGTAGACGAAACTTTATAGAGCACTAAAGGAAGTGCTGGATAATCTACAATGATACAGGTTTACTATCACTTAAAAGGAGCCTATTACATATTTTATCGCTTATAATCCACTTGTATTTCATAAGAAGGAAGAAATTATCTTATCATAAAAAAATTTCCAGCATTTTTCTTCTCTTAATATATATTTTGCTATAATACAAAGTAGAAAACCCAACAAGGATGGTGACTTGACTAGTATGTATATTCATGATGTCGTCAAATGGCCGCTGCTTCTGAGAATGACTGACGAGCGGGCTACTCGGGACAAGACTCAGACAATCATGTGGATAATGTCTACTGATAATGGGAAAACTACAATGTTCTAGGTGTAGTAAGTGGCTATATACATACTAGCTGCAGAATAATAAAAGTGATTACGAGATATGGAAAAAAACGAAGTAGACAAGTGGAAAAAATTTAATGGTAGCTATCCAAGCTCATTGTGAATGACGAAGGCCCCCTGCGTGCTTAGATGTCAAAGTTATGAAGGCACCATCAACGGAAAACGTGTAGGTTGTAGGGCATAATGCAGGAATTCTAGCAAGGGTATAGGAATGTTGGAAATACTCTTTGTGTATGACATATTTTAAAAACGAAATTTTTATCAGAAGAAGGAGGTTTTCTTTAACTTATAGTGAAGATGCGGTGACCTTAAGGAAGGGCATACTCACCCTGAATTTTCAACGTTCTTTTCTTATGAGAAAAAATAAGAAACCACTCTAAATAAGATTTTTTTTTCGTGTCCGCAACAGCTACAAAAGAATTGGAGCGAGGAGTTCTAATTGATGTGGAAGTCACCAAGAACTGGAAACAGAGGGTAGTGGAGTGATTTTCACACCAAGAGGCAAACATAATGTGCTGTTTAATGTTCAGTGTCACCTGCGTCTTCCAATTTCAGTAAAAGCATTTTTATCCCTAGGTTAGCAAACTGAAATGCATGTTGTCAGGGTAGAAAAACATTTCACTTTTTTATGGTTTACTTCACTTAGCGAGTATGTCCGATGCTACACAAAACTCAAAGTTCTCATTCGTCTTATGTATGTAAAGATGACTTGAGAATTTGTGCGATCAGAAAATTCTCTCCTTGATTATCCTTAAGTGTATGTTTAGACTGTCCTGTTCAATGTAGGTTCATATTGTTTTTGCCAGACAACATTAAAATTCGAAGTAGAAGCAGACCCTTGCTGCATATAAACATTCTAAGCAGACGATATTTGATATAATGCACTACAGACACCACAGAGATACATGTATATATGTAAGTGCTGACTAAAAGAGAGAAACATGTCTATCCTTATCAAATAGACACCATAGTATTAGTCATAATTTATTAAATTTATTTAAGTACAAAATTTAACAAATATCTTTGGGTTACATATTAACTGCTTTACGTATTCGTCAATTTCGACAAGAAATATCATAAGTCATATGACCATATCAATATTGATCAGAATTGTTCATTACAATTTCTATCGTCTGCATTTCTATGATAGATATTTCAGTATGCACTAATGTATTAGAAGTGCAAACATTAGGCTATATTTAGTAATTTTTCAAAGCAGAACATCATAAGCCAATAACATGCAAAATCAAGACATCACTCGGAGCGAATCCACTTTTGATTGAAATGTATGACTACAAAGGAATCGAATGATTTGACCCATCGTGTGTGCTTAAATCTATAACAACTAAGAATGGGAACCACTTTGTGAATCCTTTTTGTTTCCAAGGAGTGAAAAAACATCAAAACTTGCAAAATTGATGTGAACTAAGCTTAATGGTTGTCAGATAACAGAGAATTTGAGATACTATGAACCGATAACCAATATAGGCGTTTCTCGAGTCTCGGGGCATTTTATTCACGAACCGAATCAAATGTTTCAAAAGGAATAGAAAATGTGGAGTGTCAACTGGCGTCATAAATTCGCTATGCCACTTAAACCCATCCATTTCTGAAGAAGCAAGCATTAAAAGCAGAGAAAATTCACAAAAAGCTGTTGGTACGTTTTTCCCTTTTTTGAAAATTGAATTTTAAAAAATCTGTTCCAGTTTTCGTATTTCGCATTTTAAGCTTCAAAGATTTTCTTATTTATTCCGTATAGGCCTGTTATTCTCATAGAAGATTTCAACATAATTTCCTGTAATTTTGCAAAATTTAATACGTCTTGAATATGTGGGGAAAGCTTACTCGTCAAATATTCATGAATACTTTGAATGGAAATAAGAATGGCTTTACACTTTATCGAAATAGCGTGTAATAACATTGCTCCCACTTCTGCTTCTTATCTTCGTACAAAATGTGTCTTATACTTCGGTAGATGGCTTGGCAGTCTGGAATTCTCGCAGATGAGGTTTGCCAACTATCGGGACCCATTCATGAAAATAACTTTCTTTTAAGTTGAATTGTTCCCTAAATCCCTTTACTGGAATGAAAATTGAAATACATGCTGGTTTTGTTTCAACTGGTTCGCGTACAGATAATTCCACCGCGACTTTTATCTACACTTAGAGTGATATTTCTTTTGTGTTTCCTTGCTTTTCGACCTTTTCATAGCCTTACAACGTCTTTAAAAGTTTTTTTATATTATAGCTTGTAAAACAGTCTTAATTAATATAAAATTTGCGAGATAAGGCATATTAACACTTTTATTGGAGTTACTTTTTTCAAACTGAGGAACTCTTTTTAGGCGTCGTATTAAATCTACACTCTATCAAATCTTAAATAGAATGAATTAGAACACTATATGATGAAAGTATAAAGGTATAAATAGGATGCAGAACAAAAGGAAAATATAGTCCATGGAGTAAAAGTTTGACCTAAAAGTATTCTTAGGACTTTTATAACAAAAAAAAAATGCTTCGGATAATTGAGGCAAAAGTAAAAATTGCAATGGCCCACAAATAAAAGTTTGAATTGTTAACAGTTAACGACCAGCAAAGGTTAGAGCTATTAGTCTCTAGTAAAAGATTTCAGTAACACCATGGATTCTTGTTATTTGAAAATATTTTTCCCAATGGACACCTTTTCCAAAATAGCCTAATTTTCAGTTAATGTTTTCAAGTTTTTCTGCCGTTTACAAAAAAAATCGAAACGAAGTTATAATATCCTTCTCTATGTTTGAGGGAATGAAACTTCTCATGATTGTTCTGTACGGTTGAATTTGAAGTGAGTATTTTTTCTAAGGCAAAACACCGAGGAAAACTTTTGTGAAACACTAAGAAATGCATATGAAATGGATAAATTGTTTAATGAATTTTTAACTATAAGAGTGGAGGGAACGGAAGTAACTATTCACGAGGTCATATAAATTGATAACATGTAAGAACGCTATGCAGTAAACAGTTGCGAGTAAAAGAGGACAAAACAGGTATAATCAAAACTAAAGGAAAATATAATACTGGCAACCTTTAAGTATTTTTGTTTTTAGCATTCCCGGAACGCCATGTCGGCTGTGCAAATTCGTAGTTATTTCAAACACTCCCATATGTGAGGGAGCGATCTTTGTTACAGGATTGGTGTGACAACATAAAAAGGGCTTTGCTGTGTGAGTACTCAATTTACAAGAATTTTTCCTTTCTATATTCAGGAAAATCACATTTTTCCTGCACTACGACACACCATACTCTACCAACAGTCCAACCCTGTGCTTTTTATTATTATTATTATTTTTCTGTGTAATACCACTCACTTTCAGTGCTTCAAACTTATACCGAGAAGAGCGTTATTACATTTAATTCGGTTTCAGTTGAAAAGGAATTTTCGCTTTTTTCACTTCATGCTTTCTGTGCGGTTACAAAACGAGGCCACATAGCACTCGTCACGCTTTAGTACATAATTAAAATATCCAAAGGAACAAAGGGAATTACTTATTTTGATGCACTTCTCTTGTTGCCATGGGGTTCTTGCCTTCCACATTTGAAAGGATTTTAAACAAAACAGGTGATTTTTATGTCTTTGTGTTTGCTCTTCGGGATTACCGTAGCATTAGAAATTTTCCTCTGAGAAAATTTGGTGCTGCTGATGGTTTCAAATTATTGCCATTCAATTGTTTCGGATGTTGAGTACAACTCTTAGAGGAAAAATTTGAAAAAGCGTCAGTGCATGCAGGCATGAGTAACATAAAAGTTATTGTATAACATGATGCGCAAATTCCGCTTGTTTACTATAAGAGTGTTTGGCGTTAAGTTTTACTTTTAGAATGATATGAGATTTTCAACACATTTGGGACTCTAACTATAACTTTCACTACATTTCTGTTTGAATAGAAATTCATAATGCAGAAAAATAAATGACATTGGATTTGGGTATAATTCTAAGCGGAATCTGGATTTCGAAGTCATGGTTATGTATAGTTAAATCCAGGAAAACACTCGTTTCCTTTGCAAAACCTTGACTGTTGTTTTCTTGAACAAAAAAAACTTTTGGGAATAAAACCTTATAACAAGAGAGGAAAAGTAAAGTGAAATAATTTTTAATTGTGCTATGTTGCTAATACATGGAAACTACCCATTCAAAAATTAGGGTGAAATTTATCCTGAGAATACTAGAAGGATCTGCTTTCTTGCCTTAACCCAAGATTCATGAACATATGTATGTACTTTGCAGATACACTATTCATAAACATTCGTCAGATTTTTGCGTTATAAAATACAACAAAATACATTTGAATTTTAAATGTTGTTTATTAATCAATAATTGAATTAAATAGATATGAGAAAAAGAGCTATTCTCAGCAATCAACAAGTAATATTCCTCGCTGATCCATACAAATGAATTGTTTGCATTGAGTACAACAAAACCTGGTCATTCACCGTTTTTTATAATCACAGAAACCACAGATTTTCGGTGATCCATTGGGTTGTGCTTGAGCAGTGGACGAATTTCGCTCAGTACTTCAGTAATTTTCCCTTTCAGACATCGCTTCAAAGTGAGCATTTCACGGCGTTGAAGTAACGAAGCATCACACAGTTTTGTGGATACTTCTTTTATATACGATCTTCGGGACATGGGTTTCTTGTTATTCATTGTATTTTGTACATATATGTATAATATATGAGTAGACTAAAGTCATATTGAGAATTCAAAAAAATGTAGCAAAGTGGCCATCTGCAATCGTAACACCTTTCTTAAACATTCGTCTGTCAGACGACCTAATTTATGTAACTTCTTTTGCATATGCGCACTCTCGCATGCAACCGGCGCAAAAAGAGACAATAATAAATCATCTAGGAAGGTACCATGGAGTTAAACTTTCTATCTCTTTCGCTCTGAAAGTTATAACGGGTTACGTGATTTGCGGGGTATGTGAGACGAATGTTTCCGAATCTAGGGTTAATCTCTGAGTAAGTGGTAACAGCACATTTTAAGATATATAATGAGTATGTTCCATCAAACATTTTGAAATCATGTAGGAATTTTGCACAGTCAGTGACTGAATTCAAGTAATTAACTTATGCTTATACTCAAACTTGTGCATACAAACCATACAATAGTTCAATTTTCGATTGCAAACCATGATTGGAAAGGATAAAAACCCCCAGTGTCTAGTGAAAAGTTAATAAATTAATCAAATATCATTTATTTTCTTCTGACAAGATACATAACTCTCTATTGATAAGCTGTAGAATTTTTTGTTTGAGATTCGGTCGTGCACATTCGTTTCCAGTTGAACGAATACTATAAACAGTCACTACCACCTCCATAAAAGACACGTTTAAATCACGAGGGAATTCTATCATCCGCATCAATTCACGAAAGAATTTTCAATAAAAGTCATTTATCACTGGCACACAATCTCAGATGGCAGCGGAAACTATATTGAGTTCTTACTCATTTTTTTGGAACGGAAGTATGAAGTTAATTTTTTTCTGCTGAAGTACATTCACTCTATAAAGGAGGGTTGGAAAAAATTGAGAGAACATTTGAAAATACCAGCAAAAAACTTCAGTTAATTCGTGTTGCTATAATATCCTCATCCTCTTTCGAGAGATTGTGATCGATATTGGTACCAAACCATCCCTTATCCATAGAGCATGGCATATGTGAACATTTCTAGATTACAGAAATAAATCATTTTCAAGTCTCTGGCGTCGAAGATACAATACATATGTATCTCAAGTTTAGAAACAAACCAAAGCGTACATGGAAAAATGTGCAAGTTGCTTCCTTCTAAGGATCGTTTTCCTGAATTCGTCTAATATTCCAAGACATCAACAATACATCTTTGAATTCACTTGTTTCCTAATCTGAATCTCTAAGACTTCGAAGACTATTATGATGGAATTGCCCATACCTACATATAGCACCTTTATGGTATGTACCAAATGTGAATGTTCGTTGTTAATAAATTTTCAATTTATTTCTTTGTCAAATTTTATTTGAGAAAATCTCTGATATATACACAAACAAATAAGTTTCTGATTAATACAGATTCAGATCTTATTCAGCCCAGGGATAATATTCCCAAATGTCAAATACTTTCATTCTCATTTCACTTACGAGTTACAATCATGGATTCTTGTTTCAAAAATTTATTTTGATTTCCAGCATAACGAAGAAGGGTTTACAAAAACTTCGAGTGAATTGGGCTTATTATTTATGGTTTACATATATACACATACATGTATTTATAAATAAGAAGTATTATAAATCGACGCTATGCGCAAGGAATGAACGTAAAATAACTGCTGTCTAAATTTGGTTTTCAAAATTGGATCGTCAAAATGTGATAAATTAAAATTTCCAAGAAAGTCCTGACATACATGAATAATAAAAGCCTCAAAAACGAAGTTACTTTCAACAGATAATAGTATTAAAACTTTAAATATCATTTCATACCACTCATAAGAAGGTTGATGATTTTCAATAGTATCTCAAAACAACTCGCACTCACTCCTGAGTTGATGTAAACCAATATGATGTTGGTGGACGGCATTGTGGGTGGTTTATATAACCAAAATGTCTAGATCCGTAATTAGTTTGGAAATATTCTATAAACCTCTTCCCATATGTTATGTTATTCATTTCCTGCTGAAACCTTAAATCACTTTTCATGGTGTGGTTTTGCTTCAAAGCTACGGCAGTTCTAGTCATCTACGAATACTTTCCGAGGTTTCAGGTGGCAATCTCTTCATGTGACGGGAGGAAAATTACTTTACTCACTTTTGCAAATTTTCCAGCTCATTCCTCAGGTCAGGACATTTTGTTACTTAATTTAATGAAAGGAATGCAGTTGAACTAACTGTTAAGAAGCAGTTATCCTTCCTAACGTTTTAGAGGTAAAATCGATAAAAGCCATGACTTTTACGAAACATCTCTTTGCAACGAGTTCTGGTTTTAAGTTACACTATTTGAAATTGAAATGTTAAAATCTCATGAAGAAACTCTAAAAACTTCATGTGTTCTCTTTTAAACATGTCCAAATGCAATGCATAATTCCTTACAAAAGAAGAACCGGACAAATAAGTCAAGGACAATAGATTTTAAATTAAGACTTAAAATTCGCCTACTAATATTTGGTACATTTTTAAATCATATCGGGTCTCCCAATACGCATATAATAATTTTGACAAGTTTAACATTTTTATCATGGTGAAGTTCACGAATGAGCAACGTTTGGAAGTTATTAAAAATTATTACCGCAATTCTGGGTTGGTGATCGCAACTTTAAGACACTTAAGTCCAAATATTCACTATTGGATGTTGCTGCGCCAGTGAGACAACGCAATGGTCGAAGTACCGAAAATATCGCAACCGAGAGGGCTTCAGTTCAAAATAATCCACTTCAGTCGATTCCACGGCGTTTACTGGAATTGGGAATCACTCAAAGCACATTGTGGCTTACACCCTTTCAAGATCAAACTAATGCAAGAACTGAAGTCTCTTGGTCATTAGAAGCGCTGGAACTTTTCCGATTGTACTGTGATAAAGTTTGAAGAAAATCTTCAGTTGTGAAGCTTATTTTGGCTTAATGGCTTTGTCAATAAGCAAAATATGCGTTATTGGACAGTAAGAAACCCACATGTGCTGCAAGAGACTCCATTACAATCACAAAAAGTGACCGTGTGGTGTGGAGGTGTAATTGAACCATATTTTTTCACGTGGTGGTCATATGAAAGAGATCGAAATCTACAGTTAAATTTTATATGTGCTCTGCATCTCGAATAAATTTCAGTATAATATCTCAATTATTGTGCGTTTTATTTGAATATAAAACTGTTGTGCTCTTATTGAAAAACCCTTTAAAAATTTACTTAAGGGTTCACCTGGTCACAAAAATTTCATCTTTGTAACATCAATCAATCAATTGCGTCGTTTCCATAGGCTGGATTTCACGTAAGATTGAACGTATGATTCCGAGAACCATTAATTACTTTGGCTTCATGATAGAAAATATGTAGGTAGCCTTAATCGTAAATTCATTTACCTCATTCGAGCAAACTTATCCACCATCTACTAACTAATATCATATACAGTTGTCCAATATAGTTATGAAAATTAGCATTTATTTAATGGAATATATAGGATAACATGTAGGCCGTTAAATTGCTCTAGTAAATTCATGGGATTATGTATCTCATGTGGTTGTGAATTTAGCTAGAAAAAATTTGCGGGTTGTGGGAATTTAACGCGAAAACTTTTCTGCTTAAACACGCACTTATTCATATCTTACAATGCGAGAGCTCTTCATTACGAGATACGCAAAAATGAAACCCTAAAAGCAAAAATCCTACACCAATACCAATATCTTTGGGGAAAATGGGTACTTTTCATCATCAAGTAACAAGGCGAGTTGTGATAAGAAAGAATAATATGCGTTGATCTATACGAACACCTATTAATGTATATGCAGCACGATATAAAAAATAATAAAAATAACAATAGAGTACAAATACAGTTATAGATGTAGCCTATACTGTTAGGAATCCTCTGTATGTCGTTATAAGCCGGTGGTTTTAATACGTTTGGTCCTTTTCCATCAAACCAAAGCTTTGGTGCATAGTCCTGAATTTTCGCCGTTGTTTGTGTTAATTCAGCGGTTCGATATCTTATTTTTCTGGCTACAAACAAAGTCATTTCTGAAATTGAGCATAGTAATATATTTTTCTGTGTTACTGGCATAAAATTGTTCCTATATACATATGCCAGTCCTGAAAATGTTAATAGAAAAACGACGTCATGATGATGCCCTAGGCAGATTTGATTTGGCGGTAATAAAAAGAAAATAACAAGAAAAATAAGAAAATTCAGACAAGACCATGAAGATCATGAAGAACATATTATGGAGCTGCGCGTATGCTGTGTGTAACAATACTAAAAGGAATAACTTCCTGGGAAAGTGTTTGTATCTGCATAATTTCCATTTTAGCTTAGTATATAATCGGAGAAGAGAGTAAAGATTTTTCCATTTCTTCCCTTGAAAGATCTAGATAAGTAGATACGTACTGTGCTTTAACTTGGACTACGGCCACCCTTTTTTTCTTCCCTCAGAAATTTTGATTTAGGAACATTGACTAGGGTCTAATAATACTATTTTCAGTTTTAGATAGGTTGACAGTTTCTTTTCGCTTATTTGAGGGTGAAACTGAGTGCGAGTCTATCTCATCGTTCAGTTTAATGTTGCGTATACTAAAACAAGCGATGACTGGAAAAAATCATGACTTCGGAAAATTTTCTTTCTTAGTTATCGTTACATTATCATTATCCTTCATTTTACGTATTTTCCCCTATTTGATACCCTTAGCTTTGTGAAAAGGCAATTTTCGCTTTCTTAAGGGAAAAAATGTTGATTTTACCTTTCTGCGTGCTTAAAATTAAATATCCTATCAAATTACCTCGCTAATTTTTGAGTTTTGCAAAGTTCATTTTCTTGCTCAAAATCTTTATTTGGTGTGAAACATCAGCACATATTTTTTTTTTCACTGCGAATTAAGTTTTATGTTTAACTCGGTACCATAAGTCTTATTACTTATTATTACCCTTTCTGTTTTCTATAATTGAAAAAATTTCTAGGAAGGAATTAGCTCAATTAAGCTACTTAACTTTTACTTTCAGTTCGTTGGTCATTAGAAGAATGAGGCAATATTATATTATTGCAGATCTTCTTACGTAGCGTGAAAACATGAACATTAGATTCTTTATATGCAAAGGAAGTTGGATCATTATCGGCATCTTGCTTTTTCAGGTGAAGACCAATTTCTCCTCAGTTTCTTTTGAAATTGCCGACTATTCTTCAAACTCCCTAGAACCATATATCTTTGTTTTGGGTATTTTGCAATATACTTTTTGAAATTCCGGTGCCTGAAAATGTGGATGTAATTTCTGCCTTGCATCCAGGAATGCATACAAATCAACCATAACTACTTCACGGTATTCTCATTGCTGCAAATCAGATGCCACTAAAAGAGGCAAGAAATGATAATTAATTAAAATTGAATAGACATTAAATTTTGAGCACTAACTTTTAGATCATTCACAACTCAACGGATGATTATATTAATCCTGATTATCCACGTGCGGCAACATTTCATTAAATTAACCTGCCATTTTCACAGATAACACCTCTAGGTCACCTCTTAGTGAAGTAAAAACCGGATTTTAATCAGACTAGGCTGAGGCCATTTGTATACTTAACGCAGTCAAAACTTATCTAAAGTTGAACACGTTCACAGTTGAATAAGTATTAAAAAACATTCGTTGCATAACACTGGACAATAGCTCAAACATCCCCTCATGGGTATACAATAACAATTCGGTAAAGTGCAATACTAAATCGGATATAACGTCATTTCAACAGCAATTATTGATTCCGCACGTTTTGTACAACAAAATGTAATTTCACTCTGATTTTGATTTGGGTAGTGCTTGTTGGTGTGCACTTATCAATGAGCTTTATTACCTGTCGTTATTATATCCAGAAAAAAACTACGCTTCCTGTTATAGTCGATTTACACTTTGGTTTTGAATAATCGAATGTTTCTGACGTTTTAATGGAGTTTAACACGAAGGCGTGATTTCTTGCACTGACCCTAGCACTTGGTTTCGATATCAAAATTGGGATTCCATTTTGATACGAATCGTGATTTATTTGTTTCGGTTTTGAATATGTTCAATGGTAGAAGAGGAAATTTGGAAGGGTATATATTAATCGGAATGATAAAAGCAAAACGATAAGTGCTGAAAATTTAACGGATTGCGACACGTAAACGATAATAGCTGTCAAACTATAAATACTTGATTAGTAGGGCAATATGTCGCAGCAATAATATCATGCTGCATTATATGACAACGAAACATTTGGGTTTTCAATGCCATTTAACGATTTTAACAAGTCGGTACATTATTCTGGCACGATGAACTGTCATTTGTTTGTAATATTTTGTCCGCTGTAATACTTTAATTGTGCTAAGGGCAGATTAAAAAATTTTGAAATTTTTGGAATTCTGAAAACGCTAAATATCAATGACAAAATAGATAAAATATACATAAATAAAAAACCACAAAGCATGTGCATATTAATATTGTAAATATAGCTAAAACTCTGACATTCTGTTGTCTATTTGACGCTTTAGTTTAATAATCAAATTATTTGTTGGAGTTTTAAATCTATTTGATCAAACGGTTTTCAACGAACACCAAACAAAGTTTGCCTGAACATTTGAGTAGGAAAGCTTTTAGCCGCTTTGAAATGAACTACATAGCCCGGCTGGCGTAAGGTTAATACGTGAGGCAAACTCGTACGGTTGATTGCAATTTTCCACGATAATCATTTTGATTTGTATATTTTTTATCTATTGTTGGTACACTCAAAGGAGGAAGATAAACAAAATCATTTTGCATTTTTAAAATATTTATTTAACCCTCCTTGCACCTTGTTTATTAAAGATCTAATTTTCAGTACACTACCAGTCGCGGGTAGAATCTGACCACACAAACGGAAATAAAAAAGCACGTGTGGTTGTGACGCATATTAAAATGCACCTGAGAGGTACTGGTTTACACCCTCCAGGATATCAAAGAAGAGCAACCGTCTATTGTTCATATTTTCCGTAGAATCAACGAAATAATTTCGCTGCGGAGTCACAGACCGCGCGCGACCGTTTATGTCAGGCGCAAGGGTGCAACCACTGGAAGGTTAATGAAATAACCGTCTTAACGCTCTTAGCCTCAATTAAGTCGTTCAAACGTTATTATTAGTTCGCTTTCGTGTCTGGTTGTCTGTCCGATACAAATCTTGCAATCAATTTTTAACTAATTTGCCGGTGAGCTAGAGACTTGAATCACAAATTTCTAGAACAATCTGTATAGGGTAAGAGATCTGTGTGGGGCTGGGAATTTTTTTTTTTTAAGTTTAAATAATTATTTATATATTGTAAAAACAAACGGAAATATCTTTTTATTAAACAAATTAAATTAATTGTAGAATCGTTTGACTTTTAATTTTCACACACATAGATAACGATTTTTCATATAGTAAACATATTTGGTTTTGCGATCTTCTTTAAAAGGATGCTTCTCAGACGCACGAGTTACGATGGCATCTCCTCAGGGCTTGAAGAAAAACCACGTAACACACTAAACTGCCGCCTGCTTGCAGAATCGTAATTTGCTTTCGGCTTGTGGATCTTCTGTATCTGTATCCATGAACAACAGAATAATGCCGATCCATCAGTTTATAGCAGGGCGCATGTATGCCCAGGTCAGGTAAGTTTGGCTGACGTAAATAAGTGAATTATTTTTCATTTAGATCAATTATAAATTTTCGCTTAAGCTGTTAGCTGCAAGATTGAAATCTGAACCTTTGTAATAGTTAAATCAATAAAAGTTCTCTTTCAAAAATCTAATTCGGCAAAATGAAATCATTTTCTTCACGAACTACAATATTTTAATACTTCGTTTGAAATATGTATATCGAGCGATTTATGAGGCTGATTTATGAATGTAGCTTCAATATACGATGTGATATGTCAGTGTTTTTGTACGCATTTTGATGATCAAATTTTCAAATTTTGTGCATTTATATTATGGAATATGGAAAGTACCTACAATTTTCATAGTATTTCATAGATATTTCATAGTATCGCCTAGTTTGATTGTATCAGAGATCTTTTGGAGAGAAGCAAATCGGCATATAAACTTTTAAATCATATCCTTCATCATTTTAATTTGTCGGTTAAACTTAAATTAAGTTTCAAAACTTTTTAAGAAGAAATCTTCGAGGAATTAATATCGATATCCCCAAATATAAGATCTTGAAAAACATTATCGGAATGCAAATAAATTCAGCCTACCACAAATTAATTGCTTTTAAATTCTCACTTTAATTAATTTCTTAACCTGCCAATCAACTCAATGTCTCAAGAAATAGTTGAAGCGAAAGCAAATCTTTGGATATCATAGAAAGCAACTACACATAAAAACAACAAGAAATGAAAAAATAGAAATCTAATTAGCCTAAAAGTACAATCAGAATTCTCACAGGGTAGTTTTGTTCGCTTTACGGGTGGAATACAATTAATTTCAATACCAGTCGAATAACATCTCTCTGTATTTATTTTATTTTTGGTAATCAAAGGTAAACGAGCGACTCAATGCAAGCAAAAATGGCAAATGCTTCCGATAAATACATAAATAATTTTACATCAACAAGGACTCATCTTAGAAATCTATTGAAAATTGCTGATTCCAAGACAATTTCTACCCGAATTGGTTGGCTCCTTGGGTAAAATTCAATTAAATTTTATGTGTATAAAACATTCTTTAGCAACCTGTTGGGATTCCATGAAATCAGAATTGAGAAAATTGGACTACGAACTTAAGGTGTTTCGAAAATTTTCAGAACATGTTTAGCGTAACATTTTTAGCATTAACCAAAGAAAGGTAGATGGGTACATTGAAAATAGTTTTTTGGGAATAAGGGATTAATTAAGCCCATCAAACAGTGAAATAAACAAACTTGTTGATACGATTTAATTTCGATAGATTTGAAGTTGAAGTTGAATAAGTTTTCAAAATTTTCGATAAAAAGACATGGTATATATAAGAAGGTATAATATAAACTGTACCGACTTATCACGACGGCAATACATATGAACGATGCTGCAAGCTCCAAGTTTTCATGACAATATTTCTATTTTATTCAAACTACAAAACTCCCTTAAACCTCTTGTACAGGAATTCCAATCAGCTTTACGACAAAGTGAAATATTTCACCCTTTGTATTACCTTTTCTAATATGGAAATTGATTCAAAACTTAAATTGGAAATTTTCATATTTGAGAACAAGTCCACGCAAGGTTGTTGTAGTGGTGGATTTATATCCTGTTGTGTGTTAAACACCGTCTAAATGATGAGTTTCCATTTTACCACTTTACACCCTGAAATGGATCCCCACATTTTTACATATTTATTACAACTCCTAGCTACAAAATGCATTTGATTAATAAAAGTATGCATACATAATTCCTGGTATCCACCCCAATTTTGTATGCGATTTACGTATACATCCGGTGCGATCAGAACAAGTCAGACATCAACACAGGTGAGGCCTCGTCTTTGAGGGGTGAGTTAGTGTGTTTTACAATGCTGTTCTGTGTTTTTGCATGGTTGCTTCACATGATATGAACTTTTCTTCACTGGTTGTCACGTATGAATCTTTTCGAGTTTTTCCACTATTAGCATTTTGTTAGTGATTTCATTATAGTGTGTTGAGGAAAATTCAATTTTGCTTTCATAGTTACTTTAAATATATCCGAAATTCACGTAAATTTTTCTTTTTCACTCCAACGGGGAGTCCCGGTTCAGTAGTGTGCTCAACTAAGAATATGTAAAAACAGAAGAAATAAAATGGACAGAGATTTTCTCGAAATTTCCATGCATAAATTTTCCAAGAACATTTTCAAATTTTTACCCGACCATGAATATTAACTTCACTCTATCAACGGTGTTATTAGATTTTCTATTTTGGTTGGTAAATTCATTTAACACTTCAGTTCAACGAAACTTTTTGTGAAAATGCAAATTCATTAAATCCATAAGACTTCTATAAAATTAGCATTTCTTTAATAGCATTTTATTGATATTACAAAAAGAAAAAGATATGTTTTAAATATATAAGAGCGTTGGCTAAATTTACTACTTTTAAAAGGTGCATAGTTTGGCTTAATTTGGTGTATGCTAATTTTCTTAAGAAATTTTGAAATATATGTACGTACAGACGATAAGTCTTAGGTTTTTGCAGGTATTTTTTCTATAGTGGTCTAGCTTTGTAACATGTATAAACCTCAAAAAAATGTTTCGGCTCACCATAAAATTTCAGTAACATCTTCACACAGAAGAAAGTCTTCATTAATTTTATGGGTAAACTAGTCCTCCCAAAAGACTTATGTTTATCAACGAAATGTATCTTTCCGTTTTAGGATAAGAATCGTAAACCTCAAAAACGTTTCCCATTTCCCTTCTCAATGATGAAATTAATTTAATTCTATTCATACTTAAATTATGCTCCAATCGATAAAATTTTCATATCATCATTCTTCCAAAGCTATGTATAACGTAATATAGATACTCTCGGAATATTGTGGGCATAAACAGGCATTTGCCATTCTCCTTGAATGAACTATGGGTCCATATCAGATTTAATCCTTGTCCAAAGTGGACAAGGTTTCTCAGTCTTTGCAGAAGGGATTGTAATTGTTTTCTGTTAACTAATATTATTACTTTCAGAGATACTGGGTGTGTTGATGTAAGCGTGTGTCGGACATTACATTGGACCAGTCTTTGTATTGTTGAGATCTCTTAAAGGTTATTTTAAAGGATTTCAAAGGAACGTAGATCAAAAAGTTTCTATCCATAAAACAACCAGTTACTTGAAAACTTTCCAGAATATGTCAGAACTACAAATTTACACAACATTCTCGGAGGACATTGTTTCAGTTATATGGTTTGATTTCATAAAGTAACTATGATAGAATTGTCACTGACAATTAACTCATTTTAATGCGGTTTCTTTTGTAAGTCTTTATATTCTCATCATTTGGTATTTTAGTTTGTCACTTGGCACCTGATAATACGAGACGGTTAAATTTACTTTAATGAACTAATATCGGTTTTAAGATTGATTTAAGATTGTCCTTAATGTAGAGTGATATTAAGAGTTGAATGGTTTATTTTGGAATCTGAAAATAAGAAGAGAAGATTGGAATACATAAAACTTTCACATATAGTTTGTACATATAATCTTTTCCATAAAAGCATATGTAGGTCCAACAGAAGCATTGAAAATTTGTCATTTAAGAACTGACACTAAAGTTATAAAATAATTATTCACACTTCATAAAACTTTGAGCTAGTGGCAGGTTTTAATAAATACCACACGACAATCTACTCAAAACTATTAAGAAGTTTTATGTAACATCACATGCCAAACTAATGTACATTGAGGGATAATTATTTTCATTAAAAAAGCTCAAACTTTGTAGAGTTTATTGAGTTTTAAACACAAATAATTAAAAATTCATTTGCTTCCAAGAGCTGTTTCGTTCAACTAATTTATGTCTTCTTCAAATAAACATTCAGCAAACTCGGTTTTAACACTTCAGTTCCTTTGACTGATACAACCACTTTATATTGTAAAGCGAAATTATAAAACACATTATAAGAATATTTTTAAGGGTAGATTTGATAGTTTCAGTGTCACTAAAAAGTTTAAGTTTTACTCTTGACGTGAAAATATCTTTTCGCTCGATAAGCACAAGAATAGCCAGTAAAACTTTCTTGCTTTAAAAAATACCGCCAGGTTTCAATCGCTAATAACTACGAGACTCATAATACGATAACAACGGTTGAGGACACAATGGATAGAGTATGCTTGTACGTGTTTATCGTGCAGCGTTTATTTTGCGCCAGACGTCATCGGGCTAGTGTAAGCGCCTAGGCGTGATTGTTGTTAATTAGCATTGTGTAAAGTTATAAATTTGTGAAGCTTGAGAACGCGTTTAGCTAGGACGTTGATACGGGAGTCATTGTAAAAAGCTTTAAAAGAAGAAAATATTTATATATGACGAAAGATACGTAAAAATCAGTATTAAATTAAAAATTGAGAATAAATTATAGATATCATCTCATAAGAGTCATAAGTATGCGCGGAATCATTACAGACGCAAATCAAGGAAAATTCGCATTAAAAAGAGTTTAAAAAACCCTAAAAGTCCAGTGCGGAGAAATGTCAAAGCCACGAAAGAATCGAAGAAGATATGAAAAAACGGCGCTAAGCAATAAACTTGTAACCACACTACTGTATCTAACCATTGTATTAAAGAGATTGATTAACGTTCATATTAGTAAGAAACACTTCTTATAATTTTATCTCGGTGTGTTCACGGAAAATCAACGGCGCTGACCTCGCCTTTCGGTTTTTCTTGTTTAGCTGTCACATTATTGTTGCAAAAGAATGTCAAGCATATCAAAGTTTAATATTTTCTTCACATTGGTTTGATTGATACATGTAATATGATTGTGCAAGTAATTACATTTTTATTTGTATTATTACTATGGAAGTTGGTTTAAATTTTTAGTTGGAAACAAGATTAATGGAGAAAAAATTAGAGGCCACAGGCTTAACTGGTTGCTTTGGTCAAAAATTGAAAAAACATTGAAACCTCGCCGTTTTAAAAAATGCAATATTCAACTTTTGAATGGATTTTGTAAAAAGTTTTCATATAATATAACAAAGCTTCCAAAAACCAAACAAGCACATACCTAAAGTTTTATATAAACGGGCAATCAATCAATGTATTGACCGCTTAAAGAATTATATTTTTTTCAGAAAGTTAAGCAGTTTTTTTGTTTGTAAAAACTTCAAATTACTTTTTCCGACGTCTTTTAAAACGTCAACAGCTTCATTGAATTTGAAGAATAAACTGGTGAAATCGCATTTCAGTCGAAAGGAACTAAGAGGAATGTTGCAAAGAACGTCTTTCCATTTGCTTCGTGAATTAAAATCATCAATTATTGGTAGGAATTCGTTAACAAGAAACAAAACAGAGCACATCTTTGGCAAAGTGTACAATAGAGCGCAGATCCATTTCCCTGCTCCCCTCATTCAAGTTAACTACAGAAACCAGCGAGTCTATCCTTGATTTGGAAAGTGTTTGTACGTTCTTCCGTATATCATTGAGTTTATCGAAAAGTTTTTTTGCATAAAATTGAAAAAATAGTGGGTCATTCCAACGAAGTTGTGATTACACGAAAGATAAGAGCAAAGATATCAGAATAGTATAAAAGCATTTTTCCATTGTCGTTGTATAGTAACCTAATTGGCCACTGGTATATATTGTACTCACTGAGGATTATTAAGAAAAGGTTCCTGAAACACTTGAGACTGAAACTCATTTTTAACAACCTGTTGGTCAGAATCTACATCGAGTCAGAAAAGTGTACCTTTTGCGATGATTAGGTATTCGCGTATGGTTACTTCAAACATGAGTTAAAATCATAAGATATAAATCATAGATATTCAATTTTGACCTTAAGCAGTTTGTAACATTTTTACAAAATTGGTATCCATTTGTAACAAAGCTTCGAGTTTCCAGTATCTTTGCTTGGCATAAAATAGAGAATATCATTCGATTTCCAAGTTTATAGCTTATACTCGAACCACAAAAACTCATGTATGTATATACAGTTCCATAAAAATTATACCAGCTTCGACCGTCATATTTGTTAAAGATACTTTACAGGGTTTTGATTAGAAAAGAATTGTGGTCCCTTCCATGAACGCAATCCTTTCGAAAGTTTTTATCGTATAGATATAAAGTTTGAATTCGATTTGTGTTCGGTGATATTTTTTTATTAGGACTGCCATAAAAGACATGAGAAATTTAAGATTAATTCATATTTATGTCCTTTGATCCTCATATGTTCGGGTTCTTTTAGACGGAGAAAAAACTTATTGATAATCTATAAATTTTGTTCGTTTTGTACGGTCAACAATATGTACCTACTTATGTAAAATATGTACTTTCTTATGAACTAAACACATTTTCCCCATTTAAATATGTACCAAAGTGCAATACATCATAATTTTCTTCTTTCCCAATATTGACAATTATATATTTATGTTAAAATAACGAGCTAACGTTCATATACCTGCTTTAATTGTGTCACTTTCTACTCTTGCAAGTTACAAATGGGTTACGTATGCTGTAAGACAAAAATTAGTATCCGCGTCTTAAGGATAGAGAAATAGATCGTACATATCCTGATGACAATACAACAAAGTTTAAAATAGTCGTGTCATAGGAAAAAACGAGAACATTTTGTGAACCTGATATCTTCTTAAGAGAATCACGGGGTTCTTTTTTACTACAGGATTACAGAAAAATCAATTAGTGGTTTTTGCAGACATGAAGTTTTTGAAAACCGTCAGATATATACTTTATACTGGAAACTTATTATTTAACGATTGAATCCCATCGAATGCTTTAATACACAGAAAATGTCGGATAATTTAAATGATAGGTAAGTCCTGTTAAATTTTTCGTTATGACAACCTATGTAATGTTGTAGGTTGTAGGCAAAGTGATGGAGATTTACGTTCTGTAATCAAACTGTGACGAGATAACCGGATTTTGCTGCAATTTTCATGTTCCAAAAATAGACAACAAGGTATTGAAAACAATTCCAACGTTTTTTCAAAGACAAACAAAAATGGATAAATGAAATTTGCCAGGTTTACCTGCAGGAGAAACGTGCAAAAATACAACGTAATCACAGGATTAATTTGAATCAAGATTTTTCAGTTTTGATGCATTTCTATGCAGTCATGGAACAAATATTTTTGTTTCTCTCTGTTTCCAAAAGCATCGTCACGAGTGGATATAACATGTCCACGTTCTAGGTAGTGAAAACAACACAGGCACAAGTAAAATTGAAATTACAATTCTTCTACTGTAGAAAAAGAACTGAAAGTATAACGTCACTGTCCGGGTCAAGGATTAAAGAGTGCATTGCACAATGCTTGTAGTCAAGCTATACGCGATTGCGGATACAGATACCACAATGCCTGTATACTGTTTTCAAATATAAGGTAGGAATGAAGTTTAAAATTTACACGGCTATGGACAAAAGGACGTCGAATGAGCTAAGATGTAGTAGTGACTCCAGGTAACAGCCAGTTCTTATAACTCCTACTACTATCAACTAGAATTGTTTCCAGTCACAAATAGATATTCCGGATACTGCAGAGATTTATAAAACGTTAAATGCGAATTGCATCCGAAGTCGGATCCGGATGGACGATTCCATTTGTATGGGAAAAAATTTATGAGCACGACCGGACTGAAACCGCAGATTTACCATTATCGACCCGCATTTTTTATCTTTTGCTTTAAAATCACCTTCAAACTAATTGCATTTGCATTTTTCGGAAATTATTTATCGGACAATATGGAAATTTTTCCATTTATCCCGGCCACTTTGAAATGTTTTTTACAATTCCGTCATTTTTTGTCAGCTGGAAACATATGGTTCAGCTTAACGGAAGCAGTGCCCTTTTGTCGATTATCCCAAAGAAAATGTCAAGTAGAAAATATTGGTAAAATTTTTCTGAAGACAAGTTTGTGTTGCCTACATTTTGTACGGATATTTTATTTTAGTTGCAGTCTTCCTGTGCAGAGTGCTAAATTGATGCTAGATCATCGTGCTTGAATTTTGTCTCTTACAAATGCTATTTGGAAAAACAAGACGTTTTATAAGAATTATGTGACGCCCAATGTATGATTAAGCGATACGACTGACTACATCGACGCTAGTTCATTGTAAAGTACCAAAATTTGTGATGCGAATATAGCCTCAAAATTGGGGTCTCCAAGAATTATGACTGGATTATAGAATTTGAATGGCATGAATTTAGTAGCCACCAATATTCGTAATGACGAGGAAGCGTACGTAGCGACTGTATCTTAGCCACGAGAATGCTCTAATATTGTATTCTATACCGAAGGTGGTGGTATAAAACGACTGATACTTTCTTCTGCTGTTAGCAATAGTTAAGAGGTTAACCAACCCCCACTGATATTTTTCATGCATACTGACAGCTGCTGAAATGGGTAAATTAAAGGACTAATTTTAAATTAACTGACTACGGTTTGAGCTGGATGAAAAAGCTTTCGATGTAAACTTGGACTGATGTGACGCAAGTCTAAATATAGGTTTCAGCGAACCAAAAGAAGGTACGTTTCACGTTTCATGATCATGCTTGAAAATAAGATAACCTTTTTAAATTTACTTCAAGTTAAACCAATGAATCCAACTACATATATACAAACATCAACCCGATTATTTAAGATACAATTAATTATTTAAGATACCCGATTAATTCGTGAATCAGAATTTAAACCATATTGAACTAAAATAGAGTTATTCTGATAAAGCTAACTCCCAGTATGAAATTAATTGTTTTTTCAAGATACGAATTCACCTCTATAATGATATTCTACAATTCGTGATAGCACTAAAACCAACTAGATATTAAATATGTATGTCTTATTCATAGTGTCGAGACATATGAGAGCAGTTAAAATTTTCGCGCTTTTAACAAGCTTTTTTATTTATATCGGTTAAAATTTTGCTGAGTTTCAAAAGTTCGAAAGGGACGATATTCAGAAATTATTCCTTGTCTATCTGTCTCTCTGACTTCCCGCAACATATCCTTCCAAAGAATTGAGGACAATGTTTCCGTGACTTTTTCGAAGAATCATTTTAATAGTACAAAAACAACGAAGTCAAAAAGTCATAAACGTGACATCAACGAGGAATCGAAAAAAGTGATTCTTCCTTAATGAGCCCACGTACGAATTGTGGCGTCAATAACGCTATCCTGTGAGTTTTCGAATAAATTTGAAATGAAATCATACACACGTACAAACTTTGAATGTAATTTTGAATGAATCCCCAAAAGCTGTTATTTAACCAAATTAAAACAAAAAGCGTTTCATTTCCGAACTATACGCCCTCATTGCATATGTGAACTTTGTAGATGCACAGGTGGTGGTGTTGATATTGGACAACGTAATAACCCTGGGAAACTTCATACAATGAACATTATATTAATATATAAAATATTACCCTCTATAAATGTCAACCATAAAACACAAGAACAAAAGGAGAAGTTTCTCTGCCATATTAGACCACGAATTATAGTCGTTCATAGGAAGCCCTGTGAAGACAAACTAAATGGCTGATTGCATGTAGCAGTAGTAAAAGCCCACCAGTAGCCGGTAAGCAACCGATAGTTTGAGAGTTGGACGGTTAGAAGGATAGGGATGAAATAGCATGTTCAACGTGCCAGATCTTGCCAGCACAGCATGCAATCTTGTATAATCACTAAAAGAGTAAATGTTCCATTTCTTATTATACGTCCGATGTATATGACTAAAAGCAACTCTTAAACTAATGACAAATACAATGACAATATTCACCATATGGGTTAGGTAAAGTTTCTTTTACCACACATTGGCCGGAGCAAGCCAAATAAGGATTCTTCTGTCCAGGAATATACACTTACAAGTTACAACGTTATGACTTCTACATGCTCCAAGGAACATGGAATATTAGCCAATAAAAAAAGAAATTTCTAACTTTATGGGATTCCGGTATCTCTGAATGTTTATTTATTTCCTTAACTTCCTCTTTTAAGTTTAACCATCACCATATCTGCTACATCCGTATTCTGCATATGCCCGGCTCCTGAATATTTCATACAATTAACACAGTATACATTTGCTGCGTCAAGGCGGTCAGTTTGTGGTGATAGAAATAAATCTGGGTGTATGACTTTCTTGCAGTTCATGCCCTTTTTGAACGTTTAGTTGGCACATGTTTGATCGTGACCGGAGGCTTAATTAGTGGACTTATGGTTGTAATTTGACGTCTTTTTAGGTATCTGTTAAGAATTTTACTATTCACAATGACTTAAATCGGAAGGGTTCAATGTAATATTATCATGCCTTTTTGCATATGTAACATGACAAGTACTTCCACATGACCATTGTCATTTGATAAATGATCAAAACAAACATTGAAGGAAAAGAAATTCTAGGAAATATAAATTGATTTCGTATATGAACTACCTGTTACTACGAGATAAGGTTCAGCTAAGCGTTCGAATGTACATGCGTCCAATGGAAGGACAAATTTTAAACCACTGACCCAGACCCAGGATGCTAGACGCCTTTAAACTTGAATCTAACACATACCTATGCACAAAATTTGTAAAATGCAAATTTACTGAGACTAAAATTTTAGAAAGTGCCAAGATTTCGAAGAATAATTATGAAATTACTCAATTTAAAGAATAGAAATCCTTACGAAAATCCAAGAGCTCTTGCATGTCTGTTTGGTTAACCCAGATTACAAAACCTTCTGCTCATTCCTTTTTAAGCGCATTACCATGGAACAGGATAAAGAATCATCATGATTGGGTTTTCCGTTTTAAATAAATTTCTATGGGATGATACTATACTGAAAAGGGTATTATCCCGAAACCATATTTCATGATGAAAAATCATCTGGAATTCCACTTCATTCCCATTTGTCTTGCTCGTGACTTTTTGTTAGTACCACCGCAATTCTTCTACACTAAATTACTAACAAATATTTACGACTTTTTCTATTGATTTTTTTATGCACTATACATAATCGTGAAATTTGCATGAACTAATTTAGATTCGTTCTTGAATTTTCAGCTTAAATTCACGTTAAATGCGATGTACTTTTCCATCGGTTTTTCTATCCTCTTAGCTGTTATCGCGCCAGGTAAATTCCTTCGTTTTTCAAACATTCAAATCGTTTCTTTACTCTTTCGTATCCACGGAAACTACCTGATCGATATACAATTTGCAAGCCGATAATTGGTTTCAACATGCACTGAGTTCGTTGCATACAATATTAATTCTAATTAATAGTACTTACACACACATACATATACCTATAAGTGCACCAATTCCCAGACAATGCAATTTAATATATTAAAACACTTATTATGGTAGATATGAAACATACAATACATATCTCTCAGAGTGAGTCAGAATATTACTGAAAATATAATAATTTTATCAATGAAAAATTTATTTCAAATTTGGGAGTAATTGACGTGTTTTAAAGGCATGGAAAGCTGGCATATTATTATTAGGTAAAGTTAAAAAATTTAAATTTCCTAGGAAAAATTGATTCAAAATTTTTCATCATGTGCTCCAACTGAGCGATCAAGTATGAAATTGTTGATTCAAAAAGTAATATATAATAGTTCAACAAATTTACAACGTTTTTATTCCATTGTAGGAATTTAGGTTTCATGGATTTATCACATTGCTGGCAAGGTACCAGAATTTCAAAATTGTTTGCTACTATAGAAAGATTGAGATAGAAGGGTTTTAAAGTTTTGTACTACTTTTGATATCATCACACAATATGTCTATTTTGATGTGGTTTGCATAAAACATTAGGTGATGATTATCCTAGTGTCATGTAAAAATTGTCGAAGAAGGTTGCTTGTAAATGAAAACCACGTGACATAAGTAGTCAAACCGGTATATTGTGGAAAATTTTTAGTTTTAGTTAAATTTTAGTTAAGGGAAGGCTTCTCTCGTGAAAGCACTTTAGTCAACCTACAGGTGGTATACGTTGGGACAATCAGTTCAATGTTTATTCTAGTTGAGCACGCTCGTGTCTCGAAACCAAATGGATTATGTTAGATTTACTTACAGATACGCCACACATATCCTAGCGCCATTTTTCTATATCTTTTCTTTGAAACATTCTACTTCATAGACTTACAGCTTGCTGGGTGTGAACTGTATGAGCTTTAGATAGCTAGCAAATTCAACTGTTATTAAACTCGAAGCCCTCAGTCACGTTTGCCTTAAATATTTAGTTTTTGATTAAATCGACAATCACTCTGCCAGAGGCAATAATTGTTTCAGTACAATGTGAATCCCCTAAGAGGTATTCCATATACCCACCATCCTAAGAATGAATCTACTTCTTATTGGCACACATTGTTAAGCTTTTCTGATGACTCAATAAGAGGTCATGTATGCATTTGGATTATACGAGCACATCTGAGTATCAAATAACATAAATTAGTGAGTGATGATAATTGATAGAGAACAGAAATAGAAATTTGTATGCTCCTATCATATTTTAGTCTAATGAGAATATCATTTTCAATATTCAATAGCTCAATCCTTATTTGCACAAATAAATCTGTTACTAAGGTTAAGGTTCAGCTACCAATGCTGTTTTGAATAACTTCACTTCTGCTTCTATCATACGAAATCTTCTTAATACAATACATGCCAGTTACGGAACTAATTTTAAAGTCAAGTACATACAGCATGACAAATAGACGAATAACCTGAAATCCACTGAACATAATCCGACACTCACGCAATTATAATGCTTATTAGCAAATTTTCCATATCAAATTACTGGTTTAAGTTACTTGGAATAATAATTACAACCTTAAGGTATGTACCATCTCCGGCACGTACATATCTACCCCCTTAATAATACAATATTACATAAATGAGAACATCAGGAGCACCAACAACTGAAACCAATGAATTTATTGTGCATAATTAAGCCGATTGTCTTAAGTGCACGTATTAAACAAGCATGATGACTTTACAGATAAATTATTTCTACAATGAACAATTAAGGGTTCAATCATTAGTAATAAACTACCCCGAACGGTGAGATAGTGTTATCCTTAGCCACTAGGAATCAAACACTAATAAACTATGAAATTTTCCTCGATAATTGTGAACGATTTGGTAAATACTTAACTTGTTGTCTTAATTTACAATGAACAATGAAGATAGCAGATACTTGAAATTTGGCAAAGCCCTAATTAAGATTTTGATAAAGGGACAAAATTGTAATAAAAGTTATATAGATTGATAGTTACAGCAGATAGGTATTTACATGTGAATGGTATCCAAAGCTTCGAAAAGAGAATTCGAACACCCATCTTTCATCCTGTACATGTATTTATTCCCCACAAATCCCCTTTTTCACATAGGACACACTGAAAACCCCCTTTAAAAAGTTGTTGCTTCTATTTTCATTATGTTTCATAGTTGTGTCATTACTGTGTCAGTATAATGTTGACAAAAATTTTCATTAACATTTTTGTGTGTGTTAAAAGGAACCAAAATCATTTGACATTTTATGGTAATGAACAGAGGCAAAAAGTAAACCAATTTTATTTATGTGTGCGTGAAACTTCTTTGGGAAAATGACAATTGAATTTTCTTCATGCGTGAAAGCTGTTAACACATGCTGGGTGTTAAAGGAGGGTATGGCACCGAGCGGTTTAACGCAAGACAATGGACACATAGTGTGTGATTAATTGGGTCTTCTAAATTTTCACCTACTCCTCTATTTAATAATATTTTCGGAAGTTTTTGTATTAAAAGAATTGTGACTTGCCAAAAGCTGGTCTTTTGATTATTTTTGCTTTTAATTCTTTATTAATTTCTTTAAAGGATTCTTCAATTTCGATATGTACACAGTTTGCAGCTACACAAATAAATAATTACCTAGTATATCATAGGAACTCCTTTTTTTCACTCAATATTTTCGGATTGGACTTGAGAGAGGTAGACCTTAATGAAATATTCAATAGCACTGAAACAGACAAGATTCAATGGAGGAATTTATTTTGTTAGTTTTGAAGTTTTAAAGTCGAATAAACTACAATTCACGCGGATTAGTAATTATAGATGGAAGCGGTTAAGATTGATTTCCTCATCCTTACCTGTTTCGATTACAGATATTATTTTCAAATTCCTTTAAAAATTATTTAATTAGTGCCATTTACTCCCAATTAAGGCCACCCCGAATTGATGGAAAAATGTTTAGATTTCATGTAGGAATATGTACCCACTGTTACTGGTTTTATTTAACAATTTAAAACACAATTTAAAACACACTTCAAAGTCATAAAAAATAGGATAAAACAACCCGACGAACTAGTCATTCAGTCAACTTTGAAGGAATCACAATTCTCGGTTTTATATTTGGAAAATTTATATAAATTATTTGAAAATTTTGAATTATTTAAAATTTTGTTGGAAATCTTCATTTCGCTGTCGCGAGACCAAAAAAGTTGGACTTTATATAACATTACAATAAGGAGAGTTCCCAAAGTGCGAAAATTCTGTGACTTTCTCCTCAGATCTGAATATAGATACTCCGGGTTTTATCTGCAAACACTCTCCTTCGGTTTGCATAAAACTATATTTCGGAAAAGATTGCAAAAAATGCAATATGCATTCGCATATGGAAATTTCAAGTCCTTCACCCGGATCATCCCGTCCTGGTTTAGTCGGAATGAAGAGAAAACAAACAGATTTTCCCGAGGTTTGTTTATAAATGCAGTGATTATATGCAAAAATTTCAAGCTTTAGATTCAACAGTAAATTCCTTGAGAGTGTGTTTACTCTGCTGAGATAAAAAATTTAAATAAAACTTCCACAAATCCATAAAGAAAAAACGCCTTTAACCAGTGACTATGAGCTCGCGTTTGGACGGTTTTAGAATAATCCTTAGCCACTTCCGTTGGAGCTTTTATTATTAGTTTTTTTTCTGGTGTAGTTTCTTTGTGAAATTGACCAAACTTTTTATTTCATTTCAGGGGTAAGTTGTCTTTTTCATAATCGGAAATGAGTTTTTGGAAAATTTCCTGTGTCGCTTAAATTACAGAAAATAGAAAATTTTTTAAATAATAGTACGAAAAAATGCCGTTTATTGAAAAGGATTAAGTCCTAGTTTCGGAAACTGTTTCGAATTTAAAATATGTATTAATATGATTTTTGGAACACACATCGTAATTGGAGTTTGGATGAATTTTTATTTATATTACAGGGTTTCTATTTAACGTTGAAAGTTAAAAGTTATTCCTCTGGCCTAGAAATATTATATATATTCCTCTTGGAGGGGAATATTTCTGGATATGCATGAGATAGAAAATGAAAAAAAATTTTGAAGATTCAAGAGATTCTCTGGAAATATGAGTTAAATCGTTAAGAAAATGTACCCAAGAGATTCATTTTGCTGGGAAATCATTCACAAATAAATTTCTTATGTAAACTACCCGGTTTTTGACAAAAAATCACTCTGAAATTTTCTCATAAACACTTAATTTACCCTTTACAAAATGAGTTAATTATATCTGCCTGAATGCAGAAATGAGGAAGAATCCTTCTTCATTATTTAATCTATCCTTGAAATATGACCGCAGTCACAATATAAAATGCTTCAAAATGTCAACGGCGACAGAACGTACGGATAGAATAAAAACTCTTTAATTAAGTCATTATAAAACCCAACTTAGTCGTAAAAACCTCGCCAAATGAAACAACTTTCATCCAGAAAAAAATAAAAAATAAAATGATGAAACTTTAAACCCGAAATATTTTTTTTAAATATGAGAAAGGGAAATTTGCAAGGATTAAATAACGCAGTATATTATGTCGTCTATATCTATTTCATTTAAAACACTAAATTCAGGATATTGTTACCATCATCCCCCAAAATATGAAATCTCAACATGTCTCGGAAGGTCGAGTTTGTTGTTCGAGGTTTAGAAGGTTATGGGACACAAATTTTTCGTCCTTTTTAGCTGTTGCCACTTAGCAAATATCATTGAGTCACTTATATTCTCATAAACAAACTTAAAAAAAACATTTTCAAAAAGTCAAACAAGTTTCCGCGACTTCGCTTCTTTAAATGTAGG
The DNA here is from genome assembly GCA_963971475.1 of Chrysops caecutiens. NCBI lineage: Eukaryota > Metazoa > Arthropoda > Insecta > Diptera > Tabanidae > Chrysops > Chrysops caecutiens. The sequence continues at coordinate 35,413,947 of OZ020569.1, forward strand.
ACGAACCAAAGGACTCGACTGATCCAGTGGTTTGCTGGAGTTATATTGTTTTTTTTCAACGTTTTCATTTTTCATTACCAAGCAACTGAAGTTTTTCAGGATTTTCCTTCTTTTTTTGGTATTTTCTTCATTATTATTTTGCGGACTAGGAATCATAATAATTCAACAAAGTGACAAAAATAGCTGACATTATTTTTTTCCTCCCTTTTCGAGATGCGCTAAAATTTTTCTAAGGCTAGTTGAAGACAAATTTGATGTCCGTCTTTTATATATTTTCGAAATAATGTGTTATGTACTTATATTGTATAATATGAAGCGGAATTTATTTATTATATAATATAGGAACGTTTCCTCACTATCCAACCATCCTGCCATCGGACTCATTGCTTAATCCAGTTGATTTTTGCGTCTTTTCATTCACAACAGATTTAGGTTTTGCTCCGGGTGTTTTTGGTCTATCCACGATTCCACACTTGTTTAAAATTTTCAACACGTGCTAACCAACATTTCGCGACGTTCAAGAGATGAATTTATCTTTAGCTTATGGACATAATGTCCAGCCTAAAATGATTTCTGCCTGTTCTTTACCGGTAATTTGTTTGCCGGCGGAATTACCTAATCACCAGTTAAGAATAGTATATTACGCACCGTGGGAGGAAACTGAAAATTCCGTCCTGACGAGCGTATACTATGCAGCTTGGAGTTGATTGGAATGCCATATGTGCCACTCCGCCATATGTGCTTCTCGTGCAATCTGTGCCCAGCGTGCCGTGAAAATAGGATCTATTTCTATTTCCACACTGGAGTGGCAAAAAGATTTATTTCGGAGCAATTCCAACGGGTGGTTACGACGAGACCATTTGAAATATGCGACGAATTTTTATATTTTTTGTAGTAAAATTGTTTTAAGATGGAAAAAAATATCCAGTTCCAATGTATGAAAGGCATAATAATTCAAATATGGTTATTTGATGTGGAAAAAATATTATAATTTTGATAGTTAAAACCACTGAAATTATGCTCGACAGATGGATGTGAAATAAATGGAAACCTATGCCAGAGTGGGCACAAACGCACTCCACTTCAAGTTGGCACTGGAAACGCTCCTTTAAGTTCGATCCTCGTTAGTTACCCTCGGCTACGGCTCGTAAGCAAATTTATACTGGATGGAATTGCACTCTATTTTCTCTTCTGCGAGTGCGTAATCTATTCTCTCTGTACGCATGAAAAAATGGTACTTTTATGCACAGTGGAAGGTAAAATCGAACTGTCGCTGCATGTATGACAAAAAGATATTTTTGATCTGCACAAAAATAAGCAACCCCACCTCCTTATGGCAAGAAATGTATTGCAAATATTTGACAAATCTCATTATTTTGATAGTACCTACTTAATACACATGATTTTTTGTTTCACCGGATTTTGAAATGATGTCTAGAATTTTTTTGAAGTTCTTGAACTGTGAAGTATCTTAAATGTCAAATTAAGAAATTGGCGGAAGCTGATACATATTTCGATATGAATTTCCTGTCGGAAGATGAAAGTAGTAATTTTTCGATCGGATTCTTTCAGTGAAATGATTTTAGTTTTTCATATACTGGAAAATATTTTATTTCAAAAGAAGGAACAAAAATTGGTAAAGCTTTGAAGGAAAACTTTCACCATAGAGAAAATATAAAAGTTTCATAGTCTCAAAACATTTTTAAACGATGTTAGCATTTCTAACAGGCTGAAAAAGAAAAGTTTGAAATAATTTTCCTCGTTTTTTATTTCCAAACGTTACCTTGGGTCGAAATGGAGGAGTTCTCTTTGGAGGTAAGGGTGGAAAACGAAGAAAAATGTTGGAAAATTTTATTTGAAAGGATAAATGGATTTTGTAAAACTGTAGAAAACATAAAAAAAGCACCAGTGCAGTATGTGCCATATGAAAAGTTAAGAGACTAAAGTGGAATCAGAGATGGTTACAAGCTATGTGTGGCGTAGATGGCGGCAATCCCATTTTTTTTATGTAAAACCGCTTAGCTAAGGTTCTTTCTAAGAGCTACTAAAAATAATAACACAAAAAACATATGATAAAGTTTTTCCTTATAAGCAAGACTAAGTGACGAGGGTAAACTTCCTCTCACTGTAATCATATACTTGAATATATGTAGGTGATACGTGACATTATGAAAATTTCTTGTAAGTAATCTTGATTTGTTGCTGATATTGTAAGAGTTTAGAAAAATTGTTATATTCGCTATAATGGCAAAAGCAGAAGTTTCGGATGTGATTTTGGTTGATATCGCTTATCACCCACTCAAAAATTTTGAAACAGAAACACGACATTGAGGTTACGAAGGAATAAAAATTCGAAATCCTTGTACCTGCATATATTAGGGGGACCGGAAAGTAATGTCGTTTTTTTACAACAAATTCAAACATATAATTGAAACTTTTGTCACTTAGAAAGTGTTGCATCGACCGGACAAAAAGAAAATCCAACGGAACAATATCGGGAGAGTATGGAATGTGACGCAGAACGTACCGACCCAATTCCGTAATTTTCTCCAAGGTCCTCTATGCGCAGTGCGGTCTTGCATTCTGGTACTGAAAAGTCACACCTTTCCTATTGACGACTGCAGGATATTTTTCGATCCAGTCGTTCACAGTGAAGGTATTTATGCACAGTTTGCCCAGGTTTCAGTACCTCAAAATGCACAATGCCACCAATCGTCCACCAAACCCACAAAAGTGCCTTTGAAAAAATAGCTCTGTAATGTTCCGTTGAATCAATGAGTTGCTTACACTCGATCAGTTCGCTTTGCCAATCTGCCGCAAATGTTCTTGGACTGTCAACTATGGTTGATCAAGCGTTCTTGACTGTTCCTCAATCGTCTGACAAGGATTTGGTTCGTCTACAGCCCTTAAAAATGCCGTTGTGCAAGATTGTGTGTCTTCCTAATCGAACCGAGTCTGAAAGGCCAGGACAGGTCAAAATTACCGGATCGAAACTTGGCAAACCACCTCTGGCACTTGTGAACGTTCCACGACTTAGGATAAACATCAAATATGTTCTTCGTAGAAACATTTCCGTTACATCTCTTTGGGAACTCGAAAAGCATAAAATCTCGAATATGCACTTCTCCTACTATTTGGCTTGCCATATCAGTCAAGTTTAAATAAAAAAGTTATTTTCCATAAATCATTAGAGGACAAGTCACTTTAATACTGGAGTAGTATAACACAGCTAGCCGGTGTTCAGTTCAACAGCTAGCCGGTAAATGACCAACAAAAATTGTCATGCACAAAAACGACATTATGTTTCGGTCCCTCTAGTATTTCATCTACCAAACATATGAATATTTCGACACAAAGTGCAATCTGTGATTTAGAATTGTTCCTAAAAATTTAAAAAATTAGATATTTTCAAAATTGAAAATTTGTAGATATCAGTGTGATCATCACGTTTATCATATAGTTTCTAATGTACAACGGGAAATGAATTCCCGATGTGACATTTCATTTCGATAGGTGATGTGTTGAAATCTACAGCACGAACTGGTGTCATGCTGTCATCACAAATATTGGAAAGATTTTTTGTGAAACTCTGGACCCATTTCACGGAACACATCCGTCATGCAATTTGCCTCTAGGAAGTTACAGCTACCGACTATATTTAAACTTGCAACAGAAATTTAGTTAGTTTCGTTGCTGATTTTAATGGAAACGTAAACAGGAGTACAAACTCCACACAGTAGTAATATCTATGGATTTTATGTATATAACTTAGCGTGTATTCTGGTATAAGAAAACTTCATGAAACTGCTGAGTGCTCATTGTTGTGATAAACAGAAAATTACAGCAATTCATCAAGTTCGTTGTTTGCGGTTTAATTTGTAATTGTCTTCTCCATTTTCGAATATTTTATAGCCCAAAGGGTATATTTTGACTGTGGGTTTTATTGCCCTCCAGTGTTCCCAGTTAGGCACAGAGTTTTGAAGTGGCTCCGAATCCTTAAAAGCCTAATGAAAATTTTTGAACCTTTTTACCATGACCATATGGGCAATGCGGAGAGCAAAATTTTCCTTCATTACGTCGCTACGGATTAGAAACACAAATATAGGGAGGGGATTCGTATTGGGGGGTAATCTAAAGTTGTAGAAGAATATATTATGTGATTTCGATGACGAATATACAGAATAGTAGACGCGTATACTTGACAACTTTGTTCGAAATTGAACACATGCCTATACAATAAAACGAAAATATCCGACTCTACTTAGAACTGTCAACCGTCATCTAAGCACTGTATTTCATATTTGCCAGCTACCGTCAACAAGGATATCCGTCAAAACTGAGGTACGAAAACTGAAATTTAAATTTTACGCCTGTGACAGAACACGTATAATCCCGTCTGCTTTTCAAATGCGGTGCGAAATATAATTTTATACGGTTGGTCACTTGTTAACCAATGATGTCTTCCATCCAATCAATCCTAAAATGAGTAACCTCGAAATATGAATATGAGTGCTTCGTATCCTTTTATTTTACATCATTTACACGGGAATATTCGTTTTGATTTCACTTCGTTAGTGCATTAGACAACTTCCACAAGAGCTTGCAATAAATCTTTGAAAATCTCTTTGTATCTGGCATAGATTTTCATTTAAGGATAAATGTGAGAAAAGGCTAAAAATAAAATCCACTGCAAGCATTATGGAAAATGCTTTGTCAGGGGATATACCTACATATTCTGCTTGTGCCAAAACGTTGCCGAACATTGTGTATGACGGGATAATAATTCGTTACGGTACAGATCCCCCAGGATTTGATCGAGACATCGTTTGAAAATTATCAATTGTAATTATGTGCATTGGGTATAGCTTGTTAATGAAAAAGAAGAAATGCTGGCCGAAAGGTACTCCTCTCCTTTTTGTAATTTTGAAAAATGACTATTGTAAATTTATGAATATTCCATTTTTGCTTCATTTTTGGAATTTTTGTTGTCGATGCTATCCAATGCAAATCGTATTAAAACTAGCAATACTAAAGGCTTCTCATTAAATTGAGAGTTTTGTATGTATGTATAAGACAGAAATGCAATATACAATAAAATCTAATAACAATTTCTACAAAGAACGTATTCTGGTCTTTGACACTTATATAGAAATTTTCAAAAATTAGATTAATTTTTTTTTAAGCATCCTTTAAGAAGCACATTCTTATAAGATGCTATCTATTCACTTAAGAAACACTTTTAAAATATGTATGTATTTATTTTATGTGGCAACGGAACATCCTGGTGCTGGTATCATGTATTTCTACAGAGATACATCTTGAGCTGTATGGCTCTTTGGTCTTCCGGAAACGATTGTGGAATGTACATAGGTCCTCGTCCTGGACAGAACAAAGTACAATGACTCGGGAAAGGCAAATAAAGATTCATCATAAGCACATAACCACGCGCTATAATGAAAGTACATTTTACGGTCTAGATATTATTAAATACTTTTTTTCCTGTATCAACCGTAAAAGTCAAAGTAATTACGTTTCAACAAGATTAAAGTTCACCACCACAACGAGGTCGGGCAGTGACTTCGCAAGGAGAAAGAATTACTCGTTCAGAGGACAAAAGAAATTGTGAAATGCAAGTCGTTTTTATCACAAGATTGTCCACGACTTCCTTTAGAAATTTATCAAAACTAATGAATTTTATACCAACGATAACGAATGGACAACGTGGAAGGTCTCACGTTTGTGCATTTTTTTCTTTCATAATTGACCAATAAAACGAGATTTGTCTTCCTTGCGATTCTTGTTAATAAAAGTAATTTTATCATAAACATTATGACGTCAAAAACATCACCATCCTCATTACTCTTATCATTATCATTGGAATTCTCATTACACTTAATATATAATATGATTACATTTTAGGGCAAACAGTCGAAAATAAAATTAAAAAGATCGAGGCATCGTTGCTCTCGCTTTAAGGACATACGACAAAATTTTCATTTTCGCCCAAACCATTTCAAAAAATTATTTGCAATCTTACAAAATGAGAAAATGCCAAATTTACAAAATTTGCAAACCATTATAATCCTTTTGAAATGTTGCTGAGATTCATTGATAATTGAATAAAATCACTTTCTTTCAAATGTGCTATGAAATCTTGCTGTGGTAATAATTTGTCATGGTGAATAATATTTTCACAAGAACCAGGCTTTGATTTTATGGAAATGATATTTTTTAACAAGTTCGTGCTATGTAATTTGTCTGCATTTGTCTACAATTCTTTTGCAATTCCGTAAATTGAGCCACAATCGTGAAATGAGGTTCTTATTTATATAATTGTTAATATATTTTCTGAGAATAGCATGAATACGAGTGGGTTTACAACTTACGTTCAAATTCGTATTTGATTTTTATTTTTCAATTTTCAGCTTCAAAAGGTATGTTTTTTGATGATGGTAAATCTATATATGTATACATTATCTATAATGGACTTGGTTAGTTCAGTTCAGAAGTATTTTACTTGTAATTTATTGAAATAATAGTTAAGAATTATGCATAGTAATAAAACTTTCCAACCAAATTTCCTATCGTCTGTATGTTGTATACTGGATCCAATTTCAATATCTGAAAATTAGTCGTGTCCAATGATAAATGTATCCTCACAAATTGTGGGAGAAAGTGATATAAATATAAAATCAGAGAAATATGATATCCTGAAATAACTACATCAAATTCTAAGGTTATTTCTTCAACAATTTAAATATGTTTTTGTTAAATTGACCTTAGAAAATCTTTTTCAAATTCAAAATCCAACATGATTCGAGTTCATAAATCATAAGCTTAGACATAAGCGTATGTCCTTTTTTCAACCACATTTGCCCTCTATTTACTTTATCTATTGTACCAAAGAATCTAAAACGCCTGCTGTAAAGGAAGCATCTCCTTTATATTCAAATATAAACAGGACAAGGTTTTTCATTACAAAAGGACTCTGTGAAAACATTATTCAATATGTAAAATGATGTCCTGTCATAACGTAAGGATTACTGCGTAAAGGAAACACAAGTTGAGGTGGCCGTCGGTCGTATGTCGTTAGTCGTTGGACGTTACCTTTTGCTCCTTACATTTTGTATGTGAAATTGACTTTGGACTGATGTCAGGAATCATAATGGATTTAAAATGTTTTGGAAAGAGTCTGAATGTATTATATTCATGGGTAGACGTTTTTACGGTCCAATAAGTTCATTGTGTTACGTGGTATGTCACATCTATCACTGTTCACAGTGTCACATATGTAATGACAATTGAGAATTTGTGACGTGAAAAGGTTCTACTGTCAGCTTGACGGTAATTATCGACTACTAACACAACGAATGGAAAAAGTATTATACAGGAATGAAGGATATGAAGAAGAAAAAACTTATTAAGCTACTAACAAAATACCCTATACAAAGAGTTAGGTCTGGTGGAACCGTCAATACTGAAACAGAAAATTTCACCATATTTTCACAATATTTACATATTTCACCAGCCCTTGTCAGTGCTACCTCAAAAGTCAAGATTTAAAAGCTTTTCCTTATCCGTAAACAGGCTGAAGTCATCTAGAATGTATTGCTTAGGGGTGTTTTCCCAGTTACCGATACGCAGAATACCTGTAACGAACTGTGTTTAAAGAAACAACCTCTTGAACGCAAAGCTGGAATGAAAACAAAAACCGATTTAATGCGGGGAGGTTCTATTTGAATACGTCTACTACACTCTAGGTTTCTTTTATAACATCTCCTAACCTCATTCCACCTCCCTCTTCGTTGAATTGTGTACCTCATCAATATGATTAAACGTTCAATTTTGTGATTTATAGGGGATGGTGATCTTGCAAATTGGTTTCAATGTAATGTCAACATTATTAAACGGTTGAACATAATTTCTAAATGACTTTCGATTTGTTGAACGCTATCGATATGACTGATTCAACAGGGTATTTTCAAAATTACTTGAATTTATTTGATTAAATGTGGGTTAGATATTTCAGCTCAAAATGAAACTTTTTCAAGTTTATTTCCAGAGTCAACATCCTACAAGTAATATTCAAATGCTTCATCATCATCTGTTTGACTATGAGACTATAAAAATGAAGATTTCATAATAGAGAAAACGGAGATGGAGTGTGGTTGGACTGTGATGCTGATCATCTAAACCAAAATCTAAGCTGTTAGTTATTGTGAGCGTACTAGGCATACTACCATACTTTCAAAATAAAAATCCTTCAAAAATAGTTAAATCAGATATGAGAGCAGTTATTGGCAAGTAACTTCAAATTGCGATCAGTGTAATGGTTCTAGAAACAACCTTCTTCTTTTCACATAAAACCAATTGACTGAAAATGGCGATGGCCAGAAACGAGACTTTTTACAGCTGTAATAAGTGAAAAATTAAGGAAAAATACTTCATCTCATATAATCTACAGTCTACACATGCTGCGTCGAACAACTACGAAGAATTGATTCCAGTTTGCTGATATTTGTATAGATGAAGCTACTTGTAATGGTTCAAGAATATTGAGCTCAACCCACATACTATCTTATGAAAATATATGACTTTTCAATATAAGATGGAAATATCATGATATAATTGCAACCCAACATAACATGGTCGGGTCTGTTGGTGCCTCAAACTCATATCAATATTTCCACATTACCCCATCAGACACAGACACATGTAGTAGCCTAGAAAAATATGATTTCTTGATGATATTACATGAATACAAGATGACTGTAGCTTTCAGGATACCGTGCTAGTAAAACTCATTCTGCATGCTGTTCTTCCGATGCAGACCAACGTTACGGAGTGAAAGGAAAAAAGTATAATCAAAATTCATAGGCGGAAAGATATCATATCGTAGCTCTTGAAGATGTATGGCCAGAAGTATGGCACTTAAAAAATCAACGGCTTCCTAAATTTATTTTCATATAACGAGACGAATTTTTTACTTTTTTCCATTTTCTGAACTTTACCCTTAAAGAAGAAACCCTGCAGAAACATAAGCAAGAAAATAAGAGAGCAGCAGGATTCTGGAATCCAAGTATGAAGAAATGAGCGTTCTTTACATTTAAACGTACGTACATATGTACGTGAAAGGTAGCTAGAACGAAATGACAGGCAATATATTAGAAAACATAATATCACCAACGCTAAAAAGATTTATATACAAACGCTAAGATAGTAACATTGATTTATAAATTAAGTTAAGAATTTATGAGTAGGCATCCGTTTTTCTGGATACATTCCGATGCTCTGAGGCCTCACGCACTTGTTAAAACGTACGCATCAATCTTATGTGGGATCCTCCTAAGGTTTATTAAAGTATTTTAGATGGTTTCATAAACATATTTGTGAATAATGTCTTAAATTCATTTTAAGCATGATTGAAAGTGGTTTTATATGTGGATATCCTTTATCAGCTTTCTAGCGAAAAATTGGTATAAATCAAATTTGATTTGATATCAAACATTTTTAGGAAGTCACTTTTCTTTTGATCGGATATTAGCGAGGTGGTGAAGTCGTAGATGAAATGATTATTTTGTCCTGAGCAAATTGAATAAAATTATGTAATATTTTCAAGCCTCATATGTAGAGATTTGAATTCATATCCGGTTCGAAAGTACCACCGTATGGACAGATGAACACAAGAATATATGGAATGAATGAATTTCTTTCGGCATTTCAATTGTTTTGATTCGAAGTAAGATCGACTTCGACTCAACATGTACCATAAAACAACTTTAAATGGATCATGACACAAAACCGCTTTCATAGATTTCTATATGTTTTCGATATACAATATCACCTTCTTATAATATTCAACTGGAGCAGTGTCAAAACGATAGTCAGATAAAGTTTCCTATTATTTCGGTGCTGCTAATTTACCACAAATATTTGACGTCCAATTCTTAACAATTAACAAGTTTTTGCCAGTTATATTGGAAATTTCATCGACTTACCTTCATAAACGGTCAATGAAGCTTCGGCTGAAACAGCATCTCCGACACCATTTTCTGCCACACATTCATAGAGAGCATCATCACGACCAGCGCGCACAGGATCTATTCGTAATGTTGAAACACCACCGACTTCTATCACCGTATACCGGCTTTGAGCACCTGAAAATTGATCAAATCTTTGTTATAGGATATAAGAAATACTAAAAAATTTTCCACAGAAAACTCAAGGATATAAAATCATAAAGTTATCCACAATTCGTAAAATGTTAACCTGAGTTGACTAGAATATAATATGAATTACCTGAAACTTTCTTTCCATTTTTACTCCAAACAATTGATGGTGGCGGATCACCCCGTGCAGCACAAAAAAAACTGGCAACACCACCGACACGTACATGTTGATTGATTGGCTTCCTAATTATTTCGGGCGGATCTGGAAATAAAATTTTTAAAGTTAGAAAACCATTCAAAACTTTTAGAAGTTCATCCCTCTATGTATTTATAACAGCTGCAAAAACTAGGTTATATAAATCAAGGAAAAATTTGCAGAATCATCAACGGGTTTCTGTCACTTGACACATTTAATGTTCAAAAGTCACAGGCCACAATTAAGAGGGTAAGGGAGGACAAATCAAAGAAACTATTGAAACCTGAGCCTGAAATAAGTTTTGAATGTGTTTAATTTTTCTGTGTGTGAATTTAAGAAAATTGAAAAAGAATTGCAGCAAACGCTGAAGAATTCACACAAAAAGACAACTTCACACTAGAAAAGAACATCGTCTCAAGGAAAAGACTTAACATAAAGAAAAGCTTCTGTGAATCAATGAGGAAAAAAGTCCTTGAGAACTATCTTCGATTTGTATCCTTTACGACATTGCTCGATTACGTTTCTGTTTATTGTTTTTATGCGCTTATCCTTTTATCCTTGTTGTTATATTTTTTATTTTATCTTAACAAGATGATAAATAAAATCAAAAGAAGTTTTTCGTCGATGTCGATGTCGATTTCGTTTTCGCTGCTCGATCTAAAGCTCTTTCGCCTCACACAGCCTGAAGTCAAGTCAGTGTCTTGTGTGTTTGCATGAGAAGACTCCTCTCGGATACATTTGCTAAAACATTCTTGCAACGACAACGGCAAGAAGGGATGCTATTTACAGTTTGTTTTCTTTTGCTCATCCTTAAGTTTCTAAAGCTCGAAGTGAAAATTCCAAGGAAGTAATAGAGTGTTCTTGTTTGCTTGTTGCTTATCCCTTTGTCTTGCCCTGGAGCTGTTCAATAAGCAGGACTCTTTGTTTCTTGTTTATCCTTCTTAGGATGTTTTTCTTGTGCTTCCTTTTTATAGGTGTAGGTTTGCATTTTCTTTTGAAACCTTCTTTTTGCCTCGTCTGTAGATGTTTTTGTGCAATTCAATTCGTATTTTGACAATATTACGTTGTCATTTTTTGCAGTCATTTCACCATGATACTTCGAAAAGCTCTATGGCAGATGACAAAATTCTTTTGAGCTAAATCACCACAAATACTTCAAATAGACCCTCGCGTTTTCACTCATTGGTGATTAGTCACTCTTGTTGTCCTTGATGCTGTTTTAGTATTCTTTTCTCGTAATTTATTCTTTTTTATCACGAACAAGACGAACCATCAAATTTAAAGGGAAAAAATTAAACCTAAACATACAGCAAAAGGGCAAATGGGAAAATTTTGTTTTACTTTTTCCATTCAAATTAAAACAAGTGGCCCATTTGGACTCCTTATTTCGGAAATTTAAAACCTGGATTATTTCTGAGCTCGATGTGGTGACATAAGGAAAAGTTTTGTCGTAAAACTATGCAAATCATATTTATTTCTCAGGATCGATTTTATGCATAGCTATAACATAACCAGAATTGAAGTGGAAAAACGAGGAAGTGTCGCTTTGTGGTCATCTCATCATCTCAAATAAAAACCGATGTAAAGCAGTTCATGATAGGATGATTTACGACTGAGTCCATTGTAGGTAATACAAGATCATTTGCGTTTATCATCAATCATTTTAATCGAAAAATTTGCTTTGATATTGCAACTCGATTTATTCGCAGTATGAATCAATTCCGCCATATAACTACCACCAGAGTGAATACCAACGAAAAATACATAATTGTTTATACAAATATCAAATCAAAAATCAAAATCCTGAAAAAAAATTATTTATGTAAACTTACGTGTTAAATATTGAATATATGGAAAATCCGAAAAATTTCCATCTGGAACGTTGAACAAACAGGATCAGTTGAATGTGTTTTTGGTTTGAAGTTTTTAATCGTAAGTAATTAGAACAGTAACTTGTTTGACTTTTTATTGTTTATGTTTTAATTAGTAAATTGGGGAATTGCGGACAAATTGAGGAGTAATATTGGAGGGAGAAGGATTTTCGTTGGAATTTTTAATTCTAGTTCTAGTTTTTAAGATGTAATTTCCTAGGCAATATTAGTAATAAAACGCTACAAGTTAAAGCTTAAAAATCATTGAAATTGACAAAATTTATGTGTGTACATAATGAGTAACCATATAACAATACATTTTTGTTAAATGTGAAATCCAAAAGATCACATTGAGTAGTTTTGCTTATTCCGACAATGTTAGAACGAAAACTTTAAAATTTGCGGAACAAATTGGTGAAAATGAAGAAGAAATCACATATATACCCACCCTATTATGACTTTGCACTTTTCTCAGTTTGTTCCTGTTTACTTAGATTTTTCTTACCGCAGATTTTCACAAAGAGAAATGAGATAAACGATGGCAATTAATGTGAAAACCGTATGTCGAACCAGTTTAAAGTTCTAACCGGATACCCAGAGATAAAGTTAACGCACTGTAGAATAGTGGTCAATGGTGTTCAATAATAATTAACCACAGATTAAGCTCTCTGTGTAGGTGATGTTTCATGTACGAACCCATAATCTCAGTCACGAGTCAATTTACCATGAAATAGTCAAAACACATAGGAGTATCATAAGCAAATTGATAGCCAATTGTGGGCAATACAATTCATCCCATTCCGCTTTGTGTGAAAAAAGATATTCAACTTGGCTGAAAAACTTTCCATTTAATTATAAAAATTAAATTTTATCCTTAAACGTGTTTTTGCGTTGTTGGAAGTAAAACTAAATCAAGAATTAATTAAATTATAGCTCCCATGATGACAAGGAAAGTTTTCAGAAGAGAGCTTGAACACAATTCTCCTATGTTATATTGTTAATGATTTATTTGTTATTTACTGTGTAGCGTAATTCCATAGCTATATTTGTGCTATTTCAAGCGTTTTTTGTTGTTGCGTCTTAAGTAGAGACAAGGGACTGTAGATATTCCGGACAATAGACTGTCCAAAAACCACACCAAAAACAACGCATTTGTGTCGAAGCAATTTACAAAATTTTTGAAACTAAGTTTTCAAGTTGTCCAACGTGATGCTGCATTCAACTGTTTTAGGGGTTGTACAAAATAACAGTTTAAGAGAGGAGGGTTTTGGAAAATGTTCTACATTCATTTGATTTCAGTTCTACCATGAACGTTTTGAGTCAGACAGCCTGTACTGGAAAGTTTGAAACCTTCTAAATACAACAGCACCATATATACGGGCTGTACCGGGAAGAGAACGAAATGCATCAGAATAACCGCTGTTAAAACTTAAACCTATATGACCGACTGTGACGGCAACGGTCTTGTTGATTTGCTAGTGATGTTAAAAGCTATAGCGATGAGGAAAACTTGTCAAGCAACTCAATGTTATCCTTTTATATTAAAACAAAAACGAAAGATATAAAATTTTCAAGCTTGTACTACACCATGTTAGATTATCTATCATGTTTCCTGTTTGCTATTTAATCTATTTTCATTTTCCGCTTAGTCCAAAATAACGTCCATCTATAACCCACTACATGAACTCAAGAAGATAAGACCAAGCAAACTTTCAGGATATGAGGGTTTCGAAAAGGATAATCTGATTACGTACAGTTTTAACTGAAATATACCATCACAAAAGGAAATTTTCTCAAAAGACGTTTTCCATGTTTTCTGGTTCTTCTACCTCCTATTGCTGGTGAAGTCGTTGGTCTACTATTAAGGAAAAAGATTAAGAAAGTTTTTAAATGCTTTAATATCGATTATTACGTAGATAACCACGAACTTCGAATAACCAGTAGAATGAAGAAGTTGGTTTTAACTTTACGAGTCTTGTCTCTGCTGGAAACGAAATTTTAACGTTAAGCATCGGAAGAGAGTAATTTGTTGATATCTAGCTCATGAACAAATTCAGTGAACGAAAACTTGAATTCATTGATTAAGAATAATGCAAAAAAATTAAAACTTTCAACATCTTTTTCCAATGCAAAATCTCAATATATCTAGCATCTTGAAATTGCACCAAAGTATGTAAAATTGTTTGAAAACCAAAATTGGTATTTGATTTATGTCCAAAATCGATTAAATATTCGAACAAACTTAAGGTAATAGATCATCTGCATCTGACATCAATATGCATTAAGAATAAATAACAGACCCTTAACAGGAGTTAGTCTCTAGTGACGAAGTAATTCGCAATCTCTCACTGGTTTAACCCTTCAGAGCAAAATAACCTTCTGTTAGTGAAGTACTTTCGGTTAACACTCTGTAATCATAGTAATTATTTTGACATCACCACTATTGTTTGTTATGGCTCACATCAAAATGCAATTAGTTATTACACATAAGTGTTCTTATTTACAAGTAATAAAGAAGTTATAAATTTTTCATATTCGTGAAACGTTACACGTACAAATAACGTATAAAATTCGAACTTCATTACATTTGATTACTACTAATATCCGGATAATTATGTTTATGAAGAAATATGCACTAAAAACGAGAAAAAAATTTTAGCAGAGAATGTCCGAGGCATCAGGAAAGCAGGCAACTTGCCTAATGTCCTACACACAAAAGGGAAGTAAGTATTTGTTTACGATCTATATCCCGTGGGGCGAAAGTATATCATGCCCAATACAAGGCAAATGCGTTATAATGCGAAGCTGTAAAAAAAATTAGATTTGTTATCTACAGAAAATTGATAAGCACAATTACGGCCTGAATGAGCTTCTAACACATAAAAATTGTACATCGAGAAGATTAATTGAAATTGCCATTAGAAGTGAAAGACACTAAAGAGTAATCATTGCTTCTTGAGATCTATTTCGGTTGCTTGTATCTTGATATATTTAGTTGAGGGAAAATTGTGTGTTACAGGAAATTGGAGGAAAATGGAAATTAATGTAGATATACTTTATTCAGGCGACACAATTTAATGAGTCTTGAAGTAAAAACATTTTCAATTGAAGATTTAACTATTGATATAAACTAGACACTGCTCGAACAAACCATTCAGCTGGCATATGTTGCTCCGAAATTCACTTAATCATAATAATTTGACATTTAACAGTCTCAAACAAATGCTATATAAGAAGAGAATGTTTTCATATTAATGTGTATACATATTAATAAAAATGCTAATAACATTCTTAACAACCAGAAGATCCATAGAAAAACGTAAATACATATCTTCCGATTTAATTGCAGATATTATTTCAATAATCAATTACAATCTTGTATGATATGCCACTTTAAAGTAGCACTCAAACTCTTAATTACACTAAATAGCATCAAATTGTTATTGGTATCCCCGATAAAGTCAAATGAATAGACTGTATTCAAATTCCATGCCAGGATAACAAGAGCTCTTTAATGCAAAGTGAAATAATTTTCAATTACCATCCTGTGGCTTTCGAGTTGGAATCGAAGTCGGTAAAATTAATCTTTAAATATAGGAAATCCTTATCACAATTGAATCTTATGTACACCTTATCTTTCGAATCACAGTCAAATACCAGAACCGAAGTACGAAATAACCCTTCGTCACCTGTCTGCCAGCTATTATTAGAACAAACGGATATTGTATACATACAGATTTTATTAGGATATAGGAAGTATGTTATTCAAAATAGATTTAGTTCGGGAGTATGTCGTGTAGATTGGAACTCTTTGGTACAGAAAAATAAGAACGGGGATGGGAAATAGTCAATACAGGATTTAATTTGATCTACTACAAAAGCATTTTCCAGTAGACATGCTTGAAATAATAATACATAGTAATTTCCAAATAATTCCAAATAAGTACGAGGTAACTTCTTAGCACGAAATCTAAATTGAAATAAGATGTCCTCAATTGCAATAAAGGAATAAATACAAAATAATTTTCATTTATCAAATAATATAGCTCTAAGGACATATACATATGTAGATATATATGTATATTATTTATAAGTTATTATGTATTATTATTTATGTTATTTATTAGTTAGATTGGTGAAGTTGCAAATAACCGATATGTTTTACGCGCAAATGAATTCCCACTTCATCATATTTTTTGAAAAATAATCATAATCAACATTGACTGGTTTCTTGAAATGCGATAAGAGAGTCTGCACATAAAAATATCAACGCCTACGAGAATCCAATGGAATTTTCACAAAATGCTTGTTGCTTTAAATCCAACTTTTCTTAACAACTACTCATAAGTAAAATTTGATGAGATACTTGTCTTCCAAGTTGCTAATATATACATTTTTATTGAAATCACTTTACTTCATGAGTTCCTGGAAAATGTATATCTTCATGTCACAGACCTGTCCTAGTGAGTTTGTGTGCCAATGCTACAAATTGTATCTGATGAATTTGGAATCCGAACTTGAAGATCTGAAACATCTGCTACTTCCGTTGTATTTTTCAACTCTTTAGACAATTTATTTCTTTAAACGATAAAAATTACGAAATCCTGAAAATTAACCACTCAAAAATTTTTCTTCTCATTCCGGACGACATGTTTGTTTCTGTGTGTAGTGGAATGTCATTGGGACGGTCGATACAAAAATGATAAAAAAACCGAACGTAAATACCACTTGTTACCTAAAAATAATCAATTGGGCGTTAAAGTTTGCGATATGTTGGAAGTTTACAACAATTTATGCATTTTACAATCTGAAATTCATGTAAGCAATTTTTGACTTGGGAATGTAAACAAACAAACAACACAAACCTCTTCGAAGTGCTTCACCGTATTCAAGTAATGCAGCCCCTAAATAAACACAGATAGACGCACAGAATATACTCTGAAATAAGGACGACATTTTAAGCTAAACATTCCGTGCACAATAGTCCACAATTTTTTGATTTTCTTGCACAATTTCACAAATTTTAACTCACAAACTCAAAACAACTCCAACGCGTCTGTTTGACATTTCGATTAAATGACAGAGATAGAATGCTAATGAAAATGAATGTTCTCTGTTGCGCGTGAAGTTGGCTCTGGTTTGGAACAAATCAATTGGTTGCTCGTGGCGGGATTTTCAAAACCAGATGATACGAAGGTTTTCTCCAAAGTATTTTCCCTTGGTGTTCCATACGTTATCGATTTTTCACCAACTGAACGATGGAATAAAATTATTATATTTCGTTTTATACTGAGGTTTGTAGTTTTCAGTATGTTGAAATATAACTTCCATGAATTGAGAAAAATTTATTCGTGAATAGAAACACTGAGAAAACAGCAATTTAAAAAATTGGTAAATTTAATGAATGTTAACAAGCAAAGGTTTGCCATCAACATATATTAAGGATTAGCAATTGATAATTTAATATCTATGGCTCCAGGGTTTTGTTTCGTACAATACTGTCTTAATTTATCTCGTTTGATTATAAGAGACACGTATGACACGCTAGCATTTCTGTATGAATAAATGTTGGCAAATATTAGTCTTCAGTTTATGATAATGTTGAGTTGTATTATAGTATAGCTGACATTTTTTCAAGTATTTTGGTAGAGTTTCCTTGAGCATACTTTTCCTACTGTTTGCAGTTTTAAGAAGCTATGATATGTTCTATTTCAAGTGACCTGGCACCCAACTTTGTCCAGTACCAAATGAAAGAGTTTGGAAGATTACAAGATGTATTTGGGGGTGTAATAATATTTCAATTGACTGCACCAACTTATGGACACTATCCCAACTCGGGATAATCCTAGCGTTAAATTTTGTACAAAAGGTATCAGATAGTGAATCAGTGCTTATCAGTATACCTACAGCAGAAAGAACGGGGTTTAGCACACTCTCGTGAATGGAACATTTGTAGCAACAATTGTCGAAATGTTAATATCTGATAATGTGATGCAAAATATAATTGTAAATGGTATTGAATCAACAAATACACTTTACATCATTAAGACAAAAAACTTGAACTTGATGATTTAACATTTGATATTTGTTGTTTGTATTGCAAAATACGAAACGAATACGATTTGTTTATAACAATGTTACTGATTTTAAATAAGGAATAATTTGTACATTCTGGGAAAAGCGTGGCAAAGGATAAACATTTTACATATGCATATAAGGGTAAGGGGATGTAAATGCAAATTATAATAATTTCATACGTTTAAGTGAAATTGATGCATAATTCATTTCTTTCAGTTTTAAGCACAGAATTCTTGTTAACAATTAAATAAATCTTCACTACTCTTGTTGCCTTCTTTTAGTTAATTTATTTTTTAATTGAATTGTGAAATAGGGTAATTTTCCCGTATCCAGAGAAAAAATATACCACGAAAACAAATGGTATTGCGGTATCTGCGCTATCTCACCTTCTGATCGTCCTGGATTCAATGATGTACGTTTTGAAGAGTGTGCCAGTGAAATCAAGTTTTTAGAATCATCACTAATCAATTTAAAAGCGCATTTATTGAATAATCATATGCCAATCAATTTCGATATTCGAGAACAATCCACGCTGCTGTTGGGAACGAATGCCAGAGTCAGTAAAAGCATTCAAAAACACTTTTATGAAAGCCTTCAACATACCAAAGCTAATATTAACGAACTTACATCACAAAAGTATTCTTTTCAAAGTGATGACAACCAAACTAATTTATTTTTTGGTATGTTTTGTAAATCAACGAATAATGTGATTAATCGGAAGATAGCGCTTGAAAATAGCCATTTTACGATACTTTACTTTGTGCTTAAAACAAAACTTGAAGGAGAAATTAGGATTAACAGAGACTCAAACCTGTCAACCGCCTCGATAACTTTCCTGAGACATACCTTGATGGTTTATGAAATCTTGAGTTCAATTTTGTTTCTCTTGGACAGGCAATAATCATATTCTGATTACATCTGATTCTATTTGGAAATATACTATATTAAGCGTGAAGGACGAAAACATCTACGCAGCGAAACTATCAAATGCAATTTAAAACTCTTCACAATTTCAAATTAATTAGAATGGAAGCACGAATGTGTATTCAAATATTAATTACAGTTTCATATGTCATATACAATACTGCATAAATGGCTAATAATAATTATGTTCCATCATAGTCACAGCAATCATCGTAGTCATCGTAATCACCATCATGAAGCTTTTAAGCATAGAAACTTATCGTCTTTATAAATGCTAAAGGGTATTGTCATAGGGCAAATATAGCACAACTTTCAACAAATCACGGCACTCATAAACAAAGTTATGTAGTTGAATCTGATTCGAAGTTGCCAACAACGAACCCAAAACAATTTCTAATGTTATGCTGTAATTAATATAATTAAATCATACTATAAGCAAATTCATAACATACCTTAAACACCTGTGTATAGCCAGTAAAGCAGCGTAGCTACCTTTTGGGCCAGAAACAATTGCAATGGAATGATATATGCTGGTTTGAGGATATATGATAGAACACATTGAGCAGTGCGGGTAGAAAGATTTTAATAAAGTCATTCAACGCTTTATTCCTGATTTCAGTTTACACTGAGCAGACTTCTGTGCAGAAATTTAACTTTTCACAGAAACTTAATTAAACTTATTTTAGCAATTAAATATTTTGTAACAGAAAATTCACATCCACCGTCGAGGATGTTTAGCTGAATCAGAAAAAGGAGCGAGGGAACTTCCACAAGTAGCTTAATGTGTACGAGTTTCAGTTTTCAGTTTGGAGTTAATGAGTCTTTTGACGTTGTCAAGCCATCTACTCCTAAAGTACAAACAAACGTGAACAAATTGCTATGCGGAAGGCTTGCTTGATCCTACCGAGCGTTTTCTGAAACCAAACAAAACTTTTAAGTTTACACTCGTAAATATTAAAAACAAAACGTCGAAATGGAAATGTCGCCATTACCGCCATCGAAATTTTCATTATAATTCTACTATTTCGACAACGACAAATCCTTAATTTGCTCTGACTCTGGATTCGTTCTCCAAGCAAGCAGAATTTTGGTAGGAGTCCTTAAGTGTTTATCACGGATATGAGAATAAAAAGCAAACCAAAATTACGAAATCATTAAGTATGAAATCTACCCTAAAAGTTCGAACACAATTTTGGCGGGGGTTCTCTTGCGGTTTGCAGGATATGAAGAATTCAAGGTTTTGTTTCGGTATTCCTGTATTATGGAGGTTTCGTTAATACCTATATTCTTACAGTATATAAATATATGAAGAAGTGTGGCAGACGTGTCTGAAAAGCAGAAACTTGAAGAGTTTGCGTCCCCAAAATATTTAAGACCTCGATCTCACCTGGTGTGTTCAATCACAAATTGAATATTTGAGGCAGCAAATGGCTAAAGAAATCTGTCCTGATGCAAATGAGTTTCACCGACAGCAGATATTAGAGTAATCAAAGCTTATATAGGTATATTTCGATTTAATCAAAAATAACAAAACTAATCAGGGAAACGAAAGTTATTGCAATGATATTAATAATTCGAAGCATGTGGTGGCTCAAGCTGACAGAAGAATCCACGATCTGCACCGCCAAACTGCTAAACACATTTTTAACAGATGGCACAAAGTTTGAAATACCAATTATTAGATATTTTTCACTAAGTTTACCCAAAATTGAAAAAACTTAAGCTGACGGTGCTTAAATGCTGTAAATACCACATCTTTGAGTGTCATATGGTAAATTGAGATTTTCGAGTCTCGAACAGAAAAGTTGTGAAAACAGTTTATTCATATGAAGAAATGAAGCTTCAATCGCTCAAGCCGATCAAACATGTCCGAAGTAACATCAGTTTCAAGACCAATTCTAAGCACATCTGAAATAACAGACACTCCGGAAACAGTTCCTACTAACTCACCGGAATCCGAAGACACCTATTTATCTTCGATTTTTGACGGAGTCGTGAAGATCAAGCAGCAGCATGAAAAGGTTAAGGAAGTTAATGCCAGAAACAAGAGAGGAATAGTTTTAAAACAAAAACAGGAAGGAGCGAGCTGCATTGGTTGTAAGGAGAACTATGTTAACACAACTCTTAATAAAAGTGGGCAAGTGCGACTGCGACTGCACCTTTGTGAAAATTTAAAGTATCTGCCTATTATGAGATACAGCCCTGTGACAGACAGACGGACATCGAAGTCATATTAATAGGCTTCCGTTATCAACCTTTGGGAGCAACGGCAACCCTAAGAAGTGTTGGTTGGAATGTTTCATTTATGCATTTTTGGCATATGAACCTGGTGAACTGCAAAATGCATATATGCTCTAATTCCAGGTAAATTAAGAAGCTTCATCCACGTGAAATGAAACGTGTTGAAGAAACATAAAAGAGGTATTGGCCCTAATGCCTGTACTAGCATGGCTATAGACTATAGGATCTGGACAGGATCCTATAGGATTGTCACATACTTGAAGTCTTACTTCAATTAAAATATGTAGACACATTCACAATAGTTTTATTTAAATACCACTTCAAAAAAGTAAACCGAACTCCACCGAGCTTTCTCTATAAAGCTACCTCTAACTACAAACTTTGCTAATTATAAGACCAATTAAAATTCACTTGCTGTGCTGTTGTTATCTATGAGCTTCCATTCAACTCAATGCATAACTTCTTGTGGTAAATTTGCTGTTTGTTTTTGTGGGTATTTGGAATCTGATGTACTTAATAACAAATAGAGAAAACGAATTTCAAAGCAAGTTTCTTAACATCTAGTATAAAATTAAAATAAGGTGGAGTAAGATGTTTGTATTGATGGAAGTACCTACATTCATCCGTTGAGGAACATATAGTTGATTGTGATCAGGAGCTAACCCACCAAAAGCTCTAATATGCCGGAGATGAACATTATAAAGTTCTTCTAGAGATTTGAGAACCCTTATACACTTATTTCAGTTTAAGAGTAAATTTCTTTAGACTTTTATAACAGGGTTTAGAAAATATAAACTAATTTTGGGGCATTATATTATTTGTATAACTAAATACATGTTGACAGTTTAAAAGCTAAAAGCTTTGCAAAAGTTTTATATGCGGATACATTAAGTATAAGACGCGTTGGCTCCCTATATACTTCGAGGAAGTCTTCCTCATGATAAAGTTGGTTGGTTTGTGTGTGAACGAATATACATAAATCCAGCTTCATGTTAGCGGCATTTCAGGTATGCGTTTGATTTTCCCGGCGACGACTGCAAAAGTAAAATTCAATTTAAGCTACCATGCACCTATCTTAAAATCACAACTTTCAGACACCAGCGAAGCAGTTGTTCGCAGCAAATTAAACGGGTCTATCATGGTATCTTCGTGAAAGTATATGGTGCGCGCTCCATATGTGTCTTCCGAACAAGAATTAAGAACACTAGCACTGGGCTGATGATGTTAACAAATTTCACATTGATGACTATACTCATTTTAATATTTGATCTTTGAAATATTAACTTATCAACGCGCTAATATTTTTATTTTTGTCCCACTGATTTGCATTGAATCCATAAGCACGAAATAATGCAGTTCATTATTTTCGAACTTCAGTTATTTTCATTTGGGATTTCAATTTAAAATTCTAAAATTCCGTAACAATGTCGTTTCCCTGCATCAATTATGTTTGAGTAGAGTCTTAATCAATTAATAGGTATGCGAATTGTGCTTCATGCAATAAGCATATAAAACTATTATAAAAAGTCTCTGCGGCTAGTGTCATGGAAAATGTGTGTTCGGTCCCAATTTCTGAAACATAAACCAGATATACGTTATAGCCAAATCATATCAAGGACATTTTCACCATATCACATTACCACTAACCATAACTAAATAAGAACGTTTCAATATCAATATTGTATAGCAGCAAACATAGTTTAATGCTAACATGCTTGTTGTTATACATAATTACTTGATTAAATTCATGATTTCATTTAGTGCAATTGACTTAGGTGATGATGATGGTTCAATGGAACAACAAAAAATTAAGGATAATTGGTTAGATTCGTTGGGATCGTTTCAACTTTAAAATTTATGCTTGAGGTTATTCGCAGTATTCAATGAATGAGTTTTAATTAAAAATGTTATTAACTTATTAGCATCCACAGTATAATAGAAAAGGTAGAAATACCATCTAACCCTTCTTAGATGTTGGTTTTCATTTTAATTTGAAAATACGAAAGTTTCGAGAAAAGAGTATGAGAAGGTCACACTGAGTTGAACAAGAAAAATTTTGTAGGAAATTTCCTTAAGAAAAGACGATTTTAGAGAAAATCAAAATTTAGAAAACCGCCTTAAATTTGAAAATGCCAGCACAACAAACTGTGTTTGGATATTTTCACTGAATCTAGTCTTACTGTAATGCGGTAAGGTACAAAAAATTATAAGTAAATTGCATCAAACAGTGTGATGTATTAAATCTAGCAATAATTTTTATTGAGTGAGTATCGGTTGATGCGTCCCTTATATCAATATTAGACGTTAGTTGTGTAGTTCATTCCCTATATGTAATTTGCGTGTTGAATCCTTTTGGAAGGTTTAATCCCGTGTTAGAGTGGACGATTCTATGGTTGCACATTGATGATTTGCGATGAGAGGGAGATGTGATGCAGGATTTTGCTTATTAGATTGAGGAAGAAAAATTCTGAGTTTTGAGTTGTATTGAGAAGTCCAGTGGCAAGAGAAGCATCATTGAAAAAGGGTTTGAAGGTTTTTTCAATTACTACCCAGGAAAGAATAAAAAACTGAGTTAGGGTTTATGGTGACATAAATAAAACGAACTATCAATCTTTGGTATATACTAGTTTGGTACCAATGTTTCTTTGGTATAGTATTTGGTTGAGAAATTACCAACAAATCCAGCTACAGATATCGAAGATGATGAAGTCTATGGACATGCTGAGTGAATTTCATATATTTTGCCTTAAATCTTTTTTATCATTTTTTTACCTACTGTTGAGCACTTTTCTGTAGATTTGCGGCATCCATTACTATTCCAAAAGGAAAACTATTGTTAAAGGAAACCATCAAAGGGTTTGTCGTCCATAACAGTAAGCTATGCAAGAAGAAAATTGCATTTCCGTTTCCTTCTTAAATGTTTTCTTTCTGCCTCTGTTCCGTTTAACGAAACATATTGTTTGCTAATTTTCCCATCTGAAATCCATGAAGTTTGAATTTCATGTTTA
Organism: Chrysops caecutiens; assembly: GCA_963971475.1. Lineage (NCBI taxonomy): Eukaryota > Metazoa > Arthropoda > Insecta > Diptera > Tabanidae > Chrysops > Chrysops caecutiens. Next base: position 35,438,434 of record OZ020569.1, read on the forward strand.
TAAGAATGCAGGCATACGTGACACTTATTTGTTCTCAATGCAATAAGCTACTGTATTTTCTCACAGGTACATGACGGCCATAGTAACTTTAGTAATCGGATGTGGAAAATGACCCGTATGCAAAAGCATGAAAATGAATTAGAATTTTTTCTCTTGAAATTTAGAATGGACGTCGCAAATCTTCTCTCTACTGAGGGTTAAAATTTTAAACATGATGGTAGATAACTCATTTTTGTTAATTCAATTGCTTGCTTCTGATATATGATTCACATATCCTCATGCTTGATATGATAAAGAGAAGATTTTGAAAACCGGCATGTAAAAGACTCCTCTAGTATATTTTTAACCCATGTTTGAGTATATACCTAACGATATAAAATATAAGTTCATATAAAATGAGAATTAAAAACAAATTAAATACAACCCTGTACATAGCTCATTGAATTAGTAGAACGGCAATGAATTTTTCTACTGGCATTTCATGGTTTGTATATAGTTTTCATATGATCCTTTAGAAATATAGAAACCAGACCTTTTGTTTTTAACTCATTAACACAAGACTATCAAAAGGAAAATACTCGGATATTTTATGCTCATAAATTAACCTCAGTTGATGTTATTCGTTTTTATCTTGGCAACCACAATGTTCAAAGTTCACTGTTTTATTTTTTTAACCACACTCGTCCTGTTATCATATTGATAAAGCTTTATAACACGTAAATTATAAAACGTATGTCATACAGGACATGAAATCCTCTGTTGGTGGGGATTAAATGATTCTAGTCACTGGATGTTACGGCTGGTCTTACCTAGTTTATGCACCTTTTTATTCTTTTGATATTTTGTACAGTTCTATAATGCTAAATCAGTTCTATGATATAATTTGGTTATGATACACTACTGTTTACTGGCACTTGAAGCATGAATCCTAGAATTTGTACGAACTCGCATTAGTGACTTCGTGAGAAAAAGAAAATTTGTTACGAAGAGGCATTAGTCATCAATGTGAGAGCTTGGTTAAGGTCACTGAGCCTGAGAGTTATTGAACTTTAGAAATAGAAATAACGTTAGCTAGTCGCAAAGCTATTTCACCCGATGTCTGGGCAAAATAGTAGGTATCTTAACAAGAACAGCTAAAGTAAAATATATAGTCTCCGTCACATTAGCCTTCTATTGACTGACATTATTTGTGCTTTGCTAGAACTTTACAAACCCCGCTACAATAGCCGTTAGGTAACACATATTGCTTTGCAAACAAATACGGGGCATTAAGGATACGCTGACATAAAGGAAAAAATGATTGAGGGAAGATATAATTTCACCCTTATCATTCACCCAGGCCTCTTGTTTGAATTACAAAGCATGGAAAAAGGGATAAAAAGTATCCCTAAAAAGTTGACACACAAAGAAACAACAGTCAAGTTAGCGATGACTTTGTTGAAGAAAAAAGCCCAGAAAAACTACCCGCAAAATTGACTCATTAAATGTGTAAGGTGGAAAAGGATTTTCTCGCTTCATGCCTTTTTTCATGTTAATTCTTTGTGTGGTAGACCTTAGAATTTTTTCCCTTGTGTATCAGATACAATATCTTATGTAACTTCATCATGGCCCCTCAGGAAGCGTGTATGAAAAAAGAATGATAATTGCCAACCACTTTTTCTCTTTAAGGATGTTAACAATGCGATTTTCGCTTGGTTTCATTACAAGTCTGTTTTATCAGGGCGAGGTGACCACGCAACCCATATCCTTTAGTAGATAGGACCATCGAGAGTTGAATGTATACAAGGAATGTTAGTGCTGTTCAAGCTTTGTTTCGGGAAAATAATAATGTTAATGAGAACATTCTCTTTCCTCTTATGCTTCCAAGAGACGCTAGTAATAAACACAGAGTTTTGTCAATAGAATTGAAAATGTTTTCACACCAGCTCCACTTTCAGTAAATTTACTTCAATCTTAATTAAATGCGGGTTTAGTTATTCTCTCCTCTTCTTAGAGTGGTTATTATTTAATTTTCCAAATGAAGCTCTCATGTAATAAGTTGTGAATGCTTAGAAAATCGGAAAACTGAAAAATGTATAAAAAGTGCAATACATAACTTTTATATACGAAATTGGTATACACACTCATTAACGTTATGAGTGGAATTACATTTGAAAAAAGAAATGATTCGATTTGCGATGATATAATTTGATTAAATAAAAGAATTAAATTACTAGACCGACGTGTACCGTGTATGTATATCATCAACATTTCCATGCTCAACATATTAATATATTACGTCCTATGTGAATAGGAAATCAAAAAGGAGTTTGTACAGCAATACCTTTATGGATTTCATTATCTGTTGGAAAAGCGGTCCTGCAATACGGATAAGTTGACTCGACCTCCATCCTTACTGCAAAAGTTTTACCAATAAATTCGAACTAATTCTGTCATCGTTTGTATAGGAAAACGTTCTTGACACACATCTGAAAGCAATACCCAGTGTATATTTTCTGCAGTGAATTGAACGAAAAATATGAGGATTCCAAATCCTTGTTTTAAGAAGTGTGTATGTTTGAACGTCTGGCCAATATTTTTTTATTATCATGTTCAATATTATAAATCCAATCATTTATGAAATTTCATACGGAATATATACTAAGCATCATTAAAGAAGGTATAAGTGTACTAGAATTCAGTGCACAAGGACAGTTGAATGGTTCAGTCCAATATAATCAGACCTGAAGGGAAAAAGATATGAAAACATGAATTGTACTCGGGAGTTTCATAGGGTAGTCTCTGGTTCAAAAATGAATATTGTCCTTTAAGCATTCGATTGGTTAAATAGATGAAAAGTTTAAGTACTAGGGAATTGACTCACGGTAACGAATGAAGAATTCGATGCACTGCTTACAAGAACTCGTTTCGATTTCAGGTAGTCATCAAAATTTTTAGAAGGACTTTCAACTCTTTCTTCGGAACAGTTTGTAGCAATAATAGTTGGCAATATATTTGAAATTCCCTGCTATATTCAACGGCAAGTTATCCTTTTCAAGGATTAAATATTTAAAGACGACTGAATTTCTTATTCCGACATGAACAATTTCATGAGAATAACTTTTGGATGATATCCTTCCTCTTGACTTTTCTTTCAGTCTTCTTCTCCTTATAATGCAGGAAATGTGCATAAAGGAAGGAAATCAATGCGAAGACTTCTAGAAAAATAAGATTTACACATGGATAGGCCGTTAACATGGTGAATTTTTTGCTTTGCTTGACTGAATATTTCTAAGGGAATCCATTTAAAAGTTGGAATTCTCGAGTAGCCCATCGACGAAGGACATTATCTACTATTCATGATTTTCATCGGAATTCCCATGCAAGCATGGCTATCCTTATAAACCATTGCAGGAAGTTAATGGAGAAAAGTAAGTTTACTTTTTCCGGTTTTTTCTTATTTTTTTTTTTTTTGGATTTCTATATTTCTCATGCTAACGTTAAGACACAGCTGAAGATTTTAAGGATTCTTATCCAAATGAAAATTTATTTCCGCTTTGCAGGTCTGAAGTAAGTGGAAATGACGTAAGCCGTTATCTCGAAAATGCAAGATGGTTTTGTGGGAAGCTAAATCGATTTGAATTGCTTTTTTGGAATGTATCTACGTTTCGGGAATTGTTAAATTGGTATTATATATGACTTTATTAGAAACCATATCTCATACTACTTTCTACCTTTAAATCATGCTTAGAAACTAAAATAAGAGCTAGAAATTTTGAAAAGCCATATGGTGTATTTTAGACTATATTCATATCTACTAATTTATTCAAATTTTACTAGTTGACGAATTACTAGTTAGTGTCAGGATCATTTAATTATAGCAGCAAAAATTAGATATGCATGATATTAATAGAAAGTAGATAGTTCTCGTATCGTATTGATTTTTAAATTAATTCATATTTGAAAAGTTCAAAAGTACACTTTATGGTCAATAATTTTTAGCAAAACGTTTATCTAAAATATTTTTCTAAAACATGTAATACATCTGGGGTTTCTATTTCAATTCATGTCACTAATATTACTAATATTTTCACAATTTCAATTCCAAAGTTTTGAAAATTCCAACATTACGATGGATATAATTTCATACGCAGATAATAAGATTATTTTTGATTATAAGTAGTTCATTTGACACCACATTGACTTCAAATTGAATCCTGTTTGAGCCAGGAGGTCTTGATATTGGTCTGCTACTATTTTCCTGTGGGTGTTCCTTCGGCCTTGAAAAGTTTTTGCAAAATTTGTATTTTGTTTGTGCTCGAGAAGCTTAGCGCGTAAGAGATATCAATTTGTTTCCTCTTAAGGTGTTCGCCCTCATTTAGTCACTCTCTCATAAAACTTTTCTAAAAAATTCGTATATTTGTTACTACTCGACTTTTATCAAGCGTAAATAAACTTAAGCATAAATAAACTTTTCGTGAAGATAATTGAATCGAAAATTTTACTCTTCTTTGAATTCGGAATGTACCCCAACATAAAGATCAGAACTGAAAGTGTTTCTTAAGTAGTCACAAGGGAAATTACTGGAAAGTTGGACAAAACTGTCAAGTGACTTATTTGAATTGGTGCTTATTTGAATTGGCCTTATATTATGTGTTCAATTTGTATTATATTACAAAATAGGGATCATCACATTTAAAGTGATTGGGATATATAAAAAAAATTTAATTTATTTTCTTCCTAAGACTTAATCTTGATTACCACCCAAGGTAATGATACTCAACAATGTGTATTAAAGTTGCAAACGATTTGAAATCATTCTCAAAATAGACTTTCCAAACTAAACTTAACCTGTCATTTCTATAAAAGAAAGCGTTTAATCCTCAATTTCCGTTTTGCCTTAGCGTCAACTTCCTGGGTATCCCTTTAGGATTTTCACGTGAATTGTGGAATAAGGTTATTTTGTCAATCCTTTTTCTTCACCATGTCTAGGATACGAACATTTATAGGACTAGCAATTCTATTGTCATCAAATGATTTAAGATTTTCCAATCCTTTTTTGTTTCTACTTCCGTTTCCATTTAACTTGACTTTTTTACGTTCTTTGATCATTTGTTATCCCTATTAACTCCGTCTCTTTTATTTGGAAAAGAAGGAGTTCTTAATGAAGTTAAGCCTTTCCTTCTTGATGCTTATTTCTTCCCTAGCGTCCTTTTTTGGTAGTCTTTTGGAATTTGCTCATAGTCAGATTATCGATTCGGATTTGTCCTTAAAAGTTGTTGTGTAGTGCAAAGGAATGTTACAACCGAAGGTTTATAGAGGGAGACTCAAATTAGTAAGTTTTTATGCGAGCAGTACCTTTTATGAACGAAAGGATCTCAGTGAATTTCGGTACGTAACAAATATGCTAATTTACGTTGAAATAGTAAACATGCTGTAAATTTTAAGAAAGTTTTCAGCAAGTGAGCAAGTGTGTATTATGAAAGTCCGTGATTGCGGAGCAATTATTCCAAATTAACTTTTTTGTTCTGAAAAAAATATGTAGATGCATTCTTTTTTTGGCTGAGAAAGTTTTCAAATGAGAAGAATGAACTTAACGAATGATAGCTTTGTTAATAGTTTGGGTGAATGTTTCTGGATTTTGTAAGTATTCGAAGTTATATTCCTTGTATAGTCATGTCCCTTATATAGATTTGAGACTGACAGGTTTAAACTGATAAAAATATTTCGTATCGTAGTACACTATTGCTTGACACCAATGTGAAATTTTTGAATTCAACAAGGAGCTCATCGTGGACGTGTATGTTTTCGGATGAATCTGTTTACTTTATGAATATTTAAATATGTTTACTCGCGGAAGAACTGAACACCATCTAAATGTATAATTCCTTATATCTTAGTGGAAACGCTCAAGACATTGTAATTTGAATCACAAAAATATGACCAAATTAATACTAGAAAAAGTATAACATCCTCACGATGTAATTATGCACGGAAATTGACAGATGGAAGTTATATCGGCGAAAGTCCATGTAGCCTCATGATATCCCCTAGTTCTAGAATGAGATATTATAAACTATTCAATGTGTTGCTTCTTATAGGACAAGAATTTATGTGCAAACTAGAGCTAACCAAAAGAAAAATAGTTTCGTTTTACCTCGCCGCCATAATCGAGGTTATTATCAAACCTATAATTGGGGTTGGGCTTACAAAAGTATTTCTTCAAAAAACACATTTCTATATAATGAAAAAATGGCGAAGGCTAATAACATCGAAATAAGGAAATTAAAATGGAAAAATCGTGTTTTCTTTCATTTTCCAAAACCGTCATTTTTCCAAGCCTTGTTTGCATGTTGATTGACACTTTTTTAGTATCGCTTTTTATGCAACACAAAGTTCCTTTGTTTTTAGTCAATCCTAATTTATTTTCATTCGATGTCACCAGAATATAATATCAATATCACGTTCTCTTTTATTATAGATTTAATTAATGCCAATAGAACTAGTCGTCATAAAATAAAGTATAATGATCGCATGTAAGGCTAGGTGGTTTTGTTAGTTGGATGTTGTATATCATGTGAATAATGGAATGGAAAGCTAGAATAAAGAGAAAGATACAAATACGAATACAGACACAGTCTAGAAATTATTCCGTAAAAAAGCGTAATAATAGATAAGCTAGTGTCACCAATATGACAGTCGATATAATATCGGCCTAGATGTTTTAGCTCAATATGATATAGCAATTTGGCGTTTTTCCATGCTATATCAATACAATTGAGGCAAACCTATTTTCATTGATTTTCCTTCTCAATTTTAGTAAAATTTCATATACGGGTAGCACGCAAAGAGCATATATGTGTCTATGATACTAAATCATAGCACAAATATCACATTCGTCTTCTTTTGGGTCGTCTGATGGAAACGTTTCGCGGTAAATTTATAGCTGTAGGCCTCATATCTATAACAATCCCATAAAAATGTTATATTTCGGTTGAAATTCTGTCAAGTTATCTTTGAATATAGACAGTTATAGCAATATATGGCGAGCCGTGGATGAAACTTATAAGCTTCACTATTAAGTATTTCACATTAATGGGATTTTACATAGCATACATTATATCAGCAGCTACTTTATATAGTACATTGTTTACACTACTGATACATTATATCAGTATTTCGTTTCGGATTCAAGTTTAAATTCCTTGATTATTGCGGCCTTGCTTTCTCCTCGCTGACGATCTGTCCCCGATAGTTCAATCACTATTAATCAAAATTTATTACAAATAATTTTACCGCAACTACCAGTGAAAATGTTTTTCCAGGCTGAGTTAATTATGATTGGAATTTGCAACCACAAGAAATGTGTAAATCCCTGCACTTTTGTAATACCAAAAATTATGTCTTGTCGAAGTAAGATGCTCACTAACTGTCTTTTATCAGTAGATATAAGTCTGCCTTCTTAAGGAATAACATTCACATCTGGCAGTACCAAGTGGCAGCATTACGTTAATATGAATTTCTCTAAAATGTATTGGCTTCGTTGAATACGTGCTCTAAATAAAATTGACTCCTTTATGCCTCATCCCGGTGGAACCTCAAATCGAATTGAGATCACATTCTCTTTAAAATAAAAATTTATTCAATTGATGCAATTATTACTTTAATACACTCAACAGGGACGACGTGCTTCACTGTAGCCAAGATCCTGTGTTGTATGCTTTTACCTTCTTAGTTCAGTGAAAGTACAGGGAAAAAAATTAGACAATAAAAAACATTCATTTTTTGTCATGCAGACGTGCAGACGTATTTGTTAGTTAGAAGGAAGAATATCTTATTTATACAACTGGGTTGTCTGAAAAAGCCCAGGAAACTTAAGAAATTCCCATTTGACTCAGCACGGCAGCGCTGTCTTTGTATATTTGCTTCTATTTTTCTTTCGGTTACTGTAGAGATTCGAAGAAAACATTTTTGTTAGCTTGGGTTTTATGCGTTCGTCCCCATTCAATTCATTCAATGCTCACAATGAAATTCAGTGCTGAAAAAAATAACAAACTTATACACACTCAATACTCCATGAAGGACTTTTTCCTGACATCCTCTTTTTTTCCTTCAAAGTAAGTTGTAAAGGCCTACAGTAACATCAACTTAAAATGGAGAAGTCAAAATGTGTGAACAAGCAATGAATTCAGTATGTATTTAGTTGGCGTCTTCATAGATTTTCCAAAATCATACGTGATATGATTCTGTTCCGAAGGCGTCATGGTTTGATGAAATGATCTTCTCCATTGTATGGAGAAAAAGACGTGAGATAATGTCGCTTGAAACACACATTAATGATGAAAGTGAAAATAATAAATGTTGGCAATGAGGATCCCTGAAGATCGATAAATCATTGAAGTGTGCAGTTATTACAGGTCTTACAGTCATTCGAGTTGACTAGTTGTGCTAACAATTACTTAGAAATGTCTTACTAAAAAACAAGAAATCACAGTTTTTTCGATGTCAGAGGGCAGAAGAAACTGATATATCCACACGCTGATGAAATTCAAGTGATTCTCTCTTAATAGGCTACTAGAAGAGGAACAAGAACGATTTTGATTTTGTTGATGGAGCTAATTCTTGTCATAAGTACTTAAAAACGAAATTGGTGTACCTACACATGGTAAAGTTAGCGTTTTTTCTCGAGGTAAGATATATCCTTCTCGAGGTAAGATATGGATATTCTGTTCATTTGAACTGAAAGACCAGTTTACAGCGAACAATACAAATGAATTTGAAATCACAAAATAAAACCAAGTAGAAAGTTAATTTATTCAATTTACTTTGAGTTGAAAAAGAAAGAAACTCAATAGAACCGACCACGGTTTGCACATCACAAGTTAAATTAAATTTCCACAAGTTATAAATAAAGCAGTCCACAGTCCAATTACAATACGTGTATCCTTCGAAGAGCCACAATGTTTGTAGTTCTTGTTACTCATTTGTGAGTGTGTGCATTTTGTCTTGTAATTTGTGTCAAAGGTAGGTCCTTTATCCTTTTGAGGAACGCTATTACAAGGGAAATAAACAAAAATGTTCATTTAACATCAATATAATTGTATTTGCAAGGATTTACAAGAAAAAAGAAATTCCCGGAGTAACACGAAAGAACCAAGGAATTCCCACAGGATTCCAAAAACGTGAAATTAACAGGATAACCAGTTTCTTGCTTGCTCCACCACCGGAACAAGATTGTGTGCTGAAATAGCACAATATGAGGGTACTTTAAGTGCTACATACCTTCACTCCTTAACCCACTCCCATAGGGTGCTATTCGCACGTTCTTATAAAAGTCATCACATTTCGTTCTTATTGGAATGTCCGCTATTAGATTAGCATCAGCTGCTTTGCCAAAGCAAGGCGATTACTCGGCTTTTGTTAATCAACTGGGGGAAAGTTTTGCATAGTTTTAGATAGAACAAGTTCGAAAAAGGCTTAGAGCACATTTCTTTGACGAAAACGACCGTCCTTATAGACACTATCGTAGAATAGATCGTGCCTTAAGGATTTCTTAAAATTATGAATTTTCTTACAAGTTTGTATGGATATCTCTTTGCTAAGTTTTTGTTAGGACACTTTGGTCGGGTATTTCACCATAACTACTTGACTATCATCGATTTTGTAGAAACTTACCTTTCTCCATTCTACCCGTATTAGTTTGTTTCTTGAACTCTTTTGCCTAGTTTGAAACCACTGGTACATGCAATTAAGCCCACTTTTTAAGTACAATCAATTTTGCAGTCATTGAGTGATTTATGAAGTAAATTGTTTCAAAGTGACTCTTTCAACATTCTCTCAGCATAGTTTGTGAGCTGTTAGTAGCTGGCATTGGTTATCTATCCAACCTAACATGCCGTCATGAATCAGTTCGTGGCTTCAATTTGGTTCCTTTGACTTGAAACGCTTGAATAAGAATGTTCATTCATATTTGAGTGTTTGAGTTTCAGTTCAGCTTGTTTGACTTTACCGCAGGCAAACAGTGTTTCATTTGAAGCTATCGAAGCCTGCAATCAAAGAGGTGGCTGAGTGCTGTTAAGCTGGAATTCAAATTGTTTGCATGTGAACCTTTCTATGTTTCGACGTGCAAACAATATTAGAACTACGAAATTCCGTACTCGGCTAATAGTAACACATCCTTCCTCTTTAGCATTTTCTCTCTTTAAGTAAATGTAACCGCCACCCGTTGAAGTAGGTCGGTATTTACATGCAAACATATCTGTTACACATATTTACATCTCGAAAGTCCTTCCGTGATAATCGAGGAGTAGTTAGCACAGAGAATATGCCTTTACTAGGGTTATTCACAGGCCTTACCTGTGCTTTGAGGGTCTTTTATGGATAGGGTAAGTTATAGCAAACCAAAGTATTTGCGTTCGAATTCAATGCGATATTTTATGTTGTACCAACAGACAGTTAGTTCCGGAGTCTTCACATAATTACCATACGCTCTCGCCAAAGGCTCCACTTATTGCAGATTTTGTTGAAAGGCCGAAGGCGGCAAAATTCCGTTCCTTACTCGAATTTTTCAAATTCACCTGGAGGGCTTCAAATGGTATGTTTTGTGCTATTTCTGCATAGTATGCATACTTAAGTTGATTTATTCACTTTCTAATGATATATGATTTTCTTGTTTTTGGCCAATATTTATTTATTTTCTATGACTGCAACATGCACCAAATGTAGACAAAACGCTTGGATTATTTTACCTTAAACAGAAACATAACGACTAAAATCAATTCCAGGTTTTATGTAGGTAACGAAATAGCATTGATACGTTTTGATAATTTTAGACTAGCTGGCTACATTGAGCAGGAGTCTTGTCTCAGTTTTGCAATTCCCCTAGAAACTGTGTAAGAAAATGCGGATCTGGAAAATTCTCAAGTTTAAATCCGCGTCGGTTTTTGAAGACATGAGGAGCAACATTAGCGCCAATGCCCATGCAAGCCGGAACATCCATCATTTCAAACTGATGAGCAGTGATTTAGATATAAAACTTTGTAAAGTTCACGTTATTTTTCGACTGGTTGCAATCGCGACGCTTTGTCAAATAAAGTCACATAAAAGATTATTGGAGTTTTTAGTAACTAGAGATTATATTAGCCGGCAACACAAATTTTCCCATACAAACTTAACGTTTAACCTCACGTTAATTAAGTAAATATTTCCAATTCATTACGAAAGTCACACCAAAATGGATATTTTCTCTAAAGAGATATATATCAAAGCGTGAAAATATTTTTCAGAGAAAGGTTATGATACCAGAAACATTTCTGTTACAAGGAAACAATGAGTGGTTGATTCAGTTCCTTTTAAAAACGAACCGATTGAGGATTGAGTTCAAAGTTCGCAACATTAAAAGTAATGGTTGGATAACATAAAACAAGGATATTAGGTTTCTGGTACACGTTTCGATCTTAACTATGGCAAACATCATTTCATTGTCTTGGAGCATACCATAAAACTGATGAATACGAAGGATATCTTTTATCTGTACATACCTACATATCTTTGAACCATGGCCAATTTTGTCGGAGTGTGAGCGAGTAATTTTTAAAAACAAATTAGTTTTCTGTCAGACTTCAGTAGATCGAATTAAAAAAATTTATAGGCATCTCATTTGCAATTAAATTGTTAAAGTTAAAACTTGAGGGTAAGTTATACGTTTATCCATTTGAATGAAGATATAATTTAAAATTTTAAACATGCCGTACTAACACATTGATTTTGATTTAATAATTTTGTTTATAGTTTGTATTTTGTTCCTAGGAAAGGGTTTGAGTCCTCTTCCAGCAGAGGGAGAATGATTTCTGCAGCTTGGAGGCAGGGTATTCGTCTCAAAATGAAGCATAGATCATAGTCTCAAGACAGTACCTACTCTGCAAAAGTTTGTTTTTATTTCATAAAGACGCTGTCAGCATATTTCACTCTCTCGGCACGATGCCTAATCTCAGGTACGAATCTCAAGAACGGTTTGAGCTCGTTTAAGAACATCCTTGCGGAAAATTTTGTTACTTTTTTGTTTATATTCTTCGTATACGTTGAAATGTATGTAAGCCTTACGACAGCATCCTAAAGGACGTGGGAATATACTTTCGACTACTTTATATTCAAAGAAGCAATGCGGCACAAAACTTTCCGAGTGCTCCTCTCCTCCTTCGATAACTTCTTAATATATTTCACGCGGGTATATAGCGAAGAATTATTATGGGAACTGACGTAATGCGCGATTTTGTGATTCCCTTCCGTAGTCCTGTTCTATACCCTTGTTAGACCCAAATTTTCGGCTCGGGATGTTATGGTTAAAGTTTGGGTTCTCATGATAGCTTGCTTCCAAAGGATAATTTCAGTTCGAGTATGGGTGTATTTATGAAATCCTAAACAAAGTCTTGGATGCTTCAAAATCCCAAAACGGTTGATTCCACTAGAGGAAAGTTGAGATATATCATTTCGTTTAATTATATTAGTTTCGTTTAATTTACTGACTTGTTACATTTTGTAACGTGTGTAGAAAGCAGAAAATTATTTTCTTTCATCGACATTAGAAGGCGCTATTTTCAGAAACCTTAAGTCTTCCTGCAATTTTAACTTTCATTTTAAAAACTTTGAAAAAAGTTTATTGGTTTATTTTTCAAATATTGTATGGCAATCTAGGTGAAAACCCAAATTGATATACACTACCGCTCATAAGTATTTGCCCACCTAGATTTTTCATTATTTCTCCTACAAGAAAACACAGAAAGCGGTATAATTTATACACATTTATGACACTACATGCGGCGATCAATAAGAGAATATCAAACTTATGAGAACAATCGTATTTTGGTAATTAAGGAAATTTGTTACAAATTTCGAATTCAGGGCGTTTCTTTGACCTATGTTTACCTGAGTGCCATTGAATGAATAACATGTTTAAAACAATGGGTGTCTCCTTTTTCAATTACAATACTCCTTAAGTATTAAAACCAATTAGTATATCATTCAGATATTCTTTGTGAAAATAGTTAAATATATAATTTTAGTACTTCGTTTTGTCAGTTTGAAATACGTACTCAGGTGATATAAGTACTCAGGTGTATTTGAACAAAAAAAATATTTATTTTAGAGTAGTCCTAAGGTATAAAAATTATACAGTCTTCGGTGCTACGTAAGTGCAGTATTCCACAAAAAAATTACATTTGCAGATTTATGTGAACACACGGCGTTTTGTTATCTAGAAGATACAGTTTGTGAAATTTCATTTTTCCTCATAAATAGGTTACTCAGAAGATGGAATTGGATCAGTAGTTAAAAACATTATATAATGTTTAAATAAAATATCACTTTGTATTCAATAACTTCAAATTCCAAATTACCTCATGTGTTCGTTAAAGAGCACTCAGTTCATATAGACACGGACGTTAAGACCTCTATAGTTGAAGTACGAAAATTTTACTCTACCCTGGGGATACATTTGGTTAATTAAAATTAGAATTTATAGCGTGAAATTTTCATCTTTCTACACATGTACATGGATATTCACTTGTATAGTTAGAGTATTTTTCAAAAGGATATAGGCCAAGTAGTTGAGATTCAGGTAGTCTTTATAACCCACTTATGTTAAACGCAGTTAAGTTTAATACGCCTGGGGAGAGAAGTCTCATTTAGCGCTTAAATACTTAAATGGTTCTCAAATAAGAGAGTCATTTTATGGAAATTAGCTAAAGTATCTAGTACAAAATATTGAAGGTGACAAGTTGTTCAAACACAAATTTCCAACGAAGATGATGTTTCTAAGATCAGCCGGAAAGATGTCCCTCTGTCACTGCTATTCAACATACATACATGCATATGTGTAAGTATGGGTTGTATAAGTTCCCGTCTGGTATTTATAGCTTTGCAATTCATGCGATTTTAATAATAGCTTACATCTGTTACAATGACTTATGGAATATGAATGGAAATTACTTTGGGTGTGGCAGAATTTCATCTAAAATAAGATTTCTTTAAGATGTCCGAATTATAGTAGATACTAAAATGAAGCTAAACTATCAAAATGTTGGGTTAACATGCACGTGACTTCCTAGGAATATTTTGCTATTCGAATATTTGAAATATGGAATGATATTGAAACGCAAGATATAAAACGAAAAAACCCGATGGAGCTAGAGATAAAGACGTTATCATTAATGTATTGGTGATACATATTGTCTGGATAACAAAAGTCTTTGTTTGTGGTACCGTACGTGAGTAGTGGGCATTTGTATTCGATACATAACAAGATGAATATGAAGGACCAGCAGTATGCGAAGAATTGGTTGAAGAAAAATTAGATCTGCTTCATCCTTTTAATAAGACATTCATCGAATGGTAGTGTATAAGTAATGGCTTCCATTAGATTTCACATGAACATGAACATATCCTCGCATTCTACATCGTTTCAGAACGTATGTACGTATCAGAGACAACTAGGCTCGTGGTTCAAATGTGATATGATGTAAGGAGGAACAAAAACGGAAAATATATGGAATATGATAACTGAATCGGCATGTATAATGCCATTTCCTCGAGATATGTCATATTGAATCTCCAGAATATTCTCTCTAATGTCATGGAGAATCACATTGAGCAAAGATACCACGAAACAATTGCAAAGGAAGCTTTTGAAAAGGGATCTGCTTCTATTCATACTGATGTGCTGGGGACAGCCAACTTGTCAAAATGGTAATTCACTATTGAAGAAATGATATAATGAGCATGACTTGTACAGATAGAAGTATTGATTGTGACACATGTTATATGGAAATATTGCGAATTGTATGGAATACATAACGCCTTTATAACAGCTTCATCTTCGAAAAGATAACCCTATTTGAGATCAATACATTTTCTTCTCCTGACTACAGGAAACACAGTTTGTCACAGTCAGATACTTTAATATATAATCCATCATTCTCGATTGGACGGACATGATTTAATGCCGGTCACTTTTCTTTATGGTGTTATTATGCTGTAATTTTTCTAAAACGGATACTTTCTCAATCTTGATTTCCGAAGTCAATTTATTTCCTATATGAGAGTTTTACTTTTTTCTTTATATGATTGAATCGCTGCTCACAAAAGGATTAGATGGGAAAATTCATTGAAATCAATCATTTTCTGACTTATTTCTCATGTATAGTGATAAAACTGAGCTTAGCATTGATATATTTTTCCGATTTATTATATTCTAAAGTTTTCTTTCGCGTGTCCGTAAATTTTGCAAAGTATCACACAAGAAGGCAATTCTAAATAAAAATTAGTAGCAATTTTCATTGGCCGAAAATAAGCAGTACTCGGCAGTGGATTAAGTATCTACAACTTAAAGCAACACTTTGAATCACATTTAACATTTCGAGGACATTTTACAACTTAATAGATGTCCATCTTGAATCGAATTTGAATAAACTACATTCAATGGATTTGATTTGAGACCTGAGAGGAATTGATAGAAATAATTGTTCATGGTTTTGTACACTTACATTAAAAAAATTTAACCTCAAGAAGACTATCGCTTCAATTTCTTCAAAACAAAATTTATCTTCAACTCTTCAAAGGACAAATCACTAGGGTAGAACCATGAGTAAAAAATATTCCGATTGATGTCTAGCAAATAAAATCAGAATTGAGTTCCCTGAGGGACCAGTTTGCGAGAAGATTTCGAATCACATTTTAACTATCTTCAATAAGTTAACAACTCAATATAGATTCTACAGCTCTTCTTGATAATACTCCTCTTTCTGCAATGTTACATAAAACTATGCAACACTACCTTTTCAATACCCCTGTTATCCTAGTTTGAATTATACCTCATATTCCTGTTTCAACTTTTACCTTCATTCAAGTTTCCTTCATGGAGACATAATCGTCATTACATTAAAAGAGATCACTTTCAGCAAATACCACTTACAAAGGATCTATCATTTCCTATTAATGGGAAAATACTCTATGGAAATGGGAAAACTGCTTTAGATGAGGAAAAATTTACAACGAATGAGAATAGAAGTTTCTTTACGCAACATGATTTCCTACATCAGCTTCCAATTTGGGAACACGTTGGTAATTTAAACAAGAATCATTCTGAGTGATAAAATAAACAAGGTAAGCATAAGACTATTTCACCTTATCGTATAGGAAAAGAGTGTGTGGGAATCAAAGAAATGACACATAGAGTTCTCCAGAATGGAAGCCGAAGAAGCTTATGGACTAGACGGATAACAAAGAAGAAAAAAGGAAGAAAAGAAGAATTGAATACTTCTCTGAACTAACCGTTATAGAGTTCTTTCCTAGAGGACACATCTAATCAATTTCTTTCGAATCCAATAAGAAGAAACTACGGGACAACTACTAACGTGCTATTAAATTTTTTATAGCTTCGAAATGAACCTTTGAAGAAGAATACAAAAGGGTAAGGTACCATCCCGGTAAGAAGGGTCAAACCACAATTCTCCTAGGAAACAAAGAGCTTTGTAGGCTTCACTTAACGACACAAACCCATATATATACATATGCGTCTATAGATGTTATGTTATTTCAAAGTTTATACACATCTCAATAGATGTGTGCAGGATAACATGAGTTCTTCAGGATACGAAGAGAAAAATTGGAACTGGAGTGTTCTATTCTGGAGAATCGCACAAAAGCGAATTGAAGTTTATTTTAGGCTAGAAAAAACAACTTCCAAGGGAAAAACCGCAAGAATGTTAGGTTCAACTCACCGGGAGTCCTTCTTACTCTAAGGATTTAGTTTGTTGTTTCATCCTGTGATTATCCGTAGTTACCCTTAAGAAATTTCTCCTACCATGATGATCGTCCCTAATCTATTCAAGCATGCACATTCGAAACATTGACTTTCTTTCAATGAAGCTTACATTCTAATAGGTATATGCTTCAGCTCCTTCGCATGTCCTTTATCCAGTGTTTGCAATTGACAACAGATTGAAATTCTTAGAAAATTCCAGTTTTCGCATTTTTCATCACAGCATGAACGCTTTGGATTATTTATTTATTTATTATTCGCGCTTTGTTTATTTATTCACTCACTTCTCCAATATAAGGCTTTATGACATCCTAGGGCAATCAAACAAAAAGAATATCTTGGTACACTTTACTGACTAAGACTCAATGAAAAAGTTTCTATGGTAATTTAAAATCTTCTAAAAGGACGTGTTCAAAAACGGAGAGTATCAGTCAATAATGGTGTGATCATACGAAAGCTCATAATACGATTCTCTATCACCTCTATCGTTTCAAGAACAGACTTAGGTGTCATTTTGGTGAAAAATATGGAATTTTGATGTGTTCATAAATTTGGACGCAAATATCTAAATCTTCATATTTTTCCGAATCAACAACGAGACTCTGATTTGTAATAAACATTGAAGTCGAGGTATTATGATTATGTTATGTATCTATATAATAATACAGCGCAAATATGGCAGAATGGTATCATATACAGCATTTTGGAAAATTATTAGGAAAGAGGAGGCTTCAAAGCATAAAACACTTGTTCCCAAAAAGGAACTTAAATTTCAACTTGAATTTTACTTGGCAGATAAGAGGAAATGTTTCATGACACCAAAAATACTTCAACGTACGAACAGCATCACTTCGACCTATTGTTTCTTTAACTTGAGTTTACCCAAGACAGAAAATTTCTTTCCTCCTTTACTCTGGTCAACAAATATTAGCATTTATGATAAAACTTTCCTACTATTTACCTTGCAGACTTTATACAACTCTGTTGTGTGATAAAAATCCTTAAAAACTTTTATCCTAAAATAGAATTAACTTCTGAACTTCTAATATAATTCATAAGAGTAAAGTTTCGTTTCATCTTTAAGTTTTTTGAGTTGTTCGTTCTTATTCACGTGTAGTTAAATGTGATACATGTGTGGGAAAATGGATTTAAGTTACGACAAAAATATGAGACTTTTTCCATAACTTCTTACCTTCTTGGTCTGTGCGAAGAATCTAATATAAGAAAGGCAGCATGTATCCTCGGAAGGAAACATGGAAAAAAAACAAAGGTATGGAATTTCGTATTTCATATTTCGACCTTCTCACTAAGCACCTTCTTTGGTATCCTTCTTTGTTTTATGTTTAATTCTCTAGGGGATGGAGCCAGTACCAGGACTAGGCCCAGAAAAACGAACAAATGGAAAGGAAAAGCCTGACGAATATTTTATTAAATATATTCTTCCTTGTAACCAAAATCTGTCAAAAGCTTAGAGATTTGTACAAATCCTGAGGCACATCCTTAAGTTTTTGTGACAAGATAATCTTTAAGAATGAAGTTTGATAAAAGAAAAATAAAGCACGCATACAAAAAGAACTACAAACATCCCCACACATATATACATATCCAAGCGAACAATTTTTTCAGGAAAATAACCAAATATTGGTTGAAAGGGCTTTTCTCTTCATAAACAAAAAGGATAACAGAAGGAATTAAGGTAGGAAAATTTGAATGTCGACGTCGACATGTGTCTGCCTACGTTTCACATCATATCTTGTAATCGTCTTTGATCCTTCGGATGAAAACTTATGCTATTCTAGCAGCAGAGAAGAGGTAAATCAACATTATTGAATGCGTCCGTTATCACGTCATATAATTAGAAGATATTCTTTTTGCAAAATCAATTCAAATATAAAGTACCTTGCATCATCATGAAACTCGGGGTTTAAAGTGTGTTTCTTCTAAATATAATGTCATAAGTTTCTAGACAATGGATTGCAAATGCTATTTGCCCATGTGTGTAGTAGGTATATAATCAATTGGATTATGCAATTGTATCATCTATGGAAGTTTGTGCAAAATTACTAATATTATGCGAATGATTAAAGTTTCCAGCATCCGTAATGGAAGCATAATTCTTCTACATTCGCGGAGTTCGTCCTTCACAAGAATATATTAAGAAAAATATATTAATTATGGTCCCTCAACGTCAAAAACTGCTTAAAGACCGAGTAATTCGAGCGAATTATTCTTAATTAAAGAGATCAAAGGCATCTTCGTCACCAGCAGAAAAAAACAAAGTATATATGAACGAATATACACTGAAATATTCTTAATTTAATTTTCATTTAAAATATCCTTGAAACGTGCTTAAAATATACAAAAGTATACAAAGGGCAGAAAAGGGACTTAACCTAAGACTTTCAAGGCATTGGAAAAATAAGGCAATAAAGAAAAAAATGTAGAAAAATTAAGGAAATTGAGTAGGATATGGTCAAGGACTTTTCCTTTTTGGGATTGAATAAAGAAAAGAAATAATATGAGGTAGCATTTTATAAATAATGTTGATTAGGGTTGTATACAGTATAGGGGAACGAGTTCGAGATTCATTTTATAAAACTATGTTACAAAAAACATAAGAAAAATGTAGAACTCTACAAGCTGGACTGAGTAACCAGATGAAACTGATGATAATGATGAGTGCTGAAGGGTATACCGAAGGGTGTACACGATGATTACTGATAAGAATTCAGTGCACGCAACAAGGCAATAAAATGTAGAACATAAGTGACGACAGGAACAAAATACTGCAGAAGAAAAGTCTTTTTCGGCTGTGCTACATACAGTCTTCCCTCGGACCCAAATTGAAAGCTATCTGTATTAGAACAACACTTAGGATATAGAAATGGGAAAGAAAAACATCCGCCAAAGGAAAGAATCAAGGAGAGAATATAAAATCGATGAAAAGAGGATTCACAGTGATGACATATTTTCGTCGCCAGGAATTAGAGACAGATATTTATTGGGCGAAAATATAAGAACTGAAACGCATAAATGGAAAAAAGGGAATCATTTTTCCCTCAGAAAATCAAAGAAATAAAGTGAATCCTTCATCTTGGCACACTAAAAAATGTATACGAAAGGGATCCATTCAATGGTGTGAAAACATTAAAAAATATTGAAAGGATTTTCAAAGACAAATTATCGTATTTTGTTTGCATCATTAGAGAGACAAAGGATATTTTCAAATTTTTTGCCATTTAATGGTCTTAATGATATTCCCCGGTGCCCTTATTATAAAAGGAGACAATACAGGTATTTATCGGTAATCTTATCACGGGTTGATTTGCAAATTGTGTTTACTTTGTTTTAAGATTAGCACAATATGTGGAAATATTGAAGTTTGATTTCGATACCATGTAGAATTTTGTGCAAATATTTTAATAATGTTTGCTATTAAATTTTTCACGTCTCATATCATGGTTAGTAGCTAATTTTATATTGACGAAAGCTCAAAAACATCTTGAAATTTTTGTATTTCACTTTAAAAAATTAACATAAAATAGAATGTTTGCAGATTGCGTCTAGCATGATTTTAGTCATTACCTAGTAGAAAGTCTAGTTGTCTTTATGTATTTCATTATTTCGGTCACGGTATTCTGGAAGCAAAAAATTAATTAAACTCTGCAGAAGGAAAATTCAAATTAAATCATTTACTCTGCTTTCATGGAAAATAAATTTTTTCTATTTGTTTTGGTGACCCCTGTTTCACGCTTCTGTTATGTTTCATGGAACGAATCCAAAGTGTAATGAGAATATGTTGAATGTTTTCAACATAAATGTATATAAAACTTTAAAAATTAACGAATTGTACAGTTCAGATTTTTGCAATTGTGACACTCATTATTCTTCTATTTATATACATTTCAATTAAAAGCATTTTATCTTTGTTGGGATTGAGAGTTTGGTGAATATAAGCAAACATGGAAAATCACTCTCAAGTGAAACCAATAATTACTTCTAATATATAAAATTTACCATTGATGATTCCACAATAAAGAAACGTGTATTTGTAAAATGTTTTTATTCTGGTTATTAAATTCTGGGGCCTTTCATCTATTTAATCGACGTTATCTCGTGTATGTATGAACTATTGTAAGCTTGGATATGTTGTTAACTTGTATGTGAAACTTGACTGGCACACAAGGAAATATTGTACATACGTAAGAGTATAAAAAATTCAGTGGTACCAAGAGAATTAATGTACAATTAAAACTTAAATTGTAGCCTTGATTTTTTAAATCCATATAGTTTTATACTGTAACTATCAGATGATTTTCATGTTTTAATTATCAAAACACTTATTTTCGATAACACCCATATTTTCGTTTTATTATTATAGCAACTAGTACTCGATACCAAAACTGATATATTCTGGGAATGTGAATTTTTTGCTTGGTCCAAATGTTCCATATAAATCATTCAGAATACTAAAATGATTTCAAATACAAGTATAATACAAAAGAAATGCGCATTCCTCTTAAAAGAAAACCCCAAAAAAATGTTTACCCGTGGCGAGCAAATCTGAAGCAACAAAGCTCAGTTGAAGTAATCGGAAGAAAGGATTTGAAAAAACTTCGCGATTCATTCTGAATTCTTTAATACAGGTGAAAAATACTTCATCAAGGTGTTCTTACCACCAACTCCTCCTTATTACAAGCGTAAAGAATATAAATCTGGTAATTATCTTTATTCGGGTTAAAGCGACTAAATTTTTCAAGGTGTGATTAGGAGCAGACAAATCCTTTTGGAAAATCTGAATTTCCGCCAGCGAGTTTGGCTAATCATTTAATTTTCTTTAACATAAATTGGATGAAAGGCACAAAACCGTTCAAATTTATACTAGCGTAATAAATCACAACTAAGTTGAGGGTAAATGCCTGGAATGTGATTTAATCCAAGACAGAAAGTAGCAATTTCAAATAAATGAAGGTAATTTCTTTTTGTATATTTTGTGAAAAAATGTAATTATTCATACCTTTTGAGGCTTGAAAATTTAAATTTGCGACTTGGCCAGATGCCTATGTTGGTTCAATAATTTTTCTAATAACTTTGATCCCCGGTTTTATCATACCTGACACCTTAGATTCCTTTTTAAATGAAAAATCTAATTTCTCCTAAGATACGTACAAATTTCAGTAATTTATACAAGTATCAGTTACAGCACAAATGATGCAAGAAGAAATCTGGTGACGTGCTTGTGTGCAATTCGGAACTATAGGTAATAGAAAACAAAGGGAAGGAACTGAATAAAAACTATGACACATCAGAATTGCTTTTATTGTTCTTAGGACTAGGTCCAATATGTTTGCAGAGCATTTCAGTGCATCTTTGAATTAAAACTAAAATTAATTTGAAATTCAAATCGTTTCAAAATCCACCCACTGTTGCTTGAAATGCTGCCAAATTTAAACAGTTCGATTTAAAAATAGTTAATATTTATTTACAAAAATTTGTTCCTAACAAAATTATATCCTTTGTTATAGGCAAATTGGGGTATTTTCCTTGTATCCCTCAATTCCAAGAAATATACAAAGCCACAACAGTTGACAGATAATCAACTGAAATGAATACCAAGTCCAGCAACACTTGAAAATCAAAATTAAATGCCATCCTGGAAGTGAAAAATTACTGGATAGATTACATGGTTTCCCTAAAATGGAATTCGTCTCAGTCCATATCCGTGATTTCACTCTCTCTGATTTGTTCCAGTGTCCTTAAAGCTATAATAGAACAAAAGCGACAATTCTGATGTCACATAAATAAAAGCAAACAGAATATCCCTACGTACATATGTCTGAGTAACTATAGATGTCTTTTAAGAGAAAAATAAATGGATGCAAGAAGGGCAAGAATTGAATTTCAACAATGGTTGGACCCACCAGACATCCCACGGAAATGAGCCTTGCTGTGGAATAAGGGATGCGCCCTGAATTCGTAAATAAGGGTAGACTGAATTCAAAATAAAGAACAACTTCAACTTTCATCTACTGACTTGAAATTTTTCTCTGTAAGGTTTCCATTTTCGCAAGTATTTCCGGCTGGATTGGATTTTCAGGACATCTGCCTGGTTTCTTCCGTCTTTTGCATAAATTTCATCTGTTACAAACTTTTCGGATGCCTCCGTAGTTTGTCGTCAGATTTTGCCTGTTTGTTTTGAAAAATATATTGCTACCTATATACTATATCATTTTTTAAACGGATACGAATGAAAATTTGTTTGAATTGAATCGACATATGTGTAATAATTTATAGCGTTTTCTTTATTTTTATTTACGTTTTATTCATTAACTTCCATGAAACTCGATATGACAATGATTGATATAAGAAAAGAAAAACAAACAGATACTACATATAGAATAATGTAGACAAATTCTGGATACCGAATTTAATTTTAATAGACTTGTCAACGAGAAATATCTAAATAGAGTTGTAACAAAACGCGTTGCGTTGTAGTAATACGTGAACAAAACCGATGAGACGGAAATTTCGAAGAGAATTTGTGTAGGGTGTGTGAAATTCTCCAACTAAAAAAATGTGTGCTACTATGGTATATCCTCAAAGTGGAGTTTGTGGATAAACGCTATGAAGAATTTGAAATTTCACCAAATTCCCAGAATATGTTTACAGTTTCTTGCCAGCCCAAAAAGCTCACAAACGCAGTGACGATGAAGATAGCAAATAAAAGATCAGCGACAGCAAAAAACATTATCCTTTATTCCTGTGTTTTTTGCCAAGTATGTAGGATTAGGGCAAGGAAATTCATCGCAAAAACAGAAGTCAACGTTGAAGAAACGTATTCAAATTTGAATCCGACGCTGGCGCTTTACTCAATCGTTATTTGCCTACAAGAGACTTTTTTCGAATGTCGAAAAAATAAACAGGTTAAGTTGATCATAATTCAAAGCACATGTTTCAGCAGATGTAGGATTCAAGAGCAATCGATACCCATGCATTTATCCTTTTTGTCCTGTGTTCAAGGATCGAGATGTGTATTCGCATACTAAAAAGTATTGAAAAATGATAGGCCGAATTTTGTTTTTGCTTAAATCTAGCAAAGAAACATCCATAGTTTGTGTACACAATTACACAACAAGGATAACAATATCGAACAAATACATTTCTTGAACGAAGGATAAATATACAACAATTCGGAAGGATATCTGAATGGGAAATGAAAATTCCCGATATCTCGATGAAGGAGGAAATCATTTGTATTCAATTATCCTGGGCCAGTGAATCAACAGATTGGCAGGCTTTCCATTTGATATCGTTGCTCATGAACAGGAGACTTTTATAGTTTGCCCTTTAGAATCATTAAATTGTGGAAACGCATTAAAATTGTTAGGGAATCATCTTTGGCTATGCTGGTCTTTGCGATACTTAAGTTGATTTGGAGCTATTAAAATTTATATGCTTCGTTTGACATATACCTGCAGAATCTGATCTATTTCAATGACAGGAGTTATTGATATAATAAAAAATTATTGGCTTTTTATTATACTGCAGACCCTACTGATACAACACGATAATAATTGTATATATCGTCACAAGGATTATATCTATTTAAGAACATACATATATTATTGTGGGTTTTTTTTATTTAAATATTTCATTCTTACTGGATGTTGTATGGATGTTTCTATGACAAATACTCTTCTCTCTTATTTCCAAAGTTATACTCAATTAATTATTTCGGAAATGAAGTTTTCTGAATTAAATTTTACAATTCAGGCGTAATTTTTCATATTCTATTCAAATACTGAATATATGATAAGATTTGAAAGGATGTAAAGGTATCCAAACAAAAGTTTTACAAGCATGATATAAACTCCACTTTCACATACAAAGTACATTCATTCGTTTATATTATGACTATCCTATCAGCTCTGCTTTTAGTTTCAAATTATTGACCACAATAACTAACCATTACCAGTCTTGAAAAACATTATCAGCCTAATGTAGCTCAACACAAGCTAAGGGTTCCTTATTTAATACAAAACCTTTCATCCGACCACTTCCTCGATGTAATTTCGATTTATGGTTTTGAGTGGAAAGGGGAGAAAGAAACGGATTCGATGTCTAACTTTCTACACAAATAACAAGTTTGAACGATTGTTGTATAAAAGTTGGTAAATAGGAAGTAAGGGCTCCACTTTAATACCATTTAATAGTGCATTACAGAAACGAGCACGTCTAGAGTTTCTTTCTTCAGCTGGCACACCGTCAATTGAAACGGAAAACTATGTAGCTCAGAAAACGCGGAAGCAAAGTACATATTTCCCTTTATTTTTCAAATTAAACTTGTAATTGTTTTTCCTCAATGTCCTCGTCGCGAAGCCTTTCACCTTGAGTTTGCCTTTCGTTTAACCAAAAGCTTGGCAGCCTTCGCAAATAAAACTAAAATGAACTTCTTGAAAAAAACCAGGTAATGATGATCAGTGTACCTACTGTTCTGTGTTAGTGTGCTGATTATAATCAAATTCTTTGTTTTCTTTCAACCCCACCACAAGTACAAACCAAACTTGAAACAACGATAACAAAAACAGGAATGTGAACAAAAAGTATAAAATCGAAATCAAATCAGAAACATCCCTATCCAGACCGGAAATGGGGGCTAAAAGAAGCTCGATATTCGGTTATGGGTTAACAAGAAATCTCTCTAGCTGAAACCCTCTGTAAAATGGTTTTAAGGACGTGATAAAAAGCAAAATCTCCTTACCTAATATTCCCCAATTGGGGGTTGTGTATTAATTTCTACCCAAATCATCCAAAACCCCCTTGGGAGTTAAACCAAATATAATATACTTAAAGAAAGCTTAATGAAATTGGGATTTCTCTTATTGGTTTCGTGTGGAATTGGTATGGGTTGGCTTAATAAGATTTGAAGCTTGAAATTATCCAGGATATGGAAACCATTGATATATTTTATAAGAACCGTTCTTTACAAATGATGCCGCGCTTCGACGTCTTAGAACACCCAACAAAACTGTGCTTACATTATGTTTGTTTATCATGAATTGAAAAAATATATTTTTTATTTATTTCAATTCACGGAAAAGCATATACTGTTAACATTCTCGTAAGTATACCTATTGAAGTTAAGATACCTCGGGGTTTAAATTTAACATTGCAAATTTATTTCAATTAAACCTGCAGAGTCTGGTTTATCAATAAAAACGGGATAAAAAGTCGAAATAAATATGAAAGGTTTTTCAACATACATCAAAGGCTGTGGAAGAGAAATCCTTCTTATTGAAAAATCCTTCTTATTCATTCGTCCTATTCAAAAAAACAAAGTTAAATAAGACGCTCAAACTACCAGTGTTTTTCCATCAAAATTTATTCGGCATTTTGATCATCCTTGAGGAATACTTGTCTGCTTTTATTTTTTAAAAGGAATATTCTCATCGTAAGATTTCATATTTACCTATAATATTCTCAGGGACTTTCACTACACGTTTTCATGGTGTTATGATTTTATTTTTGCCGTCGTTTAAAGTCTCTAAATTTTCTTATTGCTCATCAACCGAACATAACGATATCTTGAAGAATTCGTTCTCTTGCTTTAAATTTTTTCATGTCCGTATTTCATGGTATTTCACTGTTTATTTTTGCCCAAGGATGCTAAATTTCATTCCAGGTGGTGTAAATTAGGCTCGAGAAATAATGATTTCGTCACTTTCCAACGGTTTGGGAGCTGTATCCAAGGAAACCTGTGGAGAAACTTCATCCTATTCTAAACATATTAAGGTAAGTGATAAGACAAAAGAACCATCAATTTATTTAGTCTGTGATATAACGCTTCCACCAAGACTCTAAACCAAAAGTAAAGCCATTAGAACCAATCCCGACTGTTTCCGAAGGTGTACCACGTATCTGCAACTTTTCCTTTGAATTCTGTTTGGCTATTTTCCCCACAGTTTCTCGTTGGCTGACTTGATCCGGACGCAATTTTCAAGGAAAAGCAAAATACAAAATTTAATTGAAAAGCTTTTACAGGGTAGGTACCTTTCTTTAAAGTTTATAACGGAATCTATTATAGCCATTTGTTTAACGTTTCAAGCAGCAGCACATAATACATTCAAGATACTCGTACATATTGTACACATAACTGCAAGACAGCGTTCATTTTAGCGCATTGTTCTTTCTTATTACGAGGTTCATATTGCAAGAATCTTCAACTTTTACATCTCAAGACAAATGAATGTTTTTTATGTCCAAGAAAATGTCCAGGATTTTGACGTTGGAGTTTGTATGAAAGGTCTTGAAGGATTTTCGTATAAGCGTATTTTAAAACTATCTCTTCTCTATATCACAAATTCAAATCTACTTTATAGTGATAACATCTCAAACGCAACTGTTTCTATATTATTTATTTACAAGAGATACGTTGTTTTGGTTTTCATGAATCGATTTCTGGAATTACGTAAAGCGCGGTTTAAGGGAAATATTATTCTGCTGCAAACTATTTTAACACTATTTTGGAATTCGATCATGCCTTGGTCATTGCAAATTTTTGGATGCTGATTAGTTGGAATTTTAAATAAATTTTTCTTAAACAAATATTCGTAGATTGATTGCATCTTGTGTGAGGCAAAGAATCGTTGTCGGATTGAAGAGTTGGTCAACATATCTACAAACTTCATTGACGGTTAACGAAAACATTTACTATAACAATGAATTTATCAACTTTATTTATAAGTTGTAGCAGAAGTTTCGTAAAGGAATGTCTCAGATGTAACTTATCATGTTCTTATTTGTTTTTGAAACACACTTGAAGAAATTAAGAACAAAAAACTCGAATATATTTGCTAGAGCGATTGGATTTGTTAGTGGCATTTATTTTCCCGACAAACGAGGCGGTTTCATTTATAACCCATTCAAGTGCTTGTTGTAATACTTCTTCCAAAGTAACATCCGACTACCCAAGTTCTCAAAAAGTTAAGGCAATATAAAGTCTACTTCTTATCTGTTTGCTAAACATACATTTGCAAAACAGGGAAGCAACAAGGATGCCCCTTGTCAGATCCTCAATTGAATACTGTTTGCTTTCTTGTTTTCCTGTATTGTATTTGTAAAAATGTGGCCACTAAATGCTCCACTTATCGGCTCTGAAAAATTTCAATAGTTGTTTGTTCGCACAAGTTTAATGTTGTTCGAACACCCCAAGTGTTGGTTTCTTGGTATCTTTTTGTATATAAGAGCTTATTCAATACAGTAATACTTCAGACTATTTGCTTCAATGTTTATTTTTGCCTGTTTGTATTATTTCCTCTACTTAAAGTCTAATAATCCCTCGGAATGTTTACCTTATAACCAAAAGTATGTTCTTGGCCGATTTGTAAGTTTCACTTCTTCCAAAAATTGGGATTCGAAGGACTTGAAATAACTTTCATAAAGTATGTAATGTTATTTTAAGTCGGTTAAAACAAATTTGGTTAACTCTAATGGTCAGAAAGGGCTTCTCTTCGAATTAATATCATCTCGCTTTATCAACTAGTACCTATCACTATCGAATTTTTCAACATTCAAGTTTAATATTTAATATGATATCCGAGTATATTTCATAGAATCTTTTGACGAAACATATTAATAGAATTTTTGTCCGCGAGAAATGATTTTCGAGAAAAAATACGGGTATACCTGTGTTGTACATATTTGAATCTGGAAAATTTGATCTCGCAAGCATTTTGTAATACTTCAATAACAGCCAATTATAGGTAATATCTAATTTCGCTCTGATCATATATTGTTGTAGAAATGCACTGTTTTGTGGGGTACCTAGATGATATGGCGTTTACACATAATAGAAAGGAAAATGTGAAGTTGATTTAGGTTCACATGCAAAATTAACTAATAATTATAGCTCGTTTTTCGCTATAATTTTACTGGCTATAATTTTATTGCAAAAAAATTTCCACTTATGATATACACACTATGAGGTTTTGACCTTTTCAGTAGCAGCCCTACAAACATAATATCCCGAATAGCAACCGATAATTCGGTCAATTATTTCCAAATTGTATGCATAAATTCTGTTATATTAACTGAATTCAAAATAACTTCTCTCTAATTAATTTCATTAACACTAAAATCAGATTTTAGGTGTATCTAAAGCGAATAAATGACAAAATTCTACGAATTTATCAGTTCATTTATTAGAGTAAAAAACAATAGCGTTTGATTGCTAAACAATATAGATACTTTATTATAGCATACAGGAAAGGTGGTTTAAATGTACGGCTTTTCCATAAAGAGAAGTTATTAGTGACTGATTCATCGATCAAGGAGTTGAATCAATCAATTAAATTAAGTTATTAGCTAGTAACAGCTAATAAAACGCTTATTGGCTATAATATAACTCAAATAAAATAATGCTTTGATGTATGTCGTGCTATAGATCCTTTTTCGCCACTTTGTTGTGACATACGCAGAATTTGTGAATATGTTCGTTAGTCTTCTTGACCAGGCCAAGAACTGGAAAGACCGAACTCGGCCGTGCCTTCATTTATTATTATTTTATTGGGTGCCATTTGTCATCGTTAGATCAAGCTTGATTGACAAATTCACACTCAATTTGTGATTAAATCAATTTTAACGAAGGAGATTTTCCTTCAAAAAAACAAGAAAATTGTGATGTATGACCGGCCACTGTTGGCTATATTATCATAAAGTGATTTCTATCTGAAGGGCGTGTAGCATATACATAATTTATGTCGAACTTAAGTTACTGTTATTGACTTGTTGTCATTTAATGACGTTCTTTCAACAAGCAGACATGTATCATTTTAGAATACATTACGTGTGAAATCAAAATAAATTTGTAGCTGTATGATTCAGAAATAAGGAACTTGTTATATTTGTGCTTTATGTCACATTGATGTGTTTCCATCAATCGGTTGAATGGCTCCGGGACTATTTAAAACTGACAGGATAATGTGGAATAATAAGATTTTTTGATGAAACGTGTCAAGGATAGTTCGTGAATTGTTGTCTATTAAAAGAATATCTTCGATATGTTTTAATGTTATTTTTCTTGAAGAATAAAAGTCCAGATTTTGCAGTATTCTACCTCCGACTTGCAATTCCCGTAAAGAAAATTTTTCAAATTTGAAAATTTTCAAAGTTGATGGAATAATGAAAAGAATATTTTAAGATTTCATTGGAACTGGAATTGTTTTTATGGTCAAAAGCATAAGATACGAATTGAATTATCAAAATCCAGTGTCTAGACGAAAATCGCTTGTGTGATTCCTTTAAATCTCTGGGAATCTGTAGAATACCCTGAGAGAGTACCGATCTGGATAAACAGATATAATATTTGAAAATCTTAATCTGCCTTGAGTGTGAGCTTAGATGATTGCCTTGAGTGTGAGCTTCGTATTTCATATTTGATATATTCGAAGATGTTCGTTAATTAGTGTGTATTAATTATCATACGTTAAGTAAATTTATACTAAACAAATTGTTGCGGCACTGTTTGCTCATCATTTTTTAAACGAGGTGATGGTTGGTTGGGCCAATTCATTATTAGTAAACAATCAATGAGAGATTTTAGACATTTGTTCTGGAAAATACTATAGTAGGATGTGAATGATAAAACTTATTCAGAAGGCTAAAGTTTCCCTCTACAAATATTTTTCACTTTGTCGTGGATTTGAGTAAATACCAAACAACTGCTGCTTCTGTTCCGTCAATACACTGCAATATGTAGAAATTTTTCACACTTCACCGTGAATAGACACATCCAGTTTTTCCTTCGAGCCCTCTACATTATTCCCTTCATCCGATTGACATGTGTAGACAAACGTATGGCAAAACGACATCCTTTCCACTTTTGCATTATTATCTTTGAAAAGGAGATGTCAACAGTCAATAGATTCAAATGTGCACAAAAGGCGAAATCTCAGCCCTAATGGGATCTAAAGAAACATTCTTTTGGGCGTCGCAAGGATATGAGTTCCCAATTGTATTCGCCAACGAAGCTCAAAAACAGATAAGCGCGAGCATGTGTCACACAAATGCCAGATTATGTGAGTCTGATTTGACACAGAAGGTGACATGTTTTCGTATTGAAAATATATAAATAACACCTGTAGTTCATACAGCACAGGTGTGTCATTGCTTGGTGAGCACTAGGTACCTACATGCAAAATATAGTATTGTTCCCGTGCTATTGGACTGGTGTACTTAATGATATTGCTATAGGAAAACAAATGAATGTCGCATTGAACGATATTTGGTGCTACAGCGTATGTTGCTAAAGTTATGCTTTATATGGGCATTTCAGAGGTATAACCATTAAAACTTAGAATTTCGAATAAACCGGCTTTTATTTTCACGATTACTTGAACATGACTTATAAAAATTATTATATATAAAAAATTGATATGAGGAATTACCCTATGTTATCTAATTACCCACAGAGCCCATGATGATTCTCATTAAACATGAAGAGGGTATTGTAGACTACTAGTACCAGTTCTCAGTGATAAATATGAATGCAGATGGCAAAATTTCATGTTAACAAAGTTTCGTATTTAGTGTCATCACTGTTGTTAGCACGGAACCGAACTATAAAGAGACGCTTGAGGTGATGTCTAGAAACCAATTTAGTGCTAGTGAGTTGTGGAAGGACACGCTTATAGAATAACAACTACATTAGCATTTTTGCAGAATTAGAACACAAACAGGTGCCTTGGTTAAATAACAATGTTCCAAAATTTTCATTTTGACTTCAAAAACTTTGAGCTGCCTTGAAGGAATACCCTGAGTGCCCTCTGACCTCTATGATTTATTTGCGAATTAGGATGGTAGTGGTGGAATTATTCTCCCAAACCACTTAACCAATTAAACTCATCGATTACGAAAACTCGAACTTCCTCTGCCCAAACGAACAACCAAACCACGATGGCAAAAATGTGTTTTGCTTGAACGGATTCGCAGCTTGATGAAGGAGGAACTCTCTGAACGGAACTTTCCTTAGTAAATACATAAACGAGAATTTGATTTGACTTTTCCCAATGCAGAAAAGCTTGAATAAACAACAATTACAAGCATTTTGTACTTGTGTATAGAGAAATCATTCTCTATTTCACACTAGCAAAACAGCACATTTACCGGCTGTTTTCCCTAGTCCACAACTACAAAGTTGAGTTTTGCATTTCTTGATCAAGCCGTTTTCCCTGCCGGTAAATGATTGATGAATGCACTTAAGAAGATTATTTCTTGAAGCAAAGAAAGGTGTCACTGTGTTCATTTCTTCATTAGTCCCTTTCAATTTTATTATTATGTTCTTGGCTATAGATGTATTGCCTGTAATTTAAAGTCTTTAAGGATTTTACAAGAAACTTGTTAACGTTTCAATATACTTTGTCATTCTTAACATGTTTGAGAGATAAATAAAGTCAGAGATACCCTTCCAATTTACACAAAGCACGGGCAGGAGGTAGGTATTTCTCTGTAACAGAGACTGTAATGATAGTCACCTCGTCCGTCAGTCAAACGACGCTCCTCTTCTACAGGCAGTCTCCGTTTATTTTTGTATCACAGCAAATATTTACAGATGTATTAAGTTAATAACTTCAACCAATTTTGATGGTCGGAATTTAAGTTTCCTTGCCAGGACAACTTCGAATGTCGGTTTGACAAACACAAATAACTTCCGACCATAATTTGCGTTGGTGTATGAGTATGAAGCAAAGAGTGTTTTTAAAAAGTGGAAAAATTTAACAGGTCTCAATTTCGAAAATTCGTTTAAGTTCTCGTTAACTTGGCCCGTCGTTTCAGTGACATGAAAACGGTTTTCATTGTATCTTAATTTTTTTACATTTAGGCCTGGGAAAAACATTTTAATTTGCTCCAAAGACGGTAAAACGTTAAACTGCTACGTCACGTTTCCTACATTTTTCGGTTGTCTCTCCTGGGACAAATAATTCCTTCACTTCATGAAGCCAATACCTTCTGGAGTAGAGTTAAGGACACTCTTTTGCAGGGAGTACTTGATAATATCTTAATTCACACTTTTCCTGTAGCCTCTTATTTATAACTTCACCGTGAAGATTATTTTATGCGTTTGAAAGCTGATTATAATCGTTTTATGTTTGAAGATACTCTTCTGAGCAACATCTTCGTAGGCTTTAAACTCTGAACCACTTTTTACTGTTTCGTCAAGCATGCCAACAACGAGTAGGTATATGTTTTTAGTTCATTCAGAATTATTAACATCGAACAAGGTTGAAGCTATAAAATATCAAGTTTCAATATAAAGCATCTACATAATTAGGGATGCTGTCTGGAAATCTTGGCAAATGGATTATCTTGTGGTTCTTGTCTTCGAGATTTTAATCGCAAAGAAATTGTCCAAAATCAAATAAATATACTTGCCAATAATATTAATAATATTAATTCTAGATGACAAGTTATATTCGGAGAATTATTCGCAAACGATCAACTTGCCTTTATGAGGGCCAAGGAAAACTATCTTGATCATACCCAGGCGACTTGTCTTTCTTCGAAGTATCTCCTTCGTTTCATGGCTGCTGAAGGTACTTTAATGCAGTCCCACTAGCATCTTCCCCAGTAGAAAGCTGTTGTTGTTATTAAAATCATGAAAAGATTTGAATTCGAAATCGCAAAAATATCCCAAAATGCTTGAGGGCCCTTAATCAATTAATATCATCGTTCTGGACGACATATTAACATCTACGTGATGTAAGTACTTTATATTAATTCATTACAGAAAGATTCATTTTATAGGAGGAGTTTGTTGACGCCATGACCAAGCCTACAACCAGAGTTCAGAGAAGGACATATGTAGTTGAATTCCTAATGATGTTGTACACATTCTCTAGAATATATAATGAACGCAAGCTTCCTCGTATGTTCATTTGCTTAAAATACAGATAATATCAAGATAAATAAAATAACACAAATGAAAAGTGGGAAAATAACCAAATCAAATTGAGATGTCTCAAATTAGCAAATACAAAAACGAGCTAAATTGACGATGGGTAGAACATTTTGGGAAGAAAACGCAAAAATGCAAATTTCATCATACATGGTTAACATTAGATGAACCTAATAATTGGGCACCAATAACAACAAAATGCTAGCAAAACAAGTCAGGAACAATATCTTTGCAAAACAAGTCATCCTTGAATTTGTAGAAGAGAAGAAAATTGATAGACATGACAATGACTAACCACAGGATACACGCACAAATTAATCCTTATAATTTCGGATAATTTTATATAACAACATTCATTCGCATGTAATACTGACACACTACCATGTATAAAATGTCTAGATCCTCGGTCAGGCCACTTTATCAGATATTCTTGAGAATCAATAAATCGGAACATTCGGATCATGTTTGAGTACATAAATTAGATACACACATTCTTCGTAGCAAATTAAGGGACAAATTAGGCTTATCCTACAAAAGACATATTATCCATGTCCAGATATCAGAGTCTACATCTATATCCTTGCATAGCTCTCTGTGTACATGTCCGAATGTCACAGAAAATTGGCGAATGAATTCCAAAGACCAGAACTTGCCGGTAAAACAAATAGCGTTCATTGTACGTGATTCGGTCGAATAACAAAAATAAGGATATGACATGGACGAACGGGTGAAACATTCGATATGCGTGTAAGAATTAAATTATATTAAATCATGGAGAGTCATCTTGGTACATACTGAAAGTCATAAGCAAAGCTTGATGAACGAAATAACCTAGAAAGATTGTACATACGGACTGTGAACATGAACAGAAAATTGGCTTTTCTAAAAATTTATTCCTGCAAACTACGAGAGAGCGTTCTTACAGTGCAATTAATTAGAAGTATACTTTCACTTCTCATAATGCGTTTAGTAAGGGTGTTGTGAGATTCAGTTGAAGTTGTCTCCTTATATTCTTAGTGTCCTTTGCTTGAGCTATGCTACTTGGAAAACCGGTCATACGAAAGAAGCATTAAACCTTGAACGTTAATATAATGTGAAGCAGTGACAGTAAAATAAGTTTTTTCCTTGCAGACGATGTTTGTTGCGTTACAGAAAATTGGTTCTTGTTAATTTATTTTTCATCTATAGTTCATTCAAAATTTAACAGAGTCAAAGGATTCATTCTTAGAAGTTGAACTCTTAGCCAAAGAATGATTTATGCTGAGTAAGCCAGAAGCCATTAAAATATCTTTCGATCAAAATTGCTTCAATTCCATTTAATGCCTTCTAGCTCCTGAAATGCCTAGTGTAACCCAAATCGTAGATCATTTCAGAGCCATGAGACGAGCAAGAGATGATGTAGGTGCCAGAAAGAGGATGTTAGACTGTCAAGAATGTTTGACTTTTAACATTCCTATGAAGTTCCTAAGGTCTGCGTACAGGTTTCAAAGCCTCAAATTATCAAAACACTGCAATAGTGTTGTGATTTTGATTAAAATTACGCTATCTAATGGTTATATATCAAAAACGTTCATACGTCATTTGTAGAGGAACATCGGGGAACAGTAAAAAGGGCGACGAAGAGTCAAGTAAACAGTCAGTGCTTTTACAGAGATTATTAATGTTACAAAATATGGGAAAAGAATTCTAAATGTGGCCACGAATGTTACATCATCTCCACCATTCAGAACAGTTTGTCATCTAAATGACTTGATCCATAACTGTCTCCCGTTTATACAAAACGACGGATAAGTCAATGAGTTTAAAAACGGTAATAAATCTTACAGAAAAAGCTCATTGCAAGTCATACACGTGGCGTGTTCGCCGTGCTTCAACTCCTACTTGTAGCAATGTAAATTTTTAAACTTTTATTTTTTCTTTGCAAGGATGGGTTTGACTTCTAAAAAGCATTTTAAGAGGGTACACAAAGAATACAACATAAGCATGGCACTAGATGTCACTTTTATGGTGTTACCAAAAATTTCTAGTCGACATGAGATTATTCAACAACTTGTTAGGGGAGTATCACGTCGTCCATTCATCTACAGATCATGTTATGGTTGCTATGAATCACTCCATTCATCCCCCATAGAACGAAGGGTATTTCATAGTTTCGGGCGAAGTTATTTCTAGCAATTTGCCTTGTAACCTACCCAAAATTGTATATTAAAAACAAAAATGCAACCAATATAAGATATATGCACTTATATAACATATATATTCAAGAAGTTCTAAATTCATATGAAGTGGGACGCAATATTTGTGGTTATAGTCGAAAGAATATGATAAAATGACGGTTGCTACTGTTTGACTTTGCGCTTGATTGCTATGAGATGGTGAATTTTGGCACAAGACAAATGATACAAGTTGCCTGTAGTTTATCGAAATTCGAAATTGCAATTTGTGCTTTATTACAGGTCTAGTCCGTTCAGATATTTGACAGAAGACTGGATAAACAGCACAATATACATAGATATTTGAAAACTACTCACAAGGCAGATATCTGTGGCCGTACTTACCTCAGCCGTGTTTCAATAATGAGTTTACTGTATGAGAGACCTTAGAAAGGTTTAAAATATTTGTCTCTATTCGCTACGATTATCTGCATGAAGTAATTAAATACAGCCTACAGGAACTCATAATAAGAATGTTTCTGGGTAAACTATTTAACCATTTGTAAGCAATCTCCTTAATACCTCTTCAGAATCATAGGTTTGAATACCAACGCTGGTGTGCTCCTAAGCAATAATTTGAAGTCTCTAGAAAAGGAGTTTGCGAATATAGGTACAACCGAACGAAAAATGACGAATAAAATTTTCTAATGAAGTTTTTGCTTCAAAAACAACAAAGCCAATCAGGATTGTTGAAATCAGAGGAAAACTATATTTCAAGTATTATTAAAGTTAGTTAGCAATCGGTTAGTTATTATAGTACGCTTGCAGTGACAGTTTCCTACGAAAGTGAACAAACTTGTTTTGATTCTGAAAATATTTATTATTCAATGAAAATACGCTTATTGTCCGATTTTGCTCTGAATGAACTTTTTCGTCTGGTATTCATTTTCGATTACAGACTCAAACATGATCAATTGTACATAAACAATTGTAGCAGGTGCTTCAAAAGAAATAGTAGCTTTACCTTTTGTTTATTGTAATAGAAACAAGACTCTTTTCCACGACATTCTTTGAATATAACATGCTCCAAAGGTAGGACAAATAAGCATTACGTGTTTTGTTGTCACCCCTATAAAATCACAGCACGTTAAACTCTAAGCCACATACGGGCTTGTAGAAAGAAATATTCGGAAGCACCAGTAGTGAAGTATAACGAAAATGAAAAGCATATTCTGCCTCTCTGTACTTCATGAATCAAACAATATTCATCTGCCATCTTAGGAATATATTCAATCAAAATATATTATTTTCATCCCTTGTTCTTCCGTTCAAGAAATAGTATGATACAATCATTGTAACCATGTGAAATCCCCATTCAAATTCACAAGTCACATACAAAATAAATCGTGTAGAATAGGAGATATAAAACAAGGGAAATAAATTCAATAAGCATAGGATACATCAGGTTCTGTTGTTGGAAATTTTCAAATCTGTAAGACATTTCGGTTTTTAGACACCCTTTGAGCAAACATGCAAGTATGTTGGCTTGCTTCGTAAAAGGATAGCTTATCCTTTCACGCTGTAAATCCTTTTCTGAGATGTATGCATCTATTCCTGAATTTATTCATTTTTCTTATAAAAACATACATTGATTCATTAGTGTATGTAACATTGTTGGGACTATCCAGGTTTTTCTAATTAATTTACCACGACAAAAGTGTGGGTGCACTTTGAACGACTGAGAAAGGTTGGCAGATTCAGATTGTATTTTTTTATTATGGATTTATCTTAAGTACGTCTCTAACTGACGCTCGAATTCTCATATTTATTTTGATTGCAAAGCAGAACTGAACATATGTAGGTACATAGGCTGGCAAACATTTCTTGGTAACAAAATCAATCCTCAGCGAGTTATAGACTTTTCGTATACTGTTTCTGATAGTCCATAAATTTCCAGTTAATGTTGTCATTTTTACATGATTTGTTGTTCTTCCTTGCCATATGTACATATGGGTGCTACCTATGTACCTTGAAGTTGCTATTTATTCCGCGTATTTTCGCATTCATGAGAAGTATAATGTCATGCACAAAATGTACTGAAATGGTATTCGAATATTTAATAATGAGATTAAACTCAAAACGGAAAAAGAGATGATTTTAAGTACTTTTGAAACTTTGTAACGCAAAAGAATCCGATGGACCACTTACTCCGATTATGTGAAGAATCTGAAAGAAAAACGTGATTAAAATGAGAAAATACGAGTACATCATTCAACTTAATAAGGAAATATCAATAATAATTAGATACTAATAATGAGGTAAAGTAGAATGATATCAAACAGGAAAAGGACATTAA
This sequence comes from Chrysops caecutiens, assembly GCA_963971475.1. Taxonomy (NCBI): domain Eukaryota; kingdom Metazoa; phylum Arthropoda; class Insecta; order Diptera; family Tabanidae; genus Chrysops; species Chrysops caecutiens. Next base: position 35,476,689 of record OZ020569.1, read on the forward strand.
TTAGTTTCTAAGTAAATATAAGTATAATACGAGTTCAATTTCGCGAATTGCATAATTTAAGATTTTTAAAGACTTTAAAAGCTTAGATTTATTGAAAAAGGTCGACAGAAATACGAGAAAATGTCATTATCCGTTGTGAAAAATATATTAAGAAGGACTCGACTGAAAATACAGAAGAAAGTCAAAGAAGTTTTTCATTATAACTCTAACTTTTTCCTTATTTTCGAAATATTTCAAATAAGGACGAAAGCACACCCACCTATTTATAAGTCTTAATCATATGTTGGCCTCAAAAGTTCAGATCCCCAAGTGGTTTCTGAACTGGATTGGCAGGACCCAAAAAATTTATTCCTACATTTTAATGAACTCAAGTGAAAATAAATGTGGACTGTTCTTATACATATTTGAAACTATGAGAGACCCCTCCTCAGGATTGATTTATACACAATTTCAGGTTACTTCTCGTCACCTTGCATTTCCCAAAAATTTCTATTCCCTTGATATAAATTTCCCTCAAATTTATACATTGAAGGGAATATTGGCACTCAGAAAAAGGGGACAAATACGTGACCCCTTTTGGTCCTTTCAATCAAGTGTTCCTATTGTGAAAAGTTTTGTTTCACCCATTGAAATGTGGTTATTAAGGGTCTCAAATCCATGTGGAAATTTGTCTAGGCGCGCTTGGTTTAAATTTAGCTCTGTACAGGTAACAGTAAGATACCATCAAGTCTAAGCATATATTGTCATCTCGATCTAAGCATATATTGTCGAAGTATTCATTTTAACTAGGAATTACGTTCTTTGGCTCATGGCTTGTGTCCGGGGACAAAAATTTTACTATAACAATTCCTTAGGCTGCGTACACCAGCGAGTCACAAAGCGTCCTATTTATTTGTCGTCAAGTATAATGTTGAGCTTTGTTTAGCAATAGGTCAGATAACCTTTCTAGGACGTGTGTGATTTAAATTTCCACAAGATGTCATAGCAAATACTTCACAGAAATCTTAAGAAATTATTCGAAATTTTATGATTTGGAACGTATAGTATGTACAAATACTATGTTCAATTCCCCGAAAAACCATATATATATCTCTAAAAAAACTAATTTAAGCTTTAACAAAATAAACTAAAAACTTCTCAATCGCTGGCAAAATAATCGCAACTGTAATATGAATATAAGTATCCAAACTATGAATGCATTAATAAATAAAGGAGGATCCTAATAGACAAATGGATCGACATCATCCGGATAAATTGCTTCTCATTTTTGCTTCCTTACTTCAGATAATAGTTCTGGAAGAAAAAGGAGGACAAGGTACTTAGTCCGAGTATTTGATGAATGTTAGAAGAATGAAGTCAAGGGACGACTGCCACATTTATCAACGGAATATTGAAAGCGTGTGGTGTACTAGAAGAATATTGATTCTATGTCCAGTAACTTTATATTTTAGTTGTTGGTGTTGTTGTCTGTAATTATGTCCTCTATCGGAGTAGTGCAAATACGTATTTCCATCTAACGAAAACACTAAACACTTTTGATTAGGTTAAATGCAGAATTATAATCGGTAGAATGCAGAATAGTGAATTCTGCATTTCTAGTTTAGCGTTTATAAGTAAAGGATAGAAATAAATTGAAACTCACTACTTTTTGCTAATTGTTAGGATTGGGAAGGTTCTAGATGCTATACTAACTGAAATCGATTTATTCGAAAGTACAATATTTCGGTTATTTGCAAAACCCACATGAGTCGGTCAAGAATAATATTCCAATTTTACGATTGCTGATGATAAGTACTCGATTCTACTGTAGCGAATAAATCAATTGTAATATAAAAATAAATATTTTCTAAGTGTAATTTTCTTTCTGAATTGATATGTAATTATGTGTTGATTTATCCCTGGACCGGGTGGGTTCTGAAATCATTGAGATGTAAGCACTCTGTAGTTATTTCCGATGAAGGATACCTGCGCGATAACCAGTAACTGCTATTCTTTGATACATTAGAAGCGTGTAAAAATAAAATTTTATCAGCTTTTCAATAAATGTCAGTTATGAACGGGTTGGTTTACACAATACACAAATTTACTCTCACTGTTTAACCTGAAACTTAATTTGTGAGGCGAAGGTTGATTTAAGAGTTAACGAGCAATGAAGACAGCAGAAAGAAAACAAAAATAAATAATCTATTAAAAATGTGAAATTGATAGCCATCTTGAACGTTTTAAAAGATAACTAAACTGGATAATGCGTAAGTTTTCAGGTATAACGATTTCTTCTTTACATAATTTCTAGCCACTTCCGGAATATTCAGTGTATTTTCGAGCTACTTTATAGCGTATAAAAGCGATTTCGTTTAATTGCATTAGAAGAACCATGATTTGAGGAAGTTTACTTTGCCTTAATTACCACTATTTAGAGATTCCCATAAAAGTAGTGAAATCAAAGTCAAGAAAATTGTTTACGAACAAAAGAAGAAACAAAACCGACAATTTTTTGGCAAAACTTCCACTGGTTTTACGACCCGAAACCAATGGAAATATTGTTTTTTGTGTAAACACAGAAGTGGCTAGAGAAAATTTTTCATACGTAACAAAGAGGACGTATAGATTAGAAACGAAGTAAAATAGAAAATTATTGTACGCAAATCGGATATGAAGGAAAGAAAAATATCCTGATTATTTTCACGAGATTTTTCATTCAAAGAAGTTTGAAGTAAATGTGCTAATGGCACGCAAACTAATTAGGGGTGGAATGGATGTTGAATGAAGAATTCTGAACCATGACTTTATTGAATGTTCCCTGTGTCACATAGTTTGCGATGTTAGGCAATACGAAGGCTGTGGCGAACATTAACATTAGTCTATAAGTAAGTTGTATCAAGAGGCTTGCAGGAATAATGGAAACGATATTAAAAGCAAGTTATAGTTGCAACTCTTTTCTCAATGAAACATGACGTTACGAAGCTAAGTTGGGTCCGTAAAAGAGGGTGAAGTATAAATATGTGCTTTTCATTGATCACTCGGCAAAGCCTCTGGAGATTCTAGAAAGGTTGACTGCGTAATTATATATTTAGATGTTTTCATCGCACGTAACCATGCTTGGTCTCGAGAAGAAACTACATACTCGTGACGCTGATCACGTATAAGACGCAAGGCTCAGAATTGATTGTGAAACATCAAATACTCTGGTAAATCATGATATCTTAGAATAAGCTAAGGATATCAACTTCAATGGTTAAATACCTAATCACATATTTTATTTTGAAAATTTCAATTCTGGAATGTTTTGAATCGCGAAACTCATTTCACTAATGCTTTGACTTGTTGATGCACTTACAACATTTTGCTGGTACTATAATTGATGAAAATATGAGCTACATTAATGCAAATGTGTGAGAAATTGTTATACACTACAATTGATCTTTACAATGTCATTATCTAATTACAAAATTAGTTGCATATATAAAACGTATCGGTCCATTTACACAAACAAAAAATTTCGACATTCACCTAACTCAAATCCAATCTTTAAATTGCGAAAATACCTGATTGTTACAAAAGAATAAATTTTTGGAATACAAGTTGAACAACAATAGACGTAGATATGGCTAAGTAACGTGGCAGTTGTAGTAAAATCCACTGTTATGCTTTTTCGTTAGTGTCGAATGCATTGTAAAACACATTTGAGCATTGGTAAAAAGTCGTTCATGCATGTGGAATGAAAATTTTGTCAAAAACATAAAAATGAAGGAGACGAACTAAAAGATATAGTATTTAAGGATCCCTCTCAGAAGCATCTAAAAGCAAACACGTGGCCGGATTACATAAATGCACGTACTCGTATTCTTAATAGAAAATTGTAGAAACTGCTCAGAAGAAGGAAACAGAACTATCTCCTCGTATGCGCTTTGTGTAGAACCGAAAACTTAATTTAGCATCACAAATTTCTTTTTAAATTTTATATTATCCTGCTGCGGCTGTAGGTAGGGAGTGTTGAGACGGCACAGAAAACTAGTAGTAGAACCAGCAGCAGTAACAGAGCAAATTTGAACGTAAGCCATCCGTCAGGATGCAGAAGTCGTTGTCTGGAATAGAAAGGACTCGAGCCGGAATTGAAGGAAGGGCACATGACACTTTCTTCTCGTTTTCGGGCATGATATCCTGGGGAGATAAAACCACTAATATTCCACATAGGATTTCCGTAAAGGTTTCCACCTATCAACCTAAGGATTGCTCTTGTACCAGCAGCCAGAAGGCTAAAAACAAAGAACTGTAACATGCTCTTACCATCATATATTACCAAGCTGAAAGGGATGCCGGCAAAGTATTATGCACAGTCAAGACTCTCAGACAGATATAGCAAGGAAGTCCAACTAAATTTGGAAATGCACACGAAAAAGGAAACAACACACGATCGTCTTCTGTAGATTCTGTAGCTGTACCGTCTCCACCATCACATAAATATATAAAATTGTGCCGGTTCCATTTACACAAATGCCTTTGACCCCGGACAAGCAACACAAAATCCTGCTCTACTAGAATTGTCTTAAAACGTTGTATAGACTGGTTAGTAATATCGATCTGCAAATGACAAGTTTTATGGTATTGTATATATTTTCGCTAGCAGCCATACCATGAAATACAAAATTTGTATAGTTCCAGGACTTCAAGTGCATACGGCCGTATTTTAAACTACTACACTTACATAATCAATTTGAACGTAAAAATTTCCTATATCAACGAAAATCAATTTTTAATAATTCGTTTATAACATCTAAAAGGGTTTTGAAGTTATCATCTTTCCTTCCAGGCTGCCAACTAAAGTGGCAAGATGTAAATTATAAGCATACAAAATTGATTTCATTGCAAAAAATTGCATAAATTATTTCACACTTAATGCGGATAAAATGTTTCACTATCCGATATTTTAATCCGTTCATAAATTAACCATTTTCATGATATGTATAAGATAATAAAAATTTATTACTGTTCAACGAATCAGTAGACTGAATTGGTGTTGTTTTCAAATATTGTGATTTTCATGTAAACTTTCTTTTACAAATTTCATGATAAGTTTTTACACTCAATGCAAATGTATAATACAACAACCCAGCTTCACCAGATGTCCAATGGGACAATCAAAATCATTAAACATTATTCATCTTAAAAGCATCTATGCCTTACTAAGGAAAACGATACACGATATGACGAAATAAGCAGATAACATAATATATTGAAAAAGATCTCATGTTTATACGATTAACCTTAACCTTTAACCATTATGTAGTACAAGCCCAACAGAAAAATTTGGCTTAATAAAATGTAACCTGAGCAAATCAAAAACCAATGATGAAGGAAATAGCAACGTCAGACACTATGAATATGAGTCAAACTTTAAATCATCCCTAATGGTACTTGAGTTTGATGACTATTTGGACAGGTAATTCTCCTAAGGTTTCGGTTTCTTGATTCTCTATAGTAGAAAATGGTGAACCGGAACGAAATGAATCCAAAATTAAACTGCAACACCCTCATGAATAAGGAAACTATGTATATGTGGGGTGCGAATCCATTTGAAAACACTAGAAAATGGATTTTGACGATTTTAGGACACACTTCGTCATACCTAGATATCACCTGCACCCTGCAGAAGCACAAGCAACGAGAGAAGTTTCTACAAATACTCATAAATTTACATTTGAAGTTTTCGTTCAGAATACTTATATGAACCAAACATTCCTTTGAAAGTAATTTCGTATTAAGGTGGTTCTAAAAACTAGAAACTTCATTACATTAAAATTCAGTCAAATAAAAATAACCTTTCGCATGACTGAGTTGGTGGCAGGCAGTCCTTACTAAGATGCAACTAGGGAAAAATTGTGAAGTTTTAAGAGATTCCCGGGAATTTCACACATTACAGTTTGAAATGTTGCAAATTTAGACAAAAACTTCATTATCTTATAACACCGAATTTTTACTACTATAAAATCAAGTGCTTTTTGTAAGTAACGTGCATTTACTTTATCTTGGTTTTGGTGAAAATGAAGAAAGCTCATTTTTAAAATTCCCAAAGATTGATTTGTTACGTTCAATTCTCAAATTTAACCGTTTAAAGATAGAAAACATGAAAGTAACCACATGGAGTTTTTATCTGACAATAAATATGCAATAACAAAATTTTTCCTCTTTTATCTTAATGTTTTGCTCACTCATAGATTTTGTCCAGAAAACCTTGTTTCATTCAAACTACATACCTTGATACTTGAAAGAAAAAATATTGAAATATTACAAAAATGTGTTGCAGGAATTTCTAGGACAATTCGTTCTAATTGAATATTGGTTTCTGCAAAGAGGGAAGGAGCAGATATTTTCGCATCGTGCTGTTTTGCAATGTCTTTGAATGACAACTCTGTTATGAAAAGTCAAATCCATGAAGAATATTGTATTTCCTGGGTATGATTTGTAGGGAATTTATTTGAACAACAGCCTTTTTATATTGAGGTTATTATTGAGAAGTTGAAATGATACATGTTTTCCATCTGATATCCATGGCAGCCGCGCGTCCTGTGGATATACGAAAACTTTTAACAAACCTTCGGATAGTTGTTTTGATTTCTTTGCTTTGTGAATTCGAAAGCATTTAGCCTGATTCTTTTGAAGTTAAAGAATTTTTTAAGTAAATAGATATTTGAGAGGTTCTTAAAAATTGTTTTGGATATTTATTATTTGATACGCTTATACCCCAGTTCTTTGAATTAGGAAGAAGTGAGTCCAGAGTGTTATTGATCATTTTAGAACCAATACAAATACCTAAAACCACGCAATTATGAAAGCACAAATTCAAAATTGATTGTAATGCAAAAAATAGCATCATAAATAATTATTTCAAACTAAATGCGGACAAAATGATACCATCTGATATTTTAATCCGTTTATTAATTAACCATTTTCATGCATTGACGTTGCTTTTAAATATTGTAAGAAATTAATTGTGATTTTCACATAAACTTCCTCCATTTGTTTATATGAGAATTATTGGTAGGTACAATGATCGAGAACAATAATCGGCATAAACATCATCAACATCATGTTCTTGATGAACCGAAAATTTTTGTATAGGATTTCTTTTTATTCAATCTGCTATTAGGTACTTCATGAAGTTAGTGCAAGAAGCAGTTAATGCAAGCAAGGTAAGAGAAGTTTCTTAATTTTTATCAGTACAGTATCAGTTTTATTAGAAATCATTCCTGAGGTGCTTCCCCGGAGATAAGAATTCATTTACCAGGAGAAAAGGATTTAAATGTTATACATTCTCGTAATCGATGAATTGTTAATATGGTGATGCATGCAGTTTCGGCTGTATACAAGTCTATATAATAGTAATACTAAAATTTAAACATCACGTGTGACAAATGGAAGAGTGCCATTATTTTGCTATCAAATATTTCCATTCCTTGCCATCTTTTATATGGCTCATAAAACTAATATTTTTCTGAAGCAGACTCATGAAAATGAAATTTTCCTCGATATGAAAGAAGGGAAATCGTGGACGTGCGATACAATCAGGACAGGAAATGGATAATACCATCTTCCTTTAATAAAGAAGTTTTTCAAACTATTTATTATATCATCACAAACACAATTAAATAAAAGGGATGTTTTTTCTTCTTACCATCGGATTGTCCCTAAAAATAAAAGTCAAGCTTTAATGACTCTGCGTTGTCACTTTACTTGTCAATTTCAATAAATACTTTCATTTAATTAGATTTCCCAAAGTCTTAACTGTTTGTTCACATGAAAACGTAGAAAGACGTTTTTATATAACAAGAACGAAGAAGAAGTTTGAGTTGATATGAAGACAGTAAACTAACACCTTTGTATAATACTAAAACTGAATGTTAAGGTGTACGTTTATGGAATTCTCTAACACTTAAAAAATAAACATGTCCTTGTGACGTGTTCCAGGGCACGTTCTTACTTTTTTCCTCAAAAACCCATTTGGGATATCGTAAGATCTAAATAAGGTGAAAAATACACGCAAAACTAGATGATATACTTTAAAGATGTACTAAACAGAACCCACACAAAACACAACACACGAAAAAAATCGAAATCAGTTAACAAAATCAAGTTTTATTGTGCGAAGTAGAAATAGACAGAATTAAGTGTGGAATTTTCTACATGACAGTCGACATGACACACAACGAGGAGCTCCATGTTGTAGGTACTATTAACCAAAGTTTTGAGGATAACTTTAAGGGGTGGCTCTGCTTATAGCCTGAAGATGTTTATGCTTACTAGAATTGGATTGGATATAAAAAATCGTCACAACAGAACTTTGAAAGTGTAGTTAAATCTCAACGTAATGCTATAACACGATCAACATGAGTGGAAACTATTTCCATGGAACACCACTGTCACGAAACTTGTGTTTAGATTTTTATTAAATTGGACAGAACGCTTTGACAACTGATACTAACGAATGCAGCAAAGAATTTTCATAGATTTAATTTTCATTTGTTAAGTATTAAGTGGTCATGTATTTCAAAACACACTATATCAGCGTAAACTTAAGCCACATAAACTAAGTCTTGTTTGCATTTATGCACAATGTCCATCTGATTCATACTAATTTTTATATACAGACAAATTTTGTATTCAATAATTAAAAAAATTGTTTTCATGATATCCACCTGGTGGATATATTTCTATTTACTTTCATTTTTAGAGCAAATGAATCGATTTTATGTCAGTGATATAATCGATGGAAAAACTTCCAGGAACATGAAGTCAAGCTCTCTGGACAGCTTCAGATTAAATAATGAATTAGATGTAATATGAAATTTTATATACCTACATATCTGAAACTATATGTTTCGGTTTGGGTGAGTTGGAGCTAATATTATTTGATACCAACATAATGTTAGAATGTTACTAACGAAGTTTACGTCAAAAGTAAACTTTGTAAATTGTGTCTATGCATCAAAATTAACACTAATAGACCTATATCGAATTGCAGAGCGTCAAAAGGCACGTTTTGTTTAAGATAAACTGGAAACTTTTTCTTGCAGCAGATAAAAGACATTTTAACGACAAGGAAAAGGTGTCCAGTGAGTATTGAGTGGCGCTACATCATAAGAACAGAACACCGCTTGGTTCACGTCACGTTGCAGGTGCATACCTTGCTTTGATGTGCACATTTTTGATTCAATTGCTCATATTGATGGATTCCACAAGTTTCATTTTATGTTGTCAAATAAATAAAACACAATTTTATTTTGCCTACGGTTGGCGTCCTTAAGTAGGTGGTTGATGGCATAATGATTTGGAAATAAGTTGTCAGCGGAAATGGACAACTAATCAAATCGGGAGTTCCCGTTAATTTCACTTAATAATATTTCCAATATATTAATATATGTTTATATGTTTAAAAACATCTCTGCACTAGGTGATTACTTTTACTTAGTTATGGACAGTTCAAAGGGCGACCAAGAAAAATTCCCAAATGATTTGCTTGACAAACAAGAAGATTGGCGATGGATATTACGCAAAATAAAAAAGAGGTAGAGTGACTTTTTGATGTCGAAATTTCCGTGAATTTGCTTGTTTTTATGGAAAAAATTCAAATTAGCCGTAGATCAGACCACAATGCCCAGAAAATATAAGATGATAAGAAAATTCTGAAACAACAAAGAGAAGTAGAACAACAGCTAAATAAAAACATTTTGCTTTCAAGCTGTTGTGTGCATTCCTTCAGGCTCTTCATAAAGTTTTCTTAGGACTTCAACAGATAAATTTGATGAATTGTAGACGTACATATATCCATATAATATATATATAAAGTTGAGGCGAAAGAAGCAGGTACTGTCTCTGTATATTTACGTTGTGTGTCACATGGACACATTTTCCGAACATCCATCTAATGAAATTGATGTTTTCCTTATTCTTCAATTTCAGGCATAGTACCATTCCATTAAATTCGTCCTTAAAAAGACGAGAACAAGTAACGTTTCAACTCCAAGGCTGGGTCTAATCCGAAGTGCATCCCTAACTTTCCCATTTATTTTTATATCTCTGATAGCTTTTCCTTCTTTCGAGAATTTATCAATGCTTTACGATATTATTCTTGGAGTTTCCTGCTCTACAACTGTTAGTAGCTTCTTGAATCTTTCTCTAGTCTTAAGATCTTTGCAACTTATTCCAAATTTTTTCATTGCTTCGACTATACAAGAAATTCTTTGCTTTGCCAACAGATGTGAAATCCCAATAAAAAGAAAAAAACAATTTCCAATCGATAGATCAATGGATTATTTTCCTTCTGAGATTTTACACAAGTCTTATCATTCAAGTAGTTGGAGGTCTCTGTACTTGAATGCAACTTGGAAGCTATTTGCAATTGATAAATATTTAACATAAACGTGGACAAGTTTTCAAAATGTTATTTCTGTGTTTTACTCCGATTTCCGTTTCAGATGAGAAATACAACTGCGGCTTCGAAATAGATGGTGGATGGATCTTATGAGTGGATGTAACAACTAGGTGTATCTAAGTTGTATCTAGACTTATTTGGCAGGGAATGGCATCTAAGTATCTTGGCGATTTGACTTTAATTTTAAACTTATGCAATAATAATTGTTACTGTATAACAAAATTTCAGTAAGAAAATATCGGTAGGAGCTCCCTTTTTAGAACGGAATTAAAACTATGTAATCCTGCAATGGCGAATGTAGTTTAGACGTAGTTTTGAACTATCGTCGAATCAAAAATTTTGCTCGAAAAACTTTTCTAATACATTACACTACTAATATGATGTCTTTCAAATAGAAGTTAACATGTAAACTGTGACTTAAAACTGCGTTTTATAACAGCTGCCTATCCTTATGAAGAAACAATTTATGTCAATTAAATTTCACTTTATTCTAATGAGTTGAGATAATACGATCCTATCGCGATAGGTGCATCGTTGATAAAACTGGTTGGAAAATATTTCCAAGATCATTTAAATTAAAATAAAAGTATTTATTGCTCGTACAAGTTATAAACGTTGCACGTCATCTCATTTGGAAACTTTTTCTGTACAGGTAAAGGTAAAGGACACGTTAGAACAGAGCGTGTTTCATTAAGTGTTACTCTTTGGTCACGCTATTAGACTGAATTCGAATAAAAGCTCTTAACGCTGACTTCACCTGTGTGTTGAAGTACTTTACTAAAAAATTGCACACAATCACTTTTGTGCTTATGGCGAAGCAGTAAAGGAACAACAAAATGTCGGCATGAGTGTTACCCCTCGTAGGTTATGTCATAAAAAAACAGGCGACATAACTAAAAAATTGCGAACAGCCCAAACCGGAAACAAAAAAAAAAAAAATTAAATCCTGTACTATATAAGAATGGCACAGTGCTTGTGAACGTATTCGATATGCTCGCACATATTGTAAGCGTAATGTCTGAAACAGGTGAAAATGAAAACGAATCTTCAGCAAAACAAGGTTTGCGTTTCAGGTATGTATGTGACAAAAACGGCTCATGTCAAGCACGAGCCAGCAACAACATATAAAAATTTTATGTTCATTTTGCGTGCACCATTTTCGTCCTGTTTTTTGGCTTTGATCCTGTTTTGTTTCTCTCATGGTTCGAACCTTTCGCGAGTTACAGATAAACCTTGAATTGTTTTTTTTTTCCATTTTTGGTTGATAGCAATGCTTTCCCTTACGTTTACCATATCTTTTTATTCTTTATAGTTGTGGGGGAGCTTTTCTGTGACTATAGTCTGCTTGTTTGGTTTTATTTCTTTATGGTTTTTCAGTCCGTCGTCTCTATTGCTGCGTTGTCATTAAAAAAGTGTTTCTTAAATTGTAAGAGTAAGGTACAAACATAGAAACGGCATTTGCTTATATACAGACATACATATAATAACATTGGAGCTTACATCCAATGGAGAATGGTTGAGTCTAGACAACTCACAGTGTTCAACACTTAATTACAGTCCTTTCTGTAATAACCAAGAATAATTCAAGTTTTTGTGCTTAGAATATAATTAAATTGAAACGCCTTTCAATGAACGATAAGATGGAATTAACAGTCAAACACTAGAAATCCACACCTACAAGTTACTTGGTGAACCTACTTTATAGAAAACGGAAAAGAATTCTGTGTGATGAAGGATGAAAATGGTATGCCAATGTCGGAAAATTTGGTTCCTGTCACTAATGTATGTACTAACGTGTGGACTGATTTCACAAACATCAAAACCTTTTGGTAGGTGTAGGTGTTGGTTCTACTTTCTAGTTCTTACAAAATTTCTAAGAGTTGTTACAACCTATGATTTTTAGTGATCCGTAGCCAAGCGGCAAAAAAACCTAACCCTTACAGTTTCGTCATGTCCGTAAGTGGCTGCCATTTTATTCTGTTATTTTTGGATAGGCTTTCAATAATGAAAAAGCTGTTACTAATAAGAGTTTTCATCTACGCAAATATTTCGTGAGATATTCGCTTCTAAAGACGTCAAAAGGATGCACCCCCCCCCCCCGTACTTTGAACGACGTGGTAGAAAAATCTGAAAAAATTTAAGGTAGTAGAACTATATAAAAACATCAAACGATTTCTGGTTTGAACAATGAGTGTCTTCCCGCGAATTAAATATCCGAAGTTTTACGTTACCAACAAAATTATAACTTTAACTCCATACCATACCCGTTTTGTACGGAACCCTGGGCTCATGCATGTCTGATTTCTTTTTTTGTATAATTATACGTCAGCATAAAATTGCAATTTTGTGGCTAGGCATGGTGCAGTGTTCATCAGGAGAAATTGATTTCTGATGCATAGATCGCTTCGGTTGCTTGTATTGGACCTCGAAAATATATTGCTGTTGACGTCACTCAATTTTATCGCAGAGATACTCGTAGCATATGAAGTTTACTTGCCCTAATTTTCAGATATGCACAAAGAAAAGGTCGTCATAAAAACACTCTCCGTACTGATGTGTATCAACATTATCTTGATTTAATGTAATACTGAAGTCTCGAAAGGGTTTTGAGTTAAACCTTGACTGAAGTTGCCTCATTATAACCGCAATTCTAGTAGAATGAAGGAGTAAAGGGGTGACTTGCCCGAGAGTTCGTATATAAAAGTTTTCTATAAAAAAATTTATTACATATCTCCTATTATATTACATTCACGATATTGATGTTAATAATATGAACGTGGGATAAGAAAAATATTTGCTTAAGTTTGAATTTACACCTATATATACAGGCATTTCAACTGGTTTAAGGTATACTACTCAGGTATAGAAACAAAGAATATTTAAGCTCCATTTTGCCTTGAAAGTTTGCTCTGTATTAAAGAACTGTTCGATAAAATCTAAGCAGGGAAGATATAGAAATTATGCACACTTTAAAGTCATACGGGCACAGGTGGATACAGAATAAAATTCCATAGCTAAATGAATATACAAAAGTGAAACACTGAGGAACTCTACCAAAAATTTGTTGTTAGTACGTTGCATCCGTTCCTTTCCAACGTAGATCTACAAACATACTATCCAGCTTTACATGATACATCTGATACTGGTTTCAAAATTGTGTACAAAGCTGTATCTTCTAACCAAAGGATTCTATATTTTTCATGTTCTAAAAACCCGGTTTTGCTTGCTCAGCCACTCCCTCAACGTATTGCTCGTGGTTCTTACATAACTTATTATTAAAACAAAACGGAGAGTTGTACGCATTTCGGCATAGCGCAAAATATATGAAAGCATCAAAATAAAGTAAAAATATTACACAAATTAGGGATATTACAGCCCCTAAAACCCCATAAAACTATTTAACAAAACTAGCAAGTTGTAAATTCGGTGAAAATACATGGGCGCGGCGCAGTTTTTGATTTTCGTTCTGCCACTGTACATGTTACAGAATTTTATTAAAAGCACAGCCCAAAATAGGACAACCTACGAGCTCGTTCCTCGTTCCTAGCTTTTGCTGATTTCCTCACCTCACCTTAGTCGAAACACCGTTTTTTTACTGTCGTTTGTTTTTAAGCTTGTTAAGCTGCAAAAGCGTGTAGCAACATCACTGCCTAGAAAATTTCATGTTCAATTTTCCATATGATCCCATCAATTTACTTTTATACGTTTTTATGTTGAACGTCCTTCTCACGTGTATTGGCTTTCTCTATGTACCTTCTGGCATGTAATTTTGAAATTGTTTGGAATTAAGTTGGCTTTGTTTTCTGCATATGGATCCAGTTAACGTTCACATGGTGGCACGTGTAAGGACAAGTGGAGGAGGATCAATGCTATCAGATGAAAGCACAAACGTACGGTTCCAGGGGCTTTAAAGTGTCATGGTAAATATTTTTATTAAATCAATTTGAGGTAGAAAAATTAGAACGGCTTAGCAGATAAATACGTAAAAATATGTATGTATGAACGTTTGGGAATGAACATCAGCGTTAATTTGGCATAATTTTAAATAGATAAGGAAATTTTATTAGTTGCATTATTAGCAAAAACAAGTGGATATCTGCTACCCTCACATAAGAGGTTCCGATAATTTGAAAGCATGTTTATGTTGTTTGTCATTTTTCAAGTTAATAGAATTAACATTAACCTATCCACCTTAGCTTTGTCAATTGCTCAAGCTTCTTTTTATACGCATACTCTAGTAACATGAAATAATTAAAAACTTAAAACTGTAAATGGGAAAAAGTTTCGTGCTGGAAATATTAAATTACAATTACGAGTACAGTGCTGGTTTTCATCACGTAAAATTGCGTGTTGTATTCTAAAATGAAAATAAACAGTTCCAGACTGGATATTGTGACGTGGGAAATTCATTTAAAGGAGAAAAATTGAATAATGCTCGAGAAGGTTATCGGTTACTAGACTTTACACTTTTAAAGGGTATACCGGTGTACATATAACATGACCTCAATGTTTTGGAATTTTGTTTCACTGGATTGCTCACAAGCCTTGCATGATTGTTTCATGCTTGCGTTGACTATGTGCTATACTTTTTTACCCGTCAGGTCAACCTTTTCGCGATTAACGCTTAACTGAAACATTCAAGTTTTTATCTCAGTTTCAGTTCAATCCATTATCATTAGCTCTTATAGAGTATAGAACGTTACAACTTTCAGCTCAAAGTTTCAGGTTTATGTGCAGGCAAACACTCAGTCTAATGACGGGCAGACAAGAATATTCATCTTTGGAATCAATTCAATGATGTTGGAATATGCTTTCAACCAGATCTTGAATTACAAGCTAAGTTTTCCGAAATTCTTAAAGCATTTTATATGTGGCCAAAGCATCCTTGAATTTGAAATGCAACTTGCTTGGAATTTCATGAAGTTTAACAATCAAAAGTTTTGTAAAATACACTACTTGACCAATGTACTTGCAAGAATTGTGTATTTTTATATAATATGTAGTTCCTCCTTAAAATTTGATGCAATATATAACATTGCATCACTAGAAACAAAATGTCAACTTGAAAATTAAACATTCCCTACAAAAGGACGAGAGGATAGTGCCAAGAATTGTCGAGAACGTCTGATAGGAATGTGAACAATCGCCGTGTAAGAAAATGAAAAATCGTAAGACATAAGAACGTCTGGCAGTAACAAAATATTAAATATTCGGTCACCGTGTTTCGTTGGGCAAGAAAACTTGCTATGAGGATATGTTGCAAGTGTAAGTTTTAGCTTCTGCAATGCTTTCAGAATTCATTTGCATGTTTATGGAAGTCAAAACATTGCACAAATATAAACGTAAAATAAAACAAGATCACACTTTATTGTTGGACATGTAGTTATTGCTTGGCAGAATAACAGATTGAGCTCTGCAAAGACGAGTTTTTCGACGTATTATACATTAGATACATTCACATATCAAACCATCTTCCGTGGATGAACCATGAGCTAGGGAGCGTAAATAGCGCCAATATATGGAATCTAAAGCTGTAAGAGGTATTTTCTATGCACATTATTTTCCCGTGAATTTTTCGCAAACAAAGGTTTGTGTTATATGCAAGAAGACCAAGAATAATTCTTAAAATATTTGATATTGTTTGCTGCGAATTTTTTTATTTCAGTAACTGTTCCTCAGAAGCGTTTAACACAAGGTCATCACACCCCTACGACCGTCTGACGTTTGGTTGTTTCTAAATGAATTTTTTACACTCTTTACATTTTTATACAGTTGGTTATTGTACGTGTGCGAACATTTTGTTAAACACAGCACCCTTGCTTCCGGAGCACCACGTGAAACTCATATATCAATATAAGGTGAAATTGAACAGTCTTTCACAATTCGCTATATTCTAGACTCTTGTTGATATTTCAATAACTTTTATTTTAGCTCTTTGCTGATATCTCTTCTGTGTTATTTCATAAACAAATTCGTTTATTTAATTTTTTTTCGTCTGTTGTGCTAGGTAAGAGTAGAAAAAACTTTAAGAAAATACAGTAATGGAAAGGGATGTTCCATAGAAGAACACACTTTGCCGGTAAGGTATACGATTTAACGTTAAAACTATGGAAATGAAAGACTATTCAATTTGAAGCAAATGCAAATACCTTAAAAAGGAACGGTTTATACAAAAAGCAAAAATTATTCCAAGGAAATGGAAAAAGCGTTTTGTCACATTGAAATGAATTCTTTTAAAGTTTTAATGAAGGTAAACTTTAACTGAAAAGTAACCAAACACTTTCCATCCCTTATTTCACTTTGAATTTATTAAAATATTTCATCATCAAGTATTACGGAAATTTTCCCAAACCTTTTCGATCAATTTTCATTTCAGAGATGATAAATTATAAAAGCTATACATTTATAAAAGTTTTTTCCCTTGTCCGGAACAAAAAAATGTATGGGCAGTTAAACCGCAATCTCAAAAGGTTTTTCGGAATTCATTAAACTTGATTCCGTTTTCAGGATGAAATGCGAATAATTTATTTAGTTTCTTAATTGTGTATTTGAAACAATTAAATAAATTATTTATTTACTCAAGTGTAGATGTGGATGCGATGACAGTGGAGCCATATCGAAATATTTCCAGGTTTTGTTAATTTAAGCAAAACCTTGAATGTAAGATAACCGCACACGCTTCAGTTATACGTACTTAATGATCTTTAACATATTATAAACGTTATTACATAGGTATGTACATAAAGTCATTTAATCATGCTTTGAGGAAATCAATCAACATATATGTTCTTTTGATTTTATCTTATAAAATTTACAATATTAAAACTATTATCATATCAACGTCTTTTCTTTACATACTTATATCAAGCAACAGTTGCATATAAAAATCAAACATAGCTAAATTTCATTGTCTCTTCAGTAAATATTGCTCCGACGAGCACTAAATGTGACTTATAAATATCTAAACATGGCCATAAATTAAAGTTTTAATTTTCTGTGACGATATATGGTTGATGAAGTGTATATCCACATTCGAAATAATTTCTTTCAAATGACAAATATGGGACATCAAATGTCATACTCACAATACAAACCACAAATTTGTATAGGATATCTCCTCATCACACGAATTGCAAGTAACATATACCCATTCAAATGTCATGAAATAAAACCACATTAAAGTAACATCACTTTAATATACTATAAAATAACCCTTGAGTGAAAGACCCTTAAGACATCAGTTTTAATTACAAAACATTTTCCTTTTATATGATGATGTATCTTTTGTGGACTTGAAAAGGATAAAATGTTCTTTGCTTTACAAGTCAATAGACTTATCTTCAAGACTGTTTCGCAGTTAACAAAAACTTAAGCTGAACCTTGTTGCTACATCTTCATTATTATTCGTAATGATATAATCTAATTAGGATCTATAATAGGAACAACAGATAATAAAGCCTAATTTAAATAAATACTTACGAATTAGTGTGACGATATGACGATTGTTTATTATCTTCCACAAGTTTAACTAATTTTTCCTTGTTACTCTTAAAAGTCAAAAGTTTATTTTATCATGTGGAAAATTGGCATATTCAACCCTCATATAGTTGTGTTTTTTTACTAAATGTCGGTACATAACGGAATTAATATGCAAATATTGTCTACTCAACAACGCAAACTTTACCAATTAAGAAGGAAAGAGGGTTAAGCTGAGTCATTATAATGTGAATTGTTTTCAATTACAGGAAACGCTGATATTTTCGCTCACAAGCGCAACACTAGAAGATACTTATTAAAACCGTAGGGAACTTTTGTTAACAACTCTAATAATATGTGGAAAATTGTTTTTAAACCATCTTTGTCTGTCATTTGATTCTTTGCAGCGTTTTGCGCTGGTGTGTATGTCGTATATGGTTTGTCTCTTTTAATAACCAATTGAAAAGAAATAAAAATGTTTATTCAATAAGATTAAAATATCTGTTCGAAATTAGGTAGACCAAATTGTTCATAAGTAAAACAAGGTATGGACATCAACGGACTTCCTTCTTCACAATCGTATTTCTTCTTGGTCCTATTTTAACCATGAGCACGATTACCACAATGACAGACCAAAGTGCAATATTCTGTTTAAGAAGTTACGATGGCGCAATATGACAAAGAAGTCGCCAATGAGTTAGACAAGTAGGGTCTGTTTTCATAGTAGGCGCCCGAATTTCCCTTAAGTTAATGATTTAACAAATGCTGCTGATTGCCTGATATGGCTCTGATTCAATGGGTTTATGACACTTCAAAGCAGTTACACTTATATTGTAATATTTGCATAACATAACCAAAAGGATTATATTCATACAAACATAAGATAGATTTTTTAAATGTTTGGGTCATTAGAATCTATTGACGTGAAAACGTCTTTCTTCCCGTTGAGTATGTACATTCATTGGTAGCCAGTCTAACATTCTTGTGCTACAAAACAACGTCATTTTTCAATCGCTAATAACTACGAGAATAATAATGCGATAACAACGTTTGAGGTCACAGTAGATGGAGCATATTTGTACGTATTTATTGTGTGGCTTTTGTTTTGCCAGTGACTTCATCGGGCTAGTGCAAGTGCCTACGCGTGATTTTCGTTTTTAGGGTTGCGTAAATATATTTATGAGTTTAGCGTTAGAACGTGTAAAGCTAAGACGTTGATTTGGGTGTCATTGTAAAGGATTTGAAAAGAACTACCAGGACCTAAAATGATACAATAAAGAAATTGGCCGAAATATAAATAAACCGGGGTATGAATTTCAAATGCAACAGTGAAAGACATCGTCTCATATGCACCGAATTGTAAAAAAAATCACATCGTATCAAAACGAATTTAAAAAACCACAAATGCCCAGTGTCGAGCTATTGTCAGAGCTGCGGCGGCATCGAAGAAGAAATGAAAAACGGCGCAAGAAAATAAACTTGTGATTCATCTATTCCGTCATCGTACTACTCTATACAGCCATTGTATTAAAGAGATTGATTTAAGTACGTACTAATGAGAAACACTTGTTATAATTTGATCCCGAAGTTTACACGGAAAATTTACGGCGCGGACCTTGACTACGCCTTTCGGTTTTTTTTTTAAGTTGGCACTCGGTGTTAGGCACAATTCTCTTGACGATATACATATTTGGAATATGGAGATATATGAAGACGTCACATGAAAAAGAGATTTTCCTTTTGTTATATATCAGCTGTTAGTTGAACAAGGAAGGAAGTACACAAAATTAAGATGAAATCAACAAAATGTAAAGATTTGAACTTCTCATACAACCACACAACAACACAAACGGAATTGTTTGAAAAATCCTTTGCGGGCTAATTTTCCACAAACCAACAGCTTTTATAAGCGCGGAATGAAAGAAATTTCCACCAATCCAAATTTATGAGGAATTTTTTAATAATGTCGAGGTTCTAAGAAATCTGTGCTACCGACATTCATCACAGAAAGTCTTTAGGATAAATCTGAATTAATTTGAAATTATTTCGAGAAATTCTTAAAATTTTTTCAAAAATGAAAGCTTAAAAAGCAAAAACGAAAGAATCCAAGGAATTTTGGAAAAACAGATATTTCATTCTGAGTAAATTTTCCCATGGCTGTTGCTTATCCAATCGTGTCCTGTGAAAATGAAAACTTGATCGGAGCGAATAACATATATTCAGTGAAAATTCGTTAATTTTAATCATAGAAGTAAAATAATTTCATTTTCTCTTAATTTATTTATCTATTTTTTGTTCCGAAATCTATGCTTATGGAAACAGAAGAATTCAGGAGAAACACATACTTCGAATAATTTTCCACCTGTAGGGCTTGGAAGAGCATTTTGTGGAAATTTTGCTGTTTTCGAATTTACCTTAGTCTTTTTGGTTTTAGGGGTAAGCTAGAGAAGGTAAACCTTCTGTCAAGAGATTCATTACACAAAGTTGGGTCTTTGGAATTCTTGAAATTTTATCACAAGGCAACGAGTATTTTTGGGGGCAACTACCAAAGTTTGTGAGGTGACTTAATAGTGACTAGTACTGAATATGCCTCAAAATATATGGCCTGGATGTGTATCTACATATACATTATGTTGTGCTCCACGTGCTGATTTCTGAGTCCATTTTATTAATGGCGATTTTTGGTAATATTTAGTTTCAGTGCTGTGAACAAATATATAGGTGTGTAAGGTTAAAGCATGACAACATCGGAGATTAACACAACGAAGTTCTGCTTACTTGAATGAACTTAAGAATGTCTATGTAGGTACAATTCGTTGGTTATTTTCGGAAGCCTTGAAATGACACAATGAAACAGTTAGTCCTTGAGATAATGAACTTTCTCCAGAGAATGAGAGAAAGAATTCGTATGAATTCACTTTGATAACCTTTTGATTTAAACATAGGTATATGGTAAACCAGCATGCTTGCTGGTCATTAATTTTGTAATTTGACACCCAATAATAAGTCAGAAACTTTCAACCACCAAAAATTAAATCACCTGACCTGTAAAATCTTCAGAAAAGTCATGAAAACAGTAAATGTTCCTTACGGGTGGATTGACACACTAACGTACTTCCTTTGGTAGTAAACCCTTGTATAAATGTTTTCCATATACCTTACGTAAAAACGAAGTTTCAAGCATAACTCAAGATATTCTGAGTCACAAGAAGTTATTACATGTACATGAGCTGTAAACTTTACATCATTTAAAAGAAGCAAAAGCAGCATTGGGCAGAGTATTTCACCTTTGATATGCTCCACCTTAGTGGATCTGAATTAGTTTTTGTAGCATTTAAAATCGTGAAACCAAAGTCTTAACCACAATGTTTCATGTTTCACTTAGCATATAAGTATATGTAAATCGGGGTATAAGTTTTTTCAATATGTACTTGCAAAAAAAAATTTCAAGTTTAAACGAATGTTGAACACCGCGAAATATATTCTTCAATTACATACTGTATTATTTACATTGTGCTTTGCTGATGGATTGCATATACTTATATTGTAATCCTTGATGATGTGAAGAATGTATCTACACACATAATTGAATTGAATTGAAGTTAAAAGAATTGAACCCTCCCCTTGATCGTGACAAATCATAGAGTATTAAATAACGGCTAATATCATTTTACCAAAATCCTTTTTACTTTAAAATAAGCAAAATATCAATGTGGTCAATGTGTAAACTCGTTATCAAATTTTCATAAACCTCGAAAATTAACCCTAGTTAGCTAAAAACATAGGTCTATAAGTCCTTCATTTTCTTTTTATCATGACACAGTTTCGAAAAAGGATACTTACGTGAAAAATTCCATTTTGTTGTACCTGTTGAAAATGATAATACATAAAAGGTAAAAAGAAACAATTTACACAACATTATTATATTGGACAGGATTTCAGGGTTTGTGTATTATGAACTGAAAAACCATAAAAAGGTGAAGTTAATCGTGGCTACTTAGTCAGAATTGTTATTTTTGTTGTCGTAATTGAGCTGAAAGTGGTGACTGTGGAAAGTTCAAATTAATTCGGATTTGTGCTTTTCTTTGTGGTATATATTTAATTTATATTCTGTTTGAAAATATTACTGCGAATGTTTCGAGAACTTATGTCTTTTTAAACGTTAAGCTTAAACTAGTATACTCAAAAGAATAATTAAATTATGTTCTATGAAGTAACATGTTCATACTAATTTATTCATTGCTTAATTGTGTCAGATGCTTTCTCAACAAGAGAATGGCTACTGGAAAAATGCAAACTCATTTGAAGAAGGCGGTAGACAGGAGTATAAAAGTAGACTTTGATTCAAGAATGCTGGTTCGAAGGACGGACACCAGCTTAGTTTTCTCAAGTCATTTCATACATTATCCGTAAAGTAACTAAGGACCAACTTGTAATTTAGATCTCGTTCAGATTAAGTAGGTATTTTGTATATATAAGAACGTTCGATTGGAGACATAAAAGCTATAGAACTATTGAAATAGAACTATTACTAATATTTGTATGTATGTACGAGTATCATAAAAGTTTTACCCATGAATCTTTATTGAAACGTTAATTATCGTAGCATATAATAAAAATTTGTCTAACGTAAAATAATGTATCAACAATTTGTTAGCCTTAATATTGAAAATTATGAAAAACAAAATAATTTACTGCAAAATCATCGTCGACGCCAACTCGCACAAGAAAGTTAGGTAAAGAATATTCTTCAAGTCGTCAGCTCTCATATCATTCATTTCAAAATTTATATCTTGCTGTGTTTATAAGGAGTATGAATGAATTGACGACGTTGTATGAATAATAATGCCTCAGTATTTAGGGTACGTGGAAGGAATTTCAATTTTTGTGGGATATTTAAATGGGTATAGGTAGACGTCATTCAATAGTATTGCTTTTCACTTCACTTGCATTCCTTGATGGGCAAGAATGTTTAAAAGTTATTTAAGACGTCGGAAATGAATGTACTTTTGCTAGTCATATACAATCAGTCAGCACTGACAAGTAACTATGAAGAAAATTATAATTGGAATTGCGTTCTTGTGTTTTGTGGCATCAAATTTAGTAAGTTTATTGAAAACAAACGTTTTGTCGGCTAAACGAATGAAATCTTTTGATTTATCATACAAAGATCGAACCATCCACGATGTTGTCTTGGGAGTATTGTATGGAGAAGCATAACTCTAACCACAACCATCTCTCTGAAGTATTGGATTACAAGGTGAATTTCACACAAAATGACAAGTGCCTGCTCGCTTGTAGCTTGGAATATCTTGGTGTTATTAAAGACGGGAAGATATCTGACCGATTCCATAACCGGACACAATTGTTGCTAGCAGCTGAATCTCCAGAGAATCCTCGTTATATTGTGGGAACAATAATGCAAAAGTGTTCAACTGTTAATGATGTAAATGTTTGCGAATTAGCCCATAAGTTTGGTCTTTGCTTTACAAAACAAGAGTTGGAACTAAATTTACATGCTCTTATATGGATTATGTGAAGTGTTTTCTATACAGAGTATGAGTTTCAAGGAAGTAAAAATGTTTACTTGTAATAAGCGAACTAAATACTAGAGCTGCTCTTAAACACGAATCATTAGCTGTATCAATCTTCTCATTATGTACTTTTCGTTTGAATATAGTGACCTTTCCTAGCATCTAAAGATATTTGTATGCGCGGTATTAAAATAAAGTTCTCAAGGGTAGTTCTACCAGAAAAAATGTTTATTTAATTTTAAAAAACCATTTTAATATTAGAGGACAAACAGTGATCTGAATACTTCGAACGAACGCAAATAAAGTCAAATTGATGGAAAGTTGTGAGGAAACCTTAAGCAGTACCATTAGAATGTTTTCGTCCATTATATATTCCATTCAAAGGGCTTACAGAACTTTTCTTTGCATATTACTTCAAGCTCTATAAGATTCCTAACAACAACCTTGAATTAATCCTTAAATTGAATGTTACTGAAAACTTAACTAATCCTTAGTTCTTAAGAGAGTTTTATAATAATTCCATTGCCCTGAATTTAGCCGAGGATATTTATATGCTGTTGACACATTCCCTTTAATCCTTTTTGCTTGAGGAAAATTAAAGCAAGGCAAATTAGTTTATCTGAAGAATAAATTTCCTTTTCTAAACATTCGCATTTAAACAAACCGTGGGTGAAATTCTCACGTTGTGAGACTTCGCTTACCAAAAGGACGAGATATCACTGATCTATTGATCAAGTTACACCGTTGAAGTCGAAGCAAAATTTTTTGTTATTACATAATATTAAAAGGAATATGCGAAATTACATGTGGGTTAACTACACTCAATTGCGCCGACATAAAGTGTTTTGTGTTATGAGGATGTAAGCAATTCAGTTAGTAACACATCGCTAGCGATACTGAATAATTCGAATCATACCTTCATAGCCTTTACACATTCCTTTAATTTCTGTGTTACATGCTATTATTCCGTCACATCATATGAAAATCCTTCCTCCAAAGGTTAAGAGAAAAACAAACACACAGCAACCATGAACCGGAAATATAATTTATGATTCTCACATTAAAAGGAAACACAAGGAGTTTTCGGGATTCCTCAAGTGTCAATCACGTAACCCAGAATAACGACGTTGGGAAAAAACTTTGCCAGACGGGAACGGATCTGCCACATCAGGACTCTTTATTTGATTATTAATTCGACTACTTCGAATTAAGTGGATCCTTGGTGCTATGGAAGGAGACTTAAAAGGAGACGATGGAAGTGCCGTTAATGGCTTAAAATATTTGTTGTTTTTGCTGACGTGATTATGGATTTTGAAACATGCAAATTTCCAGATAATTTTGAAAAGTTGTTCCAGATTCTGGGACAAATCCCATTTTCCGCTACGATTAATTTTGTCAGACTATAGATTCCTTAACTTTTGCGGAACAAATTCCTCTTTGTCAATGACAAGACAGATTTTGTGATGCCTTGTTGAATGGATCGTAGCACCAGAGTGTTTTCTTGTTGTTTCAGCTAATTACCGTAAAATATTATTTAATAATGAAAGACTTCAAGTGCTGTTACATAAAAAATAAAAGCGCAGCCAAGTTTTGGATCAATCATTCTAACAAAAAATCCCAGTAGCACAAACCAAGTTAGAGAATCTTATTACTGATATTCGCACATGTAAATTAGCTCATTCTGGTAAACAATAGCCCAACAATATCACTTTGAAATATATTTATTAAAAGGTTTAAAAGTAGGATGATTTATCGCAATTGGCTAGACAACAGCGTCGTCGAAACCGAAATGTTTTTTAACTTATAGCACCATCGGTTCATACTCTTATTGATTGGGAATTCGCGAAAATATTACTTAGCGGAGGAAGTGAACGCTTGTCGGAATAGAATTACTTTTCCCGCATGAATTGTATACATACAAGTAGAGCATGTCTACAAAGTTCATCCACAATCCACGACTGATGATTTAATGTTACAAAAGTCGGAATTCAGACGGAAAACGATCGCTATAAAACTAATAAACAAATTTTATCAAAATCGTAGCAGTTGAACAAATTAATAAAATCTTCGCAGTTTTCGTGCGAATGATTCATTGCTACAAGCTTCCTCTAAAGCTTTCTTAAAAAACCGTACCCAGAAGTGTCGCTAATGTCAAATTACTCTCAGTATTCTCTTGTAATATTATTTGAGCAACCTGTTGCAGTATTCGGAGTTATTCAACGTATTCAAGCCTCAATATCAATAAAACTGAAGTGCTTAACGCCTCTGTAATCATCAAAATAAGTCTCTGATAAATATGTACCCATTTGGAGTTACATAGATCGGCAAAAAAGGCATTATCAAATTTCGATCAAATATTGATTTGCAAATAAGGAAAAGTTTAAAGCTTATTTATTGGAGAACGTTTTTCTCAGATGTTGGAAAAGGAACCAGTCTTTGAATATACTTCTTTGTATATCAAAATGCGTTTATTGGCAGCATGTATCCCTTATTCTTTGGAAGGCTCTAAAAGCCTTAAGTGCGTGTTACGAGGTCTCAAAACCATCCTCCATAAGAGTTTGTTTGCGTCGCTTTCAGCTACCCCAAGCTTACAGATGATAAGAAATTTTACTTTTAGAGCTTGTTACAGAAGAAAATATTATCGATAAACGACTATCATTAGCAATAAAGTAACATCGGCAGTTAATTTATTGTTTCGCCAGAAAGACACGGTATTCGTCGACAAATACTGATGCTGTGTTTCCCACCCCTATTTAAGTTTTCACACAAGCATGAGAAAGTCCTGCCTGTCCTGAACGTTTTTGATTTCTTTTTATTTTCATTTTCCCTTGTATATTCTATAGCACATGAAGAAATTTTTCGGTATTGGCTAGCACCTTCATCTACGAGACAAGTGAGCGTAAAAGCCAAACAGGGCCAAACATACTATACCTCATTGTTCATCGATAAATGTTGAATTTATGTGTTTGCAGACCACTCTTAGCTTTCAGAAGGATATAAAAGAAATAATTTGAGAAAAAAAATTCTTAAAAGCTCTTAGTAATTGTGCAAGTCCTAAAGTAAAAATATGTTACGAAGGTCATTATTGTTTTTTATTATATCTAATGACATCGATGGCATTCAATTCTCAACGATAAGCTGGTGTCCTGGGTAATGATTTCTCTTCTATAATTAACAACGAAAAAGTATAGGCTTTGAGGAGTTTTCCGGAAGCGAAAATATGGTGGCTGTCTACTTTATTGTGATAACATTTCATTTTTATAGCACCTGTTTGAATATATGACGAATAATTTATGCTGCCCTAACAGAAGGAGGTTTTCCATCGGGTATTTTTCTTATTTGGTCCCAATTTACCCTTAAAACAGTATGAATTGTAGAATGTACCATCATATTTATGTGTCATTATCATTACAGTGGATATATTCCTACTATCATAGTTCTTTTATTATGAAAAATCATAAATTACACGGCAAAATCTATTAGGAACATCTTCTATCATCGTGAGATTTTGTATAGCAAAGTTGTCCCGTTTCGTTTGGGGTTCTGTAGGTCTATCCGTACGAATTCTGACACAACTTGACTCATGATCATATTGAATGTGTGAACATGATATATGTACGTTTAGGTTATCGAAATTTTAAAAGCCGTTTCGAAATTGACTTATATGAAATGTTAATATTTCTACAATTGAATCACGTCCGTGCACAGGAAAGCCAATCTCCGTGTTAATATGATGAATTTTATGTAAACGCCCGAAATACAATTGTGACATAAAATGTTGATTTCGTAGATTTGTGTGCCATATTTTATTAACAAAAGTAAAATGGAGAGCATTCAACATCAACAAGTGAATCACATTATGCAAATAAGATAAGATTTTCATTTCTATATCCTTTTTTATAAACTCTGTTTATTCTACCTTTTAATGCATACAAAATATGTCAACATACATTTTTCACACTACTTTACGCAAATATCATTTTAGCAGTAGAGTCACCCCCTACCGTGTGTATGGGAATGCGTAGAGGACTATTTTCATTTCAATGACGTCAACCAGGATCACATAATGTAAATCAGGATTGAAAATTTTAAATTTAAATACCAAAATGATCAGATTTAACATAAATATTGTATGAAGGATTTATATGCGCTTACTGAGACAGGAAATTTAGTGGTGAACGGATTTCGCTTACATAAATGGTAGAATGTGTTTATTAGGATGTTTTTATTCTATCCGCAAAACATTATATCATGTTGTACTCCTTATCAGTTGTCAGATTGAATTTTGATTGTAATTCATGTATGTTAGGGTTTTGTAGTTTTTCGCGTGATATACCTTATGCATGTATTTGCACGTATGTTTGACCATTGTAGTCGTATTACATAAAATGTAAAAATGATGTTCGAGGGCCATAATTAAAAATTAAGTCGACCACAAAACTCCGGCTAATTTGGCGCTTTATGCAATGGTTTTCACATCCAATGCTCATATTAAATGATGCTTCTATTGACAAGAGCGTTAACAAGAGTTTCCATAGGTAAATCATGGAACTGAAAACTTTCAATATTCGCAACATTTCAAATGAACTCGTATTGAAATCACACAAAATTAGCAGGCAAACATTAACATCAAAGCTGTAATAGGGTTTGTGTAACAGTCCATTGGCATTTAAACACCCTAGTTTTTGATAGTCAATCCTGTACTGGATTGGTGTTATATGAAACACTACGTTTCTGTAGTGCGTTTCCACCTGTGATTTACATATGTACGAATGCTGTTTTCCTCAGGTTATGTACGTGTTTTTCAACTTAGGTCTTTGAACCAAATATCACTACATAGTGGATTTTCTTGTTTCAGGAAATATCAGAGTTTCATAATTATTAGCTTGATAACGAATAATGTTTGTATACTGTGTTAAAGGGTTATTTATAAGTCACTATAGCAACATCAGCTAGTGAGCCTATCAGGAACATCGCACTATTTCAATAAATTATAAGACGAATTGTTTGTAAATGCAGCAAAGTGAAAACGTTAATTTCTATTATCTGTGTGGAATCTATAGTACGCCGACCGTTCACTTTGCAATTTCAAAATGAATTTGTATTCTTGATCCTTTAATAGTTCTCTGAAAAGGAAAACCTTTCAATTGATTTTCCTCATATTGAATTTACTCATTTCAAATTTTGTAGTATCAAAAACTGGAAGCAAACACATGTGCATATTTTGAGTGTCCAAAATTCAAATAACTAACGTGATGAGGTCTTAGCCTCAAATAGCTCAAAATGGTTTTGCATAAATGCATGAATGTATCTCTTTATAATCAAAATGTAATTTGCATGGAAAAGGTACAAATTTACTGCGTTGCAAGTGCATACTTGTGATTGAAGTCTAATTAGAATGAATACACCTATGATACATCAAAAGTATTTACGAACTAAATTTGAAAACATTAACGGCTGGACAAACCTATGTTTGTGTAGTTTGGGACCGGAAAACTGCTGAATTCTTCATTGCAATGTCTGTCCGAATTTAATTCCGCATTTATGGATTTTATTTAACTATAATTATTCAAATGTACTTGTTTATTATTTGGAAATATTTTCAACCAACTAACTAATAATGCATTTACACAACGGAATACGATACTGAATGTGGAAATTTATTTCCATATGTTTCCTGATACTGGTATTTACAATGAGACCTTTGTTACATATAATTAGGATATTATCAAATATGTAGTTAGTGTATTTGCCTAGAAAACTATTGCAATTGGTTTGCATAATCACGTCATAAACTACAAGACACGAGATGTGAAAAAGTTGTGGTTCCAATGATGAAATTGCTACAATGTGTTAGGCAGGGTTGCAAATGAAATTACAGAAAATATGCGGGGTGCACTTTCCCTGGAAAACTACCATACGCATAATTTCCTGAATAATTTAAAAAGACAGTCAGGTGATAAGTCAGTTACCTGGGCATGATGGCATTGAGTGTCACAAATTGGGTAAAGTATTTAGTTATTCCTAATGGAAGATCATGTGTTAAAACTGAGATTTAAAATTAATATTCCATCTTTGTTGTTTGTCTTAAATTGCTTGACGGAAAATTTCTTCATTACTTAAACAATCGCAACACATAGCGCTTTGCTATTTGCTTGAAATGCATAGTATTGATTATTATTCTGCTAACACTTTGCCAGGAAAGGCTTCCGTGACCCGAAATCAATAGAAATGTTTAATTGACCTATATCGAGAATATTTAAGGAAATGTGCATGTATAACATAGGGTAAGGAACTCTGAGTCAAACCCTTTAAATGGAAATGAAGAAGCCTTTTGACATGTGGTTAGGATTATCATTTAATTCACTCACGCATTAACCTTAACCTTCCAGAATGAACTGGGACATTTGCATCTAAATCGTTTCAAATTTGCATCTCAATTATTAGTGGACATCAACATCCATGCGGTCAAGGCGAAATTATTTTTGTTTCTCGTTTGGTTTGGAAAGTACCCAAGCAATTTTCAACACCACAAATACCTATATGTCTGCAGAAAAATTGAATTTGTTGACAGATACTTCAAGTGAAAATATGCAAATAAAGGACAACTTTAATGAAATTTATTTTAATCAATTGAATGTTTGTGTATTTTTGTGTTCTAGAAAGATTTGTTGAATGCTAGGAAACTGCTTAATAGAATCTATGTGTGTGTATCTGGATAAGAACAAGCTTTACTTAAGTTAAGCTCAGCTGCTTTGTGTAAGGAATCAACAAATCTAAAATATTTGCTCAGTTACTTCCATAGATAAATGACGGATCGGGTTCGTTTTCTCCTGAAGAAATACAAGATTTGAAATTTGTTTGCCAACTCACTTGAAGGTTTCCCTTATTTATTGTAATCAAAGAGACGAGCTAAACATTTTGGAAAATGTCGAAAATTAAATTTGCTTGTGAAAGGATTTAGTTGAGTGTATGATTAAGGAAAATGAATACGCTTGGAAGGATTCAAATCTAATTTCACTCTGAGATTTAATTAAGAACATTTTTTTTCCAACTTTTATTCACTTTCACACAAACTTGTAGGGGAGAATCATTCGTTAGGTCTACTTTTCGGCAAAAATCTATCATTTTTGGTGTTGTTAACATTACACATGCATGGGTATACTCGTTGAATAATATATTGAACATAAATGATAAACATTTGAAGCATTTAGTTAGGTACATGTGTATATTTCTGATTTGAATAAGACAGAAAATAACCGATTTAAGTTTTCATAAAACGCATACCAATCTTCATGATCTACATATTTGAACAGTGTACTAATCAAAATTTAATTGCGTTCTACAAAGCAGACTTTCTTAATCATTGTTATTAAATTGAATTTACTTTGAAGTGATGCATTGAGTTTATCACTGAAGCAGCGACAAAATTAATTGGGATAAAGTCGAAAGGATGTGAATATTATTTAAGGATCATCAATTTAAGAAAAACATTGATTTTGAATTGTAGGTTTTTTCCGCTCTAAATATACGCGAGAATGTTGAGTTTCGTTGAAAACTGTGAAAACCATATAGGAGCTAAATTAAGACGACAAGATAATTAAGCTTATATGAGCGTTTTCATATACTTGTCCTTATATTATAACAAAAGGTTCGTGACAATAACAATGGAAAATTTCATAACCTCACAAATTCAAGACTAAAGCACGTAAGTTGCAAGTTATTCAAACAAAATGGAAAGCAAATTCTTCAATTCAAAATTTAATATAATGTACATGTTGGTATTACTCTGCAACTACCTTGGCTCCAGGTACTAAGCACCCCTTCCAGATGTCCCAAAGTATATAAAGTTTGCCTTGGCTTGAACAAAAAGCCTATCAAGAACACGAAATTCATTCCAGAACCACTTAGAAATTGGATTTTTAGGGTAAGTTTTGTAAAACTAGGAAAACATCCTGAATTGCCTTCCCTTAAGTAATCCTTGAATCTATTTGGAAGGTAAATAAAGAGTTTAAAGGTTGCCAACTTCAACACCAAACCTCTTTATGAAGAAATGACAATTACGGTTTCCACAATAACACTGCACATGTGTTGTATAGTGTTACGCTATGGATTATACTTTATTACAGTTTTTGTGTACTATACAGTTAACAGTCTGTCATAGTCATCATCCTAAATGTCCTTATTCTTCGTCTCCTTAATTCACGAGTATCGTGCAGAAAACAAAACACGCTATCAACTATAAAATTGATCTCTGCCTCCTCGAATAGAAATGTCGTCTAAAACTCCCGTAGAAGCGAATTCTTTTTGACACAAACATATTCAAACATGTCCGTATGCCTACATATATGTATACTAATAAAATTGTATACATGTTAATATGCCTTCATAGTCATGTTGGTATATTTTATACCTTGTGGTTTTCATTTAGGCACACAAAATGTGTTTACATGTTTTTGCCACTTATAGCAATTCCGCTTTAATACAGACTCAAACAGCGCTACAAGACCTGGGTGACGGCTGCGACAGCTAAGTGTAGGTACTGAGGAACTATGTTAAAAACGACATCGTGCGTGTCGATAAACCTGGTAATTCTGGCCTAGAAGCAGTGGATACAACAAGAGATTTAGGAATGGGCAAGAGACGGCTGAAGTCGCACATGATGTAAAGATGAAGTGAACGAAATTGTTCTAAGGAGCTTTATATTTATACATTTGTAAACGTATTCATGTAGTAAATTGAAAATGTTAAGCCGTATCGTATTTAGTTGTATTGCTTTATGTTGTGTAAATTTTATGTGTGGACAGATGGGTATGTGTGATATCGAATCAAACACCACCATCCAGGTTCAAGGATGTTAATCGTCAAACCAAAATATGTAGGATGTGGTATATCCTTTTGTTACTGTTTTCTTACTTTTCTTGTTATGTTGACAGTGTTTGTATAGTGTAAAATGTTTTCGAAGCCATTATGCGGTTAAGCTTTTTAAGAATCAACCGACAACCGTATGTGTATTCCCCACAATCCCCGCGTTTGCTCCCCGTTGGTTGGTAGTATGAAATTGTATTATGTCTTCAAGAATCTTGTAAATAGGCGACCCATCAACCACAATATGTTGGCATAAGAATTGGATTATTTTACTCAACGACAAGGATGAAACTAACAGAAGATCCAAGAAACGACTGTGGAATCCCAAAAATAAAGTGGTAACAAGATGTTCTGTATTTCTGAAGATAGGAGTATGTCCAACGTATAGGCTGATTTCCATTATATCCCACGCGTTCTCCATTCTCCTATGGTTATTATCAGTTACGATTATCTTTTTCGGAAAGTGTTTAAAGAAGATGTAAACACCGAAGACTTTTGTTTGTTAGTTTCACATAAAAAAGGATAAGATTTCATCAACATTTCAAACGGATAAATTGGAAACTCCATCGTACGGAATTATTTGTTTATTTAAATGTAAGATTTGTAAATGCATCGATATATTGAGCTATCACTCTCGTGTTTGACATTAATATAAATTTTTAGAAAGCCTTGACATAAGCATTCTAATCTACTAAATCGATTGTCAATCAGCTGTTGCGTTTGTTACTCTCGACATTGATTCATTAGCTTCGTTGAAGGATAAATAAGACACATTAATAATAAGATACATGATAATAGTGCTGTGCTAAGAAAGAAAGTTATATGTCTATTTTTATAGTTTTGAGACAATCACACTTTATGTTTACTTATATGAAGTGCGGCTTTATAAATTTTCTTGAAACTCTGATGAATATATGACTTTATTTCATAGCAGAGAGATAGAAAAAGTTTTCAGAAGTACAAAAATACTCAAAACCCAAATTCGGACTTTTGGCGCTTATGACCTTTTTCCTCAGGACGGCAGTATAATAGACATTTGGAGTAATACAGGAAATACTGCACGTCAAATTAGCGGTTAAAAACTATCATAAAAAAGGAAAGCTAATCCTCCGATCGTTGTACTGTAGACTTTTAGAGCCACTTTAAAGAAGAAGACGCAATTCAATAAGCAAGTATCTGCGATTCCAACTTTGAATTTCAAAATAATTTAAATTCATATGATTTCATATTTTAACTTTCTTCTCATTATCATAGTAAATATTCAATTAAAGGGAAGGAAATTTTAAAAACAAACCCATGCCAAACTTTCATGAATCTTAATTTAAATTGTTATTTACAAAGGAATCAATGTCCTTCATAATTTTTGTTATTGCTGCAAGGAAAAATGAGGAGATGATATTTTTTCAGTTGTCTGAAAAAAACGACAACTTCGTTCGGTTTATTTAGTCAAACCACGTTTGTATCATTCATCTAAAACACTGGAAAATTAAAACGCAATTCAAAGATACTTCTACATGAGGACACAACCACTTAATTAAGCTATCAATTTATTTAAAGTTTGCCAAAATGCCTTTGCGTAGGACCTGTGAAACGTAAGCCAGGAAAAGACACATTTCATCAATATTAAATATTTAACAGCAGTACAATCGTAAAAAGTGTTTTAAAATTGAGTTTTATCTGTTTTTAAAAAACACTAAAATACGTGTCGAGTATCTTTTCGGATCAAATAGGATATCTGTATGAAAGCGCAATACAAAAATTCCCACATATGGTTCACGCTACAGTTTTATTAGCGAAAATGTTATTATGTACGACCATAAATGTTTAATTAAAGTTTAATAAGAAGTTGAATGAATAAAACAAAAACCGGATACTATAGTATTTTGGGGTGAATACAATAAAAAATGAATTAGAACCACCCAATGGCGTGGCAGAAGATTGGATTAACGTTGAGAACATTCTTTTTCATGAAGGTGAAGGTAGCCACAAATCCTCCTTGGGATATATATATATGCCTCAAGGGTTTTGAATGAACATGTAATTATATCAAGAGCTTTTGAAAGTTGGTAAACAGCAAGAAGATTTTGAAGGTAAGCAAAATACAAGAGAACATAAATAAAATGGATGTAAAAATGGTTATCCGAAACATAAAAAAAGTCAAGGAACTGAAAACGCGACTGTGTGTATGTATACATTAGATGGAGATGTAAATTTTCATTCAAGATGCTATTGAAATCACAAATAAGATTAAATCATCCAACTCCAGCTCCAGATTTCACTCAGTCTTTGTGTTACTACCTTCATTCTTGGGAAGGGTTGCTTTCGTTTACAGTTTCGATGGATTGAAAGGTTGAATAAGGTACCGGATAGAGACAATTCGTTGCTTATTTTCGAGAAAAAGGAACAACAAGGATGAATGTTACCTTATTTTGTGATAAACAAATACTTCCGAATCAGCAACAACAGGAAAAGAAAATGTATTAACGCTACAGCCAATTTCCTCTAAATAAATTATCCAGTCATTTCTGGTTATTCTTTACGATGGCAACAATATCCGACATCACTTTGCGTAATAGCTATCACAGATAATTCAGAACGTCAAGCAGCCACTAACCAATCCATGGCGTGCCAAGAAGGTTAAGGTACCCAGAAGCCTTGCATAAATGAGCCTTTCCCATGTGAAATCGGTGTCTTGTGTCGATATGAAAATTTAAGAGCAACCAAAAAATACGAGAAACAGCTAAATCGAAACACATAAAAAAATCGATTCCCGATTGTAAATTGGAGTTTCGATCAGAGCAACTACATACTACATGAAAACGTTGCCAATTCCTGGAGCTTATAAAAAACGCGAAATCCATTACAAATTCATACCAAGTACATGCGAAACATAATCGCAGGAATCATGTTCTCCGGGTGAAACGACGGGGTTGTAATGTCACATTGAACCTGGTGCAATCATGTTTATTTACTAAAGCATAAATTGAATATTTGGTTTTCGTGGCTTGCGACGGGGCTGATTCCTGTCGGAATACTTCCACCATTTTGGTGTTTCATTATTCAAAATCATATCCGACGTTTTCCAATAATTTCTAAGGTATGGCGGGAATAAAGTGAGATCACTATGGCCAAAACTGGTGGTCTTTTGGGATGTAGGCATAAATAATTATGGTTAAGGGAGGGTGACATTTTGTTGGCGTCATGATTATTCAGATGTCACTGACAAATTTTTGCCAAAAGGTAAAAATGTTTGTACTAATAATTACAATGAAACTATGAAGAATGTATGTTAGTGATAACGAAATGAAATAAATAACTTTAACTAGGATGTTAGTAGATGTCATGACACTAATTGTAAGATCCTCTATAAGGAGTCGTGTCTTTTGAAGTGTTTGTAGTCCGATGCAGTCATCGGTCATTTGCAGCAATTAATAGTAATTCCTGGAAACACTAATCGGCATTGCTATCTGACATTTGAAACTCTTGAAGCTTTGATGTACCTTTGACCTTTGACGTGCCTCAATGATTCGGAAAGCGGCTTTCTATGTATGCCCTTACGAGTATATTGTATTTATGAAAAGCTTACCAAGAATTTCCGGAATGCTGCAACGTAGTATCGTAAAATCCTTTAAAACACTTTTTAACTTGAGACCAGGCCTTTTCAGGTGCATGTTTATTTTCATTGACATCGACATGAAGAATATTATATACATTAGTATATAAGACTGTAGGTTATAGGTGAATGGCGCGTAATAACTATTAAATTAAAAATTTAAAAAACAATTACCAACGCAACGAACTGAAGCTAACAAGAGCTGATGGCCTTGAAACAGCGAAACCGATTTCGATAAAACATGTCTAACAACCACCGCTAAAAAAATTGCTTTCAAATAAAAACAACCGCACACAAATCGATT
This sequence comes from Chrysops caecutiens, assembly GCA_963971475.1. Lineage (NCBI taxonomy): Eukaryota > Metazoa > Arthropoda > Insecta > Diptera > Tabanidae > Chrysops > Chrysops caecutiens. Next base: position 35,512,913 of record OZ020569.1, read on the forward strand.
TACCCGTTTAAAATCTACGGTGCCACAAACAGACACATATAGCGGTCAAACTTATAACACCCCTCTCTTCGCGTCGGGGGTTAAAAATTTTTTGAAAATAGAAAATAATGCATTATAATGTTGTTTTAAGCAAGAATTTACATATTCATTTTTGACATTAAGTTAATTTTGCGGCAATTTCATTAATAAATTGAGAATAATTTGGAAGAATTAATCACTTCAAGGATGTTTCAGAATAGACATTTGATTAATCATTATGCCGCAATAGGCACGACGCAGAAACTCTTCCTTCATCTTCTCATTCACATTTATGATTTCTGGCAAAATTTTTATGAAGGCAGATTAAGCTATTGTATCAATCAACATCCGGAATTTAAAAAAAAATTGCGAAGTTTCAGCTTCCAATTCTCTTTTAAAAGAATTCATCTTGAAAATGTTTCTCAAAATTCTTATATATCATAACTTTGATCAAATTCATAAAAGTTGTTAATTCCTTAAAAATTTTATTTGCCAATCTTCAGTTCTTTGTATGGTGATATTTTAATCTTCAGTTCTTCAGTTCTTTGTATGGTGATATTTTTATTAAAGATTAATAGTAAAACATTTTACCAGAGAGACCACAAGTTTGATTTCTAGATTCCCCTTATGTTATGTTTTATATATCCAGTACATTATATTATGTATGTGTGTACATGTGAATCATTTTCATTTCTAAATGTTAATGCTACAGATCGTAGTATAATATAGAAAAGGTGACCTGAGGATCTTTCGCATCTTTTTACGGCAAGGGCTGGAAGTGATTTACTGGTTTTGAATTTTGAGCCCCGCAATTTTAAGCACAGTTATCCACACTTTTGACCAAACCTAACGAAGTAAAAATACAATTTTCCCTCTAAATGAATAATGATCCAATTTAGCGTTGATTAATTATAACAGAATGACCTTCACAAATCACGTGTTTATTTGTAGCAAGGCAGTCAAGGTACAAAGGCTAAACGTTTTACTAGGTATTTTAGCACATTAATTGAATGATATGAGGCAGATTAATGTTTGGACCAGGGTTTCAAACATTATCAACTAAATGCCCTAAAACATGGTTCAGTGAATCAACCTGACAACGAAGACCCGCTTGGGCTATTTGAACGAACAGTCTTTTGTGAATGTTTCCAGGTGTGCCTGGTGTGCCGTCTTCCTAAATTCATCCCCACTTATAATTTAACTTTCTTTAAAAGTAATTCAATATAACATTAAGATATAATTAACTTTCATGATGAAATTTGTTTGCATATTTATGGATACATTTACGCCGTTTAAGAAGGGAATATCAGGCCATATAATCGTATACGTTACAAGCAAATTCAACGTATGCTGATTCCGGCTGAAAATTAACGTGAGAATGAGTATTTTAATTAAAAAGTGAAAATGCTGGGTTTATTATGTTGTCGTATTCTGCCTCCGCAGATACTGAAGGGTATGCGGTTTTTGAAAATAAAACAAATTAGGGTGAAAGACCCGAGAAAATGATTTTTCCAACGACGACGTAAGAAAAATTTTAATTTCACAGTGAGGCGCTTTGATTTTGCATTTTAATAAATAATTTGTTTTAGGATGATAGACTTCCATCCTGCATCATTTCTCTGTTAAATAAATGAGAAAATAATCGCTGATAAAGGTTAAAGACCTCGCTTCGCAGTTAGTGGCGATAACTTTGTTTAACAACATTTAGTTTAACATTTTAGTTGAATAGCTTATGAGAAACCTTTTCTGATGGGTCTCCTAAACCCTCAATCATAACTAATAAGATCTACATTCGATTGTCATATGTATGTTAGTTTCGAAGCATTCAAAAGTTTTTAGCTTTTCTTTATTTTGACGGAAGTAGTGCTACAGTCTGACTTAAAACAATGCTGTCTTTCTCTAATTAATCAAAATCTTATGACTTCCCTTAAATAAAATGAATAACCATGAAATATACCGTGAAAAACCTATTAATTCGAAAGATTTACTACGTACTAATATAGGAAACTCACAATCATCTCATTAACCTATTGAGTGTGATGAAGTGTTTTCCACGTAATTTGAAAATCATGTTCAGTATCCTTGACAAAGGAGTTGCTCAATGATAGAAGAATCTCGTACATGCTCCATAAACGGATGAAGATGAAAATCGTAAAAATAGGAATTTAATATGTAATTATTTTTATTACTCAATTCAAAGAGAAGAAAGAGAATATGAAAATATATAGAGACCTTACGTAGGAAAAACATTGCTTCTATATTAGCCTGGAACAGGGATATACTACCCTTCCTTTTTTTAAAAAATACTGCACGCCTTAATATCAATTTTCTGCTTGAATACCAACAGATAATATAAACCTTCATATAACCAGTATCAGTCTGAATAAACGATATAACGGAACTAGTGTATAAGGCCTTGTTCAATGTAGTATAAATTCATACAAGCGTATCTAGATGACGCTGCAGTCGTTGTGGAAAGTTCATTTGACTTTCATGGCATCCACTTATTCTGATTGGTTTTATCATTTATTCATTGATGTGCACTCAATTTCGCTCTGCTTAAATATCTCAATTCACGGTTTTCTCATCGATAATTCGTCTGGATTATGGAGTGTTGCTGTTGGGGGGTGTATGATACCTTTCTAGTGTAAAAATTAAATTAATTGCATTTACTATTTTTGCGTTCTCGTAGTTTATATGATTTTGTCTTTAGTCTCTATTATTTGGTCTATGTTCTCTGTGTCGATGTGAACTATCATGGTTTAAAATCGATTTTGTGGCTGTTGTAGGTTTAATTACTTTAAAGTGAAAGCCTTGGACCTATAATTGTTGTTAATATGATTTCTGTGTATCCTCTTCCAGAAAAACACGTAATAAGAGAACTTCATGAAGAAATATATGTATCAAAATCACGAGAACCTTGTAGATGTCAATCACTCGAGATACCACTAAACCAACACTGAACCCGAAGTTTGGAGCAGTACCTTGGTTCGCTTCGAGTGCCCTAAGTAATAGAAGGATTAAAGGGTCTTCTGTTTGATTTTAAAATTAAACTTTTGAGGAAGTAAATAGTTCTTAAGTTTCACTTCAAAATGCAGAAAAAGTTTGGAAGATTTCATATTATTGAGTGTGAATTGAACCCCACTTAGGAAGATGTATACTTTAAATCTTCTTCTCATAACAATCAATTGCTACACTTTAAGTGGAAGTGTAAATTTGAATCTGTCTGCCATTCTATCTCTTTTGAGAAACGTTGAAATTCGTCATAACCTACCTATATGTGATCGTAAATTTCAAAATGATTGGTTTGCAGTAAATTTGATTACAAAGTGATATAAAGTTGCTCCCATCGGTGGTGATTAAGCATTTGAAATGCAATTGCACTCTGGTTGGAATGAATTCATCAGTTTTCAAATATGAAATTTCGAGTATTTCAACAGTGAATGTAAAGCTGGCATGAATATATGGATAAACAAATTATGTTTAATCATTTCGCGAAATGTACTTTGTTCCAAAACCAGTTGTCTGTGCATCAATACCAAAACTTTTCATATTGTACAGGGAGCCGATAACTACCCACAAAGCACTATTTAATATGGAAACGTATGGTGTCTTCATGGCACCACAACAGACTTCCAACATGGCAGAAATTTTGTTTTCCGACTAAACCGCATATGGATTTTATGAGGTTTGCGTGCAGGAATGGAAGAATAATAATCAATCAAAATGCTGGCAAAATCGAAAAAGCTATGAGAACATCATGTTTGTACAGAATCTAGTGAACCTAAGCTAAATCTGTTCCATATAGTTCCCAACAGGAACATAAAACGTAAATATTCATAGGGACGTTCTACAGAAAAAACCCGAACAGCAGAACACACTACGGACAATAAAAACTTTGTTTCCATACACATACTCACAAAACAACTTTAAATGCAGGGCAAACTAATCCTGAAACCTTAACAGAATACAGTCGGAGAGGCGAAGACCTTTTTACAAATTCCGGAAGCAGACCGCCCAAGCAAACGGAAATAAAATCAGCATATTTTCCATTTCGAGTTTAATGAGAAGAAAACGGTTTGCTGCAAGGACTTTTGACAAATGATAATTTTGATCCTTTTCGAAGTAGCGTTTGCGTAGAGGTATGTATGTAGAAGGATGAAAAAGTGGTAATAGATGGCGACAAAACAAGCTCAACCAGATGTAGTTCAAATTGTTATGCGAACTTGTCATAGGATGATACTTTCACGTGGTTTATTGAAGTTTGTGGTAGGAAACGAGCATCTGGCGTAATAGCTACTTTCACGTAGAACTATGCGGCAAAAAGTTTTTCGCACAGAACAAGAACAATTTGGATTTAGTCAGGAGTTTGTATAGCACCCACAGACTGGACTGTTTTGAATTCGAAGATACCCATTAATTTTTTAAGTTTGGCTTACAACAATATGCTTCTAGTGAATGTTATTGTAATGTTATCAATTGTAATGCTTTTTGCGGTGAATCCTGAACTTTGTGACAGATTCGGAGCTAAATAAATACTAAATTCAACTAATATTAATACTTATATCTTTCAACGAACGATGTTGGTTGCAACTTCCGTATGAGTAAACTATTTCACAGGAAAATTCGACATTCAATTGCTTACATCACATTTGAAGTTTGTGGGGTTTTGCAACTTGTTTCAATGTCCACGGCATCATATTCTTGTAAAAAGTTTTGCAGGGAGTCAAAAATTTAGGATTTGCAACCTCAAAGATGTCGAATGTTCAATTTGAGCTCAATCACGTAAAATATTTAAATAAAGTTTTCTTTGGAACGAAAATTTTTGAACAATTTCAGAATTTGAAAAATTTTGTATCTTAAATATACACAGAAAGCATAAAGAGCTATTTCACTTCAAAGAGGTTTTCAAGGAGCATTAATAATGAAACTCAAACTTTGAAACGTTACAACTTTAAAGCTGCTTATTGAAACAGATACGAGATTGGTCCGACATTCGATTCAAAGTTATAAATGATAACAAGATCTGTCCTAACTATCAAATAAACTCATTGACAAATACGTTGACTCATTTCAAAACTACAAGTCATTTAAAAACTACAAGTATTCAAATGTTGTCCTTGAAGCTAAAATGCTTCGCGCTGCCAATCTACCATTTAATTGACGTTCTATTGCTGAACCCTTAGTCGATTCGCTTCGATATTATTAAAGCATCATTGAAACTTACAAGCATTAGGAAAGGACGAAAAATAAAACAATTTCGTCTATAAGAGAATGATTACATACCTACATGTAGGTACTATACATGGTTCAAAATTGTTATATTATATGGTTCAAAATTGTTTTTATTTTCGCGTGAACTCCTTGTAGATATTCAAGTATGTCCATGTATTAAGTAACCTATATTGGCTTTAGATATGTCCGCAGAAAAACACATTTGACCGCATCAAAAATACGACTGAATTTCAAATGAGCCGTATTACACCTAAGGTTTTCAATGAATATTCAAACTTTGAATTATTTTTTAGGAAAAGGTTTGGAAAATGAAAACAGCGAAACTTCGTTGTCCGGCATATATTTCTCGACATTTTGCGTTGATTTGAAAAATCATGCAAACTTTTCGGTCCTTTTTTTATGGAAAAGCAGCAGAAAACAAGTGGAAAGCATTAAGTTTTGACACATGATGTGAACAATGGCCCTCTTTCAGGCTAAACATTTCATGCATGAACTGATATCCAAGGTAAGTGATCAAATGTGTAAGTTGAGTTGGACAGTTCACTTTCACATAGAGGCTTCCTGCCAGAGAAAGTATGGGTATGTAGCGAATCTGTCAAGCAACGTTTGGAGCTTGGTACGTGGTTCAAATACATACTACAAAAACACTCCTCAATTTAAGGATCTTTTTTGTAACATTTTCTCTCAATTATTGTTTGTTATATGGCACTCGTGTATTGTCATTAACGTAAACCCAAAAAATTTAAGCTAACAAAAAGCTGAAAAAAAATATTTAGGTATATGGATATAATAATTTAATGATATCTAATATTGCCTCCTTGAACGTTCTTTAGAATTATTTAAAAGGAATATATACTCTTACATAACTAATTAATGTCGGTAAAAATATACTCACGAGCTGCATAGACAAAATCAGGTGTCCACGTAGTCAATATAATTGCTGTGGCTGCAACGAAAATGGCTGCTGGCAATGCTGCCATTTGCAGCCCCATTCTACAATAACCCTAAGTACTTATAGTATAAGTATTCCCGTGTATCTATGTTTCTGATATGCTTATGTATTTCGATTTGGAAATAATCTTGTTTCTTGGAGCGATCAAGATTTTCTAGTATGTCATATATACATAAGTTAAACTTTGTATGACATAATTCAAATACATTCGTTTCTTTAAATCATAGTATTTTCTCTTGGACATCAAATCAAATTCCTCTAGGAAGTATTGATTCTAGCGCTAACATATTGTATTATCTATGACATCTTATTATTATAGCGCTAACATATTATCTCTGATGTCTTATTAGTGTCAGATAATCAAAAAATTTAGTATTGATTCTTTTTCTCAGGGCCACACGTTTTCATCTTGATATTTGCTTTATTGAAAACTATTCAAAGCTTGCTTTCGTCTTTTCTTCCTTGTATTCATACCATGAGTTTGCAATTTAATGTTTTATACATCATGTAATTTCGATAATTTAGAATCATGTCCAAATAAATATTTTCATTTTTTGCCATACGTTCGCCATTGTTTCGTTTACCGTCAATGCATATTTAATGATATTTGAATCCAACAAAATCGATTCAAATCAATTTTTCCGTGTTTTGTTGTATAGAAATCAGCGTCAGGATCATCATCGTCACCATCGTTATCAGTGTGACATATTTGTTGATCATGTTCAAAATTAAGGTAGCAGTGATCATCAGACGTGTGCAGGTTATCATCATCGTGCATTTTATTCATTGGTATGATTTTGATCGATTTGTGCAGCCCAGTTAGTTATGACAACAAAACACGATTGGCCAAGTTGTTTTATGAGGATTTGTGATTTCATATGACCAATCATTCGTTAAATTGTATAAATTACGGCGTTATAAGATTCGATTTTGGGGTTTTTTGCAGTTCGATGAGTAGTGGTTTTGTCGTTTCAAAACGATGCCATTTCCATGAAGAAGAAGATACGAAACGAAAAAAATGTATTAAAATTTGGATTACCTGTTGTTGTTCGATGTAATTTAAATTGAAGACATCATTATATCAATGAACACCAATAACATGGTATAATAAAAAGGACCAGGTGGAAGCAATAAATACAAATTCCTTCCATAAATTGATATTATTACTAAATGTGTAAGGACTTTTTAAGGATAGGAATATATGTATACTTGAGGAATATCTTTCTTTTATCTAGCACTGTAACTTTTACTTTACACAAAAGCACAAATTTTTCACTTTGAATTTATTTTTATGTAATTTTTTTGGACCTTCTTTCATACACTACACACAATATTGAATATATCATATTATTAGCACTGCAGAGGAACATATCATAATAACACTTTGATCAAATGCATTGAGTACAATCATGACATATGAGATTTGCGAGAAAATATCAACAATATTTGATGAATATACACTCACAATGGCTCTTCATGAACCATTTATCAAAATAACCACTTTGTTACACATGACGGTTAGTGTATTATGAAAATTTTACTCGATACAGTAATGATATGCAAAACTTCGCTTATAACTCATTTGCATTTTAGCGTTATATTTTCAGAAATACTATTTAAATTACAAGTATATATACTTTTTGATGAACGACCCCAGTGTGTGCATTAATTGTCTATTAAAAATCTCTTTAGTTTTTGTCTAAGCAACTTTTGGGTATATAGAGATATATGGAAATCTTTGCATGGGTGGCTGGTTACATGCGGTCTTTCTAATAGTTACATGTATTGTTAACGAACTTAGAATATTTTCACTAAAAATTTCATAAATTTTCTATTGTTAATATTCTAAAACTTTATCCTATTCGCTTAATAATTTGTTTCAAAAGTTGTTTTCTAGTTGTTGTTGTTTTTCAATATGGATTTAGGTACTTGGCATTGAATTATACTATGTAAGTAGTATATTCACTTTCATTATCTATTTTAATTTTATTCAAATCTGCATTTAATTTATGTTATCGTTCATGAATTATTGAAGATCAATTTTTATACTTCATAAATAGATTTATCAAATCGGTTAACTAGTAAACGTACAACTCTCTTTCAAAACAATGTATCGTTTGTTAAAATTTCTACTATATACTTTGTTAGAAACATCTGTGGAAAAATGGACACAAGTTAAATATTTCCGAAAACCTTCCATAAGAACCAAGATTTTGTTAAGAGATTTTTCATATGATATCTTTTGCCTTCGGTATAAAATTAAATACCAAAATCAAAAACATTCTACAGGACAATACAAAATAACGTATTAACGTATGGTTATATAAAAATAAATCGATTCTCCAATATGTAAACGTAATTGTAAACCAATTGAAATCAAAAAGCATAAAGCAGTTCCTGCAAAACGTGAAAATTTTAGTTTAATGTTATAGTACAAACACAAGGTTTTTGAAGATCTGACGATAACTGATACATAACAGACGAGATGTTTATGTTTCTAACATTTTAGACTTTTCGAGAGAGGATACTGGAATCAGAATTCTGTCGAAATCCACATATATATTTCAAATCTACCTAACAGGAACTAACAGGATATGCTGGATTGTGGCTAGAACCTAAATGAAACTAATGGCTTCTTTGGTAGACCACTAGTATAACATTAACGAGCAACATGAGTTTTATGAGGTCATTTCATCTAGATCCATGGAAGCACGCGTCAGAATCTGCTTACACTACAGCACTACACCATAACGATAATTATACGAAACACATAGATATATGAATCAAAGAGATAACCTATTATGATTTAAAATGCACTGTTAATGTGAGTGTTCTTTGCAGTGATCTTATAAATTGAATGATAAGTGTATGCCGAAAACTGTTCCGCAAAAGTATTCCCTTAGGCCCATAGATTCATATTAGACGTAACTCTTCAATGAAACAAATCAATAGTGCAAATTTTATAAACAACAAGAAACATCTTTTGGAATCAAAATTTTGAAAAACATGTGTGTCTTCAGACCAAATAAAACAAGTGTAACAAACCTAAGGGTTAAAAACAGAAAATTTTTGTCACAAACCATAGCATGACCAAATATTACATGTGATTAATATATTATACGTTATAACGTGTCATGTAAGATAACTGTTTGTAGGTTACCATTTGGCTGGCGTTTGGCTTGTTATCAATCAATCATCAGCCAAATAAGAAGTCAGATTGCATCAACAACGCCCAAGGATAACATATTTAAGCGTTTGCTAAAGTGGACGATCACAGTCAAATGAAATAATCTAGGACTTGATTCTCCAATACTTTTCAATAGGTCATTATGTAAAGTTATGTGGCATCGATTCCCTACCTATTTCTCTATATCCTGAAGAGGCAACCGGCTGTTAGGTTTATTGGAAAGTTATTTAAAATCATATTGTTCGAAATTCCGATTTCTATAGTATGGTGGCAATACCCTTTTCTGCACTGACAAAACTTCCAGTCACGCTCCAAAGCTCACGAAAAATGACTTAGTTTGGAGTACTGGTGTCTACTTAGAATAGCTTAAAACGTGTCCTCGAAGAATAGTGAATTTGTTTGTTGTTGAATTTGTTCACAAAACGTCTGCAAACAAGTAAATATATATATGAATGCAGATATCAATTTTGGTTTTTGCATTGAAGTTTTGTGAGGCGTAGGTATGTGCACTTTGGGGATCGTGCATATTTATTGCAGTTGTCTCTTGAACGCCCTTGAATCCGGACTATTTTCCTTTTCTGATGATGATTTGCATAGCATTCTATAGTGAAATACTGAATACAGTCATGAGTGAATAGAGAAAAATTACATTCTTTAAAAATCGGTCGTGTGAATAGAGCCTATTACGGCAAGTGCTGTTCGTGGCAATACTAGGAAGTAAAGTGCATCATTATTTGGAGCTGGCAATCGCAAAGGATGTATTGAAGTACTTTAGATCCCACTTGTGTCTGGCTGTCTATGTTTGTTACCGTTCATCCTTTTTCCAGCCTTAGCTACAGAAAAACTTTTTGAGAAGTTTTACTTTACTTTCTCTTCGGGATAGTAAATTTTGTTAACGAAAATTTTTGGGCGCACGCTAGCTTCTATCTGTTGTTAGAATCTTTTTCTTCTTTCATGTTTCTATTGGTAAAAAGTGCTTGTAAGCATTTCCTGCTGGAAGCAAAGAAGTACAAACACCAATAAGCACTTCTGTTCCAAGAAGTTTGCCTTTCAACAGGGCTATATCGGACCCAATAAAACGTTCCACTGCTTTTGATTGCAAGGACTCATAAGATGCATTATCCTTTTTTCAATTTAACTTTTAAATAAATAGCAATCACGCGATATTCTTTGTATACGTATCAGAATATTTCAAAGACAATCAGAAATTCTATACATATATTGATGGCATTGATCGCATTTCTTCACTCTGAAGCCATTTATAACTTTGCACTTTAGTATCTTCCCCGCAAAATTTTTGACAATTTTCACAATTTCAACTTTTCAGCAAAATTTCTTAAACTCTATTAGTAAAATTAAGGGAAAAAGAGGTTACTATGATACTTTCAAAAATGGAACGCCTTAACTTGGACACAATCAACGGAATTAATACAATTTTCAAAACAAGAAAAATGGATGAACCGAAATTTAGTTAGCAAAATTAAATTTCCTAATCGATGAATTTCGTGTGCAGACGAATAAAAAGAGGTATCCAGCGACACTCTGAAATGAAAAGCAATAATGGCAAGTTCCGGATGAGGGACAAAACCCTTTATTTTTTATATAACGTCGTTCTGAGTTTTAAATTAATTTATCATTCTGTTTTCGTAAATATTCTAAAGTGATGTTATTGTATATTTCCACGAAAATTCCAACGGAATGAGTGTGGAAAAATATTAAAAAACGAAAATGAAATTGAAAATTATATTTAAATCAATTTGCTATAGATTCGGGGCAATTTTGAATTTGTTTGTATTAAGTTGAATGTAAAATTTAACGATGATTGTGTGTAGGAAGCATTGAATGGTGGGATGGAAAAAATGCGACTCATCTGTCATATCCAGGTTTTAATCAAATTAAATTTTCAGATTTTTTTTTCTCAACTTGCTTTACTTATATACTTGTGGGATTTTCCACTCCGTAAGAATGGGAGTGAAAGGTTTTGACGACATTACCCCATTAAAAGATTTCAATTTTTCAATATATGGGCTAAACATACTCAAACCTCTTACGGATTACTCAAACTATCGTATTGAAAATCAAATAAAGAAAGGGCAAACAATAAAAATCTAGGGTTCCAAAATCTGCGAAAACGCCACTAGAACATTTCGACTTAGAGCTTCTCAATACTTTCTAAGGGAAAAATCTGTTTTGCTTTGAGTTTGAGGTGTTGCTTCATTACATTTCTTCGGCCATATCGTGTTATTATTCACACTTTTACACCAAGCAGCTACCAGATTCCTTTCAGTTGAAGCCATTCCCCGAAGTAATTGTATACGAAATCCCATAAAATGTACGCAATCTTGGAGGCATCCATCAAGAAACCTTCCCGGAGAGTTTATACGTAGCCCACAATGAACCCTCTGTCGTAGGTGAATAGAATATCACAGTTGGTTTGATGACTATATGAGAGTGTGTCACCATAAATTTTTTACATCATTTTTCTCTCTATACGAGCGTTCATGATTGAATAACGTAGAAGTATCCTTCAGATTTGTAGCATCCTGTTTGACTTTCAGTATCAAGTTTTAATTTGATTTCGATTTAGTCATGTTGAAGATGGGATTTTGTGATTTTGACATGATATTTTTGCTGAGTGTTGTGGAAAAAGACATTCGTTTGTTAAGGTTTTATATAGATCTATAAATACATATTCACATACGTTACTGCAAATAATAATCATACAAAATAAAATAAAAATTTTATTGAAATTTTATGACTTTGAGCTGATGTTGTGCATATCAACTGCCTCTTTGGTATTTAAACTATGTGGTGCCAAGCCACCATAAAAAGTCATTAAGAACAGATTGTCTTGTATTAGGTTACAAATTGAGTTGACTAACATGATTTGTTTGTTACATAGATAATGAAGGTACGGTTAGGATATACCTACTGATTTTCAGAAACTTGGCATTCCTTTTTTTTTAAATGAAGTTGAACGCTGAAGTTGCTCATTGATATACTTCTTACATAAGGGGACCATTAGGGCGAGATTCATTATAATGAACATATATATTGTGATTCTGACCAATGTACTTAAGACGAAAAAAAAACTCTTAGTATATATAAGATGCAGGTAATTAAGCGTAACCTATTCATTGTTTCAGTTTTCTTACACATTGTTTACACGGAAAATGCAGCAGACAGGAGATTTATAATTTACAGCATCCTGAAAGCAATAATTCGATTGAAATATGTTTGATATCTACTTGGAATCAACACGATTTCCATGTTTGCAACATTTTGTAAATAAAGGCTCTTGCAGAATAGCATGTTGTATGCACTTGATCAAACAGATTCGTGTGTACAAAGATACTCTTAGTTAGTTTGAAATTTACTAAAATATCAATATACTCATAAGCTTCAGTGTTGTTCTAGCTTCAATTGGCTTTTGTGGTCTCTACACGTTCGTCAAGTGGAGTGGAGTGGAGAAAATTAAATTAGAATTTAATTCGATATGATATGTTAAGTCTGTGATGTTAAAGTTTCCCATACATTCTACAAAGCCACAAAATTTAGATTTAAATCAAAAAGAACATTTGCAGTTGGCAAGTTTCAATCGTAAACTTGATCTTTTGATACTTCTTGTTCGAATTACCCCTTCTAAATGTCTCCTATAATAGTTCTTAAGAAATAAACTGAACGAGCGGGCTTGACAGTACCTATTAAAAGTTTCATATGATTTAGACAACTTGCTAGAATAAATATCCAATTTAAAGCCTTTCAGTCGGTCAAGAGTTTGACATCTTGAGCAAAAGTTTTAAGTTGGATTCTGGTTGCTAGAGTTACCTGACTGTACAACTCAAATTAATTTTTCATTTTCCACGGATAATAAAAATTTCTTGTCACGTGTTTCGTCTGTTGAGAGCAGCCATTTATAAAAGGATTTGCGAGTTGCCAGTGGTAATTTGTTCTGAATACGGTAGCAGAGAAGGAATAAAAATAGAAAAATATAAAACTCCGAAACACCCACTCTAAGGAAAGGGATAATGGAGAAAGTGTACCAGCCATCAGCCCGCATTGTATTCTCACCTGCTGGTGAAAATTGGCTTTTGCAATTCAATGTTGACAACCGAAAATCATAAAAAGTATTTGTTGGAGTTGTTGAAGGCAACGTGAAAAATTTAAGTAGCTATCTATACTAACCTCCTGACTAAACAGAAGAAAGAGGTATCTGTTGAAAGAAAGCTAACTGATTCACGGGACTTTTGCACATTCATGCAATTTTTATGACCTCACGATGTCGGTTGATTTATTCGTGTCGATTGAAAAACGATTTTCTACATAATTTAATTGTTTGATTATTCTACAAATAAATTTGCTGTTAAAACTGGAGTGCCACATGTGGAACGAGAGGGATTCCTGCAAAAGTTGGTATTATACCCATTCTGGTTCATGACATTTCAGAAAATATGGAGCCCGTTGACCCAGTTATATGGTTCTATTTTGCTATTACCTAACAGATGGAGATAATTTGTTTTTGAAAAGTATATATTTTCTTATAGCAAATACTGAATAATAGGTGTACAGCTAATCTAAATCTGTAGCACTTTTAATAGATGAGCTCGCGACAAACTCTTCATATATTAGATATTAATTGTCAAGCATCTCCGGCTAATTGACACCAAATGGAAGTGTCTTCTCACCTGATTTGTTTTAAGTTAGTAGTACTCTAACCTTAAGAGTCTAACGAATTGTTTGGTACATGAAAGGCCTATAAATTACCTTATGTTTGCATTGTGTTAATCCGTCAACTACATATGTAAAGAATTACATGTTTTATATGCTACAGTTGTTACAAGAATAAGGAGTGGAAAGTAAACAGAAATGGTTTCAGACATTCATCTCCAGCATTTATATTCCAGAACTAACCCTAGTTTACAGAAAGCTATCACAATGAAAAAATTCATGCCCACAATGCAGAACATCGTAAGGATAACAGCTCATGAATAGTGAAGTGTCTGAAAAGCCCTCAGGAATGTAATCGATGAAAACTCCGACGATGGCGATGTTGATAAATGAGAACACAAACCTTCTGCCGCTTGACAAACGTAATTGATACAATTCACAGGAATTAATTTTGTAGAAAATTTCGCTTTAAGGAAGTAGCAGCATGCAAAAGGTAAAAAACAAGGATCAACATTTTGCATGGTGCAACATTTCACGCCATGTTATTTCCTACATTAACGATTTAACGATGGAAACTTCCTACCTACTTTAGCTAGACAAGCGTTTCCAACATCGCAAATAATGAAGAAAACAACAATATCCGTCAGTTGCCTTTCCAAGCTCTTTTACCACGATTCAAGGATATTAGCCTTGGGATAGAAAAAATGATAGATAAGCAAATGTTATACAATGAAAGTGACTCTGTGCTAATGCTTTTATTCTATAACAGGGAAGAATCACTACAGTATCACATGCAGCCAACTCAACAAACTTTGTAACGTGTCGAAATAGTAAGCACACAAAACGCTGTAGTCAAGGGGTTGGTATTTATCGGTCTTGGAACAATTGATAACTTGAAGTGCAGCTTTTTAATTAAAAATGCTTGTCAGACTCTTGCTATGGAGCTCTTTTTAAGTATTGTAGCACAGAAGTTTGACTTGAAATAGTTAGAAGCGGAATCGCGATGACAATGAATTTGTTCACACATTCGAAAAAGTCCATTGTTTGTTTCTTGTTGTACTGGCTTGATATTTTATTTAGTAGCCTAGTTCCACGCCACCATGTAAGATAATGATAGGTTTGATAAAGGCATTACTCGGAATTTAAATTCCAAAAATTGATTGATTATTAATTTGAAGCCAATCGGCGTAGAAAATAAGAGATTTTGAAAACGAAGAATTTATGTTACTATTAGTTTATAATAACAAAGTTAGGTACCTACTTTATATTTTAATTGAAACTTTCTTAAAATTTTTGGTAAGACACTTGAGATATACCCCCGAGTCAGTTATATTATTACAAAGTGAATAAGAGGAGAATGTTTCTACATATTCAATTAGATAAAGATCTAACGATTTAAGAGGTTTACGAAAACCAGTACCCAACGGGTGTACCTACTTCGAATATTTTTCAATAGAAAAGTAACAAAATATTTTTCAATTGTATATCTTTTCTGTTCACTGAGTTTGAATTTAATTATTCTCTTATTATATTGAAAAATTAATGAACATTCCACTATTTACGTCTTCAATAGCTTCGGCTAGATTTCTCACCCTTTTTCGTGTTCAATTTTCTTGAAATTAATACTATGCATTTGAGTGAAACATGATGATGTAATGAGTGGAAAAATATAATTTTCAGCAATTTTAAAAATCTGTCTTACTAGCAGTGCTACAAAATCAAATATTGCAGAACTCATCATCAACTACAAATACGAATAAGAGATTCTAATTTGGTTTTTGGCACTCGAAGGCATACAGGGAAGTTCACTTATGTATTAATGTCAGTGTTAGATGTGAGATAGTAGTTGTGTTCTTTTGGTCACTCTAACAGAATAGAACTGTCAAATCCCATACATTTAACAAAACAAGTTTAGTTCTCGATAATAATTGGAACTAATTTGCTGTTCTGAACAGAATAGTTGAGCTAGAAATATCCAGATGGCGGCATGGTTCATTTTCCTTGATGCGAACCTAAATTTTTCTTTAAATTCCACAAAATTACAATTTCTTCAAAACTTTCAGTTAATTTCATCTGAAAATTTAAATTCAAGTAATATGTGAGGAATTTATGCAACCAAGGGCTAAAAAAATTGAAAAAAAATCGAAGAAAGTTCATATAAATGTGAAGTGAAGTTGGTAAAAGTTTGTAATCTATCGAGAATAAGTCCGGTGCGTTCTTTTGCTACTTTTGATTTGCTCTCGATAGCGATGACCAAAAGAACACGGCTAGTGTCTGAAAAGCAACAAAATTTAGAAAATGATCGGTCCATTGCTGAATTAAATTATAGATATTTCAATGTTTCAATTTTGTTTTCTGAGAAACAGTAAGTAGGTACCTGACCTTCAGAAGTTTTTGTGATACCTCTTTAAGGACGGCCTCACAAGAGAAATAGTTTTCACGAACGTTACTAAAAAGGTAGTTATTTTTCTTTCTATCAATTTGTTTTCACTTATGTACATTTGGAAAATGGCTTTTCAGGAGGGCAAACAATTACCGTCAAGTAGGTACTAATGTCTCTAAAAACATTTTGGTAAAATAAACCAGAAATTAACTTCGGCGGTTGAATAATTACGTTTTTTGCAGTCGCTGAGGCAAATTTTTATGTGAGTTGGAATCATATAAGTTCAGAAAAGATCAAAATCTATCGAAAATTAACAGGATTAAAGTTGGCGGGTAAGCATTAGTTTCCTAAGCCTAAAGGAAACAAGCTGAAAAAATCCATAAAAACGAATCCGGGAAGATGTTTTTCCTTACATCATGTAGAAATCCATACACTAAAAAGATACCAAAGTTAAAAACAAAAACCCAAAACTTCACGCATAGCTGAACTTATCAAAATTGATTTAGTAAAATCGATGAATTTTATGTGACAAGGGCAGGACGAAGAAACTAGCACAATCATAAAGTCGAAAATGGTCTTTTTCCCTAAACACTAGCTTTAGAAACTGTATGTTTTTGGAGAACAACAGAATTTTTTCCTGTTTTTTGATAGCAACCCCAACGTACCAAAATTTGTCATCATCAAAAACTGCTCAGTATTTTATTTACGACAACGATGTAGTGGCTGTCAGAAAATACATTTTAGAATTTTGGGGAAAAGTATGTGGGGCCAAAGTGCGAATAGCTGAACGATAATCGATTGAATCATAATCATTTATCAGGGAGTGAAATATGATTCGACGAAAGAGGGAAAAAGCTTCGAAAACAAGAAAACTTGAATGTGATTTGCTTTCAAATGAAAAATTTATTGAAATTCCTTGAATTTATCGTATCGTAAGACACCTAGTATATTTCGGACATGTTGCAAAATCCTTGCTTGACACCGCTATAGGAGCACCATTGTAAGTATATAAGCTGGAGACAACAACGAACATCGTTACTTGTCACCGGTTGGTTATTTCAATATAACATTGGGATGCCAACAAGTTCGTAACTGCAAGGACTCAGGTGGTTTACGTTTTACCAGAATTGCTGTTGAAAAACCGTGATTAATTTTGGAACTATGTTCTGATTGTGCATGCAACGCGAAACACTTACACCTACTTCAAACTAACAATTATAATTCATGAGCTACACGGGCTTAAAGTAATTCAATTTTTACAAGTAGGTGGGTGCTACGTCATTCGACGATCGATTAATCTCACTAATTGAGCAAAATATTCCCAATCAATTTCATAAACTTTGGGACTTAATTGACTTCAAATAGTCCGAAACAAACTACACCGTGAATGAAATTAAAACAATTTGAATGTTGAAGATTTTGGTAAAATTTCGTAAATTCGTTAAATCGCGTTGGTTTTCGTTATCACAATAATTGATTCTGTAATAGTCTGTCAGGACTAGCTAAAGTCGACACTGTATTTTGAAATTATTTTTTATTTTTCGCCATAGTTAGTAACTTCTTCTTTCCAGGTTAAATCTTTTTGGGTAAGGTTGACTATGGGAAAATTTACAAATCACATGAGGTTTGCCATCTACATAACAATGCTTTAGTACATATATATTACTTCTCTATTCGAGTATTCAAATTGAGGATATATTTCAAAATCAAAACTCAAATTAAGTATTAAATTTACCATAGAGCCGGCACGCAAAGTTATCGCAAGGAAAAAAACAAATTTTTGCGATTTAGTCGTTCAAAAGGCTTCAGGTACATACAATCCAATCTTGGTTTTTCCAGGTTTATGTTTATAATATCAAAATCAAATAGATACGCGTAGACCATATTTTATAGTTACATACACGCGTGGACCACATTGGACAAATATTGATATTTCTGTACCCGAACTGTATGCATAAAATTTTGATTCATTACAAAACAAAATTCATAACATTATCTAATAAACAATATTTATTTATTTATTTGCTCAGATAATTGAATTATCATATCCGTTTGCTGTTTTGTGTAATGCCAAAGGATATGAATACATACTTTGTATTTGCAGGGATACAGATTTCTCTGCTAAGTGGCCCGTTTGATTCGAAAATTTCAGTTCAACAATTCAAAAGCAAGCTTCCCCAAAATTGTTTATTTTCGATTTTTGAATAAATGTTATGGAGGTCGAAAATTGCTTATGATGTTTGTTTCAGATTCACAGTACATTGTCTGAATAAACAAAGAATATATTATGTATGAGTCCGAAGGATATGTTTTCTCGAAGGAAGCGAGTTTTCAATGTTAAACAATTGAAATGAATAAAACCGACCGAACCCAGATTCATTGTCGGCAAGCATTCCGAAATGATCTCGAAATGAAGGCTAGAAGTGAAAAATTTGCATTTAAGTGTAGTTGAATGCAATGCATAAGCAGTAATACTCCGAACTTAGGCGATAGGTGGGACTGAGGTCGCGTTATAAAAATGTAATAACAAACAGGCACTCCTTTGACTGGAAATAAATACATAACACAAAATAAAAAGTAGCTATGCGTTGATTCTACGCGATAAGTCAATAGAGTGGGGGCAGTAAGTCTATAATCGATAATCGAGAATTGTGTGACGCTCAAACAAAAGACAATTCGACGAGGTTTGAAAATCGCGTAACTCCGGGTTCGTGTAAGTTGGAGTAGCGTAAGTCGAGATATTACTGTATTTGTTTTGAATAAAGCTCACGTATACCGACAAGTTTTTAATAACAAAGTTTATCAAGAATATTGAATCAGCTTTAGCGAAAACAGTGCTTAGCAATTGAAAACATAACCAACCAATGCAACCCTGGTTATATGCTGCTAAATTAACAACCAGAATCACAAGAGGTAATGTTCCAATTTCTATTACTGAACTAAATTTGACTCGTTAAAATTTCTACTTAGCTTCGATGATTTGTTGAAAACTCCATACCATTAAAATATTGTATATTCCATAGAACGTGTTCCATGAAAATCGTGTATCCAAAGAACGTGTTCCATAAGAATTCTGTCATGAATTATCGACTCAAGTATGAAACTCTTTAAAAAATTTTCTTTATAGAAATTTTTATGCGAAACATATCTTCTTTAAAATTTAGGGGTTACAACACTTTCAGCAATGTTACGGTATCTATGAATGGAATATGATATATCATTTCTTGGCTCAATAAACTCTTCAATGGCAAAATTTTGAAGCTAATAGACGGAAATGAAATCAAAAAATTAGTGAATTTATGCTGTTTTTGTACAAAGTCTGTGCTACAAACAAAAGATTACGTTATAATACACAGAAGACACAATACACGTGGCGTTGAGAAGTAATCGAATGAAACCCAGATCACATTGACTACAAAACTCATTCAGAATTACTCCGCGGTAGTGTTTCTATGAAGTGGTCGGCTTGGAGAAAAATCTCTCCCCAGAAGGTCAAAATAGTGAGTTTTCAATCACATGTTACATAAAGCAGTTTTATCGCATTAAATTGGTAGTATTTACCTAACATGTTTTGAAAATATCAAAAGTGTACACTACATGGCATGGACAGATGTCCTAGACGTCAACTATTACGCAAGGAGTTATTCTGTAATAAGATATTCTTTGTGCTATCAAGACTATTTCGGGCATCATGCCAGAATGATATTAATGTTACTTCTTGAATTCCCTGTTAAAAGATTTACGTTTCTATTAGTAGCTATCATCGAAACAAATTTGATATAACTTAAGCTCTTGCAATAGTTAAGCTAAGCTATAAGGTTTCAAGTTTTTCTGATTCTCTATTCTAACATCTGGGAGTTTACTATTTAAATAATCTAGGAATAGTTACAATATATGTTATTGCAATATATGTCTTTAAGAGCCTCCTTACGAGCATTTTTTTGCCCCAGGGATGGAAGTGTCCTTCAATTTGAGGCTTAAGAAACTGAATAATAAGATTGAAAAATTATAAAAATTTCGAAGTGGGACAATGCACCGCTAAAGAATTACCTACGTAAATTTAGAAGCACGATCAGACCTAGGTTTAAAATTAGGGACTCAAATCATATTGTTGCGAGGGTGGCCTGTTGCAGCACCTGGACCATATGAAACGGGTAAAGGAACAACGACTGATGACCTGAAAAAGCCCATCAGCTTGACAAAGCCGGAAACCTGAAACGGACATCGGCAAGAAAAAGCCGGAAACTTTAAAGAAGTCAGTCATGCCCCGAAGGTTGAGGTCTCTGGAGCAGATCCCGCTCCTACCCATATAATGTGTAGGACCTCAATCGAACGGAAGCAGAATCCGGTTACGAATTATATGGAGAGAAATAAATTTCTCGGTGTATCGACGCCTGTAATCGTCGACCGAAATCGCCCAGTGTAACAATATAACAAAAGTTATACTATGCTTGCTCATCCTAAACAAAAATTATAAATTTACATTATCACGTCATGGCTTTTGTAAATGAAATCCATAGTAAATACTAACATGATGCCACTGACTAAAAAGAAACCTCCTGTGCTAGTGTATATGTGTTATTGTAGTGTACCTTCTGGGTTAGTGTTTCGAAGTTTGGAAGGATATTTATACAACTCTTTTTTGGATACATACTACAAATAGAATATAATAAACCCATATAAGATGCAACGCCCCGATGTATCAAAAACAGTCTCATCCCCACCATCATTGACTTTGGTATAGTTTGCACAGGATTTTTGCCATAACGGGTACGAACAGAACGTCATATCCTTCTACCTGGTTTACAGAGCCGATTTTACGATGTAATTTTTCTCTTGTTATATAGTTACGGCAGAGATTGTTCCGATTCCTTGGGTCTTTACCGTCCTTTGAGACCCAGCTTCAATTACAGGGTCCAAGGCGCACTGTACCCTAAGCCATATGCAGAAAGTGGGAAGCATTTGGGAGAGTAAGTTCTGGACACACCAACCTTGACTTTCATTCGCCTAATCCAAACATTTATGCACAAAGGCTTCGTTTAATAAGGGTTTCAAGCCTACAGAAAGTGGCAGTCTTAACTCCTGCAAATGTCGCCTGATAATTTTGATGTTAACATTGATGCCCTTCTGTGTGCGCTCAATTTCGGCTTGAAATAGGCATAGTAGGTTAAATGGTTGCTCCTGACGAATCAAACAATATATTTGTCATATTTGCTGGAGGTCGCTTCCATTTTTGATTTTTGAAATAATTTGATCGCAGCGGAGTATGTTAATTTCTATTCAAGTAGGACAAATATATGGTGGAATGGAAACTACTACTCCTTATCGTACGTTTATAAAGCATTTCGAAATTCCATTACAAAACTGAAAATACAATAGAAAAATAGGAATGCTTTCAACAAGTCAAACAATTTGTTCTTGAATAACTCTTTAGAGCAAGAAAACGTTTAAGCTTTTTTGGTGTGTATAGAGTAATCGCAAAAATTATATTTAATCGTATTATTACGATATGTAAGATTTTTGCGGAAATTCTCACAATTTATTGATAAAAAGATCCTGAAGATGTATGTAGTTTCGAACTTTCAATCTACATGTTAACAAAAGCTATCTCAGACTTGTGTCCCATTGACCGTGTTAAAAATATAACTCGCCACTATCGCTTGGGTTGGCTAAACGAAAAGTTTTAGAGAAGACTGTGACCGAAGCAACAATTTTTAGCTTTTCTTTATTCATACAGCAACCCTTAATTGATATTATTTTAAATGCTTAGTCATAAAATAAGTTTTTGACAAAAACCTGCAATTACGCAACTATTGAATTCTGTTCAATCTTAAATTGAATTCCGTTCATCTCGTTAATCGTCTTCAACATTTGAATTCTTCAGCAATTAAGCAATTAGCAGAGCTGGTCAATGAATTTAATGCATAGGAAATGAACTTAATAACTTAAAAGTCAAGAATATAACTTAAAAGTCAAGAAGTGAAACTTTATTTTACATTTTGTAGCGTTTTTCCAGTTTGAATAGTATTTTTTTTTATGAGTGAATTAGGTGCTTCACCAGTTCAAAACCTTTCACTCTCGACTCTGATTTCAAGGAATAAGTTGACTTCTTTTACAGATATTGCAAGAAAGATTTTATAATAAGCTTCTACTCTAATTTGCCGCACTCGAATTTAAGAACCACCATGTTTTAGGGAACATCATCTTTTCTGGATAATTTTAGTCAAAAATGAAATTTTATTTGAGATGAAAATATATATAATTTCAAGGTTTAATAAAAGCCGTTGAAATTTCCAAACAAGCTCTACAAGTTTCACATTTATATCGATTTCAAATCATCTGATAAATTGGAGCCAATTCTAGAAAAATAACAGGGATGCGTCTCAAAATTTATCGCTACCAAGAACTCGTAATCAAATTCAAACTTTCCCCTAGTTACAAAATCGTGAAATCAAAAATTTTACCTTCTTGAAATCGGAATCTATATCTACCTATTCCAACATTTCAAAGTTAACGAATGAGAAAGCATCAAGTGCCCAAGAATCTTGATATTTAGCAGGCAAATTCAACAAATATGGGTATTATAAAAATGTGAATTTAAAGAACAAAATTTGATAAATTTTACAAATCCTTCGGCTTTTCATTGCTTTCACAGCTTCAAGCTAAACATGATTAACATTCTGAGCCTAAAAGGTCAGTCTAATAATTCAAAATATTTATAACAGATTCATTTCTGTATACTTGAACCTCACCCAAAGTAAGTAACAAAAATTTTTAAGCTAAAAAGTTCAAAAATGAAAAATACTCTTAACAAATTCTTTTTGATGTAAAACTGAACAAAATAATTTTGAAATTTTGCATTACATTTCTTATAAAACACTGAAATCCATGATAAAATAACTTTTGTTAAAATTTCACTAAACAATTTCCATTAGATATTTTCTAAAACTTTTTGAAAAATTCACTAAAAATTATTTGATTTAGATTTAAAAACTTCACTTTTCAACGTGCTACGAACACAATTATTTCTAATTTTTGAATATTACGCTAAGAACTTGATTCGTCGTTTAAAAAAGAACTCTATGTTCACTTCGTGGTATCCAATGGCGAAGATACTCCAAACAAATTTCAAAATCCGTTGATCCATCGGACGAGGTCATTGTAACTTTTCCAAAAAGACACGGAAACGGAAGTTGATTTAAAATGCAATTCTTTTCGGAACCGGATAATCGACATAAGACAGAAGTTCTGCCGAGAAAACTAGCGTAACGCGTTTAACGTAGTCGAAAAGCTTAATATCCTAGGAAAAAGGATGAAACGTCCCGAACAAATTAGCTTCCTTCCCTGCGGATGGGTTTTTGCTTTGTTATTTTTAAGATGATTTAATTATCAACAATTTAAAATTTTTATGTTATTAATTTCGTTGTTGCAACGTAAGTAGAAAAAAGTCAATAATTTATCTCTTTACTTATAAATACAATAACAAATTTTTAACGATGATGACGTGTTTACATCCCGTCGACCCCGAAAATACTAACTTAAGTTTTGTACGGATATGCCACAGGATCAAAGCGCCTAGGATGGTGGATTTTGTGTTGTTGCTGTTGAGCATGTCTGTGTTATTTTTGGATTTGGGTTTGTGATGTGCATGTTCCAGGATATGGCGCTGTATGGGTGTTATACTCATCTGCTCTAAATTTCAATAGTTCCTCTAGAGTGTGGTGAGTTTTTACAAGCTCTCAAGGAACGTTTTTAAATTGACCACTTTTTATATGTGGTGTGGTGATTTGATTGGTTAAAAATAATATATTCATTTCCATGTCTAGTTATCCTTCGTGGAAAAATTCTCTTTAGAGGAGAAAACTTTTACTCAAAAACATTTTGTATCATTTAGCGAGAAGTTAGTTTGCTTGCAAACAGTGGTGAGTTTTTCAGAACCTACGTTTTGCGCCGTAGCTTTTCGAACCAACCAATTTTGTCAGGAGAGAAAAATTCTTGCGCGTATACCTCGAAATGGTGACACCGTAATGCAAGGATAGTTAAAGATTTAAATGAGTTAACAGGTGGCCACTTTAGTTGGGAACAGCTTCATTGTGAAAATGTAATATTATTCGTGGTTCATAATTCGTAATTCTATTAATTATTAAACACCAAGCTTGAATTCGTTTTCAAACTGATGTGCAAAACTGTTTGCAGCATTCGCTTAAAAGCCAAGGTATGAGTTCTTTGAAGCTTTATTTCAAATTAACAAATTTTTTTTCTTTAACACATGAATTTGATTTGAATTTTTCGTTACCACCTATAACCAGCAACTGATATAACCACATCTTGAATAGCATACCTCGATGTATCCACATCTCGGCTCATATCTTGAGTAGATAGCTACTTGAAAATTTCACTTCTGTCCAAGATTCATTGATTTATATTGTTATATATTCTCGCCGAGACCTTTGATTTTTATGAACATAAATTGATTTTATTAATTACTGAAATGTAATTATTTTGCGTGTAAAAATTTTACACAATCATGAAAAGACCTAACAAGTTGAAGAATTCAAGTTTTGTAAAACTTATTACTACATATAAGAGGAACGCTGGTCAAATACGGAAGAAAATTGTACGTTTTCCTTGGAATCGAATGACAACATTTTTTCGCCTTCCAGCCTGACGTCGGTGAAATATCATGAATCTCGTAAGGAGAATGTTCGTTCGACATACGAGTACTAAGAACCATCACTTTTGAATGGTTGTTCTGTACTACATTTGCAGAGAGGACGAGCGACTTTCGAATGGTGAAAAGTGGTGAAAATAGTAAAATTCATCACATAAGAGGTCCTCACTATATCCTGAAAATCTATTTCACCTCGAAAAGAATGCTCAGCAAACATCTGGATAATTCTCAGAAGACACAGGCTTTTCCCACCGTTTCACTCCCTTTATAATTGTTCCCCAAAACCAAAAGCCCTTGAAAGGAACGTGGGAAATTTTCGCAGCAACAGCTCCTTTTAGAGCTCCCCAACAAAGAGAGTTTTCTGAAAAGTTCTAAGCTTTCGTTGAGGAAAGTTCCCTCTGGTTGAAATGGGGGAAATTTGGTGAAAACCATCCGCATCTTTAGAGATATTCAGAATGAAATCCCACCATGTTTTTCTTCTAGGGGATAATATTACAAGGCTCACAAGGGGGTGGAAAATGGAACTTAACCAAACTAAACAATCAAGAAAAGCCCTGAAAATTCAATGGCGTTATTTGGTTGGTCGGATATCCTACGAAAACAAACTGTGGCCAGGGGTGGAAATGTACAGCAACCCATATGTACAGTTACGGAGCGGAACTACCCTCGAAAGTGTATTTGCCACCACGGTGTATGTACTAAGAGTTTGATATTGGCGTGTAAAGCTTTTTTATTTTAGTTGGCTATGGCAAGCCTTTTGACCAGGATCTGTCGGAGCATTCGTTGATAATGAACTTTCAATGCTATCTCCTAGTTTTTACGTTTGTGACTTGCCGTGTGCCTCTGAGTGGAGGTTGTGATTGTGACTGTGGTGCTCCGAACTTTTTCAACTTTATTGACAATTAATTAGAATTTGATTATGGGTGCAAAATGGTTTTCATTTTCTTCATTTTTCTAACAATATAATTAAATGTTTCGTCCTTCAATGTGATTACCTAGATTTAATGAAACGCTGAATGCGCTCAAACAATTTAATGAAGGTTTTGATACACAAATATGCCAAATACAAAAAGGAGTCGTTTTGTTATGTTACATGACAATTGATTTTCATGTGATGACAAGCAAGATTATAAGGGTACAAAGGGTATTCACATAATTTGAAAACTTTATAGTGTTTGAATGTTTGCTAGTCACTTCGATTATACACGTGATAATGTGAGTGGAGAAACTGCTATGTATTTAAGAATGATTTTATTGCATGATAAGCATCAGTTTCAGATTTGAGGTGTTATAGTCTTAAAGACATTTTGAGTTCGTTGAGTTGCGGAAAAGTTATATAAAAAGGTGAGTTGAAAATCTTTTTCACAATTTCTTACGTAGGTACACCAATGTAATTCAAACTATGGAACTTGATATTGGTATGAAGTGAAATATATTTTACTCATGCTCTGCCGGCAAATAATAGGCGATCTTTAGATTTAGTTGAACAAATAGGTACTGTAGGTATATTTTGATTTTACCAAATTGACCTTAAAATTCTCATGTTAATTTATGAATGATTTATTTCATTAATTTTTTGGTAGAAACCTACGGCTTTCCAATTGTTGTAAGTCCTACATATGTTATTGAATCGTTTGGCCTTTCTCTCGTTTGGAGTATTTTATACAGAAAACCTAATTGAAACTGAAACGGTACCTAATTCATCAGAAATTTGTTGTCTACAACATAAAATAAATAACTATACCTAATGTTAGCCCCACAGAGTATCTAACATGTAAATGCAACGTTTGAAAGTGCAGAAGTAACAGCTGCCAGTTGTACAGGAAATACATAATTTGTACAGTATCACATCAGGTCCGTTTTCAAATAGCGAATCCTTTCAACTAATTCATAGGTATTACAGTCAAAAAACTTGTTTCCAGTAACCCTTTCAAAATTGTTAATTTTATGAGTGTGGTCAAATTAGCTTATTTCAGAGAAATTTATTGAAAATATCGTCTCAAAATTAATACTAAACTAGAATTTTGTCTTCAATCATTTATGTATTTTAACTGCGTTCAGTTAATTTATTTAACTGCGAAACTTTGAGAGGCTCGTTCTCATCAATCAAGTGTAGGTAGTTACGTATACCGTTTACATTAAATACTGTACGTATGAGGTACATTTTTTGGTTGATTGTGAAAATGAGACGGCCGTCGGCTATTACTAACATAGGAGAACGATGAGAAGATGCGCTAGTAACATCCGTTTGTCTTCTACATCAAGAAAAATCATAACCAACCATATCCATTCATAATCGAAATAATTCAATTAACATATAATTTCATTACAGCCACAAAACTTATAAAATTTACTTAATTACTTCAAGACGCACTGACTAATGGAGGCCTTTCTCGGAAATTTTCATAAAATAT
Source organism: Chrysops caecutiens (assembly GCA_963971475.1). Lineage (NCBI taxonomy): Eukaryota > Metazoa > Arthropoda > Insecta > Diptera > Tabanidae > Chrysops > Chrysops caecutiens. The sequence continues at coordinate 35,540,441 of OZ020569.1, forward strand.
ACCATTTAGCACACTTCATAATTTAATTTACCTGTATAAAATAGATACAACATCTAAGGTCCCGCCTTCAAGACTTTGTAAAATTGCAAATTTATCGCCAGCCTTTCCCTTCTATAACCCGTAGTGAATAAGAAATTGGACATTATTAAGGCTGCTTTCCCTGCTTGCTTGCGAAATTCCTTTTCCTATTCAAACACGCACATATTCTGCTCAGATTAAATTATCACACAGATTATATCACAAAAAACTGAGCTGATCAATGATCTGACTATAACCTTAACTGTAAGCCTCTGGACAGTTATAGTTATCTGGCATAAAACTCTTGTAAGGCAGTATAAACTGTTACCTTTTCTACATAAAGATGTGTTAATCCCTTAAAAGATTATGGCATATGACTTAAATGACTAACTATTACTAATTTTTTTGTTTCTAGGGCTGAAACATTTCGAGATGAATCATATTAAATCACTAAAGTATTAGAACAAAATGTGCAACACGGGGTCTAAAATATGTTCCTGTGGTTAACGAACATTTTAAAAGGCAGGTAGCAATGTTGAGGGCAAAATCGGTTCTAGTGTATGCAGACATTTCGCGAAAAAAATCGACACATTTTGTGGCGTTGTCATACTAGCCAGCCAATGCAAAACATATAATTCGTATAAATGCTATCAGGAGCCATAATTGAAGGTGACATTTTCAATGGTTAAATCCAATTTTTTATGCTGTACTGCAACAACATGGATGCTTAAAAATATAACTGTATGCAGATTTTGCATTTACAACACAGAAAGATACTTAAATCGAAATCGCAAATGAACATGTTTTTATATGTGAAAATGAATGTTAAGTTTTGGACTGAAGAGATACATAGCTAGCAATAAAATTATGCCACCATCGAAAGTCCCCAGTGTTAAAAACACGACAAACATCACATATCATTGACGGCTATCGCAGACGAGGTAAGTTTTATTTTTGTGTTATTTCTTTCGAATATACCATTAACGTTTTAACACGTTGTTACACTACTTTTGTGTCTAGCCTGTATTACATGAATCTCGGATTGATCGCACAGATTGCCTAATAGGTATACAGGTTGGTTGAGAAGTTTTAAAAGTGATACCTGTTAGCCTAAATTCATACGCCATTTTGATATTTCATCTTCCATTTGAAAACACAAAAAATTTTATTCCGATCTGTCATTTGTTTAAAAGCCATTTGAAGTTGAGATGTTAGTGTATTTTCAAACAAAGGAAAAACCGAATATCGTGTATGATAAAATTCTTTGTTTTGGAAGCATTATCAGCGGAAGAAATTGAAAGATAAATGGTGAAAGTGTTAAAAGAATCTGCTTTTTCATTTACAACTACGTATCGATAGATTTTAGAGTATAAATGTGGTCGCACAAACGTTGAACTTGAACCACGTAGTGGACGTCCAATAAATCTATAATATTGTTCATGAAGATCCAAGTTTGACTAAACGTAAAATTGCTTATACCATAGCCATCTCAGCAGAACAAGTTCTACATATTTTACACGTATGAAAAAGATCTTCGGAAAAATAATGCCGCATTCGTTAACAAATCAGCGAGTATTGAATTGAAAAACGAATAAAACCGATTTGGTGCGTCGTTTTACATCAATAGGTCCGTTTGTTTTGAGTTCGGAATTCCTCCGGAATACTGAATTGTACTTTTGGTACTCAGTTCCGTGTTTGTTTTCAAGTTTGGTGTAGTACCAAACTGTTCCATTTTATCATTAGAAAGTATGAGATTTTGACGATTTTGTTCTCACTTTACCCTGCCGCGTTAGTTACAACGGGACAGAGTGGAACGCTTGAAGTGTCAAATTGTACTTTTAGTACTCGAAACAAACGGACCTAATGAATGGGACTTGGATCTACCATCACGATCCTTAACCGGAACAAGAATGTTTACAGTGGATTGCAACCGTAGAGCTTCCGGAATATCATTACGGAGATGGTATAAAATTATTGGAAGATCATTGGAATAAGTTCGTCGAAGTTATGGAAGATTGTATTGAATCACAAAATTTATTTCATTAAAAAATTGACATTCTTTCATTTTTGTTTCAAACACTTTTCAACCAACCTGTATTATAGCCGTTTTCTTTTGGTGATCGGTATCGAATGTTGCAAAAAGACACTTTCGACTTGCACTCGATAGATTGCGAACTTAAACCAACTTTTCTTCATGAATTTCCTTCGATTTTATTCCGATTTCTTTCCGATATTTTCTAACCCTCGGGTGCACAAACTCCTCATATTTTACTTGATTTTAAATTTTCAGATGAAAGTAACTGCAAGTCTTAAAGAAATTGTAATTTTATGGAATTTCAAAACAATTTAAAACTCTCGGTAATGAATATAAACCATGTCGCCATATGCATATTTCTAGCTCAACAATTTATTGAGTGAAGAGATATAATTAACCCAGTTCTTATTGAGTGCCAATTTGCACAGGATAAATGTATGGGATTTGATAGTTCTGCTCTACTGGTGTGACCAAAAGAAGACGGCTTATGATTCTGTTGATTTTTATCATTAGATGAAGTAGTTATTATAGCTTCATAAGGCGCACATATATATGCATTTATGTATTACTCAAAAAGTACAGTTTTCATTTATATTTCCCGTTCTGTGATGAATTTTTAATACCTTATCTGCGGTCTTAATCACTTCACACTGATTGAACAAAATTACAATTAAAATTGAGTTTAACACTTTTATGAAGTTATATAAATGGATTTTGCTCACGAGGACATGTTGAAAACTCACTCAAAATTTCGTGGATTCGGGAAAATGACAAAATAAAAGATGCAAATGATGTTCTTTGTATCATACACTAGCATGTAACGAATAGCTGCAGTGAAATGGGTTTCAATCACCAATGTGAACGTGAAAATAGATCACATGTACCAACAGAAATGCATTTGATGCGTGGCAATTACCTTAGCTTATGACTGATTTGGATATACAATTGAAAAGCAAGACGCGCAGTTGATTTGGAAATGTCTGTACTGATTTAACTGATTAACGGTTGGTCATAACATTTTCTGATAAAATCTTTGAATGTTCTTCAATTGAATTAAAAACTGTACCGGACTGTGGAATGGAATGTTACTTCAAACCATGCTACATTGAATATTACCTCAACTGGATTACTGCTCAAAGCCACAAGTTAACAACATGAAGAGCGTGAAATATGCACATCTATGTGACTGTAGATGTATAATATCCGGTACAGTTCAATTGTACTTTGTTCAATTGTTGTCAAAGAGTTTTCAGCTCGCGTTATTCTAATTGAGACACTAGTGTAATGAAGCGCATCTCAGCACCAAAGTCAATCAATAGAACTAACTAAAATTCATAACCGTTTCGTCAAGAAACTCAACAATTCTTACGTCATTAAAGCACGTTCAATTGCTAAGCTGGCGACGTCAAAAACCATACCTACTTTATTAGAAGACGTCGCTTGCCACTCAGTTTCAAGGATAAGCAAGAATACGGGAAAGAAACCACCATAAGAACACATATAAGAAACCACAACAAAACTTTTCAAATTAACATTTTATTCGATGAATCGTAGAAGGTTAATCATACATACGAGTATATTATAGTTTTATTACGACTGGCCTTACGCAAAATGGAAAAAATCCATAAATAGAGAAATGCAACAGCCCACTGTCTAATTTCTTAAACGTTCCGAGCAAGGTTTCCGTTTTGTGTAGAATACCTACCAAAAAACGCACGAATTCTTTTATAGCCAAACACCCCCGTTTGTCTAATTTTGACATAAGGCCTATGACATGAATTCTATTTCGTATAAAAAGTGGATTGTATATTAAAAATAATACCTTAATTGACATAGCATGAAACCATAAAACAAACAAATCGAAAACTAGCCCTATTAAAACGAGATCGGCGTTTACATTATTCTACAATACATAATTGCCACTGATGGGTTTATGATCCTGAATTTGTGATTCAGAAGGTTAATATAGTTAGCCATCAAAATTCTGTGAATGTTTCATTTTCATCATATAAAATTGTACTCCTAATTATTATTGTATTATTTGTAATTGTTTCGGTTTGTACTCTATACCACTTTCCCGCTGTCGTTGACATCGACGGGCTGAACGAGAATTATTTGCACGCAATATTTATTGCAAATAGACGTTTCGTTTAGGGAAAATTCCTCTGCAATTATTCAATAAATTCTACGAGGATTTCCAGGCCTCCAATTCACAACTCCACTTGTCCAGTTCTTTGTTTGGCTCACTAAGGTATAGTCAAATGGTGACATTGCAAACTTAAACTGTGTAATACTACCTTAGCTTACTTCTAGCAAATGAAATTTGATAAAATCCAATCATCCCGTCTAATCATTGTAAGCCAGGAATGGACTTTATAGTACTAGAAGGTCCTTGTGTTTTGATCCTTGGAAATTTTGTTATATCATCCACATATTCGAGTTCAATTGGATTGAGTTTCCTTCTTTGCTTCTCTCAATTTTCATCCTAAGAATAACGACTACGACTTCTACTTCTGTTTCTACTGCTTTTATAGAAGAAAATGTAATCACTGGACAATTTATTTCTATATCGTATTACCAGATCTTTGTTTCCTGTTTAAGAGCACAGGTTAAGGTGGTTGCTTGTAAATTGTTATTCTCTTCCTTCCCTTTTCAAAGTCATGTTACAAGCTAACCCACTGTGCTTACCGTGTCTTTCGTGATACTTCAACAGAAAATCAATGTGAAATTGGAAATTTAGAAAATTGTTCTACGCAATTGAGCAAATCGTCTTAGTGTCAAGTGAAAATTTTTGAAAATTTCTTAGTCTTCCTTGACGACAAATTATTTAACCTTAGGGTAAAATCCTGATATAAGGAATGATATTAGGTTTCATATCAACTGAGGGGCCGTTCAGGCAGCTCCCTAAAAATTCTGGAATGCTTGAATGTTGCTACTTTAATAGTCTTGTAATAAAAGTTTTTATTGCCAGCATTTATACTACTATAAAAATTTTATTGGGGTCATCCTCGTGTCGTTTAGTACAAATCGAAGGATAATTATGTTACGTCCAAATAATATTTAATATAACGTACATTCCTTTGTTCAAGTTATTAAATTACAAATTCATTTCATTTGCAGAAACCCGAATAGTTCAATGAGGATTTGAAAAAGAATTTCTTAGAAAGTTAATGGGACATGAGAAGGTGGAAGTCTTATTCCAGTTATTTTTCTGCTGAACTGCGCTGATTATATTTGTGACTTGCTTTACTTTAAGTTTTGGAGGAACTTTTTCTATATCGACTCACGCTTATACTGTCCGTATGATATTCTGTGCAGCACAAGTAAATTCCCTAATAAAAACTGTAACATTTTATAGCACTATCACGATTCATATTGTTCGTTTAGTATCGTCGCATTATTCGTCTCTCAAATGCATTTTATCAATCAAATCTATGTATCCCTTAATAGAGTTATGTGATTCCTGCTCTCTGATCCGTTGCACTGATTGCGTGATATACATTTATTAAATATTAATTACAAAGGTAACTGGACCAAATATCTTCAGACTATCTTCATTCTTCTGGATAAAGCAATGCGGAAAATTGATGTACTATATTTTCCAACAGGCTTATCAGATTTAAAATTTATTTGTAAGCAGATTGCACTCGTATTCAGCTACATATAATACTCCATTTGTTCGGAGCTGTCGAAACGCTGAAATGTAAAAATATTTTACTTACCTACAATGAGCATTTGAACTGTGACAGTTCACAAGACAATGTAGTTAAGAAAATACAATGTGTGCAAATGAATTGTCTTTGAAAAAAATATTCAAGAAACAATTTAAAGAACTACATCGAAATGTACAATTATAACTTTCAAGATACCTATATTATAATTTCAGGACAGGTGAAGCTGCAATAAACCACTGTTGCCTTGATTTTCGTCGGAACAATTTATGTCATCAGCAAAGACTTATACAAACTTTGTCCAGTCCAGGTAAGCAAATGGTATTTAATCACGACTTTAAAAAATGAACATAAATTTTTGCTGCATGCACAAAATTTCCATAATCGAGGATCATCAGAATTATCACATCATTAAAATCATAAAAACAAAAGTCCATAGCATATAACGCGACGGATAAAAACAACCTTTAAGCCCTTGGAATCCATTTTATATTCCTCGCGAATCCGAGTCTGGAAAGGATTTACGTTATTTTGAACTTTTTCCACAACAGGTTCAAGTGGTTATACTCGGAATCAGTGTATTTCGGCTCGTTTTTACGCTAACCCTGGCTTAAGCAGGATCTTTTCTGAATCGTAGTGGAAGAATTTGATACTGAAACATTTGCCACTGTAAGCATCTTTTACGTGTTCAGCAAGTACATTAACATGTTACGTGAACTTTTGAGAAACAAACAATTTTGACAGAAGTTATCCTGAAAACAATAAAGGGAATTTTTCTTTTTCATATTCTTCAAGCGATAAGCGCATTTTGTGGATTTATTAAGATTTTGTGCTAGCTTAGCTACTCTAAGGAAAGCTTTTTTATTTTAAAGTTGTTTGTGATCCCTACTCTTTGCTTGGTATTATACGTTCAGTTGTGCATGTAATAGTTCTTGTACTATGTGAAATGCTATTTCGAAGCTATTGCCGTTCTTTTGGGCTGGAATATTAATCAATTCGAACATGATGCTTCTTAAACCTAAGGAACTACTAAGGCATTTAAATGAACGTAGAATATCATCAATTCAAGGCCGAATTAGACCAGACGAGCGAATGCTAATTCTTTTAGTGTAAACAGACGTAGAGCATTCTTTCGTTGTTCTGTCTGCATTCACAAGGATTGTATGGAATATTCTGAGAATGCTCATTCGCCTGATGTAAAGTGAACGGAACTACAGCGTGCGAACATTTACGTAGAGCGTTCTTTCGTGTTCTAGCGATTTGAATATTCTTTCGGCTGATCTAAGCATCTATTGTGCTAGAATTCTCGTTCCAGTCGCATTCTTGTAATTCTTGCTCCTTGTTCTTTTGGTATAAACGCTGAAAACGAGTTTTCGTTTACACTGAAATATCAAGAAAGATGGCCCATGTTCTAGCTCTAGCTCTTTGTTCGTTTGGTTTAAGCCCAACTTCAAAGAATTGAAAACTTTTTCTTGAAAGATTCCTTCCAACGAATTAGTGATGATTCGGCCCAACTATACGCCTTTCTTTTTATTATCCATCTTTAAAGCTCCTCGATGACATATCTACATAGCAAATCTAACAAGTTCATGTTATTAGTGTGTGTGCAGTTTCCAAGAATTTTGTTCTTCTTTCAAAATAGGCAATTTGTACATAATCTAAACATTTTCATACTTAATGTTCGTATATACCGTCATAATGATCGATGCTATTATACTAACAATAGAAATCATGTCCTAACGAATATTTCAATGCTTTCAACAACATTTGATTTGCCCAAACTATAGTTTGCCATTATTCTTTCTCTTTGGTTACCTTTTGCCTTTGTCTTTTTGTGCCATTCTTATGCCGTCTTAAATTATCTTAGTCGTCTCTGCTATTGTACATACATTTTACTTACAAGCTATGTGCATACATATACCTAGAGCACAGAGCACCAAAAACCGCTGCCTGGAATCACCTGATATGAACCCAATTGAGAACGTTTGGCATATTTTGCAAAATAATATTGCCATAATACCCACGAAGCCCTCAAATAAAATGGAGTTAGAAACGTTGTTATTTGACGAATGGGGTAATTTAAGACAAGATCATATCGACAGTTTGCTCGATACAATGCAAGATCGTATAAAATCTTTATGTGATAATAAAGGAGGATCCACCCGCTACTTATAATAATGAATTAGTTTGTAATAATGTTAAGTATTATTTAAATTTATAAGTTAACATGTGAAATGCACTGTCTATTTACTTTTTACACAATTTTTATATACACTACCGGTCAAAAGTTTTCGATCACTTTCTCGAAATTGTATTATAACGACCATGAATAAACTAGACCATTTGTCATTAAAATGCACGCAACAGTATTCATAAAGCCTGGTGAATGCATATGCTTTGTGTGTATGTGCCCAAAAGCAGCGATCACACTCCAAATACAATATATTCTCTTCACAACATCAACATTGTCTTTTTGTTCGAGTACATTCTTTACTGTTTGACAGAAACGTAAAAAAATTGCACTCAGTAAGTCAAGAGAAACTCTGGGAGTATCTGAGAGCCTGTTGAAGGCAAATTTGAGACTATAAATCAAAAAACCTTGTGGCACAAATGCCCAAAGTTGACTCTGCCGTTATTTATGCGAAAGAAGGATTCTTCCAAGAATCGAGAATTATGAAATAAAAATTTAATTTATTAGAGTGCATGCGTTATTAAAAATAAAATTGTTACTCTACTAGCCATAAGGCAATAAGGTCAATTTGTTCCAGTAATAGTAAAAAAAATGTGTGTGTTTTGCTCGACTCGACAAACTGATCAAATACTTTTGACCGGTAGTTTATATAGTACGAAAATAATGGTTATGATTGAAAGGCGACGCACTTAGTTTTATTTGATATGATAAATTGCGATTTCTTATAAGGAAACAAGAATAATTGTAATCTATGCTAGTATGATATGTTCCGTAATGCAACTGCAATGCTAGGTCAATGTTGTATGTTGATACACCTGATCCTTTTTGTAATAATAAGTTTTGATAAGCTAACTCATATTAAAGTTTGTAATTACCTTTTTAACAATCGTGTGTCTGCTTGGAAAGCTTTAGTATAATCCGAAATTGGTGATCATATCAGCTGACCTGAAAAATATAAAACACATTCCGAAATTAAAAACAATGCGAATATAAGTAAAAACTATGTATAATTCAGAAAAGTCACTACCATATCTTGGGAATGTATATACGATCAAATGTCGGAGATTGAATCATTTTCTAATAAGTGCGTAACGTAAGGAAAAGGATAGAAGCATATTTTTCACGAAGGGTGAAATAAATAGAATAATTCCATCCAGAGTAAATAGACCCGGACGGAAATGTTCTCTACTTTTTCTCCCGTGAGTATATATACTACTCGTATTTTTTCACGCACACCGCCGTCAAAAACAATGGCATTACCCGATGAAATAAATCGCTATTTCGCTCCTCTATAACGAGGTGCAAAGTAAAATCTTCGACGGGGATGTGAGAAAAAAATATTTGCTTCCATTTTATTGCAGTTGGGAAAAAGATGGTCATCCTCAACGAGTTCAGAATATGGATTTTATCGGGCGATTCTTTCAATCAACCTATAAAATTGTTAAACTACACACAATGGTTGTTTTGTAATTGCAAGTAACTACACCGAGACACATTTCAGTTCGTTTGAACAGAATACAATTTATGCCAACTGCCAGACGTCTCCCTTTGAATAAGATCATAATCAAAATGTGAAGTTAGTGACACACTCCACATGCATTTCTTAGACATTGCATTCCTTAGACAGTAAGGAGTCCTCTGTAAAGAACAGCTGCAAATGATTTTACTGTAGGAGGTACTGGGTCCAAACAGACTCTAAATTGGATATAAAGCCCACATGTGCATTATTCTTTATACATCTATCGTTAAATATTGAAAGAAATAGAGACATTCGTTAAGTTGAAGCACAACTGATGCCCATCATGATTTCGATTGCGATAGAATAGATTTATGTACTATTGAACGTACCAGTATTCCACCCAGACTCTTTAACAAATGATTGTTCAGCACAATCAAACAAACAGTCTCGTTCAAATAGCAGTTCTAGTATTTCTACTTCTTCAGTATGTTAGTGAACTTTAAAGCTCTAAGATATAAAAATTCCAATGAAACACACATGACAAGGATTCATTTATGCTTTTCTTGTATGTTAAAGTCAGTAGCTCATTCAATAATCATGATAAATTTCATTTCCTTTTGGAGACCATTAAGATTCTACCAACGTATGAAAGTCTTTGATAATATGTATTTAATTCATTTGCAAAAGTGATATGAAGGAATTACTCTAGGAAAACATATATATTCCAGGTGTTGCTTTTCGAAATGGCATCAAATCAATGATATTTCATTTTATAATATAATATACCGTTTTAAATGAGAGGTTCCGAAGACATTTATGTGTTTAAATATTTAATGTAGCTAAGATCTCCTTTTCAAATAAACATAATATTTTGCTATTAAGGTTTTGTCAATAATATAATATGATATTAATAACTCGATAATTGATAACTCGGTTCTGAAGCCTTTTGATAAGAAATATTTGGTTTATTAGGCAGATTTTTGTTTTAAAGGATTAGCTGGTTATAACTGGCCTTGCTTGGTTTTGTCTGTCCAGTGATATTGGTTAAATCGACTAAACTTCAACTGGTTTTACTAAACAGTTTTAAATTTAGCCAGCTTAACTTTAGTCTATCAAGGCTTTAAGGACAGCTCCTACATCAAAATTGGGAACCAGCGTTTCAATGTACAGTAGAACCTTGCTAATTCGACTTCCGTTAAACCGACCCTTTCTTTTACACAATATTTGGAACCACGGACGGCCGAGTCGACGGTTTCACGACGAAAATTGTATCTTCCAATCGTAACATTTAATTTCGAGAATTATTATATACATAATGTACATATAAATTATATCTGCTTTTTGTAATTACACATGTTAATTATGTATGCATTTTAATATATAAAACACTTTTTCTTTCAATCTTCGGTTAATCCGTCTTTTTGATCGACCTAACCTACACCCTGGTCCCATAGGGCTCGGATAAGCGAGGTTCTACTGTACATACATGTGAGATAAAGTCAGAGAGATAGAACAATTTTCTGTTCTCGAGACGTGGAAAGCATGTGATACTCCTTTGATGAAAAAATTTGAAAAAATATCAACTGTCTTCAAAAGACAATCATCTTATTGTCCTATCCGGCTTGAGTCGAATTTCTAAGACGAAGCAACAAAAAGGGGAAATCTCATTTGAATGTCTGCAAGTGACACTTTCATTACAATGACAAAATGCAATGTTTTGCATTAGGATATTTGGCACAAAGAATACACCAGCTGAGTGCCATAATCATCGTCATCATCATTATCATTCTGAAATTAAGAGATTTCTAAGACCAGAAAAAGGAAATTTTTTCAAGAAATAAATAAATTTTATGTTTCACTTTGTGTTTTCAACATTTGTGCTTTTTATCTCTTTGTGTATTTAAAATGAGATAATTCGGACGAAGAATAATTTCTTATGTTTTGGTGGTAGCAACTTGAAAAGGAATGTCGGCAACCGCATTTTCATCCAGTATACATACTTGTATCCTTGTAATTTGGTTTATACAAGCTACAAGAAATTTGTAATTCTAGCCCTTCAGCTCCTCAGTGAATGTTACAATTGCATATCTGTGCAATTATTTTCGATTCACTTGTACATTTTTGAGCTGGGAATAAGAAATAAAAGAGAAGGACCTGCTCAAGGCAACTAAACTGTTACAGATCCTGCACAGTAGAATTTTACCCTACGGTCATATCCTTTTACTCACAACCAAATGCATGAAATGTATTATACTAAACAAGTAATCCTTTGCAACGCCTTTACCACCGCCATCAGCGTCGTGAACAGTGACCTGCTGTAAAGCAGTAAAGTACAAGTGCATTATGCCGTTACAATGAAAGGGTAATTTTCTGGTAATTTTTTTTGTTTAATTTTTACAGAAGTTGGGATAGCATTGCAGACGGGACAACACAAAAAAAAATACACAGATAGTAAAACAAAGTCAAAAAACTGGATAAAACATAATAATAATAAGAAAAAAATACACAAATGCAACGTGGTTTCGTGTAGATTCCAGAAGTCATCATTTTACTCATTCAGCTATTCACCCTCTGTTCGTACATTGTTGCGAACTGCTCGTTTACATGGATTGGGGCTGGAAAGTTTAGGGTTGTTTTAAAATAACCTTTTCGTTTGCCAGAGACTTAAACATAACAGAATAAAACATCTTCGCCTCCATAGAATACGACCAGGGACTAAGGACTGCAGGACCAAGGTTCGTTTGTACAGAGAGATATTAAGTGAGCCCGTAAATAAATAAGAAAGAGCTAGTCTCGAGAATGTCATGCAATGAGTGAGTTGTTGGGCTGGAGAAGGCCATTTAAATGGTAATTACATCGTACACAAAGGCGGAATAATGACTTTTAATTATGATCCCGGAGACCTGGAGTCCTGGAATAGTCGAGTTTTCGGAGTACTCGAAATGAAAACTTCGGTAGCCACCCAGTCTCTTGAGAATTCAGCGTTAGCTCAACATATGCACATTAAAATCCAAAATTTCCGAGAGAGAAGAGTCAAGTCTCCAGCAGCAAGCAACTCATGCCGTCCTCTGGACAATGCGACAAAACGAAGGAAATCTACCGGAGCAATCGCATTAATTACTTAAGGGTAGAATTAATTGAGCTGTCTGGTGGTCTGGGACCATTTCTGTACATCTATCTGCCATGATTGTTCATGCTCCTTGAACTGTGTAGGCTTTTATTTTTAATTTGCCTTCATTTCTCAACTATCACTTGAAGATCCTTTTTTTCTCGTTGGGCTTCATGACCCTTGGCTTTGTAAAATTACCTCACTCCATTGTGGACTGGGTGCTTTTTTCAAGAGGTATCCTCTAGAATAGAGCTTATGACAAGAAGGTTCGTAATCCTCTTCGGTGTGTTACTGAAACCACTACTGGGCTTTTTCGAGATCTGGAATTGGATTTTCCTTGAGTGTCCTCAATTTATTTATTATTTTTTGTATTATCCTGTGATTTTCTGTCAATGATTCGTGTTAACATTTTGCTTCCGTAGTTGCTTTTCTGGTCTGAACTAAACTTACGACACTTGTTAGTTAACTCAGCTTTTTTAAGGGGCAGAGATTCAATAGTTGTATAGATATCTTCATTTTAAGAAGCTTCCTCGGAAATTTCTACTGGAGTTTTCTAGTTAATGTCGAACTTTAGAAATATTCATGTTGCGTTAAGGTTATTTAAAATTTCAGCTTTCATTACATACATAAATGGATTATAATTGAATAAAGACGTCTTGCAGCGTTGCACTCTAAACTTTGTATAAAAGATATTTGATTCCTCATCTCAGGCTGACCTAAACTCAAATTTTATTGAATCTGTTTCAATTCTCAACTTTGCTCAGGCTGTAAATCAGAATTTGGATTACTGGAAATATTCCAAGTAGTATTTATATAAAATATACATGATGTTGAGATGATGTTTCTTCAGCGGATAGTTAACATTGCAGGTACTGTAATATCCAGTTGAAAATAGAACATGCTCTGCACAATAGGTACATCTGTTCATATCAAAAGGTTTGAACTATTCAATTTACTTTTCATTCATGGCTAATATTTTCTAGTTATTCCGAAACTCCGAACTTTGAACTTCGTTCTGCATGCGAGTGCAGCTTCCGTGTAATGCACATATTTTTCAATTACTTGAATTTATATTTAATTTCAAATTGTTTATCCAGTCTAGGATGCACTTTCCATTAGGTGTATGGTACACATTAGGTGAACATCACCATTTTTACTGTTTACAATGAAAGCTTGTTCTGACGCCAGGCCTGAATTTTAAGGATTTTCGGTCGCAGGGATTCTTTAAACGGACGCTGGGGCAGTGCCGACCGGTGACAAATAAATAACCAGCGCATTGTAATAAAAAAGGCTTTATATGCAATACTTATGTGCATTTGACACTAAAACAGAACTCACAGCTTTACTGCATTTGACACTAAGACAGAATGATTTTGCTTTCAAATATTTTAAGGGGATCTTGGAGCGAAGCGTTAGGTTGTGGGGCAAAGAGGAGCTGCATTCATGATTTCATGATGTCTTGGCTATTAAGTTGAAAAGGAAATTTTCCTTCTGGTCTATAAAAACAATGAGTGCAGTCTTCCTCCCGTTCATCTTCACAAGCCTTTGCAATAGCTTGCAAATAGTTAGATGTTTTTCACCCTTTGCTCATAAATGATTTTTCCTGTTTTGAAACTTTTATCACTTTTTTTAATGTTTTGTTTTCTAGTCCATCTAAGAAAATGAAAAGTGCGCCTTCTTACGACAGAAAATTTTCCATTCGTGTCTGAATACATGAGTTCTCTCGGATTGAGGTAACAAGAAGTTGTTGCACTATCGGAGCACATAGTAGGTGAGGATTTGGTTTTATAGAGAGTTGAATAAACATACATAGATGTTAAGAACAAGTAATGTCAATGAGCATGGAAAATATAACCAAATCTATATCCAGCACCGCTTTCATTTTGTTAGTTTTACAGACTTTAGTTTTGCTGAATGGAAGACCGTAACTCATAAACTTTCCTTTGGAAAATTTGTAGGAATTTAAGAATTTACTTTAATTAAAAGTTTTTCCTGTTAATAATGAACGTGTAATTTTTCAAACATAAACTTATGAGGACTTCCCTGGTTAAGTAAATGTGAAAGTTTTAATTTGAATGGAAACCAGAATGTCGTAATTCCATGTTGCAACGATTTTAATCTTAAGGGTTTCATACAAGCTTTTGGTTGTTGAAACTAGTTACACATTGAACCCAAAGGTCAAAAATTATGAGGAAATGTATGCAAGTGAAAATGTCGCATGCATAAACTGGTATAATCAGATCTTCTGTAAGTTATCAACTTTTCGGGTCTTAACAGAGAGATCGAGTGCCTTTGGTAAGCAATATGTTCGTGTTGTGGGTACTAAACTGTTTCTCGAGAGACTGTAAAAATCATAACGATTAAGTTAAAAAACCAAAGACGCAACTGATTTAAGCGTATTAATCCTAAATTCATTTACAATCATAACCCAAAGCCACGAAGCGACTGAGGTTATGACCAAAAGCCACGAAATCTGCACATATGTGAACTGTTCTCGGCACGTTAAACGGATTGAAAATCGAATAAATAACACAAATTGTCTAAATAAAATTCCGAAAACTCGTTTTATAGTATAGGACAACATTTATGTAGATACATATCAAATGCATCGAAATTATCTTAAACATAATCAAAAAAAATCTGTAATAAAAAAAAGTACTTTTCCCCAGGAATATCTTTCACTAGCGAAGATTTGTGCAACAGGGACTCATGACACCTTCTACAATTGCCTTTGTAATATGCGAGAATGGTTAATATCTGAGATATGACATTTTCAGCACGTAGTGGCTGTGGAAATCGTATTGAGCAAGGACGAAAAACCCGGCATCACCGCAATCTGAGGAGGTTTACGAAACACACATTAGTGGATAGTGTAAGTCTAACTTTCGCAAGTAGATACGTATTGTACATTAGCATCCTTGTCGCCTAAATCAGAGGAACGTTTCCACAACACTTTATGTAATTAAAAAAAATTTGTTAGTCTAACATGTGGGAAATCTACGAAAATTCTTTGGAGGATAATCCAGATAATTATGCAAGACCCTTGCACTATTTCAAGATTCCCATGATATATGTTACCGTTCGAGTTCTCATAACTTGTCGTATCTACATGTAATCACTTAATATTCCACGTAGCATTTTCAACCGTACATACTTTCAAACATGTTTAGCTCTGAATGCCTCAGCAAAGTAACGACGAAACCGAGAATATTGAAGAAGCAGCAACGCTTTAATGTTTATTTACGGGTTTTATTTAAGCGGAAACAGTTTTGTCTGCACTTAACGTGTCCTCCAAACCCTAAGTATTTTAGGGCAGTTTTTCAAACATTTTTACAAACTCTGCGTGATACTAAACTTTTTCAAATAAATGTTCTACATACTTGCTTTTGTTGATAAAATAACCTCATAAAGTTCCACAGTTAAATCTTAAACCTGCAAAAGTAACAGTTTTATAATTCAATGAGAGCAACAGTTTATAATGTAATAAAACAAGCTGATGTTGAAACAATGGTAAAAGGTAAGTTGGAATTCATTAAAGCAGATAATATCATGTATCCCCATCAACTCCCTGAATAATATCATCAAAAGTGTTTACAAGGTATTCTGTGCGTGGTTAACTAAATAAGTTTACACACTACCACATGCTAAGCTAAATAGATTTACCAACAAAGTCTACATGCTACATTAGATCCATTCAAATAAACAATGCAGTCTACATTATGTGGATATGTCGTTATGACTATTTCAGTACAACACCCCGAACCGTATCATTGTTCCAAAATGATAAGTTAAAACCACTAAACCGCACAGTGGTTTGTATTGCTGCTCAAAATTACTTTACAGCTTTTCTTAAGCTACTTTGAGACGGTTATTGTCTTACAGTTTTTCTCTTGATCATGATGTGTCTCGTTTTAACTCTATAGAATAGTTTTCTCAGGATACAGTTTCGGTATAAACACTCCACCAAAAACTCACCAAGATTCAGCATTATTTGCGCCACAAAACAGTGTGAGGTCTAAGTGTTCCCTGGAAGATGGGCTGATAACTGTGAATTAACTACTTTCGTTCAAGTACTGTAATAAGTCAATAGAGATCGCAGGTGTCAAATTTTCTTTTGTATGAAAATGAAACAGTATAGTGTACGAGATTTCTTGAGGTTTCTTAGTTTAAACTGATACGTGAATTTACATGGTAGGTATGTATATACGAACAATATAAGAAAGAACAAGAATCAGTTAGGTCATTGTGTTACTTGTAAACTAGTCAACGATAACTACTATTTTAGAATATGAGTAGCAGTTACATGTTTGACACAGATGATTACATGACTTGAATTTCAAAGTTTTGTTATTGATGCATAGTATGTCCACTTAACCAATTGCAATATTATGGAAATTTCGTACACTTAAGTCGTATAAAACCACGAATCAATTAGGTAAATGTTTTTTCTGGCTGATCTCATTTAAAGCTTTTGGTGATTATCAATCGAAAATGATAAGAATTTTGTGTACCTATATTTCAATATTTTGCAATGTGTTTCGAGCTCGGGACTGGCGGTTTATATCAAAAATATTCTTGGGAGCATTTTGGCAAATGTCAATCTTATGAACTTCCAAGTAATTGTTTTTTATAATTTGCGTAACAGATGGAATTCTTCTTAAACTTCTCATCTCTCTTCTAGTAAAGTCAAGTAAATTCAAGCCGTAAGTGAAAGGACCTAAAGTTTCAAATAGGACAGTTGTACAAGAATCTTACAGCTTACATATTATATTTTTAAATATGTTCCATTGGAAACCATATAGTATGTACGAAGTCGAAATGAGAAGACACAAATTTTCTAAAAGCTGATGATAATTAATTTTGCGTGTAATTTAAACTCAAGAATGAGTAAGTTCTTTTCATATCCCTTGCTTAACGACCTTTTCTGACTACAGTTCTTATGATTGATTTTCGATATCACCATAAATTAAAAGAGCTTACTACGAGTTGTCATGTATTGAATTACATTGATGAAGATTACAGGTAGCTTAAAACGTTAATCCTTTTGCTTTTAGCGTTTATCAAAAAATTATATTTTGAGTTTAATGTTACTGTATTGAACTGAGATTTGAAGGTATGCAGCAATTTCAACTCAGTATGACTTTAATAGTGAGCAGTGAAACATAAGATAATGCATATATTTGAATAAGAGTGTATCCTTCGAAACCAAGCTCTATATAAAACAATAAGTCAAGTATGCATCCACCCTGCTATATATTTCGTGAAGCACCAGCATGGTCTACTTTCCACCGAAAAATATGCATAATGTGAATACCTTTAGAATAGATGATGACACACCTACTTTATCGATGATTTCAAAATGAGTATGATCATAGACTGTGTCATGTTGATATGAAATTTGATAAGCAGGAAAAAAGTGTACCGATACGTATTATTATGTGTTTCAAATATAATACTCCCAGTTGTAATTGGTGTAGTCCTCGCTAGCAAACTTGCATCATTAAAAGGTGCATACATTGCAATTATCCATTATAAAGTATTCATGACATTGTTAAAATTAGAACCCTTTCAGACGTTCGGGTTGATGGAACAAACATTCTATTGTGCAAATGCACTTTCGAGGATAAATTAAAAGATTCCGTTTTTTGGCTTAAAGGATCTTTATTGCAGCCATACCTATTTGTTGATATTTTTTCGTAAGCTTCCTAGTATGCCATGGAAATATGTTTACTTCGACTTACAACATCCCCCTAAATCTAAACATGCTTTTAGTCAACATTTGCATTAGCAAAATTCTCCTAGGGATAGCGTTTTGTTGAAGCGCTGACAATACAAAAAACTGCAGTCATCAGTCAACAAGAAAAACCTTACTGGGAAAACGTACTCAAAAGACCAAGCAAAGAAATCATTCGAGCCAAAACAACAATGACGTGCAAAAATATACACAACATACGTAAATGCGCGCGTTATTCCCAACTCGAGTGATTTATTGAGTATTTCGCCCTAACCAGGACAAACCTTTCGCAACCCTCATCCCCGGCAAACAGGAATTGTTCAAATGTTTGGTTTATTGTTTTTGTGACGGTATGCAGTATCAGAGAAAATTTTCTTCGTACATCATAACTTAGCGATTATGTAAAGCTGAATATTCACAATAGCCCAATAGGGAACGGAATCTGAGTTTGTTTATTATTGCTGGCTTTGAAGTTTTGCCCCTCCCTAGTTGTTCATATCATAATTCCCAATGATGCTAAATAATGAAGCACAATAGTTTTATTTTGTATAACAAAGCAATAATGGAGGTTTGGAGTTAGCTTTTAGTATTTTACGTTATTAATAACTACTCAACATACTATCACATGAAACATTCTATAGCTATGCTATTTATTTTCAGGGAACGTGCACTTATGACCTGGATGCAGCACAGGATTTTCCCTACGCAAAACATTAAAAATTGTACATATTAATCCATATAAGGCTATATAATGAATTCAAAAATTTTCTGTAAAATTTGTCAGACACTTACATTATACTTATAAAATAAAAGTAAATTTTGAATGAATAAAAACATTGTGTTATATAAATTGGCGGTAAACCGAATGGGCTAAAGGTAACTGTCGGAGTTTGGAGCACAAAAACAGTAGAATGTATAAGGATATAGTTTTTACTTCAGCTAACCAATGGTAATGATGACAAATGTTTAAAATATCATAAAATATATACCTAAATTGTTGAAATGAATGTCTTCAGTGACAGGTTCATTACAACCATTTTCCGTACTCTAAATTCAGAAGATTTCGAATCTGGCTGGTGTGTTTTAAACCAAGTAACCAACAAAAAAACATATATATACTGGTTCTATACGCCAAGCTGCTGAATTTAAACTGAATATAAATTTAAAACATAACAAAGTAGTGGATAAATGGGATACCGTTTAATGTATGTAGGAAGAAAAACAAATATTGCTACTAAAAGCACTCCATGTTCGTGTCCGCTGATAAATTGTCCAAAAATTATTCTTTCCTGGCATTTATAAATCGTTTGCATTCTGACTTATTTGAGTATATTAATGTAAACAGTGCACTTTAAATTCTGATATAAATTACAAAAACCAAGCAAAAGTGGCGATGGTGCTGACTACATTACGTTCTTACTGAAGTTGGTATAAATTTGTTTCAGGTGGTGGAAGTAGCACCTTGTCCAATGTGGAATCCACTGAGATTAAGAGAGATTTAGCTGAGATATAGAGACAAAAACATTTTTGTGTTTTTATATCCCATTTATCTACAGTTTCGCATTTAACACCACTCTCCCAAGTAGTTTGATGGTTGGAAGAGGGCTGCGAAGTATTGTTCCCTAAGATTCATTCAAAATGATGGAGTGACAGCTAAAGTGGGGATCACGAGCTTTAACTTGTCAACAAGAAGCCTCACCTGGTGAGCTAAGGTGAGAAGATGGTACGAATCACAAAATACATGAACAATTTATTTTATATTCAATACATTCAATATTCTGAAGATATCTTCGATAGCAAACTTGCTATTTACATCCACGTGCAAAACCTACCCGTGCTTGCAATTGATCAGCTCAGTGTCTGTTGAATAACCAAGTAAAATTTGCTTCGTCCTTCTGTATAACACAGGCTATGCATTTCAGAGACAGTACATTGACAATAGGGTTGTAAAAACATAAAACGTGTATGTATACCTACATTGGAAAAAAGTTTCTGCAAGTTCACTCATACTTCTTGTATGAAATTTAATGCGGGTTGTCTTACCATTTGTTGGTAGCACCTTTAAAACATCGACCGGAGCAAGCGGTGATTTTGTCTTATGCTTGGATCATTTTGAAAAACTGTAAAAAGTTCTTTGATGGGTATGTCACGTGTTTGTCTCATTGCTACACGTAGCCAAGCATTAGGGGGAACATAATCGCAGTCATTATTTTTCGTTAGTCTTTTTCGCGAACGTTTATGCTTTTCCCGCATTTGTTATATTCCTCAATGATAGATGAGCAGCAAAGGATACACGCCAAGGATTATGCATTGTATTGAAATTCTTTCCCTGAAAGATTAGATGACGTGAGAGATTTTCAACAAATGAGCAAAATAAGAAGGGATATTTAGTAAAAGTGATTCCTATCAAGGATCAATATGATATCATAACATTACTATTATTATAGGATATACCTTCATATTACTTCTGAATTCCTAAGCAAAATATTGTTAGAAGCCATAACTGACAGCAAAGCTTCAGATATTTTAGTTCCTTTCTTGGAAAATTTTTAAAAAACTCTTCTCGAAAATGTTCGTAGCACAGGACAATGGATGACGCACAAAAGCTACAATTTTAATTGAATTTATTACACATAAATTACACGATTACTCTGTCAATAGGTATAGCTTTGAAGAATGCCACTATGAAACTCTGAAGCTTCCCTAAAAGTCTACTTAAAACAAAACTTCACGGGTAACACAGTGAGTAGCAAGTCTATGGTGAGTATTATTTGGCCAATAGGTCCTCCAATCGATTCCCGAGGCTTAAGCGGAAGTGTATGTAATTAAATTAATTACCTCCTCTTCATCAAATGAATGGAAGTATCATGTAATGTCGAAATTTAATGATTTGAGAAAAGTTTCCAGTGTTATAAAACTCAGGTGGCAAGAGCTCAGGTTGAAAGTGATGGAAAGTTTTCCGGTGAATCGACCTCTCTTGACTGTCATTACAAAACAGGCATGTAGGGCGTAGAAGAACTAACAAATTTTCAAATAACAATGCAAATTACTACCTTGATCCGAGGCTAATAAATTTCGCAAAACGAAACTAATTCCTTAAAATTTATGCTAAACCGCAAAATAAGGCAGAGTGGTTGAAGATATTCCATCATTGTGGGACGATATTTAAGGATGGTGGGATGGTCTTATACTGGTTTAAATTAATGGTAAGAAATATTTGAAATAAGGTGTAATGAAAAACTTTATAGTAGGAGGAAAAGTGTGGAAGAAACGGTTTACATTTTGGCTGGTGGTTAGAATTTGCAGAAGGCAAATTGTCCAAAGTAGCGGAAGAAATAATTAAAAACTTGAGAAGAGTAATTTGATCGAAAATCCGAGGTGTATCAACACAGGTGAACAGATGAGAAAATATCGAAAACTTAAGCAAGCTGCTGTTAGAATGGCAGTTTGAAAACGGATGATTGAAAAAATTGTTCCTACAAAAAGCCATTGGCGGAATTAAAGTAGACTGATTAAAAATCGGCAGCTGGAAAAACAATCTAATCTTAAGTCTTTCAGTAGCAGGCGAACAAGCAAGTCACTTAAAAATTAATTCCAAATATCCAAAGGAAGGCGTTTCGATTTAATCCCTGCGAAAAACGATACTGTCAATGGTGAAATCGAATTTTCAACAAAAGCCCTCAGAAAGGATTAATCTGACAGTTTCACGAAAAAAAGGGATTATGAGATGAAAAAATCGTGGAAAAACGAGTTTTGTGTCTGGTAAACAACTTGATGAACATGATTAAGGATAACTTTTGAGAAATATTCCTCAGAACAAAGAACTATATAGAACTATATTTTAGTGAAAAAATGAGGATATTCCAATACAAAAAAGGCTTTGTAGCCAATTTAGAGAAAGCTTATTTCAAATGTTGCTGTACAGAAATCTAGCTGTCTCGGTTATTAGATTTGCTTTATAGAGTAAAGTAGAAAAGAATCAGCATTGGAGGAACTGGAAAACAACAAAACCAGACGTCAAATTGAAATATAATATAATTTGAAAAACAAGAAAGTTGACAGTTTTCAAATTATCCACAAGCTGAACAACCTTGAAGACAAGCGAACAATGCACTACAAAGTGCAACTGTGACAAGTTCAAGTTAATAGAAGCAAAGAAACATAAAGAAGAATTTGATTTGGAATTCACTCAACTTTCGAAAATTCAAAGTGTAGATAATGTTTGAACAAAATCTAACACAAGTTTCGCGCGGTGTTCGATTTCACACCCTAAAGACGCCATAAATCACCCCGCTTTCAAGGTTTCTACTAACGCTTTTCTGTTATCGATTAAGGACAACGTTTCACTCAAAATAACCACATTTCAATAAACGACCTTTTACCAAGTATTAGCAAAAACTAACAGTAAGTGTGGATAATGAAGGGAAAAAGGATTCAACAAAAAAGGAGCAGGAACTCATAAAGTGTAATATGCTACGAAGGTAAAGTTTAAAACATAACAGCTCATATGCGTCCGTGCGCGAAAAGGCTCCCCCTAAAGGATTGAAACGACAAAAGAACGTATTGACGTAGTGGTTACCATGTGGTATTTTCAAGTAGGTTTATGAGAAAACCATGTAGGAGTGATATAAAGTTGAGGGGATTACTGCAGCTAAAAAGTACAAGAACTGCGATACATTTGTTCACCTTTCATGCAGTATTTCAATAGTGCAACCTCAAGTCTTTTCTTTACGTGTTTGATACCCAACATACCACATATACTAGATTGTGAGTCACACCAATCACCTCAGTACTTTTTTGATGTGCTATCAAACATAGAAAATCCATCCTTAACACCTGACCTTTGCCTTCATAAAGCTCAAGACAAATTTTCTAGCCCAGACTATGAAATTGCTTATGTGCTTTACGTTTGCTGCTTTTTGAGTGAATCATAAATTGAACCTTTGCTTGTTACACTCAAGGAATCATTTAAATTCTTGATTAGTGTTTGAGGATTACGAATGAGTAAGTACAAAGAAGCCTCAAAGTGTTTTAAATTCTTTGTTTTTTTTTTTTAATTGCACATTTCTTTGACGATCTTTAAGGTGCTGTCGATGAATAGCTTTTTATACATGTAAGAGGTTTATGTACGAGTCCTTCTGTAGTTTTTCATACCATTAGCTTAACATGTCGGAACGCTCAAAGTAGCGTCTGCTACTAGAAGTCTGGAATGCATCCTGCCTATAACTTTACATTTTTGTCTAATTTTCTGTCTTCAAATATGACTGATTCGCCTCGAGGAAGTCAATCGCCTTGAAAATAACTACATAGAAGAAAAATTACATCGATAAAACGCTTTGTTACCTTTAACTTAGTTGTGCGATATACTCAGATAACCTCTTATAACGCATACTATACGGAAATGGACACATAGGTATCACATGGACCGTGTGATTAACAAAGTGAGTGAGTTTTTGATGTTCGCTTATAAGGCTATTAATAACTTACTTGTTGACCAACAAAAGGTTTTAATTTATCATATATGTATGTTAGACAAACATGAGAGGTTTTCCTTAAAGAATGGTGGAACAAAACGTGGATTGCGTCGCATGTAGGTACTGTGTACATATATAACTATATTCAATAGCAGATGACCAAACATCTGTTTTTGAAATGAAAATAATCCGCAAACATGAGGAATCTAATTGTTCACCTAAAACGGTTAAATGAAATAATAAACAAATATTTATGCTCGTTCAGAATTCAATCTGAGTTGCAGGGAAATATGAAAATTTATTGAGCAAATACATTAGAACCAAAAACCACTCTTGCCTGTACAACAAGAACCGAGGATCAACTCTCAACACTTGACATGAATGGCCATAACTAGGGCACTTGACAACATTTTGAATAAGAACTGGATTACTTTCTGTTCGAACTCTACAATGTTGTCTATGGTGTACAAAGTGTATTGTTGTGTCTAGAAAGGATACTATGAGTAAATCTCATTCTACCATCCTCTCACATTTAGAATCAATCAGGACGACATCATTAAGGACAATTTTCATGTCAACATTGTGGCAAATGTTTGTTGTTAGCTTTTTATGGACAGAAAATATCATGGCTTGCCGGAAGAGGGAACGGAAAGATGGACGACATCAGGGTTGAGTAGAAAAGGCTTCACATTATGATTGCATCATAAAACAAGGATATCATTAAATTAAATTCTACCGGTAATAAACTTCGAAAGGAGGATGCAAGAATGTGTTTGTAGTATTTCGAACGTCGCGTACACATGGAAATGAAAATGGTTACGTTTGGAAGGAAGCAACTAGCTTTACCAAGCTTGGCACCTGCATTTAACTCAGCAGTCTCATGGAATCCTTTCAGTTCGTTCATGTTGATGTATTTTGCGCTCATAAAGCTCTCTTGCCAACAACGCCACAGACGAACCAAGGAAACAAACTTGAATAAAATCAAAGTGTCTGAGGGAGACATAAACATCATTTAACTTCTCATATGTCTACTTTCGTATTTATGATGCTATAAAATGTCAAATATTTAGACTGGGTATGTTAGTGAGACTTCACACTCCTCCATCTTAAAGATTAAGATGTATCATATCCCTTCTGGATTCATAAGACATTCATGCATCGTGACAACATTGCGAAGAAGAGGAAAACATGAAGCAATTTCGTCCCATTTTCACAAAGTGTTCGTTCCAATATTTGCTATTAAGGACGAAATTTAAGACCTATTTGGGGAATCCTTTCTCTCTTTTCCCAACCCGTAGAAAATGATTTCGAACATAATGTACTCGAAATTTGTAAATTGTATGAAGTTGCAAAACTGCAGAAGGACTAGAAAAATGATATCCTCTTCACGAATCGTTCTCTTTCTTCCATTAACCATACAATAAATTTCAATTATCATGCCATCTGGTGCCAGGATTCTGTGTAACATATGACAGAAACATTGTTTTCTAACGAACATATTATTGTTGCATATGTAGGTGGTGGATATGGTAGTAGGAATAATTTATTGATAAATTAAGAGATTTCATTGAAGTTTATAAAATGAATGCGTCTTCCGTCTAAACAGACATATATGACAATATCATATGACAACATAGTCTTTCATATTCAGTTGCAATGGTGTCACATGGTTGTTTTTGGTAAAATATTTAGTATTTTCATTGTGAGTGTTTCATTTTTAGAACGCAAAAGTTTTCATTCTTAGAATTCATGTGAATAATAAAAACAGTAACTTATGAAATGATTTCAGTCTAATTATATTTTGTCAATTCGCAATCTAAAATGTAAGAATTCGAGAAACGCAACAAGGTGCTTCAGAATGTAACAAAACTTTTTCAAACATCCAAATGAATTGACAAGTTCCAGCTAGATAATGACAAGATTTAGTTTGAACATATAATTATACCTCCGAGGTATGTACTAAAAAATTAAGATTTCATACGTGTCCATGACTTTTTCTCTAGCAGAACCTTATATGATTCAGACCTTAAAAGCGAAGCAGAACTTGTTTCACAACCTTACTGTGTAAATTCTAAATATGTTTCGAAGGACTTGAAATGCTTTCAACACAAACAAACTTAACTACTTCTAACGTTGCAGAATCGGATACAATGGCTTCAGTAAATACTGAGGATACAAGAAGAGATATTGATGTTTGTCTTGGTATATTGCGTCTTATATGAAAAGTAAACGAATAGGAAAAAATAACAATTTCCACTTTCTTGCAATTCGGGAGTTTATTTTTATATAATGTAATTTATATTACACTCAACGAAACGTGAAAGCATGTATCATGTAACTCGAAATACATCAGTTGATATTTCAGCAGTAATGTAACTTACAGACGTAAAAAATATTTATAAGGCGACTGATTCTTGAGACTCGAAATTGCTTAAAATTGAGTTTTTGCATGGTTAGCTTTGTTCATATGCTTGACAATTTTGTGATTTTTATATTGAAATACTCAATTGATATCTTTACATAAGATAGAAAGATATACTGTATGTTTCTGAAATACTCAATTGATATCACTATATAAGATAGAGAGATATACTTTATGTTTCTGAATCCCTCTATCCCTCTAGCCTATTTGACAATGAAGATCTGTCCCCGGGTACGGCTTGGGCTATTTGAAAAACGTGTGAAAAGAATTCCAAATATCCTGCGCAAAATGTGAGGAAACACTATAACTTCACTTGTTAATTTTTCTCCTTTTCGGTCAGTGTCGTGAATTTCCTAAGATTAGATTAAAACAACCGGAGATAATCCAAAATGAAGGATTAATTAAGAATAAAATAGAGAGAGCCCAACGGAAATATGCCCTCGTAAACAGTAACAATTCAATTATAGACTTTATAAATAAGACTGCAACCCTAAAAGTTGTCCATATTAAATACAAACACATTCGCCACACAAGATCCTTGTGCACATAAATGTGTGTGTAAGGATGTACACAGGCATATATAAAAGGATGTATTGAGCTAACTAGATATGGTTCACATATAACCTAAAGAAGATTGCTTGGGTTTCTTATTTAAAAAGCACAATAATTTCAACCTTATTTGGGACAAGTCCTTCTCCATGGGTAGTGAAATACAAAAAAGGTCTTTAATATACTTCGTGTGGGCTATTGGACTTTAATTATGTCGCTTCTTGAAAAATGCTTTGCACGGTATGATAGGGTTGGTACTAAATGAACCACAAAAAGAATTTATTCAGTTTTCCCAAATTGAAAATTGGATTTGGGTCTGAAAATTGAAGCATTTAATACAAATTTGAAGACAGAAGAAAAATGTTTAGATTTGATAGGAGTCGATAGATGTGCTTTCTTATAACTGGTTCACTTTGAGTGATACCTTATGATTTAGGTATAGAAATACGTTTTTACCTCATGAAATCTACAAGGTCATTATGCAAAAAATCTAGTAAGAACCCACTTACTTACAGACAAGTATATTCTTAACCATACATAACGATAGGGAAATTTGCCATGGGAAATGAAACAATATCAATTTACAAGCTTCTATTCCTAATTGAAGGTATTCGTGCTAAAAACAAAATTTTCACGCAAAATTACACGTTACATGCGTAAATTTTTGGTATTTGCTTTCTGAAAAGTAAAATACGCCGACTTGGCTTTAAGCCCGATTCATCGCTTGAAGTTTGCTCTTCAATTTTACCTATTTCAGAACAACTATTCAAAGCTTTTCGATTTCTGAGCGACAAAAAAAAGACTTGACAAAATAGAAAATTCCTCAATAAAATGAATAAAAGCAAACTTCAATGACTTTCAGGTGTATAAAGTTGCCACAAAGATTAAACAAACCTCATGTAGAATAAAATATAAAAGAAATGCATTAAAGATTTTGATCAACTCTGATTCAGAAGCATTTTGAAGAAATTCTTTTCAATTCATGTGGAATTTTACGTGCTTTTACTCGTTTTCCCAGAGAAGTTCCATTACAGTTAAACTGCAGTGTTGGGCACTTAGAGACCACAAAATACGTAGAACTTTATCATGACACGCTGACTAACAATTGTAAATTGCAAGAAAACTTTAAACAATTTCTGAAAAACTTCGAAAGAACGTCAAGACTGTAAATGAGAACGGGATGGTTCTGAAAAGCGTTGAAAACTGTAAAGGACTGAAAGATTTCCGCACATACATATATGTGAATTGCACACGAAAGAATTGTTTGTGTGTTTGATTTCAGGCAACTTTTTATTTGAATTATATTTAGCGTTGAGATGTGAAGTATAAAGTGTATCCATTGTACAAGTTCTACCTTTTGATTCTGTTATCCTTTTACTGAACAACTTGGCTCCAGGTTGATTAAATACAAGGACATGTTCCATTGTTCTCCTGAATGACCACCAAGAGCTGCACAATTTATTCTTTTACACGCCACTAAAAGGTTTGGTTATTTAGAAAATGTTGGGGTTTCTCACGCTGTTTTCGTTTGAGGATTACGCATTCAACTCATACTGGAATTTCATTTGTAGGTACAGAACATGGTTAGACTTCACGCGTTTTTGGCTTGCTAGTGCCAATTGTATTGAATATGCTTTGCAGACCCCTTATGATATTTTTATAATTAGCTTGTGTGGGAACAAGGTAAAAGGATGAGATTTAAAGTGACGAACCTTTTGTGATACATGGAGAGGTCTAGCTGAAAAATCAGAAGGCCGCTTATCCGACACTTTCGAGACTTCGACAGTAAACAGAGCACAACCTATTTTAAACAATTTAAAGAACAATTTAAAAGCATGCAGCGTCATGGCCACACACGAAGAGACGTTGCATGGCTAATGCGTAGTTCATCTAAAACTTGTCAAGAAATAAAAAATGCGTCAGTTAAAAACTAACAGCATCAGAAGTGAAATTATTCTTGGCGTCTTCGCTTTGTGCGGGTGTTCGTAAACTCTTTCCACCTCTCTCACTCTGCTTAAGTAAATGGTAATTAGAAAAAGACAAGGAGTTTAACAAATTTGTTAGCCTTACGAGTTTACTCTCATGTCAAAGCTACTATAGTCTCCATAAAAGCATAAAAAGTTTCACCTCAAAATTCCGGATTATTGAAAGTACCGGACTATCGGATGCCGAACTAACTGTCTCTTACAGTACCATGATTGTTGTTTCACATAATGCACTGGAACGTGCGATTTACAAATATAAGATAGCTTCCTTTACGTGCCAAGAGAATTCTTCTCAATCTGGAATAAAATGTTCAGTGTTAACATTGTGTCAACAAAATTCTTTTGCGAAATTAGGGGCGCCTTTTCGGGTCGTTGGGCTCATTCACAGCACATTTGTAAAGTGTATCAGATTAATTTAATGAGTTTCAGTAACTGAATATATTCTCAGCTTAGTAAACAAAATTTTTATGAGCGAGACGCACAAGAAGCGGCCTTCCTTCTTCCGTTCCTTCAAATATATTCCTAAATTGATAGACAGTAGAAACTTTTCAGTTGGAAATGAATCTCAATTTATTGTGTTTTGTTCCTAAATATTTATTTCAAAAAACTTCCCTCCGATATATTCTCACTTTTTGCGAAACAAAAACTCAGCAATTAGAAGCAAAATTAATGGGCTTCAATTCAGTGTTTCCTACGTAATCCTCATGGCATTTATTTTATATCCTTGATATACGTGCACGTTTACGGATGTCTCTTCATTTTAAAGTTAGTCATTTGTGTTCCTCAAATTCATTGGAATTTCCTGGGGGATCCCCATTTTACGGATCTTTAAGACCCGTTAAGAAGTTTACTACTCACTTGAGACACGAGCGAACAATGTTACATAATCGGTTTAAATTCGTGCTTAGAAGGATAATACCAGGTCAAGAATTGATTGCTGAACTTAAGAAACATTAACTAGATGTGTACAAGTTCTGAAAATCTCTTAATCGCTAAAAACAAAAACTTTGGGTGCGATTGTTTAAATTCGCGCTATTCTGGTTTCCTTAAACTTCATTCGTTAACATTTGGTTCCCAAATTAAGTGTGATGTGATGATGTACAAGTGAAGTTAGTTGGAAAAATATTATGTACCTCAGTGAAATTAGACCCGACGATTCTACTTTCGCATTTTACGGTTCTTTCAACTTATAAGAAATCGAGTTTATTTCCATGCAATCGACGCTACATACGATTGTATTTCAGGATAACCCATAACAAAAACGTACCTTCAAAACGGTACAAGAACCTTATTAATGGAAATTTGTAAATGGAACTTAAATTTATGTGCTGGAAAATATTAAGGAAACCAAATTTCTGCTTCAATTTTCCACAAAATGATTCATTCAACAATAGTTTTCTATTATCACAAACGTGACATGGAACTCACAATTCCGAAATAACGATTTTTGCTATCAAATACACAAAGTAATCGAAATAAAATTTATACCGATCCATGATCGAAATTGTCAATCAATTTTCTCATTTTTAGGAAATTATTTTTATCGTCTATGAGCACGATAAAAATATATTTTTCCTTTAGTTACAAGAACTCGTCCATACCGTCCATGTTACAACATATACATAAACGATTCGTTTGATTTTGTTTTTCTCATTTCACTTATCCTGTCTTGAGAGAATTCAAGGAGTTTGTATTATGTTTAGAACTTAATCGGGAAAATGATTAAATTCCTGCATGGATAAAACGACCGAGAACTCAACCAGAAATCAATCAAATTTAATTACAATGAGGTGAATTCAAGCGAAATTTCATTAAATTTGACCATAAATAATGTCCTTTGCCCTCCAATTTCTGTTTGTCAAATCGGTTCGTCCTACTGCAAAGGTCATCAATAACATTGCAAAGATCACGAAAACTATTTCGTTGAGTCTTAAATCAACAATTGAGGATGGACACCAAATGGTAAATGGAACAAAAACTAATCAATCCGTCTCTTGCAAGGTTTTCCCTATCCCGGAAAGTGAGCCCGTTGACAAATGAGTAACAGCTTCCCGAGCTTCGAAAAATGCTGCTTTCTATATCTAGTGATACACTCATTATCCTTCCTGAGACAATCTGATGGATAGAAATACTTTTGCATGGATGAATACGGATTACATGAGCTCAATTTTTCTTCTAAATGAACTCAATGACTAAACCATTCACAACAGTATGTTTCGTTTTCAATAGACATTATATGAATGACATTTAGCATAATGACATCCTCGGTCAAAATTGATCTCAAAATCAACATCTTCATGCATGACATGTCTATATTTGGCAATCCTCTTGCATTCAACGTCTAGAGTACCTGAGGAAATAATTCCTTTGATATATTGGAAACATGTCTGATCTTTTGTTTCTTCTTTTGCATAACATGTTTATTACAAAGCCATAAAATACAATCGTCATGATCCCATACAGTCCATATTTGTTGAAAAAACAATATCCGATTGTCATACGTGATTTGAAAGAATGTTCTCCGACGCGATAAAAAAAATGGCTGCGCCATTAGACTAATGAAAAATCTGACGCAATTAGGTATATCTACATGCATTCCAATGCTTCCTGTATATGGTTCAAAAGCTCATATAATGAGCCTGACAAATTACTTTGTAAACTAATTATTCTTCCGAGCACAAATAAATGATTAGACAGTATATAATGTGGGTGTGTTGACGAACAGTCTGTCATTAGTCTCTGAAATAAGCTCGGTGACAGATTTGTTCCAAGATGTATAATACATTTGATGGTGGAAGGAATATTGTTCCCAAATGACAAATAATGAAAAACAAAGAGCCATGACAGTCAAAAAAAAGCATGTTTTCGTATGTCTGTTTCCAATTTGTACAATAAACCTCCGCGTAGAACCGACATTGAGTAAACAGTAGCGCAACATGAAATCGTTAAGCAAAACACATCACAACTTTCATTAGGACAATTCCCAACACTAATAAATTTTCTGTTAGCACTTGCAACTACACACATTGGGGCACAAGATCCAACTTAGTACAAATGTAATCGCCTAATAGCTACAAATGGTCCAAGCTGCCAGCACAGGATTTACCATTGACTCTACATTTGTTCCCATTGACAAATATGACGACAACGACAAGGAAGGCAGTGATATACTTCAAGGATATCATCGAGGTCGACCAGGACATTAACATACAAATATTAAGACTACAAACTTGATACATTATTAAGGGTTTATCCTTTGGTCCCACAACACTAGGATAAGCTGACTGTACCCTTATTGTCAAAGTCATGTCTTGACTTCCGGCCTTTAGATTGAGGTTACATTTTGAGGCTGAAGGCAAAACAACATCAAAATACAAATGTATTTCTGTCGAATGGGGCGTATTATCCTGTTTTGTTTCGTCCAGTGAGAATTAACATCTTGTACTGAACTATGTATCCACTCACCCCAGTGATGAATTTATCCCTTTGAGCCAGCAAGGACGAAATGAGAATGTACGACTTCTTATTTCTTAATATCCATTTAATAAGATTTGGTTTTTCTTAAAAGGAAATCCAGAATCGTCTTTATCACATAGTGTATCCATCTGGTGGTAGATCTACTATAGCAATATCTACACAAATTCACAGTACATGCGCCAACAAGGTCTATTATTTCAACCCTAATTCATATCGCATTCATTTGTTCCTGGTAAATTTCGTTGACAGGTTAATTACCTTTTGCCATACTTCATTGGCAATGGAACTTACACTGCCTATTTGTGCGAAAGCGCTAATGAACGTAAGCGGACTTTGGTGTTGAAATCGATTCCAAATCCCACTCCATTATTTCTACAAATTATTATTTATGAAAAATAAAGCTGCATCCGCTTCTAAATCGACTATCATTGATTGGTGATTCCGTATAGGAGCTAAAATTATATAGAAAAATTACAAACAGAGTACAGATTAGCATTACATCATCTCACCACGTCACCAACGAGCTTACCTTCACCAAAGATGAAGAGGCACGACAGGAATAGCATTCCGAATTATCCCTTATTCGTCGACGTTTTTGAGATTCTTTGTAACCAAACTCCTCCTACACCGTTTGATCATTCGCTCTGCCAGCATCTATTTTTTTCCCGTATGAAATCTGCGCTGGCATGTTAATTGACATTGAAACCTCTATTACATTCCTAACTGTCAGATATAATTTTGAGCCAATTATCAAATCCTCATTTCTCTTCGCCTTTGGGCAAAAGGAATAGCAGCCTCTAACGTGAAAATTATCCGAAAGTAGCCGAAGGCTACGGCTAGTTCGTCATTAGTTTTTAGATTAGTTATCCTAATTCTCAGCCCACTTCTCTTCGCCTTTGATTTGATTTCCACTTCTTAAGAAGTGGTATACACCCGCACCCGTTACTTGGTATTGTTAGGTAAGTTTAACTTACTTATTCTTTAAGTTACTAGTAAGAATATTCATTACGCTAACTATTATAGAGCTAAATAAATAAATAAACATTGCTATAATGACATTAATGTAGGGTGTTATTTTATGCACCTGTGACTCCCACTCATTTCCAATTTCTTGAACGTTAATGCCTACTAGACCATTTGACCAATTGCCACCAAAATTTTACATGGCAACAGGGCGTATCTCTATCTATATACAAAGACTTCCGACCGCTCAGCTCAATTTTGTGTGCGACTTCGCCAACCTCACCTACTAATTTTTGTTTTATAATTATCTGCAATCCCCCAAAGAAAAAACAACAGGGAACAAACCAAGTAAAAGTAAATATAAAAGAACTAAGAACTAGAAAATATATAAGGACAATAGATTATACTTACTAATAAATAGGCAAGGCCAAAGATAGAGAAGAACGGAGAACAAAGAAGACAGTGGTGGACACATTGATGAGTCGAAAATTTGAAATCATTTTGTGGAAAGTTTAATGAATAATTTAAAACTAGTATAAAGTCTTTTCATTTATTTAACTCGTACTTTTTGTGTAGAATCTGAAAAAACTAATATCTCTTCATGGTGAATCATGGTACTCATCAAGAAGTACATCATAAAAAGAATCAAAAAAATGAAATTCCTTTTTAAATATTATATGAAGATCGAAATAAGTGAACGCAAAATATTAACAGAGAGAATTTTCAGCCACAAATTTTGGGAAATGACCTAGTGGAAGGGTAGTGAAAAACCAGAAAAACTATTTTATACTTGAGAGAAGAAATCGAAAACTAGAACATAAGCTCAAACCCAAGATAAGTGTAAAGTGCTACATCCCAACATAAATTAGAGGCGAAAGTCTAAATGAAAGAATCAACCCTGGTGAAAATGGTCAAAATTTGATTTTATCTCAATGGACCAGGCTGTCCTCAAATATGGAATCCCTCAGTTAGAAGCAGAAGAAATCTCGTAATATATGAGCAAAATTGTACGGAACCAAAGAAATGTAAGAGTAATCAAATGTGTGCCTATAGGACGTAGATAAAAGATAACGCATTGCAATGAACAACTTTAAAGGGTTATCCGTCGGGAAAAACAGTATGGAATTTACCAAAACTCAACGAAAAATAATTAAGTTCATCTACCAGTCGTTAAATAAAATCAGTTCCATACATCCAATAATCATTCAAAAACGATCAGGTATCAATATCTTATCCGAAGAGGATGGAAAACTCGATGTAAAATGTGCAAGATGACTTCAAAGCGCAATCTGCAATCTACAGTGGATCTTTGAACCAAATTCCGACAGCCACTGCTGGAAGATAGAAATTCCTGATATTTTATAAAAAGCATATCAAGCAAAGGCAATCATCAGATATGGAAACAAAGAAAACTCTGTAAAACAACGACAAAAATAATACAAGATGTTTAGAATAAATCGTGGACATACTTAACAGAAGGGATGAGCATCAGCACTAACGTAAAACAAACTGTGGCAAAAATGAAATTCCTGGAATTTGCAAAACCGTGCAAGAAAAGGTGCATTGCAATAATCAAAAGTAATTTCAACAGATGCTGAATAAATACCAAGCTTGCCTGGAAGCATGGACAGTCTATTTTCGTTCAGACAGACATGATTAATACCGAAGTAATTCAAACAAAGAGAGCCCTGAAGGAACACAACTTCCAATCATCCATAAAACTTACACATAAATTCAAAGAAGAACTAGGTAAAACGCG
Source organism: Chrysops caecutiens (assembly GCA_963971475.1). Lineage (NCBI taxonomy): Eukaryota > Metazoa > Arthropoda > Insecta > Diptera > Tabanidae > Chrysops > Chrysops caecutiens. Next base: position 35,575,287 of record OZ020569.1, read on the forward strand.
ATTAGAATTGAGATAATCAAAATTCAAGGAAAAGGATCGCATCTCTAACGAAGCGCTGGTGAATTTTGGGTACATATCCACACGAAAGGTTGTATAACATACAACTAGAGACTGTGCACATCCCGCATGATTTCGATCATTATATTGCTACTTACTAACTAATCTTGAATAAAACTGGGAAGAAAAAATAATCATTACTATGCTACTGAGGAGAAACGACATAAATAAATCTACAACTTAAATAAAATCTGTGTACATGAGTGAAAAATAGACTACTGCACACCACAAAAAAGCATGCAGAACCTGGTATGAGTGGCTTCTAGCTAAGAGAACACTATGTAAGAAAAATAGTGTATATAGCAAACCAAATGTCATCAGAGCTAGACGAAGACTTACAGCTACCTTCCCAGTCACTGATCATCAAATCCCACAGGAAAAGCCAGAACGATTTGTGAGAAAGTCTTCAAGGATCAGGCGAAGGGCGTAGTCAAGGTCCGCGAAAGGCTTAGTCAAGGTCGATTTTCTGTGAAAATGTCGGAATACAACTACACAAATAATAAGTTTTTTATTAGTATGTACTTAAATCAATCTCTTTAATCCAAAGGTTATATAGAATAGAAGGGCGGCAGAATAGATAAATGACAAGTTCATTGTTTTACGCCGTTTTTTCATCCCCTGTTCGATGCTGCCGTAGCTCTCACATTTGCTCTGCACTGGACATTTAAGATGTTTTAAATTCGTTGTGATGCGGGCTTTTTCTGATTTGCGTTTTATTCAATTCGGCGCATATTTGCATATTTATTTATTTATCTTTAATTTTTTTCAGTTTTCAATTTAATACCGATTTTTACTTATGTTTGGGCGAATATTTTTATTGTTTCACTTTAGATCCTGATAGTTCTTTTAAAGTTCCTTACAATGACACCCAAATCTACGTCCTAGCTAAATGGGTTTTCACGGTAAACTAATTTATAGTTTTACTCAACGCTTATCAACAACGTTCGCGTATAGGCACGTACAATAGCGCAAAGACGTCAAAACCATCGCCATACAATAAATACGTACAAAAATGCTCTATCCACTGTGACCTCAATAGTTTTTATCGCATTATAGTCTCGTAGTTATTAGCGATTGAAATATGACGGTATTTTGAAACACAAGATTGTTTGACTGGCTACCTATGTACATACTTAACGAGAGGAAATGCGTTTTGACGTCAAAAAACCAGAAAAATAACTAGATTCAAGTCATACATACATATATGAGTATCATTTGAACATCCACCAACAAGCTCTCTGAATATATGTTTTAAACTAAACGAACATATGGTTAGGTTTTTATGGACGTTTTTACCTAATATTAAGATAACAATTAGCATTATCTGCTTACTCATAGAAACCAATTAAGAACACAGCTAAGAACTTAGATAAAGTTATCTAAGGATAGCTGGCGGTAACAAATAGCAATTATTCATGTTAGATTAAGATTATTATAACTTTAATTCTCTGAATAAATGTTTCAAACTCCATCAACAAGCTAGATTAAAAATTGTTAAGTATAAAGTAAAAATGAGAATAAGTGTTTGACAGAATGTATGTAGTTTATAATGCATTGGTTGCACACACTCATGGAAGGAATAAATTATAGAATGTACTTTTATTTTCATAAGATATACATACCTACTGACACTCGCAAGTTAGTAAATCGCGGAAAATATCTGTAATACTTTCAATCCCAAGTACATACATATATAACGTGCGTATTACATATGGTGATAAAGCCAAACTTTATTAATTCGCGATGTTCGAAATGGGAAAGTAGATATATTTATTTGCACGAAAAGAATATTGTTATAATACAATAGCTGACTGCTGAATTGCAGCGAATGGATGTAGATAATCTTTGAATTGGAACTAAAATGATAGTAAGTTTTATTTACTACGAGTTCCTGAGAAAGTCCTCAAAACTATTAACGACCATAAATGTTTTTGGACATCCAGTGAATGGGAATGTGCTTATAACATGCAAATATATGTACCTACATGTGAATCAAATCTCAACCTCAAAGTATTCTTGTAGCAAGGTTTCATATGAATCAAATCTTAAAGCAAGTAAATTTTAAAAGAATGGTATCCTAAACCTTGCACTTGTCAATATTACCTGGCGAGATTGATTTATATATGTATTTGAGACTATAGCATACTGTTAAGTACGTTTGTCTTTCTGTGTATATAGACTTCTATAGAGACGGGAGACGGGAATAGCACAAGTAAATGTATGTTAACTTTACTGTAAGCTATACGAACTTCAATATTATTATTTGTGTTCCCAAAATGAACTGATGTGGAAGACCAAACGAAACAATGAGATGAGCAAGAGGAAGACGCGTTACAGTATCTGTGGAAAACTTGATATAATGCCACATCATTTTGTGGAAAACAATTTGACTTGATCCACAAATATATACAGATGGAGATGTGCTTAAGGCTCTCTATGCCGATATTTGAATCGAGAACATCCTTAACAGGCATGGAAATATATCAAAATGCTGTAAGCAATTGTAATTCTCTACGTTTCCTTGGAAAACCAAGAATATACTCTTCGTTTTTCGAGGACATCCGACAAGAAATCCTGAAAAGCAGCGATAGGAGTGGCTTTGATTGCAGAGTGTGACGCAGCTGCTAAATAACTTGAAGTAGTAGGTACTTTGAAAATTCACAACGAGCAGGCAGTGTCAATATATCAGAATAGTAGCGATAATGCTCAATTGCATTGCTTTGGTAATGCATGTCTGCGTATATGGGGACATACATTTCATGATTTTATTGTGCACTGTTTTGATCAAGCTCAATTTGCTATTTTCATGATTTGTGTTCTATATTGCTGCAAATGTATGCAAATACAATTTATTGACTGTGAATACCGCGAAATTTATATTTGAAAATATGAAATATTTTCCCGGAAGAGTAAGAAACACTTCAATATCATTTCGACAAAGTGATGCAATATCTGTAGCAAATCGTTATATAGAGCAGTACATCTTTCGATCTGCGTTTCGCGCCAATGTACATACATAAGAATACAGACTGAAAGTTTTGAACAGAACATTAAGTCTGTTTATACTGTATTATACTGTTCTTTTCTCAGTCAACTACATATCTCATCTTTTCAACAGCCATTTGACAAAATCTCCCGTATATGTCTCAGTTTACAAACAGTATAACTATGGTAATGTATTGAATTCTACTATATAGAAGTGTACATATAGAATTCAATATGACTTGATTCAATATGAGGCATAATTTAACAAGTTTACCGCTTTTTCAAGTTTCTTAGCGAATGGAATTTGTACCAGCAGCTAGAGGCAAATGTCTTGCAATTTTGATGAAAGCATGATTGATGAAATGCATTAATTGAGACAAGTAGAGTCTCTTGACAAATTTAGGATCTATTCCCTCAGTTAAGTGTATCCTTGAACAAATTTTTCCTCAGCCAAATGTAAGTATATATTATATTTTCATATGTTTCCAAGACCCAACAGCACTCCATGACGATCTCATCGCAGCGGATTCGTGGATAGATTAAATTTTCCAACTATTTATATACATGCCGATGTATACCATAATTTTTCCTTATAAAATGAAGAGTACTTGCCCTTTGTGTATTCTTAATCAAATTTCCGTTGGAAATGGAGACATCCTTTTTAAAATTGTCATTTATTAATAAACTCTTTTAGAGCTTTTCTTATCATAGAGCTTCGTCGTTTGTACCTTTGTCGTCCATTGCGCGTTTTTTCCATTCTCATGTTTTACTTCTTTGTCGCTATCATGCTGTTAAGTTAATTTTTCTATTAGCCTTTTCTTTATTTAGTTATTTTCTATGAAGAATGTGCTTGGGGAAAAGCTTAAAATATCAAAACTGACAAAATAAAGTATGATAGATAGGTCCATCTCAAACAGCGCTAAAAAGAAACAGGCTATCCTAAGACAAACATTGAGGGATGTCCCTCTGCCTTCCAAGAAGACTTAAAAATAAAGTTCGAAGTTTGGGGTTGTTGCGATAATGATTACCTTCTAATAAGGTAAGATTATAACGTTGTAAATTGAATTTATTTTTCAATCGACAGGTATAAAATTTCCTTTCTAATCCCCAATGATGAACGAAAAACGTGGCATTTGGAACATGTTATTCAGAATTTTTTCTTCAAAAGAATATGCTAGGGAAATGGTGAGAACATGAAAAAGTTGACATTTTCTCGTATGAAATATAGCCCGGAAGATGTCAAGAAATACGATAATCTGATAAGACATTAAGTGCTTTTCAATTAATGATTGATTGCATTCCTGGAAAATATATTGGACTAGCATACTCTGGGGAATTCTAAAGAAGGTACTGACTCTTCAGTTTTAAAAACCATTTCCAACGTGAAAGTATCATTTTAATCAAGATATAAATCTTCGAAAGTTTAGTTTGAGTAAACATTTAGAAATTTATTTGTCTTTTGAAATCTCATGTAGACATTGACCGACACTGACTGATAACTTGCAACTTTCTCTACAGCGTGGGATATCTTAACTGGAAAACATGCAAACTTAGTTTTTCTTAGTGAGTATAATAATCTATATACATATCTTCGGTTTTCCACAATAATTTCAGGTTATGTAGTTCTATTTTATAAAATAACCTAAAAAATCTGAATATTTGTTCTTGTCACCCCATTTGATCTAGTGAAGTCTGGAATTCCAACGAATTTATGGTAAACCACTTCTATTTTATTATTAATAAAACTACCCTTAAATATTTCCATTATATAAAGGGTATGACAGTCAGGATATAATTTTCTTCCAACATTTCTTGTATGGAGGCATTGGGTATAATCCCATTTGGATGCCCACTGGACTATTTCGTTTTTTATAACCTTTCGTGAAGAGATTTCCATAAAACTGCGGAATTTCAGGAAATTGAATTTGTCAGGACAGTCGAATCGGTTTCACTATTGGATGTAACAACTTTCTCTTCGAATAAAATTAATACATTTTGCTGTGAAGCCTGTTTAAATGTAATTTATCTTATAACATCCGACTCGATTCACAAGAAGAGAATATTGTCGCCAACGCAGTTTGCTTAAACATGTTGACTGAAGTATCTTGATTAAATACATTCGCTAATACATTAAAATGTTATTGTCGCACCCTCATACCTAAAACTGGGTGTGCATTTTCCAGAAAACTTGCACATGACAGCCTAATTGGTGTAGCGCGATTTTGCGATTAATCAAGTTTTGGGGTGTGACAAACTTGAAATGACGAAATCGTCCATGTAGTAGTGACATAAGTCAACGGGAAAAGACACACATGTATGAATATTTCTGTGACAAAATTAGACGCCAAAATAAGAAATGAAGAAGTGCTTAACGACCAAATATGCCACCATCCTCACTTCGATACTCACTGCAAATGAAGTAGCCAATTCATAAAAACGGCTCTGATGCCATTAATCACCCTGAGAATTGACCCCAGAAAAGGGTTAGACCAACCCAACGAACGCTAAATGTTCTGTGTATCTTTTAAGCTTCTGTTAATATGCTTATGGTCGCGTTCTGCTAACCATATCATGCAAAACTTTCTGTTGCTCAATATTCATCCTTCTCATTAAATATCACTCAAACTAGAAAATAAATCCACCCATATCATAATGCCATAACAATTCATCAAAATTTTGATTTCTTTTGTTCCCTAACAACCTCAGAAACTCCTTTTAATGCGCCGCGCCATTTTTTGTATAGAAAAATGCTTTGAACGACAGTTCGATAAATGGTTAGAGCTTCTCTCTTGACCAGTTGGTGGTATAACATTAATTAATTAAGATATATAAGGGAAATCCACTTTGCAAGTGATTAGCACGGAGCCGAGCTATTTTAGCGACGCCATAAATTCTACGAATAACCATTCAAAGCACGGACAAGTTTATTCCCAACCGGTTGCTCTCTACTTTGGTTGTCCTTGTTTGTCCTTGCAGTTTTTACGACTCAAGCCAATCGCGGCAGGCTGTTTTATCCACTTGACTTCTGTTCCTGTCATTGAGTTATTAAAATAATTTAAAAATCCAAGAATTATTTTAGGAAGAAATTTATTGAAGGAGGTAAATTAATTAGTAGCTTATAAAAAAGTCGATTCTTTGACATTAAGGGATTAAAATTGAGTGTTGTCGGGACTTCGAAGGTATTAATGACGTCTGACTCCTTCAATATCAGCATGATGATAATCTGTGATATCGAAACCTTGCTCCCAACTTGAAGAAACTATGCACTTTTGTTTGAAAAGTTCCAAACTTTAATTACTTTTGTTATGAAACTATACCAGCGACAACATTTTAATTTATTTTGAATGCTTGTTGACAGCGTAGTGAACCCTACCGGAGGAAAAAACTTGGTAACTTACAACTATTGTTATCACTCGAGCGGAAGCTCATTGTACTTCTTGCAACTTGCTTGTGTTTTTAAGCCGATATATACCCACAATTATGATCTGCTTCTAGGTTAGGTTAGGTTAGATTAACAGGGTGGAGTGATCACCCAATTGTGCGACCCACCCTTACTTGGTGGCCAGGGGACCCATTGTGATTCCCTTTTAATGTTGTAATCCCCTTCCTCTCTTATTACTTTATCATTTTATCCTATGTCCTGAGACATTTCTACACTTTGGCAAAGTTCCTCAATAGTTGATTATCCGTATGCACGCTATCTCCTCCAAACCTCTGAAGGATATCCTCCCAAATATTCACCTCCTACTTTCGGCTAATACTGGGCAGCAGCACAATAGATGTTCCTCTGTCTCCTCTTCCTAGTCGCACTCCTTACAGAGACTGTTGTTTGTGAGCCCCCACCTTTGGAGGTTTCTCCCGACCGGAGAGTGTCCTGTAATGACCATTATGATGGTACGGACCGAGCTCTTTGTTGCCCGCCGTTCTTGTCTCATCAATTCTGGGCCACAATTGCCTCGAGTTGAAACAGTCACCTCTGTTGCTCCTTCTCTTGTTGTGTTGTTCCCGAATTATCCTGTCGATGGTCTCTTTCAACAACGTCATCTGTGGCTTTGTGGAGTTAGCTTCTTCAGCACTGTGAATTTTGGTTCCGATCCTTGCCAGTTTATCCGCCCGTAGATTCTCTTCCACATCGCTGTGTGCGGGCACTCAGCAGAGGCTGACTTTGTCTCGGGTCCAGGATAGTGCTTCTCGGCAACTCATCACCGCCTTTGACTTGATTGTCTTAGGTTCCAGTGTTCTAAGAGCCGCCTGGCTGTCGCTGTAGATTGTGACCTTCTGAAATTCTTCGTCGGTCAGCTGCTTTATTCTTGCTGATCTCTCTATCGCGTTAATTTCCTTTGCAGTATACTACAGTCTTAATTGAGTCTGTGTGACTCCTCGACTTCCACTATCTTCGAGCATATGCCGACTTCAGTCTCCATTTCTGTTCAGAATGGAACCTTTGTCCCACTCCTCTCTGGCTGGGATACTGATCTCTAACTCCTCCTCAAACCATTGCCTTGCTACCATGTAGTCCGTGCGCTGTTTTTAGGTTCCTCTTTGTTTATGACTTGTTTGTATTATTGATGTGAAACATCTTTACTCGCGACCAGACGAAAATCTGGGACTAGAGTGAAATTTTCGGCACGTAATGTTCGGCCTGTCACACTTCCTACCATCGTGGAGGTGATAATTCCTGATAGTCGGAAGACACCAACAACACAAGAACAGTGAGTCCTACGCTTGAACGGCGATTGTTAAGAGATAGAAAAGGACGATAGCGAATCGTTCACTCCAATAGGTAACGTCAATAATCTCGCTCTCATGGTCAAGATTGATAATTTTCGTTCGTAGCGAATTGTTCTTTCGAATACATAGCGTCGCTCATTTCCCTCTCATGTTTAAGAGCGATAATGTGCGCTGATTTCAAATCGTTTGGCTTGAACACATATCGTGACCCGTTACTCTCTTAACTCTTATGTAATTCGAAAGAACGAATCGCTATTGTCCTTTTTGATCAGGAGAGGGATTTTCCCTCTGGGTCAGGAGAGCGAGATGAGTGACACCAAGTTTTCACGAGCACGTTTCGCTATCGTCCTGTTACATTTTTTACCGTTTGGCCAGATTTAGCTGATTTCTACGATTTTAGCGGAATTTATGGTTTATCAGATTATTTCGCAGAAAAGAAAAATTTGACAGATTTTAGCATAATCAAATAAAACTTCGTCAGAAAAATGCCAGCATTCTGCCTTTACTATCGTTTTGTTTTGAAAATCGCGTGTACCTATTAGTAAAATATTTGAGCAAATGCAATTTCGTGATCTGTAAAGTGTTGTTTAGGAATAATTCGCAATTTTGATCAATATAGTTTCAAAAACTTCCCAATTCTGTACATGAGCCTGACATAAAAACAATTGACACCGAATACAGAGACCTAAAAGTGGACAGACCAGTGAGCGATTTGCTAGAATTGGGAGGAAGTTCTGGTAGCACGGCAATGGGCACTTAAACATTCTGGAGTCACATATCCAATGCGGGTTGTGAGCGAATAAATGAATAACATCAAAACCGACCTACTGAACAAATTTAAGAATGAGCACGTTTCGTCAATGCTCCATGTCAAACAAGCAATAAAAAACCAGAATGGGTGCGTAAATTTCACGCCTTCAAAACATATGATTAAGATGACCCAAAACTCGACACTTCTATATAAAAATACTGACACACCAGACAAAGATGATACTTAAAATTAAGAGAAAGTATGAAAATTATTGTCGGAAAGTATCAAAAAGTTTGCAATTTAGCCGATTTTACCCGAACATATAGTATAAAGTTTGTCCAATAATCACAGAACTTACCACTTCTTACTGAAAAGCAAGAAGGCTCTGCTTCCCAAAAGAAACCAATGTAACAAGCATTGAATATTTTCTTTAGTCTTTGGATCATTCCTTTCGAGGGTGAGAGTATTTTGAGCTTCTTAATTTAAATTAAAAATTTAGTTCTCGTATTTTAAAAACAACCAATTTTATTGTTATCTAAGTTGTTCGCTCATGGAACTAAGATGAAATACACAAGATTCGACAAGATTCTGTGCTGCAAGCTCAAAGTGATGAAAACACTCCGGGAATGCGGGAAGAAGCATTCTAGAGAGTACAAACGAGTCGAAATTACTTAGTAAAGAAGCTCGTGGAGCGGAAAGTTAACGATAATGTAAAGCGCTTAAAGTAGCAACGATCAACAATATAAAAGCACCATTAACTAGCACGTCGTCTTTTCTCCCATCTACCACCGCAACTTCTAGTAAAGTAATTGAAGTTGAACAATTGACTGCTCAAAGAGCAGCAACGGCAGAGCGAGTGCGATAACACAGACGGAAAGTCGCACAAGCTAATATCAATAAAAATGGAGCTGAAAATGTGTCGGCAATACAGAAAGAAATTGAGAATGCTGCAGAAAATGCAGTTTTGTAGCGTATAAAAGGAGAGTGTCTAAAGAACTATGTACGAGAAACAAATAAAATCTGTCAGGAAGCATTTACTTCAAAAGGCATACAACGATACTCATTAGCTATATCGACATAATCTCCTATGATAATAAATATTTCTGAAACTTCCTCCAGCCCGAATTTCGAAATTCTGTAACGTTGCTACCCACTGCGCTCAGTTACCCCGAATGACTCTAAGTATACATAAAAACAACTTGACGTGTGTAAATTTTAAAATAAAGGTCTAAATAGAAGTGATCTTCAGTGTTTTCCTTTGCTATAAAACTATAAAATAAAACACGGATCGTTAGAGCCAGCGCTCGGCTTGGGTATTTGAGAGCGATCACGTCCAGTAGATATTAGAACAGTTTTATTTTAGAACAGTATCATTGAGTACTTTACAATTAATTCATTTTCACTATTTCAGACTTCTCATTATGGTAACGTAAGGTAAGCAAGGAGTTTTTAATTGTTGAATTTCACCTTACACCCCATTGCTGTCACAAGAAATTCTGTCAACCATGAGATCTCTACAAATACATAATTATTCCACAAAAACATAATTACTCAACATAAGCAATTTCCTGCAGGAAAGTATTGACTGACTGTTTTTTTGTTGTAAATGAGATATAACTAATAATCTTATATGAAGAATTGATTTCGATGAAACTTAGACATCAGGCAGCTTTGACTCACTATGCAAAAGATTTGAATCATGTTGACATTACCACCCAGGGAAAGCATGGATAAACGAACAAAAAAAAGTAAATTTGCTGCTTACAATCAGCTTCAGAGAAAAATACCTTCCCTTTATAGACGACGTTTTATCGCATTCTTTCTACGCCAATTTGACTAGATAGCTTTGACATCTTCGTCACCTTAAGTATCCTTTACCCAGGCTACTGTTTTAGTATAAAAAGCGCTTTCATCTTCCAAGAAACTCAAGCATTCACGTGTCCTTAAGAACATATCCTTTTCGCAGGATATCAAATATACATGAAATTTCTTTACATAAGGCATTTCCTATCAAAAAACATGTTCGAATGAATATGATTCCATTTGACTTTGTCAACACAGACTCAAGTGTAGTAAAATATTGAAAATGTTTAATATATGACGATCCTTCGATTCTGATGTAGTCAATAACAAAACAAAGTAGAGAGTATAGAGCAACGATACCTATTTATTCAGGATTGAGTCGTGGCACAGATGAAGAAAGGTTCAGTGAAATACTATATGTTTGCGTATTCGTTTCAGATATTTTTACTTCTTAATGAAATAGATTCCTTTTCTTTATTCATCTTAGCTTCCAGTCATTTATTGAAAGTGACTATAGCCATGTGATAGCTTTACTGGTTTCTACTCTGGAGTTATATGACGTTCCAACGTAATATTTCCTGTTATTATCAACATATGTGTGCGTGATAAGCGTCTTGAGTTTAGGGAGCATTTCAAAAAATTGTCCATGTGTTTTCGGATAAATATAAAACAAAAGTGTTTTCAGCACCAGCGGCTACGTGAAGGGCATTCAAGTTTATATATTATACACTGCTTTCGACCCGTAACAACACACGCGTATAACGAATGTTATTTTAATTTTATTTCATTCCTTTAATTCACAACTGTTATATCCCGGGCCCATTGAAGTCTTAACTGCGTTGTTTTTATGAAAAACTTCGAGAAAAGATTGAGTTTAGCATGAACTTACGATATTAGTGTTTCAATGATTTCAAATACCTCTGCAGAATCGAAGATAAAAAAGGAAGGTATGTAGAGTAAATTAAATTATTTGTGGATTATTTATTTAGGGCTATTTTTTGACCCAATTAGTTTAGGGAACTATAATTTTTAAATAGTATGGTATGTACTCATTAAGATACTAGAAACTAGTAGTTCTCAGGTCTGCCATCGATGCTACAGATGGAGTGATGAACATGCCTACATAAGGAGAGGGTAAAATGAAAAGGTGAGGACAGTCTTCTGAAAGGTTAGAGTTAGTGCAGTCTGATTTAGCGCCATTAACATTGATAAAATTTGATTTTGAAAACTACACTGAAATCAAATGAGACTATTTTGAAACCAATTTTGTTTGGGCTTTCATGATAAGTAGTTGGAATGCTTGATGCCAAAGTGTTTTTTAATTATCCAATATAATTATTTAGGATTATTTAGTATATAATATATGAATACTCACTGGGAGATGTAACCCCTTAAAAAATGTAACAAGAGCAGTTAGCAATCCATACCCAGGAAGCGACACTCATCTGGCTGAGTGTGACGCTCCGAAAGTAAACCCCACATACTAGGTATGCAGCTGAGCAACAATCGGTCTGCAGTGCAGATTCTGCACTGATCATTCACGTTTTAGCAATTCTTTTCGGTGTCGGTACCTATCATTCTGACCGGTACAGGTAGAACTAGTTTCCAGAATTCCACTTACTGTGGATGCTGTATGTATTGTGAGCTGTAAATGAGAACGCACGGAAGCAATACCAAAGTTTGACGATCCAGTTGAATTTAATTCGGTTTATCCACACAGATTTTAGAAATCATAAGATGTCATGTAAAGAATGTACTTTTGTCAAACAGGAGTTTTCTAAGGTTACTTTACTTTCAATCATATTTGAAGGGTTGATTTTGTTACAAAGCACACTGTTTGGCAACTACACGAACTAGTGTGGTAAAAAATTAAAAGAATTTCAAAATGTTGTTTGAATCATCCCCATCGGTAGCTGTGAATGAAAGGCATTTTGCTACGGAATGAAAGCTCTAAAATACATATGCATGTATCATGTATGGTATAAAAAAGAACACTGGGCAAACTACGCCAGGTTTACGTTCAAATGGTTACCGATAAAGTGTTTTATGAAATGTCGAAGGAAAAGGTTCATTAGTTGAAATGATAAATTAAACGTAAACATTGATCACGCAAAAAGAAATAGAGATTTTTGATCGACACAACGGCAGACTGTACGAGTATGCAGACAAGGACAATATTAACCAAACTGATGCTAAACCGATGCGGACAAGGACAACATTAACAAATCCGACCGAGAAGGATTTAACATAGTTGGAAAGCTTTCAATAGATTTAGATTCAAAATTCAATAGATGGATATAGCTCAACATAAACTTATTATTTGACATTTCAAACTTGTCTTAGAAGGAGCGAGTACTTAATTTCGTTGAAAATTGTCTGCTTGCCGTGAGAATGACGAATCCAAAGGAGCATTTCCGACATATATTAGGTACACCTTTACTTCCTCAAAGAAAAATTGCTGTGCAGACACAATAAAAGTTATGCGATGTGTAGGGTCAAGAAGCCATGAAATAACCGCTGTGGCAATACCGGTTTTCCAAATTTCGGTCTAAGGATTTTGACGTTCGTTCGAAGTTGACCAGGACAAAATAAATGTATTAATCAACTCTAACCAGCATTTGACTACGTAGAAGATGTCAGAGAATGTTATGATATTGAAATTGAACGTTGAAACACATGAGCTCAAGAGCTCAAAGAAATTCATCTTGCTAAGCATGTGGACACCGTCGATTTTCTTTGAATGCTTTAGAACAATGACTCGTTCCTAAAATGTTTGATAACATGCGATGAAAAATGGATCATCTGTATAACAACGTACAAAGAAAATGATCATGGACTAAGCGTGATAAACCTGCCATCACTTCATAGCCACATATTGACCAAAAGAGGATTATGCTGTCAATATAAAATTCAAATTTCTCCAAATCCAATGAGCAAATTTTTCTGTGGCTGCTCGTTGCCAAGCGTCCGACTCATTGTGGTTTTATTACCTGAAAAAATTAATTAGTAAAATAGCATTTATTGTAGCTGATATGAATCGACATTAAATGTTATGAACCTTTGTGTTGTCAAAATTTATATTATTTAGCAAATTGAATATTTTATCACAGCTTTAAATTGGGTTTGAATAGACGTATATAACAATTCTCGACCCAAATAGACTTAGAAACCAATTTTTTCCAACACGTAAATGTTTTTAAGGTACTCACCTTAAGGACTGCCTCACAAAAGCTTCTTTGGGCACTTTTCTGAAAACATAAACGAAAAAACACTAATAAGCAAGGGAGGGCATTAATTATCGAATTTATTTCTGAATTTTCCGATGACAAATAACCAATTATAATAATGGTCTATTTGCCGTCTGAAAAGTCATAAAGCACAAAGTCAGATGTACATACCTAATTAAATGAATCAATGAAATAATGTCTAGTCGAAAAAACACAGTTCCTGATGATTTCCGTCTAATTATATGAAATTGAATCAATTCAGGCAAAACATTACGTATCAAAATTAGTTGGGGGTGGCCGAATCAAAGGGTTAAATATCATTTAGAAAGTTGATTCATACAAAAGCTGAGTAAAAATATTAGTTGCATGTTTCCGTTTTCCATTTTCCTTTCCGCTTTTCTGGACAGCCATTGGTACTGTTCAATTCATGTGCTGGTTGATCATTTGGTTTTGAATGTGATGAACTGCTCTGTACTGCTTATGCTGTGGTGGTTTTGATGGAAATAGAAACTTTGCTATAACCACTATCAGTGGCAGCATCATCATCACCATCATTATGGAACTCATCAATCAATCAAAGCAGAGTGTGTTAGTGTCGACATGAGGTTATAGTTTGGGTTAGGTACTTCTAGTTTATATTCTACGTACAACTAAAGGCCACAAGGAATTTCATTGCTACTCCATTAATGGCTCTATTTAGAGATGTATTTTTCCTGTATTTGGTGAATTTGATGCGTCGTGTTCCGCTGAGATATGGCCTCCGATGGTAGAACTGAACTTCGGAAATTTCGTTTCCAGTTACCTATCTGGTTGATTCAGGTACAATCGACGGTTTCCAGATGTGTTTTCCAGTGATTTGCAGCACATGCCGATCCATTGCCATATGAATTCATCAATATTTTCTGTTCAACTCAGCAGAATGTTTTGGCCTTACTGTTTTTATCTTTTCTATATGGCTCTAGTGGGAGCTTTTCGGTGCATAGTTGCTGAGAGGCATGGTGAATGAGTTATTATTGATAGCCTCGTGCATTGGAAATATTTTGGCACCTTTCCTATCAGCAACTTGCAGGCTGCAACGACCCGTCGACTGAGGCTTAGCTTTCCAACTGTGTATGGTTACGCAGAAATATCTTATATAGAGTCGGATTTATTATCGTGTATATGGATATTTCTGGATGCAATACAGCCTTTTATTGTAATTGGTGGAAGCAGTTTTTGTCACTTACTTATTTTGAACTATTTCAATCCTTTATTTCGGATATCTACCCGATGAAACTGGAAATTAAGCAGTATTTTTTGTATTGGGTGTTAAAACTAGTTTTCTGTCCTTGATAGTCGGACCATAATGAAATGGATTAGGGATTAAATTTATTTTAATTAAAAATTTGAAAAGTTTATCATAAAACTCGGTGCGAACAGATTTTGCATTCAAACGTGCCGTGAATACAGAAACTTTATACGAACAAACTGTAGATACAAGTATGTAAAGAAAGAGTAAACTAGTCGCATATTGTGTTTTGTACCAAGAGAATATACAAAAGCTTTTAACCACAGAAGCACCAAAACTCTTTTACACAGTAACCATATGATACCTATAGGCTAAGGCTAGTTGAATGATATGATAATATTTGAACAAAACCCCATTGAAAATTTTCTCAACATAGTTCTATTGTTGTTCAAAATCTGGTAGAACATTTTGCATGTAGTGTAGAAAATATACAAGAGCGACTCTCATCAGGCTAATGAAAATAAATTTTTACGGAAAATTCAACTAACTGGATAAGATATCGTTTCATCTCCACCTAGACCCTTATCACATAGCCAATCTGCTTTTAATGAGCGTCAGACTTACAAAACTTGCTTTTACAATTTGAACACAAGTCGCACACCATTAGACCAGGGTTTTCTCACCTTTTTGTAGTAACGGACCACTAGCAACATTTAAAAATTCTGTCGGACCCCTTCCAATCTTAATTGTAGGTATTATCTAAAGTACAAACCAAAGATAGTTGCTGCTGCTTCCATTTGATAAGCACACAAAATTTAGGAATTGTCTTACAAAACGCAAGGCGCATCTTTCATCTTTCGCTTGCAATCGGTTACGAGTTTTAGTTCCAATGACCGCTCGTGCTGAAAATCCTGATTTACAGAGATATGTCTCGGTAAACCGAATTAAAATAGACATTGCTTGTTTTACAAGGAGACGTGGCGTTTTTCCTAAACTAAATATATGCTACACTATAAATTTCAAACATCCTTAGCATCAATTCTGCACGTAATACTTTCTTCGATCTCATCTTCATCAAGCCATCAGTCTCCATTAAGCCATCAATAATAAATTTATATGTAATAACTTTGTAAATATCTAAGTTTAAGTTAATTTTTCAATATCACAACACTTATTTTGAACAATGTTCAATAGACAAAACTGATTTAAAAATAATCATTTTAAGGAATATGGAATTCAATTTCATGTGAAACAACATTAGATTTTAGTCGCGTTCCTTTCGCATTGCTCATGACGAATGGAACGCACAATAGTATATTGTTCACCATGGGAGAAAAATACAACATATTTATCGAGTGTAAATTGCTGAACACGAGTGAAATGTTGTATTTGTTCTCCTGAGGTGAACATACAAACTTTTCACACACACAACTGTCCATAATTCCACTTTTTGGCTCGTTATCGAGGATCACAGTAGTGTGTTTTTCCATCGACAAACGTGAGTGTCATCGGCCTCGCCACCTCGGCTCGTGAGACAATTTACACTGGATGGAAATGCTCTTTGCTCTCTTGGCGAGTGAATTTACTATTTCCACATTTACGCGTTGAAAATAATCATTTTGCCCGATGGAAAAATCCACTACTTTGAACCTCGATAACGAGGTGAAAAGTGGAGTTTTCGATCGGGATGTGAGAAAAAATGTAATTATCAAAGGCTAGCTAACCTGTTGATATTTTCACATTTGTCATTTATAATTTCAATTTTTCAAAAATTAAATTAAGTTGACAGATTTCTCATTGTTAAATCGTCAGTTCTAAAACATATGAAAACAAAAATACAGTCATGCTTAAAATTTTTTTCGTGAGCAGTGCTTTTGCTCACATTTTAAAACGTGTGCAGGATTACACAGAAATTGTTGAAATTGTTGTTATTCCATGAATAAAAGTTGATCTGCTCATAAGCAGCGCAGCGAAAGGAACGCGACTTTTGTATCGACCAAGCTTAGTTCTCCACCTTTTTTCGAATGCACGTCGAAAACATTTGATTTCTCGTACTTGAGAAGTGCATTCGATTCCTCGTACTTGAGAACCATGATATTCGTATTTCCAGAAAACAGCTGCATTCACATATAAAATGCTATAAGTGCGTAACATCTTCTGACAATTTTCCTTTTTCAATATCTAAAACAACCTGCTGCTTTATGCTGAATACAAAAACAATAAAGATTGACCAGTTCTGTTGCAGTGAATATATTTTTAGATCACTGATACAAAATGACAAATAATGTTCATCATTAGATTTATCTACTATATTATGGAGTCTAATATCCTTCAATGAAGTTGATTTGCCAAATTGGAAAGTTATACCGATTCTGTCAAACAAACGACAAGAGAAATTAAGAAACATAACAAGGACACATGAGCATTCACAGAAAATGTAAAGAAACTCAATAATTGGATAAAAATATAGGTATTTCAAAGATCATGTCACTTTAGTTAGAGATTTGGCAAGTAAACACGATGGTCCACTTTGAATTCCATTAAACCTTAAAATAGGAAAATCCTCAACCAGAGGACTTTTAGAAAAGGCTGTGACATTTTGCGAGTAAGAACCGCAAAATGGTGGTAAACAAGCAACAGTTTCTGCAAGCATCTGTCACTCAAAACCACCAAAGAAACTTTTCAGCCAGATATTGTCCGCCAAGTTACTATTCTCGTTGCAGAATGGTTTGGAAAGCATTTTGAGATATGTCAATTGGAGAAACTGACTGTAGACCTGCCTAAATAAATTCGCATTTTTGTTGCAATGTCTATCATGCTCATTAGATTCACCTTCGAATATTACAATGTTTCGGAGGTTATCGTAAACTAACTAACTAACTTAAAATTTCTCAAGAACCTACAGAAAATAGTCTGATTAAGAATTATTATCTTCTCACGGAGTATTCCAAAGTTAGTAGAAAAACAAAGAAACAATATCGTTCAAAACTATACATATTCGATAAAAGTATGTATTATATGATCTTTTCTCGGTGAGTTCTAATGTTTATTTATAATCTCTCCCTTTAAAGTTCTGGATTATTTGGAAAGACAATTACTGGCGCAACCAAAAATCAAAGATGCTTTGTCTTAAGTCATAAAAACTAGTGGCACACAATTTTCATCTATTGAAAATTGTTTAGTGTAAGCTAAAAACCCAAACTTCGACAAACTTCTGAAAATTTATAACCACCAAGAGTGGAACTTAACAATTCTACCCTCGCAGAGTGCAAGGAACATTAAATGGGTCACCACCGCAGTTCAACGCCGCCACTCGCCATAAAATATTTAATAAAATTATTGAACTGCCCTAGAATTCTGGTAATAGCGCTAAAAGTAGAATTCCAAGAATAATCCATTTTCACACTTTAAAATGATAAATTTTTAATGTCACTCTCTCGAGGGCGTGAGAACTACCGCAATACAAATGCACTGGCATATTATCTACGAAAATCACAGAAAATTGTGAAAATCAATCAAAATTCATAAAAAAGTAATTCACCCTCCAGAGTTCAACCTTGGAGCACGTGAAATATTCCATGCCACCCTGACTGCCGGTGGGAGAGACATGTAGCGCAACTATTGCATAAAATGCCACAAGTGTGAATTATTGCATTCAATTTGAATAATGAAGAGTTATGGCAGTTAATTGATTTAGACCGTAATGGGACTTCTGCAAAAAGGCGTAGCTACCATGAGCAGGGGTAGTTCTGCACATTTTGCGGTTAGGGAATTGGAAGGAGGGAATGATAACTTTTATGGTCTTATTTTACTACATCTGGTGTTATTCAGACGAGTGCTGCTGCTTTTAATGGTTTAGTTTTTGCGGTTTCACATTTTAAAGCACTTTAACGGAGCTGTTCTGGTTTCCATGGACTGGGCCTTTGCAGACTATTAATTAAACTACAAGTTCTCAATTGGATGCAAAATACGTGTAGGTACATTAGGTGCAACTCATTTCAGATTTCTCAAAATATATTGAATATTTGATGATGAAAAATGAGCTGGCGAAAGCACGCCACTAATCAGGTCAATTTTTAGCAAGGTCCTTATTTTCTTTATATAGTTCCTCAGAACTATTTGTACTTCAGTAATATACCTTATAAATGCAAACATTGTCAAGGCGAAAGAATCATTTTGATTTCATCAGATCCTGTGAAACTTCAAGTAACACTACCATGGCCTCGGGCTGCAGAACTAAAGGATAGCAAAGACGATGATTCTATAAAGGCTTTTCTCCGTAAATATCCAAATTGTTGATCATAGAACTAGTGCTTTGGACACTAACTAAAGACAAATAAGCAATTCTATATTCTTCATGAATTTATAAGGTTTCTACATACTATAAGATATATTCTAAAACATTTTCATAAATTTGAGCCAAACCCTAGTTAAAATCGTACAAAGAAAACTTCTCCTGCTCATGTTGTTCAATTCAATTTGAAATTTCATGGATGGAGCCGCAGATGGTTCTGTGGAGCTCAAAATCCTTTTGTTAATCCCTTGTTAATCTTCGTCAGAATTTACTCACTTTGTAAGGATTTTCAGAGTTCTGTTGTACAGCAGTTCAGGAATTTTACATTGTCATGGTGTGTTTTATATTCCACGACCCTGCTGCTCTGCACAGGGAGTGCGTTTTTGCTGCCTAGTGAGCTGATAGCTCCATTCATTCGCAGGGACTCGGTTTCGACTGATATGTAGCATTCTATATGGATAATGTAACCATACAACTGCTGTCTGTCAAATCTTTCACATTTTCCATATTTATTGAGTCAAATTATTCATCATTGAACTACGTTGTGTCAGTGGCAGGATTATTTTTTCATAGCTCACTTTACAAATTTCGAGATTTTCAGAACCATAAATCATGAGACAAGGCATAAGAGGAGGGTGGCAGCTGCTATTCGACAACTCCAAGTTAACGTAATTCAGCATTAGAAATTGTAACAAATTAATTTCAGCGATTTTGTAGGATTAGGAAATGAATTAGCAAAAATGTTCTTTCCACTTATAGCAAAGAATTTAATTACATCTTACAGATATCGTACGAATGACAGCTGAGCTGAGATGCAAAACTAAGGTTTTCTGAATTGATGTATTGAAACCATCTCATGTTACTGAATTCGTTATACACATTTATATAATATGTGGAAACAAAAGTTGAGAGCTTCCTTTAAGAGTCCAATAAGGCAAAGTAATAGCACGATGTTCTTTATTACATTTGTAGAGACAAACGCCCCCAAAGTGAAACAACTACAGTTTTCAGTGACGAATTCAAACTTAGAAACAATGAAAAGCAAAACATTTTGAAATGTCTGACCTCTATCGTCACACATAGTTATTACTGGTTAATGTTTTAACTGAAAACTGGGATGTGTAAGGCGTTATTCTTCAACAACATAGGATTGACCCTGTCGCAAAAATTTATAAATCAGTTGAGGAAATTACAATAAAATTCTCTTGGAATATAAAATTAGAAGGTTTGAAACAGAACAATCCTCTATTTGATAGTAGATTCTTCCTATCCTAGCGGAAAACATGTTCTGAATATCAAGTATTTTATAGAACTTAATACAGAAAATATAAATATATTCTGAACGTAATGTATGTGTATCCGCCAATCGGTTCAAATGAGATGAATTTCGTATCTTGTATGTTGAGGCACATGGACTGCTTAAATTGATACATTTGTGAATTTTTATTTAATAAAATCAGAACAAAATTTCATTTTTCATTGAAATCCCTGATTGGATGATATTTTTGCGTATAGAATTTGAAAACTCGTTGATTTTGTGTACAACCAAAAATTCAATGAACGTGTCAGTGAAAGGGTAGCTGATAATTAGATTTATTCGAGAAATTGAGAATATATGTTATTAAAATCAGAAATAAATCGATTGGATTGGATAAATCCTTTAATGATATGGCTTGTCAATGCGGGTTTGAGTTCGTAGATACATTTATAAAAGTTTGAACAAAATGTGTGAAAGTTTATACAATCCGTGATTATTGAATTAATTATTTCCTTTATTATCGTGTGCAACTTAGAAGTTAAGTTTTAATTGGCTTCTATTCTGAATGTTTTGAATTCAACCTTTAGCAAAAACAACCTTGTACATCATTATCTGAAAACAATATTTTTGCTCAAGTTTTATTTAGAGATAAAATATCCCAATAAACGGTCAATTAGGTGGATAGCAGAACATTCCATGACGGAATACTTAATGATGGTCTATACTCTTTGAACTCTGATTATTACTTTTGTATGAATATCCAACAAAAGGAAGGTATCAAACAGCAAACTACAACAATATAGACTTGATCAAAGCAGTTGCCAAAGCTTAAATTCTTCGTTCGCTTGAAATTTTTAGATAAATACGAGTACCTATACATAGCTCTACTCTGAAGACAATTCCAAAGGGAAAGATATACCATAAACATGTATACGGTTTGCTGTGTGGCAAAAAAAAACACAGTAAATTGTCCTCAAACTAAGCGCTCAACCCTCTGGCGTGCATAATTTAAAAAACCGACAGGGCTGCAAAAGCTTGTCCCTCGTGGGGGAGCCCTTAAAATGACCATTAAAGATTTATGTTAAACATTTAATTAAAATGTTCTTGTCGTTGTTGCATTTGAGTTATACACACGGGCTACAGGAGCATCTACAGAGTTTTTTATTTTTAATATCTCTAGGTACTTCATTTTCCATTTGCAACAAATTTACGACAAACGTCACCTGGTTCTGTTTTACATTTTTAAAAGATGCGAGGTAAAAATCCAGTTCTTTTGGGAAATATCCGTAGAACTTAATTAGCTTAAATAGAAGAAAAACACCACCTTGGGGAAGTGGTTTTATTTACGTTTTTATTTCAGATTTCCCTTCGCCCTCCAGTTTCGTTTACACCTTTGAAAACCCTAAATAGACACGAAACACGTTACCAGTGCAAAGAAAGATATTTTTAAATTCTTATTACCTAAATCTTATAATAGGTACTTGGTGGAATATATGCACTATATAATGCATGTAGCTTTATTCTTTGACCTTCAGTTGAGATCACAGATGTTTTGTAAAAATATGATTATAGAAGTAGTCAAACGTGATTGAATGTTAAGTGAATCCATGTTCTACGAATGCAAATATAAGCAACAACATCAACTCATGGGCTTTTTTCTCGGAATCAAAGATATTATTTTCCATATTATAGCGAGTTTATTATGTAATCAACACAATTCCATGAATAAATTGTTTTCAATATTAAAAGTTATAAGCAGCAAAACGAGATTGCAAATGATAACAAACATCATTAGCTTCCTTATAATTTCCTCATCGCAAATGCAAATCATCAGTTGTCTTTATCACTCGGTCTGGTAATGTTTGCATTTCAAAATGTTTCCCAAGAAAGGCAGATATGCTTGAAACCATTTTTTAAGAATTCCTAATTATTGAGAAAACAGGAAAAACTCGTCCTAGTGACTTTGGGTATATATTGTTCGGCGTTTTATTTGAAGGCTACAGTTTGGTATCTTTCGTTGCTATTGAAACATCACAAAAATGAAAGCAATTGTTGGTCTAGTACTCTTAGCTTTTGTGGCAGCATCTCACGTATGAAAGGACCGATAAAATGAATTTATTCAATTTCAACGATATCTTTCAGGCTCGTTCCAGGCCCGCCATAACATTCACGGAGAAGTGCTCCAAGGAGTATGATGTCCCAAGGGAGGTGTACGACAATTTTGATCCCCATGTCAGTCAGTGGACTGAATCCGGGAAGTGCTATGCTAGATGCGAGTTCCGCGAACAAGGGGTCTTTGTAGGTGATAACTTCAATGAATCATTTACAGCAGCTGTGCAGAATCAATCCCAAAATGGTGACGCTGCGACTAAACCTGGAGCTAAGGTGTTGGCTGACTGCATGAGAGAAGCAACTGGTGAGGGATGCGAAAAAGCGTACCAATATGCTAAGTGCATTGCTGGACCAGTAGTTAGTGCCGCATTTTTGAGAGAATTTGTTGCAAAACACGTCTAAGCTTTTTGTTTGAACTCGTTTGATTGAAAAAAATATACTGATCATAATGATAGTTTAGCATGTTGGAGTGTTTGATACAAAACACCATTAAATTTCTCAAACCCTTCAATTATTCTTCTTACAAAACTTTCTTGCCTCCCTTTATCAATGCACCTATTTATGTTCTTATAAATGACTCTATGAACTAGAACTGAACGTGTGAGTTGTCAATGAGCCTTTCTGATAACTCATCAATGTTATTTTCTTGCTAAACTTCCGAATTTGGAAGAACTAAATTTTTTCAGATTTATATGGAAGAGGAAACATTCACCTTACAATACAACTGGTATTCCAAATGTTAAGGCATATCCCACATCTGCATTTACATAAAGTCACAATCGTCCTGTTAAGAAAATCACTGTGACCAACAGTATGACAGACACAAACGTTTAACGTGCCACAATATAATTAAACGATTACTTTTCATGGAGATATTACAATTTTAAAGTAAAACAAACCAAGTATACATTAGTTTTATTTGGGTTAGGTACTTCGTTTCAGTTATCAAAATTCTGTTATTTCTAAATTGATAAAAAGTTCGTCCAAAAGACTTTTCGCCTTAACCTCTTCTGATAAGATAGTTATAAAACATTTGTTTTTATTTGAGCTCTTGCAGTGAAACAAAAAATTTGAAAAAGTGAAAGCATGAAGTTGCTAATAGTTTTGACAATTTTAGCAAGCGTGTGTTTGGTAAGATTATATAAGAATAACATAAAGGTATAAAGAACTAATCGTTCAAGCTGACTTAGTTCTTGCATTTTTAGGCTCAAGATGAATCCCAGGATGAAAAATTAGAAAAATGTTTTGAAAAGCACAAAATCGACGAAGACAGTTTCGTCGGACTGTCAATTTTTCCAGATGAATGGAATTATAAGCATAAGTGTTTCTTTTATTGTTTATTTCATTCAGTAAGCCTATTTGTCGATGGTGAAATTTCACTCGATTCTTCGGAGAATATTAAATTAGATGAATCTGACAACCTTTCACCTGGGAGGCTTAAAGTATTGGAGTCGGTTTTGAAAAACTGCATTGACTCTTCAATTGCAACAAACGAATGTGAAAAAGCCGGACAGTTCATTGGATGTATTATGCAGGTTCCAGAGTTGGCTAAAGTGTTTGCCACGATGTTCAGCAGTGATTCAACGGAGACGACGGACACAAATCTAACAGACACATCCAACAATAAGTAACGTAATAAAAATAACATCAAAACAATAAATGTATTTTAACCTTCCAAATTCTCTTATTATAATTTGAACTTTTAAAAAATCAGTGTATGAACATACTATATGTACTATGTATTATGTTTTTATATAGAGATCCAAGCTATCTCGCAGACAGTATTTCGCTCAGACCTAACAGCGTTTTAATTTTATTCACATTCAATTTTGAATCTTAGTTTTTGCGGTTGCAAATGATAAACAGTGATCATCTGAAAAAATGAGGAAAAGATTGTCAACGTAATGTACGTCTGACATTTGACCTACGGTCTTGTGCTTGATCAAATATTATCTGAATTATGACAAACAAAAACGACAGGAAACAAATTCATTTATTTGAGATTATTGTCGAGGGGTCATCCAGTTTCCTATAAAACCATGGTTTGTTGAGCTGCTGAATCCATTAGTACAGGACACTCTCCTAAGAAAAGCATTACGTATACAAAATGAACAGTTTTGTTATTTTAACAATTTTAGCAGTTATTGGGGGATCATTGGTAAGAAAGTCACGAAAATTAACTTTGTATAATCAGAGTAATATCTTTCAAAGGCTGCCCCTGTTCAAACGATACGAGAGTTCAGCGAAGTTTGCGGAAAGAAAACTGGAGTTTCCGAAGCCTCCTGGGCAGCTTTCAACCCACTTTTGAATGACTGGACGGAGGCGAAGAAATGTTACGTTAAGTGCACAATGGAAGTTGTAGGAAACATGGTCGATGACCGTATATCGGACGCGTTCAAAACAAGTGCTCAAACAATTTTGGCCGACGATAGTCATGATGAAATGACAAAGGCAGCAGCTAATTTGGTGATGACCTGTTCTGAAGAAGCACAATCCTTCGAGGGCTGCGAAGCTGCCTACAAGTTCACGCAGTGTGTAACAAGTGGAACTATGGGACTCATGCTTGCTAAGGTTGTTGAGGGTTTGGCAGAAGCCTCTTAGATAAAAAGGCTTCACTGGTTGTTGCTTTCAAATATGAAACTACTCCTTTCAATTGATGTGTTTCAATAATAAAAATACTTCCATAAACAAACAAACATAAATTTATATACCATATTTCTGCGAGAATTTTGCAAGACTTCGCAGGCGTTTTCATCTTTTGTCACCCATTAGCTAAACTTAAATTTAAAAACAATGGATTTTAATTTAACAGTTGGCAAAAATAATTTTTCTCACATTTCCGCCTTCCTTTCGTTATCGAGGAGCAAAGTAGCGGATTTTTCCAGTCAGTGTTTTCAACGGGTGTGACTGAAAATAGTATGTACATTTCCATCTTTTCACACTGGATTGAAATGTTCTACTTTTCTGCCTTATTGAATAGCATACTATTGATTAACATCCAGCAAAATCATTTCAAAGAAAACAAATTTGAGAGCTAAACTTTCAACATTCCGCATAACATGCCCGTATTCTGTATGAATTTCGTAAAATCTATGAGGTTTTCTTACTTACATGCTGCGATTTTTTCAGGTTTTCCAAGTTGACGGTTCCCTAAGCAAGCTGTACTTTATAGCATTAAAACCAAATACAAAAGTCTATGTATGTAATGGATTATGAAAAACTCTTTGGATTTTTACTAAACTAAGGATCTTTATTCACACATGAACTTGAAAACATGTTAAACAAGAATGTCTAAACATCCAGTTTTTGTCAAGATGAACATTCTTAATGCGCGCTTTCCAAAAGAGCTCCAAGAACACCCAAGAACATAACACCAACGCTCTTTTCGGTAACACATTTTGTGAATTCGTAAGCTTGGTCACATCCGTCGACAGTGTCAATTTTTCCAATACATGGACCAGCAATTTCGGCGAATAATCTTTGGTCTTCTGGCTTTGTTTCATCAGTTGCCCATACGGCGAGACCAAGTACGAAATCTGGGTCAAAGCCACCATCCTTCATGACTCCCATGGAAACCAATTCGCAAGCGGCGTAGCATTTAGCCTTATCTGTCCAGTCGTCCATTAGTGGATTAAATGCTTCATATTTCTCCTTGGTGACTCCGGTTGTCTCGCCACAAGCTTCATTGAAGGTGCTCTTCTCAGTTGGGGCAGCCTATTTAAATTTTAACCTGGTGTGAGTTTCTGTGTCTCAAAAGTCAAACGAACAAAAATCTTACAATTGCTCCAGCAAAGATAGCGAAAAGGCAAAATAGTGCGATTTGGTTCATTTTGAAGTTTAGTCAATTCACCTTGAGGATTTCAGTTCAACTGATGCTAGCCCAAATTCTCGTTGAGGTTTTTATACCAACCGACTCAGATATGCTTCTTTATTGGATCCTAAAATTTTATATAGTTTTAAAAGCTTTTCGTTTGTTATCACTAGCTCTAGCTTCTTCTCAAGCTGATATGCACTTCAAAATTAATTGACCCGTCCAGATTTACAACCCTGCTATCTTCATTAAGTGCCGCGTGACAATTTGCCAAAACGGTTTTTTTCCTTTGCAATTGTTGCGTTCGGTAAAGTAATTGTTACTCACTATTTTGCATGAAGTCATTCACATACTAGGACCAACGTGTTCTCATCTAGGTAATGAGGAAAAATTTGTTTTATATCCAGAACAAGTGCGCTTATTTGGCTGTTCACCATTTCTTCAGCTCGTATGTCCAACTGCTCAATAATATTTTCTGCTCGAAATCGCCGACGCTCAAGTAATTTATCTAGAATTCGATATCATTGTTCAGATATGTATCTCCGAGCGTTCAAAATGACTTCAACTTGTTAAGCAGCGCAGTTACAATGTAATTTAGTTATTCGCATTTTAAGGACGCAGGTTAAATAATCTTGTAAAGTTGTTGCAGAATTTATTTCCCGTAATGACCCTGATGTATACATATAGAATACGTGAGTGAGGCAAACTTTGATTCATTAGAAGTATGCGTTATCACTAAACACAAATGTAAATGTGGTGTCAAATTTTGGCCAAGTATTCAACATGGTCATTCGAAAGTGACTTTAAAATAAAAACAATTTAGTGATTCGTAAATCTCAATGAAAAATCAATAAAAAACAAAAGTTGAATCTAAAGTAAAAAATGCTTTGCGTTGTGTACAGACTCAAACTAAATCAATAATTCAGATGACGCGATATAATATTAGAAGCATTTATAGAAAAATTATCATTAACTAGCTGTACCCGCCCGCTTTGCTGGGCATTACGTAATACTGCATATATTTTGTATACTGTATATATTGATACTATATATGTTTTGTTTTTCTTTAGTTATAGATTTTTAATTCTTAGCAGTTATCTTTTGATTGTAACATAAGTTCAAAAACTTCCAAAAAATCTTTGACTTTTTCAACAATGTTTTTATTAACGTTTGGCTACAAATTTTCGCCGTAAAATGGATAATAAATTGAAAGTATGAATAGTGCTTAATAAGAAAATGAGAAATAAACTTAAAACAACTATTCAAGCACTCTTTCAAAAAGAGCCAATTTTGGAATTATTACTAAACCTTACAGCACCTATTAATTTTAAAGTTACAAAAACATTGAAATATAGTAGTCATAAGAAATCGAAATTTATCCTATGTTCGGTGACAACAATGAAGCAAATAAGGATTTATAGATTGCCGGTTGAAACTCAAACACAACTGGTTAACTTTTTACTTAAACTTCGATTAGTACCGAATGTAAATTTTTTATGGCACAGTAATATTTGAGAGGTTAATCCGATCCGATCGGCCACATCAACAATACGCCCACGTTAGCCGTGTAAATTTATTTTCGGCGAATTTGTTGAAAAATATTGCTTTCTTCTACTTACAAAAAAAGTTAAGGTTTAATCACAGACAAAATAATTTACCAGATGTCGCGATCCCATGTGACTCTCTACCCATTTTTTTCCAACATCACACACGTAACAGCAGACAAAAGATCCATGGGCGGTATGCGCCTTTGACCGTCTTTAACGTTTAAAGAACAGACAGTGCGCGAATTGATGTTGATGTTTGATTGTCAAACAGGGAATGAGTGATCACAATAATAGGAAAGGGGGCTGAAACACAATGTACATGTACACACAATGCACACAATTTTGATCTTCTGAAATTTGCACAAAACAAACACAAACAAAAATGTGCACCATTGGAGAGAAAAATTTCTGTTTTCTGTGTAATAGTATTTTCTATTGATTTAAAGAAAAAATATACAAATTGAGTTACCAATATATAAAAAATTACAAAATTTTTCCGAAAAACGCGAGATTTTGCGTTTACGAATTTTAATCTGAATTTTATCATATATCATAACTTTTGTTTGGACACACTTTTAAAAACTCAATTCAGAGAAAAAAGATGTATTGAAAAATTTAGGAAATTTAAAAAAAATGGGGGTCGGTCATACGTATGAGTCCCGAAGGACGCTTCGTTTAGCCGCTACGGGCAAAAAGCCGTTAAAAATTCACATTTCTACCGGAAAAGAACCCTTCAAACCGGAAGAAAATTAGTCAACTTGGGATTCCCGGAAACTATGATGTCCTACGATCTGAAATTCAAAAAAATATTTACCATTTTCCACCAATTTGAACAAATCTATCTGCTACGGGTTTAATGAACCAAAATTGCATTGAATAACCCGAGTAAAATTTGTAGAAAACAATTAAAACCGGCTCTACGGAAATACAGAGTGTCAAATCATAGAGAATTCTTGAGAGAGCTTTTGTTCCGATTTGCAAAATAGAAAAGTAACCGTTCCCTAATACGCAAAAAATTTTCATACAGAAATACATAATTGAATAAAAGTAACGAATCATATCGAATATGTATCCAGACACTTTGTTGAATTATTGCAACGCTGGTGTGTGTCAGCGCAACATTTTGTTGCTGCAGTCATGCGTCAGCGCAACATTATTGTTGCTGCCGTCATGCGTCAGCGCAACATGTTTATTTCTAATGTAAACTGAGGTAATTCGTACATATTCCCAATTACTCTCTGTCTCTCAAGTTTGAACGCATCAAACAGACGTACTACGCATCAGTGTGGGTTGATAACGAATTGTAGCGTCGCTCACAATCGTGCTGAAGACAGAGAGTAATCGGCAATCATATGAACGAATTGCCTTAGCTCTGAGAGGAAACAAAAATGATGCGTTGACGCATGAGTGCAGATAAAAAGCCGACGCACGTCTGAGTTGCACATCAGTTTTGCAATAATTTAAGAATCTTCGATTTTTGCACTTATATCTTTACTACTTCGCTACTTTGGGGAGCACCACTATTATGTATAGCCTATAGCCTTCCTAAAATAATAGACTATCTAATAAAAAAAAAAAAATTCAAATCGGATTAGTAATTCCTGAGATCATCGCGTTCAAACAAACAAACAAACTCTGTCTCTTTATAATATTAGTACAGATTAAAAACTATATCTTTAAATTTTGTAGGATCGGAAAAACAAGGTATTCGGACACATGTGTGTCCACTTATGAATTATGAGAATATAGGTATATTAGTTTTAGAGTACGTTTAGGGTTTCTAATTTTTTATGTAAACTAATAAATCACTTGTTTTAAGAAAGGTTTAGGGTTTCATTGATTTTTATGTATTTTTTAGTATGCCACTTGTAATGTAGTTTTTCCTGGTAGACGCCTATCAGGAACCGACGCGATGCAAATATTAGGGAAAAGCAAGCAAAGGAAGTTAGTCTTAAAACGGGTTGCGTCGGTTACGGTTCTTAGTTAATTCTTCATTTCCTTTATACTAATTTAAAATTGTTCTTAAATAAAGTTAATTTTGTTATATAATTTCATCACTTGTGTTTCACTATTTAATATCCTATAAATTTTTGGGGGCTCAACCGCGATGGTGCTCATAGTGAATAATAGTGATTTAACACCAAAATAATAAGACACTGAAAAATAAGACGTAATAAAAACAAAGTGGAAAGTAAAGTTATCCGAAAAGCAAAAGAACTAAAAGTGGACAAAGTAAACAAAAGAAAATCAAAGAAATTGTGTAAGACTCAGAACCGAAAAGTGTTGATTTTAATAACCGAAAAGTGTTGATAAATTTTTAAGACTCATTGAACAGAGTAAAGTCGAAAAGTAAAACATTGTGTGATCCAAACGATATCGCGAAAATGAAAGTGGAAGAATTGCGGTTAAAATTAAGGGAAATTGGGCTGTCCACGACAGGAACAAAGCCTGTGCTGCAAGAACGTTTGCGAACAGGGATAGATGACAGCACCGATCTCCAAAACGATGAAGATCCAGGCCAAGTCGACCAGGAAATCATACCGGAAGATGAAGAAGATGACTGCAGTTCAGAAGAAGACGAACAAGATGACGATGAAGAAGAACAGAACACCCAAGTTGTGATTAAAGAGTGTACGAGGACTTCGCGGAAGCGAGTTTTATTAACGTTTCGAGATGTCGAGGAATCACTAGGAAAGTTGAGACAACACAAGACCCGTAAGAGATTGGTTGGAAGAATTTGAAGAAATGTCTTCCTTGTGTCATTGGAATGATACGCAGAAAGTGATATACGCCAAGCAGCTACTCACAGGTTCAGCCAAACTGTTCGTAAGATACGAAAAATGTTCCAGCTCCTGGAGACAGCTCAAGAAATCCCTAATTAAAGAGTTCGACGATTTAATAGACAGTTATCAAGTGCATCGCGAATTAACGAAACGTAAAAAGAAATTAGATGAAACGTACAATGAATATGTGTATAAGATGCTTGACATAGCAAGTCGTGCAGACGTTGAAGTGCGAACTGTAATTATATATATTATTGAAGGAATTATTGATGAGCCAGTTAATAAGGCAATGTTATATAGTGCGCGTACAATTAGACAATTAAAAGAACGACTCGAAGAATATGAAAGTATGAAAACTGAAATGAAAAGTAAAAGTGATCGGAAAGAACTACCGAAAAGCACATCGAAACAATTAGTTAAAATGGTTAAACAGCGGCATTGTGCAAACTGTGGTTCCAGAACCCACCTAGCTGGTGACTGTCCAGATAAGGATAAAGGAAGCAAGTGCTTCAAATGCAACAAGTTCGGGCACATCGCAGCAAAGTGTTCAGAGGGGACAAGGACCAGGAATGTAAACGCTTTATCACAGGTACCACGCAAAAAGTATCTGAAAGAGGTAAATGTTTGTAATTCACCATTAACGGTGTTGATAGACACTGGTAGCGATCTAACCATCATGCGTGCTGATGACTATGTTATCCTGGGTTCGCCGAAGTTATTACCCTCACACATACGATTTGACGGTGTGGGATCCTCTAACATAAAAACATTAGGCGAATTTTATGCAAATGTAGTACAGTGAAAGCCCTCTTAACGGACATCTCTTATAAACGGACATCTCTATTCAACGGACATATTTTTGGGTACCAAACATTTCGTACTATTTTGTTAAGGAGGTAGGCCCTCTTAGGCGGACGCCCTCTTAACCGGACGCGGACAGAATCTTGCTTCTGTATTTTATCAAAATGCCCTCATGTACGGACACGAAACGAAGTTTTTGTATGAAAAAAAAATGAAAAATTACTGTTAGGCAGACTGAAAATATTCCTTTCCGTAGTGTTCGTAAGTGTTAGAACTAAACTCGAAAAGGGCACTCCTGGCAACGATTTTTACGCTAACAAGGTTATTCCATGATCAAGAATAGGGTGATCTGATAAACATCATGGTCATTAAAAATCAATTACATATCCATACCGATTAATTGCATGGGAGGTCTTGGGGTCGAATGGGATATCATTCTACCACCAGTTGATCTCGAAATTGGTTTAGCGACTCATCGTTCCGGGAAACTTAAAAATTCAAAACCTTCCAGAAGTGACAAGCTCTTTGCATTTGAAGTTTATAAGTGTCATGAGGCGATTCATGGCGCGACGCGGACTCAAGTGCATTAAATACATACTTTGAAGATAGAATGTTTTTCAATTATTAACATTTTCTTATGGAACTATTCTTGGTTGTCCCAAGAAAAAAGCCTTCTTCGGCGGACATTCCTTTTATACGGACAAAATCGCGGCGACCATCGATGTCCGCTCAAGAGGGCTTTCACTGTAATAGATAATGTAGCATATGATATGCAATTTCATGTAGTTCCGAGTCATATCATTAAACATAGCGCACTAATAGGTACAGACTTTTTAGATAAGGTAGAATTACATAGTAAGGCAGGAACAGTAACAATTAAAAAGGTTAATACCCATGTTGCGACTTGTTTTGCTTTTGATACCTGTTCGGACCAAGGATGTATTTTTTAGAAAATACACAATCGGCTTGCGCATTTTCACAAAAGAAAAGAAAATGTGCAAGCGATTGTAAAATGACCCCTTTTTTTGTTTCTGTTAGCACTGGCCTTGGTATTTATGTGTTTAAGTGTGGTCCTTTTTTTGTTTTAAGGGCATGAGAAAGTTGTTCTCATTGCTTTCACATTTCCACAAAAGAAAAGGAAATGGGAAAGCAATTACAACCCCTTTTTTTACACAAGTTCCAATGAAATTTATAATTGGAAGTAAGTCGAAGGACAACTTGTTGCACATTTGCATCACAAATGTGCAAACGAAGAAAGGACCACACAGGACCAAGAGTCTAGTTTTTGAGGCCAATGGACCAAAGAAAGGCAGTATTCGGTCCAACGCGAAGCGGCACAGTCCCTTCTTGAGAAAAGTATTTAGTTACTGTCTGTAAAAGTTAAATGTTTTATGTTTGTTTGGTTGTTATATTTTGTTGAATGTTTGTCAGTTTTTTAAATATAAGTATAAAATTATTACTCGTGTTTCTTTGTTTCTAATGGTGAAATTATCTACAGTAAGGGTGTTTAAAAACTCAAGGACTTGTGGTTGAACTTCAATATATCCAAGCACAGACATTTGTTAAATAGACTGTCAATAAACCCTCTGATCCTAAAAGGATACTGTTTATTGAGTGTCAATGAACCCTCTGATCCTAAAAGGATACTGTTCTCTGACTGTCAAAATGGAAAAAAAATCAATGAGTCCGGTCAACATTGGTTAATATAAACTTTAGTGAGATCCTTATTTGATCTCCCAGCATATTTGACCTTGACGTGTTGATTTGTCCCATACTATTCAGACTAGGATCAGTGTCACCATGACATATGAATTCAAATGAACAAGTACTTTAGTGAAGTCCTCTAGCGACTTCGTCATCAAAATTACACTATTTAGTTGTGACATTGATCCGTACTGACCATAGTACTAACCCAACAAAAGACATACTTGTATAATCGATGTGGCCGTCTTCTTGGTGTGATACTGATGTGACGATGAATGATGATCCATCCAGTTACAGGCGACACAGTTAACGTTAATCGGATAGTATTTGATACACTTTGTGAGATCTCACACTTAACTTCAGTTTTGTTTGAAAAGGTT
Source organism: Chrysops caecutiens (assembly GCA_963971475.1). NCBI lineage: Eukaryota > Metazoa > Arthropoda > Insecta > Diptera > Tabanidae > Chrysops > Chrysops caecutiens. The sequence continues at coordinate 35,608,759 of OZ020569.1, forward strand.
TTAAAACATTCACTTTATAGGATAATAAGTCACTTCACTTCTGGTTTGATTAGAAACTTTCGGATGATGAATCAGTTGTCGAAGACGAAAAGATCATAAGCTGTTGAAAGACGAAAATCAACTGACCTCAACTTGAGGACAAATTGTTCCACAAAACGATTCCGAAGGTTTCAAAATTGAATCCCCACTTTTATCAGGCATGTGTCGTTAGCCAACAACATTGATCGACCAAGCAGCCGAGAAATCGAAACAGAAATCTTATCATAAACTAACGACGACAGTCTGCCATCAAAAGTCATTGATTGCTGAAACGCAATTCTGACACAGAACTTACATTGTACTTAGGTGACTTTGGAATAACATTGGTTACTTTTTGACTCTATTTGGTTACTTTTTAACCAAAGGGAAACCTTAGTGTAGAACTATCTTTCGTATGAAGATAGTCCAAAACAATACCCATTTCTAATGAAATTGATCTTTCGCACTCAACAAGTCCGGGTAATTGTGAAATGGTAAACGATCTTGTACGAAATTATGAGCCAGAAAAGACTCGCGAAACTGGTATCGAAATGAATATAATCCTTACAGATGATATTCCTGTATTTTCACGGCCTCGACGTTGAGCGCCGAATGAACGGGACGAAGTTGACGAAATCGTTCGTACTTGGACCAACGACGGAATAGTCCAACCGTCAAACTCCGATTATACCAGTCCAATCGTTCTGGTAAAGAAAAAAAACGGTTCAACGAGGGTTTGCGTAGATTATAGGGCTCTAAATAAAGATCTAATCGCAAGTAGAGTAGTCCTTACGTATATGGATGATTTAATTATTTTAGCAACAGACAATAATGAAGCAAAGATTTTATTAAAAGAAGTGTTATCTGTTGCTAGTCAGTAGGGTTTAGACATTAATTGGGAAAAATGTCAGTTCCTACAGTCTAAAATAGAATATCTTGGTCATATTGTAGAAGATGGAAAAATTAAGCCTTCAGACCATAAAACGAACGCGGTTTCTAACTTTCCAATACCTAAGTCCATCAAAGACGTACAAAGTTATTTAGGCCTCACAGGCTACTTCCGAAAGTTCATTTACCAGTACTCGATAATCGCGCGTCCACTAAACAATTTATGTGCTAGTGAAAATCTTAATTAAACACCCTACAAACAAATAACGTAAAATTCAAATCGTGCATGATCGAACATACATTTTATGAAGAATTACATTGTGAGTGACTCTAAATCCCGGATCGAAATTGCAATCAGGTACGCGGACCAGCAGTGTACGCGGATTTAAATCAACGTTTACTTAACAAGCATTAAGTTAAGTAATTCATAATTCAACGACCTCAAGACTCGAACTTAAATTCAGTTAGCGGACGTCCTATTAGAAGCAGCCGTGGTAACTACGAAGTTTTATCGAAAGAGGCTAACTAACATTTAAAACACTGAGCAGACGTCCCGTTTGGAAAGCAGCTGCCAGTAAAGTCAACAATCAACACAATCGTCATCAAATTTACAATCAACATCATCATCACATCACAACATCATCATCTCATCATATCATCACTATCATCGTAATCATCACCAGCAGCATATCATAACATCATCATCGTCACATCATCATCGTCACAACATTCATCATACCATCATCAAAACCGTTGTAGAGAACAATCATCCCAGTTCGGACACCATAGAGAAGCGCGAGAAAGTACGTAAGTCCTTCCAATTTCCTATCCTACAAATCCATAATATTGTATTGTGAATTGCTTCAATTGTCTTACTAACAAATTATAATGGAAAACCCAAGTAATAAAATCGCGGCACTTATTAAACAGCGCGGAGCAATAAGGGCGAATATAACGAAGCTCCTTTCTTTTTTAACTAATAATACAAACGCTGATATCCACGACATAAAACCGCGACAAAATAAACTTGAGTTATATTATCAGCAATTTTCAAGTACCCAAAATGAGCTAAAATTAATAATGTTAAGTACGGATGACGCGAGAGCAGATACTGAACAACAGCAGGAGCGCGATCTGTTTGATGTAAATCTATAAATAAATAGCCGACACGTTTTTTTGTTATCCCTTTTACAGGAAACCAGGTGGACTTAACTGGATAAAAATTATACCATTCGAAAGATTAATTCTTCCTCTATGTGCATCACTTAATTTTTTTACTTATATTTAATTATTAATAAGTTTAACTTTAAATTGAAATTAAAAAATTCAATGGGATAGTATGTGTAAGTTGAGCACATCCATAGCGTAGATGATGGGAAGAATGTATGCGTGTGATTGTTTTGATTTTTGCCTGAAGATATGCAACCATATGATGATTTTTGGTTTGTGTCCCTAATAAATGGCAAGTACTAAATTAGTTGAAAATCAAACCAAATGGATCAATCTTCTACTGGGCACACAAACCGAAAAAATTAACATATAATTGCATTCCTCTACGAAAAAATCAAAATATAGAACATAATTATTTAATATTATCATTGGCATAGATCACACGTTCGACTGAATAGCCTACCATTTATGACAAATACGTGTATTCTTTCCACTCAAACGTTTTATCTTTCCAAATGATAATGTGAGGGGTGAGGAGAAAATGCAGCCATATCACAGACAATAGGCGTATGTTCATTCTTTAGCTTTTTGCCTTGAAGAAGGCAATCGTTGGCTAATAAAATTGCATTCTTCCAGACAAAAGTCAAAACAATGACACAGACAATAACTATCCAGATGTCGCGATCCCATACATGACTGTGTACCCAATTTTTTCTGACGCAGTCATGAAATGACGGATAAAAATGACGCTGCAGGGTATGTGTTTTTGGTGACTGCAACGCTCATTCGGTTTCTAGAGACATTTTTAAATTTTTAGGGAGTAAAAACCGGTTTTGAGCGAAATGGGAACCGGTTTTGAAAGAAATGGGTCATAAAGGTACCTACACACACCACCAAAGGGACTGTTGGCTCTGTAGTGGTACATAAATTCGATTTTCGAGAATTCGAATCGAATTTTGTTTCCTTCCACTCCAACAACAACAACAATCCCTTTGCTCTGGTTGAAAAACTATTTTGGGTCATTGAACCCGTAGCAGGTGATTTTTTATGCAAAATTGCAAGTCAATTTATGATTTTTATGTTAAAGAACGTCATTGTTTACAGGAATCAAAAATTTAACGACTTTCCCCCGGTTTTTAGGGGCCTTTTCCGGTAAAAATTTGATTTTTTAACGATTTTCCGCTCGTAGAGGCTAAACTAAGCGTCCTAGAGGGTTTATATGTATGACTGACCCCAATTATTTTTCTATTTTCTACCTTTCCTTCATACACTATGTCTCTCTAAACTGAGTTTTCCAAGGTGTGCAGACAAAAGTGGACAAATAAAATAAAATTCCAATTTTTTATTTTTAGCAGATTTTTCCCCGTACTGGCTAAACGAAGCGTCCTAGGAGGTTCATATGCAAGACCGACCCCCATTATTTTTTAATTTTATAATTTTATTTCATAAACTACTTTTCTCTAAAATGAGGTTTTAAGGGTGCGTGGACAAAAGTTGAGGAATATGATAAAGTTTAGATTTTGAATTTGTAACAGTTTTCGTAACGTAGCGTCTTAACTATGGATCCTAGTGGTCTCATATGTATTACCAATTCCCGCTATTTTTGCATTTACTATCTTTGTCTCATACATCTTTTTTCGCGAGATTCAGTTTTTAAAAGTGTATGCAAAAATTGAGAAATATAATAAAATTCAGATTGTGAATTTTTTACAGTTTTTTCCTTGTAATGGCTTAACTAAGCTTCCTAGAGGGCTCCTAATTATCACCGGCCCCCACTATTTTGACAGTTGCTACATTTCTTCCATACATCTTTTTCCTCTAAAGTGAGTTGTTAAAGGTGTCTCCATACAAAATTCAAATTTTGAATTTTCAACTGTTTTCTCTCGTAGCGGCTAAACTAAGCTTCCCAGGGGGCTACTAGGTATGGCAGAACCCCATTTTTTTGTCATTTCCTATCCTTTTGCCATGTATCAAATTTCTCTAAATTATGTTTTTAAAGGTATGTCCATAGAAAAGTTAGGAAATATGATAAAATTTAGATTTTTGCGCATTTCCGGAACTATTCGTGGAAGTACATCTCCCTTTTTCTGTAAATGTCCATAAAATTTGTAATTTTTAACGGTTTTTGATATAAAATTTGCATATTTTCTTATCAATATTCCAAAAACATAATTTTCCAAAAACACTAATACACCTAAATTTCCGTTTTCTATACCAAAAACAGAACTTTTTGAGTGTATTTTCATGTACGTGAGTAAATTTTACTCACCAATTGTACACATACACATGATTTTTGTTTGTATTTTTTTATTGAAAATTTCAGAAAATCCAAAAATCTATTTGCTCCGTGCAAATTTCTTTCAGCCCCCTTTCCCCTTATTGCGATGACCCTTTGCCTTATGACGATCAAACACCAGCGTCAAGTAAAATTCGCTCTCAGAGCGCATTGTCTGTCCTTCAGACGTTGCAGTTGTTCCAACGCACATACGTTCCATGCGTCATTTGTCTGCTGTTACGTGTCTGCTGTTGGAAAAAATTGGGTACAAAGTCATGTATAGGATCGCGACATCTGGATAGTTATTGTCTGTGGTAATGGCTACGATCAAATCGCGTATTAACAATTTTGAGTCAAAAATAGAGTTAATGGCGCTACCGTCAATCACTGGAGTATTACCAGTGCGGTATATCGAAAAGAAAGCGCTAGATATACCAAAAAATCTTAAGCTTGCCGATCCGGAATTTAATAAGCCGGCAAAAATCGATGCGCTGATTGGCGCTACTGCGTTCTTCAAGTTACTTAGTAGTGGCCAAATTCGACTCACCAATAATAGCGACGTAACTCTTCAAAAAACGTTATGTACGTCCTCCTACATAGACCTGTGCACCTGGAGTGATGCTGCGTAGCGCTGTCCGCAGGGCATTTTGATACAAGGCTTTAATACACGACTTTATGTTGCTACAAAGTAACTGAATTGTACGGCCCATGTTGTTATAGTTCTGATCTTTGATAAAGTTATTCCGTCTGAGATATTTAAACTTTTGTCTTCTCAGTCTGTTCTTGTATGCAATAGTATTCATCAGTGACCTGGGTAGTTCCACCCCATGCGAGTTTTTGAATGAAATTTTTGGGATACTCTTCTGCATACTGGTCCTTATGTTGTTCGTTAGCTTGTTAATTTCAACGTCGATCTCAGTCTGAGTTAGGTTATCGTCGCTTCGCATGAGTCTTAATTGATCAGCACTCGCCCTTTCAGTCAGAACCAAGAATTTCTTCTTATTCATGGCCTTAAAATTCCAGTGCAAAACTGGTTCCTTGTAAGTAAGTTTGTTTGCTTGGTTGACTGATTTAATTATTGTGGAGCCCACCCTCAGTAGGACACCCCGGTGGTCTGAAAAACTGTCCACTGTTTCTAGAGTGTTTTGCCCTGGCGAGGGAAGTTTAGTATCGATATTTTGATGAGCGATAACTAGGTCTAAGTAGCTATCTGCTGAGGGAAAGGTAGGTTGATCGGCTGAAAGTAATTGTGCATGGTCCTGGTCCAGTATCCAGTTAAGTAACGTTCTACCGTTAGAGTCCGTGCGTGGGCTAAACCAAAAAGTGTTGTGCGCATTAAAGTCACCTCCCATAATATAGGGGTCTTGTCCAATTGACTGTTTTAGTTTTTCCAGGTCTTGTCTCATTATGTTACCACCGCTTATTGAGTTCGTGTGATAGGCTGTAATTAGTGTCACATTTGACTTGGCGCAAAACGATTTGTGTTTGCGGTTCGTTCAGGTTGTGACTGGGTACCTATTGGATCGTCGTTCAGTCGAACGGGGGAAGTGTTGTGTCCTTGGTCGTTATAGCTTAATTATGATGCTGATTTGCTGGATTTCCCGGGGTGTTGTTGTTGTTGTGATTGAGTCTTATTTGCGTGCGGGGTACTTTGTGTCAAAGCTAGTCGCGGGGGAACCAGATTATTCAGTTTAATAAGCTCTCTTTGCTGCTCGTTCCTGTCTGTTTCGTGAAATGAGTCCATGTGGGTTATGTACTGGGTGTCGTCATATTCCAGTTCGTGTTGGGTGTATGAGCGATTCTCACTGGTTTCCGTCTTGGAAGGGGAGCTCGTAGTGTTGCTACTGGGTTGGGGTGGCTGGCCGTCTTGAGCATTGTCATCATTAAATAATCTCGGGACCCTGGCGTTTTGCCTAGTGACCCGTGGAACCAGTGGAGGGGGATAATCCAGAATGGGAGAGGTATGTCGGGAAGTTGTTTGCAGCGATGAACTTTGTGAGGTATGGGGGGAGTTGGATGAGGAGTTGAGTTTGCCACCAGTTTTTTTTTTTTTTTGTTTGGGCATCTTACTCCTACTTGCCACTTTCGGGCATACTATATGTACTGTGTATTATGTATTTATATAGAAACCAAAGCTATCTCGCAGACAGTATTTCGCTCAGACCTAACAGCGTTTTAATTTTATTCACATTCAATTTTGCAAATGATAAACAGTGATCATCGGAAAAAATGAGGAAAAGATTGTCAACGTAATGTACGTCTGACATTTGACCTACGGTCTTGTGCTTGATCAAATATTATCTGAATTATGACAAACAAAAACGACAGGAAACAAATTCATTTATTTGAGATTATTGTCGAGGGGTCATCCAGTTTCCTATAAAACCATGGTTTGTTGAGCTGCTGAATCCATTAGTACAGGACACTCTCCTAAGAAAAGCATTACGTATACAAAATGAACAGTTTTGTTATTTTAACAATTTTAGCAGTTATTGGGGGATCATTGGTAAGAAAGTCACGAAAATTAACTTTGTATAATCAGAGTAATATCTTTCAAAGGCTGCCCCTGTTCAAACGATACGAGAGTTCAGCGAAATTTGCGGAAAGAAAACTGGAGTTTCCGAAGCCTCCTGGGCAGCTTTCAACCCACTTTTGAATGACTGGACGGAGGCGAAGAAATGTTACGTTAAGTGCACAATGGAAGTTGTAGGAAACATGGTCGATGACCGTATATCGGACGCGTTCAAAACAAGTGCTCAAACAATTTTGGCCGACGATAGTCATGATGAAATGACAAAGGCAGCAGCTAATTTGGTGATGACCTGTTCTGAAGAAGCACAATCCTTCGAGGGCTGCGAAGCTGCCTACAAGTTCACGCAGTGTGTAACAAGTGGAACTATGGGACTCATGCTTGCTAAGGTTGTTGAGGGTTTGGCAGAAGCCTCTTAGATAAAAAGGCTTCACTGGTTGTTGCTTTCAAATATGAAACTACTCCTTTCAATTGATGTGTTTCAATAATAAAAATACTTCCATAAACAAACAAACATAAATTTATATACCATATTTCTGCGAGAATTTTGCAAGACTTCGCAGGCGTTTTCATCTTTTGTCACCCATTAGCTAAACTTAAATTTAAAAACAATGGATTTTAATTTAACAGTTGGCAAAAATAATTTTTCTCACATTTCCGCCTTCCTTTCGTTATCGAGGAGCAAAGTAGCGGATTTTTCCAGTCAGTGTTTTCAACGGGTGTGACTGAAAATAGTATGTACATTTCCATCTTTTCACACTGGATTGAAATGTTCTACTTTTCTGCCTTATTGAATAGCATACTATTGATTAACATCCAGCAAAATCATTTCAAAGAAAACAAATTTGAGAGCTAAACTTTCAACATTCCGCATAACATGCCCGTATTCTGTATGAATTTCGTAAAATCTATGAGGTTTTCTTACTTACATGCTGCGATTTTTTCAGGTTTTCCAAGTTGACGGTTCCCTAAGCAAGCTGTACTTTATAGCATTAAAACCAAATACAAAAGTCTATGTATGTAATGGATTATGAAAAACTCTTTGGATTTTTACTAAACTAAGGATCTTTATTCACACATGAACTTGAAAACATGTTAAACAAGAATGTCTAAACATCCAGTTTTTGTCAAGATGAACATTCTTAATGCGCGCTTTCCAAAAGAGCTCCAAGAACACCCAAGAACATAACACCAACGCTCGTTTCGGCAACACATTTTGTGAATTCGTAAGCTTGGTCACATCCGTCGATAGTGTCAATTTTTCCAATACATTGACCAGCAATTTCGGCGAATAATCTTTGGTCTTCTGGCTTTGTTTCATCAGTTGCCCATACGGCGAGACCAAGTACGAAATCTGGGTCAAAGCCACCATCCTTCATGACTCCCATGGAAACCAATTCGCAAGCGGCGTAGCATTTAGCCTTATCTGTCCAGTCGTCCATTAGTGGATTAAATGCTTCATATTTCTCCTTGGTGACTCCAGTTTTCTCGCCACAAGCTTCATTGAAGGTGCTCTTCTCAGTTGGGGCAGCCTATTTAAATTTAAACCTGGTGTGAGTTTCTGTGTCTCAAAAGTCAAACGAACAAAAATCTTACAATTGCTCCAGCAAAAATAGCGAATAGGCAAAATAGTGCGATTTGGTTCATTTTGAAGTTTAGTCAATTCACCTTGATGATTTCAGTTCAACTGATGCTAGCCCAAATTCTGGTTGAGGTTTTTATACCAACCGACTCAGATATGCTTCTTTATTGGATCCTAAAATTTTATATAGTTTTAAAAGCTTTTCGTTTGTTATCACTAACTCTAGCTTCTTCTCAAGCTGATATGCAAAATTAATTGACCCTTGCAAAAGTTTACAACCCTGCTATCTTCATTAAGTGCCGTGTGACAATTTGCCAAAACGGTTTTTTTCCTTTGCAATTGTTGCGTTCGGTTAAGTAGGTAATTGTTGCTAACTATTTAGCATGAAGTCATTCACATACTAGGACCAACGTGTTCTCATCTAGGTAATGAGGAAAAATTTATTTTATATCCAGAAAAAGTGCGCTTATTTGGCTGTTCACCATGCCTTCAGCTCGTATGACCAACTGCTCAAAAATATTTTCTGTTTGAAATCGCCGACACTCAAGTAATTTATCTAGAATTCGATATCATTGTTCAGATATGTATCTCCAACTTGTAAAGCAGTTACAATGTAATTTAGTTATTCGCATTTTAAGGACGCAGGTTAAATAATGTTGTAAAGTTGTTGCAGAAATTATTTCCAGTAATAACCCTAATGTATGTATGTATACATATAGAATACGTGAGTGACGCAACCTTTGATTCAACAGAAGTATGCGTTATCACTCAACCCAAATGTAAAATGTGGTACAATATGTCAAATTTTCTAAACTAAAATGAATTTCAAAATCAAAAACCACGCCAAATAGTGAAATTAAACAACCCGCACAAGAAGGAATAGATCTCATTTCGCAAACGTCTTAAGAGTACGTAATTGTGCTAAAGGACGAAAAATTAGGCAAATGATCGCCACTCGATTGAAGCGATTAAGAGTCGATTTAGAATAAATCTACTCGCAAGAAGATTTAGCAAATGTATAATTCCATGATTCCAGGCTCCTTGTTAGGTACATATGTACCTTATAAATATTTTGAAAGCGACCAAAAATATTGATGCAATATTGGTCATATCCTCCAGGTGTTCCTCATTTGGTACAAGATAGACTGCTGTTATCTGTTGTCCTGTCAAAATGTGTTGTAGTGAGTGAGCCATCTGGTTGTCGAAGGTATAGCTCCTCTGTATAAAATTCCAAACCACTGACCATGGATGGTTATTGTCGCTTCTGCTCTTGATACAAGGATATCGCCGGATATAAGGATATCGAATTATCTACTGTTTGAGAAAAAGAATTAGGTTATATGGCTACACATAGTTCTGACCTCGCAAGCGTCCCTGAACAGTATTGTTGAATAGTTTTAGAACAAAGCCTCAGAGCTTTTTCAATTTCTTCGTCATAAATTGGGAGTAACAGCGTATCATAGGAAACTTTTGATTTTGTAATGGTGGGTTTGAAAACACATTGACCATGTAGGAGGTAAATAGTTTTAAGAACTCCTTCCTCGTTGATTCACTGTTCCCTGTGCTGTAATCTAGTCGAGTATTTCAATGAAATTCTTAAAAAAGCAACATAAATAATGCCGCTTAAATTTTGAACTTATTTTATGTCTTAGCAGTTGAAGAAGAAAAAATATGACTGTGAGATGTGGTTGCACATCTTTCGTCTAGAACATTATTTGCAATAAGTAAGCCTTTGGGTTCCAAATTATTTTTTTGCATAATATTCTTTAATATCCAGACCATATATTAGTTCTTAAACCATTCAATAGAAATACCTCCTGGCAGTTTTTCTTTTAAGTCCTAGATATTATTGAAAGCTTCGCTCTAGATAGACTCGTCAGAGCTCTTGTTGTATCAGTATTGCACCCTTAAACCCCATTTAGATGATCAAAATCCGTTGCAGTTTCAGTATCTGTTTCAGTTCAGACGTCGGTTCTGTGAAAAGTCGTTGTCGTTTACACGAACGATCACCCTTCAGTTAAGCTTTCATTCTCATTTTCGTTTTCAGACGTGCCTGCGTAGCTCTTCCTTGTAAAAATTTCAATTGCAACTGAAAAGGCAATGGATATGAGCCACGCATTCGTTTACACGTCATTTTCGCATGAACTGAAACTGGAACTTATGGAAATCCTATCAGTTGCAGTTTCAGTTCTCCGTTCGGTTTTGCCATTTACATGTGAGTTGAACTGATATCTCAACTGAAACGGATATGATCGTGTAAATGTGGCTTTAAAGTGGTTCAATTACTACAAAAACTGCATTCAAATACTCCAAAGCATAACCTTCAAGCGGAAAATTGAGCCAATTTTTAGCATATTTGTGTGCGGGTGATACCTGTTCCGTTTGCAATAGCAAAGTTGCTCGGTAGTGTGTTCTGTTTCAGTAATTACTTGCATTCGTTTTTTGGGAAAATCATTATCTGCTTCAATAACTGCAATTGCGAACTAGGCAGTAATTTTTGCAATTGCACTACTGTTCTTAAAAATTTCCATGTTTTGTTCTTAAATTTTCATGTACTTAAAGTACTTAGAGCTTATCAACAAATCGACGTTTCTATCGTTGTAATGCACTGAGTTTCGCTAATTGTTGCCATTTTTCCATTGTTTGTATATTCATTGGGTGATACCAATTAAATGTGGCTTGCTACTTTTGGAATAAGATGAAGCTTGGGTTAGATAATATTTAGTGGATTAGGCTTGGAGATAATATGATAATAAGATATTAGATTAGGTTTTGAGATATTTTTAGAATTTTATTAAGTTCGTGATTTTGCGATCCACGTTATAGATTCCTTACTGAAATTATTTTGGAATAAGAAAAGCTATGGAACTATTTCTTACAGCACAAGAGAAACATGTTGATCGGGATTCTATTTGCTCTTAACGATCAATTTGGTTTTTATTTGTATACTTCACGGGAAGAAAACATTTATAGTCGTATCGAACTAAGTTTCCCAAAATGAGACAAAACTCGTGGTAAAACTGACATGAATGAAAATTTGCAGAACAAAGAATCTCAAAATCTACAATATGTTCTTGGAAATATAAATTTTGAAGAAATCAGAAGCACCCTGTCTTGAAATGCATCTGACTTACATAACTGCATGTGTAATTGGAAACAGAAAAATCTGAAAATTTTAAAAATTGCAAAACTGATATCAGTTCGGAAGTTTCAGTATTAGAAATATCGTGAAATAATGGAACTTCCAAAGTTTTTCAGTCTCTCAATTCTGACATTTGCCTTAGTGAGTTTTGCTGATTATCTGACATACTTATCAATATATGATGTGTGTATAAGTCTTCAATAAGTATTTTGTTTTACACTTTAAAGGTACATCATGTTTATTCGGACTACAATTCTAAACCATACAATCGACGCTGCGGGCATTTATCTGGACTATCAGAAGCTCAATACCAATCGGCACTTGACAACCTTTGGACAAGAGATGAAAAGTGTTACATAACCTGCGAACTTGAGGAAGGCGAGTACATTAATAGGGGCAAAATATCCATTAAATTCAAGCAACAAGCAGAAGCCTTAAAAAATTCCACGAAAACGACAGAAAAATTATTTGGTAACATTCAAAGCTTGTGTATAGAACGAGCCGAGAGGGTGACAGAACCTTGTGAGGTTGGATTTACTTACTACTTCTGCTATATGACGCTGGGACGAATAAGTGGGGCCTTCTCTATGTTCTTACCTAAATAATTATATTCATCTCTGTAGTAAATGAATAAATTGTGTAATGTAGAATCCTTACAACTTTCTAAGTTTTATTTCTTTCCACCTCTATTGTCTCGATCTCCTTTCCTTAGTCTGCTACAAAAGACTATTCGATTCAAAGAGATAAAACTGATGATATTATTGACCATCAAGATGTATGCTCGATATTAAGCAAGAGAGCAAAGTTACATAATATAATACAGAAGACTTCCACCAAATACTGATCTTCAGTGACCCATGTGAGAACTCCAATTATATCCATATCACCAGACTGCAAGATGAACTTTTGATCTATTATCAGTAGTCGATTTTATTTCCTTCTCAATGCCAACGAGATAATTATTTTTAAAAGTGTATTATCACGGGGAACTGCATATCTAATGTGATGATCCCGTGACAATTTTCGGTATTTTTCCTGAATTATGCGATTGCTGTAATCTGAAAATTGTTTATACGCAAATATATGAGAAATATTGCATATGAATAACAATTTATTTATTGAATTAAAAGCAGCATTGGGTAGAAGTAAATTATTAAAATTTTAATTGGTAGCGGATACTGTTGTCAACATTGTATGACCATCTTTATAACGGCTATGACATTTTTTGGTTTTTGTGAGCAAGCATATTATAATCAGTCCGCAGCAACAATGGGGCAGTTAACCAAACAGCTGTGTAGTATAATAAAATCTATTGTTAAGTCATCCAATGAAATTCGTGATGTCTTATTCCTCCTTCGGTATTATGATTTTAGTGTAACTGTAACCCCTATTACTGTTCTCCTTATATTAAACCTAGCTTTAAGTTTAACAAATAATATGACGCATTATCTTAAACTGACAACTTTTATTTTGTTATTGGAAAACAAACTTAATTGTAATCAGTACATCGTTTTCAATTAAAAATAACAAATGAACTTCCAATTCAGAACTCTGTTGACTAAGTCTGGTTCTATTAAGAGATAGACCTGCATATGCATCTGGTTATTATGCAGGGTTTGAAATCAAAATTAAATATCCCGCGCAGGATAGGCTCAGTTCATTTTCTTTTCGGTGATTACTTTAAAAGAATTTATATGATCACAGAAATATGAAAAAAAAATTTTTGTAAATAATAATTACTTAATTATATTATGTTATTGTTTATAATTATATTTCCGTGAGGACTAAACTGCCTTATAGGGCAAACTAGACAGTTATTGTTGAAGTAACGAATTTTCATTAAAATACATTTTCTATTGCTTTTTTGCTATCCATCTATAAGAACATAAGTGTTTAAAAACTTATGATTATATACGTCCTTTCACTATGTTTCAACGAAAAAGTCCCGCTCTTTTTACTAAAAAAGTTTCAAAATCCCGCTTTGCCCGAAAAAAGTCTGGCAACGCTGGTATTGTGTCTTCTATTATAGGTAGCCAATCTGGTAGACACATAGTACTCCATGGCGGAAAGCATTTATGTTCTTAGCCATGACCTAGAGATGTGTGCCATCTTATAAGGTGTTCTGTAATCTCTTGCAATTGGGGAAGACCGAGGAGTTCCAATTTGCTGGGAAATCTAAGAAGGATATCCATTGCAAATGTATCAAACCTTTTGAATTACCCTTATTTTGTTACAGGATTCGTGAGTGTATAGGACCACAAAACGATAAGATAATAAGATAATAAGATAACGTTTTCAACGTTTAATGCAGGGATGACGAGCCGGCTCATCAGATTTCTGGAGACAGTAGACAAAATTATTGAAGCTAGTCGAGTTAGATTTCCCACACTAGAAACGAAGCCAATCATTGTCATAAAGAGAATTTTGCCATAATTTCTGAACCATACAAGGATGAATTGTCAAAGTATTTGAACGAAACTTCGTTGTCGTTTGAAAGCTTAGCTTAACGGGTGCAAAACGTGGAAAACGTTCCATTCTTTCTACCAATAGGAACTTGTTAACGCAGGTTATAGGAAAACGTTATCAATGGTCAATATGGAAACAACTGGAGAAAACTCCTCTAGATAAGACTAGGCCCTAAACTTCTTTTCTATGTTAAGGAATTCATAAACACTCTCAGCAGAAGAAAGATGCAACGAATATACAATCACTTTCATGATTGATTCGATTCGTAAGGACTTTCTCATAAGCAGACTTGTCTGGCTCTTTAGTCGCCTTGCGTTGACTGCCCGTAAAAGTTTACGTTGATGGATCAGGCATAGTCATGAAAAGAGTAAATCGATACTTCTATGTTTTGTTTAACAAACATCTCACCAGGACCCTCCATGTAAAAGATCCCTGTCGCCAACTCTTTTTCCAGGACTCCTGATAAAAATACTAGAAACGTATAAAGAACGTTTCAGTGCATATAAAACTGAATCCTAAATACAAAAAGTTAGACACACCAACAGCTGACATCCTACGCAGATTTCTTGAAAAAACTGGGATTGTGTGATCTTCTCCAATTATAGTGGAGAACAAACTTGAAGTATGTTCCTTGAAACAAGGTGCTCCTCGCCAGGGGATGGTTTGAAGTATGATTAGTCTTGCAAAGACAGGTATCTCAAAATAACTTGACCATTTCACTTAAGACTTACTAGAACGAGAAAACGGTAAATAGATTTATTGGCAGCACACTTAGGGTTTCCAATCCCGCAGCCTATTTTCAATCTTGGTATTTGCGTGATCCCGCGCATTGAAATTAGTATCTATCCAAGGCGAATAAAACAATCAAACAATAATAAATGCGCTCGTATTTTAATTTCAAAATTATAATTAGATCAAATTAACATATAGTCTACATTTGACAATCTAGATAACTTATTTTGAAGGATCAAAACAAATGATGTCTTGTTATAAACGAGACCAAACGAAAACTCAGTTAGTTTCATCAGCGTTACGTGATTAAAAATGTTGCAAAGAAACCATGACATTTCCAAAGTGTCATACGTTAATCTACTACCTATCTTAGAAGCAATATAGACTGCAGAAGAAAAAGCTCTCTCGGCTTCCTCACTTGTAGTTGGTATCCCTTTTAAGGCATTATATGTAAATGTGAAATGTGAGATATTTTCAAATCGAACCTCTAGATTCATAAAGGGTCATTTCATTTTTTATGATGGACTCCAGTGAATTAGCCTGATTTGTAGATTCTGAGGGGTAAACTATGGTATATCATTATTGTTGCATTCTCATGAGAAAATCTTTTATTTCTTTACGAAGAATATTTTTTGCCGGGACAGAAAATGTATCATTATCACACGATGCTTGATTAGTCTAAGAATCTGTACATAATTTTGTCTGCTATCAGAGGTAAGATCAAGATCACTCGGTAAAGAAGCACGAACATTCGAGTATCTTAAAAATCTTAGAAGATAGGCCCAGACGTAACGCCATAAATAACGTAAGGGATGGTACAAAAGTCCTTCAGGTAGCGATGCCCAAAAACTTTTTGGATAGACCCTCACCGCGCAGTGTTCATAATAATAATAATAAAAATAATAATAATATTCTTACACACTTAGTTTACATATCTTTCTTTATAACACTTTATAACTAATGTTTAATTAAGGATTAATTATTCGTCCCCTAAGGACCTATTTCTTATGATGATGGCCTTTATGAATTGTTTCGATACATTCGCTCACTGTGTTTTGACTCTTGACTAGCTCTAGATAGTTAGTTGTGACTAATTCCAGATTCTTATTGTTGTTTTTTTCGCACACTGTATATAGTTGTAGATTGAACTGCTTCATTGAGTTTTGTAATATTGTTAATAGGTCTATATAAAGCAGCACTTAAGACTTTCGAGGGCATGTATGCCATTTTTGGCTCTTGTTATAACAAAATAAACACAGTAAAAAATTTAACGAAACTTTTAACCTGGCTATCAGAATGCTGATGACAGAAGAAAGTCGTCCTTCGAACATTCACCACACCTTTTCCGAACTGGGACATATAGAACAATGAAACATGGATAATTTAGACCATTTACTACTTTAACCCAATAAAAACACACATTCAATGCTTGTATAACAACCGCATAGCTTTTACTAAATTCCGGTTGAACTATCAACTGAGTATTTTCTAGGTATATGGATTGAGCCTTGACTGAGAAAAGGCACTTGGCTGTGCTTTTCCCTTCACTAGCGAAATGTGTACAATAAACAGAAAAATCAGAGTTGCAATTTTATAACAGGGCTCCAAAAGTTTTCGAACTAGCACTGCCATCAGGATATCTGTCCTTTAAAAGTTGCCAGCTTTTATGGTTGATACTACCACAGATACAACAAACAATACCTGAATGTGCCTGAACTTTTACCGTAAATCTTGCCGAACTTAAAGCACACATAAAGTTTGTTCGAACGACTGAGGTTTTGGACTTAGCTATCTTCGCAAACAAGATTCTTATCTGTGGTGAAGTCGCTTCACGTGGCTTCACCATATTGAATGTAATCAGAAGTTGCTGAGGAAATTTTATCAAGTCGAGGGTGACATGTTGATAGCATGTTGCTAAGACATAGTAATACACAGAGGGACTTGTGTCGTTTTGATTCGTCTAGAATCGATAGTAACTCATAGTCAACCAATCTAGTCACTCAAGTCGCATAGATGGTATTATTTGCGGAGGTTATCAAATTTACCACAAATTGAATTTCAAAACTACAAAAATTATAAGGGCAAAGCTATTTTTGCTGAAAAGATTCCTTTTTCCTGTTCTTCATGGTTTGTTTTGATCCAATTATCCTGCTCAGTCCTATTAATTCTTTTTCGGGTACATTAAAATTTCAGCTACCTCAATCTGATCTTCTGGATAATCGCGCACATTCTTAAGCCATTAGGTATTACTACTCTTTACAAATTTATAGTGAATAGATGTGACGCATAGCATATCATCAATCCAGATATATGTACAGTGATACCTCGACTTACGCGAACCCGGTGTTATGCGATTTTCAAATTTCGTAGATTCGACTTGTGTTTGACCGTGACACAAATCTCGATTTTCAATTATAGACATAGCTATATTTTGTTCAATGTTATTTATTTATTTATTATCCACGGAGTGCCTGTTTGTTACAACATTCTTATAACCCGACTTACGCGGTATTACTGTATATCTATATTGACAATGTGAAAATGAAATGTAATGAAATATCATAATGTTTTATTATTTGGACAATACATTGTTGTTTATGTTTGTTCATGGATTAAGAGGTAATTGTTATGAATAAATTCTAATAAGAGGACGTTTATGCGGATGCGTGTTCATAACTTTTCACAGCTGCCGATCCATTCCTTAATTATTAGTTTGAAGAATTTTTCTACTTAAAACAACAAAAAATTTGCTTAAATAACACCAAAGGGACGGACGTTACTGAAAACGGCTTGAATCAAGGCAAAAAAGTTGTCACATGTGTATGTATGTACCCTGGCTATCGTGAATACATGTTTGTAAATGCGGCTGTTTTAAACATTCATAACGCGTTGAAACGTCTTGTACATATATTTACTGCTTTGGATATCAAAATCTAGTTTAAAATTTTCGGAAAAGTGAGTCAAAAATTGAAAAAGAAATGGGGAAGTTAAATGAAGAAAAAGATCTACTGTCCATCTCTTGACAGTAATGAGATTCGAGGTGCAGTAAATCGTGACAGTAGTTCCAATGACACGAAACATTGGTAGATGATTGTAAGTCATTAATAAGTAAATCGTTAATTCAGCATTGCACTGTTTGTAGCTTCTATGCATTGCAATGTAAACATTTTCCAATTAATTGACTTTCATGACTGAAAGCTTCAATTAAACCAAGTTTAAGGAGTAGGTATGTAGATAGGTATATATGTATGTTTTTCAGTGTAATTGATTTGCTGATCCCAAAACGCTTACCAAAAATAAGCTTGGTGTGGAGGTACTAAGATCCTATAGAGTTCACACCCACTCTCAGAGAAGATGATGGGAAAAAATTTACCGAGTATGTGGCCTTGCATACATTGCTTGTTCCAGGTAACGGCTACTTTGGGAATTTTAACATTCAATATTCTTCTGCCCAGATTGAACTTCTTGCGCAAAATACTGTAGGTACATATCTTCGACGAAAAAAATTTGCTTGCAAGGGCGATGTCAAGGCAATAAATTTGGCATTTTTCAGGTCTATAAATAAGTAAATCGAAGGATTTGGAAAATATATTAGGCGTAAGAAAGAATATATTCAAAAGCAAATAATTTACTTTTCTTCAGTGCCATTACATGAATTTGAAGCTCTGGCTGGATCAAATCCTTACAAGAACTTAAAGCGGATGTAGAATTCAATTTACCCTAAATATGTGATGCGAACTTCGGACTTTCAAAGGTTTTACTAGTGATTCCCCTGAGATCGTTATGAAATTTTTGTCTCAGTTTGGAGACAATAAACTTTCAGGATGAATCGCGGCAAAAGTTAGTACATAGTGGCATGAATCGTTCAGTTTTAATTCGTGCCTGTAAGAACGTATTAGTTTATTTACTTCAAATATTTATTTTCCCTTGATCTCAACAAGAAACTTGGATAAATCGAGCGGAAAAACTACTAGCTGTTCCAATGAATTTAGATCCAATCTTATAAGATTGAACTAAATAGCCGAAAAAGCCTCAACTTTGTGAAAATTTACGTTACCCTCTTCCACTTGGCAAAACTCCTATATCGTTTGTTGGCTTTCATGTGCGTTTAAGTAAGGCCACACAAACACAGCTAGCAAATATCGAGACGTTTTCGGCATTAGGTATCTCTCAACTAGCTTTCATCCTTAAAGATTCAATCTACTGTGAATGCACGCTTATGAATTGACAGAAAATACTAATCCTCCTTGCTTAGATCCTAGAGATTAAAGCGCTCCGCACAACTAACAAAAGTTTTATTTCGGAACATTTGTTTCCAATTTTCCATACCATAATAGTAGGTACATATGTTCACCTCAAGGGTAGTTATCATCTCAACCCGAAAAATCCATTCATCCAACTCTCATATACCTTATATTGATTCTTTCGTTAATTTAGCAGTTCAGGTGGAAGAGGTAAAAAAGAGATTTCATAGTTAAGCCAACAGAGCCAAATAATCTTCTTTTTTCCACTTCATTTCAATTGGATTGTAGGCTCCAAACTCTGATACAACTTTCATAGCTGTGTTGTTATCCGTAAACTACTACATATGCTTCGCATAACGCTGTGTGCCTACATGGATTTACGCACTTCAGTTTGAGCTACATACATATATTCGCCGCATTTCGCGAAAATTTTCACTTCCTCTTTCCTTAAAATTTAATGAACAAGTAGTTTTCCCACTGTGTATATGCTTCCCTGTTTTTCTATATGTTTGCAGCAACGGTCGTCTCTGAATCATGTTCTGTGTGCCTTAGTAAAGCCTCGCATTACCTCACCACTTTATCCTGTAAGACTGCCAAACCTTCACATACACTGTAGCCTATTTATAGTATACGTACAAGAGCTGAAGCACCTTCGTGACACGAAAATGTTTTTGAATGGAATCACAGGGTGCCGTAAGCAATTTAAGCATATTAACTTGTACTTCTTTAACTTGTCAGGTGGAGATATTTCGCAGCTTCTGTCTAGTTCGACAGAACAGTGGTTCCTTGGTGCACAGAAGCAATAACGTAAAAGCAGAAAGACAGAAACAAAGTTTTGTCTTTTCACAAAGCTCTCATCCTTGAAGGAACTTAGATGAAAAACGCTTAGGAAACCATAAACATTTGTGTGTAACGCAAACAATGAAGGGTATTTAGCCACGACGTCCTTAGTATTCTGACGAACAGGATGAAACACCCAATTTTCTTCCGAAAATTATGCTCCATCGTTAAGGTTCACAGGAAAAACCTAGAAGATCATAATGGCACGACTGTTTCAACCTTGATATTGGCCGGCATGTCGGTTCGAGTTTTCCTAATTTAACATTATTTAATAAAATTAAAACTTTTTTGCTGTGCTGTAACAACTTTAACCATAAGCTCCTTGTATCGATAGGAAAATCAAATTGAATCACCAGAACGTGAGCAAAATCGAATTTTCAAAAATCACTTATTTTGTTGCCTGAAACTCCTTCATGTTTTCGAGATTGTTGATACAGAAAAAAATTTTGTCTGGCCAGGAACGAGGATACAGCATGGCTGGTAAATTGGGAAACACTCAAGAAAATTCACTAATTTTCCTTTCCCTGTTAACTGGAATCACGCAAAACATTTCAGGGTGCCATAGTTTCCATTTGAGAGAGCATGAGCGTGCAAAATCAGATCGATTGGATTCCAGTCCTTGACAAAGTGGGAATTGTTCCCTGACAAATACATTAACTCTCAACTCAATTTGGGTTTGCATTTTTTTCCGGAGTTAAACAATAGAATCAAGTTTTCTTAGAATATGTTCTAAGAATTGATAAATCATAAGACTCCTTTGTTTGTTATCTGTAAAAATTCTGTTTTAAGCCACCTTCATATGCATTGATAATAATAAAACCAATTGCTTAGAGAAATCATTATATCCCTGAAAATTAGTAATTGGTTAGCTTTAACGCTTTAAAAGTTACACAACCCCAGGATTATTGATAATGAAATGTTCGTCCTCGGTAGAACTCAAACCCTTGGAATTCGAAATTGTTTCCTGAACCAGCTAGCCGATGCACTCATTTATGTAGCTGAAGTGTAAAACTTGCATTCATACATTCGTCTGAAATTGCCATTATTCTTACATGAAAAAACATGTTATTGTTATTATTATATTTAATACCTGAACCTGAACAAGTACGTTAAATAGAAAACACGCTTTTGTTTAGCGCCTATCTAGGCTTGAGCAAGTATGTCGTTCCTGAGGTCGTATTGTTTAATTGAATCATAACAGCCTTGACAGACTACACTTAAACCAGTTAAGTAAAATCAGCTGAAGTTTAGTTTAGTGAAGTATATCAAAAGTCAAAACGACTCAAAATAGGTCTTGAAGTTGGCAACAAGCCGGTTCTGATTGTAAATAAACCCTTAAATAAAATCAACTTTAGAAAATCCGTGTTGTTACGGCGGTTTTACTTTCTCCGGTTCCGTACAGGCTACAAGCTTGATCTGGATAACCGAGATTAACCGGTTTAAGTTCTGTAGGCTGTTGCTCCTTTAAGACAAGAAAATGAGAACATACATACATATATTATTTTAAGTGACTCAGAAGTTAATTGAACGCTAAATGTATCGCGGTATAAAATACCTCTGCCATTCACGGAATAATCGATTATCGAAAAAGCGATCTTGTGCTTGCAAAGCTTTGAAATCTAACTTGACGGTTCAGGTTTAATAGAAATCCATGTGCAATTGGTTTAAAACAAAAAAAGTTTTAGTTCTAAACTATTTCATGTTCATATATTCATGATCATATTCTTTTACTTGAGAAAAACCTGTGCGTCAGGGCTGTATGCAAAACTTAAACTATTGCGATTGATATGAGAGCCAAAACAAACCATCAGATATATGCAAGTTACCATAAATGTTAGCCAGAGGGCGAAAATAGGGTGGAATCAACAAATTTTTGCTACGAATTAACAAAACTAAGTTACGTTGGCATAAAAAAGTCCAAGAGAAAGGACACTGTTAGTAGTTTGGACAAAACAGCCAAAATGGCCTAATGGACCATGAGTTCATTGTATTGACAAAAACTTGAGATTCACAGAAGGAATACTAATACTTATATGGGATTTTATAGCATTTTTATACATATTTCAGGTTGTGAAAGCGGCATTAGAAAGAGGAGGCAGGTAAAGGCATTCCTAACACCACTTACTTGTATCCATATTCAAACATGGTACGAAAATATTAATTCTAGCGCATATGATAACAGTCTCGTTTTTAAGGCATGGCGAGAACATTTAAAATTATGGAAACAAACAAAGACAAATTAAAATTAAATCCTGCCAGCAGTGATGGTAAAAGAGAAACCAAAAACAAAAATTTCTAATGTTCACCAAATCGCACAGTAGAATCCTTCGAATGCCTCCATTTAAAATGTGGAGCACAGCTCAAACTGGACACCAAAAAAAGAATGTTACAATCGACTTTAATGGACTTTTCGAAAGGACATGCTCTCATACCAAGGCTTAGATAAAACAGCATTTCATAATATGCAACACATGTCCTGGTGTGAATAATTAATGAACGAAAAGGTTCTCCCCTGTTTCCACAGCCACTGTTTAAAACTGTTTGTCTTTTATTACGTATCCTTTTAACGTAATAAAATACGATGTGTTAGGCAATGAATTTACGTGGTGTTGTCTCTTAGTGGAGGTTGTATGCATACATTAAGTTAAAACAGAAAAGTCTGACCGACAGAGGCATGTGGTCGTTACGGAGTATGTCCTCAATCTGGGACTTAGACCTAGGAAGGATTGCAGTGCCCTTTTGGAATCCTAATTGGAAGTGTGTAGGCACACAGAATAAGCAGGCAGGGAAGGCGTTGTGCCTGTCCTCGACAGACATTCAAATTAAATCTCTACATGCCATCTAGTATAATTCCATTACACAGATATACTCTTTTTATGGTGATTTATTAATATTCGTTTACTTAGCTGACGCATTTGCATGTGACGAACAAAAAACTATGAAATTATCATATTTTGCTGAGGGCTGTGAGATGTTAAGGTTGGTGAATTCTCATTTGGTTTAAGAGACTACTAGCAATAATTGTGATCTTCCCAATAAATTTGTTAATTGTTAACCGTTTTCAACCGTTTTTAGCACAGGTTGAGTGCTTTCCCAGGAGGTATTCGTTGACTAAATTTTTAATGAGGAATCCGGAACCGCAATTTGCTTGCAGTTTTGCCTGAAATTACTTTATGACCCATCTACTGTTTTTTAACAATGGCTTTAACAAAATTTAATTTAGGTACCTATTGTACTCGCACTTTCAATCATAAGCGCGAATTTTATCAAGGTTTGAACAATTGAAAATACTTTCATACTTGTCCTACCTGTGTTTATGCGTTTGGAAGCCTCTCAATAAAACTCGGGTATACTCTCCACCTAGAAAAATAAATCAAATTTAGTTTGTCGAGTTGAGCGGAAAGTTCAGTAGATTGAATTTACTAAGCTATATTAATGTTAATTCAAAGAATTGCAAAAACCATAGATATTAACTTCTGGAGAAATATGTTGCCCGCAAGGCTAACAATAAGTATTGTTTTTATTACGTTTCGAACATTTAAAACAAGGATTTTTTGTTTTGTCTTACTTTGTGCCTCTTGACAAAAACGAACATTTTCGCCTTTGAAGCAATACTGGAACAAAAGTTTGTAAAAAATTGGAAAAACCCACAATGAAATGAAATCCTCGTGCTCTGTCCCGGGAAAATTATATAGCAGTCTAATTTAATTTTCGTTGGAGTTTTTGATTTGTGGATAAATTATAATTTGAATTTGGTTCAAAATTTTGACATTTGATGTGTATGTGAATTAAACTCAAAATTGGTGGAAGATTTCTCTATGAAGGTAGTTGCTTTGCTATTGTATGTCTTTTAGTAGACCTATTTAAGGCCTGTGCGAAATTGTTCTGATTTCATTCAAATTCTAAAATTTACTGGAGACGTTCCAGAATTCCAATCGACCTGTGTGAATTCATTTGCATTCTAAACTTTGACAACTGGACTGTGAAGAAGCAAGGATTTTGAAAAATTTATTCTAAGGGAATTAAAAATACATTTTTTAAAATAGACGTGGATAATGAAGATGAAGTAAAAAACCGAAAGGTACAGTCAAGGTCCACATCGTACATTTTCCGTTAAAACTTCGGAATAAAATTACTATAAGTGTTTTGTATTAGTATATACTTAAATCAAACTCTTTAATACAATGGTTGTATATAGCGGTACGTTGATAGAATAGATAAATCACAAGTTTATTATTTAATGCCGTTTTTTCATTTCTTCTTCGATGCTGCGGTAGCCCTGGCACTTGATCGGCACTGGGAATTTTAGGTTTGTAATTTGATGCAAAATTTCTCTGATTTGCGTTTCATTCAATTCCGGGCATATTTATGACACGTACAAAACGATATTTTAAATTTTTCTCAGTTTTCAATTTAATACCGATTTTTACTTATATTTCGGCAAATATGTTTATTGCTTTACCTTAGGTCATAATAGCTCTTTTAAAGTTCTCTGCAATGACAACCAAATTTACGTCCAACACGTTCTCACGCAACACAAATTTATAGTTTTACCCAACGTTAAGCCACAACAATCAATCGTATGCGCTTACACGAGCCCAATGACTTCACGGGCAAAACAAACGCTGCACGACAAATACGTACAAGCATGCTCTATCCATAGTGTCCTCGATCGTTGTTATCGCATTATGAGCGTCGTACGAACTAGCGATTGAGTTGTGACCGTATGTATTTTTTACCACAAGAAAGTTTGACTGGCTATCAGCGTAATTAACGTGCCAAAAGAAGTTTTCACGTCAAAAAAATTATAAGTGTTGCGTACTAACATGTTCTTTAATTATTAATCTCTTAAATACAATCATTATATATAGTAGTAGGATTACAGAGTAGATAAATCACAAGTTTATTTTTGTGCGCCTTCTTCGATGTCGCCGCAGCTCTCACACTTGCTCTTGCACACTCGCTAGACATTTTTGGTTTTTAATATTCTTTTTGATGCGAGTTTTCTCCGATTTGAGTTTTTTACAATTCGGTGCATATTTACAATTTCTTTTCAGTTGAAGCTTCTGAATTAAATTCTCAGGAAGATGTTTCATTTGTAAAACATCTTTAACTGGACTAATATGTGGGTATATCTGAAAACTGAATCTAAACATAAAATTGAATCGTGACATGAAAGAACTACATTAACCGGAATGTCATAGAACGGAAGTCCTTATAATTATTCTTGGCACATGAAATCCTCTAGAAACATTGATGATTTTCAATTTCATATCGCTAGATGCAATTTTGCAGCTGCTGATGAGAGCGGCACAAACGTGATAATATCAAATAATTTAGCTAAGCAACTTCTTTGTGCATTGCATGTAACTAAATTCCAATGAACAGTAACCTGAAAGTATGGAAGTATATAATCTTGTAGGACACATCCTCGTGTGTGTACGAGCTCATATTTTTACAAGCTTTATATTAACTTGCAATGTTTGTATGTGCACGTCAAATCTTGTAACGGCATTTATAGCAGTTATCCTCAACCGATTGAGATCAAATTTTGCATACATGTTTAGTGACAATGACAATGCATGATTAGCTAAGTAATGTCATTCTAAATCCAACATGGCGGACGGCGCAGGATGGCAGACTAGCATTTTTAAGCGCTCCCACAATATGTCAAATTAACAAATTTTATACGGACCGACAAGGGCCAAGGCATTTTAAATCTTCTTTTTATATTAATAAGCCTATTAGCAATGTATGTAGCAATAATGTAGTATGTTTATATACAATTTGAATATTCACGCATAGCTTCTATGAAGTCATGTTAATGAGAAACGAATAATATTCTGGATATATAAATATTGGTAGTCCATTTTAATTCTTTAAGTAACTGGTTCCTTGTTTGAGAAGCTATGCCATTAATGCTATGTGTAATGGATTGTAACAACAGTCATCATTGAACGTTGAGCTGAACATTGCTTGGTTTCAATTCAATAGAAAAGTGCTATGAATATACATTTATTATAACAAAATATATCCTCTAAAGCTTATCATTTAATAATCCGGAATTTAATAAGCTAAATACCAAACATTTACATTTCACCCTGACTGGTTGAACATGGAGCGGTTTCGTCGCTTTTAACTTTCGATATTTCTTTATCGCAAGCGATTTAATGACTCAAAAGGATTTCCGATTCTTGATAAAGTCTATCTAATGTTTTCATTTTCGTACCTTTTTCATTATCCCGACTACTTTTTAACGTTATTTCTTTTCAGTTTCCGTTTTTTGATTTGTATACTTAAGTAAGGAAAACGAAGCAAGTGAACTGATAAATGTTTAATATTTCGGTTAGCCTATCCTTATGCTTTTATAAATACATTTTCTTCTTGTCCTGGATGCCATTTCCATATTTCATTCTTTTTTGTATTTCTAGAACAAATCGACAGATTATTATTAGTTATATGTATATTCCGTGAACAGTAATATAAATAAATGTATTTCGTAAATAAGGAAGAACATCGTTCCCAAAGCGTCCTCAGTAACAAGGATCCTGGACTAAAGAAGATACTTTCTGTTGAAATGAACTATCGGACTTAAGAGAAAGAGTCTCATAAATCCTTTATTTCCACATAAGATGAGAATGTACAGAATCCTACAGAGAATGTTGGAATAGTCTCTTACTAAGAAAAGATGGATCGTATACAGGACATGAGCCTTGCCCTTCAAGAACCAAGAATTGATGAATGCAAAATTATGGAAGGCAAATAATAAATAACATGTTGTTATCAAGAGAGCCAATGTCATTCATGATATGCAATGGATCAATAACGTGAATAAGGAATGCAATAGAAAATATTTGATTATGGAATGATATGGTAAATTTGATCCATTCACTGAAATCCTTGGCCTTCAACAACTCTTCGAACGTGAATGAATAGGGTATTGAATATATACTCAAGGAACTCAACCTGGTAAATATGTAGAGAATCTTGATCTATTTCTGATTTTGCTGATGCATTGATGCACTTGTTTGAATGTCAAAATGATACATTGTACTGTGGAAACTTGGATTAAAAATATCAACTTAATAGATGTAATTGAATATATATTGGGTAAGCCACTATCTACACAAACACGACTGATTTCCTAGGAAAATGACCTTACATGCATACCAAAGCCAGAGTCAAATTCAATCAAAATTTCCAACATAAGACATACTTACATGAAAATGAGTTGACCCAACCAGCTGTCGTGATTAACATTTCTATAAATCTTGTTTTGATTTATTAAAGGTAAAGAACACTGCTATAAATGGAAACGATTCCCAGAAAGAAATAACCTTTATATGAAAACAGTTTTGAGGAGTCCATTGAATTGCATGGACTATCCATTAAACAGAGAAAACGTATAAAAAAACCATTTCCAGGCAATATTCATCAAGTGACTTTAATAGACCAGTCATGAAGTCTGTTTGCACATTATAGAGTCAATTTAACGCCGATATGCCGATGACTAAATAAGTTTCTGTAGTTCATAGTCAAGCGTATTCACTGAAATATATTGATGTGACACAAATATGAAGAAAATTGAATCAGGGACGAAAAGGAAGAGAGAAAGTATAAAAAAATAAATTGACATCGATGTCCATACAAACAAACTGAACTCCGGGCACTCCACATCATCTCCCTTATTAGTCGCTACCCAATACAACCAGCACTGTACTCACATATGTTATTTCAAAGTAATTGTGGGTTCACCATTGGACGGTACGCTCTTTGAACGACGGTCCTGTCGATGGGTTCACAACATATGTAGCTAAAGGTTCAATATAGTATGGCGATACAATTATTGAAATCTTCCAAGAATAGCGAGGGAATGAGGATATGGGGCTTGAGTTTGTATTGGGTCTATGTGAAAAACTCTATCATGCCGTATAAAATTGCTCGTTTACGTTGGTATGCATTGACCAGTTTTCTCCTTTTTGAGAAGGACAATTAATAGCTTTCATAGTCGAAAGAAGAGTATATACTACTCAAATGTTGGACACATACCATTGTCCAGTATATTGCAGCGCTGAACAAAAATAAATAAATAAACAATAGAAGGGACATCAAACAAGGACTAAAGCAAATCATGTCCAGACACTTTGCGTCACGAAAGGACACAGTGTGGTAGACGAAAGTATCCATATTTCCAATTTGCGAGCAGATGAAGCAATGAGGGATTGAATGCCCATTTTTATACTTAGCCGTGTCTACTTTGTATTTGGAAACGTTTCTGGTCAAAATCATTGTTATGTTGTCGTTGAGCTCATTCTGGTGTATAGACGGTTACCCCACTACGAATATTCCCGAGGTAAAAGGGATAATTGCGTTCCAGTGTAGTTCGACGTCTTAGTGAGTTTTATTTTCTTTTGCGCTACTTTGAGGGTAAAAGAAAAACTCTTTTTCTTCAAGGAAAATTTAAGTTTAATTAAACCTTTGCAGTACTCCGTGAACTTTTCCCTATTGTTTATTTAGTTGAAGGCATCGTTACTCGTAGACAAGGACTTTTTTGTATAGGTATGCATGCTTTGTATCCACTAGCTGCCTATTTTCTTTCCACTAATGCCAATTTTTTCCTCAACTCGACCACATCAAGAACTTGCCTGGATAAAACTCCTTTAAATAAAAATTCATTAAAGTGAAATAAAACTTGCCAGAGTCGGGTGGAAATTCTTAAAGTTTAACGGATGGCTAGACTAGTAAGGGGTGTTCAAACCATTTGAAGGGTATACATTATAAGAAAAGAAAAATTATATTCCTAAGGCTTGTTCCACCGTGCATACGTAATGCTTCAATCCTGGACTTCATCTGCAATATTCTGACTTGGTTCTGCTTTTTATTAGTTTTGTATTTAAGATTTTGCTTACTCTAGTTCTCCTCCCTATTCTAGGTTTAATTCAGGTTATTAAATTTGACCTTCTTGGTTACTTTGTAGCAATTTAATTTTCTCTGTAATTAAACATTAAGTTTTTTTCGTTGTTTGTTCCAAGTAGGGTTCTTCATTGACAGAATTAAGTTTTCCAGTTTTCTTTTGACCATGTCTTCGAAAATATGTAACTTCCAAAAGTATCATAAATTACTTATCTATTGTGGACTATTTTCCTAACTTCCATGATTGACTGTTATATGTTCACTCATTGTTGTTTTAATTTTTGATTGCTGTAATGGAAGTTAGTCAGCTTCGTAAAATGACGCATTAACGTTCGGAGCTCTCCTTTATACTGGAAATCTTAGCAATTGGAGACAGGTTGGTATTACAAATTTCGAATGTTCGAAACCGCATAAGAACAATAAACAAAGCACAAACTTTCTTAAAGATCTTTAAACGAAGACTAACAATAAATGCTTACGTCTTACCATGCAGCTTCTTGACAAAGGTACATTGCACGGCTAAAGCTTATAGTTGTCGTAACATATAAGTATGCCAAGCAAAATGCCGGATTATTGAAAGTACCGGACTTTTGGGTGCCAGATTAACGGAGTTTTACTGTATGTTTTAATGCTTTTTATAAAATAATTCCACTCTTTCTCGTAGTTTTATCACGCATTCTGCAATTTCAAACCGTTTCTTCCGAGTACAAGGATTGAGATCTAACGAAGTCCAATTAAAACATCAAACGTTTATGAAAAGGTTCGAAGTGTGTACATAGTCGACCAGATAAAAGAGTCAAATTTCTTGGAAACTTTTGATCAAACTACGAGAAAAACGTTGTGAAACTAAGGCGATGGTACCCTCAGAACATATTCAGCATTATCATGGTTTTCAATACTCATGTTTTCGCATATCTAGACAAATTTATTCAGGCAGATATATTTGAATTATAACGCCATCATCTTATGTTTTTTGGAACGAAGCTTTCTACTGTTCATAGTACATGTGTATATACCGTCATCCAAACAATAAATACAAGTTACCCGAAGAAACATTGCTCGTTTATTAGATCGCCGAGATACAGAATGCTGGAACGTGTTCTAACAATAACGTATTCCCTTATAACACGAAGATATCTAATTCGATATTATCGAGCCTGAATGGAAATTTGCTTTGAAATTCTCTTTATCGATTATTGTATTTAATTTGCTGTCGAACACTCAAAGCATGTTGTGGACCAAGAGGTAGATACGTGAGAGCATGTCAATGAAAATCGTTATTAAATTAAGTAGAAAATATATAGTTCAATTATATCATATAGTTGAACGATCACAGGACTTGGTCAGCCTTAAGGGTATAGATGTGTCTCGTTGATAGGAGAAGAGTTGTTATAATATTAGCAATTCACTTTATCGATAAGATAAAATTTATAATAGAGTTATTGTTGGGGCATTGATTTAACTTTTTCGTTAAGACTCTTCCTTATTTCTTTAGCGAGGAACAAAAGCACTTTATCCATTACCTACAGTTGATAATGGAGTTAATTGATCTGGTGTTTGAATTTCTATTTACATAGAAAATGTTCAATTAGCACTAAAGTTTAATCAATGAATTTGCATAGGCCGAGCGACTTTTGTAGCCAGCTTTTGATTACATTTATGTAGACAGCAAGTAGAACGGAAATAATATTTCTATCAACGCCGCTTCTTATACAATGCTTTCAACATCAACAATAATTCGCTAGGGAGTAATTCTCTACAATTGTCTAAATGTGAAAATTGTCTTGATTCTAACTGCTTATTGTTCGAGATTTTCTTGGAGTACGCTTAGCTCACTATATATTTGGAGTGTCCATCTACACTGACTACCAAAACATTCAGTTTTATGGTGTCATTGCCAAATATTGCAATGCTTTTCTTCGGAATGGATTTTTTGGCTTGCTTTACTAAGCATCATCGTCATCACCAGGGATATGGTTTTCGACTATTTGTAGATCATGCTAAGACTAGAACTTACTATGGTTATAACCAAGTATCTATGGTACACGCACGGAAGTATTATACATACGTAAACTATGATATTTACGAATTGATACGAAAAGTGGAAACATCTTCAAGGCACTTACCCAAATTACAAAAAATGTTACTACACCTTTGTTTGGTGAACACTAAATACACTCAGGTCTAGCTAAATTCATACAAGATATTAATATTTAGTCAGTGAATGTAATTGTCAGTACAATTTATTTAAAAAAATAACAAAAAATTAAAAGTTCCACTACATTTATTTCGATGACTGACCATGATTGTGATCGGAACCTTAGATGTCAAATGTTGAATGGACACGCGTGTTAGGACAATAAATAGTTAACTAATAAATGCACATGCAACTGTGATAGAGGCTACATGTATAATTGATCCGACATTTTCTTAGTTTAAAACTAAACAACAATTGAATGTTTGGTTTAAATTATTTTTAGTGATTATACTATAACGCAAACCCTTGTGAGAAAACCTATAATAAGTGATCCAATGATAAGATACATGATTATATAAACTGTTAATCATTTGTGCAAAACAGCATTTCTTCTATTCTCAAATAATTTAAATATTTATTTAAAAAAATGAAGCGGTTCAAGAACGAGCCACAAAAAGAGATTCCTTTAATGAGAATGGCCACATATCTATGATGAGATTGATGGAGGAGTTCTAGCAGAAATCGAGTTTTTGGTTATGCATGGGAACTACTAAATCAACCATTACAGTTTGGAACCTATTGTACATGGATAAATTCTTATAGACTTGAGTTTTATGGGATAGCGAACCGTTACGCCATGTTCGTGTTTTAAGCCTATATCAGTTAACGAATGACTAGATAAACACAATCCCTCGTGAATCTGCTGACCCAACTCGTAACCGACCAATCCTTTTATCTGAGAAAAAATTTTTCTTGTTGTCAGTTGGGGCTTCTAGATTTAAATCGAATTTGTGGAGAATTCGATAAGATTCTCATGTTTCCACAAACAACACATATGCCTTTATAGAGTGTTTTGCTATTTTTAGTTTGTCCTAAGTAGGGTATTACAAAAATAATATTATGGGAAAGAAATTCATCCCGAATTGACCTATAACCATTTCGATATTTTCTTTCATCATGTTAAAAAGTTATTTGTGATTTTTTTCTTTGGATTTCCAGATTTTGTTTTAAAACTTTTTGAGTTTTTGGAAATGATTTGGTATGGTTTCCATAGTATTAAACCATTTGATAGAAATTCCTTGAATTCTCCGGTCTATAGGAGTAACAATATAGGTATATACCTACATATATAATTACTATCATCCTTTTATATTTATCATCTGTTGAGCTTGCACTATTTGTGAACTGTGTATGAAAACTATAACTGTAATCAGTGCTGAGGTATTGGTAGTGGGCATTAGCATGTTCTGTCTACCTTGTGGTATGTAAAACATATGGGGTATTCAATCTGGTTAACCAAAACATCCAAACAAATTTTATACAATATCCCTATGTAGGTAAACGGTTGAAAAATGTTCGCGAATAGATAATCGAATAGATCTAATATCTACTAGATTTTGCGACTTGATTTAAATCTTTCTTAAAACTTCAAAATTTGCCATACATTTGCTAAATCTCCTCGCGAGTAGATTTATTCTTAATGCACTCTCAATCGCCTCAGTGGCACCACCTAGTGGTAACATATTTTAAATTTTCATCCTTTAGCACAATTAAGTACTTACTCTTTCAACGTTTCCGAAATGAATTCAGTTCTTTGTTATGCGCGTTGTTTGATTTCATTATCTGGCGCGTTTTCTGATTTTGAAAATTTATTTTAGTTTCAATAAAAAGAACTGCAAAATAGGCAAGGGAAAGCGTGGACTAAATTGTCCAGGAAAGTTTTGTAATTGATTTGCAACAAAACAAAACAATTTCACAAGTAAATATCGAACTGTCAGACTAAATTTCAATAACGTTTAACAATAAACGTTAGTTTACTTGTATAAATGAAGCTATGGTAATGATCTAAGGTAATTGGTGTTCATAAGAATTTTCGCACAGACAATACGGATTTCTCATTCCCATACAACTATTGGCATCCGATTTTGATGCCAGCTGTACACACTGAGACTGGCTGAAAGCGATTGTGTACATGGGGTTCTCGACCCTCATCTCGGGGGTCTCGCGTGCGTATCGGTAGTTTGCGCCCGCGCATTGCGCTGCGTAGTAATTATCCACCATATTCTTCGCCATGCGTTAAGAATTTTTTTGCTATGGTAAACGCGTAAGAAATTATGCGTCCATTATCGTGGGAGTCTTCGGAACAAAAAAAATTTTACAGGTTGAAAAATAGTAAGTATATTTATTTATAATGGTTAGATGAATTAATTGAATGAATTACTGAAAATTGTTTCAAACATTATAAATAAACACATGGATTCATAAATAATATTAACAACAATATACTAGAAATCCAGATAACAAACAGTCATGATTAATTAGAATATGTTGATGAAAGTAATATGAAACAAGTAAATTGAAAGTACTTTAGTACAATACTTTCAAAGCTATTTTTCAGAACTATGAATAACATCAATTAGAAAAGATGAATAATCAAATAGTGAAGAGGAAATAATTATTTTTAAACTATAATTCACAATAGGATTAGAACAAAGATAGAAAATATTTCTTGAGTTTCCCCACAGCAGGTACAGAAGAGATAGAATAACAAATAAGAAATGGGCTCAGTGTTGAGGACTAGAATTCTAACGCACATATTAGCCGTGTTCTTTTGGTCACTCTAACAGAACAGAACTGACAAATCCCATACATTTAACAGAACAAGTTTAGTTCTCGATAATACCTGGAACTAATTTGCTGTTCTGAACAGAATAGTTGAGCTAGAAATCTCCAGATGGCGACATGGTTCATTTTCCTTGACGCGAACCTAAATTTTCCTTTAAATTCCACAAAATTACAATTTCTTCAAAACTTTCGTTTGATTTCATCTGAAAATTTAAATTCAAGTAATATGTGAGGAATTTATGTAATCAAGGCTCACAAAATGGAAAAAAATCGAAGTAAGTTTGTATAAATGATAAGTGAAGTTGATAAAAGTTTGTAATCTATCGAGAACAAGTCCGATGCGTTCTTTTGCTACTCTAGTTTTGTTCTCGATAGCGATGACCAAAAGAACGCGGCTATTGTTATACACTCAAACCAATCAAACACACATGGTATCGATTTGGACCAACTCCCACCAAATTTTACATTACCGCAGTGACTATGAAGCAGAAAGTCTATATATCGAGCGCTCACCTCAATTTTTGTGCGACTTCGCGAACGCCACCTAGTATACGATGAATGAAGATGAGTTTCTATTACATAAGAGCAGCAGATATTGAAAACTATATCGGGAAAAATAGCTTTCCCTAAGGTCTTATGCGTCGCCGTTTCCATCTGCCACCCCATTTTGTTCCACTTTTTTGGAAAGTTATCCTTTATACCTAAACTTATGGCAAAATCCGCCAATCATTGGATATCCTTCAATCAATTTAGAAGAAAATAGTGAAGAATTCTGTGGGAGTGTTATTATTTTACTTTATTTTTATTAATAAAATTATTACATGCTGCAAGATATGCCATACCTCAGCTCTCATCTATCCAACTACAATGAGATTTAATGCCAAGCACTTCGCGATTTGTAGATGTCACATATCTCATTTAACTCGAAACCTAATAGATGGTGATACAGTTGAGCATTCTTCTGACGTCTACGCAAGTTCATAGGTAACAGAGAAAATGAGGAGCAGAAAAATGTGAAAAAAGGATATCATTGATAAAAAATACGGTCAACTCGCCAGGATTTACCATACATATGTTCCCAAATCAAAATTAAGAAGAGATTATGATCTTTAAATAGGTACTTACTGAAGTAGATATCTACAAATTTTTTTCCATACTTTTCATAGAAAATCTATTTCAAATAC
This sequence comes from Chrysops caecutiens, assembly GCA_963971475.1. Taxonomy (NCBI): domain Eukaryota; kingdom Metazoa; phylum Arthropoda; class Insecta; order Diptera; family Tabanidae; genus Chrysops; species Chrysops caecutiens. Next base: position 35,643,565 of record OZ020569.1, read on the forward strand.
CAAACCATGACTTTTGTAACGTTTTTGTGAATGTTTTCAATGCAATAGGTATACATATACTGAACCCACAAGTTTAATTTCCAGTTAACGCCATTAGTTTCCAGTCACAGCTTTCGTTAATTTTTAGTCATGCGGCAAGATGATCGGTGACAAACATGAACTCATCCTTAATCCTAGCCTCGGCAAATTTATCACATGCAAATAAATATTTGCATGTTTATAGAGTATTTGACGCAAGCCCGGGAAAATATGAGCCTAATTGAGTGTGGAAAATATTTTTAATTTTAATTTTTTGTTGGACGAATGTGTTTTCGTGGGTGGTGTCATGTTCCAGTTGTTGTTATTATTTCAGTTGCAGAGTTGTTTTTTATTTTTGTCGAAAAACCTTCAACTTTTCAAACTTTTTGGCTGGATATTCAACCTGCATTTCAATGGACTGAAATTGAATCAGTTCAGCGGTTGGAACTTGCATGTGACCTTTGCAAAAACAGCGTTTTTCATTTCCACGCTGGGTTAATTGAAATTTCACTCATTTCGTTCCCAAACACTGGCATATGTATGTTTGAACTGGAATTCCTGTGAGACCAGGATATCACGAAAAGTTGAGCCTTGATAGAGAACTGGTGAAAATATTTTAGCCACTTCACCTTCAAAGTGAAAACTCCCATGGCGGCTGTTAAGTGGTACAAAAGTTTACATGCTCTGCTTTTCTGAATAGTTTATATAACAGAATGTACGTTCAATCGCCAAAGCGAAATTAATTAACCAGGCAATTGAATAATTTTTGATGCGGAGGAATTATTCCAACTAATGGACATCACAGCCTGTATACTTATAATTATTGCATGTATGTACGTGAAGCAAAGATCTTTTTAATTTAAAGTGATCGTTTTGAACCTTCGGTAAATATGAATCTTTAGTGAATAGGAACACCGATCAGTGGGTATGAAGTCAAAAACATCATTTGTTACTGTGAAGAGGATTACCACCGTTCAAGTAGTCGCATACTTCGCACCTTCTCTGATAATTTTGCAGTTATGTATACCTACAATAATTTGAAATGGAGATGCATTCCGGTTCCGACGGAGATGATGATCCCAGAAGAATCTCTCAACTCTTCAGCTTAGGGCCTCATTTGAGAACATTTGTATGTACAATTTCAAAGAATCAATAGGCCCAAACAAGTGGCACACAAAACACTAAACGGTTAGGGCTTAACACGAGGAACAAATTTGTTCTAATTTAACAAAAACCGCGAATAACAAAATGTCACGAAATTTCGATGTATACACAATCCTGTTCGAGAATAAACAATCATAGTAGAACCAATGTTCAAGAACTATTCGGTGTATGTTATTCAATATTTCAGGATAGTAACACCTTATACGATAGTAGAATATGCTATGAATATGCACGATGTATCACGAATATGCAAAACGCGTTCATTCTTATAGCTGATCAAATTGAGACATTCACAATTCAAACTGAGTAAGGCAAGCATGTGAAACGTTAAATGGTTCGTTCATTTCAATGATATCCAATGCAGAAGTTTTTCTTCTAAACTATAGTAGATACATTAATTAAACAGTAAGTCACAAAAGTTTAAGATGAGATTTTTATCTTCAGATAATATAAACGCGAATCCAAGTTTAGTGCTACAAGCCCAAATGCAGTTGCTTCATCGTTTCAGTGTAGATAAAATTGCAAAAAGGGTACCTTGAACTAAATTTTGCCTATAACCTTTTGAATCGTTTCAGAAATAAGAGAATTTCTTGTGAACAAAGAACTATTTTGAAAATTCTCGTCGTAAGTTTCTTATCGCGAAATTGCACTTGCCACAAAGCATTAAAGTTTTCATAAACTTTAGTTGTATCCTTCGAGAGTTTCAATAAACTGAAAAAAAAACATGAAATCCAGCAAAACGTAAAAGAAACTAAAAGGAAGTGAGTAGGAAAATATTAATAGAAAGTAATAGAAGTCAAAGATTTCTATTCCGAAAAATGTGCAAAATATCAGCATAAATTTGTGCCTGCGACATTCAAAATGACGTAGCACTGTGTATAGAACACAATTTTCTGTGGTGTGACTTAGGCTAGGGTTACTATGCACGCAAATTGGTACGAAAATTTGTTCTGACGAGTTCTGATCAAATCGTGCGAAGAAACATACGCCTGCTTTGCGATGCATGTGGTTACAATGGCAGCGAAGAAAACGTCAGAACATGCAAGAACTCGCCAGAACAAATTGGACTTTCAAATCGGTTTGATTTTCGACGTACTCGTCAGAACCCGGGATATAAATAACGGCTAGTCTAAGCCTCTTTGAGGTTTTAGACGCCTCCCTAGCCACCGGGCGCGTCCACGGGTTGCGGATAGTGGAAGTCCAGGGGAAATTTCTCTTGGATCGTCGAGGAATAGGCAGAAGAGTACAATTTGAACTCGGGAAGCTCAATACTCGGCCGCGGACAATGGGAGGACCCCCCTTTTTAAATATGGAGGGTTTGAGTAAATTACAAATTACCCCAGGTGGTGCGGCGACTCAGTCGTCAAATCCATCCACCTCTTCGGAGGTGGCCGTGCCCCATTCGGATTCTGGGGGGGGCACACTCAAGCCTGTGGCAGCAACGACGGTGGAACACTTGGCCAGCGTTGCGGTGGATGCTACAAGTGGGAGGCAACAAGGCACAGGTGGGTCGTTTAGCCTCTCTACAGGCCTGGAGACAAAGGTTCAAACTGACGACGGCATGTCCGTCAACAGTACAGGAACCATCGACTCTGAGGCCGAAAAGAGATTGCTGGGCGAGACTACCGAAGCCAAGGCCTCTGAGAAGAAGAAGAGGAAGCCGACCAAGGCGCAACTGTCCCTTAAGAGGTACAAAAGTGCCAAGGCCAGCTTGAAGAAACTCTTGCTAAGGAAGTCCGAAGAGCTCTCTGATAAGGAGAAGGGCTACTTAGCAAGAAACAGGAGGATTGTCGCCGATTTCGAGAAGAATATCGCTTCGCAGAAATTGGGGACAATCGTTGAGGAGCTCCCAGGACCGGCAAGGTCCGAAACCGGAGCTAGGGGTAAGAGCGCCAAACTACAGCGGTCCAATGCTGTTGCCTACTCACCCTCAGGAAAACCCCCACAGCCGACTTCTCAGAAGAAAGCTAAAAGGGAGCGATCCAACGAGGAGGAGGAGAAAACAGCAAAAAAGGCCAAAACCTCGTCGGTAGACCAAGCGCCCACCGATTGTCAGATGGCTATCATAGATCGATCAGATCTAGATGGCAAAATATCTGGCGAAAGGTGGGAAATGGTCGAGACGAGGCTTCTGTACGCGATGGCGAGCGAGCAGAGTTGCTCGATGGAGGAGTTGTCCTTCGAAGGAGCAAGCTGGCACAAGGGAGTCAAGGTCATTGGCTGCTCGGGGAGAAAATCCGTTGATTTTCTGAGCCGTGTAGTCGAGGGCCTTGGCGAACTTTGGCCAGGAGCCAAATTGGAGGTAATTCCGAAATCGGAGCTACCACTGCGGAAATTGGCGCTATTGTGGATTCCTCCCCCACTGGTGGAGGACGAAGCCACAATGAAGTTGATTTCCAGGCAGAACGGTCTGGACACGAGCAAATGGAGAATTATCTCCTCCAGCAAGTGTCCAAACGGAGTTGGCAAGGACCTTGTCGTAACGGTAGACGACTTGTCCTTCGCCAAGTTAAAAGATTCACAAGGAAGCATCAAATTCGGCTTTAGTGCAGCAAAAGTGAGGCTTCCCAATGAATCCAAGAGCGGCACCGAGGAGGCTGCAAGCAGTGCAAAGTAATTTGCACCACTGTGAAGCAGCCACCGAGGATTTGATGCTGTATATGGAGGCAAATGGAGTAGACGTGGCCTTAGTCCAGGAACCGTGGCTCTCAGGGGACAAAATCCGAGGACTTAGGTCAAAAAACTATAGTCTACTTCACTCAAGCACAACAGGTAAAAAAAGAGCGTGTATAGTAGCAAAGAGATCATTAAACCTCACTCTACTTTCACAGCACAGCACAAATGACTTGGTGGTGGCAGTACTAGAGGAGAGGGGCAAACCAACCTGGTCCTGGCCTCAACGTACATGCCATACGAGGAAGGAGACCCCCCATCAGCAGCGGTCCGGGCCCTGGTACAAGAGGCCGAAGTTAGAGGATGGCACATGGTGATGGGATGTGACGCAAATGGTCATCACGTCCAATGGGGAAGCAGTGACATCAACAGAAGGGGTGAGTCAATTTTAGAGTTTATAATTTCTACCAACCTAACTATTTGTAATCGGGGTGACACACCCACTTTTACTAACAAAATTAGGGAGGAGGTAATAGACCTTACATTGGCCACTAACACTATTAACGTAAACGTAGAAAACTGGAGAGTTTCTCCCGAGCACTCCTTGTCGGATCATGGGAGAATTCTCTTCGACATTAACCGGAAGGTTCAGGTAGGAAAACCCTACAGGATTCCAAGGAACACGGACTGGAATAGATTTTCCACCGAAGTGGAGAAGGCAATGAAAACAAAGAGCACACAGTGCTTCGGTACCTATCTCCACACGGTGGCGGACCTGGAGAAGTCCGTAAAACAACTTTGCGAGACTTTGCTAAAAGCCTTCCAGAAAACCTGCCCAATAAGCAGAGCTCGAAGGGAAACCAATAAGTGGTGGAACAAAGAGCTCAAGCAACAGAGGGACGCTACTAGAAGGCTTTATAACAAGGCAAAGAAAAGTAAAGAAGAGGAGGACTGGGCTAATTACAAGCGCAGTTTTAACGAGTATAAGAATAAGATAAGAAAGGCAAAATGGGACTCATTGGTCGACTTCCTTAACTCTATAGAGGACGTGAACGAGGCCTCAAGGTTCAGGGAAATTCTTTCCAAAGACGCTATAGTCACGGGAAACCTGAAGAGGCCAAATGGTTCATGGACGGAGTCGAGCAAGGAGACACTAGAACTGCTGATGGAGACTCACTTCCCGGGCTGCCTGACAACATGGGGCGAGGAAGAGAGCCCAACGATCAGGATAAGTCCAAAGGAGGTAACTATAAGAGACGCCATCACCAAGGAAAAGGTAATATGGGCGGTGAAAACATTCGAGCCATACAAATCTGCGGGGCCGGATGGAATCACACCAGCCATGCTGCAAAATTCGATAGGCAGCATAGCGGAGGTACTGACGAGCATCTTTCAGGGCTGTTTATCATTAGGATACATCCCTGAAACATGGAGAGAGGTAAGGGTTGCCTTCATACCCAAATCGGGGAAGTCAAGCAACACTACACCAAAGGACTTTAGGCCAATAAGCCTCTCCTCGTTCCTATTAAAGACAATGGAGAGGCTTTTGGACCTTAACATTAAGCAGAAGACCAAAATAGAGGAGGAGTGTATAGCACAGCACGCCTACCTCAAAGGTAAATCGGTGGAAAGTGCGCTGCATGAAGTGGTTGGAACGATTGAAAAATCCCTCCAGCAAAAGGAATATGCCCTAGGGGCGTTTCTAGACGTAGAGGGAGCGTTCAACAACGTAAAGACCAATGCAATAAAGGAGGCATTAATGGAGCTGAAAGTGGAGCCCACCATCACGTACTGGATAATAAATATGCTAAAAAGCAGAATTATCAGTACAGAGACGGGGGAACACAAGATCAGAAGACTGGCGACCAGGGGTACACCACAAGGAGGGGTGATATCCCCACTCTTGTGGTTGATCGTAATCAACTCGATCCTAAAAGATCTCAGGGGAAGGAGAGTTAGGGTCACCGCCTATGCAGATGACGTAGTTATATTGACAACAGGCAAAGACCTACAAACGATCTGCGACACCATGGGTGAAGCTTTAAGAGAAACGAGCAACTGGGCGGAGAGAAATGGCCTAGGGATAAACCCGGAAAAGACGAAGCTAGTTCTCTTCACCAGAAGGTATAAGATACCAAAGGTTAGACTACCAAAGGTGAAAGGACGGGTACTAGACCTCTCTAGAGAGGCGAAGTACTTGGGAGTCATCCTGGACTCTAAACTCACTTGGAGGAGTAACGTGGAGGAAAGGATGAAAAAAGGAATAAACGCTTTCTACACATGTAGGAAAATGTTTGGTAGGAACTGGGGTCTGCAACCAAGGATCATACACTGGATCTACACAACGATTGTCAGACCCATTGTCACATATGGAGCCCTTGTGTGGTGGAAAGCCATGGACAAGGAGACAAACAAACAGATGCTGGGAAAGGTGCAGCGACTAGCAGTGATGGGTATAACGGGAGCGATCAAGAGCACACCTCAGGCGGCGCTGGAGGCAATCTTAAATTTGCAACCGTTAGACCTATTTGTAAAGGGCCTGGCAGCCAAAACAGCCTTACGGTTGAGGGAAACGAAACTGTGGAGGCACACAGGCCAGGGGCATGCTAGTGTGCTGGAAGAGATAGTAAAAATGGGAGACACCGTGGAAACTGGAGTGCTACGAAAGCGCACAGACTACATGGTGGCAAAGCAATGGTTTGGGGAGGAGCTGGAGATCAGAATCCCAACCAGAGAGGAATGGGAAAGTGGTTCCATTTTTGAAAAAGACGAGATAAGCGTCTTCACAGACGGCTCAGTAACGAAAACGGGGACTGGAGTCGGATTATTCTCGGAGATACTAGAGGTCAAGGAGTCACACAGACTCAACAAAGGCTGTAGTATATTGCAGGCGGAAATTAACGCGATAGAAAGAGCAGCAAGACTAAAGCAGCTGACCGACGAAGAAATTCAGAAGGTCACAATCTACTGCGACAGCCAGGCTGCTCTTAGAACACTGGAATCTAAGACAATCAAGTCAAAGGCGGTGATGAGTTGCCGAGAAGCACTATCCTGGATCCGAGACAAAGTCAGCCTCTGTTGGGTGCCCGCACACAGCGATGTGGAAGGGAATCTACAGGCGGATAAACTGGCAAGGATCGGAACCGAAATTCATAGTGCTGAAGAAGCCAACTCTACAAAGCCACCGATGAGGTTGTTGAAAGATACCATCGACAGAGTAATTCGGGAACAACATGGCAATAGATGGAGCAGCAGAGATGACTGCTTCAACTCAAGGCATTTGTGGCCCAGAATTGAGGAAACAAGAACGGCGGGCTTGTTAAGAGCAAAAAAGGCCTCAGTCCGGACCATCACAATGGTCATTACAGGACTCTGTCCCGTCGGGAGAAACCTCCAAAGGTGGGGGCTCGCAAGCGACGGTCTCTGTAAGGAGTGTGACGAGGAAGAGGAGACAGTGGAACATCTTTTGTGCTCCTGCCCAGCATTGGCCGATAGTCGGAGGCAAATACTGGGGAGCGAATCCTTCACAGGGTTGGAGGAAATAGGGGTCATGGATGTTCAACTATTGAGGAACTTTGCCAAGAGGTGGAAATGCCTCAGGGCAGAGGAAAAAAGGATCAAGAAATAGGAGAGGGGGGGATAGCGAAATATAAGGGGTATCACAATGGGCCATCTGGCCACCGAGTGGGAGTGGATCGCACAATCGGTGTGAACACTCCACCCTGCTAACCTAACCTAACCTACTCGTCAGAACAAATTTTCGTACCAATTCGTGTGTATAGTTGCCCTAGCCTTAGTCATGGCCGAGTTTTATATTTGAGGGTTGAGCTTTAGATTGTTCTCGACGACGCGAGTCGTTTAGGTGAATCGAGTTTCATGTTTAAAATTCAAACTTGACACAATTGCTCCAGACCCAGACGTATGCGTCAATCAATTACAGGGCGATACGATTCGATTGAAACTCTAAATAGCGCAATGTTTGGAATTCAAAGTTGACTCGATTTCAACAGACCCGTATGTGTCGCGGAATCGCTTTCAGCCGAGTAGATCAAAGTGGCAACTCGACTCAACTCGCTGGCAGCATAACTCGACTCGCCCATGGATAGTGTGACTCAAGTCGAGCATAATTTCTGAAGAAGCATTTTTATCGAAAGGTGGTAAGGTATAGGGGGAAATAGAATTTAGCTTCATTCAACTGAATAGGCGTTAAATTGTTTCACTTTTTATCATATTCATACGATACATAAATCTTGGACGAAATACTCAAGTAATATGTTATGCTTGTAAAACAGAATGGTGAATTTCCGTACATAAAGACAAAGCTTTGCAACTTAACTCAACGAAATACGAAATCATGGCATGACGACTGCAGAAAGAAGGACTAAATTTTTTTGTTAGAAAAATAACTTGCGGAAACACAATCTCGAAGTCATAAAGGGACAGCTTGAATTTTATTTGGTCTATATCAGGCTTTATGATTCTTTAGCGAATTTCTCAGGACAACATGAAATAAAAACGCCGGCAAACAGAAGCGTAAGCAAATATTTAGGGAAAGCTCAAGACAAAATATCTGATACACAACCATTCTTGTTCCAGGCTATTTTCCGAGACAGCTAACGAGAAGATTATTTGCTTTGCCTGATTTCTTCCTTCTTTTACAGTGTCCCGTCAACCCTTCTAGTGATATCCCGTCATTTATTCCTTTTCATCCCTTATTGTAAACAACCTTCTTCTCAATGTGGGTTGTTTTCTTATTTGTAGAAGCAGTAAGGCTGGGTCCATTTTTGGTGAAGTCAATTAGAATTGATGATACAAAAATTCTCGTTACCTTCTCCTTTTCTCTGTCCTAGCCGACCATGACTTTGTGGTGCACGACCAAAAAACATGAAAAGCTTGACAATCAAAGATAAAAATTCAATCATAATACAATTTCACTATTTACCCAAAAATTCAGTACACAAGGACGAAAGAAGAATGACGTGATTCTACTTATTCGTGTTTTTGTTACCCAGAAGTTCCTATCTCGTATCTGTACAATGCGTCTGACACTGTGTCATTCATCTTGGATTTACGTCAGGGTTTATATTATTTACACAGAAGAGTACTTTATCCAACTACACCAATCATTTGTTCCGACAAACACAATTCTGTTGATGACCTTATCAGCAGAAACTTTTATCAGAGAATTAAAATTTTATGAAGATCTGCCACCCGGCTTTCCATTTAATATTTCTGTGACAAAACCCAACGCATGGATAGACAACAGACCGTATTATATAATTCACCTTCTCAAATCTAAAATCTTTAATTTGCGGGCATTTTTGACAAATTTTTCATCACTGATATCTGTGAGCGTTTTCAAATTTATCAAGACTTTAACCCTTTCAACAAGTGATATCATAAGTAATATTCAACACTAGTATTCGCAAAAAATTGTTTTAATTCGGACTTTCCTACGTCAGACTAACAATTATTTGGATAACTTAAGGCAAGTATTGCATGAGCAAAGCCTTAAACACTGCTTCGAGTATAGCAACACCTACAGTGTTTATGTTATGCGTCCGGTATTCCGTTACCTCAATACTAAATGTAACCTTGTTTCTCTTATTTATAAATTTCCGGTTCGTTTTGCGAGGTTTGCAAGGAAAATAGGTTAGAGAATAGTTTATTTCGCTTATGGTGACTAAATTAATAATTTTTGTAAAGCTGTTCAACCGTTTATTTTCTTTTGGAATGTAACGGCTACTCTGTGTTTTTTTGTCTGGAATAGCTTCTTGCTTAGAAACTACAAATTTCATATTCTTAGCTTTGGGTCTTTACTCCAACATGCGAATCCATTAATTAACCAGCACATTGAACAAGACCCACAGAATTCGAATTGGCCTTTTACTGGATGTATGGGTTAAACTGCTCTTTGCAACTACCAACATTAGCTTTCTATCTATTTGTTCTTAGAAATGCTCGACTTTCAATGGTTCAATGTTGAATACAAATTTTGTATGTATGCTACATATGTATTGTAGAATATCTACTTTACCGTTCTTAGGACAATAAACGCATCCGTTTATAGTGATTCCATGTTGGTTGACCAGAAGTTAATTTGCGTTTCGGTTAATTGATGTTTATTGAAACTATTTGATAATTTGTGTGCTTTACCAGCCAATTGAAGATTCTCGTATTAGTAATGATGAATTATTGCCGGATGAATACTTTAGGAACATTTGATTTTGTTGAAAATTTCAGATTATTAATAAGGTATGTAAATTGAGTAACCACAAAGCATCTGCAGGATTATAATTCGCCATGGATAACTCTTTGCGTATACCTATAGGTATTGCTAATTTAGGAACACCTTTCACAAGTTATAAAATCACGCTGACAAATTTAACAGTGCCCTTATGCACCACATCACTACAAATCACAGCAAGCGTTTTATTTCAAAACATTTAAAGTGTCTAATGGACAAAATGTTTAGGAGCGAAGTGTTTTACACACAAAATGTTTTGAAATAAAACGGATCAAAAGTTGGTAGCACAATTTTAGACTCTTAGGAGTTTTGTTTCTAAACGTTTTGAGCGTTTTCAAGTACAAAACTCTGAGAAATGTTTGAGAGAGTTTTGTGAAAGATAAAAAATATGAGAAGTGTCTTTAAATAAAACAATTTTTCGTGAAAAAAGCAAATAATTTTTGTAGACACTTATTTTCAACAAAATTCCTGAAATCTGAATTTTTAAATTCACAATAATCTTCTCATTATAATATCAAAAACAATTTTATGTTCAAGAAACTTTTTGGGTGTTTTATTCTACAAATTCACGTTATTCAAGATTCACAAATGAAACAAATTTAGAACATTTACTCTTGAAAAATATTAAAAAAAACCCGACTGCGAAGAAAATAACAAATTGTTATTAATAATTAATTAAATTGTTATTGTTAAGTTATTCTATAGCAAGTAAAATGTCATCTTCAAGTATAATAATAATTCATTTAATTTAGTATAATTTTTTTAATTATACATATGTATCTAATAATAAACAAAATTGTCTAGTTATAATAATTATTTTAAGAATTTAGAAATTTCAAAACTGTTATTCCTCATGCGAATTCGCATTAATTGCAATTAAATTGTGTGAAATTATTAGTTTCGAAATGACGCATCGGTACCTATACACTTAAATATTTTGACCTGAATCAATGACCCTTTTGCAAATCCTCTCTTATGACCATGTTTTTCTCTTTTACATTTCACGTACAAATTCTCAAAGGAAGAGAATTATATGTATTTGAATATACGTCATTTCAAGTGCTAAGTTTAACTAAACACTTTTAAGTGTCTAAAAATCGTACACGCGGATTTAAAGACATTCAAAAGCCGTATTCATTTGGTCAGCGCTATCGAGAGCAAATCCAAAGTAGCAAAAGAACAGCCCGTACTTGCTCTCGATAGATTACTATTATTATTATTTTTATTATTATATAAATTTTCAGATGAAATAAACTGAAAGTTTTGAAGAAATTGGAATTTAAGGAAAAATTTAGGTTCGCGGCAAGGATAATGAACCATGTCGCCATTTGAATATTTCTAGCTCAACTTTTTCTGCAGAGGAGTAAACTAAACCCACTTATTTTTCCGAGTTATTTTTGCTCGGATAAATGTGTGGGATTTGACGGTTCCGCTCTGTTGGCTAAACGCTTCTTTGTTTTAAAACTAAACACTTCTGTTTGCAGTGGTGTAATCAATCTTGTTCGCAGACACAACCAGCCACTAGACCTCAGACACAACGTTTCAGACTACCTGTTCGCAAAATAAGCTTACTTATGATTTAATATTATTTATGCAGGTTACATATTTAAGTTCAATTTCTGTCAGGTTATACAAGTTGTACATGTTTTGAACAAACAAAACTAGACTAACTAGCAAAAGGAAATTTTCGCAAGTTTCCTTTGGTATTAAGTATAATTAGAAGCATAAATGTGTATTTACTGCTTGTTCTAGGCTTTCATAATATTTCTGGTGCATGAAATGTCTCAAAACAGATAACACTTTCATGTAACCTTATAGAACGCAACTTTAGTCGTTGTTGACACAGTTTCTGCATATTTGATGCATAGAATGATATGCAAAGGAAACCGCCACAAACTTGTACAATGCGGTTAAACTTGATATTTCCTGTTACATTATACAATTGCGAACTTGAGTTGACACCAACTAAAATGAAATTGAAAACTTGAGTCAAATTAATCATTCCGCTCCCTTTTTCCTAGAACAAAAATAGTTTTTTACATTTTGATAATCCTCTCTCAATGACGTTTCCGGATTGATTTTGTTTCCACTTTTCCAGACGCAAATTGGCTTGACTATTTTAATCAGTTTCATTGTTATATGAAAAATTTACATAAAATTTTCCGCAAACTTCTTTCATAAATTTTAATTGGTTCATGAAATTATAATGATATGTCAAAATAGGGTAAATATGGAAAACAGATATTGTATGGCGAGTAGCAGCTCTATCATTTTGATGCCCAGAAAGATTTTGAGAAGTTATCTTCTGGCAAATTGCCATTGAGTGTCTTATACACATTTCCTTAGTTTTAGATAACCAGTTTTCTGTGTTATGAATAAATATGGGTAATTCGAATGTATTCATTGGATATTTTGTAAAAGTGTCCCTGATGCATGATTTTATCCGTGAGTCTGGTTGCAGTTTCCAAAAAGGTAAGTATATTTTCTGAACCGATTTTCTGAATGAATGAACCAAATTATTATTATTAGAAGGCACAATATCAATGAAGCTGAAATTGACACTAAAGTATAGTAAGATGCTGTTGGATGTATTTGAAGTGGGTACCATCATTATTGAAAATGGACGGGAACATACGTCGTTTTATAAATTCTACAATTTGAAAAACACGGAATAGATATGTGTCTTAACAACTAAATTTTTCTCGGTTTTTTCTTTAGCACCAACGTCAATAGCTGTTATTCAATTGACTTCGACTTAGTTTTACCTGTCTGTATCCAATTTGTTAACATATCAATTTAAATTTAGGCAGAAATCAGATCAGATTTGCTACGGCAAAAACGTCTTATCCTTGTCAAGTGTAATCGGCAATTAATCGAATTTAGAGTGTATACTGCCTTAAACAAAATTAATCATTCTCGAGCTGATACAAATGTCTATACTCGCATTTACAAGAGTGATGTGTGATAGATCGACAAGTCAATCAAATGAGAATGGAGAAAAACGTGATTGCCTAACAATGGATAGAATCTACCGCATTTGTGAAGTATTGTTCTCAGAATAAACGATAGACTTTTCCTATATATCAGGCATGCATTAATAGATGACTTATCATTCAAGAGTTATTTCATGTTTTTGTGCTGTACTTCATATAAGTATTTTTCGGAAATTCAGTCAGAGTTTCTATGTTTTTTGCGAAGCGTGGTTCATAAAGTAGCACATCCAATCAATAATTCCATGAATGCCAAACGTCGTCTAAGGAGCCTCTATTTGAGGTATTCGGAATTTTTTTTAAGATATTTGCTTCAGATCCTGACAGTAGATTATTAGTAAGTACTTGTGCAAATTCTAATCGAACAGTCAAAACTAAAACAAATCTAATTGTCTATTAATGCCATTGACCTATAAATGCACGTTCGTAGACCTGCAACATTTATCCACGGAACTAAAATAACGAAAAACCGAAAAAGTACTAGGAAAATTCCTAGAAAGTTTAAAATGCAACGAAATAGTTTATCTTGTATTTTAAGCTGTAAGCTGTACAGTGTATACAGTTTAGCGTAACGAAATTCAAATTTACAGAGTACATTTTACGTATTGAGTGAATAACACATGTGAAATGTCAGTTTCTGATTTATGAAGGTACAAACATTTGCGTTTGTAAGCTCAAAAGTGAAATTGTCATGTGAATTTAACCACCATCGAACTTGCGGAATGTATAGGTTCTACCCTTGGAGTCATCAAATCGATACGTTGCTATTATCGACCATGATGGTTAACAAAATTGAAATTTCAAACGTTTCCCTCGACATTGCTGGTAAAATGATTTGTTATTTTTGCAATTCGATTCTAGACATTACGAGTACATATCAAGGATGATACGTGAAGTTTAGGTGCACAATGAAAATCCCCCAGGAATTCGATAAACATTTCAAACTGCTATGCATGAAACATGCGTTTATATACTAGACTAACCCGAGATATGTATCGGAACTGTTCTGCAAACTGCGCTATATTATAACCGCAAAAATCGATGTGGATTAGTGCAAAATTAACCCAATAAATTCCTGGTGTCAACCGAAATAATACCAGCTTATCCCTGATTGTAGTAGATACTGTACAGTGACGACGATAGAGCAATTACTAATTATGCAGCTGAAGTGTACACGAAAGCGTTGCGTTGGGTAGGTACATATTGACCCGACAGTATTTCAGTTATTAACTTGGCTATTGCGTGGTTGTGTGGTTTCATTCTCCCGGAGTTGTTTTATACTTTAGTCTCACGGTATGAATTAACGCATATCAGTAGTTACTAATGTATTTAGTACATTACAAAGGTGGTCAAATTATGAGATTAAAACCAAAAATTTTTGACGTAAGTATTTTGAGTCTCTAAAGCCGTATTCTTTTGCTCACTGCAGTAGAGCAGAACTGTCAAATTCCATACATTTATCCTGAACAAATTAGCTCACGATAATAACTGGGCTTAATTTTCACCGCTGGATAAATAGTTGACCCAGAAATATCTAGATGGCGACATGGTTCATTCTCCTTGCCGCGAATTCAATTTTTTCTTTAAATTCCACAAAATTACAATCTCTTCAAAACTTTCAGTTAACTTCATCTGAAAACTTAAACTCAAGTAATATATGAGGAATTTGTTTGATCGAGGGTGTAACAAAATATAAAAAATCCGGGCTACTTTGGCTTTGCTGTCGATAGCGATGATCAAAAGAATACGGCTTAAGACTGCCTTGAATCGATAAGAATCCCTTGTTGCCTTATTCATTCAGTTGTCAATATTACAGCTGTCTTATCGAATGATTTTTTTTCTTTTAAAATTTGTTTAGATGGAGTTTGAATTCGATCATGAGTTTGTCTCAGCTTCGTTTGAAAACAGCAAATTATTTGTGTTTGTTCATGGAATCTCTGTTTGAAGGGTCGCGCTTTGTGTGTAATATTATTAACTCTGAACAGATTTCGTGAACAATCAGAAATGTACTTATGCACAACACTTTTCAGAGCTACACTACCTACAAAAACCTTTACTCTCCGACACCATCGTTACTAGCATTTTCGAGGATTTATATTGTGCACTCCCACACAAATAAGGAAAGTTATAGTTTTCGCGATCCACATATAACAAAGTATCTAATAACTTATTTGTTACAAGAGTAACAATCTTATAACTTATTGCTGTACATTTATTGCGTTCATTAACGCACAAGATGTTTATTAGTGCATTCACAAAACAATAAAATACTTTCTGTTTTATGGATGTTATGCCATCCAGAAGGTGTTATTAAAGAATACAATTTTAATGATGCTACAACAACATCAGAATTACAAGTTTTGTTTCAATCTCCATTTAAAGAAATTCTGATCTCCGGGTGTCGGGTGACCTTCATGAAACATATGGAGGTAGTAAAATATGCCGTTTTCATGACCCCGAAAATAAAATATATCCTTTCAAGTGGCATAAAATTTATTTGTCGGTGTACCTGTCTTACCAAGGAAGTCATCATATTTACCGAGGATTAATACACTGCTAATCTGTAAAAAATGCCGCGAAAAGTTATCAAATCATCAAATGATAGATACATTTGATAAGCTACGGTATGTCTGGGGTTAGTCAACGTGGCAAGTATACTTATAAAGCAATTACTACTAAATCTAGAAACAAATAGCATAAAACAACAAGAAGTCTGAATTTTCAATTATCAATTTTTTTGTTGAGAAAAAATTGTCATTTTTGACACATTGGAATATAGAATTAAACATTTATACATTTGGCAAAACTTTGTGGTAAGTTCTCTACACAATATTCGGGGCAATTCTCGGTGCACGTCCCGTGTATTTTGTTGATAGATTTCTGTTACTTCTGTTACAGTCGAAATCGGTATTCTGGTGACAAAAGAAACAGACCGAAGAAGAATTGACAGAATTGGCTTCAAAAAGGTTTCGAAATTAATATTTGTGCCGACGGAACAGATTCGAACATAAGTTGTGCCTAGAATAGGTACCAACTTGAAAATCAACCAGATCAGTTAACTTTCTTAACAGAAATCGTTTAAGGCAATTAAAGTGGCAGAATCAGATTGCTTACGGACACAATATTTTCACGTAGACTAGGTACACTACATTAGCGCAAGCAACTCAAGTACTTAATTTTTGCTTTCGGCAATTGAAACTTAACCACTCCGACTTGTGCTATTGAAGTTTCGTTCATTAAAGTTACCCACCTTAGACTCCGGTTCGATGTTGCCGAGAAAGTATTTTGAAGTTTCAAACATGTTATAAAAGAGGTGCCAGATAGTTGTAGTGACTCACCACCCTGTCACACGATTGTCGCGCCAACTCCGACATACGCGGCGAACACCATAACCAGTAGGGCTGGCACGAGACAACACGCTGGTGGTACTACCATGGCAACAACGAGAGGAGACGAGTCAGTCGTGGCTGAACATTGAAGGCGGAGGAACACGATCACGTCGGGGTCACCAATGTAGTGGACGCCCAATGTGGTGGATGAAAATGTGCGACGTTCAATAAAATACAAAAGCGCGTCGGGAGTTGTTTCTTAAGAATTTATTGAACTATACCAAATAATGTACATCTGCGTCCACTAACCTAATTCACGTTCCGTTGTTAATCCCTCCTCTTGTATTAACTATTTCCTCTACCTCGACCCAGTGTGATCGTGTTCCTCCGCCTTCAATGTTCAGCCACGACTGACTCGTCTCCTCTCGTTGTTGCCATGGTAGTACCACCAGCGTGTTGTCTCGTGCCAGCCCTACTGGTTATGGTGTTCGCCGCGTATGTCGGAGTTGGCGCGACAATCGTGTGACAGGGTGGTGAGTCACTACATAGTCATCAAATTCAATTTATCTCAGTAAAATTGAAGTTTAGTATTCCTCGTCAAATCAACACACAATTTCCGAAATATGCTTGGTGCACATGAATCTGAACAATTACAGTCAAAAACTAGAATATAATTGTTTAGTTGTGAAATATTAAAGAGTTAAGGAGAAAGCAGCAAAACGAGTGGAAAATGTGCCCAAAGGAATGATTGACGTTAAAGCAATTGTATTACCAAAATTTAACGAATATTTATTGTTCCACGGTTAGCTATAAATAAGTTGTTGGAAATCCATATGTGTTGCCTTATGTTCGGCAATTTTTGTAATTCCCAAATTTTCCACGTATTTTGAGTAGGTATGTACGTACGCTTTTTTACGTTCCTGTATGAATCAAAATACATTTAGAATCAATCAAATCGAAGTTCGATTACGTTTCTCGTATCCATCTTGTATTTGCAAACGTTCGTTCGCAGTTATGTAACAATTTGCACAGCACCATCCATGCCCAGCAATACCACAATTCAAACAGGAATTGGATCTCATCAAGTTTGCAGGCTGTTTTTGTGGTTTTCAGCAATAAACCACATCTAAATCGAATGTTCAATATTTAGAAAGCAACGCTAAAAACGTAACAACATCCATTCGTCGAGCAGTCAACGCACAAACGGATCAGGAGAATTCTCACTTTATATCACCAATCCGTTTTATTTCTGTTGTGTAAAGGACTCGGTTGTTCTTGGGCTCCCTTGAACACCGCTTGCAACACCCGAAAGGTATAAAAGTGTAACGGGTTTATTGGTCATCGAGCCAAAATCAATTTGACCGAAATTGGATATAAGATGGAATAAAACTGCCCCTTGGAGATTTATTGGATTCACACTTGATTCCTGCAACAACACCAATTGATTGAAAATTGATTTGGAAGGCTAGAACTCAGCCCGTTGTGATTTATTACAGGAAAATTAAGGAAAAGCAAAGAAATTACGCAGAGACGTTCTGCTTTTCTTGAATTAGTTAAATCGAATTTACCATAAATTCATTTCGATGTGTCTCCGAGCTGGATTAAGATGAAAATATCAACACTTCCACGTCAGAACTTAATTAACCGTTTAATCCTATCATAGCAAAGGGACTTGTTTTCAATTAAAACTGGCAATGTTAAAACACAAGAAAGACGGTATCAACCGAAAAAAATACTCAAACAAGACTAGTTGGAAAGGAGGAAACGGAAAGAAGTGTCTTGGGAGTACAGGAAGTTTTTTGTTTTTTTCAAGAAAATTATTTATGGAAAGTCATGGTAATGGTGTAGTATCATGAAACGCGACAGAACAACAAAAAAGGAAAGAAGAGAATCTTAGAATTTTGTGAAAAGGTCTCCTTGAACAGGATAAAGAGTGAAATAACACCTCCCATTCACTTCGAAATGAAGACAAACGCATCACTCCGGAACGGAAGTGGCAAGAGTAACTGCTCATCTGCTTTAAGGGATGTTTCGTGTAATTTTCTTTTTTAACAGTTTCATTTCCTTGCAAGTCCACAAACACTAAATGAGATAAATGAGTCGTCAAACTCATCTAAGAATAATCAAGAAGGAAGGAGTTCTTCTCCCTTAATCACCGTGTAATTATTCCGGGTGGGTAAACCAAATCTGATATTCCCAGTATTAGAAAGTCATGGTAATACCTAGTGAAAATACTCTCTGCGTGGTAATGACAGTATCCCTTTTTGGAAAGTATAACACCGAAGAACAGATCATCATGACCTCATTTAGAGATACACGTATTCTTAATGATCCCTCTAAGAATTTAGTGTCTATATGTGACAGGAAATTGAAAAATTTAATAGGTAATAGCATTTTTTCAAGCATTTCAAAGTATATGTTTTCATTTCAACTGATCTTTATTTGCTATGCTTATCACTTGTGCATTCTTGGTCAGGGATGATATTCCCAACACTGTCCGGAATTAAGTAAAAATTTCACCTTCTTAAATGAAACATCTCACGGTAGGTAAAGGAATTCTTCGATACCAACCAACAGTAACTTTTCCGAAGCCGCAAGAGAATACTTGAAACTAGTTATAAGTGGAAACTGCTTGAACTGATTCAAAAGCACATTGTAATTACAGCTTGAAATCTAAAGTTTGCCAAGTCTTCAATCGTTCAGTTTGCACTAGTTTCAGAAATAAGAGCGCACAGCCTTACAGGCCACAAACTTGACCAGAAGAAAGAAACACGAAGCGCTCCGATTTAGTGTAGGTACAACTGGAATAGAATGCATGACCCTCATATCCTTTCATGTGAGTTTGAGTTCCAGTAGTTATTGGTGTCGTTGCTTTTACGTCTACGATAAAATGTTGCATGTTTATACTTACAGTATGAAGAGAGCTGGACGAGCTGAAATGGCTACAAAATTGGTGAACCATATGTACATAGCCAGACAGGTCCCTCAAATGGTCAGAACATAATTTATCCTTGTTTTACTGTAGTTCCCCGAATCTGTGTGCGTGTTCATGAAAACTTTATGAACTGCTGGCATTCAAGTTGAGGTACACTTGTCAGTAGTCCATATATTGATTGCTAGGCCAGTGGATTGTTGGAGCTTCTACTAAAAACAAACCTAGCTCAAGTCGTGATTAGTTTTGGTGTATACCTACTCATGTTCGTGTATACTGTTTTAGTTTGCGCAAGTTTGTGTGTTGTTTTAAATAGTTTAGGTCGTGCTGAAGAAAAGGAACCCGAGAAACATCCCATTAAAAGTTTTCCATATATATATTGACTAGCAACGACTTGATTACATCGCATGCACTCACCTTGGCCGGACGTTTAATCGAAGTTTGGTTTTTATGGAGGAGACAACAAACCATTAAACTTTATGTCGATTTAAATAGCTGCCTTTGGCAGAAACTTGGTGGTATCTGTGGGAGTCGGGGCCAGTTTGGATTTTTATAAGTATTACTGGTGAATCGTAGCGTGGTATGAAAGGACACAAAGAAGAAATGTACAACATTTATCGTCTGTTGCAAGCAACTTTACGTTTAATTGAGATTGCAAAACGTGAATTCAGTATACTTTTCAGGTTTATTAGGATGTAAATAGTGCTAATGATTAAGCGTCATGGAAGTTCAACTACACTGAACTTAAGCTTCGACTAGTCCGAGGATACGTCTAACCTATGTATAAGGATTCCACGTGTTCTTCTGCCACCACAGCTTTCTGCTTATATGAAGGGGTTACGCGCTTGATGATTCGGAAAATATAATGCTCTAATATAATGCTCTATAGAAGTAGAACAAAACATAAGTTTCGAAATTACTAGTGTCCTGAAGGCACTGTCTCTTCCAATTATGTATCGTGGAGTTAATATGCCCCAATCAAGTTTTACGTGATTAATTCATTAATAAGTTGGTTATCAAAATATCAACAATGCTAAAGATTCATAGTTTGTATAGTATAATGTTCACCAGCTGTTTGGATGTCCCATAATAATACTTACTTATACTTCTTTTAAGTTCAACTGGTTTAGTGTAAGTAAAATGAATCATCGATAAAATACCACCCAATATTTGCTATATTCGAAACAGCTATTGAAAATACCCAAACCGACTGGAATTGCTTTCATCTAATACCTACTGTTTCTTTAGGATCCCGTATAATTAGCCCAACTCTCCAGACATTACATTCTGCATAATTACTAAGAGCTCTTCCTAAGTAATGCTTCAGTGAATGGCTTATTTATTCAATGCTTTCACATGAAAAATTGATGAATTAAATAATAAATCAGAGTTTCAGTTAAACGATACAAATAGCTTTTTCTTTATATAATTTATACACCTATATACATATTTCTCTGAATCTTTACTCACAGACTGCCTAAAATAAAATTTTAGATTATCCTAATAAATTTTTCATCCAGTCGTTTGGTGTAATCATAATTACAAGAACACAATAATTATTGATTTGTTTGCTCGGCAAGACTGTAATTTCAGTGAAACAAAATTAATGAATTATTCGAAACAATCTTACCTAACCAGTCGATATATAAATACAGACAATGCTTTCATGTTGTATACTTTTTGTCATTTCAGAGACGCCCGCGGGCGTAACCACTTTAGAATTTTACTCACAAAGTCTAAGAAATCAATCTTAGGTACCAAAGGAAATGAGAGGAAATTATTAAGTTTGTCGAACATTAATTTACTCTTTCAAAGGAATCACATCCTTTCTGAGCGATATATCTCAAACAAAACTTTAAAGTGATGCTTACGAAACCATAAAGGTTGTAGAAATCAATGTTATTGGAACTCATCAAGCAAGGATTCGCATCAAAGGATGTAAACATTCTGAAAATAAAACGATAACCTTTCGCTCGATAATGAGGTCATCACATTATTTTAAGATGTTGTTTAACAAGTTTGAATTTAGGTTCTTCTTGTTGTGGGTCGTTAAAGCCATAAAATCTCCTTCAATCTAATAATAGGGGTAGAAAAGTTTGGAAAATTTTCGCAAGACAACAGAGAAATTACCTTTTCTGTTAACAACATCTAGGGAAATAGGTATGTATCACCTACAAATGACTACCACATCTTCGTAGTGAAGGAACTGGGAACTCTAACTGTTACCGACATATTTGAACACACGTTAATAGAAACTTAAGCAAACCAACCACGAAAACTTCCTTTAGCTGTAAACCCTGACCAACATTACCTCATTAATCCTGTGATTACACAAAAGCCAAAGCAAGGAAAAAACATTTTCTCTTATAGATAACTTGACTGTTTAAATGCGAATATCTTTAGGAAATAAGAAACGCATTTAGTACATTTTCCTTAACATTATTACGGCTTGTTTCCAATTATCTTCAATTAGAGGTTCCACAATTCCGTGAAAAATGTTAGCATAAAATATACTTACAGTATTGAGTAGGATGGTTCTCAATATTATGAATTCTATTTGGTTCCATATTTAAAGAGGAATAACTTTCGAATTTCTTCTATTCTTCGAACCTTCCGTTTTGAAACTGCTTTACTGGAAAGCAATGAAATATTTTCGGCAATGCTTCATTTGACTGGTTATTCATTTGAATGGTTTATTTTGACAGCTATGAATTTTGTAATCAACGAAAAAGCACAAAAATCACAAAAATCCACTGTGTTTACTAAGACAGGATACCTCTTAGCGATATCAATTTTCCAGTTAGTATATTTCAGAAAATCATAAGAATATCTCTAACTAGTTCTTTCTATGAGAACCAAAATGACCAATCAGCCATTCGTTGTTACAATAAGTCCTTAAAATGTTTAGTCATCATTTATTGTGCGAAAATTTCATACTTCTGTCGATACTTTATTTTTCTAAAACACAAATAATTATGAAAAGCTCCAAACGGAATATTGTTCCGATTCACACAGAGCAATCAATTAGTTTCACTGCAAATTTTATGCATTTCAGGATAATGTACTTGCAGAATTTGCAGTTCTACACAATTCGAACAACAGAAAAATCTGAAAATGTACAAATTAAAAAACTTTTGTATCCAAAACAAAAAGCCACACACATACATATGTAGGTATGTGTATGCATATCAAATACAGAAACAGAAAAACTTCCCTTGGTACAGTTTTGCGGATACGTTTATGAAAATTGGTAAAACTTTTATCCATTCCATTTTTTTTCATGTGTGAGGAATAAAGGCTTTAATAATATATTGTGAACGGAAAAAACAAAATGAACAGTTTTTGTTAATTGCTGCAATATAATTTTCCACATAATTGTAATAAAGTCGTATTCACTTGATTTTGCTGCTTCTCATGAACAAGTTTATTTTAAATCGCGTTTCACCAACAAAAGCCCAATCGTCTAAGGCTGCAAGCGATTGCTTCGTACACGGATGGAAAATATTGGACACACACCGAGCACAGCCTGAATAATAGTCCTATATTATTCACATAGAGAGCAAAATCGAGCATTTCCATCCAGTGTAAATTCGCCGGTGTAATTCGTGAGGCAAACACACATTTGACAACACTCACATTTCCCGATGAAAAAGTCCGCTACTTCGCACCTCGGCAACGAAGCGCAAAGCGCAATTTTCGATGGACTTAAAATTGGTTGTTAATTGTTCCTTGAAATTGAGAGCTAAAAGCGCACGCATCCAATACCCTATGAACAATATAAATTTCCACCACACTAATACTCCACCACCTTCCAATATTATATAAGTTTTCTTATCAAACACGTCATTTATAAGATTGTAGTTTGAAATCAACATTTATCAATAATTTATTTTTTGTTTTATTAACCAACTTAGAAATTCCTTCATTATGTTATAAATTAATTATAAAATAAGAAGCTAAATATTCAATTTTCATTGGAAGTACATATTGTATAAAACCGTGAAGAATAAAAGAAGTTTTAAGCTTAATAAACAAGCTGATGACATTTACCAATTTGATAAGCTTATCAACTATCAGAGTAGTGATTTCAGGTAAAGGTCAAAAGAATCATACATAATTTCTTGCCATTGTTATGTAGTATACACTGATTCCAAATGGGTATATGTTGCTAAGCATAAGCGAAATAGGTATGTGTATGCAACCAGTTATCACATTTTGTCCAAAATCCAGGAATTAAATTGCGAATTATTGTCTGCATGTTGACTTCTAAAGCTTCCACAAAATTTACGTATTCGTAATACTGGAAATGAATATTTTCTACTTGAATTGTAGACTGAAGTCAACATAAGAGTTACTTGGATTCCTCCCGTTGAATAGAGCCCAAGGAAATTGTACAAAATACAAATTGCGAATAGCTAGCAAGTTTAAATAGGTCCTACCACATTTTTCAAATTAATTACGTTGCTTAGTTAAGTAATATGGTGACAAAATGATGTTAGGTGAGCTGACAGCAGACAAAAGTGATGAGTTCTTGGAACTCGATACGTGCTTGGAAGTCTTAAACAACAATGTGAAATGTGAATCGATGGTACTTGGAATACCCTTCTATGAAATGTACTCAGAATAAAATTAACATACTATATATCACGCCATCACGAGTTATTGAAATATCTTAGTTTAATTTTCTTAAATTTGCTTCAGCATAGCACAAAATGTTGTACAAATACTTTTCTCAAAAATGTTCATTTCAAATCCTTGAAATTTAATTAAATTCAATCAATAATGTGTTTATTGGAAGGAGAAAATTCAAGACATGTTTTCGCGGTAACATTTTGCTGTTTCTGCTAGAAGCCGGCCGTACAAAGCAAAGCATGTTTGTAAAAGGATGGAGAAAGGATTAGTGGTTGTTGTTTGTGTGTTTATGGATTAAACACAGCAATAAAACAATTTATTGTGTTAATTAATGTTTAGTTTTAGTATTTAACGTCGGTGTGAAATAGCTGCAGCAACGGAGTTCGTAAAGTAGTAAAACATACAATAAACTATATACATACATTTCGACAAACGTGTTAGAATCACAATAATGTTGTGCAAATGACAGTCATTGTTTTAAATATCCTCATCTATAGACGCCAGTCAATTGGTGAATCGAAGTTTATTTTATAGTATTCTTTAGTTATTCAAGTCACGAGAATATTAAGAAGATAGTAAGATTTTGGTGATAGAAAATTATTCTTCGCTGAGAGTGTGATAATGAATTCATGTTGGCACTTTGAAGAAAAATTTTAATTATATAAATAAAATAGTAAAGCAATTTTGAGATTATAACATGATTGTTATATAAGAAGGATAACTTTGCGTGCAATGAAATGGAAATCGGGTCAACAAAATTTTAGAATTATTGGAAACACTCGTATTACCGATAGTACAAGATCACACAAAGTTTAGCTAAAATCTTGTTAATCACTAAAGCAAAATGTGACATACGTTTCCTGTACCAAGTTACGAATAGACAGCTCAATAAGAATAAATCACAATTTATTAAATGGAACAAGCAACCGCTGGAACTAGAACTTCTGGGAGCTATTGGTGAAGAAATTAAAAAGTAGAATGACACAGTTTGCAAAGTTTGAAAACATTATTTTTAAAATATCCGTTTAATAACTCACATCCTTCAAGTTTTGCTTTTAATTAAATCTTTTTATGCCGGAAAAGTTCCTCGACAAAAACTTTACGGCCTTTTTCACTTAACAGAATGTTATGGAAACAAATCAGCCCTCGTAGTACACCATCTGTTGCCTTGAATATTTGATAGTAATACTTAATTTCATCAGGGACACCAGGAAACCATAGTTGGAACCAAGGCAAATAATATGTCAACTTATTTATACTTTCCATGTCAAAAGGTTTGGCAGTGATTTCGTCCTTCGTTTTCAAGGCTTCCCTTCTTGAAGTGTACTCAACGTTTGGCCGATTCTTTTTCAAGAGTTTATTGTGTGAGAACTTTAAAGAAGAAACGTTCACATCTGTGTGAATTTGGTTGAATTTGTTTTATTCAAACCGCATACCTCCTAATCTAAACACAAATCTTATAAAGAAGGTGCTTCTTTTTCACGTCATACATATAAAAGTGTAAGTTCGGCTGGATAGCAGTAGGAAATGTAAAATTTCGATTTTCGCATATTGATTATGCTTCCTTATGATTTATATTCATAAAAACCCCCGGGTGCAGTCAATTTTGTGCCCCAAGAAAAACAGTCTTGATCTTGGAGCTGAAACGTAACTAACATTTGGATCGAGTACCAGCCAATGGCAAACGATATAGGTTTATGTATCATGAAAACTTTATAACGATTCATTTTTATGATACCATTTACAACCTGAATTTTTACTGTTGAATATGAAGACAAATACTAAAGTATCAAATGTGGGGCAGATTACAAAACGGACATAGAGAGGTGTGGAAATTCACAGCACTTTGTCTTGTACCTTTATACAACGCACTTCTTCTCATTATTCTACATACCCGCTTGCGAATACTGTCTTGTCTGTCGCTCTTCTGCATTTTTTATAACCTTGTAACACCCTTCGTAAAAATTGCACTTTATGAGAACCTTCTGTAAGCTTCTCATTTATTTTTCTTATTTTCCATTTACCCGTTTGTCAGCTGTAGGAAGTGCTTATGTAAAACATTTCGCCAAATTGTAAGGCTGACGCTTTGCCACTGAAATTTTTTTATGTTGTATAAAATTCCGAATTTCAAATCGTGTAAGTGTTTCTGAATACAAGTTATTGAACCCTTTGAACTTTATGTGATGCTTTTTCGAAATTTATTTTTCAATATTGACTTTATTTATCTCTGCCTAAGCATATTCTTAAGTCTAGCGAACAGCAGCTATATTCACTCGAAAGCATGAATATCGAACAAAAATTCAATGAACGACACAGATTTTGCGGATATTGAATTCTTGATGTAAAATTACCGATAACATTGGTGGTACTTTGGCAGACGTTTAGCTTGATCTGGGTTAGGTTAAACGGATAAATTAAGTATCAAAGCCGAAATAAGTGCGGTAAATTTCACATAAATACGCACTTATATTTTGAGTTGTCTCATAGAACCGGAAAGGAGAACAGCAGGGATTAATGGACGATGCAAAGGAAAACGGAAGAACTCGCATAGGTATGTCGAAGATTTTTATTTAGATTTGTATTTTAGTTTTTGTAGTTAGTTTTGTATTTTTAGGGTTCTATACCCATATTAATATGACTTACGTGTCAGTCCGCCTATTACAGGGCAGAATCTTTTGAACCATAATAGGTAGGCGCTTAAAATTTTCACAAAGTCTGTACTACTAAAGAAATTTTTTGTACGGTGGTACGGAATCCTTCATGTCCGGGTCCGACTCGCATTTACCCACATTTTTTGTATAAGAATGGAAAGATGCAGGAAAAATAAATTTTTGGTAGGGCCATCACAGTGATTTGAAAATGACCATGGCCTCGAAATTCTTTGTATCTAGAACGAGTTCCTTATATTTGATACTTTGTTGGTTGAACAAACAAAGCGGAAAGCGTGGAATGATTTTGTGGTTAGATGGGAAGGATATAACTTTTCCTGCGATGAATTTACTCAAAACGCTTACTTACGCAAAATATAAAGCGATTAGTCTGAAACCTGGTTCGGGAAGCTTTGAATAAGTCAGACTTGTATATGGGGCAAACAAAAGCTTTTCTCAAGATTAGCTTGAAACCCACATTAAAGCCAAAGTGGAAAAGGGTGTCAAAGTTGACAAAAGTTCAAATAAGCGTTAAAAGGAATATTTAACATTTACCTAATTTAGATTTAACCAATGCGATTTTTGCGGAAATTTCTTTATCCGATTACAATTCATGTTCAATAAATTCGTCACGAAGTTCAAGTATTGTAGAACATCCATTCGAAAAAGTGCTTGTCTTAAAATTTAACGTGTTTGACAAATCCAACGTGTTCATTTTCAAAGGTGGTCCTTTAATTAGGTTAACGTAAACTTTTTTCAAGATCTTCCTTTTTCCTGTCCTAATGAAGGTGGCCAACTGAAAGAAAGAACATGATGTAGAAACATTTTTTTATTTTCTCTTCACCTCGTGAACACAATTGATGAGTCACAGCCTTAAATTTTAGCAAACAAACCGTAAGATTGCTTGGGCAGGATCTGGTATGAAGAAAAGTTAATTCAAGATACATCCTAAATAAATACGTCCATTATTGCAGACTTCCGAGAAATTAAGCAAAAACTGGGTGATGTTTTCTCACAAAGCTGTTGTGTAAAGCGTTGGAAAATTCAGAGCTATCCACTTTTGTCTCAATCAAGTTCAAAAGCAGATTCCAAGAATCCTTGTTTGCTTGGAACTGTCATAACCCCTTGACCACTTCCTGAAAGGTCGAGGAACATATTAAAAGACGAATGAATTGCACTTCACATGTTTGCCATCCTTCCGGTATTTGTTTGAAAGACTCACGTACTGTAATCTATAGCATTCTATATAGAAATGGTAATAAAAGCCAGGAAGACTTGAAACACCATATACAGCCAAACGTTTTCGATAGATAAAGTTATTCGAGAACTTTTCCGAAGTTGGTAGTCATCAATTTTCCATTATGCGAGTTTGATTGTGTGCGTAACATGCGTACTGACTCCTTAAACAGTTTCTCGATTTTGTGAAAGTCTTAATTCAAGAAAACTTCTTGGAGTGGAACCTCGAACGAGTTGTTAAGTGAAACGTGCGATTTTGACCTTCTTATCACGTGCGCATTAACGTCATTGTTAATGGAATGTATGGTCGATGATTGGACAGAGAATAATTAAAATAATTCTTAGTCTCAATGTGATGAGCTTTAATTCTAGTAAGTTGTGTTGGGGTCTGCCAATTAATACTTCATTATGCGCCATTTCATAATAAGCTCATTTCACATTCAAATAGGTACATTTACTTTTTACTTAAGTTAACAGTCACGTTAAAGTCTTATAATGAAATTTGACTACTTTGGCGAAAATACGAAATGCCAAGTGAGTGTTGCCCATTCAATAAAACACGAAATTTCATTGTTTCATGGATTCATACATGGATTGTAAATTATTCTTTACAAGCAGTTGACTATCAGAGCATTTTGTTAGTATATCATGGTAAACTTATGTGAGGCTATGAATGTACAAAAAGGTCTTTGAAAATTAATTTCTGACGACAACATAATTAGTTCCTACTAGTAATTTCTTCTGGCTTCCGTTTAGCACGCAAGTATAAAATTTCCTTTTGTGAAATAAACTAGACCGAGTAGAGCAACAAACACGCACGTTCCTTGATATATTATATTTTGAATGCGAATAATGTTTTGAAAAAGACAGCCGACCAAAAGCCCACGAAAGCATTGACATGTGTAGTGTTTAATTTCGATTGAAGGAATTCTCTAAATTAACGTCAAGTGTTTAAATGAGTCCGAATCGACAATTAACTTCACAAAATACGGGTACCTACGTATCCAAAGAAGGTAAGGTGAAATGAAGTGAGTATTTACCTGTTTGCATGTGAAAAAACCCAGAGTTAATCGATGAAACAATCACGACACCGTAAGTGCTTAGCTAATTTCTGAACAATTCCTTTTATTTCTAAAATTTCACGAGTTAACAATGTGATTTAAATGTGATCGGTCTTCGAAATTACAGCAAAATCTTCGTCATAATAATAGTAGGAGGACTTATTGACCGCAATAACAAATGAAACTCACCGAATAAAATTGCGAATTTTTCCTTCATTTATGCCGAACAAACGCTATCAGGTCAGGAGTCTAAGAATCAAACTTCTTGACTGTAATTATGTAAAAAGAATGGTGACATAGTAGCTAATGAAAATTTCGTTAGATTTCGATCAACAACTCCACCAGCGAGAAGGAAGTGATTGGATGAATTGGATTTTAACTTCGCGACGTGCTACATGCAGACAAAGGCTAAATGTAGAGGTTGCGTTTCATGGTTATATTACCAAATGATTAACCAGAATTTGTATGTCCTTTGAATAAAATGAGCATGAAGTGAATACGCTTCCTTATGGAAATTAAGAAACATATGCACACATCGTCTGAAGAAAGTTTTCTTAAAATCGTGACAATCGAATGCATTTGTCAATGAACCAAAATAAATTTTTTTTTCTAAGTTTAACATAAATCGTTTTAAAGTTTCCAATTGAAATGATTTAACATTAAAGAACTAATTGACTAAAATTGAGGATCAAAGTGTAAAAAAGAAAACGTGTGCATTTCACACGCGGTAGGGGTCAAACCTTCAGAGAAACTAAACCGTGATAGTATGAGATAAAAACTTGTTTAACGTTGCTACCACCTTGGTTTTATGTTCATTTTGTTTCTTCCCTTATCATTTTGTTTGGGTGCCACCACCCTACAACTCTCAGTCTCTCAGCCGAACTCAATGTTCCATTCCATAACCTGTTTAGTCTTATAAATTAACATACCCTGTGGTATCCGTGCATACAACGCGCACTCGAGTAATAATTTTTTAAGCAATTTTCTGTCCCTGCTACCGAAGCAATCTATTCGATTTTCCGTTGCTCCAGTTATACAGATACGAAGCACAGCACAAAAAGGAGACGAAGATAATAGGAAACACTGTATATGTCTATTCTTTTTCATTCTCTCGCAGGCTATGTTCGTCTCTGTTTTCGTTCCATCGAGCTTCAAATCACATTGGTGTTAAAGAAGTTTTCACTTCAAAAAGTCTAACAATAAGGACAATTCGGCATAATAGTATGTATATAATGCACAAATTGAAACTTGAAACCATTAAAGGAACCATTAAAGAGGACACATGAGCGTTACTATGATCTCAACGTAAAACATGGCCTTAGGCACCTTTTCTATATGAAAACACATTAAATGGTCAAGTGCAAACTGTGGAAAATCATTAATATATTTCCTTCTATTTTTGTGAACCGCAATGAACTATAAGTAAAGGTATAGACGCGTAAAACTCATTCCACTACAATGAATGCAAGAAATTCTTGTATTCTTAAATTAAAATAGCTTGTCAGACTAAATCGAGAGGATAAATATTAAGGGTGTTAATGATAGTCGTATTTTCAACAATGTGTCATAAACACCTACGTTTTGTTTTGGATCAGCACCATGATCCCGATGTTAAAACGACGGAATTTGTATGTATCTACATATGTGCTAAATATGATAATATAGTTTTTAGTTTCTAAAGTATGGTAATACTTTTACTTGGATAAAATCTTGAAATATATAAAAATTATTATATTCCTCATCCATCCTTTCATTACACATGTACTGAATTTTGTACATACTTAGAATATTCATAGCAAACGGAATATTACATAGCAATTTTTCTGATAGAAAACTCCGACGTAGCGAAGAAACGTTTCAACAGCTGAGTTGCGTGTCTGGATTGATTCGGTTCTTAATTAAACTTATTTTCTTACATTGTTCAAGTATGTTAGCTTTTAACATAACACGGAATCATGTATCTGCGAATCGAACATATTATTAACGCATAATTTTGTGTGAATTAACTTTGAAGACTCAAAACATACTGGAATATCTTGCAAATCACAGAACAAGAAATTCTTTAAAGCTTGCTGTAACATGAAAAATACATAATTCTCGGTATTCGATGAATGTTTGTGTCTTCAAATACTGTGCATATTAAGGTGCCTTGATAATATGCATTATACAAAAACTAAACGTCGAACATACCGCCAAACATACGTCAGTTATACCTGCCCATAATATTATTGTTTTCCGTAAATATTCGCTTACACAGACAATTATTACGGTTTGTATAAACTTCGTTGGTCTTTGCTGCAAAACACTCCACTAAAAGCATATAACTTTTGGTTAGTGATTGACTGACACATTTAAGGCAATTTGTCAAGCTATCTTTTGGTCACGTAACGTGACATGGTCGTCGGGCAATCACGTTCAAATCACTTATTGAAATTCTACACGATTTCAGTACTACTATTACAACGTCGTTCTGAGCATAGACAGTACTAGAACTTGATATAACGTAATTTCTGGAGGATATGATTTACCCCAATTTTGGCTGAAAGTAGGTGGAATTAACTGAATTCTTAAATGCCTTTGGGAACAATAACGTTGATGAAATTGTTTAGAACAGTTCACGTAATTTCGTTGTAATAATAAGCTTCTGAATGATCGACAGAACTCTTCGTAAAACCTGCAATGACTTTTGTATTCTACATTGTAATTTACGACTCCAAACCACTACTTAAAACCAGAATTAGTGCTTATAATCAGTTATCAAAACCCTGTTACTAGAAAGACGATATGAAGGTATCAGGAGTTCTTTAAAATTTTGCAAGTGAGCATGATGGGCAAGAGAAGGTTTCGCTACATAACCGTATTTAGGGGTGAGTAGTATTCGTCAAATTTCAGGCCTCGATATCCACTTTAAATGTCATAATTTATAAAATGAACCAGGTCGATACTGAGGGCTCGGTGATTGTTAACTGGAAAAAACAGGGGCACAAAAGTAATTTTGTGCTTTTCCCGCAGCATGACGTGAGTTCCTTGATACTATGTTTAGCACGAGTTCTGCGTGATTTTCAATACGTTTAATTTTCCTTATTTTTCAAGCTATATTATCATTAATTTTCGATTTATCTATCAATCATAGAAAAAACACATTAAACATGCAGGGGTATTGAATAAATTAAATTCAAGATTTGAGTTTGTTTACCCAAATGGATATATGAACTCAGCCGTCGTAGGGTGCAGGATAGAGCTTCATCGATCAGTATTAAAGTATGGACTACCCGATTTGCTGCTTCTTAGTCAGGACATGAAATGACTCTTGGATTTAGTTCAAAGTTCGGTGAAATATCGATTTCTGAAAATCATAAATTGTGATTTTAAATAGAACGGAGTCATGTCCTATAGAGTGTCCTAATTCCTCCTTTTCAATGGAATATGCGTTAGTATAGAAACATTCTGCCTGTTTCAAACAATGAAGAACGAGAGAAAACACAACAATGTATTGATTTCAGATGCTGGAAAAAGTTATTTGATTTATTGAATTTTTCTGCCAAAACAGTTTTCTAAGGAGATCCATTCGAGAAAGAAAATATAAAATTTAATACATTTAGGTCATAACTGCTTCGCACAGTGGTCGTGTGGCTGGTATTTTAGCCTCGAAAGGATGAACTATGCAAAATTGCTTGTACAAAATTTCTGATGCATTTATTATCGCGAATCGTAGCACTATCGGAAGTATTCAAGCTTCTTCAACTATTCGGTATTTCCAGAACAGTATGAAACAACGTTTGAAACGTTTTCGATTACACTATGTGATAATATTCATAAACTTACTCATGCTTACAGGATGATAAATTAAGAAAATATTTTTCAATTTTGGAATCCGAATTCTGATAGTTTATTGGAAAATCTTTTGGAAAAAATGGCATGAAATTCTATTCAAAAACCAATATTGGAACCTGAATGAACCATGTATGAAAAATATCTAGCATTTCACTAAAGTGTTATGGCTCCTGTTGATTGCCCATGGTAACAATAGTAATATCCATGGTAATATTGAGATTGTTCTATAAAACATTGTCAGTTGTATTCTAACGATAAATGTCAAAAATGCAAGCACTACTACAGTAAACTAGCAGGAACAATGTCAGTGACAGCACCTACTCCTAGTAATTGCGGCATAAATCCATAGACATATCTTCTACACTGCGGACATTTTAATAGAATTATAACTCGAATTATTAAGCTGGTATTAACTTTATTATTTACTATGTAACTTTTTCGTTTACACTAGTCATATATTTCAATTTTGATAAATTAGTCAGCGTTAAGTGTCAATGAACAACTGAATAATTTTTACTACACCCTCATTTTGATCAATGTGTTGTGGACCCTTCTTCACTCTATGACTCTATTTTGCCCCAAAATTATATTTCTTGAAAATAGTTTTCGGTGTTTCCATTCACTCCTCTCTACTATGCATGATATTTTATTAAGTTGCATCTCTGCGTCAAAGGAATTAAATGCGTGACATGGCGAGATGTAATCGGAATGTTACTTTTTTCCATCATTTTTTTATTGGAAAGAGCTTCAATTAATCAAGAAATTTTGAGTCTTAATCATTGTCTTTAATGAAATGGAATTTCTAGTTATATATGCTTTTATCTACTGAGGCTTCAAATTATTTGAAATTTCTTGTACCTACATTCAAAATTTATTGAAACTTGTGTGTGAAACTATGACGTTTATGCGATTCCTTCCGCATTTTTTTTGGATCAGTCAATAAAAGTAATCTTGACCAACTTGAATTTTCTGCACTGAGGCTGTACATCTATAATCATTTTCATTATGTGTTATACTCCATAAACGAATATTCATGCTTGTGTTTCGTAGGTACTCAAATCCTGTTCTGCCATTATTGTCATTTTCCACGTCTCACCTAGCTAAGTGAAATATGGGTAGTCAATGTTTACAATGAATCATTAATTAACAATTTTGTAGTGACAAAAGTTCGTTCAGTAACTAAAAGTAGGTCAGGTTTTAAAATTGTGGTGCTCTGTTCAATGAAAAGGAACATTTCAATCAAAATAACATAGAGCAGCAATACCACGAATGCCAATTAAAATATCTATATCAGTATAGGTTGTTAATAAATGACCGACCGCAGAATTAACGAGTTCGATAATAACACGACTACAAACTTTAACGGTGTTCAATTTTTCATTCATTAACATTTGATTGAAGCAGATAAGTTTATTTTCTGACATTTACTGGCCGAAAATGATATTGGTATCTCTTTACTAATATCCATATAACACAGGAATGTGTCGGCGTATAGGCAACAAAATTTCTGTTTTGATTAGAAACATTTTATATAATGATTATGCTATTAATTCGAATTGTTTTGCAATTTTCTCGTAATTATTTGCAAATTTACACTCACTAACCAAATTCAACTGTTGAATGTGTGATTGTTGATTTTCAAGGGAATCAAATCAGGAATGTAATTTGGTATATTTATAAACGTGCTTAAAATCAATAGAAAGCTTTGAATATGTATAAGATGCTAGTGTCATCAATGAAATATTGCAATATGATTGTTTACATCCACGTTAAGGAAATTGCAGATCATTCATCATTGATGAAACATTGTGCAAATTAATATGTTTGAAAAACTGAAATGTTTTGACGTTTAATATATGTATGTATTGCTACTTAGACTGCTTTACGTAATAGTATCACGGTAACAATAGTTGAACCAGTCCTCGAATTTACATATTTTGCACCAAACTGCATTACACCAACCATAAACTGTTCCCGAAAATTCGGACAACTGAACTTGTAAGTCTAAAGGGTCTAAGTGCCAATCAATCAAGTGCCAAGCCTCATAATATTCAAATGGATCTAATTGCCGGTATCCTTTAAAATAATTAAACAAACTTATCAATCCATGATATAGCTTCCATTTTTTACAGACCAGGCACATACTCTTTTGCGCGAAAGTTCGTTGGATAGTGGATAGAACTGTATTTGTGTGTGGATAGAATTTTAAAAGAAACAGGCAATCGGAGCAGTTTGCATATTATTAGGCTTGGCACTTAGATTGTATATTCTTAAAAATATTGACTTTTGATTTTTTGGCACTTAGACCGCTTAGACTTACAACCCTTAAACTGTAACACTACTTCAATAAGCGATATGCCGTTTATACGCGTAAGTTGTACCAAGAAACCTTCGCCGAACAAACTAATACCCCACGCGAACTCGGATCAGTGAATTCGAGTATGTACACATATATTATAGATAAAGTTTAATTGGCTCCGTGAATGAGCCTAAGCTTATTCCCTTCACATTTTTTAACAAGTAGATGGTGTTTTGGAAGCCTCTCGAAAGTAACAACAGATGAAAAGATGATATGAATGGTACGTGGTCCAACTGGTAATATCAACAGAAACTCAAACACAAGCATCTCTCACTAATAACGGATACAGATGCAGGGTTTCAATGAATTTTCATTTCCTAAAACTTGAAGCTTATTAATAATAATCGAGCACTGAGCTTATAAACTAAGTCAAAAACAGTTTTCACGACAATAGTATCATCAGTTTTTCTACAGTTTTTCTACAATTCAAGATTGAAATATTTTATCGATTTTCGAGCTCAACTTAAAACTGAACATACTAGGAAATTCGTTACATGATATGGAATTAATCTTTTGTGATTAATTTTGGTCCCCTGTTTTGTGATGCTGACACTAAATAATTTTGATTGATTCTTGGCTCAGATGAAATCAATTTACTCCGTAAATGTTTCATTCGCAGTAAAATTTTTTGCTCCACGTGTGTCATTTGTTATATTTATCGGAAACATTTATTCACTCACTTGTGATAAGGATGTCCATATATTTTATCGCCACAGGAATGTGACAGGTGCACCTGATGTATGACCCCTGGGGTAACAAGGACATCAACAGTTTACGGAAGTTATCACTGTATCATCATTAGTTATTTCAAACAGGTACTCGTCAAATGATAATTTGACCACTTTCACGCAAGTGAATTGTTAAGCATTTGGATCTTGTGATACCTATACATTCCTGCCGTAATATTCGATGCTTGAAAGAAGAGCACCATTCCTTAACCATTTGACAGTCACTTCAGATTCAGGAAGTGATTAAGCTGTGAAATATAATACATAACTGGATGGTATCATCTTTAAATTTCGGTAAAATATTCCTTGCAAAGTAAAGACAGTTTTGAAAACGGACGTAGAACGAAAGGGGAAATATACGAAAAAGATAAATGAAATTCTTCATAGTCTACCTGTATTGTGAATTTCATTGAAATATTTAGGTAGGTAAGCTAGTATGTGTGGAGCATTCATAGAGACTGATATAATCGTTCAAAGCCTAGTTGCTTTTATATGACGTTATTGGTCCTCGTCCAAGAACCAAAAATAAATGGAAAACGACACTAACAAAACGAAAAAGTTTTGGGCAGGTAATTGAAGATTTATTGCCATGAAGTTCATGTATTTTATCAATTGGTCGTAAGAGACGAGTTGAACAAGGTTTTGTATGATAAACGGGAACTTACTATAAGTTTTGTAATTCATTATGAGTTTTCAATCCGAATTTATGGTGAAAACGTGACTATTTTCGATTACGAGAACTTAATTTTATAGTTATTATTTCAGATTGTTCGACGATACTTACAGTTATATCTACATATGTCTGAAATTTTATATATTTCCTTTAATTCTTCTGTGAAGATAAGACCGTGGCTAAATTTGTCTAGGGTATTGTTTATTCTTGTATATTACTTCAGTCTCACCTTAATTTAAAGTAAGTATATACAATACGAATTCTCTAATTGATATGTATAAGTGACTTTCAAGAAAAATCAAACCATGACTCTTCTGTAAAACGAGTATAATAAGCAAACAAGATTACTCTGTTGGTGATAAGTCATATTCAGTGCAATAATTCAGGTATCTACAAATCGTAGTTCAATATCTCTACAAGAAGTCAGCGGATCCGTGAGGAACAAAAACAAACGATCAGAAGCAAGTTCAATTTTAAAATTACTTAACACAAACAAAGACCGATATATGAAACATCCTTGTGACGGTACCTTGATTGAATGAAGGCATCAGTTAAAAGACTTCTAAACTAAGAATTTTCCGAAGGAAATGACGTAAATTAGTTAACGGTTTGTGAGTTAGTTTATACTAACGGGAATCGGTTATATTATACTTGGTTACCCTTAACTGCCATTTGAATTGCTTACCGAGCACTTTCATTAAAAGACGTTTAATAAGCGCAAATATGTTATAATATAGCACATATTCTTTCGTTATAATAATATCAAACTACGAAACATAGTGATGAATGAAACATTGTTTGCAATTCCTTACATTATTTATATGTTTATCCTTCTGGACCGCTCATAGGGAGTGTTCACATAAAAAGCATTCTGTCACACATTATATCTTATTGGAGATTTTACTAATTTTTCAAACGTAAATAGTCAGATTGGAATCCCACCACTACAATGACTGTATCGAGAATCGGGCATAAGTCGTAAACCACGATGCTTAGCTTCCTCGGCTTCCTGTTTTAGGATACATGCAAGATGAAAGTGTTTCGGCGATTCGATAGCTTAATTCGCTCAATAGGTAGTACTAACACAAACCGTGGTTGCCTGAACCAAAGAAAGACAGGGGTGAGGATAGGCTTACTCTAACCAGCAAGTATATACTGGCAATCACGCCATAGAGATGTCAGAGGCGAGGTTGGCGCATTATTCCAACCAGGGTCAACAGCCCCGTCGACATAAACTCCACGGTAGGCGTCAACGTTAAACACTAGACACACATACTAGACACTACGGACTTGAATCCAATAGAGCACTTCTGCGACCTTCAAAATCGCCGTTTGCAAGGAATGGGAAATGATTCCACGAGACACTATCAAAACTCAATCCAACGGGATGGGTTCAATAATGGCAGAGGTGATTTCTCGAAGAGGAAGAAATTCACATTACTAAGGTATTATTATTCCAAGTTTGTGGAACCTCTTTCGCAAGTTTCTGCTTTTAGTTTTTAAATTCAGTTTATGAAATTTCCAAAGTTTACTGACATCTTTCGAATCTCCATTTGCTTCCACCACATAAATTACAACGTTTGTCAGCTAAGACACTCAGAAAGCATTTGACGCCCCGTGTGTATAGGGTCTCATTCACAAACTACAAGATTTCTGACTGCTCAGAGTCTTGTGATAAACTGTCTGCGAATTCATGTAGTTCCGCTCATACCAGGGTAGTTGCGACAAGTCTTTAAATTAGTCGTCGGACTCCCCGTGATGTTGCCCTAGGTCTTATCCTCTTAAATTAGTCAGTAAAATCTCCAGTGAGTTTCCTTGTCGTTCTCCAATGGTCTTTCAACTGAATTTTGATGACGAGTTTACGGTTTCCACAGCATCGGTCAGTCCAACTCGAAGTCTCAATCAACATTTATAAACAATTTGAATCCTTAGTCAGATACGTCCACCGATGGAAGATTAACGTTAACCTGGTGAAATTTTGGTCACAATGTTTACTGGTACAGCTAAGTATTGCCCACATGGTTACAAATTTCTGTCTGGGTCTCTACTAACTTTTGTTTTAACAAATTTATGGGAAGGTATATATCTTTGACATGGTCAAGGCTTTTAGAAAAGTTAGGATTAAAATCTCTTTGACACGATTATGAGAATATTTATGAGATTCTCAAACTGAAAAGAACAGATTGTTAAACTACGAAATACGCTTAACGAGCGTAGTTTAATGACTTTCCATTATGCAAACATCTGCATTGAATGTGCTCTGAGTGAGTTTGTATTTCAAAGAATTTTTATTCAAAATAAATTAAAATATATAGTATGTTTTCCTGAACTGCCTTCCAAATTCTCATATTCTTGTTATTTGTCTCAAATCCAATTAAATTTCGTTCGACCAAAATGTCTCGTTTGATATTGTTGCTAGCGGTGTATGCAAATTGAAAAATCACAATAAAAGAAAGCAAATGAAACTTCGCCAACCATTTAATAATACTTATACGTAACTTTTAAACAATAACAATTAACTCTCAGCCACAATTTCAGAAAGTCCTTCTGAAACACCGCCTAGGAACACCAGAGCAGCCACACCAAGTGTGGACCTGACAGCACATTGAGTAAACTGACCGGCTTTATCACAAAAGTCCTTAGATTTCGCTTCCTCAGTACATCTTTTGATAATAAGACCAGTAAGTTTGGATTTTTCATCGTTCTCGCCTTTATCCTCAATTTGTTTAATGTAATCACCCTGGAACTCTCCGTCCTTAAAGAAGCTATCCGATTCCAAATCACATCTCATGTAACAGTTGATGTCGTGAGGATAAACATCTGATAAGAGATCAAACTCATTCCACTCTTTTCGCGTTATGTTATTTGCTACACCGCATACTTCATTGAATTTCAAGTTTTCATCATCAAGCGGAGCTGCCTTAAATTACGAATACATTTACCATAATTGTTCAAAAATTCGTTTAACACTCTTACCAAAACTTGACCAAAAATAGTGAAAATGGCCACAACTAACAGTTTCATATTCCGGCTTGAAGACTCTTGAAACTTTCAATTTCGACTAACGCTTGATCATAATTCCATGCTTTTATATGCCTTTCCAGTTTGTTTGCAAAATAAAATATGACTTAAAGATACCTTACATAATCTTTTGCTGCATAAAACCTTTTCCCGAATAGACATTCTTTGTAAGGTGTTTGTGTACACGTAAACAAAGCTAGAGCTTCAATTGTGACAAAATTCTAAGCATAAATTTCATGGGCTTATTTTGAAGGTAATCAAAAATAGACGATCATTGTATAATTGACCAATGCGTGCGATAACATGTTACAATATGAGATTTTGTTTGCGCAAGCGAATAACAGTTGTTTTATTTCCATTGTTTTTCTTCATTTCAGGTAGACGACTCATTACATAATCTTCGGGGCGAACATCATTTAACGTCTTCATCTTATGTAGAGTGTTACAGTCACAACAAAAGACCGCACTGTAAACTAAGTCTGTAAGTTGGCACGCGATTAGTTTTCTTTGGAACTTGGACAACTAATTCAAGCTGTTTGAATACTGTGAGTTGAAATTTCACCTGTAAATATCTAGTTATGTTAGTAAACTTGTGACTTCTTTGAATATACCGGTTGGGATAGGAGTAATCATTTCTCTTTTGGTGTTATGAATGGTTGGTTGATCGCTAGTTATAAAACGATTCTCTGAAGTCACATTCAGTTCAATTGATCAAACGAGCATAGAGTGTTTTCACAGAAACGGAAACGCACTGGACCGAAATTGGTACGTCGACGGAAACTGGATCGAAACTTTCAATTGGAAATTAAAACATAGACGTCAGGCATAGTTGAGGTGGGTTATCATACTATGTATATAAATAAGGCCTAAACTCCTTTTGCACTGTGTGATGCGAAATAATAACTCTATATGTATTTATACTGAAAAATCTCAAACTTAAGACAAACAAACACATATTCACATAACCATTCATTGTAATGCATTAATTCAATAGGAAAGAGTTCAATAATCTATGCAAAAGAATTTGTTAAGTCATGCTCCTTCCGCAACAGGAACCAAACTTTTGAAGTCGAATTGAATTCATATTGTATTGAATTAAAAATTTCTGTTTAAATAACAAATTCTGGTACATTCTGATAAAAATGTTTTCTTAACATGAAGCTATTAACGGCATTGTAGTTAATTTCCATTTTCTA
Organism: Chrysops caecutiens; assembly: GCA_963971475.1. Lineage (NCBI taxonomy): Eukaryota > Metazoa > Arthropoda > Insecta > Diptera > Tabanidae > Chrysops > Chrysops caecutiens. Next base: position 35,684,246 of record OZ020569.1, read on the forward strand.
CTTGATTGAAGACAGGTACCACGAACTGTCCGACGACAACACATTTTATGAACTTTCCAACTTTGTCACATTCATCTCCTGTCTGGTTACCTACATCAACCAGACAAATATCGGCTGCTTCGTACGGAATGCCCTCTTTCTTGATTGATTTGATCCGTATATCGTAAATAAATTCTCGTGTAAACTTTCCGTTTGCAAAGTATCCGCGACGTTCATGTTCACACTTCAAGTAGCAATTGATGTCATGATCCCAATTTTGAAAGGCGAAATCAAAATTTTCAATTTTACTCCTTGAAACACCTGTCGCATTTCCGCATTCCTCGTTGTAAGTGAGCCTGAAATCTTCGGCCTAAATCAATAAATAAATGTTATTAACCACAATTTTATTCAATTTCCGAACGTTTTTTGACTTAAACCTACTAAAACTCCTCCGAAAATACCCAGAAATGTTATCGAAAGCCACAGATTCATGTTCAAGTCTACTATGTTTCTGCCCTCTAAGCTGATCTGAACTTTGTTGTAGCTCAAATGTTATCTTACGAGTATGTTGTAGTTCTTTTTAATTCTCAATATTTCATTTCTTAACTTCTTATCTTGAACTTTTTTGACGCATTTATTTTGAGAATTTACTATGAAAAGTTTCCTGCAAATACATGTATGAATGATTCTATTAAATTGAAAATAAGCTATAACATTCTCTCTTCATGTAGAACTACATATATTCTGTATCACGATTCAAAAGTGCAGTTCAAACAAATTGGTCGAATGACGAAGTAGATGATAAACATTTCTAAGACAATTGCTTCGTGATACGCGCAAAAACAACAGCAATAATATAACGCAAAGGATTTTATGCTAAATCTGAAATTCTACTTTCTGAGTAATATTGTAGCCGTGAAATATTTTGAAAGAATTTGGTGAATTTAATAATAACACGAACTCTACGAAAATTTATTTCCTAATAGTAAGTGAATTACGATTATTGCCAGAGTCCCAGCGCTTTCTAGTTTAAGCGCAGGTACAACTGAAAATTCGTACAAGTTAATGAGAGAAGTTTAAATGGAAAATGTTTCATTCTAGTGAATTTGAATTATATTTTTCTACCTTTTTATTTTTTCTGGAGTCATAATAAAAATAAGTCTTAAGTCAACGAGCAAAATTTAAATTTCCGAGATAACCTTTTCTGTAACGTAGAATGGAAAATACACTCAGTGATCAAATGGAAAATCAAATTGTTACTCGAAAAGAAGCAGAATCTTCGTTCAATAATCACTGAGTTTGACCAATTATTGTGTTAAACTTTATGCCCTTTTCACCCTTCATTTCAGAGCACAGAAGTTTGCTAAACAGTTTGTTGTAGTTTCCATCACATATTTGCTGTCGTGATAGCAACCTTTCTATGAATAATTTGGCTTATCTCCTTGGCACTTTAACCTTTTTAAAAAACATTGCATCTCTTAGTTAAATAGTCGTTAGTCTTAAAACGCATATTTCAACAATCAAATTTAACTATTATAAAAATGAATATGAAGGGCAAAAGAAATGACTGCAGATGCATTATAGAAGCACTCAAGCATTATTGAAACATGGTCGGTGTAGGATGTGGATATTCAATTCCCTTTTCTTTTAACAATTTATAAAGTGAGGTTTTGTTGAAAATTCGATGTAACCACATTAACCTCTTACGTGCAACATTTGACCACATCAAAGATTTAATATTGGAATCTGTCTTGGAAATTCTATAAAGTTCCGGAAAATCGAGGGAGTGCATAATGAATTCCAAGCAGAACTACGAGAGAGACATGGAAGCATTTTGACTCTTAGACAGCTGTGATTGAAAACTGATTTCATGTTAGTAGTGGCAATAAATCAGCCAACATGACGAATTTTTGATTATATTAAAAGCTATCCCTAGCCGCATATTGAAATTTTCTTCAAGAATCGCTACTTGTGGCCAAACATACATAGTTTACGAAAATTCCTAGCACAAATGGTCGCGTTCATATGAGGTGCCTTAACGTTGGAAATGCACGATTCCTAAATATTTGCACACGCTCCCTGAAAATTTGTAGACAGACAAAATAATGCTGATTCAGTGACTTGAGTGCAAAATATTTGCGGAACCAGATTTGAATTTGTTATAAGTTTTCTAATGACTACACATACATTTTCAATTATTTATTTAATCTTTTTGCATTTTCTATTTTGAACCATACTTTTGGCTAGTATTCCACTCTTTAACATTCTTTTGGTTAATCTGCTTCAACATATTCATTGACATCCAATCGCCAACTTATCGGCAGTCGTTATTCCTTTTCATATCGATATTAACAATCAGGATATCCAATCATTTCACGTATTGATATGATAATAGGTACCAGAAACAGAAATATTTCTTCTCAAGTGTTAATGTACAGACAAAGCAGAAGTTTTGTATGCGTCCTTATAGGAATCATTTATACATGACAATGTGAACAGAGTGGGTTCTGGTTTTGTGGTTAATTTTAATACTTCGTTTTTCTTTTTTTTATGTATATGTATGATCGGTTAACAGTCTCTCAAATGATGCACTAGATCCGCAATGTGAGTTTCTTCACTGTCATCACATGATCATCCTAATAAATCTTATGTCACCCTAACCTTCCCTAGTTTTCACATACACTTGTTGATAGATGATAGAAGCTGTAGTAAAACTACCAACCTTTACGATAAATGAACGGAGGAGATTATTCAGTAGTCTACCGGTGTTCCACTTATTGAAAAAGATTAAGGACCAGGTTAATTTTCCAATAGCACTATTAGCTGGCTTAAAAAATATGAACGTTACACTATCTATTCGCATATTACCCAAGAGACTTCCCTGTTTAACTTCGATAAAGTGTTAGAAATATGTAGTACTAATAGTACAGTGAACACACTCAATAGAAACGATGAATAAAACTTAATTTTAATTTTCAGATGCGATAATTAATTGAAATATTTCAATATTTTTTAAAGATATTTATGGACCGAACTATTGTTGCATATTTCAGTTTTAACTTCAGAACTATTATTCTTCTACTAAAAAGATGAAAGTGGTAAAATGATAGAATGTATAATGGTTTGTCAAAAGTTTTTCCAAACCCTTGTCGCGTTTACTTTAACCTAGAAAAATGGAGAAGGAAAGAATTAAGTGTTGTATTTTCGAAGGAAGCGGAAACAAGGCTTCGCCAAGTCATTTTCTGCACTGCAATAATATGATTTCAATTACAATTTGAAAAAAGTTATATTTTTTTGCCACAGAATAGAATGAGATTGCTGTTTTCAGAGGGTGCCCCAGAAAAAATGCCTCGAAGGTTTGTGAGGAAATGGAACAATGGAATTCCTACAATACAAAGCGAATTGCAGACGTTTCCAGAAACGAACGAATGAATACCGGGAAAAGAATCAACCCTCATGAAGAGAATTTTCTTCCTCGGAAGAGCATGAAACGAAAAATTATAACACAATCAAATTAAATAGGGTTGGGTTGGTGAAAATGTTACAGTGAGGTGTGCATTTGCTGCAGAATTGCAAAATTTTTTCTGTTCTTTCCGAATGCCAGAAATAAAAATGAGGTTTTAATAAAATGATCAACAAAACGAGGTTTTCAATTATTTCTCAACGTTTCACAATGAACGGTATTGCGTTGCAAAGAACTTTTCCACCTGACATAAGAGCAATTCTAACAAGTGAAGGTTTAATGTCATTGTTTAGTTTATTTTTACTTTTCAATTTAGTGCATGCTAATTTATCCATTATTCCCGACCAACTAGATGCCAAGATGAGGGTTACTGGGGGACTAATATATCACAATTGAATGGAAAATAATTCCTCATTATATGACACACATTCCATGTTTAAATATGATTCGGATAATAGAAATTTTCATAACGTAATATATTTTTAATTTTTAATATTGCCTTCGAATAGCCAGACCAATTGGCACATGTCCAGGATGAAAAGAGAGTAACATTAATCTAGCAAGAAAATCATTAAAGATATATTAACAAGATTTTAATTTACTTTTAAGAAATTTCGATATTAAAGTACAACAAATATTAATTTTATTTGAGTTGCTTAGAGAAGACTTTCTTAAAAACAATTCAGAACATTTAAAGTTTAAATTTTGGTTAGAATTAATTTGACAATATTTAAAAATTTTGATATTGAAGCACTTCATAAACTCGTATAGTCTTATCTTCTGATAGATTTTGAAGATACAATAAGCCTTGTGCCAATGTTTTGTACGACTTATAAGCTCTAAACCGATGAAATCGAGTCTTCATTTCGCTTTGATACTAGTCAGTTTCAAATTATTTCAAGAAGGTGATACATAAGTGTATGTGCATGCTATTTCATCAATGTTGAGGGATTTACATTAGAAACAATTCGAACAGCTTGAGCCAGCTCTGGCCTTGATGTGAATAGATTTTCTAAAAATTTTTGCAAACAAATTCCAATATCAAAGGCCAACTGGCACGGAGTGTTGTTGTCTACTTTTTCGCACAAATCTATCGAAGAATTAGCATCTAGTGCCACCTTATAAAATTCGATAAAACCGCCGGCTTGGAAAACTCCGTTACAAGTGTCATTTACAGCCAGCAAGTAACACTTTGCGGCACACATCATGTTGTTGGAAGCGCGTGTCAAATTTTCTGGTTTCCAGTCTATTACACCTTCATGTCCGTGCATCGCTGAACAGTTCATCTCTATTATTTTATCCTCCTTTGCTGATTGAAAGAACTAAGTGGTGTACAAATTAGAAACTGAAACACATTTGTTATAAGTAGTCATCACCATGAAATACACTACTCTGTTAATCAAACAAGTCATGATGTTTTCAGATCCGGTATTCTTATATCCCATGTAACAATCCGTTGCAAACTTTGCAGCAAAATAATCTCCCAAGTGAAGCTTTTCTTTCATCATTCTTTCGGCTGCTTCCACAACAAATCCTTTGTCCTGCACAAGTCCATTAGCAATCAACGTGCAGTTCAAATAGGAATCAGAAATTTTAGTAGAAGAATAATCATTTTTATCTTCACAATTTTCCGCGACCTGTTTCAAAATATTTCTCGCGAGAGAGTTCTGTAAAAAGCCAGAGTTTACAATACACTGATATACAAATGAAATCACTATTTCAGGAGTTAAAGCGTCAATTGATATCAATAACAGTGATATTGCTATAAAAACAAGCATTCTGAGTTGAAGACAACGTAGCTTTTATAGATGCGAAAACAGAACTAGTTGTGCTGCTTTCTTACCAAAATATAAAGGCAATATACCTGCTAATGAAAACATTCCTGTTAAACAAGTTTCTTTGGGTTCTCAAGAGGGTTTTTTTATCTGTTTCTTGAACAAAATTTCAATTTTTCGCTGATTTTCGTAATGTAGAACGAAATAGTAAAAAGTATTTCAAAATAGTTTGTTGGGAGTTAACCTGTCCACAAATCTTATTTATTCGAATTTAAACTTAAAAAAATCCATTCGGATATAAAATTTAGGAACGAGCCTTAATACCGAACTGCTGGTAGGTGATCCCGTTTAAGGTGCGATCTATACAAAGTGCCGTATTAAATGCTGTGTCACAGGATGTTTCTGCGTCTATCATTCCACAGGATTGCAACAAATTAGTCATGTTGGACTTGCCAACACCGAAAACGATGGCATAAAAGTGTAGAAAACCTCCTTCTTGAAACAAGCCATCATATGTATCATACTGTTCCAGAAAGTTGCATTTTATCGCGCATTTTGTGCTTTCTGTTACTACATTTTTGTTAACTTTTTTAAAGTTGAATCTCTCTGTTACTCCGTATTGAGCATTACATTTATCTTCCACAACACGATCTACCTCCGTCACGGCTGTAAGCTGGAAAAACTAATTTTGAGGACTAGAACTTGATATCTCTACATTTTTCTTTACCGTTCGCCATATAACTGAAGAAAATAAGCATCCAAAGACCTCTCCCGTGTCTGTTGGGACCGTGTTGTTCGAGCATTTGGAGTAGTTCCTAGCAAGTTCCTCACCCAAAAGAAATTTTTCCTTCAGCATCGTCTCGACCCCTGATGGATTATATTCGCCATTTTTGAAGAAATTATTTTCAGTAGATAAACAATCGAAATAGAGCATAAAAGTGTCTCGATCTGCAGCACTTTTTGATTGCATCGGTGCAAGCAAGTCTATCCCGTGCTTTTGGCCGCAGTCCCCTTCAACAGCTTTGATAAGCCGCACATGAAATTTTTCCTATGCAAAATCAACAAAGACTTACAATACGTCAATTAGTTTCTTAAACATTAACTCACTACATCCAATCCATTGACTTGTGCCAAAGCACATGAAACAAAAATCAGAAGAAGCCTTAACATTTTTAGAGAAACTCACAGTTAAACTGCGAATACCCAACTAACCAAAATCAAAATCTTCAGAAATGTTTTGGCACAAGTTGAACCAAAGGTTATCAACAATAACAAAACAAGTACTCTGCCGGTCAAAATTTTTGGACCAGCAATTTTGTGAAAATAAATTAAGGAAAAATTAACGCTAAAGTAGAGACTGTGTGGCGAAATAACTTGAAGTCGTTAAGTAATATGTTGAAAATTGCGTTTCTTTACTTGCTAGAAAAATAATTTTGAGAGAATATGACGTGAAATGAGCATAATGCTAAGAGATTTTATTCAGAAAATTTGGTCGAGATGCTCGAAAAGTGCTGTCAAATTTGTTTACTTTATGATTGGCTACGTGCTACTCTAAAGCGTTTCTTTAACAATTGAGTAAACAGAAATGATTTAGATGAATTCACTCAAATTTTGCACCTAGAGTAATCGTAAGCTGTACGTAAGTATATCTTTTTTTTATTGTTAATCATAGAACACTAAAGGAATTCAGGAAATTTCGAGAGAACAATCACACTTTCCGTCACATATTGTTAGAAAATAGACTGTCAGAGAGAAGCCATTAGGGTATACTGTATGTTGACGTTGGTTAAAAATGATGCGAATGGTAATAATTTTCTGGCATTGTTAAAACATCATTACTTTACTGGACATGTTTGATCGTATTCCATAAATATTTTCTCATAAAAAAATTATTCTATTACCGAAAAACCGTTTAAGTGGACTAATCGTATTCTTGTGTTTTTCGGAATTCGGATGATATCTTTTCTAGAATTATGAGTCAAAGTTCATTTTCTGCCAATTATCATGATGATATAAAACTTGTGACCGGCAAAGTACAATGGATTATTTTTTCATATTTCAAGAATTTTTTCGAGCAAACGGTCATAGGGTAATATATTAAATAGTCTGTAAAAAGTGAAAACAACAAGATGAGTCATAGAGACAGGTTAATTGAGTACATCTTGGCGTCATTGAAAACATCTTCAAAATGGTAAATTTATATACAATACATGTAGATTTATTGTCATGACTTTTGAATACGATGTTGTATGGGACAAAATTAGTTTTGCTAACGATAACCATACCCTCTACGGACCATTGTATGACCAAATTGTAAGACATATTATAAAATAGAAAGTGTCAAAGAATGAAAAAAATGGCTACCAAAAAATAAGCTTTTTACACATACATATGTGAATAGGTATTATATGATAAAACAAGGAAAATAGTATTGCCAATTTATGTATTTTCCTACTAAATTTCATAACTAAGTGGGACTTAACTGTAAGTGATCCACCTCATGTATGGACAATCAAAACTCGTCTCTTTTCTGACTCTCCTCATACCTAGGGGTGTATCATCCGCATACTCGATACATACCACATGTTTTGACTGGTGACATCAGAAACACCATACCAATCAGGACTTTAAAATAGTGTGTGCCTTACATCATAAACGACAATAACGTTAGCTTATAGAACAAACGGATATTTTGAAAGAAGCATACACGTGCATCATTTTTTGGACCACTTGACCAAGAACTTAAATTTTTATCTGACATGTACTTATACTTATATTTTATCTCCAAAAACATTTCAAGCTGAAGACTAACAATGGCAGCAAACAACGGATCAAGGTCAAATAATTTTATATACCGGCTGATCCTATAAGGTGAAATAAGGAAGCAATCTTTCACGTTTACAGTACGACGGTAGTCACTGTAACCATTCATATTGCCCAAAAATTTTATATAAAAACGCTAAAGTCAATCGATTTTCAAAGACATTTTATGGTTTACCCTCAATATTGCTCAATGATTCGGATGAAAACATAAAATAAAGCTTCACGGATAAATCTTTGAATGATTCATTTTAAGGATAACTCTGGGAAAGCAAAACATAAAATACGACCGCATCAGCAGAAAGAAAAATGCAAAAGCAGTACTTGGTAACGATGGGAACAGAGAGAAGCGTGTTCTATGATAAGATTACTTCTTCAAACTTGAACCACAACTTATTTTTATATCGTTGGAGCTATGTTCTCGACTTAAATTATGTTAATTTCCAAATAAAATGTGGAGCTCTTCGAGGATACACACGGAAACAACAGAGAGAATTGTACATGTGAAAGAAGTTTTCCATTTCATTCCAACTAACACACGATATGTGATTCTCTACGCTGGAACATGTGAGGTGAAGTGAAGGATTGGGATAAACGTAAGACTTGTGAACGTAAATGCAAGCGTAAATGAGCTTCGCGAATTATACTCCTGACCTATGTTAATTAAAAATTAAGAATTAAAGTTGAAAAATTTGAATTTGAAATTTAAAACTTTGCGGGAAACTAACGGGCTATTGCGCACTATTTACCAAAAGAGGTTGAATAAAGCTAACTACGGATACAGTAGCTTTCAAAAGTATTTTGTTTTTATAAATATATAAAAAAAATGTTTTACTACCATTCAGAGCAATGTATGTAGATACAGTTATTCAAACGTTTAAAAATTCATGAATGGTGTTGAATGAAATAAAAAATTGTTTATTGTAGTATCAAATGTAATATGAAAAATGTATGTATGTGTAGTATCAAATGTAAAAACGATTAAGAAAGGTATCAAATTTAAAAACGATTAAGAAAACCAGACGAAGAACGAAGTTCCGTCTGGGTTGTTCGTAAACAGTTTTTCAGTTGTGATTGGGTTATCGAAGAATAAAGACGAAATTGTGAAGTAGAACGAATGTGTTGTTTCTTTAGATTTGATTTAACACCAGGGGCATTAATAGATCCTATATTATAATAATTTCCAATTGCTTCTAATTAAATAAATTTTTATCTCTGTCAAAATACTTGTTAGCGCTACTTTATGTCTGACGCCATGTGTCGGAGACCACTGCCCCTTCATCCCTTCATTTCTAATGTGAAACAATTATTTGACATTTGCGTAAAATCAAAGAATGATAAAATTCAGTTCAAATTGATTTCTGTCGATAAACGTTATTATAACTTGGTGCCGGGCGCTTTTAATTTAAGAAAGTTAAGTGATATTTAATATGCGTATAAGATCAGGTGTACAGCTTAACTTGTAGTTGGTTGGTATTCACAACCCTAATTTTTGTTAATTAGTAAAACGGAACCTTTTCTGGCCTTAAATAAAAATGTTTTAACTGCTTTCAAACTTTTGTCATAGCAAGACACTATCGGAAAAAATAGCAAGAGGCCAGTGGACATTTTTCAGAAATGGGAAACTCAGTCGAAAAGGGCAAACGGAATAATCACACAATTCACAATCACCTGACGCTAATCCGCAAAAGAATGTTTGGTACTGCATGAAGTATAGGCTTAGAGCAAAACGTGTATATACTTTGAAGCAGCTAGTTCTCCTGCGTTGCATTTTGAGGACGCTTTCCGACGAATATGCCGAACATTTAGTGGACATTATACGTCGCAGATGTCATGTGATTGTAGACGCTATAATGGTGATTGGACAAATTACTAATATAATTACGCAATGCTTCGTAGCATGTCGTATGTATATATATAGAATATACAAAAATATACATAAAATTAGCATAGATTGCAGTGTATACGATCTTACTTAAGAGACTGTATGTACTGAAACCACAAAAATAACATGGAATGATATAATGACACAAGGAAGCGTTATTGTTTAGTTTTATTTTTATTTATTTTTGCAAAAATCATCAAGAAATGTGTTTAACTCTTTTACTGTGATTTCCTGATTGAATAATCTGTCTAATATAAATTAATATCATTTTTAACAAAGATGATTGCAAACCTGATAATTCATTACTTAGTTTTTTATCTGCGGATATCTCTTTATCTGATTTATCTTTTTAGAGTTTTTACACAATCTTTATGGTTTGAGGACTAGTTATTGTTGCTTCTGAGTTGATAAATATGTCTTCTGAATGATTTGGCCATGAAAAAAGTTGATTCGAAATTTCAGTGAGCGGCAAATATTGATTGAAATATACATATAGTTGAACATCAAAAATGATTGATTTCAAATTTAGTTGATTATCTGTTTGATACGAATTGATTCTATTCGTCGACGAAAATTATTAATGTATTTTTCCATGCAGCATACGATCGGGGTTGTTTGGTTAGGTGAACAAATTTTTAAAGAACTCATGTTTTCAATCTTTTCCTGCAAATGATTTCATCAAAAGGATCATCATAACAAGTCTGCGAGCAACTTTCTGAGCCGCCAACAATCGATCGTGGGAAACATCCTCCAACAGGAGTCCGGATCAACAAACCACCGTCGTAACCCATATTGAAATCAGAGCAAAATTTCATATTTTAATAAATTTGTTTTCAGTATAGTTCTAGAATCTTAAGATCATAAAAAGTCTAGGTTCCACGGTCGATGGTTCAATTTTTTGGCACGTCATGGTTATGCCAGTAATGACCAGTGGTGGTGATCCCGAGGCACGATTGCAGTTGTTGACGAATCCAGATGGAAATTGATTTGGGACGAAAACCTTGTTTTATACACATTCGCTATGTATTGCGAATTACATTCATTGACATTCTGAACATGTTCATAATTCGCTACGACGTCAATGCAATTTCGTGAGGCGACCCGTTGTTTCAAGTTGCTTTCAGGATATTGCTTCCGAGCTCGCTACATACCTATATGGTGCTCAGGAGCGCCTCCTCTGGCATTTTTCCTCTTTCATAATTTTAAAGTTGGATAAATTTTTATGTCAAAGGGGGACACTTAGTTGTCATGTTGGCATCATTGATTTCGTTTTGTTTTGTTGAAATCATAAGAAATTTTCTTTATAACAAGCCACTTTGTTTTTAAAGAACAGATTTTGTGTTTATAGAATACTCTGAAATAATATATGTTATACTACAGAACCTACATTGAGAATAAATAGGCTTTGTAAATTCCACTTTTTGAAAAGTGGGTAGGTATATAGTATGATTATTGATATCAAAGAATCAGGCGCCAAGGCAATGCCACGGATTCGTTGTAAAAACTTTAGCCCTGGATTTGCGGGCAGCAAAATAACAAATCCTTTAGAAAACACACGAGATTGCCATAAATAGTTCCAAAACGGTCATGGAAATTTTGGTCCAAACATCAAAACAATTGGACCTACAAAATAAAGAGATACAAAATTACTCGTGTATATAGAGAACAGTGTTAGATACATCTAGTGTTAGATATAACTGATTGATTCGAGAGGAGGAGCTAACGTTGTGGTTGCTAAAAGGGTGGCTCGTTCGCAACGAGTTGACAAGGCTCATACGATGTCTGGTTTCTGACATGTGACTTTTGGTGAATCGATTGATATATATTATATCTACTTATCTATGTACATGTTTCGAAACCCGATCTGAGTTCATAGTACTATGTATATGGTTTAAAGAAAATTCCTCAACAGATAGAGAGATATAACATAGAGTGAATCGTGAAATAGTATATTGTTCACCAAGGGAGAAAAATAGAACATTTCAACCCAGCAGATTTTTTCTCAAAGCCCCGTAAAAAATAACATTCATACGTACACTCGAAAGCGCTATTGTCGAAAGTAAGATTTTGCTGCGGGAGAAAAATCGTACATTCGTTAGAGAATAATGGAGTTAATTCTCGCCGGTGCGATAATGTTACTTTTGTCCACTTCACACGAGTGAATAATGAATCTCTTATCCTTCTTTTTTCTCATTTCTCTCCTCGGTGGAATTCATTGTTCACTTGCATTACTGGAATGAAGAAATGCTACTTTGCTCGACGATAACGAGGCGCAGAACGGAATTTTCGACGGTGGTGTAAGAAGATGTAATAATTCAATACTCATTTGCGATACTGGTAGTAATTCCTATTTTCCGAACCAAGTTCTTGCTGATATATTCTTCAAATCCTTACGGTTCTGTCAACCCTGCACTGAGTCGCGTTGTACACCGTTGAACATTACAGGCTCAATTACATGCGGTAAGTATAATATGATTTTCCTCATTTGAATTAAGATAAAATATTCCGAAATTAAGAAGGACGTCTTCGTACCTAAAACGATACAAAATACTAAAGTGATGTTGTTCAAATGCAAAAATAAAATTGTTAAGACCGGAAAATTTACAAGAAGTCGCGAAAAACGTGCATTCATTAGGTGAAAATTCAATTATCAAATTGAACTCACGGAAAATTTTGTATTTAAAACTTTCCGCAAGGAATAAAATTATAAACTATACTGACTTCTATTACGGGAATCTAGTGGAAGGCAACATGACACAGGTACTTGATTATAAGCCATTAGTAGCATTGGGCTACATTTCTACCAGATATACATGACCTATGATTTCTTAAGCGATCGAAGACGCAACTTTCGTCAGAAAATGAAAACTGGCAGATATCATTTGTTGCTCGCTGTTTCTGAACCTAGTTACAGTCTTTGAAATACTTAGATCGCTTAACGCGTTCATCTAGGAAAAGATTCTACTTTCCGCAGAGGATACTGGATAGTGACACATAGATTGTAAACGTTTAAAACTCTTTTCTGTAGTAATGCTGTATTCATATGCTATCCGAAATATTAATTTGTATTAATAAATTTTTCATGCATCTCATTTGATTGGCTTCATTACCCGTCATATGTTTTTAAAATATTCAGATTAGCCTATCTTCTTGGCTGAATTCTGTTTTAATACCAGTAAAGGAACTTTATGTACATAATTACGTATAACAACCACAGACTTGATTTGTTTAGTGTTGCTGAAACCTTGATTCGTTGGGAGCAGCAGGAAAATGTGTATAATGAAAATGTTGAGGAAAGTCGTGTATTTTAAGCGAAACACAATTTGAAGCAGCTAGGTACTCTCTTCAAATTTTATTGAGACACTATACTTAAAATTCAAGACGTATTCGATGTTCGGTATTACTGTACTTACTGAGGGAATTTTCTATTTCATAAAATGAACTACCACCGATACCCGGAGTTTAATTTGTTTGTTGAAGGTAATCAAGATTATCTGTACATTTCCAGATATCATTCAATTAACCATGCATCTCTTTTTAATAAGCATTTAATTTTCGCTTAAAGAATTACATGTTTTTACGAATCTTGTGGTATTACGAGTATTTTGAATGAATTCACTCAACATTTTATGAAAACATATCCTATATAGTGAATATATTCTCTTGAAATACGAAAGGTAGATATGGCATGTATCTGAAATGCACCTCTCCATCTCTTATTTATTATCCTATTCTATTAGATTATATCAACTTACGATAGCTTCTCTAAAGGACAGAATGTAGCATTGAAACAATAATGAAATAAAAATCTGGTAGTTATCGTTTTCTAGTTGGTCTACTAGTGAAGTATCAATTGGATATGATGATTATGATTTATTGAGAAAAATCGAACGTGATTAAGTTGCATAAATAAATCGTTAAATTAAAACCATTTGTTGTATTTATTATTTGACATACTGCGAAGAAGGCGAGGATTCGAGTGCTCAATCGGAAATTATCTGATCCATTATAATGTGATACAGAACATAAGATTCGCCGAGATTTGTGTTTCTTGTCAAATACAAGTACCTACAATGACTTGAAGAAGTCAGTGATTTTTATATTCCTTATATGATTATTCTCGTTTTGATAAATTGATATTGCCCATTGCCTATGAACGCAAAGTGGCAGTGTGATGTGTTGATGAAACTACAATAGCTTGTCACCCATCCGTATCTTCCTATACTCGGCCTATAGCACTTCCAAATCAGATTTCTGAAATCCACTATACAATACAATACATTTCATGTTTACTTTCCTTTTAAGTGGGACTACAAAGAGAAATCAATTCTCTCATTTGCATTATTTAAGTATTTCCATTTTATCAAAATGAAATCAGAGAAAGGAATTCTGCAATAACTTAGTGGTATAAGCACAACTGGCTATCAATCGTTGGTCGTTGTTTCGAATTCCGCTGTGGGAAATGCACTCTTACTATTAGATAGAACACATTAACTGTTCCCGATATGTGGCCATGTGTTCAATTTTGGTATCTTCTATGAGCTTTCCACATAACATATCGAAGAACGATTACGAATAAGATAGTAGCGCCTCGGGAATATTGGAAATAGAAGGGCTCTGCGTACGTATAACCCATTGGTTGAGTGAAAATATAATTGAGGTTTTCTTGTTAGCCACTAAGAATTAGTTGAACCGTATTCTTAAACAAGCTAGAAATGGCGCTGTAAAACTGTATATTATATTTTTATAGGTTCTATATTATGTATGACAATTTGTTCCTGAGCGTGTTGCGTTTGTGACACGTTTACGCTTCTAACGTTGATCTCGAATAAATTAAAGATTGATATTTCTGGACTGCACACTTCGTAAAATTTTAGATATGAGATCGTGGATTTGGCATAAATATTTTAAGCAAAAATTGAGTTTCGCAGAAACAATTAGGTCCATTTAATTAATTATTATAAATAACCGCAAATGGACACACGTTAGGTACCTATAATGCCAGTATAACTCGATTTGTTGAAATTGAAATCTTCTTATTATGTAAGTTTCCCTGAAGCCTTGAATTAAACCTCCACAAATATTTTCATAGATTTTGTGAAAATTCGTTTCGATTCTTTTTTTCAAATGTATCCTTCAATTTTTCTGGAAAGTTCAAGAATTTGCGACCCGAAAAGTATGCGAAATAATAGAATTTTCATTTTTATTTTGTTATGTTTATTTCTTTCAATCTGCAAGAACTTATTTTCTTGAATTATTTCGCAAATTATCTCCGCAGCACCTTCTGATTCTTTTTCTTTTGAAATTGAATTTTCACATTAGGATGCTAAATATAATTTGAAAGTTGCTTTGAAAAAGTGTTTCGAAAAAGAAAATTATTAAGTAGAGAGTTTTTGACGTGGAAATTATTTTGAACTTTAGTGAAAATTCAAAGCTGAATAAAAAACATTATGATTTCAATGAAAATCAATGCAAAAAGTTTATGTTTAAGGTTTTGAAGTTCCAGACTCAAATAAGTTTACTGAGTTTCGACCAACCTAATTATCTCAAAACCTTGTTATCCTTAGGGCATGCAAATAGAACAAAGATGAAACGCATTTAGCCGTGAAATATGAGTCAAGACATATATACTACTTGTATATCTTGCTTATCTTGAAGTATGAAACCATCAGCTTTTTATTAGAACAACTCAAATCAAGTTGCTTGGGGCCTTCTGCGCCCGCAAGTCAACGGCTGTTTGATATGTATAGTTGACTTGATCTTTCAAACCACAAGCTTCGAATTCTTTTGATAACATTCCTTCAGTTCAGCAGAGGCTTCTAAATGATTCCTGGATCCTTGGATATTCTCGAAAATATTTGAAAGGATTACCAAAACAGGCACCTAAATGTAACTCATATTTCCACCTAATCCTTTGGTAGGCTCTGATAGTACGCGATGTAACTCACGAAAGACGTGGCTACTGGAAAAGCGTGTATAAGTAACTTCACATGCCGTAACTGGAAAGGCATATAAAAGGAGTAAATATGTCCATTTATTATTCGTGGAACGAGACACATATTTGTCGCGTAGCTGGATAGCTTTAAGGATAACGCGTTGAAAACATCGAAATATCTATGTTATTGCGAAAAGCATCCCATAAAACCATATTTATTTTCGTAGAATTCTTGCGATGATAGCAAAAGTTTAGTTTGTGTTAAAAAGTTTTTGTTAGTTTCTTGTTGTTTCTTGTTCTTAACACAAAGCCGTCATATGTTGGCATAAAATTAGCTCATGTTCAGTTTACAGCTGATGTGTTCTCGCATAATGTACATCTACTATGAGTAGGTACTTGTTGAAAAATATTTTTTCTGGCTGTCTGGACCTGGCTCATTTTATGAGCTTCAAGAATGCGATTCTTGCTGAAGCAACAATGTAACATTACATTGAGTAGAAGTAGGCAGACTTACTGACGGAAAGTACCTTAACTTTTACAAATGGATCCAACACACTTCTTATACTCAATGTTTCCTTATGAACTAGCAAAAGTCTATAGACTGTGGAATAAAAACTTGATTTTAACAAGTTGCTTTTATTTTAAAAACTTGAAAAAACTTTTTCCTACATAAAAGCAACATATTTTTCCGCTCACTATTACTTACAATGTTGAGGATGTTTTGTTACCTTTATTCTACTGTTTCTTTCATATTCACAACAATTTGATGTAAAACGTAATCAGCTTTTGCCCACACTAGCCACATTTTCGGGGAGAATCTGATTTTTGAGAGAAAAAGAACCTTTTATCTTAAAACGAAGCGCAGGCATTGTTTGTAAGGAACAGTTGCACATTTATTCAGCCCCTTCCATGTGCATTCTAAGCTAATACGTGGATACCTTTTGCACGTATTCAAGCTGCCAGTAGAAGAGTTGTTTAATTCGTTGCGCTCTGAAATTCACATTGACATTGACCGATTAAAAAAGAAAACTGCTATCTTGAAGTGAAAGTCCTTATCGAAAAAATGATAGTAATATCCTTTGATTAGCGAAAAAAATTAGACGGAAAACTTAATTCTGTCGGAATCCGATCCAAAATCTATCCGAAAAATTGAAGGCAAAAGGAATTCAGTTGGTAAAAATTTCGAAGTAACCAATTTGCGGAAGTAAGTAAGCATGAATTGAGAGCTGGTCAATCTCTATATCAAGATCAGAGTAAGTTGTTCCATTCTTGTAACACAATCCGAATCGAATCAAAATTTCGACTTTCACACATCGCAAACTCGCTCTAGGTCTCCCAATCTTAGTTATTTTGATTTTGAAAATAACTTTGATTTCATTCTTCCAATTCGAACAAACTTGTATTACCGAAATATATATTCAAAAGTATTTTGGCTATAGGCACCTTTATCCACCCATCGCTAAGAGCGATCTACATACATCCAGAAATCCTTCTACATAAAAATGTATTTCCATCAGCCGTTAAACATTCTCGAAACAGGACACGGAATGTTCGAAACAAATGCAATTTAGTCAAAATATTTTTGGGGATGGAGATATCCAAGGATATTTATTCCTTCAAAGTATTTGCCAATCTCACATGACATAAGCATATAATTTTGAAACTTTACTGGCATGGAATAAAATTGGAATTTGTGCAAAGGATAACATTCGTGTTTTCTGATGTGTCAGTAACTCTTGTTGTATGAAAACGATATGGAAAACTGACAAATATTAGTTCTCGACGCCTGCCACCGACTTCTTGAGTTCATTTTCTAACGAAATTATCCGAATATAGTATCCAAGATAAACAATATCGTACACAATGAGCTAAAAGGGTTTGCTACTGAAATTTAATGGGCTTGGAGAAAATCTGTCGAATCTGATGTCAAACTTTTAACTAATAAATCTTTTCCAAATAGGAAACAGCCTCCCAAGAAATTTGTTGCTGCGAGTAATTGGCTATCATGTCTTCAAGATAATATTTTATGTCAATACATGCTTTTCCTTTGGAGTATGTGTTTAAGACGATGCGTATCTGATTGGTTGAATATAGGTTAAGTTACTTTCACAGTGAACTCAACGAAAAGCAAAGCACCCGAAGTTCGATGGTAATTTATTATGTTTATTTAGAACATATAGTATTTGACATAACACCAAATGTGGTGCTACAAATAATAACTAAAACCAAAGTTAAACTTTCGTAGAAACACGATACAATACTTGGATTTGGTTGTTTGTGGGTAGAATAAATTAATTTTAAGGATTAAATTGGGTTAGCACCCTGCTTTCTCCTCACGCTGAAATTATGGTATTTATACATTTGTGGGAATAGAAAATAGATTTCCTACGCGTTTATTTGATTTGAAATTGATTAACGATCGTTTTGTTGTCGAAGTGAGTGGTACATAAGTGATTGAATTGTGTGGTGTGTAAACTTATATTATAAACTCACATTGCGACCATGCGAACTAGATAGTCCTTAATGTGAGATCGCATTGGAAAATGAAAGAGATTGTATGACCTCAGAACGTTCAAGTAGTTAAAATAAGCCAGTGAAGATGCTCATATAGTTATTTGTTATCCCTTCGAATTTCGAAAGTTTTGTAATAAAAATTTGTTCCTAGTTCTTGGAACATGTAGATGCAATTTTCATATTTGTGTTATTTTAAAACATATGTGTAGGTATATATGGTATATCGACTTCGAAGTACCTCAGCGAAATTTATGCTTTCATCTTAAAATGATTTGAAACACAGCATTGAAAAGAGCGATTTTAATAATACTGTTTAAGGTTTTAAAGTATATCCATGAAACATAGATTCACAAGAGAACAGGCGTTTCACAGTAAATAAGCCATAACAAAATGCTCTTGAAAGTATACGAGGCCCATATATCGTCTCATCCACAATATACATACATTTTCAGACAAATAAATTGCCTTTGAAACCTTTTAAACATAAATTTAATGTTGAAACAGGGACACAACCGTAAAGAGAAGTTTCGCAGATGCTACCTTTCTACGTATCTTCAGTCCAATTCCTTTTTATAATACCCTACTTGCATATGTACACGAAACAAACTAACCTTGGTCGGCAGAAAACTCCGAGGAAGGAAGTAAAATAGCGTCAGTGAAGTCTAGGGAAAAATATGTGAATAAGTCACAAGACATTTTTTAATGGCATCACAAGTAAAACCATTTTCAGGATACACATAAAAATATCGATTCTAATACCTGCACGGACATCCAATTAAAATATTCTGAAACTTTCAACACAAAAAGCAAGCCATACATTTTGCCAACACATGCTCTTAGGAAGTTAAACATATCTTGCGGCAAAATATATTTCTATTTCAATAGCATTAGCTATAATATCCTCGAATCATGGACATAATTCCTGTTTACTTCCAGGAATGACTTCAATTTGACATTTTCTTTGTTAAAATTGTAGAATACCTTGGTAAAATGCGAGCTTTGAATTCTCGATTTACCCAAAAACAAACATGATATAAATATCTTCCCACGATGAAATGTCCATGTCATTCTGGATATGGTCCGTTTTTTGTCCTTAAACTTAAATACAACAAAAGAGTCACGTATGTGTACACTTTTATATCTCAACTCAATACAATTAACCGTAATACCTCACAGGGATTGTACCAAGTATGTACACATGTTGTGAACACAAAATAAATAGCTTGTCATATAAAGCATGATGAATTGAAAGAGTTCCTTGTTTGGTTGGGGGGTTCGGGTCCCTCTTCCAAAATTTTTCAAGGGACGAGTTTCTTTGGAACATTACTGTGCTAAGGCTTCTGGGGTTCGAAGAAAAATGATAGCATAAGATGTGCAGAAATGCCAAAAATTCTGAAGAATTGAGTGAAAATAAAACAAGAGTTTGTTTTCTACCGTAGACGTTAGAATACTTCTTTGGAAAAGCGATGGATAAGAACTTTCAACAACAGGCCACACGGTATCCTGGTCTATTGTCATGACGTTAATTGGCTTCTCCCACCAGAATTTTCAATTTTCCACTGTTCAGTGCTGTTTAAAAGTTAGATAAATGTACTTTTAAATATGTCCTCAACATAAGCTTACCGATTAAATTAAGCACCATTTTATAAATATTTAGTCAAATTAATATTTTACGAATGAAATGAATTATTTGTTCAGTTTTTTCTCAATTTTTAGAAAATTTGTGGTTAATTAAATCTTGCGGACGCACTACCTCTTCATCATGTTTCAACTCTTCCCTGCAGTGTTTTTCAATGGGATCTACGTCTTCCAAAATCTATATTTACAGAAACGATACTCGATACTGATGTCGCCTCTGTTATTTCCGCATCAAAAACAATGTTGTCAAACGACAAAATGCAATCGCCAACATAGGCGCACAGACGATAAAATTTCAACACCGACAAAATCGCACAATATGACCATATGACATCGCCAACAAAATCACATAAAACTATAAAATGCCATCGAACGTCGCACCAGGTTTTCGGGGATTTGTTATGCCTATAAATACTCAGTCCCAGTATAGAGCTTGTTCAGTCCCCAAGCGCAAAAGTCATCCTAATCAATTGTTGGCAAAGAACTGTGTTGAGACTACAATGGCTTATGGCTCAAGAAAGAGTAGTAAAACGGACAAATTTAATTATCTCATTTTCTTAGAAAGGTTTTGCTTTTCGGTTTATGGTTTCAGGAAGGAATTTTTTATATTTTTCATTTTGACGGTTTTTCAATGTTATACAGCGATAAAGCCAGAGATGTGGAAATTTTAGTTGACATCGGCTGCACATAGTATCAAAGAAACTGACACTATGATATGCGACCAGGATTTCAAGGAAGTCTTACAACAATGATGCTACAAACATCCCGCCCCTTACGCAGACATTATTTCAACCTGATCCAAGTAAGAAAGGCCGACGAAGCAGTACAAGCGGAATCTTGTACTCTACTACGAACGCGCGAACTTCCATAATAAATAATCTATATAGGGTATTGATCTTGCATTTAACTGAAGTTATGATAATTTATCATTGAATTGATATAAGAAGTTATAAGAACATTAGAAATATTGAATTAATTAATTTAAACACAAATCTTCTATCATTTTTTCATAATTCAGTACAAGATTAAATACAGACTGACCAGTTAACAACCCGGACTCTACTAAAGTCATTCTGACCAGTTGTTAGCAAGGGACTAACAAGATCATATTAGGAATCCGAAATAAGCAAGCAGCAAAATAAGAGGTGACCAAAAGAGTTATATATCATTTATTTTTTACGTTTGATATCATTTCCATTTCCATTGGTAGCCCCCAAATGGAAAAATCATCCCAAACGATAGTATTTTCGGAAAATAAGAAAACGTGTACAGTTAGTAAAATGACAAAACGTTGAACACTTACACCAACTGCAATAATTTGGTAGATTACATTTCGTAATCTGACAATATTTCATAAATGCCTACCTCCCTGTTGAAGTGAATTCAATGTTCTTGCTAGCAATATAAACATTTACCATTATATAGACCCAGACAGCGAACATGGAAACAAAATATTGTTTTATAACATCATGGGGGAGATGCGAGGTTCAATTGTCACAAAAATGTTGTAAATGTCAACGAATTAACATTCAGTTTTTCACATTTTTTCAGTTATCTGGTAATTTTCACAAAACATTTGCCCATATGTTGCTAAATCTACAGACACCCTTCCAAATATATTTTACATAGTATAGAGCAATTGATGTCAATTTTTCTCATATTCCGGGTGTTTGAAATCTAACTTTTCGATTCTTACGAAGGGTTGCTGCAGCCAGAATGATTCACTGGGGATGCCCAGTGACTAATTTTTTCCATATATGCCGGATATACATATGTATTACATTTGATATTTGTGAATTGTTTTCGCCGAAATACAATGTCCGCATTAATTTAGATGTACTATATTTATGAAAAAAAACTTTCAAATTGATTTTCTCCGCGTGGATAGTCTTTCGATGAAACCGTTTGACTTTATTAGATAGATTTTAGAGATTTGTCAACGATTGCTTTGAGAGCATTGCATAGAGATATGATAACGAAATACAAACTACATAAGACTTAACGTCATAGATGCTCATTAAAATTACTTGTTGCAGAGAAAATCAAGCGTCCAATTGTTGGAAGTTTCAAATATTTTCATAGAAAAATCATTGTGTGCTTTGAAGCGAATATCAGTTTTCTGCAAAGTTCTGCAAAGGAATAAAAATTTTGCACATTTTATAAGTATTTGCAGCATGGGCCCGTACCCGAAAGCTGCGGAATTAAATCACGCAAATTCTATGGTCTGTGGTATATACGGTAGTACCGCGAGATACCAGTTTAATTCGTTCCGTAACTTTGCTCGTATGTCAATTTTCTAGTATTTCACAGCGTGGTAAACAAGCATACTGGGGGATGCGTGGGATAATGCGAAACGCAGCCGACCGTTCCAAAGCAAAATTCGCTCGCTCGACGGCTCGTATGTCAGGACACTCGTATCTCGAGGTACCAGTGTACTTCTGTTTAATAAGAAAAGTTTATATTAGTTATGGGCAAAGCTTCTCCACTTGGGCTTGTAACTCAGACACGATTTCAGCCCATTGCCTTTGTTCAAGATTGCAAATCATGAGAATACGTTTTGATACGGGAATTTTTCAATAAATATATATAGGAATTTCGTGATTAAGCCCTAAAAAGAAAACTTAAGCAGAAGCACCAATCCTGGACAGTGCACCGAAAGATGACATTATGCAGAAAACTTTTGATACTTGGAATATTTTTTAGTTGCAATTTCAATACAATTGTCTTAAGAAACCATGTTGATTTGTAGACAAAATCTTTCCTCTACTTATAATACAAAATTCAAAATAGCGTCACTTGAAGTAGCTAAAGTCACGTGAGCAACTGCACTTGTCCCTGTGATTTCTCGACATTTGTGTTAAGTAAGTTAATGTATTTAACATTGGTGAGTAAATCATTGAAATTTGGTTTTCATTAAGGTAGTCATTGCCACCAAAAATTAATGAAAAATCTAAATCCAACACTTTTGGGATTTCTATTGGGACTGGTACTCCGACCTCAAAGTGTCGACTATTAATTCCACTGACTGCTGCAAATGGATGTCGAGTCGGGTTAAGTTACGGGTAAGTTCGGCAGGGTAAAAACTCAACTTTTAGTAATGGAAGTCGGTTGGAAGTTCATCAGTTTCATGTAAAATGAATTTAAGTAAATAAAATTTGCTTATCAAAATCTCAGTTTTAGTTGGTATGATTTGATGTTGGCCCTATCGGACCTTTGGAAATATTTTAAAAAATAAAACAATTAAGTAACAGGCTTCTTATCTGTCTATGAAAAATTTAATTTTTTTGGAACGAGGTGAGTAAGTCGTCCTAAAGATTATTTTCCATTTAATAATTTTCAATTAAGAATATTTTTGCTAACATTTCAAGTGAAATTCGGCCTATGAAAGGTCAAAGGTACCAGAAGGCAACAGATATAAATTTAGTTATATTACCGAGTTGTAGACCGCTTTTCTCAATCATTCAGAAGCTTCGAAATTGAAAAGTTCAGCAATATGAAAGCTTTGATTTTAATAGCGATTGCAGCGTTTCTTGCGGCAGCTACGGTAAGTTTACTAGAGCCTTAACAGACAAATGTATAAAATTAAATTTTCCATAGGCGGCTCCTATGGAAGTGCCAACCGAAAGTTTTAATGAAGAGTGTGGAGCGCAAAACAATCTCACCAAAGCTGAATATGATAAGTTCTCTATCATGGACGATGAATTTCCTGAAAATGTGAAATGCTACTTCAGCTGCGATCTCGAGAAAAGTGGAGTATTTTTTAACGGTACCTTCTCGCAACTTTTCCTAGAAGTTGTTTCCGAAAAATTGGAAAAGCAAGTTGAGGATGCACCCGCATTAGCTATACATAAAGGCTGCGCAGAAGCTGTAACATCAGATGACTCCTGTGAAGCGGCCGCGGAGTACATGAAATGTGTCAGTGCATCTTCAATGTTAATGGGGCTGTTTATGGCTGTAGCTGAAAACCTCTCTGAAGGACTAAGTGAAAACTCCAATTTTTCAATGAACGCGCTGTAAAACTGCCGAGAATTCTGTACGTCAATGTGGCAAAAAATTCTGTTATGCATGTTAAAACTTGTTTAATCATAATCAGATAATAATCGAATAGTAGGTAGGTACCAAATAAAGTATAAATCATCGCTCCAATATTATTCAACTATTCATTCAGCAAGGAGAACTATTAAGTATCATTAATAATAAACTGTTTTTAAGAAAAGCCATGATAAATAATATATGATACTTAATAGATTTATGTGGAATTCAATTATTATATTAAACAACTAATATCTGTTCTTTTGTCCATTGGAGATTTAAATGAAAATCTATCATTGTGCCACAATTAAAGCTACCATCCATGATAAACGATCTTATAAATATCTCAGAAGGTTATTTACATGTGAGATTGGAAACTATACAACGATTGTCATTAGCTTCAACTTGGAAAGTAACGAAATTATTGACTGGAATTCTAAAGTTCTATCAACAAGTGCAAAAGTAATACTGGAAATTCAATTGAGTGGATTATCCTTAATCGCTTCGAAACAGTTTCTTCAACAATTAGCGAAAAGAATCGATTCATAACACAAACATTTTGTTTCTAGTTTGGAGAGGGAGTTCAAGTATAATTGAGTACGTTATAATACTGTTGCTTCAGTAAAGCGAAGTTATTGTGCTTGACATTGAAGGCAGTAACCACAGTTCAAATAATATTGTAGTTTCCGCACATAGGTAGCCGAAAACAACAAACTACAAGTCCCCCAACAAATGTGATGATAAGTCGAACCCACCCTATCATATAAACAAACCGAGTAAGATGTACCTAAATACCTACCTACATCTTCCTTGTAGGTCGGTTGTAACCAAATGACCGTATATGTTCACTTTCTGTTCCGCCAATTATTCAAGGATTTTAACATGAAAACGGGATTTTTCGGTAAACACTCTAGTTTATCCTTATGGAAATTAATGGTATATCGTCCTTAACATACAAAAAGGAAACGAATCAGCTTTAGTGGAAAAATTTACACTTTCACACATTTATATTCTTTAAAGAAAGCAAAAAACAGTTTAGGACAAAACACACAGCATTCTTAAGGAAGAGATGGTTTTTTCCGGTAGAATTGTTGATTCCTTTTTCTTAAATCCTTGGATTATATTTTGAAGGTTCTGGATACCTTCCCTTATATGTAAGGATGTAATTTTTTTTTTTTGGTTACGATTGCTGGAAATAAATTTTGATCCTTTGCTACGGCGATCCTTAAGACTAATGGATGAAATTAGGCATTACCCTTAAATTTTTGGTAAATTTGGATGAAGTTACACTAAATTCGACCTTTTCAAATGCGTCGAGGAACCTTCCTTTGCTGTAACCTCATACAAATTTTGATGAAAAAGAATATTTTTTCCATAGCAACGGTTTATTAAAGAATTTTCTTTCTGGGCAAGTGACGTTTTCAGGGTGAGAAACTGGTTTTGTAATTCCAGATTGAATAAGACTCAGTTCCGGATTAAACAAAGGTAGATATATGAACAGGATCAAATAGAAAACCATTTATGCTTTCTAAGACTATTACCTGTTATGTTTTCCACCTGAAAGCGTCACTAACAAACAGTGCATGAGGTTTAAACTTACTATTGCTTTAGATTATATTAGACTTTAAGATTTTATTTACTTTATTTTACTTTAACAAACAAGAACACCAGTGACATTTGCTGTGTCCTATAATCGGTGCGTACTGATTTCAGAATACGATATTGTTGGGACATGTGAGCCTTTGGGACAAGTAATCTGTTACCTAAGTAAGTGTTTCTTGTAAGCTTGAAAACTGAGTTCTCCGGAAATTTAATTTAATTACTATATACTTCCTCAGATCTACGTACTTATATGATTCAAAATATCTCAGCTAGTTTTGGAATTGGCTTTCCAAAGATAATAACCAAACGATCACTTTTGTCCCCAACCACGTTCACAACTCAGTCAACATTGAACTGTCAAGTTCTAAAAATTTTCTCTGTTAAGTTTTCTCATTTATTCAATTAACTTTTCGATTGCCATATCTACAAGTACAGTCGTTGCGAGTTGACTAGACTCAAACGATAGAAGTCTTTAATTTATTTTAATTAAAGAAAATTTAACCGGCAACATCGTACTAATCTCGTTTTTGAAAATTCTGACAGTACTTTAATTTTTGGAATCTCTTGTAATCCAGAAGTCAATGTCCAGGCTGGAAAATACAACAAAGACCAATTGAAACCGGAACTAATTTCGTTGTCAATTTTTACAAACGTTTCCTGTCCCTACTTTACTGAAAGACGTATGCTTTCCTCAATCAGAAACTTTGATCTCCTAGTATATTTGAAATTTGTAACTGAATTCCGTTCAATTTGTATCTCAAGAGCTCCATCTCGAACTTACTTCGAATCACAGACAACGAAACGGAAGCTTAAATGTAAACAAACCGAAGACTCAACGAAGCTATACATATTCGAACATTAGCAAATTTGGAATTTTCGGAAGCTTGATGTCCCGAAAAACTCAGGATGTAAATGTTTCTGAAGTTTACCTGCAGAGACGGGATTAAATTTCATGCATATTCCATGAATTTGTACTTGTGACAGATTTGGTTTTATTACCAGGAAACAGTGTCGCCCCCAAGAATTTTTAGCAGGAATTTTCTTTGGTATTTAACGATAACTTAAATACAGATAGGTATGAACTTCCCTGTTCCTTCGACAGGCATTTTGACTACGTGTTTACCTTTATCTCTGCATGAGTATTCATGCACTGAATAGAACGAACTTCATGCAACTTTAATGCCATCAATAAATTACCCTAGAGCCATCGTTTATTTCTTACCGATATGCTATCTGGTTCCTCCATAGTTGACCATTCACTGGGGATGTATAGGTCTAAAGATAGCTGTGCATATATGAAGTGGTTGGATTATTTAGTATCGGAAGGAAATTCAATTTGACACAATAAATATTCCCAACTGACTGGAGACGTCTAAATAAACTAACAAACTTATCCTTATGTCACTCTGCTGAAGTAATTACTAGTCGAGCAACTGAAAAAAGTGTGGTCCAAAAAAGAAGACTTTCGGAATATTCGTTAGTTACTGTTTCAGACGTTCGAAACGGATTAATTGATCAAAATAAGGTTAAATACCCAGAAATACTGAAGTTGAAGATTACCTGTATTAACAAACACGTTACTCATATAGTTATATTTGAAACAACAGAATTATCTCGATTTTTACGAAAAGTAAGAATGACTTAAAGCTCGTTATGTTAATAATCCTGCAATATATTTTCAAAGCCATGTTTGGAATACAAACCTTTGTGTTAATGTGCAATTTGTAATGTGGTAAATGACTCCACAAAATTTCGATAATCCTTAATCAGCTGGACAGGCATACAATCTTGCAACAATTAACTATTTAAACCTTTTGAAAACGGAATCGTATTTTAAACGCTTCCTTCCTAATTTCTTTTTATTAACAACAAATCAAATGAGAATTACACAAATTTGCACTTGTATGATAATTTCACAGAATACCTTCTTTTTTCAAAAACTAATATAATATTTCCACTTTAACTTCCTGAACTTGATACTTAATTACGAAAGGATTTTTAACTTTTTAAAACGACACAAACAGAAGAAACACTCCGTGTCTCCAAGGGAATGATGGTAAATTAAGAAATTTTGTTTACAAACAAATTTTATTTCGAATCATAGGTATTCCAATAGGGTATAGACATCAATGAGTATGCAGTTACGTTTCACTGGCTGTACTAATCGTATCCGCTAAATCCAGGCGGCTTCGCAACCAAAGGATATCACTGGGGTTAGGAATCGTCCTCCAAAATGTAAACAAAATTGATTTGTCAAAATGACAGTCGGAACTAAGTCAGTATCGAAATTCCACTGCACGTTTAGAGCGGCTTTTTTGTTTGTAAAAGCAATTGTTTCCGGATCAACTTTCCGTTGTTCATTTTCCGGATTTGTGTATATTTCGTGTGGAGTCGTTAATTGAGTTGGATTGATCAGAAAATTTCGTTCACTGTCACTTCATGTCGAGTCTCCCCACATTTTTGCAATTCTGTTGTGATATGGGTGTCAAGGAACTCCACTGGTACATGCAATTTTATGACGAGACGACAGCAACTAGCGGAATATTTTCACAGAATTTTACAATAACTATGATTAATACACCAAAACTTAAACTCAACTCAAAATATCCACTTGTAAATTATCCAATTTCACACAGAAATCGACAGTTTTCCGTTTATTTCGTCACGAAATACACCAACGAATCGCGAATCTCTACTAAATGAGTGAACCCTCCAGTTCAACCATATTTCCAACTGAAGAAAGCACAGTGCACTGCTTTGCCGACGTGCCGAATGAATAAATCGATTGACGTACGAAAGAAAATTGCCGACTTGCCGGCAATTTTGAAATTACATGTTTCCATAGTAGTTTGTGTGTATTTTATTTAGAATTTCTTAAATGCAATATAACAAAGATTTGATCAATTAAAAGTAGTAACGTTTTACTGAAAGTAACCTTTTAGTCGATGTCAACCTTTTAGATCATCAAAAACTTTTAGAATGTATCTAAATAGAATTACTTTAAACTTGGCTTGTTCGTCGAGCTTTATTTAGAGGAAATGCCTCGACTCACGGAGCTGTTTCCAATAACCATTCCCTAGCCTTAACAGAAGGAAGAACAATTTTTTCTCATTAATAGTTTACTGGAATTTGTATTAGAAAACGAATTGTATCGCTAGAGGATATTTTCAGATTGTTTATTAATATATCCCCGAGATATTCCATGTAGATATGTTTATGCTGAAATTACGTGAATGACCGATGGATCCTCCAAGTTTCCTTCATATTCAGCTGCTTCCTGAGGAAATCCATGTATCTGGCAGCACTTTTCTGACTGTTTTGAATCGTTTTTATCTGAATTTCATCCCTTACTTGTATATATTCTCTGAATCACCTTCCCATATACATACAAGATAATGTTTGGATATTGCGCAGAACTATACAAAAAATATACCTTCAAAGGATGCATGGAATTAGTGCCAAAATAGAAACCACGTGCTTGGGCAACGATGTTCAAGAGAAGACTTATGTGTGGCTGTCAAGTAAAAAGGAAAAAATCAATATCTTCTCATGTCTTTCTATGCTTAAATACCCTCGATACCGTTTCTAAAAATTACTTTTATTTTAGCTTGAAATTTTGAGCAGTTCATGGCCCTTGGGGTATGTTCTTGTAATTTCACCCTCCCTCGGTTGTTGGAAAAATTTGAATATGAGTTTTTGCCTTCCATCAAGGAATTCTGCGGCCACTCTCTGATGCAGCCTCCGGCCTCCAAACAACTATTGAGGACCGAAATACTTCTAGTATTAAAATAGAAAATAGAATTTATTAAAGTTGACAGTACGAGTTAAGATTTGTCATAGCTTTCTCATGGACTTTTTGTTCCAGCAAACATCAATTGGTGGCTTATTCAAAAAGTGTTAGATGTTTTACTTAATAATTTATTGTAGAAGAAAAAATTTTGTTTGTTTGAAGACGCGCAAGCATGGATATGTTTCGGGAGAATTAGGTCTGTTCCTGAAAAACAAGGATAAGCTCGGTTTATGGTAAAACGGGCATGGAAAAGGAAATTTTAATCATGAAGTACGACAACATAAACTGATAAGAGTTGGAAAGGAAGTTGGAAGTAAAAATTTAGGTGAATCTTTCAAAAGCTCATTCCCGTAAGGTTTACATGAAAAGACGGCAAGAAAATAGAAGAATGAGTCTGCAAAAATAATATGTTGTATACCTGAGCTCACATCTACTCGAAGGCATTTAATACAGCATTTACAAAAAGAAGTTAATCTAGGATCTCAACAAAAGCGGTAGACCACAATCTCTATCTAAGCGGCTTGAAAAAAGTCCATAGCTCGGAAATATGGATAGGAGCTTAACAAATGATCACAAGAAGATACAATACCTAAAGACAAAATGGTTTGCTTCGTTGTGATATAAGGACCAATGTTTAAAGACAAGATTGTAATACATAGTAAGAATTAAGGAAACGATTGAAATATGGCTTCGAGCAGAGTACATACGTGCGTAAATTTTCAAGAACAGGATACATGCGTTCCATAACATGGAACAGAAGATCTTAAATAAAAGTATATAATGTGTTACTGGCGCGTTGTCGTTAATGCGTAAACAGGAATAGCGACCATATGCTTAAAGAAATTGCATGGAGTACCTAACAAATAATCGTCGCTACTTTGTTGAATTTGTCAAATTAATTTAATGTATTCTCTATTTGAAGCAATACACTTTTTCGATCGATTCCGTCGGCAAATTTGCCGAGTATCTAAATGTAACTTCTAAATACATACATATATACAGCAGATGCTCGCTAATCCGGCACCTCAGAGTCTTTCACAGTGGCGGACAGTGAAAATACAAAACTACCATACGATGGAGAAAACATTCCATGAGAAAAGTAAGCAGAGCACAACCTTCCTTAAAGTATTTTTGACGAAGACTAACAGAATTCCTCTGTACTCTGTTCTCAATAGGAAGCACGATCAACTGAAGCCGATAAAAAACAATTTTTGTTGCGTTAATTCGATCACGTCACCATGTAGCGTCATGACTACACATGAAAAGACGTTGCATGGCCGGATGCCGAATTAACGGGTTTTAACTGTATATATGAATGTACCCGGAATATATCTTAAGATACTTGGCGAATTTGCTGAATTTGATTGAAAAAGTGTATTGCTTCAAATAAAGAACACATTGAATATATTGTGGTTTATTAACAAATCCAACAAAACTAACCTATATTACTCCTACAGCGGTTTTGAAACTGGAAAGAGGAAAAGATCAGGAACATTCAATTATGTAGATAGCAACGCACAGCTTATGGATCATAACGATCCTTCTGAAAACGTCCATTTTGCAAGGCAACTATGAAAAGGGTAGTCAGGATATTGACTTACACATATCCCACGATAACCCTTTATCCTAATCCCAAAGGGTAGTCGAAACTTTGATATTCAACGAGAAATAATTTAGTATCTATTTTAGAGCTTGAATTAATTATTTTCACTAAGGATGCTCAGGAATTTCATCTTACGACTCGTATTGTGTTTTCAGCATCAGCACACAGTTACATTAGATTAAGGTTACTATTTATATTCTTATTTTGTGAAGCATATTTAACTTTAATGGATTATGGACATAATACGTCTTTGATGATACCTACGAGCTATGAATATTGTTGGTGTGTTTTTGTAGTTCTTCAAAGATTACTCCATCCCTGTGAACCGTACGAAGGACCGAAAGAGTCATTCCGTCTATGGTTATATCCGTCTGCATGTCCTTTCTAAGTGTTTTTATGTGTAGTGTACGATGGTTGTCCTCGATTCAAGAGACACCTTCAAAGTAAGTGTCGCTTTAAGTGAGTTTTCATTACGTTTAAGTAGAAAAGTTTTACCATTTAAGTTTGATTCGGATTTTGATTGTAGAAAGTTTTTCCCAAAATTTTCCTTGGAACTTTTCTGCAGTGCATATACATAGATAATTGTGCTCTTATTGAACCTAATTACGTCTAGTTTAATTATCAAACTTTCAAAACTTCCAGTTTCTTATCATTGGCCTTCGATAAGACTTTTATCTTCATACTAAGACGACATATTTTTAAATCCAGAAAATTAAGACAATGCAGAATTGATAGATAGATATAAATAACATCGCCCTCTTATAAAATTGTTGATGCCTGTTGAATGCATGTAATTTGTCGTGCAATTTCAATCGTTGGCATTACGGGAAACAATTAAATGTTTTTTTGCTTTATATTAGTCGTTAGTTTGAGATACTTTCTGCAAATATTGTGTTTGTTATGTGATACACGTGATACAGACTTTAGTGAAGGTACCTATCACCCTCCTTCGAGAAGTTTCATCTTTCATTTTGAATATTTCCACATACCATGAAAATTCTTGTTTACGAGTTTTCATTCCAAAAATATCAAATTGGTTCATACATCAACAGGATAACGCTGCAATTTCCAATTTCCTGTGTTGCTGGTCTGCAACGACGTGCAATATGCAGTTTAGAAACAATAGCCTTTGTTTAGTAATTTAACGATTGTCTGTGAAGGATAATAGGTTTATCGAAAAGCTAATTTGTTACCCTTTTGTATGAGTAGCTGTGGTATATGACGTTTCTGTTTTCTATCTTCATGTTCTCAAGCTAAGGACCACATTGTTTTAGAATTATACAATCGAAAACATTCTGAAAATGGCTTTTCCAAGGATTAATTTATCCTGAATTTTCCAAATTCTCCATTGTGCATAGAATTGTTCAATGTTGCACTACTATTTATTTCCGTGGTGTAGCGGAACTATTATTCTCCAACATGATGAGAGGACGGACTCATACGTTCTATAATTTCGCATTCTTTTAATTTGAAGATATTCTGCACATTAAATTTTAGTATACGATATTTTTGGTTGCAAATAATGCATTCTTGAAGACCAAAATGTTAAATCAGCGTATAAACGGGTTCAGAATAAATGAAATCAGCGTATGAATACTTGAATAAGATAGCAGTTAAATAGTTATGTTTTTGTTTTATTCATATTTATCCTCCATTTTGCAGCATAACACTTTAAATTGGAAATCCAATATCACGAGTAGAATTCATCTTCTACTATTTCTCGTTCTTCTGTATAATTTTTATTTTTGGCCAATCTTAAATTTTTACTTCCGAACTGAATGGCATGTCTATCATTTTGGTAACTTTCCTTAAAGTATCCTTATTCTAATGTACCTACTCACAGTCATGGTTTCTACATGGGACTAACGCTCATCCTAATTTTGAATCCTTAACATAGGGTCCTCTCTCGGATTGAATCTTTTCACATAAATCAACGCTTTAAATTCATGCAAAACTTCTACTCTTGTCAAGCCCACTCCATTAAGTCGGAATTCGTTTGTCAATTCTCGAGAAAATCCTTACCAAAATAAAAACTTTTCGCTTTGTATGAGAAGGCAGATATTGTAATTCCATAATAAAATTTTCAGCTCTTTCAAATGACATTGTTCCTTTAAAATAAGGGCCTTGTCTGCACAAGATCCTCTTACGAGCAAAGTTCAAGACTTTCACTGTAATTCATATTATTTCCTTATGTTTCTAGTTTTCGATGTTGAAGTTTTTTATTTCGTCTTCAGGCAGTCTTTGGGTTCTCCTTTGTACTCAAATCCATTCCACTTTGAAGCTTACTTCTTCAAATTCCATGTTAACTTACTTTACTTTTGAAAAGTCGAATACATTACCAATCCCAAATACAATGCTTCTGGAATGTATTTGAAACAGCCCGTTGCTATACTTGATTCATTATACACCAAAAAAGGCGCAATAATAAAGAAGAAGACTAGCAGTAAGCTCTCTTAAGACAATAAAAGGGAAGATACATTCCTATGAGCAAAAGAATAAAAATGGAGATGGAAGTTGTTCTCCACGAAATTCTGGGGTTCATTTCGAAGTTATTTTGAAAATAGGTTTGACATTCTTCACAACGAAAAAGTTTTGTTTTCTGGCCGCTCTACGATGACATTAGGATCTATTTTGCATTGGAACTTGGAATTTCTCTGAAGGTTGTGACTCAAACTTTAGTCTCCTACAATATCATTAGGGGATGGTTTTGAAGTTGCAACAATTTTCGTTATTTCTTGGAAAATGTAAAAATTCTTCAGGCATTGAATTGAGACGGGTCGGGTTGATGGAAGCGAAAATTTCTTATTGAATATTCTTAATTTTCCAGAACATTTCTTCTGATAAAAATTTGACATTTTGTCTTTCAAATTTGAGAAAAGTGAATTTTATTAGCATACTTAAGCTTTTAAAATTTTTTGTTTCATGCTTTCAGGATCTCAACCACACAATTTAAATTCATACATTCCTGTCATTCTTTTGATCCTTGTAACGAACTTAGTTTTTGTGACTCTGACTTTGTTTCTTTGTGAATGTATTAAAAGTATAACAAGGTGGTCTAAGTATGTAAAGTAAAAACTGAAGTAGTAGATATCTTGAATTGTGGATACAAGAATGTCGCGTCGCATTGGTAAAAATTTATTATTCTTGGTTGGAAAGTTTCTGTGGGATTGAAACTACGAGTAGGAGAGACATAAGCGATCTATTGAAGTTGAAATTGGCTTAGCTTTCGTGGATGAACAAGGACTGAGGCAAAGTATATGAAAGTATAGTTGTTCTTACCCATGTTCATGAAACCAACAGTGCAAACCGAGAGACAGGGGCGATTCTATCTAATATTAACCTGAATTTATTTCAGAACATTTCATTTCGTCTTAGAAAACTAAATATACACAGTGAGTTAGAACATGAGAGATATTTTTCTGTTTCGTTTTTGTTGAGATAAATTTAAAATTCCCGCCTTCTCTTATCGTACTATTCACGTAAAATAAGAGTGGCAACACTTTTATTTTAAACACGAAGTAACTAACTGTAATTAGTAGTAGTTCAGTTTTGTACTTGAAGTTGCACTTGTCGATAGGAGTTTCCTGAGAAAAAATAAAAATCAATTTTGATCCGTGCAATCCAGTTTAATTATTGAGAACTCGATTAATCCGTATAATTTACAACAGGTTATGGGCCCAGTTCACCCTTAATCTGCCGAAAAAAAGGAAAAAATCGAAATAACACGTGTAGAAAACGTTTTCTGGTGAAATATATTTTTCGCGAATTTCCAATTTTTACCACGTGAAGACCAATTATCATAAAATTAAAAATGAACAATACAATAATGTCAATCCCGAAACTCACGGGTAGAGACAACTGGACGAGCTGGAGTTTTGCTGTTAAGGCATACTTGCAACATGAGGATTTATACACGTGTGTACTAACGGAACCAGATGCAAGTGATGCTAACAAAATGAAAAGCGATGTGAAAGCTAAGTCAAAGTTGATATTATTAGTAGATCCAGTTTTGTATGTACATATTCAAGATGCAGCAAGTGCAAAACAAGTATGGGATAATCTCACTATGGCATTTGAGGACAGCGGATTAACTAGAAAAGTGGGACTATTAAAA
The DNA here is from genome assembly GCA_963971475.1 of Chrysops caecutiens. Taxonomy (NCBI): domain Eukaryota; kingdom Metazoa; phylum Arthropoda; class Insecta; order Diptera; family Tabanidae; genus Chrysops; species Chrysops caecutiens. Next base: position 35,719,396 of record OZ020569.1, read on the forward strand.
GACTTAATAAATACAACACTAGAAACAAGTGAAAGTGTGGAAGCTTACGTGAATAAGATAATGTCATCAGCTCATAAGCTCAGAAACATTAACTTTAAAGTGGATGACGAGTGGCTTGGAACTTTGATGCTTGCTGGGCTGCCGGAGACATACAAACCGATGATTATGGGCATAGAAAGTTCTGGGGTAAAAATTAGTGCCGATATGATAAAAACAAAGTTGATACAAGAAATAAAAACAACTGATACAGACACTACCGCATTTTACACCAAGAATAACAAGTTCAATAAGTCAAATAACCTTCAACAAAGTCAGCGAAAAGGGCCGAGATGTTTTAACTGCAACCGTTACGGACACATAAGTAAAAATTGCAGATCTAAGAAAAATGCAAAGGAACAAACGAATAAAAATTCTGGATATGTAGCTGTTTTTTCTGCAACAGCAACGAATGATGACGGGTGGTACATTGACTCTGGAGCGTCTATGCACATGACGATGAGGCAAGATTGGCTTTATGATGAAATGCCTCCGCCAATCACAAGCATAAAAATAGCGAATGACAAAATGCTCCCAGTTAAGAGTTGTGGAAAGGTAGATCTAAAAGTTGTGACGAAAAATGGTCAAATTCAAACTATTCAAGTAAAAAATGTACTATATGTACCAGAATTAGTAACTAATCTACTGTCAGTTAGCCAAATAATAAAGAATGGATGCACCATACAGTTCACCGATCATGGCTGCAAAATATTCAACCACAGGAATTCTGAAATAGCAGCTGCAAGTCTCATCTGCAATATGTACCGGCTGAATATCAACACGATTCAAGCATACAATTGTAAGCAAAATGAAACAGAGCACTTATTATGGCATCAAAGAATGGCACATTTGAATTTTAATGATTTAAATAAACTACCAAACAGTACCAATGGCGTGAAATTAGTTGAAAACAACGATAAAATAATTTGCGAATACTGTCAAAAGGGAAAACAGTCTAGAATGCCGTTTCCAGCTGAAGGTTCGCGAGCAGGAGAACCCTTAGAACTTATACATTCTGACATATGTGGACCACTGGAAGTAAAATCAATAGGAGGAGCTAGGTACTTTCTCACATTCACTGACGATTATACGAGGAAAGTATTTGTATATTTTTTAAATAACAAATCAGATGCTTTCTCTAAATTCAAGGAATATAAAGCATTAGTAGAAAACCAGCTTAATTTAAAAATAAAAAAATTACGTACTGATAATGGAAGAGAGTACTTGAGCAATGAGTTCTCAAATTACCTAAAAAAATCGGGAATTATTCATCAAACATCGAATACATATACTCCTCAACAAAATGGTATGGCCGAGCGAATGAATCGCACACTAATGGAAAGAGCACGGTGCATGCTAATCAATTCTGATTTACAAAAACAGTACTGGGCAGAAGCAGTAGCTACAGCTGCCTATATCACTAATAGATGTCCGACACGTGCACTCTCATATAGTACACCTGAAGAAAAATGGACTGGAAGGAAACCAGATGTGAGCCACTTAAAAATTTTTGGATGTGAAGCAATGGTTAAAGTACCGAAAGAAAAATTACAGAAACTGGATCCCAAGGCAAGAAAAATGACATTTATTGGCTATTGCGATACTACAAAAGGTTACAAGTTGATAAATCCAAAAACACATGAAGTAATAATAAGTAGAGACGTTATATTTTTGGAAAATTCAATCAAACAAAACCACATAGTAATGCCTCTAACTACAACCGAAAACACCAACACAACTAGTGATAAAGAGTTTTCAATAACTAGTAAAAAGAAAAATGAAAGTTCATTTGATAATAATCAAACGAAGGATAGAACTGATGAAATGATGCAACCAAATCACACTACTACAATGATGGATGATGATGAAACCTTTCAATCTGATGAAAACTCTCTTGATAAAAATTCTTTGTATGTTCCCGAAAGAAAAATTGATTTAGGACAACCTAGTCAAATTATAACCAGATCAAAGAAGTTACAACAAAACAATGCTTACCTCTGTGAAAGTAAATTCAAAGGTGATCAAGACGTACCGAAGACATACGCTGAAGCTGTATCATCACAAAACAGAGATGAATGGAAACAGTCAATAAAGGATGAATTAAAGGCACACGAGCAAAATGAGACATGGACATTAGTTAGACAACCTCCAGGAACTAAAACAATTGGGTGTAAATGGGTCCTCCGCTTGAAAGACGAGCCATCAGGACTGATCTACAAATCAAGACTTTGTGCCAAAGGGTGTTCACAAAACTACGGCATCGACTATAAGGACACATTTTCTCCAACAGTAAGGTATGACTCTGTTCGAATATTACTTTCAGAAGTATGTCAACATAACCTAAATATGATTCAATTTGATGTAAAAACCGCCTTTCTGGGACATCTCAGAAGATATATATATGACCCCACCTGAAGGAATAGATGCCCCACCGAACTATGTATGTAAACTAAAAAAATCTCTATATGGCCTCAAGCAAGCTCCACGTTGCTGGAATAACAAATTTAAATCAGTACTAAAAAAATTTGGTTTTACAAATAGCCACTCCGATCAATGTGTCTATACAAGTTATACAGATAGAACCAAAGTATACCTCTTACTTTATGTAGATGATGGGCTGATAATATCTAAAGAAGAAACTGTTGTTAATAAAGTATTAAATGATCTCAGAGAAAACTTTGAAATAAGAACAATGGAGCCAGAAAATTTTGTTGGTTTACAAATAGAACGAACAAATAACAAAATATTTATTCACCAGCGAAAGTACATTGAAAAGCTACTTATAAAGTTTAACATGAATGATGCTAATGGAATGAGTACTCCAGTAGATTCTAATATTACATTGGAAAAGTCTACGTCAGCGCCTGAAGAGAAAATACCATACAGAGAAGCAGTAGGCTCTCTTATGCACCTTGCAATTGTGAGCAGACCAGATATCATGTTTGGAGTAAGCCTGATAAGTCGATTTCTGGACTGCTATGATGATACACACTGGACTGCTATAAAAAGGATACTGAGGTATTTAAAGGAAACCAAAGAATATGGGATACTTTATTCTACAATGGAAAACAATATAGTAGAAGGTTATAGTGACTCGGATTATGCCACTGATAAAGATACAAGACGGGCTACCACTGGATATGTCTTTATAAAAAATGGTGCAGCTATTACATGGGGAAGTCAACGACAGCAAAGTATAGCTCTATCTACTACAGAAGCAGAATACATGGCTGCATGTGCTGCCACAAAAGAAGCCTTATGGATAAAAAGACTACTCACAGATATTGATACATACAATCAGAATAATATTTGTTTGTATGTAGATAATCAAAGCGCAATATCAATGATCAAAGATATAGATTTTCATAAAAGATGTAAGCACATTGATGTACGATATAAGTTCATTAAAGAAAAGTTTCAAGAAAAAGAAATAGATGTAAAATACCTATCTACAAACGAACAATGTGCTGACATGTTTACAAAAGCTCTTCCTCGAGTCAAATTTCAATATCTTAGAGATAAAATAGGCATAGTATTAAGTAAACAATAATTCATTAATATTGTATATCATTATAATAAGAAAAGAGAAGGCTAGAATTTGGAGGGAATGTTGAGATAAATTTAAAATTCCCGCCTTCTCTTATCGTACTATTCACGTAAAATAAGAGTGGCAACACTTTTATTTTAAACACGAAGTAACTAACTGTAATTAGTAGTAGTTCAGTTTTGTACTTGAAGTTGCACTTGTCGATAGGAGTTTCCTGAGAAAAAATAAAAATCAATTTTGATCCGTGCAATCCAGTTTAATTATTGAGAACTCGATTAATCCGTATAATTTACAACAGTTTTTTATGTCTTACCTAAAATAAGGTTAAATAATATCCTTCTTATCATATCTTACACATGACGACGCAGAGAACTAGACACACGGATTTGAATCTGGTGGAAGCTGTTTAGCTTTGGAAGCACTTGCCTCAACTTGTCTTATCGGCATCCGAAGTGTTGTGAGCTAGCGCTTCCAAATTAAAAGTGGTAAACATCTCACAGGCGGAAAATATGCAAATAAATTTGACATTATTAAGAGAAAGTGTGTTCATTTAAAAGTGATTCAACTCATCTTGCGTTGTCCTTATTTGAATAATCTTCCATTCGCACTACTTGTACGGAGAGTACTTATACTGAGGTAGAAATTTAAATTTAATTCATTTCACGATTTCTGTTTTATATTTTTTTTGGCAGAAAATATACATGAAAGCCCTCACCGAAATATATATTTTATTTTGCGATTCCATATTGAAGAAATGTGTTTGAAAGTATGTTAATATTGTATTTCTGGTGCCTTGAGAAAGAACGACAGGCACTCGGTATGATTATGGCTTTGATTGGATTGATGGCATTCTTTAGTTACTTTGGAGGTTTTAAACATTATCGACGCCAAAAACAATAGCTTCGTCTATGAGGCTTAGAATGTGTCAACTGTACCTTGTTATAGAATCGAATATCTCTACAGTTCGGTATCACAATGTAACAGTAGCATTTGAGCACTTAAAACTAATATTTTTCTTACATATTGTCAATCGAATGTAAACTCCTCTAATTATATAATCCTGCAAGTCTTCATCTTCATCTACTGCAAAATATTTCCATATTATATTAACATTGGCGCTAGGTATGAAGCAGACGTGTCGATAGCGAACTCGGTTACTTTGACGTTTGTCAAAGAAGTTACGAAACAAAGAAAACCTTTGCATGTAACACACATTAATTGATGTTTCATAATAATACCCATAATCCCATCAAAGTGATAATTTCTGGAGAAGCTCAGAGGATTGTGTTAACTGAATTGCCTAGTAAACCTGAATACGTAATTGATTTTAGAGGAAAATTTACTTTGAAGTTTGCTCTGGTTTCACTCAAGAGATTTAGTATGAAAAGGAAATTCTCAGGTAGGATTATAAATTAAATCTAACGATGTAAATATCTTCTATGGAACCTATAATTTAAATTATTTATACCTTACCAAAAGACAATAAACCATAAAAGAGTTCTTGATAAACTTGTATGATACAATTTGTAGTTATGTCTTAATAAAACATTTATGAAGCTATAACGTTTATGGCAAACATATTTTCTTGTAGTATGCTCATGTTAAACGCATACTAATTATTCTAAGTGAAGTTTAATTAACGACTTTGTGTTCTCATATTCCAAATCTTTGTTCTATATTCACTTAAAATATTAATTTTGTTTTCTGAAGAGCGGTTAATTTTTGTTTTAGATTTTATGCGGGTCAACGAGACTTTGAAATCGTCTAAGTCAATTACGTGTATGTTATGCAAACAACTTGAACTTCCTGGTGGGCTGTGATGCCAAAGCACAATGAATACATCACCTGTAGAAACTTGCAAATACTCTATTTACACACCAACCTTTACTAACAGAATAAGGCAGGATGTTATAGATCTCAATGTCTGATCATACATAGTTACATACATTCAGGCGAATGGGACGAATACCGTGTAGCCTCAGAAAACTGCAATAAAATCCTACTAGAATCCAAAAGGACCTCATGGAAAAGCATGTGTGAAGGGATCAAAACCCTACCGAGTGCTGCTAGAATCAAGAGTAGATTAAAAAGAGAATACTCCTCAGGCCTAGGATTGCTGCAAAAAGAAGCTGGAGGGTATACTATGGATGAGGGAGAAAGAGACTCTAGAATTGCTCCTGCGAACTCACTATCCTGGCTGCAGCGTGCCGCCCAGGCACGACTGGGACTACCCGAGATACAAAGGTGTCACAAGAGAAAATCTTCACAAGGGTAACATGGGCGACACATAGCTTCCAAGCATACAACGGTGGGGATGGAATTAGTGGAGATATTTAGGGCTAGCCATGCACTAAAACAACATAGACGAATGCCGACCACCATCATTATGTTTATCGGCGGATATTGAGACTCAGACGACATATAATGCCTCGAAAAACAATTACCGTATGTTTCACAAATCACAAATAAAAGACTGTCAATTGTTTGACGAATTTGTTTCTATCAGCCATACATCCCAGTCTTCCTCGTTTACAGAATTGTAACATAATTTACTTAGAGTTTAAGTCGTTCACTACACACTACTCCACGAACAGCCGAGACAATTTATAAAGTCCAGATTGAATTCACGCATTTCCATGTCCCAAGTTTGCTTAAGTATTCGATCGTAGCACTGGAATATCTCAAATGATATCTCGCATGAATCAAAATTGTACATGTCCTTTCCACATGTATAAGCCATCTGTTTCGCAACAGTTTCCGACACAGCACCATGCATCGCGTTTATGGCCACATCGTGCTGGAAGATGCCGTCTCGTAAGACGCCAACCAAATCAAGAACACAGTTGGCGTAACACATCAGCTTTCTTGAATGGTCTGTAGTTTTATGCAGATATATGATCTCACTGTATGTGATGCCATTCTGTTCAGCACAGTTTCCATCGACAGTTCCCACAAAGTCCAACGTTGGAATGTTCTACATTTAAAGCATAGTGTCAATGTATCAATAGAGTTCTTACATTTATCCTTCTACCTTTGCGTTAGTACCTAAGATCACTATGCAATAGAAAACCACAAAACGCGTCAGCATTTTTTGAAATAACGCAAATATTTCCCTTGCAATTATGAACCCAATAAAAAGAATAGTATGTACTCGTATGTACTGTAAAAGTTGTTTACGACTTCTAATCAAACTTTGGGACAGAGTAGCGCGCCTTCATAGATAATTTTTCTAATTGTCACATAACTCTCCGAAGTTTTTAAATTAACTATCATAAACCTCTTCCGCATGCTCTCAGTTTTTTTTATGGTAATGAAAAATAAAACGCCTTGAAAATATTTTCATACGAAGCAACACTCTTTGGGTCATACGATGTAGATCTGTGTCAGTTGTATGATGAAATGACATCTTACTTATCAATCCATACAACCTTCAGAAACTTGTTATCATATTCAGGACAGACAATTTTATTTTCATACTATTACACACTTGTCGACCAAAAAATATCGGAATTTGTTTTCTGATATTTTTCAAGCCTAGCCTCTGTAAGTTTTGGCATCAATCGTTGTCAGAAATCGAATGCGTTTTCTAACAAAATGTTTATAAGGAACAACAGATATGACAACAAAAACCATAGTTTACTCGTACAAAGTGATCAGAATGGCAACAATATTTCGAGATCAAGTACTGAATTCTTCCAGCTTTTCATCTAATCCAAATAAAAATTTGAAAGTTGCCGAATAAGAAGTTAAATTTCTTGCTTGCTTCGAAAATGAATTTTATAAGTTGTTATTGCTAATGAGTGTGATACTTAATTTTGAGTTCATACAAATGAAACGATATGATGAGAATCACCTTTAACAGTTGATGAGTACATTTTGTAAATTCAAAAGCAAAGTTATCACAAAAAGTTAAGTTACAGCAGTAGCACGTATGTGTTCGCCCAAGGAAAATTACTAAGAGGAAACGAAGCCAATAGTACGGAAAATCATCGAGATGGATCTGGCTTTAAGTATTAAGGGATGTGCTTGCATATCCAGTCTGGTAAACTGCGTATATGTATAAAAACGAAGAACTTTACAAGTAATAAAATAATATAGAACACGAAAAGAATGGTTGATATGCGTGGAGGAACTTTTTATTAAGTGTGCTCCCGAGATGAAGCATAACATTCTTCCAGACATATCAACCCAAAACCGATTAAATACTGGAATGTTGCCTTGCAGAAGCGGTAAAAGTGTCAAAACAAAATGAAATTAATTAATAAATTATTACGTGCCACGTTACCAAGTTCTTGTGTCGTAGCCAAGACTGATGCGGAATAAAAGAGTTCCCGTCTTAGTCTAGGGAGAACACATAATTCATGTTCGAAATGGAGAATTTTGTGTATTCCTGCTTCTCATCATTCAAGTCACATTCAATTTATAGGAAAGTAATCGATGTTTCCTCTCTCACGCACAAAGTATTATTAAGTTCACACGCCTTTCTGTCGGAGACATAGAAAGAGATAGAATTTTAAATGATGTCGAAAATTCCGACATTAAGTGGGAAAAGGAATGAAAATCAGATTAGTTAATGTAAGAAGGCTCATTATTGTTGCTCTGATGTCAAATTGAAAATATTCCTAGCGCCTATGCTGACAATTTGAACTACTTTTTGTGACGTTATGAGAGACGAATTTTCAAAAATGTATATGGCGTCAATAAAAATAAATGAATATCTAAAAGAAATAATAAGTGTTAATAATATGTAAATTTAACTTAAGTTACTCGACTAAATTTTCTAAGTATAATCTAGTGACCTTAAGCTTAATTCCCCTCCATGACCTCCCGTGATATCTTCACAAAATAATTCTTCTTCCATGTAAAGAAACGCGATTTTCGAGCTGGAAACATATAGGTCCCACTTCGGGACCTAATAGCAGAAATGAACAAAATGTAATTAAGACCCACAAGATCCTCAAACAATAAAAACGTCCCACAAGACTTTTAAACCATAAAAAGGGACCACAAGATCTTTAAACAGTAAATAGGTCCCAAATGTTCCAATTTGGGCCCTACATCACTTAAAACATGTTTAAAATATTCAAAAAAAATTTAATTATTTATTTTTAATAAAAAATATTAAATTACAATTGTTTAATACAATGCTAAAGAAATAAATTAATTATTAATTAAAAACTAAATTATACATGCTTTTTAAACTAAATAGCACAATATCACAAAAACATAATAATAATCGTAGTAATTATTATAGTTCATAGGCTAACCTATGTATATCGAAATTATCATTCGAATAATGATTGGAACTACCGCAGTCTGGCTCTCTGGGACTGATTTTCTTTTGGACTGATTCATCTTCCTCAGGATTATAATTCACGCCTGGAACCTCTTCATCATCTGCAAAAAATGTTGTTACAGAATAATTTCAATTAATTGTCTTATGAAAATAACCACATACCAATGACTGTTTTCACGCGTACAGACGAACTAATTAAGACGACTTAAACACGAACAACACTAATGTATATACTTAACTACTACTACTTTGGTCCGTAGAACTCGAGTTCGCAGATCCACAAACTAAGCGCTGCATTAGTTGGCCATACTTACTATCTACAACTCAAATTCGAGATACGGTAGTAGAAACCGTCGAAATATAATAAATATTATGTAAACCAAATTTTCATTAAAATTCCTTCTCTTCGGGACCTAGCGGGCAGGGTGACCAGATTTAGCAGAATTCTGCTATTTTGGCAGAATCTAGCCACCAATTTAGGTCTTAGCAGAATCCCTAGCAGAATTGAAAAATTTGGCAGACTTTAGCATAATCAGACCAAACTTCACCAGACAATTGGCAGGAATCACCCTTTAATAGCTTTCTGGTTTTTATTTTGAAAATTGCGTTTACCTATTAGTAAATTATTTGAGCAAATGCATAGAATTCGCAATTTTGATCAACATAGTTTCAAATTTGGTACATGTGCCTGACATACAAACAATTGACACCGAATACAGAGAGCCGAAATTGGACAGAGCAGCGAGCCATCTGCTTGAATCGCGAGTAAGTTCTGTAGCTTCTGGAGCAACATTTTCCAAATGACCAGGGCAGATGGATCTCAAAAGTGTCCACTTTTGGTAAATTCTACAAAGGCCATGATGATTTTGCCTATGTCTAACACGGCTTGCGAACGAATATGCTCTGAATTGAATAATATAAAAACGGACCTACGGAACAAATTTAAGAACGAGCACGTTTTGACAATCCTCGTAAAACAGGCAGTAAAAACCATGACGGGTGCGTAAATTTAACGCCATCCACAAATATGATCAAAATGGCCCAAGACTCAGCACTTGCATATAAAAATACCGAATCAGCAGATGAAGATGGTCCTTAAAATAAGCTTAAAATTAAGAAAAATTTTGAAAACCATTGTCAGCAAGTATCAAAACAGCTTTCAAAAAGTTTAGCAGAATTCAGCAGAATTTACTCAAACATCTAGCAGAATGTTGAATGAAAATCTGGTCACCCTGCTAGCGGGCTCAATTATATTTTTAAAGTTTTCAGTAGGACCTGTTACTACTCCAAAATTGTATTTAAAATTTCTTTTGAATGGAATTGAGGACCAAAACTATATTTGAAACTTTTGCTACGGGACCTGTTGACACCAACTGACATTTTAAAGTTTTTTGTCTGGCTCTACGGGGCTCAAAATACATTTAAAACATTTTCCAGGAGCTCAATCGGGTGCTAATTATATTTAAAACTACAGTTCAGGGCATAAAGGGTGCTAAATAAAACTTAAATTTCGACTCGGGATATTACAATTTATTGCGACATGATACGTAAACAGACCTTTAATTCTTTGATGTTAGGTATCAAGGAGTTAAGTAAAAATTGTTTCATTCCCAGATTACTTTTTAAAGAAAAGAAATTTGAAGTTGAATTTTTCTACTGTCTTTTGGACACTGCCATAAATTCACGCAATGAACTTAACTGTAAACTCTATATCAGTTATGGATGGTCTTATGTTGTGTGATGAATTCGTAACTAAAATCTTTTATACCTGATCAGAATGTGTCTACTCCCGTTTATTTTAAATTTTATCAAATATCGCAACTTACAAAAGCTGTATCCAAATGTATGGAAAGTATTACGAACATTGTTGACTATACCTGGAACTTTGGCTAGTGGGGAAAGGAGTTTTTCTAAGCTTCATCTGATAAAAACCGATCGACAATATCTCAATCTAGATTGACAAACTTAGCGACTTTGTTAATCGAAAATGAAATTGCGGAAAACATAGACTTAGATGTCTTAATAGAAGAGTTTGCCGATAGAAAGGCTATAGTTGATGCATTTGTAACTAAAATCTTTTATACCTGATCAGAATGTGTCTACTCCCGTTTATTTTAAATTTTATCAAATATCGCAACTTACAAAAGCTGTATCCAAATGTATGGAAAGTATTACGAACATTGTTGACTATACCTGGAACTTTGGCTAGTGGGGAAAGGAGTTTTTCTAAGCTTCATCTGATAAAAACCGATCGACAATATCTCAATCTAGATTGACAAACTTAGCGACTTTGTTAATCGAAAATGAAATTGCGGAAAACATAGACTTAGATGTCTTAATAGAAGAGTTTGCCGATGGAAAGGCTATAGTTGATGCATTTTCACTTGGTTTAGAAGCAGCAAGTGAATTTCTTGGATTCTAGTAGAATCCCCAATAGTGTGTGTGTCTAATGCATTTTCAGATGGACTAGCCAGCAGAAGTTGCTAATGAACTTCGTGGAGATTCTTGAAGAATCTCCCAATAGTGATACGGCTAGTAGTTTCTCAATTGGAAATGAAAGATCAATCAGTTCAGTCAGCAGGAGTCGCTAGTTGAACTCCATCAGAATTTAAAATAAGTTCTCCATCACAATGTGACTTTCAGCATGAATGATCTATCGTCTGATGTAGTTCGATCAGGACTATAAAGAGCAGGAAATAACATGGATTTCTTTTCATAAAATGTGGTAACAATCTACCGATCGACTACTAGAAATAACATGAATGTAATCACTATGCGATTCAATCGTTTACATTGTAAAAGAAAACAATACCACATTTAATCTGTCAACAATCTTTAAGTTTAATTTAAGGGAAAAACTTGACACTTGACTTTTATTTATTTAAAATTTTAAATGATTTTACAACTGACAATTTGCTTTTTAAATCTATTACTTTTTCAACTAGAATGAACATCTTACCAAAAATCTCTTGACGAAAACAAAACACAGTTGCTGTGCTTTCAAATATATGTATTTTGTGTTGCTACTGTCTTTTTTCAAAGTTATTTGCAAAGTTAATTAAATTAGGTAGTTAATTGCAAAGTTATTTTTCATAACAGGTTATTTCATACAGTAACCATATCATGTAACGAATAAAGCGAACAATTTGAAACGGGTATACTGTTCCTAAGCTAACAAGGAGCATATCATTTAGTAGAAAAAAAAGAAGAGGTAATTGGTGTAATCTTCCAATATCCGGTGATTTGACACATCGACTGTCGGAGCGCGTTTATCTTGACACTAAAATAATTGATTGCTTTCCATATAATTGTTAAGATAACGTGTATAACAGAAAGTTGTTATAAGTAATATGTACATAATAACTTAAGATAAAGTATTTATGTATAACACAGTATGTTTTAATTTATCATTACTTTTTATTTATTATGACAATCGGTGAAAATTAGTTAAAAATCTTTAGAAGCTTTTTCCTTGTAGGATGTGCTTGTAACCACAAACTGGAGGGTATACGCTTTAAACTTGCGGTACAATCCACAAGCCACTCTCTCAGCCCACACATCTACTATGTACGGTGAATCCCCAATTTCAAATATCTGACGGCATAATTACATGCTCCGGTCGAGAGGAAGAGAAAATTTATAATATGAAATGGTTTTGTTTGGACAGTTGATGAACTAACTTAGGGAAGTTGCGAAACTGTTTTTTTAAACTTTAAACTTGTTTCCGAAATTTTCATTCTCTCTGCGATTGATAAAAAATGAAGTCTCGCATCGAAACTGCATATTTCTCAAAAAAAAAACCACTTCATGAAATTAAAGAATGTAGAACAAATGAACCAAATTGAAAAATCCAGCTTCCTTTTTTTTAGAGTGATTGCTCTTATAACTCATACAGAACTGTTGATGCATGTGCTAAGGCTCCGTTTTAGAACCAGTCCCGACGCTTATCATGACATTGACAGACATTCAATAATTTGAGTTGGATACCCATGTACATACATATGTACATATATGTAATGCAGGGTCATCGTCTCACTGTCACCCGGTTTCTTATAAGAGTCACATAGATTATGTACATGATTTTCAGACTATATAATTAGTAATGTCTGGGCAAAGATAAAGGGCCCAAAGAAGAAAAAAAGGAATTTGGGCCAGAAAACGGTTTGAAATCAACAGCGAGGGTAATCACTTTGATTAAGATTTATATAACAACTAAGCTGCATACATCTTGCTTATGGTTCAACATATGTGCTTGATCTCGCATAAATTAATTATTTCATTAAATCGATTGATTAATTCGGGAATAAGCTTATAGTTGGCCGTGACTAAAAACCTTTCCCCTATCACACGCATCGTTCGTTTGGAAAGGATGATTAGAGCATTGCCTTGTGCTTAAGATATAAATAAGTACAAAATGGGCTGAAACGAATAAGCAAATAAAACGAGAAATTTTGCGTAGGTATAACAATCGGAAAATAAAGAAAATCCACAAATTACTTCATACGCAAACCTATGAAAGGTATCATAACTTTCGATGAGGTTTACGTATCATTGTAAGTTACGCACCTCCTATCGACAACAATCCAATCCAATCACAAAGTCAAACAACGAATGTTATTGCTGTATTTACGATATGCTTTATTTTCAGCGAAATAGTTAGGTTAACAGGTTAATTTCATGAACAATCAATTCTCGATTTTCTCCAGTTGTACAAAGTAGGAACGTAAATAGATAATCGCACTTATCTCTATGAAACACATTTGTGTAACACTCGCAAACATCGGGGGATATAATGCACATTATCTTCAAGTCCTCAACAAATTCTGGCGTGAATCTTGTGCCTCTTATATAACCACCAGCTTCTTTGACGCAGTGATAAAAGCACCGAAAATTTCTAGATACTTCGTTGTACTGTCCTTTCCTGATATGTTGTATCACTTCGGTTTTGTTGAACGGAAACCCACTTTCGCAATGATAAGGCACAACATGACATTTGTACTTGAAAATAAATATCAAATGTGAAATTTAGAATAAATAATATAAAACAAAAACTTATTTACCCCAATTGTATAGTACCCCAATAGCACAAAACAAATCCAAACAAAATCCATATTTAAAAGTAAGGCAATTTGAGGAAACTATAAATTTGTTCCGTCAAGCTAGAAAATTGCGTTTCGTTGCCCAAGTGTATCAGGGTTGACCCGGCCAGTGATCTTCAACATTATGTGATTGGGAATGTTGGCAGTGTGTTTGTTTGTTTTCGGATATTGTGACAAATTGTAAAGCAGACAGTATGAAACTGTATATGAACTTTGTGGTTGAGTAGGAGAATCGCCTTCACGATTTCAAAAACAAATGCAAGCCTTAAAACGGCGTCCTTTGTTGTAGTTTCGTATAATAAGCTTACGTGTAAATTCATACAAATTATATTTTAAAAATGTTTAGAATAAAAATAAAAATCTGCAGCTTATCTGGTTTAAGCTTTCTCAAGAAACACGCGGACATGCTTAAATTGAATCAAACTTCTTGTCTACGTCTCAAAAGGCATTTGCCAACACTCTATGATTCTGTGGACTGGCGTCGGTACAGCCTTCCTGTAAAAAGGCTTTAAATACATAGTTTTTATATCTAACGTAATCTGCAATAGATTCAGACGTTAGTAAGTCTCGGTTTCAGTAATGTCCAAGAAAACTAGAGTTTTTCCAAGAATTTGGTGTGGCCAATGGACATACATACGAGTTTCATGGTCTGAGCTAACTTGACGCAGAAAGTATTCTTAATGATTCAACAGTTTACACATTTCCGATCTTTTTTGCATACATACGACTAAGATACATATATATATATTCTGGAAAAGAAATTCTGAAAAACGTAACGAAGCTTTCTGATGTGACAAATTTTATCAAATCTCATGAATGAAATTCGCTTTGAATCAATAAATCGTCCTTGTTGAATTGGCACTGTACAAATATGGTCCTGTTTAAAGAATCTTTAAATTCTTAAGTAAATTTGTATAATTTATCTGCAAGCATATACAGATACGTTCAGTTGGAGAACAAACTGGAAAATGTTTGAACAGCACAAACCAAACATGGAACTGTAATAAATTATACAATTTTTCAACAGGGTAATCGAAGAAGTTCTTCCAGAAGTCACTAAGAAAAATAGTTTTATACCACTGGATAAACTTTTGTGGACTTACTATATGGAAGAGTGTAGCGAGTTTCTTTATAATAGAACGATCCCGTGGTTCAAAATATGTTACCAGGTGCTCTTGTTCACATCTGGAAGACGGCGAACTAATTAAGCCGAGGTTTTTAAAGTAATGAAACGCTCTTTCTATTGCAATAAGTTTACTGAAAGTGTAGAAGCGTTTTATCATGTCTTTTTCTTTGCAAACACAAGAAACACATTGTGGAATATTAAACCCACCATTATATGCGTGTAAGGTAAGGGAGGTTAAATGTTTATAAAACAGCCTCAGTCGCAACATTGGTATATTTCCACCTCTTATTATTTTGCTCTCCTAATTCTAGTTCTTATACATATGTAAATTTGGAAGAAACAAAAAATAATCGTGAATGTCATACTAACCATTGTTAGCAGGGCAAGGCGTTTCAAAAGCAGCGAATCTTTACAAACGGGATATAACCAAACATTGAATGTGAGTACTCGTATAAAGCCGTGCGATGACAAGAAATATAAAAAGTAACTCCTTACAATAAACTATATGACTAGTTACATATATGAAGAAAACGAGGCAGAGGGTGCCTTGATCATCCTAAGAAATTTTTAATGCTCTGGTTTGTTATTCAAATGAAATACGATAATATCAATGCCGTATTTCGCTTGCATTTTAAGAAATTTTTGTGAAAATTCGTGCAAGACTTTGAGACTTTATTGGGTCACTATGTAAACATAATTACATCTGCCAGCTTGTTCCATGGAACGGTGAACGAACTCATAAGGCTTCTCACGTTCTTTAGAAAATGGAAAATTTTTGTACAATGCAAATGATGTAATTTGTAGGAAATTTTCAGCAAATTTTAAACAAATCGAGCCCTGCTTCATAATTCTGAGTAGCCGCTTAAACCCCAGCTTGGAGTGTCCTGCAATTGGGAGCTTCATAGAACTTATTCTATTCTGGTAAAGTAAGTGAAAAACGCAAATTAAGTTGAATTTACTGACCACTTGTAGCCTTAGAGTAATGGGTGGAAAACATTCTCTGGCATCAACCTTGCGTTATTATGATATGAATGATGTCGTTGCAAGGGTTGCATCATTAGCAAATATTCAGTACGTATTGATTCAGTTGAGACATTATGAAATCTCACGCAGGTGATTAGTTAAACCTGCGGAGACATGCCTCGCTGTATCAATTCATAAACGATTTTTTGGTTAAATATCAACAAACACTAATAGCCTTTCCCTAGATGGTCACTACAGTGAACAAGAACAAAAATCAAAACTTATCCTGTTAACTAACCCTAGCATGCAAATTGCTCCTAAGTTGAATGTTACAAATACACGCAAGGGCGAATTCACTTCTGTGATTTAAGTTTTAACGTAAACGCAAATTCAATGTTGACTTTATATACTTGAATAAGTGAGCATTATAAAACCTAGGGTACAAATGGAAGGTAGCTTTTCTGTTCACTGAGTACAATTACTTTTGCGTGAAAATGAATGTTGACATTTGTTTAAAGGAAGGATTAGGTCGAGTTTTGAATTAATTTAGCATGGGTTTTATAAAGTTAACCAAAAGTTTCTCCATACGGCATTTGAAAGTAAGAAAGTAAAGATAGGTGTGTATCAATATGGAGAGGGGCACAAGTACGGTTTGTTACTTGTTGTGGTTGTTTGTGAATACTGGTTGTGGTTGTTGTGGTTGGTTGTGAATACCAACTAACTACAAGTTAAGCTGTATATCTGATCTTACTGAACAGACAGTACCATATACGCATATTAATTATAACTTACCTTTCTCAAATTAAAAGCGTCCGGCACCAAGTTATAATAACGTTTATCGACAGAAATCAATTTGAACTGAATTTTATCATTCTTTGATTGTTACGCAAATGTTAAATAATTGTTTCACATTAGAAATGAAGGGATGAAGGGGCAGTGCTATCCGACACATGGCGTTACACATAAAGTAGCGCTCACAAGTATTTTGGCAGAGTTAAAAATTAATTTAATTAGAAGCAATTGGAAATTAATATAAACAATTTTTTATTTTATTCAACAACATTGAAAATATCTACGTTATCATACAAGCTGAATTTTCTAACGTTTGAATAACTCTGTCTACATACATTGCTCTGAATGGTAGTAAAACATTTTTTTTATATATTTTCAAAAAAAAAATACTTTTGAAAGCGACTGTATCTGTAGTTAGCTTTATTCAACCTCTTTTGGTAAATAGTGCGCAATAGCCCGTTAGTTCCCCGCAAAGTTTTAAATTTAAAATTGAAATTTTTCAACTTTAATCCTTAATTTTTAATTAACATAGGTCAGGAGTATAATTCGCGAAGCTCATTTACGCTTGCATTTACGTTCACAAGTCTAACGTTTATCCCAATCCTTCACTTCACCTCACATGTTCCAGCGTAGAGAATCACATATCGTGTGTTAGTTGGAATGAAATGGAAAACTTCTTTCACATGTACAATTCTCTCTGTTGTTTCCGTGTGTATCCTTGAAGAGCTCCACTTTTTATTTGGAATTTAACATAATTTAAGTCGAGAACATAGCTCCAACGATATAAAAATAAGTTGTGGTTCAAGTTTGAAGAAGTAATCTTATCATAGAACACGCTTCTCTCTGTTCCCATCGTTACCAAGTACTGCTTTTGCATTTTTCTTTCTGCTGATGCGGTCGTATTTTATGTTTTGCTTCCCCAGAGTTATCCTTAAAATGAATCATTCAAAGATTTATCCGTGAAGCTTTATTTTATGTTTTCATCCGAATCATTGAGCAATATTGAGGGTAAACCATAAAATGTCTTTGAAAATCGATTGACTTTAGCGTTTTTATATCAAATTTTTGGCCAATATGAATGGTTACAGTGGCTACTGGCGTACTGTAAACGTGAAAGAATGCTTTCTTATTTCACCTTATAGGATCAGCCGGTATATAATGTTATTTGACCTTGATCTGTTGTTTGCTGCCATTGTTACTCTTCAATTTGGACTATTTGCAGATAAAATATAAGTATAAGTACATGTAAGATAAAACTTTGAATTCTCGGACAAGTGGTCCAACAAATGGTGCACGTGCATGCTTATTTCAAAATATCCGTTTGTTCTATAAGCTAACGTTATTGTCCTTTATGATATAAGGCACACCCTGTTGTGATGTAAGTCCTGATTGGTATGGTTTTTCTGATGTCACCAGTCAAAACATGTGGTATATATCGGAGTATGCGGATGATACACCCCTAGGTATGAGGAGAGTCAGAAAAGAGACGAGTTTGAGTTGTACATACATGAGGTGGAGCACTTACAGTTAAGTCCCACTTAGTTATGAAATTTAGTAGGAAAATACATAAATTGGCAATACTATTTTCCTTGTTTTATCATATCATACCTATTCACATATGTATGTATGTGTAAAACGCTTATTTTTTGGTGGCCATTTTCTTCATTCTTTGACACTCTCTATTTTATAAATATGTCTTACAATTTGGTCATACAATAGTCCGTAGAGGGTATGGTTATCGTTAGCAAAACTAATTTTGTCCCATACAACATCGTATTCAAAAGTCATGACAATAAATCTACATGTATTGTATATAAATTTACCATTTTGAAGATGTTTTCAATGACGCCAAGATGTTTTCACTTTTTACAGACCGTTTAATATCTGACCCTATGACCGTTTGCTCGAAAAAATTCTTGAAATATGAAAAAATAATCCATTGTACTTTGCCGGTCACAAGTTTTATATCATCATGATAATTGGCAGAAAATGAACTTTGACTCATAATTCTAGAAAAGATATCAGCCGAATTCCGAAAAACAGAATAATAATTGAATAGTTTTTTTATGAGAAAATATTTATGGAACACGATCAAACATGTCCAATTATTATGTTTCAACAATGTCAGACAACAACATAGTACACTACAGTAATGTGTTCAAGCTATGTATAATATACATTGCATTGACAATACAGCAATATACAATAAAATCATTAGCATTCACATCATTTTTAACCAACGTCAACATACTGACCGTAGACCCGCTAATGGCTTCTCTCTGACATTCTAT
Source organism: Chrysops caecutiens (assembly GCA_963971475.1). Taxonomy (NCBI): domain Eukaryota; kingdom Metazoa; phylum Arthropoda; class Insecta; order Diptera; family Tabanidae; genus Chrysops; species Chrysops caecutiens. Next base: position 35,738,546 of record OZ020569.1, read on the forward strand.
TTTCTGACAATATGATATCTCGATATTTCCTGAATTCTTTTAGTGTTCTATGATTAACAATAAAAAAAGGTATATTTACGTACAGCTTACGATTACTCTAGGTACAAAATTTGAGTGAATTCATCTAAATCATTTCTGTTTACTCAAATTGTTAAGAAACGGCATAGAGTAAAATAAAATCTCTTAGTATTAACTTAGCTCATTTCACGTCATATTCTCTCAAAATTATTTTTCTAGCAAGTAAAGAAACGCAATTTTCAACATAGTACCTAACGACATCAAGTTATTTCGCCACACAGTCTCTACTTCAGCGTTAAATTTTCCTTAATTTATTTTCACAAAATTGCTGGTCTCAAAATTTTGACCGGCAGAGTACTTGTTTTGTTATAGTTGATAACCTTTGGTTCAACTTGTGCCAAAAAATTTCAGAAGATTTTGATTTTGGTTAGTTAGGTATTCGCAGTTTAACTGTGAGTGTCTCTAAAAATGTTAAGGCTTCTTCTGATTTTTGTTTCATGTGCTTTGGCAAAAGTCAATGGATTGGATTTAGTGAGTTAATGTTTAAGAAACTATAATTGACGTATTGTAAGTCTTTGTCGATTTTGCATAGGAAAAATTTCATGTGCGGCTTATCAAAGCTGTTGAAGGGGACTGCGGCCAAAAGCACGGAATAGACGTGCTTGCACTGATGCAATCAAAAATTGATCCAGATCGAGACACGATGATGCTCTATCTCGATTGTTTATCTACTGAAAATAATTTCTTCAAAAATGGCGAATATAATCCACCAGGGGTTGAGACGATGCTGAAGGAAAAATTGCTTTTGGGTGAGGAACTTGCTAGGAACTACTCCAAATGCTCGAACAACACGGTTCCAACAGACACGGGAGAGGTCATTGGATGCTTATTTTCTTCAGTTATATGGCAAACGGTAAAGAAAAATGTAGAGATATCAAGTTCTAGTCCTCAAAATTAGTTTTTCCAGCTTAAAGCCGTGACGGAGGTAGATCGTGTTGTGGAAGATAAATGTAATGCTCAATACGGAGTAACAGAGAGATTCAATTTTAAAAAAGTTAACAAAAATGTAGTAACAGAAAGCACAAAATGCGCGATAAAATGCAACTTTCTGGAACAGTATGATACATATGATGGCTTGTTTCAAGAAGGAGGTTTTCTACACTTTTATGCCATCGTTTTCGGTGTTGGCAAGTCCAACATGACTAATTTGTTGCAATCCTGTGGAATGATAGACGCAGAAACATCCTGTGACACAGCATTCAATACGGCACTTTGTATAGATCGCACCTTAAACGGGATCACCTACCAGCAGTTCGGTATTAAGGCTCGTTCCTAAATTTTATATCCGAATGGATTTTTTTAAGTTTAAATTCGAATAAATAAGATTTGTGGACAGGTTAACTCCCAACAAACTATTTTGAAATACTTTTTACTATTTCGTTCTACATTCCGAAAATCAGCGAAAAATTGAAATTTTGTTCAAGAAACAGATAAAAAAACCCTCTTGAGAACCCAAAGAAACTTGTTTAACAGGAATGTTTTCATTAGCAGGTATATTGCCTTTATATTTTGGTAAGAAAGCAGCACAACTAGTTCTGTTTTCGCATCGTAGATCATACAAATATAGATATCTACACGTGGATTTTGCTACAGGTTCTTATAAAATAGCACAGAGAAGTGAAAGAAATTTCATTTGAAGGTGAAAGAGATGAAAATTCTTGCTTGTATTTCTCAGGGATACAGTGTATTTCGTAGTCTTCCCTGTCACGTTTACGCGACATTTTGGTTTCGCTCGACGATATGAAGAATTTGTCTAACCACGTTCACACGTAGGTACTGCTTATGGTTTCATAGAATTCATTTAAAAGTTTTTCTCTTTTTATGAACTTCATTTACAAGATATTAAATTTCACTGGAATGTTCTTTTTTACATATAAAGTATATTGGGAGCCACTTGACTCTACTGTTGACTCTTAACTTCAGGTTTTTGTTTAATATTCAGTATGAATTTTAACTTATGTTATACCTAGTACACGTGGGCGTATCGTATGGTATAACCAAAACTTTTTTGAAAAATATTTACCTGAAATGAAACTTTGAGTCCTTCAAAACAACAAATATGTAATTTTATTTAACACAGTTCGGTGAATTTAATTTTGGGTTTGATTCAAAATAAATGCTTTAAATTAAAAACTTGTAAAATAAAACGCAATATTTAATAGCAAGGCGATTGTTTTCTTAGAAAATTGTCGTTAATCTTCAAAATGGTTACACGAAGTGGAATATATACTCATTGTGCATGATGTTTTGGAAAACGTCGACGATAAATTGACAAACATTTGTATAAACGACGATTAATGAAGATTTAGAGAACAGCACAATACAATTTTATTTTTGATAAAACATGGAATTGTGCTGCATATACGTTTTGCCGACTCTGTTTCATAAAAGTTTGTAAGCTGAAAATAACAAACTAATAGTCATAAACTAAACATTAACCAAAATTTACTGTGAGATTTTTCTTAAAGATGCATAAGATAATAGATGTTTCGTAACGAGAACATCTTATTAACTTGTACTGATAAAAATTATTCAAACTCATGCAACCATCCAATGAGAATCTAACTTTATTCAAGTTATTCATACATATATGTACTTGCTATGACCTATTATTGACTATTTAGCCAAACACATAAAATAATATTCTTAACGACTACATTGAAAAATTTCTTCCATTCGAATTTATGCAAAATACGGAGTACCTCCCTCTGATATGGTTCGGATCAGACTAAAACAGAAGAATTCAATTGAAATTGTTTCGCGCTAAAGTTATAAAATAAATGAACCCAGATAAAACGTGAGATAGGTATGTATTTTTGTTTGTAATTCAGAACGATTCACCTAGATTCAGTAGGTATTTTATAAATGGTATGAATTTCCATTCTTTCCTTCACCTTTTCACCAGCAGTTTGCTTTTAATCATGTATTTGTGTTGTGCGGTGAGTTCACAAAGTGCATTTTTGAAGTGTTATGCTCCTGCTCTTCTTAAGTATAAATGAATGGAAAATCCTACGTTATACTCTTTTTGCATCTAAAAGCTTCTAAAGTGGAAGCGAAGGAATGTGGTGCAAATTTTTGTTAACCTCATTTTCACGTGAAGAATTTCCAACAAGGACGCCAAAATATTCATCTCGACGTGATTGCATACTTTTAAACGAAAGTTTAACAAACTGCAAACACACGCACACTAACTGGATAAAACTGATGAAGGTTTACACCTGATTCTCACATCAGTCAGGTACGTTCGTTGCAGATCCTAGTGAGTTGATGCCTGATGACAAGATGCCATGAATTTTCTGATTAAAGCTTTTAAATTAAATAAAGTTCAGACACTCCAACACTATTTTGACTCTAAATTTTATTATGATCTAGGTTATGTCTTAAAGTCGTTTGGTGTCTAAAAGGTTCAAAATTCACTTGCATCCGTCAACTGTCTACTATCTCGGAAACATCACGGTTAATAACACTTGAGCATGTTACAAAAAAATTTCACCTGTGAAAAGCTTAAAACATATGCACTTTCAAATAAATCCTTCAATTAGACAAATGTTTCCATTGACGATTGTAAAACGCATTTTTAAAGACATCATCCAAGAATCATGTTCTTCAATCCCCTTCAAAGAAAAGTCCACTTAACTAGAGAAGAGAGAGTTGTTTTCACTAAGGAAAAAATTTAATCCCTTGACGTTTCCATTTGAAACAACTGACTTGACAGGACGTGTCCTGAGAAGTATCTTTATCTGTTTATCATCGTAGACCTACTTCTGCTTTCAAAAGAATAAAGCATCAGATCGATTTTAATCACACCACTACAAATACTTGCAAAGGTTACAGAAGAAAGTGTTAAACTACCCTACAATTATAATAGAAAAGGAGAAAACGTATAAGCATATATTATATCATATGAAAGTTTTCAATGAAATACAAATCGATAAAGCATTTTTGGAGGGTTTATTACATTTTACCCAAAGTTCAATCCCTGTTAAATCCCTTTTGCTCTCTGACAAGTAACTTCTGAAATGTTACGACCTGACATCCGACCTATTTTGGTTAACGCAAATGAAATTCCTGTCTAAATTTGTTTATATGGTTTAAAGTTGAACACGTGCAGGGAAATAATATTCGAATGAACCTTTTGAAACGACAGACTCTTAAGACTAAAGATTCGGACATTTTCTTCGATTACTACTCTATGGGATGTGCTATAAATTTTGCTTATCATGACTAAATTTGACAGCTAACCTGTCACTTGTTGGAAAAGAGATATTTTAGTAGGGTTCAATTTTTACAAAGGTTTCGATATGAAACTATGTACAATATACATTTACCTCGTTCTTCTGTTAGCAAATTAAAGTAAAATTCGCCTTCTAGCTGAATTTTATTTCAAATGATGTATTGCTTGGCTTCTCTGTAGGTATATTGGCAAATTTGTAACTCTCAATAAGTTTAACATTTCGAAGCTTCATGTATAATGAAAAGAATTAGGTATTTAACGAGAATTTGTTTTGTATTATTTGGTTTATTTTCTTGCTGTGAAGGTTTTGCTAAATCGCAATTCTCATCTCTGCTTTGTATCATTTGACTAGCCAACAGAAAAATCCTTAGCGTTCTCATAACAAACCTACACTTTCAATTTATTTTGAATCATAGAAAATACTGTTTTTATTAATACGTTTGACATTAACAATTAATACACCAAACAATAATTGACGTCAAGTTAATAAATTTTTTCCAGCTGATGCATTACTGTATACTCATATTAATGCAACACAGTTATTCTTAAATATCACAATTGTCAAACCTTTCGAGTCTTCTTGTTGTTTTTAAGTAGATAAAGTGAATATGTTATTCCTAAGGTGAACAGCACCAGCGAAAGTGTTCACGAAACTTAACAATATTTAAGAATCGCCTTCATATATTTACTTATTATAATAATTTAATTAACTGTAAAGTAAACTAGATAAGAAATATGTATACTAGGTGGCGTTCGCGAAGTCGCACACAAAATTGAGCTGAGCGGTCGATATATAGACACTCTGCTTCATAGTCATCTGTGGTAATGTAAAATTTGGTAGCAATTGGTTCAAATCGATACCATGTGTGTTGACTTGGTTTTAATCTAAAAAATATGTGTATTACAATTCTAGCCCTAAACACTGATTTATTGGCCATTTCTTGTTTGTTATTCTATCTCTTCATTACCTTCAGTGAGATAAACTCAAGAGATAAGGGGTGGGTCATATAAGATTTCGAATTTGAATCGGTTATAAAAAAAACGAATGAATATTTCTCCACAATTATAATTTTATTTGAAAGATTGAACACTTCCATTTACGAATGCAAAATAACATCGTTCGAATGACTGCCATGGCTGGCCTTACAGTACCCCATCCGATCAACTAAATTTTTCAATGCATTTCCGATTGTTTGGGCTTCAATCTCATGAATGGCAACTTCAATTTCGTGTTTCAAGCACTCAGTCGTCTCTGGATGATAAGCATAACATATATCCTTAATGGATCCCCACAAAAAATAGTCTAATGGGTTCAAATCACAGCTCTGAGGCGCCCAATTTGGATCAGAATTTTGCTTTATTATTCGATGTTCGAAAGCGGTGCGCAAAAGATCGATTGTATCGTTGGCTATGTCGCAGCCCCATACTGTTGAAACCAAATGCCGTCCATGTAACCCTCTTCAATTTGTGAAAACAAAAATCCATTTAACATGGCTCTGTAACGCTCGCCATTGACCCTGACGGCGGTTCATTCCTCATTTTCGAAAACATGGCCCTACTATGCCGCCGTCACAGTCACTTGTTGTGGATGAACGTATGGATTCTTGGATACACAAATGCGACAATTTTGCTTATTGAAATAGCCTCCACGGTGGAAATGAGCTTCACCGGAAAAGATAATTTTTCGGTAAAATTGTTTGTCTTCGATCTTCAGCCCGTCCAAAGCGATAGTCGAACCGAAAACGCATCGGATGGTCATGAGGCTTCAATTCTTGGACTCTTGTTTGGTGCCAAAATTCTCCTCAAACAAGTGCGAGAAGTGTTCAGTTCCGAGAGAACGATGACGAATTGATGTTGATGGATGTTCATGCACACTGTGCGCAACCGCAGCAATGTTTTCGGGTGTGCGCACTGGACGAAAATGGGAACGGGTTGTTTTGTTCAATGACGAACCGGTTTCACAAACTCGCTTCACTGATTGATCAACTGATTGAAAGGCAAATTTTTTCCGTAAATTTCTTATGGTTTCCGTAGAAAACTCACCAGTGTTGTTGTAAGTTTTCAATAGTTCCCAACTTTGTTCAAGCGTAAAGCGTCCCATTTTGTAAATGTCAAACATACGACTAATTTTCTGTTAGCTCATGAAAGTCATTATGCCTATCAAACTCCAAATATACGGAAGTTCGAATTCCAAATGTTAGATGCCTCTACCTGTATTTTCTATCTTAGTTCTAATCCTATTGTGAGCCCTATTTAATTATAGTTTATAAATTATTATTTCCTTTACACTGTTGAATTCCTCAGCTTCTCTAATTTATGTTAAATAATTTAGAAAAGATGTAATTTATGCTATTTATTGTTCTGAAAAATGCAAAACTTGAAATTACTTGAATTACTATTTGGTTATTAGTTGGACTTGTTACACACGCCATTTGGTTGCAAACTTTGGACACAACTAAAATTAAATCAGCTCTTAGCTAGTGGAATTGAAAACAAAATAATGTCTAGGCTTTGGAAGTCGAAATGATTCCTTTTAAATTTTTCCTTTAATACCTTTAAAATTTATAATGCTAGTAAACTAATGGAAATGCAAAAATATTCAGTCAAAGTTGTTTATTTCCATAGAAGGCTTATCGACAAATAATCTCAAGTCAACATTTTTTTGAAAATATTCTCTGTTTAGCAACAGATTAATATTTCGAGCATAGTATATTGCTGAGGAAAATAAATGGTATTATACTACGCATAAGTTTATCAATTCTTTACTGAGTTCTCAGTACTGAAAGTCACAATGATTCGTGAAATTGTGCTAGTCGCAATTCTAGTTTTCATCATAGACGTAAGTGTGTAAAATTGAAACTTAATTATAACGAATCAACAAGAAAGGCATTTCAGAGTACGTCTGCAAAAAACATTGAAGACTGCAGCCGGGAACACAATACTGATCAAGATGTTATACAACGACTAAACAGATTCAATATTCGAGGAACTCTGGGAAGCGATGATCGAAGATGTTTTCTAAAGTGTTCCTTTGAAGTCAAGGGAATAATGGAGAATGGGTCATTTTCTCAGACGTACATCGCAAATTTGGATCGAGCCATCAGCGTTTTGGAAGCCCCCAAAAAGACATTTTTGGAAGCGTACAGGAGGTGCTTCCAGAGTGCATCGGGCTACGATTGTGAATTAGCAAATTCGTTTGGTTATTGTATATTCAACGTTAACAGTTTCTATCGCCGTTTCATACAGATGAGTAAATGGTCAACTATTAGTTTTTGGTGAAATCCTACAAAATTAAAAAGCTTCTAAAAAAAGTTGGAATTTCAAATAAATTTGAAGCAATAGCTCAGGCTTTTCACCTTAATGATTTAGTTGCACTTTTGATTTATCCGTGAATCCTTGGATTTTAATGTTTATCCAACTGCATCACAAATAGTTACACCTAAGCATACGTAATCAAACAGTGGAGAAAATTGTCAGTATCAACTTATTATCTAGAGTGGTATGAAGAAGCTAAGATAACGTCGCGTCGTTGACATTCCATCATACCAGACTTGAAATGATAATTTCAGGATCAGTGCTTGTATGTGAGTATAACTTAGGAATTTATTTAACAGATAAAGAGAGATTTGTCGTAAAGTGTGATTTCGAGCTTCCCGTTTATTTTGTTAGGCAGAATACAGTAAGGTGTCAATAAAACTTCGAGTACAATAATAAATTGTAAATCCACTAAGGTTTGATTTTTTGTTTATTTATCCCCAGGACGACAATAAACGACAGCATAAAATAAAATCAACGGTTTAAGCACAGATCATCATTCTTGAGGTATTGCGTCCCAGAGACCTTTCAGTCCGAGTAAAGGAAACAGTAAAATAAGTGTCCTTTTAGTACCTGAGGATGACAAGTAGGAAATGTTCAATTGTCCCTAGATGACGTTGGGCTTCTTATGGGGAAATTCAACAGATTACCATAAAAGGCTCCAAGCATTGAATAAGAACGTTTGTCGTAAAATGAGAGGGACTTACTGTCGCTAATTTCTGATGTGTTGATGTGTTGCCTTACACATAACCTTTTCCTATAAAATTTGATTATGACATAAAGTGTTGAATTCCTTGACACTTCCGCACCTTATTATATCTTAATCAATAAGTCTTTGTCAGTGTTTATAAGAGAAATTTCTGGTGCTATTACATCCGTTGCAACACCATTTTAATTTACAGTATATCCTTTATGTATGTATTGTATAATAAACCTATGCTTTTTGCCACAATTTGTTGTTTTCCCTTATATTGCTGGGAACCCAAGGCTTCTTTTCGTTTGTCATATGTTTTGTATTTAACATCGACACTTTATTGTAGTCCCAAATTATAGAAATTCTCATATTTAATAATTATTTACGAAATTAAGAATTGTGGATTACAAAATGAATGCTGACTCTTTTTATTGTTTGGAAAATTGGAATAAGAACCAAGGGCGAACGTGTCGCTATACATTTGTTTTTGAAAATAACTTCTATTTAGCTTGTAGTGAGAAAAAACGAAAATAGCAAACACTAAACTTTACAAACATTGAGAATAGTAACTCAGACAGAAAAACGTACCTTTCTGAAATAAATTGATCGTTGCTTCAGTTGAAATTTGTCTATGTAATCCTTTATATCCTTCAAAATTTCGAAACGTAGATATTAAAGTTTCGTGTTATCGCCTTGGGGGTTTCTGTTGAAGCGCAAAGAAACTTCAGTTACTGATTCGGTTTGATAGACTTGATTTTGAAATTTAAATCCATTAAGACAATAATGGATTCATCACAATAACTTCCACACATAGAAATATTCGTTAGAGATATCAAATAACCCTTGTGTTGCTTTACGCTACTAGAGGTTTCGGTTTTAAATTCCACAAATCACAATGGCTTTGATATATTTCTAATCGCAGGTAATTCGAACACCTTACACTTTTTCAAAACTTAAACAAAACCTTCACTGATTTATAGTAGCTACAATAATTGAAGACTATTTTCAAACGATCATAATTCACACGTTACTTTGAAGAAAACGTAACACTTTTCACCTTCTTACAGGAAATTTAAATTTCTTTATTTTACGTATTTGACACAATACTCAACACTTGAAATTATTAACACTGAGAAAATTTAAGACGGCCGAATAAACATAAATCAAGACAATTTTTGATTTTATTTCAGAAACATAATAAATAATTCATAACACTGGAATTAAAGACAAAAACAAGGCTAGCACTTAAACAAAAACCTCTGCAAGTATATTATACTGGAAATCGACGTTGATATCCTTTTTGATATTCATCCCGGGGGAACTCAATGAAAAAATTGCTGCTTCTAATGATTAATTTTGCTTTTGCCAATTATCACAAGCTTGCCGAAAGCGAATCTATGTATTTGAAGTGGCAACTTTACGGAACCGGAGAAGTTGAGGGCATCAATTCCATAAAGATGTATTTTGCTTCTTCTCCAATGACACTCAGCGAAATACTGATGGTTTTCCAAATAAATTGTAATATGCTTTCCAAATATCATTTCCAGAGCCAGAGCTTTCTATGGCTTTTATATTCCTTTCTCAAGATTTTCTGGTATACCATAGTCGATGGTTTTGGTGTCCAACTACTGGAATGTGGAAGTAGAGCATGAAACTTTCCATTCAATTCTTTCCCAAAAAGAATATGATATTGAAATATACAAGGAATTTTCTTGCCCTGAAAATTTTTCCTGACAAACTGTTCCATTGAGCTATATTTCAAGGAAGTGTTCGCAGTTTCACAAGAACAAAATATTAAACCAACAGGTGGTTTGTCGAGCTTTGCTCCTATTTTCGCCAGTATACCCCTGAAAAAGCTTACTGTATAACAGTAGAGGTTCTTGTTATGTGTTTTGAGTTATAGACTGTTTGATGTTTACATGAGCACCTAACATTAACACTTAACTGGCATCACGTTCCAGCTCATTTTCATGTAAGTTTACGACCTGAACATGTTGATTTGCGAACTTGCCGTGTTGTGCTCCTTTAAAGCTGTAAAAACACGTTTTGAACTTCTCTATCGAAAACAAGGTAGTTATTTGGATAAAACTTTATTTTGTTTAGTTATGAAGTGTTGAATATATCAAACACGGTGACGGGAAATTTGTAGTAACTTTTTGGTACTTGTTATTATTTAAATCCTTGTCATAAATTCTAACAGAAACTTCATATTATTGCTGCATTAAATGGTTTTGTAGAGTAGTTTTAATCAGTTTAAATTTCTTTAAAGCGACATAACAAACCTTAAAGGATAATCTGGATCAGGTGTGGATGCTTATGAAAATTGAAGGTGATAATTATGAAAATGTCGATTTAGCCTTCACAATGGTTTAAAACAAAGAACCGAAAGCTTCTAAAACTTCGGTGACGAGAACTAAGCTACGCATTCCGTTATGAGGCCCAATCATCCTTCATAATATTCTATTCGATTGAGCACAAGTTTCATTACCCAATGTGCTGCTCCAATTTCGGAGAAATGCTTCGCGATTATTTAACAAAACTCTGACTGCATTGCGTGTACTGATCTGAATACCGTCATAAATGTTGTTGACAAGTAGCCATCAAATCATTGAATTATGCAGAATTATTGGATTTATTTTATATAAGTAGTATAGTAAAAGCTATATTGATAAATTTTCGTCCGATTGAAGTTGTATTCCCAATGTGATTGGGCAACTGATCCTGTGGCTACAGAGCAATGTGTGCCCTTTGCTTGTGAAAGATCATAACCGCTGTTTTCTTAGGTTCAACAAGCGCTTTTAAATTTGACTTGTAGGAAATCACAACAATCACTTTTTGAACAAGAAGGAGCAAGAACGGTTAGATATATCGTCCCTCATCTGAAAAGAACTTAGAACTTCCATTTGGTTGGCCTCATTTTTCTAACTTTCAGCCGTGACATCATCCATTCACGAACTGTATATCTTTGGTTAAACTGAACTAGATAAGATAATGCACCGTATGTAACGTTTGGGGACTCGATTGCATTGCAACCATTTTTCTCTAAAGTATCATTTGTAGCAGCTGCCTGAATAATTTGAGGGGTAACTAATTAAGCTTTAGTTTCAGTGCGTGAAAATTATCCTATTCTGGAATAAGACACGCTTCGGGTAGAATAGTCGAGGAAAAGCACGAAATAAAACAATGTTTGGCCAAATTGCCAGAGCTAGATAATTTGATAGCTTCTGAAGACAATATAAAGATAAAAATCGAAAATTGATTTGAACATTCACCAACAGAACAAGTGTTGATTGAAATGTGATGCACATTTGACGGTAGCTATTAGACAAAGGCCATCAGATCTCAATAATTGAATGAAAAATCATGTATGTAGGACAATCGCTGAATAAACAATTATCCAATGAAACTTAGAGTTTCTTATATAAAAGAATGTTGTCTAAAACTTTCATGAATTTAGATCAATCTTGAACATATATATAGCCTTCAGTCTCACACGATTGGCGAAGGCGCAATTCAAGTGATAGAAATTTAGAGTATTTTCATGGAAAAATATTTTGATTTCAAAAATATGTCTTCCGAGATAACCTTTCCCAGTACCCTATAACATATATACTTGCAGCTAAAAAAAACATTATGTATTATCACAAAACTGGAGCTGAGTTTCGTGCTCGGAAGTGAGTTAATAAACTAGCTCTGTTTATTTAGTTGTCAGTTTCTTAACGCAATGAAACTTATTTTAGTATTAGCTTTTGCTGTTTTTGCTGTCTCCAATGTTTTGGTGGTAAATGGACAGGTGAGTGTTAACATTTTACGTTGATTCGAAATTATGTTACATATGCAATTCTTAGGTGAATGGCCATCAGTCGCCTTCATGTGATGATAAGTTTCCTTATCCGAAATCACACGTAGACAGTTTGTTGAAGCAGCAAGCATTCCATGATGTGCCAATTCAATTCAAGTGTAACTATCATTGCAAAAGGGAAGCAATGGGATACTGGGTTGACGGGTACATTTCTGATAGTATGCAACGTGCTTTCAGAAATGCATGCAACGATGATTTACCAGTTTGTGAATGTGACAAGGTTTTGAATATCGATGATCCATGCGAACTAGCGTTTCAGTTGACCTTATGTTTGTCCGAAAATGATATGGCCCGTGCAGCCGCAGATTTTGAATACTTCGGCTCTTTATGGGATGTGTAATCATTTTTCGGTGTACAATCATTCGTTTTAATAAAATTTTCGTCGTGAAAGTAATGTTTTAGTGAACAGAAATATGTTGTAGGGCTCAAGTATTGTTCAAGTATTTGTAAATTGAAAGTGTTCCGGACTTGTGCACATCGCCCGAACTATAATGAGAAAACCTATGAGAATAGAAGCATAAACTGTCATATAAATAATAAATAAATACAATTTCATGTTGCAGAAATACATAAATAGACACTGACTCAACAAACTCTAAATTTAAGTTTGAATCACACATTCTGTACTTGATGTTTTAACTCTTCACATTTATTGTAAAAGTTCCACAGCCATTTCACCTCTTGAACGATATTATAGAAATTTTATTCAAAATTCTTAATCATAAGATTTGCATGATTTCTGATATAAACTCAAGCTAATAGAAATTCAATATCAATTTGTACCATTCTCAAATAGCAACAAATAAAACAATCAGACTTACATGTGTATCCACAGTTTTATGACACCCGAAAAGCCCGAAGAATAACATCCGAAATTTCTAATATCAAGAACCCAGCATATCCGTTCACATTCCACTTTCTCTGATGGAATCATATCCTTGTAATGGTAGAGAATTTACTCATAGAAACCGAGCATGAAACGTTACGATATGAGGTTGTTCAAATTTTATTTGCTTCAATATCTTCTGCTTTAATCTAGCATGGTTAGTGTTTGGGATCTGCCTAGGAAGCCTTGGGGAGACATTTGTTGCCAGATATTTTAAGTATCACTACGGCTTCAGGTATATATCCCTCTTTTGGTGTCATTTAAAAGGGACTCAAGCGTTGCTGTTTCATTGAGCGGAAGAATCTTTGCCAAAGATTCTAAAAATTTCGCTGAAGACTCATTCCACTTGCATGAGGATGTTTAATAGGGTCTACGAAAAGGTGGCGACTGTTAAATGGATTTAAATTTATTTTACTTCGGCAGAGCAAATGATTAAACGTTCCTCCTGTTTGGTATCTTTATGAGTTTAATTTGTGAGTATGTACCTAAGCAAACGAGATCCATAAATCGTTTTCATTATTAAAGTAAAGTTGGTAATGTTTCCTTTTATATTCCCTTAAATGTAAATAAAATTTCCCTATTTACTATTCATTCAATGTGACAAATTTGTTGGTTATAGTTGGGACCAAAAGTCTACGAATCTTCCGCAAATAAGAAAGTGTTCAACATAGTTTCTTTAAGTAAAACAAATGTCTAAAAAGACCAATGGATCTCTTTAGGTATGTAAAATAGTATTTTTCAAGCAATAACTGGAACAATCTGTTGTTGATTCCTTCAGATACTCAATGACATGTATATCACAGGTGCACCACTTTCATCTCACAATTTTCAAACTCAAGGAAAATGAAACCAGCACAATATAAAAGTTTCTTAATAAAATCTACCATAAAGGAAAGTTATTGCATCTAATGGGAGCAGTTTAATGCTATATTTCTAGCGCTATATGATGACGCTGCTAAACTTTACTGATTTCATAATTTCTGTTTGAAATGTTAAAGTTTGTGTTATTAACGGGATGATTGCTGTTGACGTTCTAATAAACGCTTCCGACTCAATGCTGATCCGGGTATCAGTATAAGAAGCGGTAGCATATCAACAACTAACTTTATCCGGAAAACTTATTGGGAAAGAAAACACTTTAATCGGAAAAGAAAACTTTATCGTATAGAGACCGCTCGAGAAAAATTTGGAACATCAAAAATGTGTCACGACATGAGGGGAATCGTGAAACCAAATAAATATAGAACTGGAAACTATTTTATCAAAATGGTGAAATTGCGAAAATCCTTTCCTAATTTCTTAATGCTCCTTTTGCATTAAGTTTTCCTTTCGTTCCGTAGTTTCCTTCAAGTCTTCTTATTTTTCGAAACGAATAGAAGTTTTCTTCTGTTCCCAACTCGGAATTAACTTTTGAAGTTCTTCGAAGAGAGTAACTTTTCAATGATTCCACGTTTCTGTTTATTTTAAATATATGTCCGTGTGTCCAACTCCTTGAGTCTTATATAACATGTTGTAGTCGAGTATATAGTTTTACTCGGATAACAGTTCTTGCTCAACTTTGACGGTAGTTCTCGCAAACTTAATCGAATAACATATGAACAAAATTTAATTAATTTCTTAGAAAAGCGGAATGTTTTCAGCAGGAAGACTATTGTGTTATTGTTTGGTGTTGAAAGAATTGGATATGACTATAGAAATTAGCGGATTTCATTTTCAGGTTTTCGAAGTTTGTGTGGTCATTTCCGAAGTTTTGCATTTCTTCGAAGCTCTGAAATCGTGAATTAAATTTATTGAATAAGATCTTTTTAAGTATCCCGATAAATGAAAATATTATTAACGTTTTTTTTTTAAATTTGGTCACTTCTGTATGTTATTTGCATGAATCGGTATTGCAGTCTTTAACGATCAATTTTTGATGTCTCAATGCACAGGATTCGGTTCGACATTGTGTTGCAATAATAAAATGACATAAATTCTCAAACCATTCTTGTTACATGGAAAGTTCGTTTACCCGTATCTGAACCTGCAAATTTCAACTGAAAAGCTTGCGTTTAATTTGGAGATACATAATTATTTTTAACAGTAGGTACCTAAATGTCGACAAAATTTTGTGAATCCGAAGCCGAAATTTGAGAGCAAGGCTTCCGTCACTCTGCAAACCATAAAGTTTTTATTGAATTTAAGTGACCCGCCTAGCATTTAAAGGATATAAAATATAATAATTTGTACATGGTAAAAAAATTCTTCAAATTCAATGCAATTTATCTAGTTTCCTGGCTTACTTGGCCGTGAAAGCAATGCGAAATATTTTCGCATTTGTTTTCGTATTCCATTCTATTATACAGAAATAATTGCATCTCTTTTGCCGAGCTCTCAAGTAACAAGGCTATAAATTCCAAGAGGCTGGACATACTAAGGATTCATTTGAATCATCCTTTTTTCACTCGCTTCCTTATTCAAAGTTATTTCATTTTTATTGCTTTCATCATGAATTTTTCAACCATTCAAGCGAATAACAAAGGATGAAAGCACGACGAAACTAGAAAATGTCATATTGATTTTTCCGCTTTTCCATTTTTCATCTCATCAGAAAAAAACCTATTAGTATAGCAGAAAATCCTTTTGAGCCTCTGTTTAGTAGTCGCAGATACTTGAGTGAACTTCCGAAAGCCTCCTGTTATTTGAATCCTATGAGTGTATTCCTTCTAATAGCATAATAATATCCTTTCCCATAGTACATTCCTGAAAAATGTGGTACCAAGTTGCCAATATTTTACCCTTCCTTGCTTCTGTTTCTAATACTACTTCAAGTTACAGTTTCAATTTTTATAACGCAGCAGTGTTGATTGAAATACCCATTCTCGACATAATTTAGAATAATATTGAAACTATTTTCCATGTATTCAATGGCCCTGGAATGAATGGCAGGAGGATTTTCAGCACATTCCAGTTACATCTATCTTGCGTTCCTTGCTCCTCCTACATCAGTCCTTTAGTCAGTCTAAAACACTAAGGCCTAAGAATTGTACGCACTCATAAATCACCAATCATCCAGATTTCGAATTTAATGTTTTTCCCAAACTGTATCCAATGTTGTTTCAACAATATGTCTCCCTCCGTTTTGCTGGTAAACGTGTGAGATATTCACGGGGTATCAAATGTTTTGATGATATATATTTCGATATGTGGTATTTGCATTTTTGAACGCCTTTCATAGGTTTCTGTCTAATTTGAACTTTTAATGTACATAATACTAAGTCGCATGTATGTAGGTAGGTACTAACTACATTGGAATTGTTTTAGCTGAATTATAGACTTCAGAAAAACAAGGTCAATTGTTTGGGTTACTGATCAAAATTGCATTATTGTATTAACATCAATTAGACATAAGAAACATCAGCACCGATAAGCGCCAAATTGTAGCTAAATTACGTAATATACTCCTTCCTTGCGATGCGTTTGACATATTTACGCTTTTCTGATCGGATCCAAGAATCAGTGTTGTAGATCCATAAAGTATCTAGATAATTTGTACGAATTTCTTTAACGTAATTGACAGCTAATGATCTACATATACACTAGTCCATAAAACTGGGCATTCCTCAATAGCCAAACGAACTTATGCATCAGCAAAACCCTCTGTATGTATTGACAAGCCATGAAGTAGGCTTGATAATCGTCAATGAATAAAACCATAAAATCGAAAAAAATCGAAGTAGGCTTGATGTTAGGCCTTGATTTCGCACCATTCCGTATGGCGAAGTACGAGAAATTTATATCGTTTCCGCGAATTTAATGTTAATTAAGTGTAAAAAGTTATTATTTTTTACAAAGTTTAGTGTTAGTGTGATAACTAAAGTATTCTTAGTTAATATAATAAAAATTTTCTATCGGAAAATCCGTGAAAAGTCTATAAAAGTCAATTTTGTCGGCGGTATGAATTTTGACGTTTGTTTGTTTCGGTGCAAAACAAACGCAAATATTCATTAAATTTAATGCTTGTGAAACTAAAATAGTGAAAAAATATTATTATATATAATAAATAGTAAAATTATAATTTACTGTGACGTTCTGTAGATAAAATAAATCGTAGCAATATGTAAATTGGTCATTATAAAGTAAAAATGTATAAACAAATGTTTATAAATATAAACTGTTAAAAAAATTAGTTTAAATTTCAATGTTCAATAATAAAGAAATCGTACAAAATATCAAGAAGTGTATTTTTATTAAAATTTTAACGAACAAAATTTGCTTAAATTTAGTTTTTATACCATGTAATTTTTATTTTTTTATTATTTTTTTTTTTAATTTCTCGTTATATTGTTATATATTTCGTTTATTTGATTGCCTTGTGTTGTTTCTTTGTCCACAACGTAATTTTGCTATTAAATTTTTGTAATATCTGATTTAAATTTCCTATATAACTTAATTTTATTCCAGTTTTCAATATATGTATATATTAATACTGTTTTACATACAAGTGTAATCATTTTTGCAAATAATAAAATTCATAATAAAATACAAGTGTAATCATTTTTGCAAATAATAAAATTCATTGAATGAATAAATAAGTCATTTTTATTATAACATCTTTAAGTTTTTCAAAATTCCCTGGATGAAAATTTCATTTTTCATATGAAATCTCATTTCGTTCCATATGACAGAATGTAGGCCTTCCCTGTGAATGTGGTAGTAAGAAAGCCTACTTCATGGCTACTACTACAGAGGGCATCAGGAATGACGATATATGTATGTATGTTGCCAAAATTTAACTAGTTTTTGTCATTTGTCTCTTAAAAACTTCTGATATCGCTGATATACCTTCGGCAAGTGCATCAGTTTAGACTTAAGTATGCGTGTTAGTGGTGGTCAGATTCTTTTAGTGATTTCCTTACTACTATTTGAACTCACAGACTACACTGGTCTCTCGTAAGTTCAGCGCATTTTCGGGTATTAAGTGCTTCAATTTTTTTATTTTCTTCTTAAGAGAAGTATATCTTCTTCCTATAGATGTGGGCAGTTGTCGTGGCAGCCTTCCCCGATATTTCTTCAACACCGAGATGAGAAAGTGCAAACAATACTTTATAGGTGAATTATTCACCTTTGGCAGTTGCGATGGAAACCAGAATAATTTTCCAAGTTTATCAGCCTGTGAAGCGGCTAGCTTAATATTTTGATTTCTGTTATAAGTTCATTTGATCATTTTATCTCAATAAAAATTATCATGAAATTAAAATCATCTTGAATTAATCTTGATTATTGTGAGTCTTGAATTTTCTGTTCTATTAAATAGTCGATAGATTTGTTTCCAGAAAAGTTACCTAAAAGTCAACAAGATATACTGAATTGTATATAACACCCAATCAAATTTAGAAGAAACTATGGAAATCTAGAAAAAGAGTCTCGTAGATAGTTTAATCAATTGAACCTTTACTCAGTCTACAAAATACTGCGAGTAGATGAAGATCTGCAGATTTGATCACAGTAACGGTTGCAAATTTAGGAACATTAGCAAAAATAGAAAAAAAATTAATGTTTTCCTGTAACAAGAACTATGAATGTCAAGGAAAATTTGATGTCATTTTGGCAACATTCTGTAATGGTTTTATAATTCGAGGTGGAATCCCAAACACTGAAAACACGCTGAACTCTTAAATTAAAAATAAATTTAGTGAAATTTAATTGCTCTGTCGCGAACATAACTCATGTCATTTAACATACAAAATAAAATTTAAATAGCTATAAATCGTTGGTACATTGGATAAAAAACATAAAATTGAACAAATTGAAAACCTGACGTGAAAAAGTAAAATTGTAGTACAAATCAACAATTTCCACTTGTTTCTTTCTGATGAAACTCAGTTGAAACGTAACATTTTTCAAGCTTTGATACAAATGTATTAACGATCAAATGGTTGGATTAATTGCAAGAGTCAATCTTTCGAGTGACGATACGGTTATATATGTAACAATTCGCTGTTTAATTTCGAAAATATGTGAAAAGAAATGGTTAAAGTTAGTGCAATCGATGTAATTATACTCAATTCACACTATTTTAGTTTTCAGAGAATATACATATACGGGAACTTCACTAGCATTGTTTAGCCACTTCTTTTAGAATAAGTATAGAGAGACTTTACAGGACATGTAGATTCCATTTAATCACATCCCTAAGGAAAATTGAGGGACATGGACAAGAAACCTACGAGCACTGGAATAATGTTCACAATTGCCAGAATGTTTCTTGTATGCCAAAGGATTTGAAGGAAATATAACACCACTTTCACAGAGTGATGAGAGCACAGTAATTCTTTGGGAGAAATGGATGTCGGCAACAGGAAACTTTGGAATGAAAAGCATTTGGTTGCATCCATGAGAGACAATGCTCAGAATCTTCTACTTTTACTGTAATTTGAAAACTTCGATGGTGAAGCCCAAGGAAAATTGAGTGCAACTTAAAACATTCTAATTTTTGAGGATTCCTGGGTTTTGTTTCTTTACCTTGGCCCAATTCTGAACCGAACCTGCTTGAATGGTAAAATGAAATGGAAATTCTAACAGGATCTACTTAAAAGCATCCATAAATTCGTTCTTGGTAAGAGGATTTATCGCAAGGATTAAAATTGTATTTGCAGGCCCCAGTGTTAAGTTGTTCGTGTCCATTTTAGGACTCATTCTCTGTGTCGGACGAGGTAGGGTAAAAGCTTGAACTAACTGTTGCATATAGATGACCCCATTATACAGTACCAACTTGTGAAGGTAGCTAGGCGTCTCGATTGAGATTACTTCAGAAATGTGGGAAAATTTTCGACTAACTCAACAATCCTCTTACTAAGCTTTTTTGTTAATAACGACCTCAGCTAAATTAATTTTTGTTCATATTCCATTACTACATTACGTTCACGATATTTCTTTTTCTCTATAATAATCTGATGCTTATGACTTAATGATATCGTAAGTAATATCGTTGTTCATTTTGTTTTATGGAAGAGCTGTGTCTTGCTTCGATAATTTGAGAAAATATTTTGATTCCTCCAACCTAATTCTTTATTGATTTAATTCTTCTTAATTTTTTTCAAATAGATATTCCTTTCCATGTTGGATGAGCATCCATGTGCTACGAACATGAATTGGTATACAACGTTCATTCCTGTGCTATGTGCTCGGATGATCTATGTACCTAATGCACCCTTAAACTTTTCAAGAACATTATTAACCTAAAAACGACTTGCACATTTGTTCTTCGTAGCCACACACCATGCTTCCCAAATAATATCTGTAAGAAAAACAATGAGTATGATGCTTTTTCCATTTCTGGGAACAATTCAATTTTATTGAATACAATGCTTCATTACAATACCTCATAAGCTTCTTTTCGTGTTTACCATTACAGTCCCTGTAAAGCATTTCATTCCCGAACAAATGAAAATGTAACGAGGTCTTGCAGTAAACTTCATCAACTGAGTCAACATTTTGCATTTATCTCAATTGCACTATTGTTAATTAAGACGGTATTTTATCATCTTGGCGCCCCTTAGAAAATTCATAAATAGTCATGTTCAAGTAAATTAACATTTCTATTAGGAAGAAAACTTTCTAGTGAAAGAGATGAATGCAGCGAAGCACTCAGTATATTCAAGAAAATTCATCATTCCCATCTTTGCAAGTAATATTCGAATGAATATAATGAAATGTGATTTAAATCTGCGCTCTGAAAAAGCATACACCTACTAATTTTAGTTTAGCTTTCTCCTTTATTTTCTATGTTTAATAATAACTATTTAAAAATAAATCATTTCGAATTGCGGTTTCTAAGGTAATTGACGCAAGGTTGGATACTATAGATTAATTTCAAGGCAAATTTAAGTGAGCTAAGGAACACCACTACAGATGTCAGTAAGCAAACATAAGACGAGCTAATAATAAAAACTCTAATCTTGTTTATACTCGTTTATTGTATTTATTCCAAGGAATCTCAAAGAATGGAAAATTTTTCGAACAGACTATTCTCTGTACTTAGTGCTGATTTAGAGAAGGATTAGGCAGGTCCCAAACAAAATATAAGAAAATAAATGGTTAATCGAATAATATTCTTTAACTAAATGTAATATCTAATTTAATTACACAAATTCAATTTAATATCTATCTATAAGTTTAATTTTTGTGAAATTATAAATGATCTTAGTAATTCAAGTTTTTTTCTTACTACTATTTCACCACCAGGACCATCTTCGTCTAATCGTCCCAAAGCCCACCGCAATGAGCTTTTGGAAAAAAGGTCCAAGCAATCGGATGAATCGGAATCATTCTGAAATGAAAGCTGTATGGATGAATTGGGAAAATGGCAATATTTATTGGAAACGATTTTTACAAATAGATAGAAACGACTTCCATAGAAAATACATTTACGAATACTTACAGATGTATGTTCGACGTTCCGTGTATTTGCTTCTGATTTTGGTGTTGATGGATTTGGCTGAAATAATTAAAAGTAGAAATAAATAAAAGTCATTCCAGGAAGAGTCTATTAACTATTTAATTACTCCTATGTTTATTGATGGGACGGCATCACTCGCCAAGCGTTTTCTCTTGACACGCGTCAAAATAAATTTCTCTTCGAAATGTATTGAACAAATTTTGGTGTTGCTCAACGTTGGCCGACTACCCGGTGGTAATATTTTGAACCATTCCTTCCGAATATGTTCTCCTGAAGGAAACCTGGAAGTCATATAATATAAAATGATAAATTTCCTCTGGTTTCAAAGCTCCTATTTAGCCGATAAACTAATGAAAGACTAAAATAAGTCTGTTCGCAAACTTTTCGAGTTTACTAGACTTTAAAAGCTTGTTTCTTATTAAATAATTTTTTGAGAAATTGAAGTATTCAAGTGTTTGTGCAATATGGTATGCGAACAGACCTTATATTATACTTACGAAAAAGACGTAACACTTTCATCGTGTGACGGATACATGTTTGAACAACTTGCCACGAAGCACTTCATAATTGTTTATTAACTTACGAACTCTTGGACGTCAAATAATTTCAAAATTGACAAACTATTACGGATTGCATTCCTATGGATACTCGATTTTTTTTATTCAATAACCACTTTAGTCGCGATCTTTTGAGTCAAATCCCATATATCTTTTTCGTTCAAATTTAACACCCGATAATTGAGCTGAGCGAGCGAAGCGAAACTGTTGGCTGTGTAGTGACTGTTGGCTGTGTAGTGGTACATAAATTCGATTTTCGAGACTTGGAATCGAATTTTGTTTCACTCCAGCAACAACAACAATCCCTATGCTTTGGTAGAAACACTATTTTGGTTCATAGCAGGTGATTTTTAATTCAAATTTACATGTAAATTTATGAATTTTATGTTAAAAAACGTCATTATTTCCCGGAATCAAAAATTAAACAACTTTCTTCCGGTAAAAATTTGATTTTTTATTGGTTTTCCGCTCATAGCGGCTAAACTAGGCGTCCTAGAGGGTTCATATGTATGACGGACCCCCATTATTTTTCTATTTTCTACCTTTCTTTATACACTATTTTTCTCTAAACTGAGGTTTTCAATGTGCGCAGACAAAAGTTGAGAAATATGATAAGATTCAAATTTTGAATTTTTAACAGTTTTCGTAATGTAGTGTCTTAACTATGGATCCTAGCGGTCTCATAAGTATGACCGACCCCCACTATTTTGTCATTTTCTAACTTTTTGTCATACATGAACTTTCTCTAAATTCAGTTTTTAAGGATATAGATACAAAAGATCGGAAAACTGATAAAACTCAGATTTTGAATTTTTACAGTTTTTTGCCCGTAGCGGCTAAATCATGCACTTAAAGGATCTCATGTGTATGCACGACCCCCATTATTTAAACATTTTCTACCGTTTTGTTATACATGATTTTTCTCTAAATTGAGTTTTTAAACGTGTACAAACAAAAGATGGGAAAATTGATAAAATTCAGATTTTGGACATTTATCGGTTTTTTGCTCGTAGTGGTTAAACCAAGCATCCTATGGAGCTCATATGTATAACCGACCCCCGCTATTTTGATATTTTCTACGTCTTTTTCATACATCATTTTTCTCTAAATTGAGTTTAAAGATGTGCATACAAAGGATGGTGAAAGTGGTATAATTCAAATTTTGAATTTTCAACAGTTTTTTGCCCGTCGAAAAAACGGCCAAACGAAGTGTCCCACGGTGTTTATATGTATGACTGACCCCCATTTTTTTGAAATATCCTGCATTTTTGTCATACATTTTTTTCCTCTACTGTGAAAATTATAAATGTGTCCATATCCAAAATTACGATTCTAGTTAATAATTTTGTAAATCATTGAAATCTGATAGTAAAGATGAATGAATTATTGAAGAAATCTGATAGTAAAGATGATTGAATGAATTACTGAAAATTTTTTCATATCTTCAGTATATACACTCGTAATCATAATAAATATACAAATAGATTCATAAATAATATAAAACACAAAATACCAGAAATCCCATAATAACAAAAAGTCATGATTAATAAGATAAAAAGAAACCAAGTGCGTGTCGGACATACATAAGCTAAGGGTTCCGTATAATGCCGCATAAAGTATTGAGTAAAAGAAATCTTTGTTGGTAGCTTAAAACATTCAATATCGACATAATTAACGGTAAGACTCTTATTGTTCAAACCAAAAATCGCTTACTGTTTTTATATAGTTCTACTACCTTTAATTTTTTCACATTTTTCTTGCCCGTCGTTCAAAAGTTAGAGAGGGGGGACACACTTTTGACGTTTTAAATTTATATAGTTTCAATAGTTTCCGAATAAAATGGCTGTGACTTACGGACAGACGGACATGACGAAACTATAAGGGTTACGAAACTATAACCCTAAAAATGATAATAAGAGTAATTGGAATCAAGTTATTCCTAGTTTAGCATTTTTCAGAACAATAAATAACATAAATTTCATCTTTTCTAAATTATTTAACATAAATTAGAGAAGCCGAGTAATTCAATAGTGTAGAGGATATAGAATAGAACTAAGATAGACAATACAGGAAGAGGCATCTAACATTTGGAATACGAACTACCGTATATTTGGAGTTGGACAGGCATAATGACTTTCATGAGCCAACAGAAAATTAGTCTTATGTTTGACGTTTACAAAATGGAACGCTTTACGCTTGAACAAAGTTGGAAACTATTGTAAACTTACTTCAACACTGGTGAGTTTTTTACGGAAACCATAAGAAATTTACGGAGAAAATTTGCCTTCCAATCAGTTGATCAATCAGTGAAGCGAGTTTGTGAAACCGGCTCGTTATTTGACAAAACAACCCGTTCCCGTTTTCGTCCAGTGCGCACACCCGAAAACATTGCTGCGGTTTCGCACAGTGTGCATGAACATCCATCAACACCAACTCGTCATCGTTCTCAGGAACTGAACATTTCTCGCACTTGTCTGAGGAGAATTTTGGCACCAAACAAGAGTCCAAGAATTGAAGCCTCATGACCATCCGATGTGTTTTATGTTCGTCTATCGCATTGGATGGGCTGAAGATCGCTTGGTCGAAGATGAACATTCTTACCGAAAAATTATCTTTTCCGATGAAGCTCATTTCCACTGTGGAGGCTATTTAATAAACAAAATTGTCGCCCTCAGGGTCAATGGCAAGAGTTACAGAGCCACGTGAAATAGATTTAAGTTTCCACAAATTGAAGAGTGTTACATGGGCGAAATGTGGTTCCAACAGGACGAGGCTGCGACACAGCCCACGATACAATCGATCTTTTGCGCACCGTTTTCGAACATCGAATAATAAAGCGAAATTCTGATGCGAATTGGGCGCCTCAGAGCCGTGATTTGAACACATTATTTTTTGTGGGGATCCATTAAGGGTATATTTTACGCTTATCATCAAGAGAAGATTGAGTCCTTCAAACACGAAATTGAAGTTGCCATTCATGAGATTGAAGCCCAAACAATCGGAAACGCATTGAAAAATTTAGTTGATCGGATGGGGACTGTAATGCCAGCCGTGGCAGTCATTCAAATTTGAAGGGAACCTCTATTTTGGTTTATTTAATTCGTAGCAATTGGATTTTTATAGGTTCATTAAAAATAGTAAGTGTATTTAAGAATTTTAAATCATATGACATCAAATATTCCGGGAATCAGAAATTAAACAATTTTCTTCCAGTTTTCAGGATACTTTCCCGGTAAAAATTTGAATTCTCAACGGTTTTTTGCCTGTAGTGGCTAAGCGAAGTTTCCTAGGGTGTTCATATGTATGACCGACCCCCATTATTTTTACTTTTCCTTCCTTTTTTTCGAACATAACATATTTCTAAATTGAGTTTAAAGATGTGCATACAAAATTTCGGAAATGTGATAAAATTCAGATTTTGATTTTAACGGTTTTTTGCACGTAGAGGCTAAACGAAGTGTCCTAGAGTGGTCATATGTATGACCGACCCGCATTATTTTTACATTTCCTGCCTTTTTCGTTTTTCTCTACCATCAGTTTTTTTAAAATGTGTCCATAACCAATTAAGAAAATATGACAAAATTACGTGAAATCAGTGAAATCTGATAGTAAAGATGAATTAATTGAATTAATCACTAAAAATTGTTTCATTACTTCAATATATACACTCGTAGCTATCATAAATAAACTCATAGATTCATAGATAATATAAAAAACAATATACTAGAAATTCCATGATATTGTTACCCTGTGGTTCATCTGACTCGATCCCGTAAGGAGGAGGAGTCAGACGACCCAGCGGTAAAAGAGACGAACAACGACCTGGGGTTAATAACCAGTCTGATTTTGGTTTGCGGAAGGATCGACATTTTTGAAAAGTTTGAATTAGTTTTTTGGAAGTTAGAATTAGTTTTATAAAAAGTTGAATTAGAGTTGGAAAGAATTTTTGAAAGTTGTTTGATAAAAATTAAATAAATTATGGAAGCTGAACGTGAAAATGGACTAATCTCCTTCGACGAGGTACCGGCGTCGGGACCTAGTAACAATATCAAAAAGTCATGATTAATTAGTACTTAAATGTTAATAACAGTAATAGGAATCAAGTAATTTCAAAGCTTAGAATGTTTAAATTATGTCTTTCCGAAATCATATAACATAAATAAGAGAAGATAAGTAATTCAATAGTGTGGAGGAAATATTAATTTATAAACTATATTTAAATAGGGCTCACAATAGTTAACACACATGGTATCAATTTTGACCAATTGCCACCAAATTTTACATTGCCACAGTGACTATGAAGCAGACTGCAGAGTGTCTCGACCGGTCAGCTCAATTTTGTGTGCGACTTTGCGAACGCCACCTAGTAGCCGTGTTTTATTATGCACTTGAGCGAGAGTTGGGAAGCAGTTGAGCTAGTGCCCGATAGGTTTTCGCATGTACTACAAAAACAATGCGTGATCCAGATAAATATCAAGAGCAAATGTTGTTGTTGGAACACATTCAAAAATCTATGCGGCTCTCGCTCAAGTGCATAATAGTCGCGTTCTTTTGGGACATCGAGTGGTGTAGAAGTGTCAAATCCCATATATCTTGTTCGTGCAAATTTAACACCCGATAATACTTGGGTTAAAATTTGACCACGCGATAGAATGTAGATCTAGTGTTATGTAGATGGCGCCACGCTAAATTTCCCTTCCCGCAAGATTCAAATTTTTGGGAAATTCGGCAAAAATTAAAATTCAATTAAAACTCTGACGTGGTTTATACTTACAAAATTAAAATAGAGTGAAACAATATTAAATTGTGTACTTACGAATCGAAAGAAGCATAATAAAATCGATGAATGTTTACATGTATATTTTTTCTAGATTGAGGTTTTACAAATGTACACAAGAGATAAGGAATATAATGAAATTCAGATTTTGGATTTTTAACAGTTTTTTCGTCGCAGTGGCTAAACTAAGCTTCCTAGAAGCTTCACTATTTTGATATTTCCTAACT
Source organism: Chrysops caecutiens (assembly GCA_963971475.1). Lineage (NCBI taxonomy): Eukaryota > Metazoa > Arthropoda > Insecta > Diptera > Tabanidae > Chrysops > Chrysops caecutiens. The sequence goes on from OZ020569.1 coordinate 35,765,616, forward strand.
TTCTTTCATACATCATTTTCCTCTATTGTGAGATTTTAAAGGTGCCTCCACACGAAATTCAAATTTTTAATTTTTAAAGGTTTTTTGCTCGTAGCGGCTAAACTAAGCATCGTAGAGAGTTTATATGTATAGTCAACCCCCATTAGTTGGTCATTTCTTATTTTCCTTCCATATATCGTATTTCGTTAAATTATGTTTTTAAAGGTGTGTCGATACAAAAGTTAGAAAATATATAAAATTCAGATTTTGGCGGGTTTTCCGGAAATATTCGTGAAAGAAGGTCTCGTGTTTTCTGGAAATATCTGTAAAATTTGTAATTTTTTTATATATTTTTTTTTGAATAACATTTGCATATATTTTTATGAAATTAACACAAAATACCAACACACGCAAAAATTAACGTTTTCCACAGAAAAACAGAAATTTTGAAGTGTACGTGAGTAAATGTCACTTACCAATACACATACACATGAATTTTGTTTGTATTTCTTCCATGAAAATTTCATAAATGCAAAAATTCGGTTCTATTCGCGAAACGTTTCAGGCCCCTTTCCCCTTATTGCAATGACCTCTTCCAATCATAACAATGAAAGTAGTTGACATCAATACAATGCTCTCAGAGAGCATTTTCTGTGCTTCAAACGTTGCGGTCGTGCCAAAGCTCATACGCTCCATGCGTCATTTGTCTGCTGTTACTTGTCTGCTGTTGGAAAAAATTGGGTATGAAGTCATGTATGGGATCGCGACATAGAAATCGTTTGTAGTTACAACAAAGTGAAAAAAGAACATAGATCCCGTTACCAGAACCGGAGAAAATTAAATTGAAAATTTTGATTCGCCATAGAACACTAGTTCCCAGCGATCCATAGGAACTACAAACGATTTTTATCACTAAATATTTCTAAATCGTTTGTAGTTACGGGAAATATAAAAAAATTGATTTTTTTTTTAATTGATACTCGTAGTAAAAGCAAAGATTTCCATAGAAACCACATTTCTGCGGTTTTCTCGAGTTGTATGATAGCAAGGAGAAAAATTATTTCACTGCAAACCTCTATGTCATTTGTGTAAGTAGAAAAAGTGGAAAACTTTTGGAAATGTTTTTCGGTGTCCAAAAAACATGGAAAGAAAAAAATGCTGTTTTCGGAAAGTGCAAACGATTTTGAAGGATCTGGAAAAAAAATTAGCCATAGAAATCGATTTTTTCGATTCTGTACGGAATCGTCGGAACTACAAACGAAAAAAAATTACTACAAACCTCTACGTCGTTTGTAGTTTCCGAATGTGTATTTATTTTTTCGAAATCTTAAACCCTTTGTTGCTTCACAACATACAATTTATATCACTCTTAGTATCGACTTCACTTATTGTGCGAACTATCTCACTCGTATTACTGAATCCGCTTGTTACGCGAATTATCTCACATTTACACATCATCTATTGGAGTAGTAATATGAAACATTTATGGAATTAAACAATAAACATGGGGATCTTTACCTATGTATTATTTATTTTTAATGACTTTTCCTTTTCTTTAATAGAAGCGGTAACTGTTTAAAAATAGCAGAAAATATAAGTGTTTTTAATTTTCAGTACTACAACTGTTACTCAAGAACAATCACAATTGACACAAATTTCTGACTTACATATGTAAACTTCTTCACACAAAGAGAAATTTTTAAAAATAAAAACCATTTCAAAACCAAACAAACATGAGAGGGTTAATTGCGTTGCTAATTTTTAAGCATTTGATAAATTTATATGCCAGATTACATGAATTTTCATCTGTGACTTTTGAGCATTTCTCCAGAGCTTGCGCTTCCTTATGGGATGAACTCGAATTTATTTTATAGATTCGACGAACCACAAGCTGGAATAGCTTTGAGAATCTGCCGTCTTCAAAAATCCCTAAGTAATTTAAACCACATGCGAGAAGACATTTTTCGTTCTGATCAAGAACAACTTTTAGCTCCAACGCTCCTAGTATCCGCTCCGGCGTTGTAACCGGATGATTTACAAGGCACTCTCCAAACTTTTCGTTGATCTCCGCCTATAAGAAATTCACATAAATATTGATTCATCACTTTTAACGAAAACAATTACCAAAGCTACAGGCATCAAAAACAGATTGATTAGTAAGTAAATAAACTTCATCGTTGCTTGTAGTTTTGGTGACAAATTTTATAGAACTGATTTTGGAGAAGCACATCCAACCTGCTTTAATATCGTTTTCACGAAAACAAATAAATTGCAAATAATATACTCAAATGCGCATTTCTTCGAACATTTTCTAGTTTTTGCATTTAACTGGTTTGACGACCCCTCCCGCAAAGCCAGCCACCTTCTAAATCCTGAAATGCGAGTTCATTGGCTGGGAATGCTTTGCAAAAGTTCTTTCATATAATCCAATAATCAAATAAGATTAATTTTGATTGATACTAATAAATGATCTTATATCATTCAAATGATCCTCATTTAATTTTCCTTGAATTAATTAGTTGAAGTTAAATTGCTCCGTAGTATCGGTACGGGGATGTTCTAAAAAGACTACAGATAAATTTTGAAGCAAATAGGGTATCTACCTACATTCCTTCTTTCTCGTTATGTGAGTTTTTGCTTTTAACCTTGTTGGGTCAAGTGCAGAACCTTGAATATTTGTTTTTGGTTTTTATCAATTTTCAATTTTGTTTGTCAATTTGCATGGTCAAAATTTGAGATTGAATCCCCGATGGCAATGTCATCAGAAAATTAGCTGAGACGGAATTTAGACTTAAACCTTCGATGATTTCAGTCTGCTAAAAATTTTCCGTCTGCTTTCCGACTTGCGTTCAATGGGCTTGGGCATATCTAATGTTACAACAGTCGGAATTGAATACTTAAGATCCTCAATTTCCGATCGTTTTCCCTCTGAATTCCAACACCAGTCCGAAATTGTGGATTTTAAGGCTTCAATTCCGACTGTTAACCGTCTGAATTCTAACTCTTGTAAAGGCGGATGTACACCAGACGAACAAAGAGCTAGAGCTCGAACAAGAGCATTATTTCTTCATCTTTTGGTGTAAACGAAAGCTCGTGTTCAGCGTGTTCAAGAGAACCAAAAACTAGAATTCTTGCACAACAGATGATTAGATCAGCCAAACGATAAGTAGGTAATCAAATCACTAGAACACAAGAACACTTTGAAGAGACCGCTACGGGGAGCTCTAAGCAACTGTTCGCACACTCTAGTGCCGTTTACATCAAGCGAGCGAGCATCTTAGAATATTTCATAGAATCCTTGTAAACACAGACAGAACAACGAAAGAATGGTCTACGTCTGTTTACACTAAGGGAATTCTATGGAGCATTGATAGAATGAGCATTCGCTCGTCTGGTGTGCATCCGCCTTAACATTAGATGTCCGAGCACTATAACGCCGTGCGGAAAGGTTGTTATTTTCCGTCTAAATTCCGACTAACGTTCACTACCTCCGATCGATATCCGGCTGATTACGTTTGCCTTTTTCAAGTCAATTTTTACGAGGAAAGTTTCGGGAATTTTTCCACCTGGGAAGTGCTTAATCGGGGCAATTCTGTGCGCACTTAACAGATTCTGTTAATTTGACAGCCCATGTAATTTGTTGTTGTATTTCGAAAAGTTTAGTTACGGTCGAAATTGGTATTCTGGGTGTCAAAAGTTAACAGCTTTTTATTGAAAATCCTTCAACGTAACAGGCTCGAAATTCTTCAACTTAAACGTAACAGGGTTCTAGTTAAGAAAGTTCAGAGATTTCAAACAAAAACCGGTTTCGTAACAAATTTGAGGGTAAATTTTGGCCAGAATACCAACTTAAAGAACTCTGTTAGAAACCAAATCTTTTAACTTTCTTAACAGAAATCTGTTATCTTAGCGAAAGTGGCCAGAATCGCCCCGAATATCTTAATATAAATTGTGCAACTGGCGAATTCCAATTTTCATCTTGCAGTGAGGAAATTATTGCAGTTGATGATATCTCCAAGTTGATGCGCAGTACAAACACGTGGTAAAAAAGCGTTATTAGTTCAATTAACTTCATTATTCTGATAATTAAGCAAGAAACCTTTGAACGATTTGCAGTAGTGTTATACAAATGAAAACGTTGCAAACAATTATATTGGTCACTATTGTACAGCTTTTGCAAAATAGTCGCAATACGAATTCGTTTTAATTGAAATTCTAGAAACGAAAGACTTTATTTAATCTAACTTATGCTCAAATCTAGCAGAAATTACTGGTTGACATAGCCATAAACTTTCAATCTGGTGAAACCTTGTTCATTCTAAAACATATGATATTACTAGACTATTGCGTTTTGGTTTAACAATTGGCAGAGTTAATTTTAAATTGATGGATTATAGCATATTGAAACCACTGAAAACTAGAACAAATTTTACTACAAAACAAGTTGTCCTAATGATCGTTGTCAGATAATTTCTCTGGAGCGATTTCTTTAATCTTCTTAACGAGACACTTATGAAGGTTAGCGAAAGCGTCACAGCCTTTAATTTCTGCGTCTGTTACACAAGCATCAGCTACCTGGTTAGCAATTTCTTCATTTGAATGGTAAGCAGTGGCCCGAACAAATTTTTCACGATTAATATGACCGTCCTTGACAAATCCGTTCTTGTTGTAAATGCACTCCATGAAACATTTAATGTTTTCTGGCTGGTCAGCATCACTTGTGAAGATGGTCTTTAGTGGCACTTCAACCTTATGCTCATCCTTGCATACATTAGCGTTCGCAACCATTTCCCGTCGTATTTCTTCTGGAATATGCTGAAAAATATTAGTGATAAAATGTTGTTTCCTCACAATTGAATTTCATAGTACCGGCGGCACTGCTGCTACGAAAGCCACAACTACTAAAACTATTGCTAACTTAAGGCTCATCATGTTTACGATGTCAATTTCTATGATCTTATGAGTCTGTCCTAGCAGACGCACATACTTTTATAGGCAGCTTGACAAAATCAGATATTTAAAACTCACTTTACTTAAAAAACACAATGGCAAATTAGCCTGTTTTGTTCTAGATAATCGTAATTGATTTCTGCTATAATTTGCGAAACATCATGATTAGACATTTCATTATATGATTAGTTGACTACTTCCTCAATTATCAGTTTACGTTCAGTATAAATCAATTGCAAATTGCTCTGTCTAACGCTTACAAGGAAGAGAGTTTGGCCTCTGAACTCAAAAAAATGATAACATTATCCAACAGTCGTCACTCATATTCGCTGTTTAATTGACCATAAAAATTTACAAACAAACAATTTTTCCACAGGTCATGTAACCAGATAATATCGCGAAGTGTTTTTCGAAAACAAACCTAATTTTAAAAATTTGTCGTTGTCGTCTGTAAATTAAACAATTTTTGAAACGGGTGCTTCACTTTTGTGGGTTATCAATTTGTGACATAAGTGCAATTTTCAAATGATAGTAGCGAAAAATTTTTGCTATTTTCTCTCATTTTGTAAATATATTATGTGAGATAACAATGAGGTAGAATAGATGAGCAAAAATATTCAAAGAACATTTCCTTCCATTGAACCTTAAGCTCGGCAAAGTAAAAGTATGTAGGATCGAAAAAAAAGGCATTCTGACACAACATGTGTGTCCACTTATGACCGCAACTACGGTCATGTATGTTAGGGTAGGATTTTTAGTTTTAAAGAATGTTAAGGGATTTATTAGTTTTTACGAAAACTAATAATTCACTTATTTATGTTTATTTAGGTTTTCTGTAGTTTGGGTTTACAAAATAAACCACTTGTAATATAGTTTTTCCTGGTAGACGCCTATCAGGAACCGACGCGATGCAATTAGGGAAGATTAGGGAAACACATAAAGAGGAAGTTAGTCTTAAAACGGGTCGCGTCGGTGATGGTTGTCCTTAGCCTTATTGTCCTTGTTATTTCTTTATTATTAAAATTGTTCGTAAATAAAGTTAGTTTTGTTGTATAATTCAATCACTTGTTTCACTATTTAATATCCTATAAATTTTTGGGGGCTCAACCGGGATAGTGCTCATAGTGAATAATAGTGATTTAACACCAAAATAATGACACTGGAAAATAAGACGTAATAAAAACAAAGTGAAAAGTAAAGTTATCCGAAAAGCAAAAGAATTAAAAGTGGACAAAGTGAACAAAAGAAGATCAAAGAAATTGTGTAAGACTCAGAACCGAAAAGTGTTGATTTTAATAACCGAAAAGTGTTGATAAATTTTTAAGACTCATTGAACAGAGTAAAGTAGAAAAGTAAAACAATGTGTGATCCAAACGATATTAAGAAAATGAAAGTGGAAGAATTGCGGTTAAAATTAAGGGAAATTGGGCTGTCCACGACAGGAACAAAGCCTGTGCTGCAAGAACGTTTGCGAACAGGGATAGATGACAGCACCGATCTCCAAGACGATGAAGATCCAGGCCAAGTCGACCAGGAAAACTTACCAGAAGATGAAGAAGATGACTGCAGTTCAGAAGAAGACGAACAAGATGACGATCAAGATGAAGAGAACACCCAAGTTGTGGTTAAAGAGCGTACGAGGACTTCGCGGAAGCGAGTTTTATTAACGTTTCGAGATGTCGAGGAATCACTAGGAAAGTTCAGTGTAGACAACACAAGACCCGTAAGAGATTGGTTGGAAGAATTTGAAGAAATGTCTTCCTTGTGTCATTGGAATGATACGCAGAAAGTGATATACGCCAAGCAGCTACTCACAGGTTCAGCCAAACTCTTCGTAAGATACGAAAAATGTTCCAGCTCTTGGAGACAGCTCAAGAAATCCCTAATTAAAGAGTTCGACGATTTAATAGACAGTTATCAAGTGCATCGCGAATTAACGAAACGTAAAAAGAAATTAGATGAAACGTACAATGAATATGTGTATAAGATGCTTGACATAGCAAGTCGTGCAGACGTTGAAGTGCGAACTGTAATTAAATATATAATTGAAGGAATTATTGATGAGCCAGTTAATAAGGCAATGTTATATAGTGCGCGTACAATTAGACAATTAAAAGAACGACTCGAAGAATATGAAAGTATGAAAACTGAAATGAAAAGTAAAAGTGATCGTAAAGAACTACCGAAAAGTACATCGAACCAATTAGTTAAAATGGTAAAAAAGCGGCATTGTGCAAACTGTGGTTCCAGAACCCACCTAGCTGGTGATTGTCCAGATAAAGAGAAAGGAAGCAAGTGCTTCAAATGCAACAAGTTCGGGCACATCGCAGCAAAGTGTTCAGAGGGGTCAAGGACCAGGAATGTAAACGCTTTATCACAGGTACCACGCAAAAAGTATCTGAAAGAGGTAAATGTTTGTAATTCACCATTAACGGTTTTGATAGACACTGGTAGCGATCTAACCATCATGCGTGCTGATAACTACGTAATGCTGGGTTCGCCGAAGTTATTACCCTCACACATACGATTTGACGGTGTGGGATCCTCTAATATTAAGACTTTAGGCGAATTTTATGCAAACGTAGTAATAGATAATGTAGCATATGATATGAAATTTCATGTAGTTCCGAGTCATATCATTAAACATAGCGCACTAATAGGTACAGACTTTTTAGATAAGGTAGAACTACATAGTAAGGCAGGAACAGTAACAATTAAAAAGGTTAATACCCATGTTGCGTCTTGTTTTGCGTTTGATACCCACGCGGATATAAACGTTCCGGATATTTTTCAAATAAATATTAACAGCGATTCGAATGAAATTGATCTTTCGCACTCAACAAGTCCGGGTAACTGTGAAATGGTAAACGATCTTGTACGAAAGTATAAGCCAGAAAAGACTCGCGACACCGGTATCGAAATGAATATAATCCTTACAGATGATATTCCTGTATTTTCACGGCCTCGACGTTTAGCTCCGAATGAACGGGACGAAGTTGACGAAATCGTTCGTACTTGGACCAAAGACGGAATAGTCCAACCGTCAAACTCCGATTATACCAGTCCAATCGTTCTGGTAAAGAAAAAAAACGGTTCAACGAGGGTTTGCGTAGATTATAGGGCTCTAAATAAGAAAATCATTAAGGATCGTTATCCTTTGCCCTTGATTGAAGACCAGTTAGACCTTCTTCAAGACTCTAAAGTTTTCAGCACTTTAGATCTTAAAAACGGATTCTTTCACGTACCCATAAATAAAAATAGCCGAAAATTCACATCGTTTGTTACTCCCACTGGACAGTTTGAATTTTTGAAAGTTCCATTTGGACTTTGTAATTCTCCTTCTGTATTTCAGAAATACATAAATGCAGTTTTCAAAGACCTAATCGCAAGTAGAGTAGTCCTTACGTATATGGATGATCTAATTATTTTAGCAACAGACAGTAATGAAGCAAAGATTCGATTGAAAGAAGTGTTATCTGTTGCTAGTCAGTACGGTTTAGACATTAATTGGGAAAAATGTCAGTTCCTACAGTCTAAAATAGAATATCTGGGTCATATTGTAGAAGATGGAAAAATTAAGCCTTCAGACCATAAAACGAACGCGGTTTCTAACTTTCCAACACCTAAGTCCATCAAAGACGTACAAAGTTTTTTAGGCCTCACAGGCTACTTCCGAAAGTTCATTTACCAATATTCGATAATCGCGCGTCCACTAACGAATTTGTTAAAAGCAAATGTAAAGTTTAGTTTTGATCAGGAAGAAATGGAAGCATTTCAACGGTTGAAGATGGCACTGTGTAATAAACCACTCCTAAGGTTATATCGACCAAAGGCTGAAACAGAATTACACACTGATGCATCACGTTTCGGATATGGCGCGATTTTAATGCAAAAAGACAGCGATGATTGTAAATTCCATCCTGTTTATTTTGCTAGCGGTAAAACTACAGTCGCGGAAGAAAAATATTGTAGTTATGAACTAGAAGTATTAGCGATCATAAAATCTCTAAAGAAATTTCGCGTTTATTTATTGGGTATACCGTTTGTAATAGTTACTGATTGCCAAGCATTTGCCATGACGATGAACAAAAAAGATCTTTGCGTGAGAGTAGCAAGATGGGTTTTGCTATTAGAAGAATTTAATTATACGATAATTCATCGTCCTGGGAAAAGAATGGCACACGTAGATACATTAAGTAGAAATCCCATGCCACATGTAATGCTTTTAAACCAATGTGAAGATACCATAATATCAAAGTTGAGAAAAGCTCAATATGAGGATGAAAATTTAAATAAGATTATGGAATCTGTAAAGAAGAATAAAAGCAATGGCTTTGAAATAAGGAATGGCTTATTGTATAAGATAGTTAATGATGATTATTTAGTAGTAGTTCCAGAAAGTTTAAAAGACCAAATTGTAAGGCGCGCGCATGAGCGTGGTCATTTTGCTGTAAGTAAGACAGAGCAGTTAGTATTAAGAGATTTTTGGTTCAAAGGAATGAGGGATAAGATAGAATATGTCATTAGGAATTGTGTAGATTGTATTTTAAGCGAGAGAAAGCATGGAAAACAGGAAGGTTATTTAAATTCTATTAATAAAGGATGTGTTCCATTAGACACATATCATATAGATCATCTAGGTCCCATACCGTCCACTAAGAAATCGTATCGCCATATTTTAGTTGTCGTCGATTCATTTTCGAAGTTTGTTTGGCTATACGCTACTAGATCTACTGACAGCGCCGAAGTCATAGACCGTTTGAAGAAACAATCATCTACGTTCGGGAATCCCAGAAGAATTATAAGCGATCGGGGTACCGCGTTCACTTCAAATGCGTTCTGCGACTACTGCAAGGAGGAGAATATTGAGAATATTCAAATAACGACAGGCGTACCGAGGAGCAACGGCCAAGTTGAAAGGGTAAACAGAACCCTCATCCCTCTACTGACCAAGTTAGTGGCACCAAAAGCTGAGGAATGGTACAAACATCTACCAACGGTCCAGAAGTTCCTGAATTCAACACCGCACCGAAGCATTGGAAAAACTCCTTTCCACATATTATTTGGAACCAATATGCGAATCAAAGAAGACCAGGACATTCGCAATATGATTGAGAGAGAATGGATGGCGATGTACGAAGAAAGCAGGGACGAAATACGTAGACAAGCTGTCGAGAAAATATCCGCAGTTCAAACAGAAAATCGACGTGGATTTAATAAGCGGCGCAAGAAAGCAACAATCTACCAAGAAGGAGATCTCGTCGCTTTGAAACGGACCCAACATGCACCAGGGATGAAGGTACATCCAAAATTCTTAGGTCCGTATAAAATTACGAAAACGTTAAGGAACGATCGCTACATGATGGAGAAAGTTGGGGAACATGAAGGAGTTAGAGAAACCTCAGCGCCAGCAGAATATTTGAAACCATGGTCAACACACATTTAACTAAAATTCAACAGCAAAAGAAGAAAATAAACATCTGGGACAGATGTTATGTAAGGATGGCCGAATGTAGGATCGAAAAAAAAGGCATTCTGACACAACATGTGTGTCCACTTATGACCGCAACTACGGTCATGTATGTTAGGGTAGGATTTTTAGTTTTAAAGAATGTTAAGGGATTTATTAGTTTTTACGAAAACTAATAATTCACTTATTTATGTTTATTTAGGTTTTCTGTAGTTTGGGTTTACAAAATAAACCACTTGTAATATAGTTTTTCCTGGTAGACGCCTATCAGGAACCGACGCGATGCAATTAGGGAAGATTAGGGAAACACATAAAGAGGAAGTTAGTCTTAAAACGGGTCGCGTCGGTGATGGTTGTCCTTAGCCTTATTGTCCTTGTTATTTCTTTATTATTAAAATTGTTCGTAAATAAAGTTAGTTTTGTTGTATAATTCAATCACTTGTTTCACTATTTAATATCCTATAAGTAAGTAACACTACTCTGCATGTAAATCGGTACACTCATACATTTTCATTTTCAATAAAATTTCACATAAATCACTAAACTTGTGACAAGTCTGCCGGCTAACTTAAAATGATTCAGTGAAACTAGCTGAAGTTAAGCCGACTAAACCAATGTCCCTTCACAGACTAAATCCGGTGTACCTATCTGTCAAAAAACTCATACAAAATGGATGCTGAAGTTCGAAATAATCTGGTAAATAAAACCAGCTAATCCAATAAATAAAACCGAATTCAGAAAATCCGGTTGAGAGGTCTTATTTTCTCCAGTTACGTAAAGACTGCGAATTTAAGCCGAATAACCGAGATAGTCCAATTTTAGTTCTGGAGTATGTCTCCGGTATTAGACTGATCCGATCCCAAACTTCCCAGGGTCAAACCACGTAAATTCGAATTTTATTCTCGTCCGGCATTCAACAGATCACGATATAAAATTGCACCTCGGGTTTTCTTTTGGTTACGTTATGAATGGTTATTAGGCGGGTAAATAATAGTTGAACTGGATAGTGGATGTATGTTTATCTGTAGTATATGTTAGCTATATGTAAGAAATTTATTTTTCTTATTTGTGCTACATTTAAGACACATCAGACATCCATAACATTTTAATTTGAGCTTAACTTAATTTAAATTCCTGATGTGCTTTGTTCATATTCTTTCAATTTATTCGTAGAGCACTGGTGTAACAAGAACGCAGCATTATCATCATCAACACTGCCAAAGACGGTTAGACAAGCATCCGCGATCTTATTTGCCTTAGCTTCATCCGTGTAGAACATCATAAACTTCAGGAAATTCTCACGGCTCACAGCATGGTTTGAAAATATTTCGGATTTTTCGTAGATGCACTTGAAGAAGGGTTTGCTTCTTTCGTAGAGAGCCGGATCGGTTAAACGAAGAACATCTATTGCTGGTGTAGTACCTAGAAAATTTTTCTGGCAATCGCTTAGTGTTTTCTTCCTTTGTTCATATTCTTTCAATTTATTCGTAGCGCATTGGTGTAACAAGAACGCAGCATTATCATCATCAACACTGCCAAAGACGGTTAGACAAGCATCCGCGATCTTATTTGCCTTAGCTTCATCCGTGTAGAACATCATAAACTTCAGGAAATTCTCACGGCTCACAGCATGGTTTGAAAATATTTCGGATTTTTCGTACATGCACTTGAAGAAGGGTTTGCTTGTTTCGTAGAGAGCCTGATCGGTTAAACGAAGAACATCTCTTACTGGTGTAGCACCTAGAAAATGTTCCTGGCAATAGCTTAGTGTTTCCTTCCTTTGTTCATATTCTTTCAATTTATTCGTAGCGCATTGGTGTAACAAGAACGCAGCATTATCATCATCAACACTGCCAAAGACGGTTAGACAAGCATCCGCGATCTTATTTGCCTTAGCTTCATCCGTGTAGAACATCATAAACTTCAGGAAATTCTCACGGCTCACAGCATGGTTTGAAAATATTTCGGATTTTTCGTACATGCACTTGAAGAAGGGTTTGCTTGTTTCGTAGAGAGCCTGATCGGTTAAACGAAGAACATCTCTTACTGGTGTAGCACCTAGAAAATGTTCCTGGCAATAGCTTAGTGTTTCCTTCCTTTGTTCATATTCTTTCAATTTATTCGTAGCGCATTGGTGTAACAAGAACGCAGCATTATCATCATCAACACTGCCAAAGGTAGTTAGGCAAGCATCCGCGATCTTATTTGCCTTAGCTTCATCCGTATAGAACATCATAAACTTCAGGAAATTCTCACGGCTCACAGCATGGTTTGAAAATATTTCGGATTTTTCGTACATGCACTTGAAGAACTGTTTGCTTGTTTCGTAGAGAGCCTGATCGGTTAAACGAAGAACATCTCTTACTGGTGTAGCACCTAGAAAATGTTCCTGGCAATAGCTTAGTGTTTCCTTCCTCTTTTCTTTCAGAGACGCATCATCAGTCTGGGCAAAAATCGCAACTCGTTAATTGAAGGATTATTTCACTACAATAAATAATTATACTTACAGAAGATACTAAGGCAATGCAGCCTACGAGGAAAATAACGGAAACAAACTTCATGACTGCTTTAATTTCAAAGTCAAACTAATATGGTCAGATCATTCTTTCTTTTTATATAAACCCAATATCACTTTTTCAGCAACAGATGAAAAACAGAAAAAACCTCAAACCATGCCAAATTTGATTGTACTTCCTAAAGTCGTGGGTCATCATATCTTATCTAAATGTTGCATGCGTGAAGTTTGAAGAGAATAAAACAAACATTTTGAAGTAAACAGATCGTTAATATGACCTTAACCTAAGGAAAAAATATTGAAATTTGGAGGTACAATCTTATGAGATGTTCTTGTGACACCACGCAACCTGAAAATATAAATAATTGAATAATAATATATTTTCCCTTGTGTAAATACTTTTGTTTATCCTATGGAGAATTATATCTACAAATATTTCATTTGAAGATGAGGGTAGTGAGTGAATTTTGCGCAAGGAGAAAAATTCCTTAAACATGTTTGGCCAAAACATTGAAAGGCATCTTTCGCCGATATCATGTTTTGAGACTTAACATAGATGGTGTATAAAAGTGTTTTGCAATATGACGTGATGTGACAAAGTTACCTCTACTTTAGCTTTAGGACAAAACAAAATTATGTACAACTATAAGACGAGGGTTGACATTTCATGTGTTGGGGTTAGTTTAACTTTGACCTGACCTTTCCGATGTGGGTGACGTTCTTGAATTAAATCATTTCATACCGATATTCGCTTAAAGTGGAAAAATGTATCTTTTTCTTTAAGGCTCTCTCACACATGTATTATGTATGAGCTTTAATACAATAAGATATTTTTAGTTGGCTGCATTCTAGAAATCAAGTAGTCTTAAATTGAATCGTTATATTCTAGTTTAATTCTTAACATAAAGTAGACTAGTTCTTTGAGACATTGCTACCAAGAGAAACTTCCTAAGTGTTACAATGGTTTTTCAAACGAACAATATCAGAACATTCTTGAGGGAATGGTTTGAAGTCGTACATTTCGTATTACTGTCAAATTCATTTGAATACTTTACATTTTTAGAAAACTGTCACGACATTTTATTTTGTAGTCAAACATTCCGTCAGTGAGTTGCATGTGTTGAAACTAACGTTAGTATCTACCATTTTGAATAATATTTCCCTTCTAATTTTAACAAACCGAAATTTTTATTTTGACGACTGCTCAGTATGACCAATCAACGTAAGACCCGTGTTGATAACCCTGTTAACTTGTGAATTAAACTTCACAGCTCCCCAATCCGACATTTATTTATTTTGTCTCCGTCGATAGCTGGATTGAGATTAACTGTAAAAATCACAGTTTTCGGCAGGTAATGGTTGAAGACGGGAAATAATTAATTATGAATAAGTTCATCAGGTCAGCAAAAACTGTTAAGAAGGATTCAATATACATGTGTATATAATATAGATAAGCATCTAATAGCAAAACAATTATGAGGCAGCACTAGAATTTTGATTCGAAAATAGTTTGTAAATAAAATCAATATGTATACTTTCTGCGCGTTCTGAACTTCTTGGTTCCGTGAGCGCATTACATTTTGCAGAACAAGTTTGCATCTCACAGTCTCACTTACGACTACTGCTACGACTATTGCTTCCCATAATCGACTACTGCTCTTCGGCATGGTGTGTTCTTACACAAGAGCTGGAAGACAAACTCCAGATTATAATGAATTCTGGTAGCAGATATATCTATGGCATTAGGTAACGAGAGCACATAACAAAATACCGCTTATCCCTTGGATGGCTCAGTACGAAGAGGAGATTAGACTACTTTAGTGCCTCATTATTGTACCGCATCCTAGCAATCAAAACTCCAGCATACCTCTATACTCGCTATATTGCTAACGAAAGCGTAAGACCTGTGCGAGGACCCAAACCACCGCTATACACACCACCGTTCAGGAAGGAGTTCCTACAAAAGTCGTTTTACGTAACATCTTCGTATCTGTGGAACTCCATACCGCCTCTGATAAGCAGTTGTGATATACCATGAACTTTCAAGAAACGCTTATATGCACATTTTCTCTCTTTAGAGTTAGACCAACCCCATCTGTCGTAGCGATTTCGTTAGGACATGGTTTCTCTCCCGCCGGCATGCTGACGGACGATGAGCTGTAGCTCTTCAAGCAACGCTGATGATGATGGTTTTTCAGAGGCAAAGGCGCATTTCACATTTACATCCTGATTGCTTGTTTTTCTTTTTTTCCTTTAATTACTTTTAAATCGTTTTATATTTTTTACTTTTTACATCTACTTAAATAATTTCTTTAAGTAATTTTTGTACTTGTCATGTTATTACCGAACCTTTTTCCTCATTTTTTTACTTTATCCTTATTTTTTGATTCTACCATGTATTAATTGGCTTTTTGCATTTACATTTAAGTTTTACAATAGTTAGAATCTTTATATACTTTCAAATTCTCCCGTAAACTGTACTGGATATTTCAGCAAACTTCAGCTTAGCTTGCACTATATTATACAATATATATAATTTTTGTTTGTACAAATTGTACACATAATAAACTTATATCAATCTATCTATCTATCTATCTTCGACATCACTATTAACCGAAGCTTGATAAGTTCCAAAAAGTATTTACCGAATTAACCAATTGGTTTTTGTAGGAATCGCATATGTATACAAAAAGCTGAGAAACTTTGTAATTGAGTGTAGCACTTTATTTAATTCGTTTCTGTTTCCAAGATCTTGAGGTTATTTCGTCTGACACCAAATGAAACCTGTGAGTGAAGTTTTGAACGTGTTTATGAAATTTCGGATTTCTCAGTTACATTATTTATTTTGTATATTGACAGCCATGTTATTGACACACCAGATAAGCTTAATTACATCGTCACATTCTTTGAACTGTTGATTTTCCGTTTCTGAGCAGTTAACAACAAGTGGACGGACCAGTTGCTTTGGCTTCTCCAAATGTTGAGACATAAACTCCGTTACATGATCCACATTTATGACTCCATTTTCAATATATTTCTTTTTTGTAAATATGCAATGATAGAAGCACTTGGTCCCGTCCGCTATTTCCTGTAACGTCGGTCCAGAATCATCCTCGTAGGCGAACTGAGTCAGGTGGTTTTGTTGAGCACAACTCAGAACGTCTTTGTCTGGATCTTCCATGTTTACAGCCTGCCAAAAAATTTATTTCGTCATAAGAATTGAATTTTTTTAAATAAACCTTTCATCTTACAAAAACGACATAGAAAGCCAATATTGTTGCATATGTTAATACAAGTTTCATCTCGCTATGAAGTTACGGATTGAATTGACCGACGTGATGTGGATAATTTGTACTAAAATTTCATTGAATTTGGGAAGGTCTTTTATACTTCACTGGACCTCCCACGCAAATCGCCAAATAATATTATCACGTTAAAATATTTTGATATTTCTTGTTATTCGCTTTGCTGGGATTTTAATTTTATTTATAATAATGTGCAAAAGGAATTTTGCAAAACAAAAGCAGGAGTTGAATATTTCATCAAGTTCTACTTCAGAAAACCACAAAACAGCTTTTTATTATAGCTTAAAAATAGGCAACCATAACTGCAAAATGTGATTCTTATGATATACGGTTAGAGCAATAAAATTCAAAATGCTCAAAGTTTTCTTCCATCCAAAGCTTGCATTGTGTACCAAAATTCTGATATGGAGTCGCCCGTTGACGCGACATTAATACTCTTATGAAGTGAATCATCATGTTTTTCAAAGGCCTTTTACTGGAAATCATTGTGTTACATGTGTGTAGAGCATTTTACCAGTCTATTCTATGCATGAATCCTGCTCCACGAAACATGCTTTAAGCTACCTACCTGTGATTTGTTTCTCAAAGTTATCAGAAGTCAAGGCAGACACAGAAAACTCATTTTATCACTTTAAACTGCTATCGAAGAATGTCTGATGTAAATGTGCAGCTCAAGACATCATTAGTTACTTCTTAAGATGTAATTTCATTGAATGCTATACATACAATACATTGAAGATTTTTTATTGTTTTCCTTAATAAAATGTAAGACTTTTTTTAACTTTCGAACAAATTACGTCAATTTCAATTTTATGTAAGATGTTCGATTCGAAAGTGGCAGTAAGCCGTAAAACAAAAGAGCTCCATTAAAGTTAATGATTAAGAATTCGCAAAGATAGCATATCCATAATTGTTTGGAATTCCCAAAAGAGATAGTGCCAAGAAGTCTTTGTCCTTTGTAAGTAAATCTCGTAAGCAAATGGTCCAAACAAGCAAAATTATCAAAATTATACCTAACAAATTTATCTAATGCAAAATGCAGCAAGGAAGAAAATGCTTCAGTTATAGGTACATCTTATTATAAATCTTATTTAATTATTATCTATCAGGCAGGCTTTAACTCAGTCTTTAGCAATCCAATCACGTAAAACCTTTTGCTGCAATCTCTTAAAACTTCAACTGAACTCAAACAAGATAAAGTCGTTAAATCATATGATATCATGAAATCAAATTGATACCACGCAGTGTCTTCTGGGTTAATCAACATACCAAATAGAATGGATGATTCATGATTGATTCCTTCTCATAAGAACACACAAAACGTTTCGCGATTTCCCCAATATATCTGCAATAGAGATGAAACTTCCGCAAATAAGTACCGTTCATAAATCATCCCTTAAAATAGATTCTTAACGGTTGTTTGCATTTGAAACGAGCCTGAGATCTTCAAAACTCACAAATTGCCAGAACGAGCACTGTCCCATACATATCCTGGCTACCGCAGCATACTATGTATACATTCCAATTTTGTGAATTCTTTACAAATGCCTAAATGTCGCATCCTCTAGAGAAGGTTGTTGAAATGTCGAATGGCACCTTCAATGATCTTTCTGAATTCCTAGCACGTAGTCATCTTTTTGACGTAAATAAGGACAGTTATGCTGGAGAAATGTCAGTAAAAGTGAAAACAGTCGTAACCCCATCGAATCCCTTTCAGGTTGAAAGTAGTTATGGAATTCACGAATGCATAAGGCTGGGAGTGAATAGGGTAAACATATTCATTTCTTGCTGAAGGCATTTACCCTTACAGCGCATTAAGAAGTCAGACACTAAAGCTTTGGCTACTTCGTGTAGAAACTAGTCTTTGGAAAAGCCAATTCATTCTCATCGTATTATCGTCGATGATAAATGAATGTATGATGAGGAGAACGTCGGAAGCTCCAAGTATGGTTGTGTGGATGCTTTAATTTGTAAGCATTTCTACCGCTGTGGAAGATGCAGTAATGGAAACGATAGTATCAAATGAGTATCTGAATTTTCCTTGACATTCTGTTGAATGCGAAAGAACGAAAATTGTTTTGTCATGGGCGTCATTCATGAACGTAGGTTAGAATAGTTGCTTAAGTTGAAATTTTAATGAGACTTTCCTTCATCTACCATATGAAAACTTTAACAGCTTACACTTAGTAGTTTCAGAGACAAATTGAAATAGTTTCATATGTTCACGTTTGATTAATAAACTGCCAAATATTTTTCAGTCTAACAAGTGACATCATTTATACACAATTGAGTTTAACACTTTGGTATATTAAAGTCATGCAGTGAATTAACGGCGCACAAAAGTGAAGTATAATTTCGTGTTTCTTTCCTCAAGCGAACAGCCTGCAGTATAGCGTAAACTTGTTGGAATCTCGTTGTATTTCATGCCAACGAAAAGTTTTAATTGCATGCATTCGCATGAGACAGTTACAAATGATCGTTCAGATTTGTAATTGTATTCGAAATAGCTTTATCTGAACTTTCATCCTAAATCTCGAACTAACAAAGCTATTTACTGCTTGTCGTTCCTGGAACACAAGCAAATCTCTTTTCGTCTTTCCACGGATTGACTTTGTATAAGAATGTTTTTCTTTTTAACAAACTTAACGATGACATACATGACCACTAGTTCTTAGAAACATTATTTTTCCTATATTAAGTTGGTGGTCTTCTACAAACAAATTAAGGGACTTGTAATCAAGTTAACTAAATAAGGAATTCAAATGGTCAACAAGGACTAGTAACCATGTAAAATTTGTATTGTAGCACATTCTTGGACTGAATAGATTAATGATCTTTGCCTTCATTGATTTTATTTTGCATGTAGCAATCAGATGTGTTGAATTACCATTTAACAATGTTGTGGTGGCCGACGGACTAGGTTAATTAGAACATTTGAATGTTTAGTAAGGTCCAAAAGAAGAAAGCGGTTTTCCTTGCATGACAGCGGCTTAATTTTCTTGAGAAAGCGGGATCTCCATAGAGGAATGCAGGACATGGTTTTTCGTTCGAAAAAATGCAAGATAGTCCAAAACGGGCATTCCGTGATCTTTAACAAATAGGATAACATTGGCAGAAGGACAAACATTGCCAGAGAAATACACGAGGCTTAAGAAGCAGGGAGTCATTTGAAATTATCGTCTGTGGATCCGAGTATTCTCGGACAGTTTAATTATGAACTTTCGGCAGATGCTCGATCATTCACGCTTCGACTATTTCCGGCCAAATGGAAATAGTTGATTCCACTTGGATGTCCTGTAGCCGACGACATCAGTAAGTAGTTTCCTTCAAACAATCTCCAAGGACCCGCTTCTTGGTGGGAAGTTCATTTCAATTCTAAGGATAAGCGTAAATTGAAAAATCGTCACATTCGATTATCCGCTTGAATTTCTTGGAACTTCAGCACTTTGAAGAAAATTACTCAACTAATTGTAAAATTGTTGTAGATATTTTAGGATGCTTACTCATTGCTTTCAACATAAAGGTTTAGATTTTATTGATGACACACTGTCTGGGGTTGTTCAGTGAAATTTCTGAATAGGACGGGGAGTTTCTACCTTTTCCTCCATCAACATCAAACTCTGGGCCCTAAGGCTTCCACAAAAATCCTAAACATTGATTCGGTTTTGAAAGAGATTGTTGTTTTGAGAATTGGAAAGATCTGTTTCTAGAATCTGTCTAACGAAAATTATTTAATTTGGGGAAACAACAAATGATTGGGAAGGAATGTGTGAGAGAGACCATGGAAACCTCGAAGTGTCAAGTGCAATAGACCATTTAATTTGATGGCTCGAAGGAAGATAGAAAAGTTTAACAATAATCTCTCCTTGATGGTGTGAAAATGTTCTTAAACTTTCTAAAGAAGTTCTTATAGCAACTTATTCTAAGAAAGCGTTACTCGTAATCATAGTTTCTATTCTGAGTAACGGTCTGCAATCTATCATCGATTTAAGTCAACGAAGAACACTTGCTTTGTATATTGAAGTTCTTTCATTAATACTTCAGCTTCCAACATCCACAACATTTACTATAAAAACTTCTTTGAAATATTTGAAAACTTGGGTGCATTTTTCTTCAAATTCTTTGAGGATTCAATTATATCTATATATTATAATTGCACACATTAAAGTCAAATTGATCTAATATTGTAAACATATAAAATGAAATTAAAACTGCTTGGAAAATATCACTGCTTGATTCAACTGGCTTTGCGTAGCCTCAAAACCCTCTGTATGTATTGACAAGCCATGAAGTAGGCCTTGTCAATGTGTGCATGGTAGGCCATCATTTCGCACCATTCCGTATGGTGAATATATGAGGAATTCATATCGTTTCCGCGGTTTTAATGTTAATTAAGTGTAAAAAATTATTATTTTATACAAAATCTAGTGTTTGTGTGATCATAAAATTATTGTTAATTAATATAATGTAAATTTTCTATCGGAAAATCCGCGAAAAGCCTATAAAAGTCAATTTTGTCGCGATATGAATTTTGACGTTTGTTTGTTTCAGTGCAAAACAAACGCAGATGTTCATTAAATTCAGTGCTTGTGAAACTTAAATAGTGCAAATATATTATTATTTATAATAAATAATAAAATTATAATTTATTGTGAAGTTTTATAGATAAAATAATTCGTAGCAATATGTAAATTGCTCATTAGAAATTAATTGTAATGTTTCAATATATAAAAAAAAGTAAAAATTTATAAACAAATGGTCAAAAAATATAAACTGTTAAAAATAATTTGTTTAAATTTCAATGTTGAATAATAAAGAAATCTTAAAAAATATCAAAAAGTGTATTTTTATTAAAATTTTCAGGTACATAATTTGTTTAAATTTTGTTTTTATACCATATAATTTTTATATTTTTATCATTTTTTGTTAATTTTTCGTTATATTGTTATATATTTCATTTATTTGACTGCTTTTTGTTGTTAATTTGTCCATAATGTAATTTTGCTATTAAATTTTTGGAATATTTGATTTAACTTTCCTATATAATTTAACTTTATTCCACTTTTCAATATGTAAATAATTATTAATACTGATTTACATACAAGTGTATTCAGTTTGGCAAATAATAAAATTCATTTATTAATAAAAAAGTGATTTTTATTATAACATATTTGAGTTTTTCAAAATTCCCGCGATGAAAATTTCATTTTTCATATGAAATTTCCTTTCGTTCCATATGGCAGAAGGTAGGCCATTCCTTTGAATGTGGTAGTAAGAAAGTCTACTTCATGGCTTGTACTACTACAGAGGGTTTTGCGTAGCCTTCTTCCAAATTACCCACTCGTGCAAACGTTTTCAATAGCTTTCATTGGTGTCCCAATAGTGCTCAAAATCACATACTTGTGCCACATGATTGTATTGGACAATAAACGTCCACCCCAGTTGACAAAACGCCCTACTAGCCTAGCACTCGCGCTAACAAAGTTACGAAGCCCATGCAAACAGGCTGACTGGACTGCAGTCCACGGATACATCATTGTTGCTAAGTTCTCATGGTTTTATCCATTATGTAAAAAATTTTTGAAGTAAATAGTTTTTTGGCATTCCGACCACTTCTGGTTAGTTTCACGTTTTTTTCTTTGAAAATTCCCCCACACATGGTTTGCAAAACGCTAAGATATTAAGATCTCTGGACTTCCTACAGTAGTTTTATGAATGGCAAATTGTTGACGAAAGATCAAAGAATAGTCCTAAACAACAAATTCGATGATATCTTCTATTTTTCCCGATTTACAACACCTTAAAAAAAAGTGGGGCGTATTACCTTACAAATTACAAATAAATAATTGTTGTTTGGTGGGTTATTTATAGATGTGTGACATATGTCATCAAATGCATCGCGCAAAAGTACCGGGAATTTCACAACTCTCTCCCGGGTGAGTCACTTCATAAAGTGCACTTCGCACAAAAACAAGTTTCGCAAGCCATCAAAGATTATTAATTATTGGAATCTTACTTTAAATAAAACACTAAATTTCTATTGGAACTAAGACTTTTAATTTTTCTCCTATATGTTGAAGAATGACAGCGTTACAACTTGATTGTGAGAAGACTAAAAATCAACCAACTAAACTAGATCTGTTTGAATAATCTTTGTCCCTAAAAATCACTATCATTGTATATAATAAAATACTTAATTTATGATCTATACTTAAAACTAAATTAATTTTTGTAAACTGAATTTGCTCAAGTGAGAAAAGAATTGTGGGAAATTACAAGTGTTTAACCGTTAGAAACTAAGAAACTAAAATCTATACTGATAAGGAACTCAAATCAAATAAGTCTAAATAACAAACCTAAAGTGAAGAATGTTCAAGTGGCGATATAATCTAAAACAAACATCATAGTCAAAATTCTAATATTAATTAATAAGTTGAACAAATATATTTATATACATAATGAAAAAAGTCAAAAGTTGTTTAAATAATTATTATTAACTAAAATATAGTAATACCTCTGTAGAAAAGCAGTGAACTAAAACCCAATGGTTTAAAAAATAACAGATTGTGTTTGGGATTTTATTCTTGAGACACATGCTTCAATTTTCATGTCAGCAATTTCGTATTACAGATATAAGCATCCTAATGATCCATGGTAAGATTTCTTATCCTGCCAGGTACCTATACTGTTGGTTAAATTTCCTTCTGGTAATTAAATATTTAACCCATCAGTCTAGCCCTTCATTATTTAAGAGAAAAAGAGAAACCGATGCTCACATATTAAATTCTCTCTATTTTAAAATAATCTTACTTTTAAACTACTTAACATAAGTTCGCAGCATCACGAAACTATGAACGACAAATGTTACTATGTATTTATAACCTCAAGGAACAATTGTCTTTTGTATTAGCCAATGACATACCCATCATATATGGCTATTCTTGCGAATATCCCTTTTCAAGTTACTGTACATGGCTACAGATTCCTTTTTCGAGATGTTTGCATAAAACAACTATTTAAATGAGTTAAAGGACAAAATTACGAGATGATGCGCCACAACAAATCTTTTCTATCCCTTTGGAAATCAAAGGATTCCCCATAACCAAAGGGCGTAGATGTTGAATAGGTTGGAAAAACCTTAAAATCAGCAAAAACCAAATTCGCGTTCTTGTGAATTTTACACCCTCACACAGGGTAAATAAACGAGAGATTTTACGGGCCTCACAACGGTGATAAACTGTAAGCTGTGGAAAAAAAGCTGGATAAATGGTTTGGAAACTCTTCTTGGGATCCCAAACTGAATTGAACTGCTTCTGGAATCAGATATCAAACAACGGATCCCTTTTTGTGACGATTACTTTAGCCATGTTAAAATGGTAGAGATTAGATATTTGGTTACTCACATCCGAAAACATATAAATGAAAATTAAACTCACACCATTGTAAGTGTTAGCGATATTGTCATATTTAAATTGGTGTCCCTATGATGGTGTCCCATCACTTAGTTTTGCTCAGTTTTAGTCGAAATCAATTGAATGAGTTTAAATCATTAAGTATATAGTATGTGCATATGAATGAACGATATTCCTTTGTTTACTGATTTTTATATATTTAATTATATCCTATAAATTACTTAATATTCTTCCCATTACTAACTCTTTTATTCTCCATCGTCTTTTGATAAATTGACTTCCACCACGGATCGTTCGTTTTTTATAACGCCTATTCAAGCACTCTTTCAAAAAGAGCCAATTTTGGAATTATTACTAAACCTTACAGCACCTATTAATTTTAAAGTTACAAAAACATTGAAATATAGTAGTTATAAGAAATCGAAATTTATCCTATGTTCGGTGACAACAATGAAACAAATAAGGATTTATAGATTGCCGGTTGAAACTCAAACACAACTGGTTAACTTTTTACTTAAACTTCGATTAGTACCGAATGTAAATTTTTTATGGCACAGTAATATTTGAGAGGTTAATCCGATCCGGTCGGCCACATCAACAATACGCCCACGTTAGCCGTGTAAATTTATTTTCGGCGAATTTGTTGAAAAATATTGCTTTCTTCTACTTACAAAAAAAGTTAAGGTTTAATCACAGACAAAATAATTTACCAGATGTCGCGATCCCATGTGACTCTCTACCCATTTTTATCCAACATCACACACGTAACAGCAGACAAAAGATCCATGGGCATTATGCGCCTTTGAACGTCTTTAACGTTTAAGAACAGACAGTGCGCGAATTGATGTTGATGTTTGATTGTCAAATAGGGAATGAGTGATCACAATAATAGGAAAATAATGAAACAAAATTTCGCGGATGGAACACAATGTACATGTACACACAATGCACACAATTTTGATCTTCTGAAATTTGCACAAAACAAACACAAACAAAAATGTGTACCATTGGAGAGTAAAATTTACTCAAAAATTTCTGTTTTCTGTGTAATAGTATTTTCTATTGACTTAAAGAAAAAATATACAAATTGAGTTTCCAATATATAAAAAATTACAAAATTTTTCCGAAAAACGCGAGATTTTGCGTTTACGAATTTTAATCTGAATTTTATCATATATCATAACTTTTGTTTGGACACACTTTTAAAAACTCAATTCAGAGAAAAAAGATGTATTGAAAAATTTAGGAAATTTAAAAAAAAAGGGGTCGGTCATACGTATGAGTCCCGTAGGACGCCTCGTTTAGCCGCTAGGAACAAAAAATCGTTAAAAATTCAAAATGTGAATTTTATCAATTTTCCCATCTTTTGAATGCATACCTTTAAAACCTTAGTGTAGAGAAAAATGATGTATGAAAGGAAGGTAGGAAATGTCAAAATAGTGGGGGTTGGTCATACATATGAACCCCGTAGGACGCTTCGTTTAGCCGCTACGGGCAAAAACCGTATAAAATTCAAATTTAGCCGGAAAAGAACCCTTCAGACCGGAAGAAAATTGGTCAACTTGGGAGTCAAAGTTAGGAAATTTAAAAAAAATGGGGGTCGGTCATACGTATGAACTCCGTAGGACACTTCGTTTAGCCGCTAGGAACAAAAAATGGTTAAAAATTCAAAATCTGAATTTTATCAATTTTCCCATCTTTTGAATGCATACCTTTAAAAAATGATGTATGAAAGGAAGGAAGGAAATGTCAAAATAGTGGGGGTTGGTCATACATATGAACCCCGTAGGACGCTTCGTTTAGCCGCTACGGGCAAAAAACCGTATAAAATTCAAATTTAGCCGGAAAAGAACCCTTCAGACCGGAAGAAAATTGGTCAACTTGGGATTCAAAGTTAGGAAATTTAAAAAAAATGGGGGTTGGTCATACGTATGAACTCCGTAGGACACTTCGTTTAGCCGCTAGGAACAAAAAATCGTTACAAATTCAAAATCTGAATTTTATCAATTTTCAGATCTTTTTATGCACGCCTTTAAAACCTCAATTTAGAGAAAAATGATGTATGAAAGGAAGGTAGGAAATGTCAAAACAGTGGGGGTTGGTCATACATATGCATCCCGTAGGACGCTTCATTTAGCCTCTACGGGCAAAAAGCCGTTAAAAATTCAAATTTTTGCCGGAAAAGAACCCTTCAAACCGGAAGAAAGTTAGTCAACCTTGGGATTCCCGGAAACTATGATGTTCTACGATCTGAAATTCAAAAAAATATTTACCATTTTCCACCAATTTGAACAAATCTATCTGCTACGGGTTTAATGAACCAAAATTGTATTGAATAGCCCGAGTAAAATTTGTAGAAAACAATTAAAACCGGCTCTACGGAAATACAGAGTGTCAAATCATAGAGAATTCTTGAGAGAGAGCTTTTGTTCCGATTTGCAAAAGCGAAAAGTAACGGTTCCCTAATACGCAAGTAAAGGTTGACGTTTTCGTATTCGAGATGGGCATAAGAACACATGACATGAAGTCGCATCCATCTCTAGTATGAATCCATGGATGGATTTCATATCAAGAGAAAGTGTACTTTGCTGCTTAAAAAAAATAAATGAAGAGAGATCGTGCAATCAACAAAATGCCGAAATGTTCTCTCGAATACGTCTCATATTTAAGAGAGAGGGAGTAACCACTAACGTTGCGATAATTGCACGATCTCTCTTCATTTATTGATCTTAAGCTTAAGCGCTAAAGTCGACTTTCTCTTGAAAAGTAAAACGTGAAAAATTTAAATTTTAAATATTTCCAAAAGTTTAAAACCAATTTTTTTTAAACCTTACATAAACACTCACCTACCAGACAGCAATCTTCATGCCAAATTTTATTGAAATCGACTTGGCAGATTCTGAGTTTAGCCGCGACAAACATTTTCAAAAAGATATCTTTTTATATATTAGAGAAGATTAGAGATTTCCCAAATCGTCCACTGCATTGTAAAAACATTTCCAAACTACGTCAATTAGGAATTGCCGACATTGATGGAATTTGGATGAAACATCTGCATGAGGGATTATGCATTAAGGGATTATGAACTGCAATCAAAGACTTTTATGGTATAGGCCTTTACAGTCCCTATGTCTCAAATCTGATTATAAACGACTGGTAGTATGTGCACTCAATATTTCTTATATGCCCACAGGCATTAATACCACTTCTCTATGGAGCGCTTTTTGACAGCATATGTGACAACACTCATTTGTGAATGTACATATGTACATGGTGCCACTTGATGCCACTCACCAATTACATATATTCCAGTGGCGGAGTAACGTTAAGGAATATGAACGTCAAAGCAATGGTAGGAAGAGACAGTCTTCCAAAAGGCTGTATTTCTTTGGGCGATTTCGCATGATTTTCTTTGTACGTTGATTGAGTTTTATCCTCATTGAGTAAGCCGAAGAGGCTCTGTAATTAACAAATCAACTGATCCTGAATTGGATATCGAAGACGAATTGAAAGTTTCAGATCAATGTGTTAGAGAAGAACACAATTAACATGGGAATGATAAGGAAAACGGAACCATGTTGAATATTGCCAATCAACCAAATATTTGGATGTATGAAGGGACCGGGTTCAATGCCAAAATATGACAGGAACCAGGCTCTCTACTGGTCCATACATACAATCATGTATGTACGGGATAAAACATTGAACAAATAATTCATCTGTTACCTATTACACGGAACCGATATTAAAGGCAAGGGATTAAGGGATGTTAATGTTATTAACATGTTCAAGGGCATGTTGGGATTAAGTTCGGCATCTCTTATTTAGCTCTTAAAGTTTTCATTTTAGTATTTAGAAAACTATGAGGCTGTATTGATTTTTATACAAATATTTTAATAAACATATTCGATTCCGCCCGGAGACTATATTATTTCTGATTCATTTTATTTTTGAATCTCTTAAAGGCGCCCTTCCAATACCAGCTTGGAGTAGAGTGTGTTGAAACTGACTTGGGCACACGTTTTAAATGCCAGAGTGGATTGTTTCAAATTCCTCTGTTGAACGTAATTTCAGGTTCAGTTTTAAAATTTGAATTATTATACCCTTAATACATGAATATTTTTTTTCCATTTTTACCTCACTTTACTAAATAAAATACAAAAGTTCGTGGCATATTTTGAATGATCTCGACGATGCCACTTGTCGGGATCGCTCCGAAATAAATCGTGTTGCCAATCTAGAGTGGAAATAGATATACATATGTACATCCTATTTTCACGCCACGGTTGACACAGATTGCACGAGAGGCACATATGTCGATTGCGAATGCGTCAGTGCGAAACGAGCGGAACTTGTAAGCCACTTGAAGCTTAAATGTTTTCTTGATGATTTTTTTATGTACTTATGTATGTAGGTATGCTCTGTCCCGGGCCGCTTCTGCCGGAAAAATTTCCTTTTATACCATTGAAAATCTGTTCCACCACTGCCAGTGTTCGACTGACAAACACCCATATATCGAACGTGCTAAAATCCTGCGTCACGACAATCTCCTGAAGTATAAGACCTAAGTCGGCTTGCCGTACTTAAAAAATAAAAACTTTATACAGAAAATTAATTCCACATATTAATTATTAGAAACAATTTCGGCGAATAAAATGCATTTATACAAGTAATTTTAGTCCTGGTGGAGATGT
The DNA here is from genome assembly GCA_963971475.1 of Chrysops caecutiens. Taxonomy (NCBI): domain Eukaryota; kingdom Metazoa; phylum Arthropoda; class Insecta; order Diptera; family Tabanidae; genus Chrysops; species Chrysops caecutiens. The sequence continues at coordinate 35,793,941 of OZ020569.1, forward strand.
TGTCTTATACTTTTATAAGTAAAAGCAAATTGAAATTAAATCCTAGACAAAATGTGATTACAGATGAGTCGCTCCTGATACAGCTTGTAATCCAGATTTTGTTTTCTTTTTACATCAAAAATATGTCTGACAAATATGGTTTGAAATGAGATATCATGCACAACTTCGAAACGGGGATGTTTACTAGTTACAAGCGCTCTATGATAAGTCACTTGACACTTGATGGATCAAAACGTGTTGGAATTATATAAATGTTCTTCCGATCCGAAAACTTTCCGTCCTTTATTTTCCGATAATAATCTCCATAGAAAATAATAACTAATAAGCAATCCCTTCGAGATAGAAAAAATCATATATCTCTGTCCATTTTGTCAGCGAGACTTGTATATGCTGAAGGTGAAACCGGGGCAAAACGAGGTTCTGAGCAAAATGGGAAATTCCCTATTACGCGTCTGTCGTACAACCTGGCAACCACCAAATTTGAAGAACTTCCATGGCCCTATATCAGTCAGCGAGGATAACGTGTAGTTACTCGGTTTAGCTACGCTCTACAAAAAAAGCTTATTTTGGTAATAATTTTAAGAAATGTTGGAAAAAAGTGTCGAGGTGTTTGCAGCAGGTGAACATGTACATTCTTGGACTACTTTCGATCGTAGACCATAGAAGAAGCATTGGATTTAAATATTAGCTTCTTTCTAGACCCTTCAATGTCTTACGTTATAAAAAGCCGGTTTAATTAGACAATATGTTTCCTGGGGCACAATGGTCGTGACAAAACGGGAACCTAAAATTTTCCAGATTTTTGTACATAGAAAAAAGCAATTCAGATGAAATAACTTAGAAATTAATGTAAATAAGTGGAAATTAGGCTTAAGTTAAATGACAAATTACTCAACCGAAGGATGGTGCATGTGTCACTTGTGTCACGGTTGAGCCCATAGTTCTTACAATGGAGGTAATGAGGAGTATCAAAAGACAGGATTTTGAAGTCTTTTAGCTCAACTGATGAATCATGTTCTCCTTAGTTCAGTGATCTAGTTCATAGAAATTTAATTTTAATATCTCTGTCAAAATTATTCCATTAATCAGTTTAATTTTCTTTATATGAAGACTGTTTTCTTAAGTATCCTGTTTTGCCCCGGTCTACCCCATATGCTGAAATACTCCATCACTACACCATTAAACATCAAAACAAGTTGCTATGTTTTGCTCCAAAAGCAATTTGTATCTGGCCATATTGATAAACATTTCCTGGTTTCACAACCATTATGAGAGCGAATCCTGGCTGATACTAATTGTAACTTTCGTATTTCCAATCTCGTAGATTCCAGATTATAGTTTGCACATGTGTAGAAACTTCCCATCCATAAAAGCTCTGGAAGGAAGAGTTTTCAGGTTCTGCCGAATACATCATCCATGCCGTTTCGAACAATAGCATTACACCAAAGTTTCACAAAGGTTTTACCTAGTCTTACTACCCTTCAATAGTCTAGAAACTCACATTTTTCCAGCATTTTGATTATTCACAAAATGTAATTTTTCGGAAATAAAAGGTTATCTGTGAAAACCTTATCAAAATATCTGACCGTAAATGATCGAAGACACTCGCGCAAAAGATATTGCGGATAGTTGTTAATTTTATACCTTGGGAACCTCTGTTGTTAGTCTCAATGTCAATGTTATGCATCTCTTCAAGTGCAAGGATGAATTTAGTTTCAACATTTATACTTCTGTCTTCTGCTGGAGCCCTTAGTTCTTTTGGGTGGTTTGCAGTAATTCACTTTGTTACTCGCAATATGATTTCCCGAATATACGAGTAGTTCCGGTTATGTGTCAGCCCGGATTAGGCTCAAACGTTGTAAAATCATCCACTTTTGGCGCAAATGCAACAAACACTTTTTATTAGCGGTTCATGAAGCCTTTGTACGTGAATCTTCTTTTAGAGAAGTACAGGAATGATGAATTAACTCGATGTTTGATGTTTTACATTCATACCTATTCATTTATCACATATAACCACTTGTACCTTATCTAAACGTGGATGGCATTTATGAGTTCTAAGAAGGATTTATCGCAGAACAGACATTCGGATGATACCGGTAAAGATTTGAACTTTTAACTGAATGATAAATTTGACTACTCATGACTTCATTTTTGCCTGTTACTGCGGTAGCCTGATGGAAACTGCTTTAAATAACGCACAGTAACTTCCCGCCAAAGACTACCGTAGTATCTCGACGGAATCAAAGTGGATTAATATATGTTAAAATTTTCTCTAAGTTACTGGATTTTTGCAAGTGAAAATACTGTATTGTTACAAAGTTACACTGGTGGGCTGTGAAGTGACCAGCACCACAGAGTGTGGTGAGGAGCAATGCTACAAGGGAAAGGCTGGGAGCCTGAAGCGGACATCGGCAAAATGGACCGGAACCTTAAAGAAGGCCATAAGCTGGGGATTACGGGTGAGATTTTTAGTACCTTGAATTTGAGGTCTCTGGAACATACAATTCGATGTAGTCAAATCCTGACGAATTAGCAGACAGCGAAATCGAATTATGTGGGGAGAAAATTTGTCGCTATCAGTGGCGATCAATGGAAATCCCAAAAGAGTAACAAGTATCTTTAAGTCAAATATGGTATTTTTGCTGATTGATCCTTAAGGGTCATTTTTCGCACGAGTTATGTTATCGAAAATAATGCAAGAACAACAAGAAAACCAAGAATTTAATGCAAAAATAAAAGTTTAAGTTTGAATTTCACTTTGTTACACGAACTTTTGATTCATATTGCTAGACAACAACGTGTCAAAAAAATGATGACCCTAGAGAATGATGATCCTTAACTGCAAGTGGCGATGCAGTAAATCGCGTATATGCTTCGTAATTTCCAGTTTTTCAAGCTTTATTAACATTTTCCATTTCCTGACCAAAAAATTTTGAGCTTTTGCTTTTTGCAAATTAGTTGACTTTATTTTTCAACAACGATAATATTTAATTCATGTATTACATTCGTGCACTCGTAAATTTTAAAATGACTCGAAATATATTTCCTTCTATTTGAGTAGGCTAAAGCACAGGCAGAGAACTAATCAGATGTCTGTGTCTGAAGATAGAAAAACCATCTTTATCATTGCTATAATTTGCTTTCGGGTGCCATTGAAAGTCCATGACATATTTGCCCTGACCACTTGCATATAATATGCTTCATGAGGGAATTTTCTCACTGCATTTTTCAGAATAACGTCACATGCATGGGTCATGAATTGTCGATCTGCTGCTACCTATATCTTTTGGTTCATATACATAATGCTATATATGGTCATTCAATGGCATAAATCAATGCACAGACGATTCTTTCATATATTTTATATATATTTCTACATCTTTGACGTAAGCAGATTCGTATATTCCGAGCTATAGTTCGTCTTTATAGTGGAGTAGTGATTTGGTGGTTACAGAAAATTCGCATTAAATCGGATAAGTTGGACACTTATTTTATTTTTAGCTCATATATATTGTGTTTATATATCATTTGAGTTGTAGTGTCCATTGCATTTGATTTCTGGTTTTCTAGTGTCTTTAGAATAGTTATTAATCAGAATATAATTTGTACATCATTCCTTTGTTCGCTTTACCTACATGTGCTCAGTATACAAACATCATATCACGAAGCTTCGGAAAAAAGCTGTCTGCATCGGTGACCTAGGTTTGGTTTGAATATGCATATATACGTATGTATAAGAAATGAAATCGTTTATTGTGTTTGAAATACCCGAATGGATATAAAGATAGTCGAGGTTGTGCATACATCTTTCTTTAAATAACAGGTGTGCTGTTTTGTGTAGCTTTCTCTTGCATGTTCAGAGTTGAAAAATTTGGTCTCATTTTGTCCTAAAGTAGACTAGTTAGGCTTATTTTGCCCTCATTATAGCCTTTTTAGTATCAAAACCCTCAACTTTCCTTAAAAATACCTCAATAAATTTTCTAACTGAATTCTTAAAAATCTCATTTTGTTCTCAAAGTAATAGTTTTACCTCAAATATCTCATTCAGTGCCAACAAGTCTGTTCTAACAAAATAATAGATAGTCTCATATTGTCCTCAATGTCCTCAAACTCATTTTGGCTTCATTTTAACCTCAAATATTATACCGATTATATAAAGTATACATATGTACAGTACAATTATATACATGTGTACATATTATATATGGTAGGTATACGTATATGTAAAGTATATATTATTATTTAAGAATTAAGTATAACATAATTGGCTCTGATATTATATTAGTTAAAAAGACAATAAAATCAGATTACAATGATATTTAGTTTTTACTCTAATTCCTTATCTTTTAGTTTTTAGCTAAATATAATTATCGTCATAATGGTAAATTGCACAACACACACTACATAAATCTTTAATAACAGTGATTAAAGTGTTGTCAATAATATTGTACAATTATAAACATAAGGTATACTAACTTCCTCATTAATATATAAATATGAAATATAAGATTTTGGCAGATTTTGTTTTTAATAAGTATATGAGAATCTGTAACCTTCCTGTTTTCGAACACGAATTGAATGCACTTAAAGCCAATAAACTTTGATACATACCGCAAATCACCGGCAACGAACCTCAATTACATAGATTGCTTGCATAAATATCAATAAACTTCGATTGAACTTCAATCGGAAAAACTTACTTATAGGCAACGAATTTCGAAATCCAAAAGATGCAACTTAATTATTTAAACCATATGTACCGATGTAGGTCTAGTTAATAAGTTCATCTTCAATCTTAAGACTATAGTGAAAAACGAACAATCGATTTGTAATTCAATTGAAAGAATTCAAAAAAATCAACATTTAAGTATTTGTTTTAAATAAACATAAAGTGTTTACAAAACTCGCCAGAAGCTTGTGAAAAGTTGTATTAAGGTTATAGTGACAATTTAGACAATCACTAAATTCCATGCAGAAATAAGAATAATAATCCTCCTCATGCATCGAAAACTCATTCGAGATAGGTTCAATATCTAAACAAGGTAAAAAATAAAACTCCATCAATGACAGCACTTTGATAAAAAAACCTTCCTAAGTCTGCTCGAAAACCGTTTGTTTCTTCAAAAGGACATTTGCAAGCGTCGAAACATTATGGCTTTCATTTCTTGTAATTCATTGTTATTATAATCACTCATCATCAATAACATATATCTAGCTCTAACTCGATTCCAAAGAGGTTGTAAAACATCCTTATGGTACATATCACATCACTTCGCAAAGGATAGCTTTAAAAACTTCGAATGGTTTTTCATAGTGCTACCAATTTTACTAATTGGCGCCAGCAGAATTTTCTGGTTCACAGTTTCTGCAATAAAAAAACCATTTCGTAAATAATGCTAGTGCAGCAGTTATGTAAGCTAATGTAATACACCCACGATTAACTGTATAGAATTCGAAAAATCCAATTCGCACAGGTGCAATATCCACGTAAAATAAGTGTTTTATGAGATACTAGAATTGACCATTACCACTTCCACAACACATTCTCGCATTGATGAACATCAAATTCAGTCATTAGATTATCTGCTTCTAAATTGAACATTCTATTTTACTAAATAGTTTGAAGCTTTGTATGTTGAAACTCATGCATCCCCTTCAGAGTCGTTTAAAATTGTGGGATTCATATACAAATTTGCTAGGATTTTGAGTTATAAAGTCAGACAAAAACAATATTTATAAAATCAATATAGTATTAAACTCCAATAGATGAAAACCATTGAAAAATTAAACAAAAAAACCGAAGGGCTTAGTCAAGCTCCGCGCCGTAGGTTTTCCGTGGAAATGTCGGAATAATTTTATCATTCGTGCTTCTTATTAGTATGTACTAAACTCAATATCTTTAATAACCATTGTAAATATATAGAGTAATACGGTTACAGAATAGATAAATCTCAAATTTATGGTTCTGCGCCGCTTTTTAATTTCTTCTTCGATGCTGCCGTTGCTCTGACATTGGCTCGGGACTGAATTTTTTAGGCTTTTGAAATTCGTTTTAGTTCAAGCGTTCTCTGATTTGCGTTTTATTCAGTTTGGCGCATATTTACGACTCATATGAGACGATATCTTTCATTTTTTTTCAGTTTTCAATTTAATACCGATTTTTATTTATATTTCGGCGAATATTTTTATTATTTCACTTTGAGTACTGGTAGTTCTTTTCAAGCTCTTTACAACGACACCGAAATCTATGTCCTAGCTAAACGCGTTCTCCCGGTACACTAATTTATAATTTTACTTAACGCTAATTAACAACAATCACGCTTACACTAGCCCGATGACGTCACGGGCAAGATAAACGCTGCACAATATATAAGTACAAACATGCTCTATCTAGTGTGACCTCCGTCGTTGTTATCGCATAATTAGTGTGGTAGTTATTATCGATTGAAATATCATGGTATTCTGTAACACAAAAATGTTTAACTGGCTATCAATGTACACAAGTAGTTAACGAGAAGAAAGACATTTTCTCGTCAAAAAAATGTATTGACACTGTTTCATTTGTACAAGCAAGACAATGAATTAGGTAACGTAACCTCGGTTTTGTCATTGCAGATACACCAAACTACAAACAATTATCTCTCATCTCTGACCGAACTCGTCTGTACACTAATTGGTTTCTAGAGAAACTGTTACTGCTGCAAGAAAAGTTTGTTGATTGCAAATGAAATTACAGCGAAACAGTATCAAACAAACAAAGGCAATGCTTGCTTCCAACAAAAATTGGACGTTGACAATTTTTCAAACTATAATGGAACCTCTTTGATCATTCAGGCACGGGACCAGCGACGTAATGGATAATCAAAATGACAGATAGTGGAAAAGTCATAAAAAGAAATTCTTGATCCTAGATTTTGAGGGAAGGAGTAGGTACATTAACAAACAACAAACTTACCGAAAGCTATGTTCAGTTACGAATTAATAATCTTATACATATGTATTTACATACCGAAAAAATCGGAAGAAATATTCAATGTGATGGTAATAAGTCGGTTAATTTTGACTGCTTAAACTGTGCTCCACTTTCTTTTATCGCAAAACTATGCAATCTTCTTAAAATCAATGCGTCCGTGTTTTTCGGTTTAACTTGGATTTGATACCTATCTATAATTTTTTGAATATTGGGAAGACATCAACAACATTTTCGGTGACGGTTAAAAGAGGAAACGGATAAAGAGATTCTACTGTATTGCATTTTACTGTTCTGCGTTTCTGGAATCGTACATAACACAAATATGCGTTTACCACAGCCACCGATTCTAGAACCATAGAATTGGAATCCTCGAAATATTATCCACCATAAAGACTATGCAAACTATTGTGCTGCGGACAACCATCCATAATTCAATGTCTCATTCGCCATAAAAGTGAGGGAAGAGTCTCGATATCAAAAACCTCATGAAATACATGCCTTAAAACACTGATGTCCGATGTTATCCTATTAGATTTTCAACAGACTTTTCGAAATCAATGCCATTCTTCTAGAAATTTGAATTAGTGTCTTGCAAATCATCAGATTCGCCTGCCTTGAATTTCCAGTTCAAGTAGGTAAATAGTAATACAAGTATAATTAAGAATTTATTTATTTATAATAGTCATTAATTCTATTACAAAGGATATTGTTTTCTCAAAAAAGACAGAACTAAGTGGCATGTGAAATTAGCCTAAATTTAAAGAAGCTATTAGACCGTATCACTTTCTTATCACATCAAAATCAAGTAACAAAAGCCCTAATTACAACAAAATTCTTATTTGACTACTCAAAGGATAACAAATGAATTGATAAAAATCGACAAGCTTTGTTGTAATTGCTTATTGGTACAAAATAAAAATGGACAATTTGTTTGTAAGTCTCTTTCGTTCAACAAAATGATATGCTTGATTACCGTACACAACTTGCTATTGCCTTGCCGCGTTATGCACCCCTTGTTTTACAGTGAGTCACATACTATTTGTAAAATGATATTTATAATAAAAATGTTTAAAATTATCGTACAAGCAAAGTAAGGAAGAAACAGTAGTGAAATATATAGGATAAATTCATGTTCTAATAAATATTTGAGTCGCATGCAGCTTTGTTGTTATTTATAGAATATATTAGATCAATATAAAAATTGTTTTGTTTGGTTGTTAAGTATAGTAATTGTTATTTATCTTAGGATTATCCATTGTGGTTTAGCGTTTTATCTTACATGCATAGAAAAATATGGCGAGTCAATTGAATTTAAGGAAATCAGAACTTGTTTCACGCATTACTCGTATAAGCATAAAGCTGTAATTTAATTAGATTTGAATTGTTTGCCTTAGAGCGTAGGCTGGCAAAGTTACCATTAAGACATATCTTTACTATTCATGTTATAACCAAATTAAAAAAAAAATTATGGTTTCGACAGGAAATAAATTATATCAGCTACACAATTAGCTTCTAACATACTTGCCATTAATTAAGTTATTATTGTTTTGAATGCATTCACTTCCACTACAATTAAAACTTAATTTATATATATTGCTAGTTTAAATTATGATTTTCCTTACTGAATCATTATCTTCTATGAAATCGGACTCTTCACAAAGTCTAAATTTTGAATATTGTTATTTGATAATTTATATTTGGACGCACTAGAATTATTTCTTATACTTAAAACTTTCTTGCGGGTTGGTGGAGGTCTTGTTGGGGAGGGTGGTAGGTCTAATAGATCACAGCGTTGCTTTAAGTGGTTGTAGACTACTTCCACACGTTCTGTTAAACGGTTTGAGTATTTAGTTGCCATACGGTCGACGATTGAGGGTGATTTTATGCAGTCATCGCCGCCAAATTCACATACCTGCAATGAAAAGTAGTTGAAAAACGTACTAGAATTAAATATATATTGTTATCGAGTCATTACTGTAACCAGAAGCCTTACTTCTTTAAATTTTTATTTTATTACCAATTATCAAGGAATTTAATGAACTTTGAGATATATAATATGTACTACTATATTTATCTCAAAATATGCGTGTACCTTATCTAGATAAAACACATTGCTTAGCTCGGACTACACTACCACGTTACAAATAATATAAAACGTTCTCATGACTGCTAGTTAAAATGTTTCCCTGTGATTTTTATGTCACTTTGTGAAATGTATAATGGAATTATAAGAGGCTTAAAGAAGCATTTCTTTCAAATTATTTTCAAAAATAGTTTCTAAATAGTTTTGATTGGAATACTTCCGAACTGAATACTATTTAGTATGATGATAGCCTTCACTTACCCTGTAATGATGTAAAATCCCTGCATCCGATGGAACATTAAGCGAGCCCCGGCCAGGAACGAATTCCCAAACAAAATGGTTTCCAGCTTCTACTACCGACTCTGGTTTGCAAATATATTTTGATCTCTGTTTCTGAGGGTGAAGTTTGGCTCGCCTAAACAAATCGAAAACTTCAGGTTCTCAACTATCACTACGTCAAAATATCTCTATATTTATGTACTCACCGTCTCGTTTTTCTCTGTGTAACAAGAACGCTTCTGAGTCTTGGATTGATACCAATTTTTTCGTAGATTAGGGGATCATCCCCGAATTGTAAGTAAAAAAATGCATTTTGAAACGAGTAAGCTCCAGTATTTCTTTTACTGTACCTGTGAGTTAGCCACCTTAATAAAAAATTGACATTAAAACATTTAAATTTCATTTCTGAGCTGCAAATTTCCTACCATATTAACTCGTTTAAAGTGTTATTGTGTCGTGGTATAATTAATTCATCTAAATCAACTAGTGCTGCATACGCATACCTATACATATTTCTGTATAAACAATCATTAAGGGCAGCAAATAGTCCTTCTGTGCGAATTTCTTTCTGCGAACGCATTCTTAAATTCCATGGTAATATTTCCACGGTTGGTTTTTTATACTTTGTCTCTAATTTTGGCTTTGGTCTATATGTGACATTTGCTGGTATATCATCAGTTTTACGAGTTAGTGTTACAAAGTCATAGTAGTCTATTGCAGACAAACTTTCAGGAATGTTCCCACTGGCGTAATTATTTAGGATGCAGGACGCTTTCGAACCGAGAGTATGGTTATAAAATGTGAAATGCGATATGCCTAATAATGTGTTCAGTTCCAAATATTCGAGCAAATATAATGCTTGATCGTAATCAAAGTGAAATGGTTTGACACAAACTGCTATTTCATTTGGTATTTGTTGGGTTATGGATCCTGTTCGATTAGCGAAATCAGGATCTTGGTCCGTATTTCGAAGAAGGAGAACATTTCCTGGGGGAGCTCGTAGCCTGCTCACTACGCTCACTGAGTGCGGTACATCCAGGCCTGGAGCTCGAATTGGACACAATATGAAACAAGCGCTGTACTTCAAATTCCAATTTTCACGAATAATCTGAAATTAATCATATAAAATGTCAAATTCAAGTCAAACAAACAAAAACAGAGTTAACAAATGTTGCTAAAGATGCAAAGTTGTGAATGCAAATGAAGTATGCTTATAAGTGAACAATAACTAGTAATAATAATAACATTCGTAAGTAACTAACTCATGTCATAAGTTGTTTAGTCATATTCAATCGTATATGTACGTGAACAGGAGGTGAATTTTCCGGAGGTACTGTCTTTTTGTCAGTAAATAAGCTTTAGGTTCGACCATTTATGGCTTCTGTGTCGAATGTAAGACCATAAGGGTTCTTTGTATTCCAGATCTATTCTGCGGAACAGCTGAAAATACACGGACATGCAAAAAACCAGAGTTTCAAAACTAAAGTTAAGCGTAGCGCACGTGTGCTTAAAATAAGAAATAAATTTATTGTAAAATTCATTTCGTAGCCACTGACAAGGAAAAAGATTTTCAATAAAGAAAATTGGAAGTGACTTTAAAAGCATTAAAAACTGGGTTGAACTTTAAGATCACTACCTTCGCAAACTACTAAACCGTATATTCACGGTACATTAGATAAGAAAAAAGGAAATGAAAGGATAATTTGAGTTTGTTTCCTTTCAACCTAATATACCTTTATCCGTGCCATAACTGTTGCTGAAAAGTACTTGGTACGGTTGTTCATGTCCTTGTAAGGGTACCAGAACCTGCACCAAACCCTCTCAGGTCCTCGAGTTTTTGTCGCTCCAATGACTCTTACTATTTTGCCATCACGTCTGTCGTAGTAAGCAGAGAAAACAAAAAATTTAAATCTCGTTCCGTTGACTATTTGCCAGGACCCATCTGTTGGCTGACTTCCAATCGGATAATGTGGAAGAGTCTGCTCGATTTTAGTTGGTAGAATTTGCCCCCATGGCACAGATGAACTTTTTCCTGCATCGCCAGTACCACCACCAACTCCTGCTGGATCTTGTACTATTGGTATAGCTCCACTTTGGCGATCTAACATCAAAATATAATACCATGACAAGGACTCATCTTCAAATAAACTTATTTTAAACATGAGATATGTGACACATGCTCACCAGCTGATTTTTGTTTATTGTCACTTCGGAATTGAAACATTCCCAGTCTGTTGTCACCCAAAAGGCTTCCATCTAAAAGATCGTAATCATCCTGGAAAAATGTGGCAAAATGGTATTAGATACATATTTCTGACCAACTGTCAAATTTTGGTTGAATCTTTGATTGGTTCTTATCCCCAAATTCGGTCAAGCAAACATAACCTGAATCATGATGTTATCAAGCGAACATGACCTTAACCACCGCAAGCATACTACGAATGTACAAATTACCTCGTTTATTGGGCAAAGGAGTGACATGAAGTCAATTGCTCTACTTAATCAATCACACAAATCCTTGATATGCTGCACTTGGCAGTTCTGCCACAAAGTTTAACAGTAAAGTAAAGAGATGTTAACTTCATTCTACTTAAGGAAGACTACAATTTGTTAGATGTAAAAATGAAAAGGTTTAAATCACAGGAAAATTGCAGTTTCCTCGAAGTTACAACAACATGCAATTTGTTGAATTGGTTTTCCAGTTAAAAAATAGTATGGCGATTGAGCGCAAAAAACATAGATAGTATACGTATATACACATAGTGAAATACTGATCACATAATTTGTTTAAAATACACATAGATAGTAATAAATCTCTACGCAAGGATATTTCATGTGGAATCAAAATGCGAGCCCTGAGATGTTCCTTGCCGAAGTTTCCAAGCCCAATACGATGCGAAAAGTTTCTTTACAAGAATTTCGAAATATTTGAAGAAGATGCCTGAAAGAATTTTCCAAATCGATTTTGTCTTGAAATATGAACAACTATTGATATCAAAAGGACAGAAGAAATTCCATGACTTTACCCTATTGCCTCTGACCCATTCAAATCTCATACAGAGCCTGGGAGAAAAGGAGTTGGAAAACGTTTATAATATAATTGAAAACGGAATTCCGGAATTTTGTGAATACACTGACTACATGAACAAAAGTCTGGCAATGAAAATGTGAACAAGAACAAAAGGACAGAAATTTCGGTACGTGAGTGGCATTCAATATAAGCATTTTCTTATGAAATTGCTTCCGCCTGGTGGAACCGAGAGATGTGAGGGTATAACAATGTCCTTGAAATATCAATAATGGCTACAAGTTGATGTCCTTTTGCCAATATATACTAAATTGGTAATGTCTATTTGCCAATTTGCTTGCACGAGAAGCGACCACTTATCTTATGTTATTACGATAATGTTTTGATAGAAGAGAAATGTGTCGTTGTTATGATAAGAGACAAATGTGTTGAAAGTTTTCTTTAATTTTTGATAAGTAGAAATACGGACATGTCCGAAATCTTAAAGAAAATTGTTTACCTTGACGTTGTCGTAGTCTGGAACTGAATCTCCAAAATGAGTTCCAAGATTTCCGTGATTCAAAACAACAACTCCACCGTGGTTTTTGTCGTCAATCATAAAAAGCTAAAAATGAAATTGTAATCCTTAGATTCGCACTGGATTCTCGAAATTTTCAGAAAATATATATAAAACCTTCAGTCGTGCTTTAGATAATTAATTTACTTAACAATTATTATGAAAATGCGAAAAACCTGTTTCACCGTGTATTAATTAAACAGAAAGGATATATAAATAAATTTTATTCAAATGTCAAATTCTCACCTCGGTTAGGATGATCAACCCGAATACAGCAAAGAATGCGACTACAATTAAAAAACTCATTCCGGCACGTTCCCTGGCACCCCATGAGCCTCTTTTGCCCCGTTTATTACGTGTTGAGTGATGATTATGATGCGAGTGTTGGTTATTGTGATGATGGTTGTGATGATGGTGTCCAGTCGAAGAGGACAACATGTAACTGGATGCTGTGACAGAGTGTAGAGAAGAAGATGACCCTGCTGACGACGAGGACAACAGTGATGTTTTCGAAGTTGTTGGAGGTGTTTTCTGTAAAGAAACACTTGCTGCTATTGTTCCTCCAGTTACCATATCTACAGTCTCCTTTGCATTTGTTGACATAAAGGAGCCCCCCGGCTTCTTGTTTGGGGGGCTCCCAGTTTTATACATCTACGATGAAGAAGGACTCTTACATTTTCCACAAGGTGTTCAAAACAACAATAAATCACAGAAATTATTTGTCATTTGCCACGCTTATATTGTTTTTTGTCTCAGATATATTCTTTCTATGTTTTTCCTTTTGGTTGTCTAGCAACTTAATCAATACACCAATCTTCCTTACGAAATCACTTTAAATCACTTATAGAACCAATTTATAATGTATGAACTGTTTTTTCAATACTAACACACGATTGCAACATGAAACTAGAGCTGAGTTAAAATGTGTAAAAAAGCCATGTTGCATCTGAAAAGATTGGTATCAACATAAAAGCTTTTCACTTTCCAAGAAGTTACAATACATGACAGAACACTTTTATAAAAAAAATTTATCCTCTTGGGAAAAATCAATTTCTAACCTCTAAATCACTTCACAATTATCTTTTGTTCACAGAATGTCTACTACAAAATACAGGAAGATTCAGAAAATAAAGTTATCTCATCGAGTTTATCACAGTAAGGAATGTTTTCTTAATGTTTTTTCGTAGTTTCTTAAGTAACAGTGCGAGCAGCTCGTATCACTTTGATTTGTAATATATCAGAGAAGTCGTTGTGAACTCTGATCATTTTTGGAAAATATTTTGTAGCACATAAAACCAGCTATTGAAATTTTTCATATAAACGGAAATACACTTATCATGTCACACAAATATCATTTACCACAATATACTTTTCTGTTAACACTAAATGTTAAATGTCACGACTTGTTCTGTACGCAAAAGAGTATAAAAGAAAACTAATTTCCAGTTGACATTTAATGGTACATGTAGCGGTAAACTGTTTTCCTTCTGGAAAAGGATATAGGTATAGTCCTCTTTTAGGACATGCGCACATATAAATGGATGCCAAATTTGACATTGGAAACACTACCATGTACAATAAAAATTTTTGAGGTTATCATGACTTCCGGTAAAACAATATTCAGAATAAATAACTTTCGAGTTAGTTTCAACGATTAGTTGAAATTATTTTTTAACGTTGCTACCACTGGAGTCATCTCTTATCCTGTCTTCAACACAATTTGCTTTTAATTTAGTGATAGAGGCAACAACACGAAGTTAGCTTTTATATCCCTTAGTAAACTAAAGTAAACTTAGACTAAAGATTTGTTAAACGTGAATTCATATAAACCCCTTTTATTGGTGATGCTATCCACAAATTTAAACTTTGCCGTATCCTTTGCTTCCGAACTTCACACAGGTTTCGACATATGTATGAACATCTTGAAGGAATCGTGCACTGAACGTCGAGCATTGAAGAATATATTTTCAAAAATGTAAATGGGAGGTGAAGCTCTCAATCTGTAGCGAGTTCATATTTGAACACAAATTTCAGTTGATATACCTATGTATTTGCAATTGAAGGAATCTTACAAGAACCTAAGTATTCCCCGCGGAAGCTGTAGATTACACCGATGCAAAACAGCTTTAACGTAAATAATAGTTTATTATTCGCCAAGGGAGAAAAATAGATCATTTCAATCCAGTGTAAATGTTCTCTATATTCTTTTCGGAGAGTGAATATTCTATTTTTTCTCACACTGCCGTCGAAAACTCGGGTTTGTGCTGAGAATTCTAGGAGCGCAGTAGTGTGTGTTTTGAAAGGTGAGTGTGTAAATAGTACGGCTCGTGAGGCAATTGACACTGGTTGGAAATATTACCAATTTTCTCTACCGCGAGTGAATGTACGATTTACTAACATACCCGTTTAATATACATAGATACTCACTTTACCCGATGAAAAAATTCACTTCTTGGCATCCGCTTTTATCGAGCTGGCTTCTGCTTTTACAGGCACATCAGTATAATGATTGTTATAGCCAAATAGTTTTTGGTCATTGTTAGGGGTGTAAAAACTACTCAAAACTGAGTAATCGAATGTATTCGTTACTTGATGACCGAGTATTCGTTGTATCCGCATCATCGTTACTGATTCCTTGGGCTGTACAAAGCGAGCAAAAAAAAAAAAAAACAATTTTCCAATTTGAAACCATTTCATTTCTATATAAATATCAATTTAAACAAATTTTGTATCTCACGAAGAAGGGGAGTATAAGTCCATTATCATAATTTCATTAAAAAATTCTTTATTTCAAAATTCCCGCTTCTTTTTATATAACTTCTATGCAAAAATCCAAAAATACCCAAAGAAACGAATACTACCCAATGAGTATCCGGATCAATATTCGTTACCAGAGCAGTCGAATCTTTGTATGAAAATTTCCATACAAAAGTACTCGAAAATATTAAACGAATAGTACCCAATGAGTATCCGGATCGCTATTCGTTTCTTGAGCAGTCGAATCTTTATATGGAAATTCCCGTATAAAAGTATCCGCGAGATGCAATAATTGCACTATGCCATACGAACGGGTCTTCCAGTCGAGTACGTGACTCGTTTCTTGTATATCGTATGATTGATTTAAATCTCAAGTCTCGTCAGTGGCGACATTTGGAACCAAGTACTTTTTTAGGGCTGGAGCTTTTGGAATTTTTGATTATTATTGAATTTATGTAATAAATTCAAATATTCAAAAATGCAGATAGGAAAAAATTTTGAAATTGATTAGGCGATGTTATACTTGCTTCTCTACCGAATGTTCACCGACCTCGGAAGCAAGCAATTTGAACAATGTTGTACTTTTCTCCCTTGGTGAACAATCAACTGTTCCACAGCTTTGATTTTATTTTTTGAAACCGCAATAACGCTGGCTTTACACGCGGAAGAATCATAAGGTTGCTCAGAAGCGCCACAATCGCACTGTCCGACAATAGTTTCTCTAAAGCTGTGATTTTCGCTTTTACGTAAAAGCTAAATAATAATCTTCAATTGAATTTAAAGATTCATGTGATTTAAACTGATCGAATGTACACAACTTTAAAATGACAATATAGTATATTTATTTGCTCTTTTGAATTCTATGAGAAATAACTGTCCCACGTTTTTACGAAACCAAGTGAACTTATAGCATTTTTCACACAAACTACAACATCAAATGCTTCACTGCATGACGATGCATCAGTGGCTTGGCCACAACCTTCAATTTGGGACACGAACTCTTCAGGATCAACTTTGTACTCCTTGCCATCGACGAAGTGGGCAAAATGAACATTAAGCCCTTCATCCTTAAAGTATGTTTGTAAGGTTTCGTTGAATGATACTGCCCAGCACTTCACAAAGCACTTAATATCATCAGGAATGTTTTCTGGATTCATGTCGAGAAGTCTGAAGTCGGAAATATAGTTTTCATGCAAATTATGCTCTTTCTGACAGTGGCTACCAACTTCATCGGAAACTTTTGTTGGGAACAGTGTGTACTGCAAACTTTATTACATAAGTATGATAGTTTATACTTATTAAATATGTTACCATAAATTTTTTTCCATTTCCAAGTATACACCTTGCTACATTATATGCATATTTGTCAGCATCTTCTTCGTTGGGAATTTCGCCGCATACTTTTGCTATTTCTTCTGCTTTTTCAACTGCCACAAATGCTTTGCTGACCAGGAGGGCGGCTGTTGCAGCTTCGTTATAGGCACCTTCATTTAGGACACCCGTATATTCTGCTACACATTTTGCATAAGTTTTCAATGGTGACCGTGGGTTTTCCGAAGTACTCATATATTTAATAGCTTCATAAACCGCACCATCATACGTGTCACAAGGAGCACCCAGTTTTTTGAGAAAGTACACCCCACGGTTTGTCTGTTGGGATAAAATCCAAAAATAAAATAATATTTGTGTAATATTTATGAAATTACTTCGTATTTTGCGAAAACGCAAGTTAAAAGCGCAAAAATAGCTAATTGCCGCCACATCGTTGACTATTTTCAATGAGGGAACGCTCACCACGAAAGCAACCGAACAATTATTTTATTTTATTATATTTGTCAATTTATATTCCTTGTGATAAGCAAAACATAATTGTTCTTAACCCCACAAAATTTCGCACATTATTTGAAGACGTTTGATTTAAGGAAAGTAGATACAGTTCAAACAACTTTAGCGTAATGAAGCCAGACGGGTGACCTACGTTATCATATATTTGTAAACTCCATTTGTGACACTTGTACCTACATTCACACAAATTTCCGATACATCTTTGAAATAGAGTTTCTTAGCCGCAGCAATTCTTACGTTGAGGTTTGGTTGGATTCTTCTAGCATCTATAAAAAGTCTATAAGTAATCATTTATGTAACCAATTATGGACATTCTCATCTTCACAAGAGGCGCAGGCAAAACCGATCATCTGTTTTGTCAAAAATTTTCATTTCGCACAAATGCAAAGTGATGAAAGATAATTGAATGGTCTTCGATAGAATAACATTGCTAATTTTGATGAAGTTTGTTATGAGAGCATATGAGTATATCATTTGTTTCTTATTCTAGAAAGGTCTTTCTTGAAGTTTTGCAGAACAAAGTTCTAAATTGTATCCGAAAACATATAAGTACCTCAGACTTTCACTTCACTTTCATGAGATGTATTTGTTGGATAATTCTTTTATTTTTGACTTTCACTAGTGAGTGGTTAGCTACAGTGGGTCTGAAACGAATATCAAGCAATATTTATTGACATGATAAAAAGGTCACCACGACGCGACAGAGAAAATTTTGAGTTAAGCTTTTGTTGCCGTTTGGACTTGAATACATATTGATAAGGCTTGAACTCTCTGGGTTAATTTTAAGCCGAATTACTTTCATTATTAGGTTCGCTAGTAGCAGTCGCATTCAGAGAAATATACCGAAAATGCTTGGGAAAATATTGTTGTTCCTCTGCATTGCAGCCATTTCGGCAGAAAGTGTAAGAAATTCTAGTTACTCCATTGAAGATTATTCTAAAATGCTGAATTTTACAGGAGGATCCAATTTTGGATTTCATCAAGACAATTGACGGCACCTGTGCAGTTGACAACAAGGTATCTTATACAGAAGTTCAACAGATGGACACTACCACGGATCATTCAAGGAATCTGAAATGCTACTCGAAGTGTGTCCTTACAGCTAATGGGATCCTTGTGGATGGGATGTTCGTGAATAATGCTGCAGAAAAGATTTTCGATGGTGTCGTGGATCATAGTGTTGCTTCAGACATGGCTAATGAATGTGCCAAGAACGTCGGAGATCTCGATGACTGTGATGTAGCTTTGGAGATATTCAAATGCTACGATGCAAAATTAAAGAAAGTTTTTGCTTAAGTATATTTCTTAGAATCACAAAATTAAAATAAATATCACAGCCTGAAGTTTTAAGACCGTATTGTGGATTTGTAGAATTTAACCCAATGAACTGTTGCATATAACGAAATTTAATAAATAAAAAGTGTCTTTGAAGAGGAAATATTTGTTTGGGTCAAGCTGCCTCATCTAAAGATTAGAGTCATGAGTGGAGTGTTTTGTATTAATTACACCCTCACCCATCTCATCTTTACTGGGGTAGTAAACTTTAACTTGCATATATTGAGTAGTAAACTACAATGAAACGTAGCAATAAATCAAAAAGTTTAAAAGTGCAGTTTGTGATTCAGAAGTCGATGGACTTGCAGAAACATGAATATTTAAAAATTATTTTAAAAGTCAGATCACCCTGCCACACCACGCTCTTTTCAATATACTCGTAGGTGACTATATATCAAAATCGAGGGCAATTATTAGGTATACGACGCCTCAATTCCGATGATTGAAAGGAAAAATGATGAATAAACAACAATTCAATTGATAGCGATCAGAGTGCATACTGAAATCACATAAATCATCGCATAAATCCATCCTTGTTCAAAATCATGTAATTAACATAATAATTGAAGTTCTACAAACACACACATTGGCCTCAAATTGTAGAATCTGTCAGTCAGCAAATTGGGATGCTGTTGATCTCTGTCCAATGATATCGTGCCAGAGGGTGGAAGTATAAATATGTTTGTGATAGATACATGGGATTGCACGACTACTTGATATGTTAACCCAAATTTTCGGTACGTTCTCCGCAATTCACATCATTCCAGCGCAGTTAACAGCATTTATAATGTTTATCCCAGGTCCGATTCAATTCATAATCTCCGGACAGTTATAGTCAACAGCAGTTATTGATAAAGGAACCCTTAAAATCATCACTATATCATTCTGCAATATATAACATAGACTCCTGGCATTCCTAACAAAGGTAACTATACTTTCCAGCCCTTTCGGTTATAATATTATAAATCATTCTACGAGGTAGACAATCTCTTTATGTTAAGTTTCTGTAATGCTTCGATATACGCACATATTCCTGTGATATATTCTGATTGATAACCTAGGTCAGCTCAGAACGTGTAAATCTGTTTGTGTTTAAGTATAAGTATGTATATATGTATGTTTACCATATGTAACTTCCTATTGATTAATTGATATGAATTGAATATTTCATTTGATGTTGTAAACGGTGAAATTGCTTATGACGTAGAAACCCTTTGAATGAATTATTTTTCTAGTCATTTTAATAAAAATCTTTTGTATGTTTTAGACTTACGAGTTTTTCTATGAAAAGTTTCTATAAAACATCGTGATCACACGTTGCTAACATTCATCAATGTATTGATCCGAAAATGCAGCAGTTTGGAAAATTTATGTTGATGTATTGATTTGAATTTTAATTTCGATTTTGTCTTTGAGCTCTTCCGAACTTTTTTAAAAACTGATCTGGTTATTCGTACCTGTGTTATTTTCTAGTTGGAAAAATAAAATCAACGGTAACTATAGTCGATGGGGATTTTGTGATAAAATAATCTTACATTCAAAATATCAGATGGAAGGCCAAATATATTGAAAACTATTTATTTCATTTGTACCAATATATGATCATCATCTAAACAATTGTAAGAATGTCGTTATCTGCTCAGCTATTGCTCATATTTACTATACAGTGAAATCCCTTGAATCAAACGCTTCCTACCTATGTTGTATAAATTCGCCTTTATGAAACAATAGGTCGTTTAAGGGAGACAACATTATCTACACAAGACGAGTTTGTAAACATGACCGTCATCGCTTCGGGTCTTTTGTTGACTCAGTTATTCTAGTGAATTCCCATGTTCGTTGTCAGTCGATCGGTAAACTGCGATCTGTTACCAATGTCGCGTAAGTGGTTGAAGAAGCTGTGGAACTTGCGAGGAGAATGGGGCATGAAAAATTTGTGGCGACAGACGGTTGGTTGAGTCGGTGGAAGAAAAGACGTGACATTAAATTTAAAAAAGCCCACGGAGAAAAAACCAGTGCCAATTCAGTCGAAGCCGAAAAATGAAGCTATACCCGCATCCCAGCATTGCCGGAAATGTACGCCTTGGAGGAAATCTAGAACGCAGGCGAGACTGGGTTTTACTTCCGTGCTACTTCATATGGATCTCTGACGTACAGGGATGAACAACTCATGGGCTCAAAAAAAGCTATAGATCGAGTTACCGTACTGTGCTGCTGCAATGCTACTGGTTGCGACAAGCGAAAACTTCTAGTCATCGGTAAAGCTCTGAAGCCTCTTTGTTTCAAAAACCTTAATGTGGAAAATTTGCTTGTTTCTTATCATGCGAACAAAAATGCATGAATGGCCGGTGCGCTTTTTTCTAAATGGTTGGACGATAGGGCTGCGGAACTGCAGAAGGGCTCATGAAAAAATTTACTGCTTACTGGGGAACATCCACATTGAATTTTTACCTCCCAACACGACCTCACTCATCCAACCACTCGACATGGGAATCATCAAAAATTTAAAAGTTCACGACAGGGTCATGTTGGTGCACAATATACTTCAAGAGATTGAAGCCAACACTGCAGATCCAACCACGGCAGCCAAGGACCTGAGCACAGCCTAAGATCAATACCATAGCTTCATTTATACAAGAAAACTAACGTTTATTGTTACAAAGACAGCGATTTTTTGTCAAGATTGTATTTTGTGTGCCGTATATTTTGGAATTCTCGGGAAAAAACGCAGTGATCGTTCTAAATACATAAAATCTAAATTTAGGTTTCCATGACACAAACCTTCGTACAAACTTTGGTTCGTTCATCAGAAAAATTGTTCACTATGAAGCCTACCCCTAGTGATTTTTTTTCACGAATTTAGTAACGAAAAATAGATGTTAGCACTCACCGTCGAATATACTATTAGTATGTAAAATTTGAGATCGATTGATCAAACGGTCTAGGAGGAGTTTGGTTACAAAGTTTTCATAATTCGTCGACACATAAGAGCGAAAAAAAAGACCGAATCCTACCAATTTTGTGCTGAAGTTTGATTTGATTATTCGAAAATCTGCAAAATTTTTCTTTTCTGTGACATAATCTGCTAAGTCCTAAATTGGTAGTTAAATTGTGAAATCACAGAGTTCTGCTAAATCTGGTCACACTGATCCTTTTGCTGATGCTTTTATCAGCGGGTGAGCCATACATATTTCATGTAAACTTGAGTCTTTTAATTTCGAGAGTATGCAGGCGATTTCCGACTGCCACAAGCATTCCTAGTATATGTATAATGTACGAAATGTATACACTGACCAAGTAAACAATTGTGTTTGTTGGAAATGTTGATTTTTGCTTCTATAGAGTCAACTTCGCTTTTTGTTTTGAGTAACAGGCGGCATGGTAGAAGGACCAAACTTTGTCAAAGGCGTCACCTTTGCCATTCTCCCATCAACGGGATTTATGAGCTATGAAAGTGCTGATAACATTGCTTCCCAGTGCAGAAGAATTCCTCCCGACAGCAGAATTTTTCCCTGAACTTACACGTTTGAAGTTGGAAGTTTTGTTATATGCCTCTTAAAAGATTCAGTGGTATTCATTTATATAAAATTAAAAATAATTTTTCAATCCTAGTTACATATGAAACTGCAAAAACCATAAGAAAAAACTGAGTAACTTAGTTAAGGTTTTATATCATAATGTCAGCGTACGACATCTCGCGCACGATCAAAAGCTAAAAGTTGCAAGCAACAAGGAGGACAATTCAACTTAATGTTTTTCGGCATAATCAAGTGAAATCTAGAATAAAGAATAATTTTTTGTTGCTCGAAGGCGGGGAATGTTTATAGAAGTTCCCATATATGCTATAACACGAATTTCGCAAGGCGGATATTTGAAAGAAGATACAACGAATAGTCGTCTATTTTGACGTGAATACGTCTTTCTTCTCGTTGAGTTTGTACATTGGTAGCCAGTCGAACATTCTTGTGTTACAGAACACCGTCATATTTCAATCGCTAATAACTACGAGACTAATAAAGCGATAACAACAGTTGATGTCACAGTGAATGGAGCATATTTCTACGTATTTATTTTCTAGCGACTGTTTTGCCAGTGACGTCATCGGGCCAGTGTGAGCGCCTACGCGTGATTGTTGTTTTTAGCGTTGCGTGAAGATATTTATGAGTGTAGCGTAAGAACGCGTTCAGCTAGAACGTTGTTAGGGGTATCATTGTGAAAAGCATGAAAAAAGCTACCAGGACCTAAAGCGAAACAATCAAAATATTTCCCGAAATATAAGCAAAAGTCTGTATGAATTTGAAAATCGAAAATATATGGAAGTCTCATCTCATATATATCATATCGTCTCATATGAGGCGTAAATATGCACCGAATTGTAAAAAACTCAAATTGGAGAAAACTCACATCAAACCAAATATTAAAAACCAAAAGTGTTCAGTGCCGAGCAAGTGTGAGAGCTACGTTGGCATCGAAGAAGAAATAAAAAAACGGCGGAGAAAAATAAACTTGTGATTTATCCATTCTGTAACCGTACTACTATCCATAACCATTGTAATTAATAGTTTGATAATTAAAGTACATATTAGCACCAAAATTTTCTTGTAATTTCTTTGATGTACAAACGTCTTTTCGCTCGTTAAGTACACTGATAGCCAGTCAAACTTTCTTGCGGTACAATATACCGTCAGATTTCAATCGCCAATAGCTACGAGGCTAATAATGCGATAATAACTGTTGAGGTCACAATGGATAGAGAATTTCTGTACGGGTTTTGCGCGTGACGTATCGGGTTAGTTCACTTACGCATGATTGTTGTCAATAAGCGTTGCGTAAAATTATAAATCAGTGTAGCGTGAGAACGGGATCATGTAGAACGTTCGTTCGGATGTCATTGTAAAGGTTTTAAGTAGAAACAAGAAAAGAAAACAGGCGCGAAAAAGTAAACTTGTGATTTATCTGTTCTTTCACCGTATTACTCAATATAACCACTGTATAAAGGACATTGATACATACTAATAAGAAAATCGTACATACTAATAAGAGACACAGTTATAATAATTTTATCCCCAAGTTTTCACGGAAAATCTACGGCGCGGACCTTGACTGGGCCTTTCGGTTTTTTTTTCCGCCAATGAGTGCTTTCAACTAGTTCACTTTTATTTTGTTGAATGTTCTAGAGCCGATTACTGACACAGTCGGGAATTGAACAGAAAGTAGGCTGAGGTAGTGAAGAACATTCGATTAGTTATCATGTTAAAATTAAAATTGAAACGTGTTATTTAAAATTATGTAAACACAAAGATCTCATGGTTTTACAGGCTTTTCAAATATTCAAAAATTATTTTCATGAACATGTCGTCAAACTTAGACAATTGTCAGTGTCTGGCTGATTTTTCTGTCCAAATTACGTTCAGGTTCCACCCAAATTCTGCTTTCGGCTTGTTTTAAGTTCGTTTTGCGTCTTCTTATTATAAATTTTGCGATCGCTATAAATATTTATTCTTTCCAGGTCAATCAAAGTTGACCAGAAGATTGAATTCCCTGGTACTAGGTTAACGGGCATACTTATATTTAATACCACTTCCTTTCTAAGTTTGAGTTGGGAATCATCTTTTGATGATTAAACCGCATTTTAAAGACATAAGAATACATTTATCTCAAAGAATCAAGGCTTTGGTGAGGTTTGTTAGTTCATGCTTTCATTTCTACATTTTTCAATGATTTTCTAGCACTTCTGGCTGTAAGAGATCCACAGGCCTGCAGTAACTACATCGATCGATTAAAGTAATTGATTACCATACAAAAATTAACTAGGACATTATTGCTCTTCACCAATTTAGAGAAGTAATTTATATTCAGAATGAGATGAAATGCGAAAAGCTATTAGCGGTTAGGTTGATTCCAAAAATCAGATTATTATTCCAAAACAAAACCTTCTTCAAAAGGGGTACTATCAAGTTCATAGAGATGTAGCAAACGACAAAATAATTAGGGCATTATGATGGCTCAATTCCCATGATTGAATCAAAGAACTATGAATGCATAAGAGTGCAATTGATAGCGATCAGAATGCATACTTGAATCACGTATATCATGCTATAAATCCGTGCCTAGTCAAAGTTCTGTAATTAACATAATAATTGAAGTTCTACAAATAAACATATTGGCGTATGAGATACATTCATGGATCTGTCAGTCAGCATTTCAATGCTGTTGATCTCTGTCCAAGGACACAATGCCACATTGTATATATGCCTGTGGTATATACACGGAATATCATGTTAAGTAAAATTTTCCGTGCGCTCTGCGGAATTCACATTCCAGCACATTTAACATAGCATTAATAATGTACATATATCCCAGATCCGATTCAATTCATAATCTCCCGAAGGTTGTAGTCAACAGCAGTTATTGATAAAGGGCCCTTAATATTATGACTATGTCATTCAGCAATATATAGACTTTTTGTGTTCCTAACAAGGTTAACTACACTTTATATCCCTTTCAGTTATAATAACATAAATCATTCTACCAGGTAGACAATCTCTTTATGTTAAGCTTCGATATAGGCACATATTCGTTTGATATATTCTGATTGATGACCGAGGTCAGCTCAATAACGTATAAATCTGTTTATTTATAAATACACCATATATCTACGTATATGTACACATAATTTCTTATTGATTAATTGATATGAATTGAATATTTCATTTGATGCTGTAAACTGAGACAATGTCTATGACACCGATTTCTAGAGTTTTTCTTGACATATTAGTAAAAACCTTACTTGCTTTGATTTATAATATACCTACATATAAGAAGTTTCTAACAGCTGCTTCATGGCTAGATACATGCTTACCTTAGTTGCTGCTTTATATATCCTTGTATTGTATTATTCTTGTATTATTCTTTTATTTATTGTCTTCATGACTTCTTTAGCTAGTGATGCCTACTTTAAGTTGTTCAATGTTTATCTTCAATGAAAACTATTCAAAGCTTATTCTAAACTTATTGAAAATGTCTTCCTAACTAGGGACGCATGGACACATATGAACTTTGGATCACTAAAATGTGATGATGAGAATCTTTGACAAGAATCCTGCACCGAATGGTCCTGAATGAATGAACCTATTTCTAATATGATGCGGTAGAAGATTTCGATGATTATCATATTGTGTGACCAGTATAATATAGCTCTCTGTCAGATACCTTCAGTTTAGTTAGCTTTTGGTTACTCGTTGAACGTCTGATAACTTTTATTTCGTCGAATTGTCTGTATTGTCACATAGTGTTACACGTACAAAAGCTGACAGAGGTTTTTCTAAAGATTACAGTACAATTTCCTGCATTTTAGCTTCTGACCAGTTTTGTGGACGTAAATATAAAATGCGAGAGTACACAAAATAGCAGATAGCCTTTTCGTGTAGATATTGCGCCATCAGGTAGATCTATTGTCGAAATAACTCCGACATATGTAGCTATTAGCTGCCACGTACAGTATTAATTGTTCAATATAATTTTCAAATCTCTTCCCTTCAGGTTGGGTAACGCCTCTGTGATGACATCTGAGGCCACAAAATTTTTATGTGTCAATAAAACTGAACTACATTCTACTATTCGCAACTGCATAGATTAGTGATTAGCATAAATCATGTAAATTAATAACAGTTGGTATTAGGGCAAATGTTGTCTTAAGTGAAATATTTTCCTTCAAAGAATCATAAAAGTTGGTGGACAAACTATCAAATGGAAACAAAATATGTATCAAAAACTCAACTTTTGATGATTCTCTTATATAAAATAACTTATAATAATATATAAATTACCAAAAACAAATCATTCTTTAAATTACGAAAACGTGTAAATTTATATAAAATTTAAGTATCATTTTGTGATAATCAAGAAAACTTGTAAAAATATTAAAAAGCGTTTTTTCAAACTATTCAGTTACAAAAGTTTTCCACAATTTATTTTTATACCTTATAATTTTTACTTTTTTATTATTTTTTGCTAATTTTTCTTGTTATTGTTTTATATTTCCCATATATTTGTTGTTGAATTCATCTATAACTTAATTTTGTTATTATAGTTCTATAAATATAAATATATTTTTCCATTAAATTTAAATCTATTCTGCTTTCCTAAATATATGTTAATATGGAGTACTGTTGGAATGTAAACAAAATTTAACATTAAGTGTTTCTTTTATCAATATGAAGTGTTCAGAAATCTATGCATTTTTATGCTTGTTCATTTCTGGATATTTCAAGTGGTAAGATTTCTTTAAACCATAAATTTTTCTTTCAGAGAATAATTAATTTATAATTTATAGTCTAGATAAGATTTTTCTTTGTTAGGATAGATTTAGTTTTAAATTTCAGTTTTGATTTAGTTGTTAGTTGAAAAGTTGAGTTCAAGAAAAGAAGACGTAGTTGATTTAAAGTGACCTTATAATAAAATATATTTAGAAGAGAAATAAGTCCTTTGATGTTAAAGATATAAGTGAATTTCCAATTAGTACTCTATAATTGTACTAATTTTTTAAACAATAACATTTATGAAATTATTAAAATAGTGATTTTTATTATAAAATATTTGATTTCTTCAAAACTCCCGCGTTCAAAAGTTCACTTTCTTCGATGTACAACCAAACTCCCATGCCCTATGGATGTGGTGGCAAAATAGTCTGGTTAATGGCTTGTACTACTTCATCAATGGGGTTTTGGACCAACAGAATTTCATTTTGTGAGGTAAATGTGCATACAAATGCACAGCATCTTAACCCTATTCCAAATTAACCATATCAATCTGGAATTATTCCCGAACCATTGTAAGTAGTTAGTTGCGCATCAACAGTTTCTACTAAAGAAATTATCAAATTTTCCTTAAAGATGTCAGAAAAAATACAATTCTAGATTAGTTTTTCTAAGGAATCTTAAAACGGATTCTCGAAGTTACGCATGTATCATTCCATAATCTCGTAAAAGCTACAAGTTCTCTAAATGATTATACTATTTTTGTTTTTGTAAATTATTATTTTTGACGTGCAAACGTCTTTCTTCTCGTCGAGTATGTACATTGGTAGGCAGTCTAACATTTTTGTGTTACAAAACACTGTCATTTTTCAATCGCTAATAACTTCGAGACTAATAATGCGAGAACAACGGTTGATGTCACAGTGAATACAACATATTTGTGCGTATTTATTGTGTGGCTTTCGTTTTGCCAGTGGCGTCATCGGGCGCGTCATCGTCACGCGCCTACGCGTGATTGTTCTTTTTCGGGTTGCGTAAAGTTATTTATGAGTGTAGCGTAAGAACGTGTTAAGCTAGGAAGTTGATTTGGGTTACATTGTAAAGGATTTGAAAAGAACTATCAGGACCTAAAGTGAAACAATAAAAATATTGGCCGAAATATAAATAAAAATTCGTGTGAATTTGAAAATGGGAAAAAATTAAAGATATTAGAAAAGATTAGAATCGGAGAAAACTTGCATCAAAACAAATCTAGAAAACCAAAAATGTCGATTGCCGAGCAAGTGTCAGAGCTACGGCGGCATCAGAGACGAAATGAAAAAACGGTACAAAACTATAAACTTGCGATTTTTCTATTCTGTAACCCAACTACTATATATAATGATTGTATTTAAGAGATTAATAGCTAAATAACATGTTAGTACGAAACACTTATTATAATTTTTTTGACGTGAAAAAGTCTTTTGGCACGTTAATTACGCTGACTGCCAATCACACTAGTCAAGCGGTAAAATATACAGTCAGAATTCAATCGCTAATAACCCCGACGCTCATAATGCGATTACAACGATCGAGCTCACACTATGGATAGAGCATGCTTGTACGTGTTTATCGTGCAGCGTTTGTTTTGCCCGTGAAGTCATCGGGCTAGTGTAAGCGCCTACGATTGATTGTTGTTGCTTAACGTTGGGCAAAACTATAATTTAGTGTGGCATGAGAACGCGTTAGAACGTAGACTTGGTTGTCGTTGCAAAGAACTTTAAAAGAGCTATTAGGACCTAAAGTAAAGCAATAAACAAATTTGCCGAAATATAAGTAAAGTCAGTATTAAATTGAAAACTGAGAAAAATTAATTGCAGGTCATAAATATGCGCGGAATTGAATAAAACGAAAATCAGAGGATACTTGCATCAAAACGAATTCAAAAAACCAAAAATGTCTAGTGTCGAGCCATTGTCAGAGCTACGGCAGCATTGAATAAGAAATGAAAATCGGCGTTAAATATTAAACTTGTGATTTATATATTCCGTCACCGTATTACTCTATACAACCATTGTATTAAAGAGATTGGTTTAAGTACATACTAATGAGAAACACTTATTAAAATTTTATCCCGAAATTTTCACTGGGAAATCTACGGCGCGGCTCCCTTGACTACGCCTTTCGGTGTTTTGTTTGTGGTTCGTTTTTGCTTTGCCACCACATGACATGACTCTTCATTCTGGTGAATGTTGAATCGAGTCTTTTAAAAATCAGTATCACTTCAAAATTTCCCAGCTTTGCCCATAAGCAGCCGCTATGCAGTATAGTAACTATTGATTACTTAATCTCGCATTTTTTGCTCAGCCGAGGCAGGCGAAATGATCCAAAAACTGGTGTTTATCTCTTCTTAATTTCACATTGCAAAAATCGGAGTTATCATGCTAAATGACCAAGAAATATGTTTGCACATTTGCGCCGAAATATGATCATCACTGCAAACAGAATTATGATAATGGTGGGTTGTTATCTATTCAGTTCTTGATAATATTTGCTATATAAAGAGCCCGTGAAACAACTGAAGCTTTTGTTAAACCTTAGGTGGTACATTAGTAGTCAATTGTTTTATTTTAGTTTGAAATTGCTCAATATGTGGAAAATACTACCAATTTTTGTCCTTCTTGCTGGTGCCTCGGCTAGATACGAAGTAATAAATCAGGTTCGATTCATGTGTTGTGTAACAAACTTGAACTTTTGATTTATAGACGGATCCAATAATTTATTTGCTGAAGAAAATCGAGGGATCGTGTAATAATTACAATGGAGCTATGTATGAAGTTATCAAGCGAGTTGAATTTTATACTGTACCAACTGAATCATTGAAGAACTATTCTGCATGTGTAGCAGAAACAAGCGGAATGGTACAAGGAACCGACTTCAACAAAGAAGTCACTGTCGAAATTCTCATAACCAAGGGTTTTATGAGGACAGAAAGCGCACTTGAAGTAGCTAATCAATGCAGCAAAATTCCCGCCGGGAACGATCCGCGCACTTACGCATTCGAAGTCGGAAGATGTGTTCTATTCTTCGCAAGGAATCCAATGGTATCAGCCATATAAAATAATTAATAATTAATTTCCTTATTTCAGTTCACTTTATTCGTAGTACGAATTGATTTTCGGCTTGGAATACGGTAGTGCTTACGATAAATGCCGTGAAGTTCATAGAATCAAAGAAAGATTTGTACCTTCCAATGAAACCTCAGACGAAATGAAATGCTTTTTCAAATGCTGGACATTGAAACTGAACGAAACAGTGAGCGAAGTATTCAAAGAGGAAGGGCTCGAAACCCATCTAGTACATTCTGTTTTCCGAAGGGAGTATGAAATGTCACCTGAAGCGTTTTTACAAGAAATTTATGCATGTGGAGAAGTAACTCCAGATTCTTCATGTGACGAAGCCCACAGAACATTTTTATGTCTCAAGAATTTACGAAGGAAAGTTAATTTAATTACACCATACAGTCAATATATGATGGACTAATGAATTAAATCTTAAGTGGCTTGATTGTTAACTGACCATTTTATGTTTTTGAGCAAATATTTTAAATATAATCTACGTTGACATGCTTCATTGGTTATCTGTAAATGTTGATAGTTTTATACTATGAGTGCATATCCAAATGGATTCATGACATGATATTACTAATAGTAAACCCTTCTTTTAACACGGATTTATTTTCAATTTTGCGGCTGATAAAAATCTAATCTAACGCTGGTCTTCAAAACAATAAAAAGACAGCATGAAATCTAGAAGCTCACCTTTATTTGCAGTCTTTTATTTGGAAAGATTCGACGTCACATCCTAAAGAATCGAATGTTATATAAGGTGAGTATTTCACACATGTACTTAAAATGCAAAATCGCTATCGACGATATTTGGAACAAATGTTAAATTAAGTAAAACTAAAATAAAAACAACATTCTCTGAACGAACAGGATACATCAATTAAAAAAAAACGAACAGGATTTACTCCTTTCCGGCGTCTCTATAGCAAAGCAAAATTAAGCTTACGAGCTTGATTGACTTGCCACTTACAATACTATAAAAATCGCCTGGGGTTCCCTGCAGTTCTTTAAAATAATATTTACATCTGAAAATTTGTATCTGTGACAAATTAATTTCAAGTTAGATACATGTTTTACAAACTGACCAGTGATAAGGGATATCCTGTATCACCTTATTTTATTATTTAGATAGTAAATTAAGTTCAGGCTTATCTCAAAAGACTTCTACAACCGCAAATCCACTATGC
The DNA here is from genome assembly GCA_963971475.1 of Chrysops caecutiens. NCBI lineage: Eukaryota > Metazoa > Arthropoda > Insecta > Diptera > Tabanidae > Chrysops > Chrysops caecutiens. The sequence continues at coordinate 35,825,352 of OZ020569.1, forward strand.
TATTTGTATATCTCTAAGTGTATCTATGAGTGCGCTATTGTTTGCTAAAGTAATTTACGGTTTTTGTATTATTTAAGGGTATTCTTAGCAGTTCTGTACATTCGACGACGAATTGTATTGCCATGGTGCTGGTGTACTTAATAAATCATGTTGCGTTTAAGTGCTGAAATAGTTACTTATACTAGATACTCGTAATTGCAGCAATTTTGAATGTTTTATGAGATTTGAACTAAGTCTTAGTTTCAATTTTATTTTTGTGATTGCTGCTTTTACGTGGACCTCCGGCTAAACCTACAATCAGGACATCTCTCTGGACCCACAAAAAGGAAGTTATTTTGGTAAAATGCTGGTGTAATTGTTGAACTTAAGTGATTCACGTACTTACACAATAAATGTTATTCCTTGTGGGATCTTATTTTGTGGCTTACTGAGAACGATTCTATGTAACAATGTACTATACATACATATGTATGTATGATGAAATGGGATCATCGAGTAACGAAATTACCTCGTCCATAGAGGCGTTTTTTCACTTGATGCCTTAGTTCGTGCTTGATGTAATTGCTCTGTACGATAACAGTTAACAGTTGCTATTGCCATTTGACCTTCATTTCTTTAGTGATATTGTGTGGACCTTTGTTTGAATTTGTTAGCTATCAGAACATGTTGGATGTGTTTCTTAAGTAGAACATCAAATTAACTTATATTTTGTTTGAAACTGATAGCGTGAATTGAGAACAAAAATGTCGCTTTCCCGAAGAAGCTCAAAATGATAGCACAAAATTTGATACTAGGTATATGCCTTAACCGTACCAAACTAGGTTGCACGTTCTAACGACACTTCCAAGCACAATAAATAAAAAACGTTTCAAATTTTAGTATTCATTTATCTGAATTCTCAATGTTGCTGAAATTATTGTTTCCCTTATTTTAATTAAGATAAAAACGGTTCTAGCGAGCCTAAGACATTGTTCTGCATAAGACCTCTAATAAGAAAGGTACTTGTTAAAAAGCGGCTTATTCCTTTCTTTGATCTCACTTTGACCTCTTTGCATAAAGTAAATATAACCAATCGAGTGATAGTGTACATACCCATAGTTTAGTATTAATGAATTAGAAGCCTTGCAGCATATTGTGCACAACAATAGGTAAAGCATATAGTTATGAAGCACCCAAATCATGATGTTATATTCCTGTATAGCTACTTATTAAATTTGAAGAGCTCAACTTGGTAAGCACCTCAAGAACGTCCCAAAATCAACGACGTCCGTTAGCAACTGATGCTTCGTAAATGTCTTAGGTATAATAAAATTGAGACCTCACGTTGTTTACTGTCTCCACCCTTACATCTATATATAAGCATATATATACAAAACTTACAAAGTAATTTTCTATTTGTGAAAACCAGTGAAACTTAAGCTACTACCCATACTGCTTCCTGTTTAGTTCTAATAATAAACTGGACCGCTGAAGACTCTCCAAACATTTTCGAATAGAAATTGTTGCGAAAATGAAAATTCCTGACTTTGGCTTCGACTCTCTTCTAGTGCAGTAATGATAACCAACTAAGCAAGTACTTCAAAGAGTTTAGTAGAATCAAGAGCCCCCAGCTTTCATACTGGCAGTGCAGTCTTCTGTCTTGTATATAAATTTTATTGAAAATTTCATGAAACGTCGGAAAGAGTTTGATTTTTACTGATAAATTTCACTAAACATAGAAAGTTTTGATTTGGAGTTTAAAGTTCTGTCGTTTTATTTCACCGGCGTCAACTTAGTTTACTTTGGATGAAGTTTTTCATAAACTGAACTTTCGTTGTATGTTGACTATTCGTTTTGATACCAAACTATCAGCTGCATAGAATTATTGATTCGAAGATAATGATTGCCAGTATTAGATTTATTATCAGTATTTGATAAATTTTCAGAACTTATTTTCAACTTTTCTTTGAAGAAAAATTCACTTTTACCATCCTCTCATAATTTAATTTGCTAAATTATGGTAGAATTAAAGCGTTTCAATTCACAGGTTTTGTACAAGAACTTTCAGATAGTCGTTTCTTGTCCTAAAGCAAATAATTTCTTTTATACTCCAAAACTTTCTCCAGTATTTTCAAAGTTGAAATGAAAATTTTGAAATAACTTTCAGACAAATCCTTCCCGCAAGAAGTTACAGACTGAAGCAAACATGTGAGTATGTGATTACATATGGTTGTGGTATAGTATAGGTACCTATACACAGACCTAAACTCCTTATGAATTAATCACTTATCTTCACGCCAAGGTTTATACATAATGTAGAAGGGCCTTTCGATAATTGATATTTTAATTCCGAGGTTTTCTATGAAACTTTTGTTTTATCAGTACCTAAACTGGTAAGTTTAAGGACAAAAGATGGCATCGTAAATGGTTTGGGAAATTTGTGGAAGACCTTCGTTTGAAAAGAACTTTCAGCAGCCCCTAATTTTTAATTGATAATAGCTTCTGATCTACCAAAGCTTGTGGTTCCGTAATTCTATTGCTCCAGTGTGGGTGAGACGTCCTTTGGAAAACTGAATCATAAGCACAAAGGTGAGGTTTTACATGTCGTCAAGACTACTGAAACATATAAACGAGAAGCTGTAATACGACAGAATTTAACGATTCTTCGGGCTTGTATGTAAATGTGAATGAATAACTTTGAAAACAGAAAATCGATGTTCCTTCAAGTGGAACGTCAATAAAGCTTTTATATCATAGGACAAGGCTTTTGTGTGTCTTATTCAAATTGCAAGTCCTAAAGCTAAGGCTGTTTGCGCTTACATTGAATTTGGATCTTCCTCACTAATTGTATGTATCAGTGATTGGGTTTCCTTTTGAATTAACTTTAATAATGATGCTAATAGTTTGAGAAAGAATGGATATTCTGAGCAGTATGAGAAATAATTTTCGACATAAGTGTGACTTGGGAAAATGTTTCTATCAGATTCTATTTGTTCTTGGATAACAATAGCGCTGTTTGTTTCCGTTTCATTATTTTGAGGATATTTTGATTTTTCTTATGGTTCCTTGCATAAATTCATTATTTCACAAAATATCACACGAAGTGATATTAAAAACTCATGAAGATTGTTCTGAAATTTCTCTTGAAAATTAAACTTTATCTTCATAAATTTAAACTTGACAGTTTTGATTTCTGAAAATTTTGAAGAACTACATTAATACGACCAGGGATTAGACGTACAACAAAATCATTGCCAACTTAAAGAGATTGATTGCTATAAGTAGGGAATCATCATGAAACTTTTAATGTACTTGAAATGAACTATTGAAACTTGCACTTGGTTAATCATTGAAACATCATCTTATTCGTACATGAGCAGCTTCAAAAACTTTTGAAGTTAAAGCGGTTCTTAATTCGCGTTAATATCCACCTTAATTTTCCATAATTAACTTCAGGGGGTTCTTACCTGGGTTCGGCGAAGTGAAAATCCGAAAATTGGATATATAAGTGCAAGTAGTAATCACTTTCAAGCTAAGGTAGCATACATAATATTTGAACCAGGTTTCGAATCCAGGAACCAGGAATCGATCAGAAGTCGCAGAAAAAATTTTGATTGTACATTAATATTACCTACATAATTGAAACAATCACATTGAATTATCAGAGAAGAATACAATACCGTAAAACTATGTAACATCTAAAAATTCTAAGATCTCTGTAAAGCATGACAGTGATGAAATCGACATAAAATTATCATTAGCATTAACTCACTGTTTTCTTTGTGTTTATATACCAAGTCTTAATGCCAAGTCCTCGATATAAAAGTGTCCACAACCACCACATCTTAAAATTCAAGATAATAAATGAAGGTCTATGCTTTATCGTATAGGATAGGTTCTAGCACAACATGTCTGTAAGCATAGTTTTGTATATGACGGTTGTGCTAGAGCAATAACATCAAAACAAATTTACGGAATTGACTAGAAATGTGAAAGCCGGGAATAGTCGTTGTAACACATATAAATACATTTGTCGGAAACTAGGGACACATAACAGTTAACGAATATAAATGGCCAAAAGTCTTGGACGTTGTACAGAAACGAACCAGAAACTACCACTTATTATGCCATTTATTTCATGTTTCTATAGAGATATTGCAGTTTGGGTACATGATAATGTCATATGTACTGGAAATATGCATACAAAAGTTTTACTGGATATTGTCGGCGTTTTTGCCAGTAGTACGGACAAATCACAGATACATGTATCTTTTGACCTGGAATGTTGGTGTCACAAAGAACAAACCCAATAAATTCACTACGAATGTCATTTAGTAAGGATAATGGCTTAATAACTAGGAAAAAATCCACAAAATTCAACCTAGAGTCAATTCAACACTTCCTTCTGTTGGATCTTCTCTTTAGTAGCTGAGCAGTTCGTTTTTCGTATATTATCGTAAAATATACATAGCATACATATGTATGTTTGTAAAAGTATGATTAAGATTTCCGGGTGAACGTTTACAAAGCATAAAAAGTTTGATAATTATTCCAATAAGCTTTTCTATCTTCTCGGAGGGATTCCCCGACCATTCTCAAAACTCTAAGGCTCCCAGAAAGTTTTCCCGTTTTCAAATGTTGGCTCTGCGCAAGTTCATCATGGGAAATTTTCAGATGCTTTTAAAGCTTACGGGGAGAATTGAAATTTCGCCCCCAAGTTTTCTCTTAAAATTTTTTTTCTCCACAAATGGTCACATGCGCCCTAGAAACATCCCCTATTTTGGGGAATTGTTTACGTTTTACACCGTTCAGAATCTAATTACGGGTTGATGAGTGCACGTGGGACATATCATGACCACGTTCGTACGATTTTGAATTTCCTGCTCAGTTCGAACATTTTCATTTCACTTTTTATAACAACAAGAACAGTAATCAAAGACATATTTTCGGTTTTATAAAAATAGGGGAGATTTCATATATCATGACTGATGTGCCTAGTAATATAAGTTCTTCGCTTCCTCAAGTCATTCCATCTTCATCAAGGAATACCAATGACGAGGTTTTTCCGCAATGAAGATTAATACTTCAAATCTCCGCCACCTAGATTTATTGTTGCATTAATTAATTATAGCTTGATAAGGCAAAATTGACCGAAAGATTGCAAAAGTTTTTATGATTTTAGTTCTCTAATGTCTCAATTAATTTGCTCTTATGGATTGTCCTTTCACATGTGACACCGATTTCGTTAGCGCATGGCTTAGTAGATACTAAATGCCAATTTGGAACATCACCAGTTGTTGGCAAAGGACTGACTATAGCAACACGGACCATACTGAATGTCAGAGTGTCACACTAACCCGAAACAAGGACTGCATATGTCCAAAAGAGTCCAGAATAAATATTGATATACCTTTGCGTTTGATAATTGTATTGATGAACCTCCCAAACATTACACGAAGATCAACTTCACTAATGCGGATCAATGACAAGTACAAAAGAAAGTTGAACATCAAAATTCCCACATAATTAAAATTCCTGTGCATCTCACAAGCTTAATGAAATCATGTATCCCATGAGAAATCGAAGATACTTACTTTTACATCCGCCAACAAACTTTTTAAGCCACAAAATACCTCAACAATTCCACGGCTAATCTAAGCGATATCTCTGTGGACAAGTTCTCGATTATGCACAGAAAAGCAGCTTAAAAGCATTAAATACCATTCAAAGAATAAACATGAGCTCTGAATAATTCATTTCCATTTAAGTTAATTAATTATTTAATCAATGAAAGTTTTCACTTGAATATGATGGGAAACCATCCGGTCTGTGTGTTGGATGAGGACAAACGAGTCGTGTTTTCGCAGTTGTCTAACAAACACACACAAAAAACGACATAGAACACAATTGAAACGGCTACAATATTTAGCAATTACCATAATCGTTGACGTACTTAATCTATTAACGATTCTTCCAGGCATGTCTTCACAGTGTGTCAACTCTGAACTTTTGCACAGTTGTAAGGACCCAAGTGTCTGTCTATAAGGAATTCATCAACGCGGTTGCATTAGAATCCAAAGTTTGAGAAGTACGAAGTGCTAACTTTTAATGCACTTCCATTAATATTAATTTTGTTGAACGATAAGTTGAAGTTTCTCTAATTACTTGTTACTCTCTCCTCTGTCCAACTCGCAAAGTCTTAACTGTGTCTTTTAAGTGGCTTATACCTCTTCGTCTTATTTCTTGAGTGAATAATACCTGAAAAAAATGCATATTCAAAACCTGATGCAATTGATCGGTGAATCCACTCTTGGACGGTTCTATGGGAACTGTAACACGTTTTACGTTCATAGTATTTTACTTAATTTCAGAAATGACTCTGATTTCAAACAGCCACTACTTTTACTGGAAGTCAAAATGTCATAGCACTTTTCCTTTTAGAGATAATATTCCTTTGAAATTTATTGAATTGGAATTCAAAAGGATGGCGTCCACTTCTTCCTCGTGCATTCTGTGAGTTACATTCGAGATTAATGCAAGCTTTGAACTCTTCTTACAATAAACTTAACCTTACGTTCTCCACTAACAAATAGATCCATCTTAAAAATACTCAATGAACTTTTTGTAAGTAGAATGTAACCATTATGCTAGTATTAGTGGTAGCTATGGCATACATGCTATATATTGTGTGATAAAAGCGAATGCATGCGGCAACGTGCCTTCTTAGCAAGCTTTTATGAAAGCGGAAATATCTTAGTTTAAAATTCTTTTACTTTAAGAGCAAATAAAAAGAAAGATTTGTTCTAGACCTTTCTTTACCGGAAAGGAATGTTTAAATGCACTTCCTTCAAGGAATCTTTCATCGTAGTCGCAAACATTATTTGAGTGTCTAGAAGACTATAATGGAATGAGCAAGTGATTACATGTAGGTATGACGATTTACGATTGTCTTTTGTGAATGGCAAAAATTTTTACTGACTTAAAAAAATCGTGATAAACCTCGCAGCCTTTTACACATTTCAAATAATTCATAGGTCTATCAATCTAAAGATATCTACCGCCCCTAAAATTCATGTGTTAAGCTAAAGATAGAATCCCCGAAAGCTATTCCACCCCGGGTAGTTATAAATCAATGCAAATCCTCTAGATAGTGTGAACAAATTTCATTCCAAATCTTCGACTTACTAATTGAAAACTGTTTTATTAAGTGTTACTGAAACTGACAACAGCAACACTCAGCACTCTCAAGTTGTCAGGCATAAGGATCTTGTAAGAAGTATTTTTTTTTTTTTCAAAATATCAGCTAAACGTTCTAGCTCTAAACTTAAAACTGTTATATCAACTCTTCACATTAATGAAGCGAATGAATAGCTTGCCTTGTTGTACACCCACGAGTTTTCAAATGTAGTAGTCATTCAATTACACCAAAATAATTCTCGAGAATCTTTAACAAAGACAACCAAATAGGTTCTGCACAAAATTTAAGTCTCAAATGAAATGTCTCTACAGGATTTTTGATAGACTCTTCCATAAATGTAGACGTTTGCAAATCCATTTTTATATATTTTCCCAATTGAACACACGGTATTACACACAACGCAGATTTTGCGAGCTGAAAAACGTTGCAGTATCTAACTACTGCCACGGATCCGGTTTAGCTTTATTAAATTTTCCCGAAAATTGATCCTTATAGATGACTCTTGGGGCTACCCGGTTCACCTGTTATTTAAATTCTAGTTGATCCGCAAACCATGATTTATGATTGAAACTCCGTAGCGAATGAATTTTTTAATGAAAATTTCATATCGCGAAAATGATTTACAGTTTTCCACTTACGTGAGGTATGGGAAATGACGTGTTGTTCTTGAATATCTTTGTGTTTCCAGTATATCCACCAGATACAGTAAAAAAGTCAAACAAGTCACTTGATAATGTAATTTATGGTACATGGATGTTCAACTATCTTCCATGAATAGTCAAAGTTTAAATGCAAATAATTGAACCTGACATGGAATTCCATGTCAAGAGATCAAACATGAAAAATGACTGACATTTCAAATATGTTTCACTGACTTCTTTCACCGATGTGCTCTTAATCCCAAAACACAAAGTTAGAATATCCAAATCATTCATCATTGGAACCGAATGAAATTCAATACAACTAAGCCCGTACTTTCATGTAGTACAAGCGTCCTAAGTAAGTGGGAACAGTGTGATAATTTATCAAAGAATGCAATTAAATGTGGAAGCCTGATTTAAATTCACAGAAATATTTTAAATTAACGCAATTATTGGCCCCTTTATGCAACGGACATTGCATTGACATGCTCTCATTAAACAGCTTTCTCAATAATAATGCAACCTATGAGACAAGCCGAAAAGGGCATAAAGGTTTCGTGGGTCATTTAATCTGCCCACAAAACTCAAGTGTACTCAACAATGTTTTTAATATCGACATGCAATTAACATCAATGCACTAGTAAATTATATTTTGCAACCTATAGCGGTTAACGCTGGCACGTTGGAACAATTTTGTCGTTTTGTGAACATCAAATTTTATGGATCCTTGTTCCTTACGCTTGATGGTTAATTCTCCAATATGTCGATTTCAATAATTAACGAGCATACTATTTGAATTTAAATGAGCAATCTGTAACCCTTTTAAGGAACATTAATTGATGATAATATGAACGTACTTACTGGTGTCAAATAATTAATTTTACCTTATTCACAACTCATTTGTTAGCACGAAAGAAAATATTAAGGACTCACACATTTTCATTTCATTTCAGAAAACTTTTCAATTGTTTTATGTACCTTTAATTTTATGTAATTTTTATAGACTTTGATTTACTATGTATTTGGGTATACAATGTACTGACCAACAAAACCTCACTCAATACAAACTCTATAAAATTATTAAAATTTTTCGAGCAAAAATTTTCGTTGCTACATATTAGGATTTCATTTGTTTTCCCATCGTTATATTTGGTTTGAGTATAGATCCATATATTTGGGTCGTTATAAATCAAGTCTACATTCTTGAAGGCACAAACATAAGACCCAGCTTTCTGATTGATATGAGAATGCTTAACATCTTACATTGTTAAAGTTTTGCCATTTTCTCTAAATAGGATTATCTAGAACGTGATGGGATCCTCGAACTTTGTATATGTTGGTTTCATTGGTAGAATAAAGGTTTTCTTACCAGTTTAAATGTTGAGAAAATCTTTTAAAATTCATATCATAAAATTTCCATCGATCAAGTATAGAATTTTATTGAGTAATTAAAGGCCCAGGGTATGAAACCGAAATCAAACACTGTGATGTCCTTCAAGACACATGTTTTTGTTATCCTTCAAATGCGTAATTCGCGTAAGCATTTGGAATTCCCAAACATAATTTTGTTTTAAAATTCCACTCATAAATTATTTACGTAAGATATTTTGAAATTCTAATCAAAATTTCGATCCATCTTTAAATCATGATATTCAACAACCAGTAGTACATGATTAGAATATCCAGTGAATTAAGTAAGTTCTATGTAAATGTTCCCGGAATCTAGAAGAAGATGAGGTTTAGTGATATAAGCAAATCCATTAATCAAACTTCAAGGATTCACCCTCGACCTGAGGCTCGGGTCCAGTGGGCGGTTTGTCAGAAGCACACGTTTTCGAAAGGACTAGCATGTTAGGACTAGAAGACAAGAAATTTTCTAATACAATAAAAACTGAAAATCTTCTTGGCATTGAGGTACATCACCCTCAGGCAAGTCCCTTTATTTTGTTTATAAAGTTTTGTGAATTGCAAGTTATTGTTTTCTTATAGAAATGCAAAGACTAGACGCAAAGACATTTCACGCATAGTTAAGCAAACGACTAAACTTTTTGGCAATACCTTCCGCCAAATTCTCCTTTCGAACTTTTTTGGCGTTTGGAAAAGAAACTTTGTGGAACGTTCCACCTTCTCCACTCAAATCCTTTCGTAAAGTGTTTTGACAACACAACAAAAACAATAGTACCAACAAATCGTTAAATTAAATTAAACACAGCAAGAAACACATCAAGTCTGGCTCTTGTGGAACTTTTCCCAATTCCGATACACCCCAACAAGCAAAATTCTTTGAAAATTTTCTCATCCCTGCTGACTTGCTGTCAATGGGTAAACTGTTGTTGTATGAAACGTTCTTTTTTCTCTAAATTCCAGGACCTTTAACCTCAACACACAGAGAAGAAAAACTCTCTTTCAAGGATATTCAAACAATTTGTTGCACATTCTGTTGTCAATTTGCTTCTGGGGATGTAATTTTTTCACGTTGACTTTTAATGGTATCTCTGTTTGTGCTTTCCCTATCATTGCTTTTGTCTACTGAAATTAAAATTTTCGATGGGCATATCTACTATTACCGCTTTGTACTCAGGTATACGTAGGTACCTCCAGAATGCAACAGATGTTATTCAAATGATGAAAAACTATCGATTTCAAATTGAAGTAGGTACTGCATCAATATACTTTCTGTCGAATGGCAGGGAAAATTTCTTCATCCCTGCTGCGAAGAATTTTATTAATTTAAGATAGATATCACCCATAAAATACACTCGCTCTTGCATTCTCAATGGGATACTAAATTTCTGTCATCTTTCGAAGTCACTTTATTTGGAATTCAGTTACGTTGATTTTTCATAAATGCTTTTTATAGTAGGTACCTACAACGCTTTGAATATATGATGTGTTGAGCATAATTCACTCATGAATAGTGAATAGTGTTCATTGAATGTTAAGAATTCACATGTAATATGTGTATAGTTCAAATACATAAATTGAAAATATTTTAATTAAATATTGAAATTCCTCTACTTAGACTAAACTTTTGATACAACAGACAAAATGATTATTTTTGTTAAAGCACAAGAATCCGTAATAGTAATATAAAATATATTCTTTGACTTTTGGATGCAAAAGTTCACATTGTGGTTTTCATTATTAACTTACAAACCATCAGATCCACATTTCGGAAAATTTTCAACCAAATGTTACACAACATAATATCTAAGTTAGGACCTAAGATTCAAAGAAGGTTGATTTTGCATTCAAAAATTTATTTCAAACGCTTCTGGCCATATGAGGATCACGTGAAAATTGTCTATGCGGACATTCTTTTGAAATTGATGTCATTGAAAGTGCTAGTGCTAACATAATTTTATCTAAAGTTAGCAAGGTTTTAGCCATGAAAAACCACAAGATTTCCAAACACATACCACCTGATCCACGTTCTGAAGAGTCTTTCAACCGAACCGTTTCCGGTAGTAAGAATGAATGGTTGCAAACCAAATTTCGATAAACGGTTATGCAGCATCCAAATGATCCGTTCACTGGTATTTTCTGTTTGAAGGATATCTTTTAAAAAGTATCCCATCCAAAACGAGTATCATGTTAGAGTATTAATACGTCCATACGTATTCCGAATGTAAAACCTATATATTTCACCACCTGCTTGTGGCAAAGCTGATATAAACCACGTATGAGCCGAAGCATCCATATTCGAATGATTCAAAGAATATATATGTATTCGGATACTTCAGGCAGAGAGAATCTAACCATGGCATGTAGCAATATTCTGAATGTATCTGCGTAGATACTATGAATGGTGGAAATTCGACCGAAGATTTGATATCTGTAAGCACAGCCATGTGCAGAAAATAAAGTTTTTTAATGCCATAATACAAACATTTGCCACTCATTGCACGTCCTCGATAATTCCAATAATAGGGGCTGAATCCATCTTCAATGCTCGAGCTATTCCTACTTCTACTCCTTCTACTCCTGGTAATAGTGCAGCTTCAGGTATACTCACATCAGCAGGACCTGGGCCCTTTCAACAGACTCCTACGACGTTTGTTGGTGAGATCAAAATCGAACTCTGCTCGTCCGTCTGTGTACCTTTGGTTTTCAATAAATCAAATTTTATTCATTCTGTATTTAGTTCTTTTATCATTTTAGTTCGATTTGCTCGTTTTTTAGTATTGGTGCTGCGAGGATTTGCCAGACCTTCGAGCATATTTTGCAGCTAGTTGTGATATTATCGCTTTTCTCAAGAAGAGGGACAACGTACGGGTGGTTTCCGTGATTTTTCTTCCAAATGCCTTTTTCTTTTTATGCTTTTTTAGTAAATACTCTCTTCATTGGAACATTATGAGGGTGCTCACATTTAAACGTCGAATTGAATAGGTTCGAATTAAAAGAATGATAGGTAGATGGACATGCAATGAGTTCATAACGAATGCTGAGCAAACTTGTCAAAAAAGCCACGTCGTGTCCATCAAAATACATTCTGCCCGAACATTTTCTATTACTTTCAAATTGTATAATACATGACTTCACATTTTACTATACTATACTATGCATGTTGGCCACAAAATAAATGAAAATTTTTCACTTTGAACCGTGTTATGTTCTACACAAAGATGCACGATTTAGTTATGTTATCTAGTAAAACTCTATCCTATTATTATGTAGCTTAAGGAGTATTCAGGCTTGCTGGGGGTTTATGTAAAGTGAATCGCTATTGGTGTCTTATCTCGGATAAAAGTCATACTCACAAGAAAATAACCAGATTTTGTGGCTCATAGAAATTTTCATACCGAACCTCAAACATCACCCAAATTTAATAAACAGTTGTGTTAACATTCTCAGTTATAGCAACTATTTCAGTGATGATGCTTATACGAAAACTGTGTGAAGTTTTTTCACTTCCTAGTTTAACATAATTAAATTTTTCAGTAAGTACCTAAACTTGAGATAGAATTTTCAACACTTACCTAGTTGTTATTAGAAAGGTCTGCTCAATTCCAAATCAAACAGACATTGAATGCGAACATGAAGTGTACCTCCGTAAGAAATCTATTTGAATTGATCAACAGAATATCTAAGTTTGAGCAATCATTTACAAAGTACAATAATATTATTACGTAATATTTTACGATTTGTCTGAAAAGCACAGATTATTAAACTAATTATAGATGTTAAAAATAGATGTTTTCAATTTCTTTCAAAGAAATCATTTGAAGACAATCTTTTTGATCAAATATTGTAAATAAAAGGATTGTCGTTTGTTGACTGTAGTCAAATTTGTGTAACAAACCATCAATCCATTCGAGTAACAACACATAGGTAGATTTTAGGCTCAGCTATATGTATGTTTGCTCATTCTAAAACATACCAGAAATGTTGAGAATCAATTTTGCTCTTTGTCAAATCAGCACGATAATAAAGTTAGACTATAAGTAAGCACTATAAGTTAGACGAGAGTAAAAACTAAAAACAATATCAAAATTGTTTTGCATCAATCACATAATTAAAAATTACTACTCTAACATTGTGCAGCTAGAAAGAATCCAAATCCTTTCGCTTGCTTAAAACTGCGTCAACTTGAGAATAATAATTCTAGACGAGATCTCTTTGATACGTTAATGTATAACCACAATTTCTTATCAATAAAGGACTAATGATCCATAAACAATGTAGATAACCGAATTCGGATGCAGTTTCCGCTGACGTTTAAAAGCTCCGAAAGTTATTTTTCTCAATATCCAGTTGGTAGATATACCTTCATCTAAGTGAAACTTCCATGTTCCCTGGCCTAAAAAAGAGGGAACTCACAGATCTAAAAATAATTATTTGTAGAGTTATGAAATCCAGGCTGAATTTTAAGTGGTTGTTTACCTTTTGTTAGAATATTCTCATTAATATGTGGTTTGACTAGAACATAAGAAATACAGAGTTTTATAAAATGCAAGAGTTGTCTCAGCGTAGCATTGCTGCTTTGTTTTGGAAATGATGTTGTCACATAAGTCATACTTTGACTATCACCAGTACATCTTCTCATCATCAACATTAATGGAATTTTCTAAATTAGAAAAACAAGATGACGACAAGAGACAAAAAAATCCCTAGAAAGCTGAAATATTTTTAATTGAATTAAAGCGCAGAAAACGTGAAAAGATGCGGAGACACTTGAAATGCGCGAATAGAAGGAAATCCTCATTTTGCAGGTGCCTTCAACAGTAAAAATTACAAGCACTTCTCAGTGCTTGACTCAGGGCTTCCGAGCTCTTGGGCTTTGTTCGGAATGAGAGACCCTGGCGACAGGTATATTTCATTGCATAGAAAGTTTCTGCAATTAAGCTTTATGTTATTCACGGAGTTCCTGGTGCATTTCTATAACGTTCCCTGTATTTTTTTCTCATTTCGCTATGTGTAATCCGACTTCATTACTTTGTGTTAATTCCCTATACCGTAAAAGATGATGACAAGAAAAAGTTTTGCGAGATCCCTTTATTTGAGTAGTATGCTATTCATTATATGCTCACGATGTTCTTTTCGTTTGCAATGATTCAATGTCTCACTACGAATTCTATTCAGAATGCTTGCTGAGTTATCAAGGCAGCTGGTGACTTACAGCGCACTTACAAACATTGTAATCATAACACCGTTTTCATCTCAATTTCAAAATATTTGTGGGGCCAACCTGTAAGAGTTTGAAATGGAAAATGTCAACCGGTTTGCTCAGCTAAGGACCAAAATCTTTCCAAAGAACAATAATATTATCATGGCGAACTGAATTTTCAAAGTTAGATAATCACTACTTCACTAATAACACTACTTCACTACTTCATTGTTTATTCCTTTATATTTAGTTATTTATTATTTCGCTATTTAATCCTCTTGATAAATCTCCATAACAATATATAGATACGGATGTTTCCTTTCGTTGATTTTATGGAGACCACTCCTTAGTCCATATTTCATACATCTGGTAATATAAACTCAATCACACAAAAAGCACATGTTCAGGTACTCTCGATTAATCTTCTACTTATTCGTTCTTTGATAATAGAATTCAAGTTCCGGAATGTGTAAACCTCCAAAATCCAATCGGTAACTACGCAAAATTAGCTTTGATTTCTGAAAATTTACCAAATAGGTAAGCTTTACACTTGTATAAATTTATGAATATCTTTTGAAAGCAACAAGTAGAATGAAGAAATATCAATATAGGAAGAACAAAGCTTGTACCGTACAAGCCCACTTATCCCTTGAACATTGAATTGGAGAGAGCACAAATTTCAATATGAATTAGGTTCCCAGCATGGTTATCCCTTATTGTAGCTTAACTGTAATTATATACACATCATACCCAGGCATGAGACTGCATATGAAGCAGTGTTCGAAACTGGATCAATATTCAGATTTCATTGTCCAAGTCTATGATAAAGTCGACAATGTCCCGTATGAAACTTTGAACTTATGACGAAGAGTATTACGGATTATGGCGACTTTGAAGGCTTTCACTTTCACTGCGAAAAATGATAGTACATCAACATTTCATATTTTCTACGCATAATCTTTTCCAAACCGCTTTTGTATGAGTATAGTTTCGCAATTATGTGAAAAATAACCGAAAAGAGTATTCAAGGTCCGCACCGTAGCTTTTCCGTGAAAACGTCGGGAAGAAATTATAGTAACTGTTTCTTATTAGTATGTAATTAAATATATCTCATTAATACAATGGAATAGTATATAGTGTAGTACGGCGGCAGAATAGATAAATCGCAAATTTATTATTTTGCACGGTTTTTTCATTTCTTGTTTGATGCTGCCGTAGGTCTGACATTTGCTCGGCACTGAACATTTGAAGTTTCTTAAGTTTATTTTGATGCGAGATTTCTCTGACTTGCGTTCTATTCAATTCGGCGCATACTTACGATTCACATGAGATGATACCCTTAATTTTTTTTCAGTTTTCAATTTAATACCAATTTTTACTTATATTTCGGCGAATATTTTTATTGTTTCACTTTAGATCCTGGTAGTTTTTCCAAGCTTTTTACAATGACACCCAAATCTACATTCGGGTTAAATTTATAACCGGACACTAATTTATAATTTTACACAACGCTAATTAACAACAATCACGCGTAGGCACATACACTAGCTCAATGACGTAGGGCGCAAAACAAACTCTGTACCAATAAATACGTACAAATTCTATCCACCGTGGCCTCAATCGTTGTTATCGCAATATTAGTCTCGTAGATATTAGCAATTCAAATATGACGAGACGAAAGACGTTTTCACGTCAAAATTTTTCAGGTTAGCCATAGTTTTCTGTAGTCCTTATGGACTGCCGGTAATAAGATAAATCTATTCATATTCATCCTATTGAGGGTAAATCAATTAATAGCTACGAATTCTAGAGCCTTAATAAATTATGTTTCGAAATATTGGTAAGAGTGTGTTCAAGTCGCCATTACACGGAAACATAAACCTTATCTTAAATAAAACTAAAAGCAATTTGTTAGCTTCAAAAATATTTACCACCGAGCCAGCCCATTTGCTTTCTTTTGCCATTAGCCTGCTAATATAAAAGCTTTCATATGAAATGCAAAGATCAAAACAAAACACAAAATCATCACATATAATGTATTTTCCTTAAAAAGCTGACGGAGAACCCGACTAGTATCATATTGCGTTCATACTACTTACGAAAAATTATGGTTGAGTTAAGGAAAAATTTTGTTTCTGAGCACCTAGAACCGAAAAGTTAGTCAAAGTAATTATTACTCCTTGTCAGATATTATTTCCTTGTTTTTGGAGATCCAATTTTAATAACCCATCAACAAATTCAGATGAAATTTACCAAATCGTGTACGTAAGTTTTCCACGAAATCTAGTCAGAAGAAAACATTTCCGGACAGAAAAATAGCTTTTTCTTTAAATCATGCAGTACTTTACCATACTTAGAAATTACATAACTAACATAATCCAAGAATGGACGCATCTGTGCTCAGATGTAAAACGAAAGACGAATATTCAATGCATAGCTTGTATCAATTGTAAATAGGGAGTCCTTGAAGGTATATTTGGTCAATACATTCGAAAAGAACGATATCCAAAAAAATACATATATTTTGATGTAATTAAGGATTACAATCGACCCTTAACTAGTTTAAAATAAAAGAACAAACAGCTCTTTGCTGAAAAATTTTCTCGTGGGAGAATACAAAATTGCGTCACGTCTGTTCCAACTCGCCAAGGAATTTTCAATGGTTTAACTCAAATCACGGAAATACCCTTAAGGACAGACACACGACAACAATGACAACAGGCTGAGTGACAATGGAATATATCCTTCAAGCTATTCCCAAAGAGGGATGGCACTTCTTCTCCTATTGTGTCTGGCTTTCTTCTAAGGAAATTTTCTTTTATACATTTTCGCTGATATTGTTGTAGTTGGAAAATACGGAAAGGACAACTTAAGCAAATACTCAAGCAGGATAATACACTGTTAAAATTAATTAAACTCTTGTCCTGTTTCTTTCGCCAAAGGAAAAAATTTCCCTATGCTTTTTCGTTGTTTTGGTTAGTTATTTCCTTGAGATTTTCCTGCCTTTTTTTATTAATACATCTCCAGTTAAAAAAAGTAACACAATTCGTTGGATATCCTCAATCTTTCTTGTGGATAAGGTGTAAAACGTGCACAGGGCTGTCACTAGTTCTTAGACTTGATTCGATTTACAAAAGAATAAACCTATCCTCATTTGAAAGAACGTTGACATTTGGTGAAATATGTTTTTACATAGATCTGTCTCTGCTTGAAGACATTGTCTGCAATTCACTCGGTATCTTAACTTAGAATTCTTTAAACAATGCACTTCGTTTCAGGTCCTCATGCCTATACTTAGGTGAAACTTATGAAGTGTCAAAGATTCGGTTTCCTGGAACAAAAAGTACTTTGTATTTCATTTGCATATATACTCCTTTCTTTTTGAAATTCACAGACGCACTATACTAACATGATTTCCAACTAACTAGGTGGCGTTCGCGAAGTCGCACACAAAACTGAGCTGAGCGGTCGAGATACAGACTTCTGCTTTATAGTCACCTGTGGTAATGCAAATTTTGCTGGCAATTGGTTCAAATCCATACCATAGCCGTATTTTTTGGTCATCGCTATCGAGAGGAAATCCAAAGAAGCAAAAGAACAGTCCGGACTTGCACTCGATAGATTACAAACTTCAACCAACTTCAGTTCACATTTGTATGAAGTTCCTTTGACTTTTTTATATTTTGTTAGGCCCTCGATGAAACAAATTTCTCACATATTACTTGTATTTAAATTTTCAGGTGAAATTAATTGAAAGTTTTGAAAAAATTTTAATTTTGTGGAATTTATAGAAAAATTTAGGATTGCGGCATAATTTTGAAAAGATGCTAAACTTTGAAATTACATACATGATTCCTATTACTCTATCACTCTATGATCCCCATGACTTTTTGTTATCATGGGATTTCCAGTATTTGTTTTCTATATTATTTATGAATCAATCAGGGTTATTCCACAGAACGCAACGTAACCGCAACGTGTTTCCTTGCCCGTCCGCAACGCATTTTTTAGGTATTCTCGTGAACGTACGGAAAACTGCAATACCGATCCGTATTTCTTATACGTAAAAGAGTTAGCCCCGTTACGGTTCCCATGGTAACTGATTTCCGTGTTCACGGTCAGAAACGCAGTTCCGGGGGTGCGGTCGCGGTAGCGTTCTCGAGAATATGAAGTTCCCCAAACGTACTTTTTTTTCGCGGTTACGTTCTGTGGAATAACCCTGAATGTGTTTATTTATGATGACTACGAGTATATATGTTGAACTTATGAAACAATTTTTAGTAATTCCTTCAATCATCTTGACCATCACATTTCATCAATGATTAATTCAACTTTACTATCAGATTTCATTGATTTATAAAATTATGGGCTAGAATCGTGATTTTGTCATATTTTTTAAATTGGATATGGACACATTTTTTAAAACTCACGGTAAAGGAAAATAATGTATGAAAAAAGATAGAAAGTGACAAAATAATGGTGGTCGGTCGTACATATGAACACATTAGGACGCTTCGTTTAGCTGCTACGGGCAAAACACCGTTGAAAATTCAAATTTTTACCGGGAAAGTACCCTGAAAACTGGAAGAAAATTGTTTAATTTCCGATTTCCGGAATATTTGATGTCCTATGATTTAAAATTCATGAATAAACATACTTTTTTACAGTTTTTCTTCAATGTATCGAATTCCCAGCTGCGAAGTGGCGAAAGCTCCTCAAAACAGCTTTCAAAATTGGGTGCCTGTGGTAAGATCTTGATGGAAATAGTAATTCTAGTTCGAGCACGCGAAAACTAATTACCTACGATCAATACCATAGCTTCATTTATACAAGTAAACTGACATTTATTGTTAAAAGGACAGCGATTTTTTGTCAAAATTGTATTTCGTTTGCCGTATCTTTTGGAATTCTTGGCAAAAAACGCAGAGATCGTACTTAATACATAAAATTTAAATTTAGATTTCCATGACCTTCGCACTTATTTTGGTTCGTTATTGGCACTTATTTACTTCTAGTGATTTTTTTCGCGAATTTAGTAACAAGAAATAGATGTTAGCACTTACCGTCGAACATACTATTAGTATGTAAAATTTGAGATCGATTGATCAAACGGTCTAGGAGGAGTTTGGTTACAAAAGTTTTATATTTGGTTGACGCATAAGATGGTCGACGCAAAGGTTTCATATATCATAATTACACAGCTTTCAAAACAATATCTTATGAAATTCATAAAAACAAACGAGAAAGGAAAGTAAGGATTTCGAAGGTGAACTTCAAGCAGAGTAAGAGAAGTTCACACTTTTCACAGACCATGTTACAAACAATTCCTTTCCATAATACGAGTCACGACATCTTATTCGCAGAATACTTGTGATCGGAAGCAGTATTTCAACGCTTAGAGTATTGTTGAAGTCTTTGGTATCTGTTTCTCCCAATATTTATATATCTTAACTCACCTGACTTGAGGTGGCACGTTTGATAATATTGCGTCCTTCATTCTTTTGATACTCTAATATCAATATCAAAAGTATGTCCAATGCATAAAGTGAAACGATTAAAGTAAATTAGTCTGGATTTAGTTTGATGAATCCTTTTGACAAAATGCTAAACCAATTCCTGTCTCAGAACGTCCAGTACAAAATACACATTACTTGTTGCATTGTTATCTGAATGGCTTGTAAACTGCTTCAATAAGTATCAAACTTGACATATGCATTTGTAGTAAACTTTTCCCTTATTCAATTATATACTTGAAACATGCACGTGAAAATCAGACGAAAACATGTGAGGTCTCATGGCAAGAAAATATGAAATGCCTTGAAGTTATTGAATTATTAAAACGATTTATTGCAACCAGTGCTAATGTGTTGTACGTAATTGGTATCAAGGTGGTCAAGGTGGGTATGAGTGCGAATATATAAAACATGCAAAATGACGAAAATTGTTAGTTGACATCTCACTCAGTTACAATTGGGATTTATAAATTTGTTCGATAACACCCAATTCGAAGTATGGCGAGTGCAAATATTAAACCGGAAACTGATTCAATGGCATCAAATTCCAGTTGGGATGAGCTTTTTACCAAAAACAAGAGAACAATTACAAAGTTTGAGAAAATTGTAAGCCTCTTCTTCTACTTGGGATTCACTCTGGGACCTGGGACAGCTTTAACGATATATTTCTTCTTTCTCTGGGATTCATCAGTGCAGGAACCTCCAATAATCGACGATTAGTTGCTCATGTACATAGTATCCGAGCTTATTTTGTCGTCATGGTGCAGTGATATTTTATTTTTTATCCAAATAATAAATAGCATCAGTCAAGAGCATAGTTCAATGCATTCTGCTTAGTTTCAAAAGGAAGAATAAAGGTGTTTTCATGTTTGGTGTTCACAGTTTTCCTCTTTTCCTATACATTCATGTAATAACCATGCAATAGCCAGAGTGATTACAAAAGACTTTTGAGATGTTGACTCATCAATGATAATTGAACAAACTTTTTCTAATAAATATGTATACGTATTATTCCTTGTTGTGTACCTAACATAAAATAAATTTGGATCCGTGAAATATAATATGAATAAATATAAATCGAAAAATGCTCGCAGCTCGAGTAATTTTGTCATTCCTAGAACTAGAACGTATGTGGTAAAAACAAATATACATATATATGAAGCCTAGTTATTAATAATATTTATCCTGTTGTCATACATAAATTCGTACCTTTGTAACCAGCTTCAGATAAATAAAAATATCTTCAGATATTATTTTGTTTCAACTCTATTTGATAAATTTTCCAAATTGTTCTCTTCGTATTGATTGAATTTAAATTTCCAATATATACACGCACAAACAAAAAATCGTGTGAATTCTGCATTCCCACCAAAGTCAAGGCTATTATAGAGCAATCTACAATAAAAGCGAAAGTATTGTGACTTTTACCTAGCCTTTACCTTTGAGTTACTTGTAGGACTGTCCGATTGCATGTCTGATTGGAGACTCAAAATCAAAAAATAATTCCCAGACACAAATTGCTGACGGACTATTCATCATTTACTCCATCCCTCGAAGGACTTATGACTGCGAAACAGCAGATATAAAAATACGCAGATAGTCTAGTTAGCCCTGTAATGGTATCAAATTAAAATATTCGTATTCAGGTTCACCCCAGTTTGCTCTGAAACTTGCAATAAAGAACAATGACTATCACAAAATCAACAACAACTTGTTTAATAATTGTGTAGTAATCAATCCCAGATTTCCTTGAAAATTCTATTTACATAATTAGAAGAGGATATCGTGCTTTCTCTCAGTTTTTTTTCCAAGACGATATGAAAGGAAGTTCCCAGAAACAAGATTTTTATTATAATAATTAATCGATTAAACAAAGTTTTTTTATTCAAACCACAAAAAGAATCTGAACGTCTTGCGCCGTTTCAGTCCCGAACTAAGTCCTTATCCCTTTGGGGTCCGTTGGAATTAATTCGCATTAACTTGAGGCGTTGGAATGATAAATGAGGATCTAATTCGTTTCATATTAAATTGTCTGGCGGAAACGGCCTTACACCTTCATCTTTTGGAACATTTCGATGGGGTGAGTTGAATCATTTTGCAATGGATTTATTTCTCCAGGGAGGTAAGGATGATTTTCAATTTTATCATATAAAAGCAAATATGTCTGTTGGTTTTCAAGAAAATTTCTTAATTGAACCATATAATTCAATACTCGAATATTTTTTTGTTGTTGTTGTTTTTAACTCCTTCGTATGCAGTATTCACTAAACTCTACCACTCACCTACTAATCGATTGACATTTACTATCGTATGTAACGATTTACATTCAGCAACCCACATTCAGATGACTTAGGTTAAGTTTAAGGTAATGTTCTCTCAGCAATCAAATATAGGTATATAGGTATAGGTATTCACTTAATTTCCTAGCTCATATTGTTTCTAATTGTTGTTAATATTTTCGTATATGATTTTATGATTCTTAGGTATGTCTTGATTCAAATCTTCATTTTAATTTTTCCGAAAGAGTCCAGAATTTAAAGAATCATATGAATATTTCAATGCACAATTTTCCAAGCTCATTGAAAATTTTCGGCCTTATTTTAACATTTTTTCGGTGTAGAGCCTTCTAGACTCGTAAATTATAATGTACATTATGTGGCCACGAAATCGGATTTATTCCGTTTTTTTACTACTTTGATGTGTGAAGCCACAGAAACTGGGAAAATTTTCACTTAATGAAAAGACAAAGTTAAAATTTAATCTTAATATTCCCTCTAACTAAATCCATTCATTAATAATGATGATCTTAACTGCTTGAGGTTGATATATAATTTTAAAAGGATTAAAATGAACTATTTTACCGTAGCGAGCACATGTGAGCTTTCGCGGAGGAGATGAAAAGTGTATATCAGGAAACTGCAGTATTTGCTTAGTAGAAGGACGACTATTAACCATCCCTCTTGGTACGGTAAGTTTGAATGTACTCCGGTGCCCTCGTGAATTCGTTGAGGACAGCCAGACAAAAGTGTCTCAAAAAGCGGGAGGTAGCATATGGAAGTGAAAGATTGGAAGAACTAACTCTTTTGGGAAATGAAAACCAGAACAGGAGCATTTGCACACATGAGTTTGCCCATACAAAAGTACATCCCATAAGATCCTTATGGGAGAAGTAAAGTTTACTTTTTGCGCTAAAAATGAATGCACCAAGCATGTTCTTTATCGTCCTGGATACATTTTTAATACAGATAAAACATCATGAAACTTTTTCAACTTTTCAAACTGAACGTACAGGTGCATCAACCGGCATTCAGGATAGCCTGATTTATAAGCAGTAGGCTGAAAACAAATCAACACGTTTCTATTTTCATGCATTCCTCAGATGCGGGAAAAAGCTTTAAACAATTCAATATCACATATTCAAACTGAGAGAAAATTACTTCAAGCTAGAAATTTTTGAACGACTTAAGCCGTGTCCACATCCAAAAATTTGTGCGTTGTGCTTGGTGTTCGGTGCAAATTATTGACTGTGGCTTAAAATTTACCACAGAGTGGATGCCGCGACGCACGCAAATATTTGCGCCGAACACCACGCACGTTATTCGACGATTGTCGGTTTTTCAAAAACATCAAAAAGATTTGCGTCGCGAACGAAAAATTTTCGTCGCAAATAAAATTCGATGTAGAAGATTAAAAGAACTCAATGAGTTTTTGAAGGACTCTTGATAATTTTATCGTTAAAAACTCATTAAGTGCGTTTCAAGCTGGCTCCCAAATTAATAAGAGGCAGTCTAGCAAAAACTCATCTAGAGCAGCACGCACGGAAATGCGTCGCAAATATAGAAATTTGCAGCGCATAGCTACATTCAACGCAAAACGTACAAATTTATTGATGCGGACGCGGCTTTAGACATCAGTGATACGAAAGCTTTGCTTAAAGTTTCATGAGCCAGAATCACGAAATATCATACAAAACGCTAGTATTTACATCTTCCATGTGCGAAGCTCATCAGATTAGGTCGAAGCCCCATTTTTCCTTTTGTTAAATAAAATCTTAGTTCAATAGCTATTATGCTTAGTTCCAAAAATAGCTAGCAAGAAATTTATTTTTGAATGTAAAGTCGATAGCTTGACAACTAAACCTCATACAAATAACTTTCCTTCATTCACACTTTCTATAAGTGCAATGAAACCGAATGCGAAAAAATTTCAGAAAATTGAATACATTTCTTGTACGTTTTATGTGAAATTCATCGTAGCATAATTTATATATTGATTGAAATTTTATAGTTATAGTATGATACTTTCGATATCTGGAGATTAAAATTTAAAAATTTCCTCAAATAGTAAGCTATTATATACATCCATGGTCCAGGCTCATTATACTTCAGAACACTGAGATGCTACTCAGCTCCGCAGATTAATGGACAAAAAATGGGAGTTGTGAACAAAATAAAACACTTTGGTTATTACATCACAAGAAATCCTTTATTCCCTACCTGCCCCTTATGAAGCACTTAACCTTTATCCGCTACATTTCAACTCCTTGTTGAATCTCCACCCTTAATTTGGTTCTTAAATCAACCACACATTTAATTTGTAACTATTTAATTAGATATACAACACAATAATTACTATAGTAAGTTAATGAAAGCGCATCACTTTTGTTTCCATTGTATTTATGTTTTTATCTAGACGAACTTTTACCTTATTTTTAAAATCAAACCAAAATATAAGTTTTCTCATTAAAAATAAACATTCCACGTAAGATTCTAGGCTATAGTAAGATTTTGAGCAGCTTCTGAGGACTTATATAAAACATACGTCAATGAATCGTTCCTCCAATCTAATGTAGTCTACTACTGGACTCCCTCTAATCTCTATCTCAATTTTTCTCTAATCTAGAAACAAACACATGGATTCTTTGTTATTTATAGTTTGAAGATGGCTTGACTTCTACAAACTTTTCAATAGTAACCAAATCAAAAATCGAACATCTTCAAGTTCGCGTTAACAATATTAATAACATTGAAAATTTGTACAATTTATTTGAATAAACAACTGTAATCAAATAACCAAACTAAAGCATGTGCTATTTCGGAGCATAAAAATTGTGCAGCGGTAAGGCTTGAAATTTATATAATTTTTCAGGTATATATGCAGATGTGTCAGGTTTTGTAATCATGTTCCGGAACTGGTATATTTCGTCATATTTTTTCACAGACACTGTATTCTCCTTACCATAGACAAACTCTCTCTGACGCAAACCCAAGACTTGTGGTGAAAAAGTGTTGGGGTTCGCAGTTTTGATTTTTAGACTATTTATTGTGCCTGGGACTCTGAATGGTTGCAGCACTTAATAGATCTAGGTTGTGGCAAATGATAGAATAACATTTTCGGAAAAGAGGTATGTAAGTGAATGTCTAAAGAATCTGTTAACCGACTATTTTGAGAGCCACTGACTCTAACATTTTCTTGCATATTTAAGGTATGAATTCGAAATACCTTTAACCTGGATGCTTTTGGCGCGTGCTGAATGAAGGGAGTAATCTTCTTTTGATGTTGACCCATTTGGAGTCGCCTCTCATAAAAACCAAAGCGTTTTAATGTAGGAGTTTTTAAGCAGAATCGCAAACAAGTTTGAGCTTAGCAGAAACTTTATATATACATAGATGTAGACAGTCTAAGTCATAAGCTAAAGTCGCTGCTGTCATGTATAATTTGGCGGCAATTAGCCCAAGTCGATGCCATGTGCGTTTACTTGGTTTGAATGTGTAACAATATATGTATGTTACAATTCTAGCCCCAAACACTTAATAAGAAGTAAGTAATTTCGAAGGCCAGAATTGCTTACGTTGTCCTTAGTTCCTTGTTTTTGTTAGGACCAACTGGGTTTCGAATCTAATTCTTTGATGTTTAATTTTAGTAAATCCGGAGTTGCCTCTTCTTATCCCGGAGTTTCAGACAATTTGGCCTTTTCCTTTAAAATTTGGTTGAGAAAAAGTGTTCTCTGCACCATCCTACGGCAGTTTATTTTAGACCGTGTTCAAGTATTAGAGGGCTGAAAATTTTAGTGCTGAGTGCAAGTTATCGGCTCGAAGTACCAGCGAACCAGCATAAAGTGAATTAATTTTGTTGTATCATTTAACGTGTTTAAGTTTGAATTTTTAGATGACTGAAATTGAAATATACCAATAAAACCATTAAATATTTCAAAATACACATATTCCTAAATATACTAATTATTACTGGACTTCTTCAAAGACCTCGTATCCAATTATTTGAATTTCTTGATTATATAAATCGATCCTGCAATGAATTTCGTCAGCAAGAAGGCTCAAAACATCATGGTTAATCATTCTAGAGCAAATTCCAACAGACCTCCTAACACCCTTAGCATTCGCTACACTGGTTTCCACCGCTGATGCTGTCGAAGAAGAAAGCAGATAAAATTGAGACGTCTGAGTATTCCTACAATGAATCAAAACATGTGAAGGCGTACTTGATTCACGGAACAGCACTGCGAATAGTTAACTAAAAGAAACATAATATTATATCTCTAACACAATATATTATGAAAATTGAACTTGAAATGCTTAGAAGCTCATGCAAGCAATCTTGGCCGGAGTTCCGCTCAAACAGACTGCAGTGCCGGTTGACTGATCATCTGGAATTTCGACGTAGAATGAATGAGAACGTGATTAGTGATCATGGCTAGACGCTTTGTTAACAATATCAAGAAATTCTCAAAGTAGCATTGAACTTTTCAGTTTATTCCGCAAAATCAGTTTCACATTGAACTTGATTTCATGAAAATTCAAGATCATCCAGCACGTGGTCGTAGCAAGATTCAAGCGACTTTTGTTAAGCACTTTGCGTGACGGGTCGATGATTCAAGTTGAATCACTGCTAGCCGTATTCAATCACACATTTTCACAAGCTGGTGTGTAATTCTGTTCGTAGCTGTGAACTAAGAGCGACTCTTCTTTGCAAACTAGCTCTAACCGCTCATCTTCGTCTTAGCAGCGTTTCAAAGCAACATCTGAAACTGCTCTCGATAGCCGTACAGTACAGCTACACTGTATAAAACATGGAAATCGTGGGAATTGAGTTTTACTTCCTTGCTCTTTTGTTTAAGGTTTTGTTGTTTTGAACTTCGATGCACCGTCGGGTCCCGTTAAGACGCGATTCGGTAGCTCGCGAGTCCGCTTAACTCGCGGTAGTGCCATGACTCCCAAATTTGCTGTTTGTTTATTATGAATAGGTTGCCGATTGCAAAAAATGTTACAGAAATGTTTTAAGAGATAATTTTAAATATGTATGTAAATACCAGTAATCATCTGTTTCAATAATATTCAAACAAGTGTTTTTTTATAATGTAACCAATAAATGAAATGATAAAAACTTATTTTTACTTAGTGTTTATAATAAATAATATCGTAACTGGTACAATCGCTCATTTACCCATAACACTGTAACTCGCGGTTCACTTAAGTTGCGATTGGATAAAGTTGGACCCTGACTACCACGTCATAATGGGACCCGACTATATTCTGTCAATTTTTAAACTTCTATATATATTCATGTCTTCAATTAAGATATAGTTTTAGTTTTTAAGAGATTTATAGTTTCTGAATTTTTGGGTTGTGTTTAGATGTTGTTATTACGTGTTGACAACACTACGATAGCTTCAATAATATTTTCACAATACCCAAAATTAATAGATATTACAGGTTTAAGCCTCATAAGTTTTTTTAGACAATTTGGGACTTATGGAGCATAGTAACTTCACGAAGGCGATGGAGATGGTACATTAAAGAAATGAGTCATATGAACTGCGAAATGTAACATAAATTCATAGCAGGAAACAAACGAATTCAAACTGCTGATAAGGGTGCCGCTAGTTTAGGTAATAGAATTTTGTCTTGTTTAATTGCGGCACGTTGCTTAGTGCTAATAAGTACAATTTATAGAACCTCTCATAAAAAAAGAGGTTCCTGGTAAAAGCACCCCAATCGAAATAGCTTATCCTAGTGCTTTAATATTTCAAACGCCCATAAAGTACAAGTCAAGTTTAAAACGTGTTTGGCTCTGAACTGTTCACGCAACGTCGAAATGAAAGAAGCAAAATTAAATTTTACTTTTTAACAGGTTTATCGAATCACTCTCGATTTCATATCAAATCTGGGCCATTTTACGAAGAACTTGTTTGTGAAACGTGTAACAGCACAGACGCCCTGCGGCTGCTTTTATTTAAACAAGATTTACGAGATGTTGTTAATATGTAATATGCTGCATATTGCTTGATAATCCTATAGTCACACGTTTATATGTCAAACATACCAACCATAACTTGGGTTATGTACCTACGAATAAAATGCGTGGTGAGTACTTTTACTCACTTCGTATTAATGAAAGGCGAATGATTTCTGTGAATTGACTTCATAAGCTTCATTTTATGAACATAACCAACCTTTACCGATGTTCAATTTGAAGCGTGATTTCATGAAATCATGACCGTGTCTTTTGTGCATCCAAAAAGTAGGTGTATGATATGAACATCAAATTTCCAGTAATGATTTCTTTGCTTCCCCACAACTAATCTTTTACCTAAACGAATCATTGCCATAAAATCAAGCAAATTTTCCAAATAAGCCTGTGCAAGAAATAAGCAAAAGTTAGATAAAATCAATTAGACACACGTGTCAACTTAGCCAGATAAAGTACATACTACATATATTCGAAAAATTGCCTTTTTTTTTGATACAGAAAATGCCTTCACTCCTCGAACTCAAGGTTGGATCCAAATTAAGTATTGTGCTTAATCTTACAAGCAGTGTAACTGCAACGGATGTTGAATAAACTTTTCCGAAATAACCCTGCCAGAAAGGCATTGCAGGTAGATATTTAAAAAGAATAAAAATTCCGCACCTATAGGACAACCCCAATATCTGCCACTACCCACTATGACAGTTGACTTCAACATGACCTACATAATCCAGTGCGTGTAAGTGATCTATCTCAGGCAGTATGTACTTTAAAAACACTTTTACTGACTACAGTGCTCGTTATAGCGTACAGTAAACTGCGACTGGAATCGCTAAGAAAGGTGACCACATAAGAGAACTGAATCGGATCAGCTCAACAATTCAAACAAATTCCACCTTTTTCTTACGGCCTTGTAAGGTTAATGTGTTTTATTGTAGTTCAACAGTAAGATGGTAATGTAAATTTTCCCTGCTCTGATGGATTGCGTTAAAATAATTAAGGAAATTCGACGACCTCGGGCTGGCTGCCTGTTTAATTACTTCCGCCTTTGAGGGATTTCAGTGAAACGATTGAACCCATTGAACAAATCCAGTCAGTTTGACACTTAGAAATCATTTCATTTTCTTTATCCAATTGTTTATTGCAATTGAAATTCACCACACAAGTTACATATTCTTCTCTAAAACAAATTGTGTAGGTACTTTTATTTGGAAATTACATGTATTATGTACTTCGGGACGAAAACTTTAAAACTTTACATTAGTTTTAATTATAGTGACAGGCCCTAGGCATTGATGCATAGGTTGAGGTCATGAGACTGCTCACAGATCACATGCATCTGGGCTCGGGTTATTGGTGATTTACGAAGGAAGCTTCCTTTTACTTTAAAGATCATGTGTGGCAAAAGGTAGAACTTCTGTTTCAATCATTCTTTATCAAGTTTGATAGCCTACCGAAATAGCTACTGTGCTCTGGAATCGAAGCTAATGAAATGTTTTATATCGCACATTTGGATATCAGTGGACCTTGTATGTAATGAATGATGTAGCTGCTCAGCTGATGTAAACCAAACAAGATTTCCAATCCATCGTAATTGAAATTCCATTGTAACTAATTTGCGGAAGACTGTTCGGTCAATTATCGAATGTTGGTTCATTTGTTTTGCATTAATTTCCGATATCTCGCAAGCCGTTATGTGGAAAGTTAAAATTTCACTATTCAATGGAGGTTGATTAGGGAATGAATCTATCGATGAATCAGATCATCACCTGGCAAAACTGGAATAAGTCGGGTAAGTTTAGTCTAATTACGTCATTGAATAGTTATCGATTCCCTTTATATACTCCGGTGTTGCATAGCGAGGGATTCATCCTTACCGTATCACATTCGAGAATAAATGAAACCAGCCTTTAAAATTTGTATCACATAAATTCCCGATGTGTCAGTTACTTTTACTTTATAGTTATTTTCCGTATGACATGAGACTTTTTACCTATATGTGTTGAAATCATTCGATGAAAACACTTGTCGTCCACGAAAAATTCTATAAAGTGGACTGGTATTTTCACATTATTCGGTCAATAACAAGAAAAATCTATATGCTATGATCGCATTTCTGATCCAGCGTGTTACGTGGTGGCGGTGCACTCCTATGCGACTTAACTTTCAGTTTCTGCTTGTAATAGCTTACACTTAACGAAATTAATAAAATATTAAAAATTATCAAACACATAAGACTTATTGAAATTATGGATAACCAGTCTGAAAGTGCGACAGTTAAAGCGTTCATGTAAATGTGGGCGTTTGTCTCAGATATAATTTTAATCAAAAAGTAATTATTATTTTCAAAAAGTAATGGTCATGTACACTTACCATGTTAAATCTGATATCTGCTAGATGACTTTATGAAATGACCTACAGTACTTATGATCAATAACCTACAAGTATTTATACAAGCAGATAATTATCAAAATATTATAATTATCATCATATAAATCTTAACAAATGCGAATTTGAGTCATCCACATGAATCGTATACCATATATGCATGAATTCGTCTATAATGCCACTCAGGTGTATTTAACCGTTGATTCATTCAAAGTGAATTGATTTGTATAACATGCCAAACTTAATTAAACTCGACATCAAGATATCGTAATAATATTGTGTACCATTGAGGGGTGGCACGGCCGATTAGATTTTAATTGAAGCATTCTCAAGAAGCTAAGTTTATCACACTTTTGGTCATCGGAAATTTTATTTAGGAGTACTCTTGCGTATACTAAACTGATATTGTCAATGTTGCCTTGACACAAGCGAGGTAGGGCTGAATTCACATAATCTTCCATATAGTTGTTTTGCAGCTGTGTGTAAGGGAATTTAACTACATGCGCTCGAATCTTATTGCTGTAGAACTTCTTTTATTCGTCACCGAAAACGCTTCACAATATTCAGAAAATTATAGATTGGTATGTAAGTGAAGTTAAGGCCAACAACACGGACGCATTGATCTTGAGAAAATTGCACAGTTCTGCGATGAAAGAAAGTGAAGCACAGTTTAAGCTGTCAAAATATGCCGACTTTTCCCCATCACATTTAATATTTACTTTGATTTTATCGTTATATAATTCGTCACTAAACCTAGCTTTCGGTAAATTAGTTGTTTGTGAATGTACCTGCTCCTTTCCTCAAAACCAAGGTTCATGTCATTCCTTTAAAAGCTTTCCCATTATCCGTCATTTCGATAATCCGGCACGTCTCTGGTCCCCTGCCTTACGGATAATAGAGGTTCTACTGTATAACCCTCATTTTACGAAACAATGATTGCCCTTGCTAAACGCATTGGTCTATTGAAACCATTGTACAAGGTCAAACAGCAAAGAACAAGGCAATCTAAAATCGCGACTCATTGGAAAAACCCACTGCCAAACGCATATCAGACGCTTTAATTCATAATTGAGCAGGATTCTCATTTTGGGCATTGTGGTACCAATCAATGTGCGTGGTTCAATCGAATCCAGTTTTAAGTAACCAAGTTGCTTCGCCTTACATATTGGCGAGTGATAGTGAAATACTGACTAGATCGATTGGTGAATTACGCAATTGTTCGCAAATTGAACCGCCACTGCTTTATTTGCCGAACAGGATTAAGCTGGCTTGGCCGGTTGATTATTAGAAATCATAATTATAGTGCATAGCATACTGCATAGTGCACTAGATTCCACTGACACAAAGTCGGTTTTGTAAGGTGATATCGAATAATGTGGCCAGTTATGACATTTGCAAAGCCGACCATTCTCACTGAAAGTAATTGCACACATTTGATCACTCAAGGTGCTTCGACATTATTTTTAATAAAAAGTTACTTAGTAGGAAACCAAAGGGAAATCGTTTCCATAACCGTATTCTTTTCACATATCCTTTTCAAAGTTATGAAACATCTCGTCTGTGCAACGGGTAACTTTTGAAAACGCTGACAAAATATGTATTTTGTGGGCCAAGCAGGTATACATATCTGTCAGATGCATTTGTCATATTTAATTTACAAAATTTTGTCAATCCATGAACTCTATCCTTCCCAAAAAGTAAAAACCAATATTGAAGAACAGTGGTATCTTCTTGGAGTGTTATCGGATTTTACTTTTACTTTGGATAAGACAACTTTCATATTTATAGGAGTTGCTTCTTTTATAAAATGAAAATTTTTATTTTCAGTAAAGTTAAGTTGATAACTTAATCGTATTTCCATACCACGTTAAGACATTCATTTCGTAACGAAACTTTTATTCCGGCCATAATCAGTTAATCATCACGCTATTGTAGCTACACCTACTCATTCCAATTTGTTGATTATTTAAACCATGAAGTTAATATAAGTTAAACTACTTGGAGTGAAACGATATAGGCTTCAAAGTTAAAGATTATCTTCTTTCACTTTCCGTTTGTTTTTCCAAAAATAAAATTTTAAAGTAAAAGAATACAAGTAGCATTCGTTATGCAGATTATTGATGACTGAGTTCGCTTCTGTAAGCAATTATTTATGCAATTAATACTGGTAGTAACACATAATTACTTGAGGGTGTGTCTTTTTGAAACCCTTAGCAAATGGTCAAGGGAATTCATGGGTATATGTGGCGAGGGTAAATCACAATTTTTATAAGTATAATCTGATTACAAAGAAGAGAATTAATCTGTTTCTTACCTAATATATTCTATTGAAGGATATACTAGAAAGAAATAAAACTGAACAACAAAGACTTTCATGAATTTCAGAATTTTCGAATCAATGACACTTTTGAGCTCTTTTACATTGAGCTATTTGTTCCTGATATTTCGGTACCTCATTCATATTTTTTATTACCATAGAGAATGACTGTGATGCTTGAGAAGAATGATGTGAAGAACATAATTAACTATTATGTTTTGCATGCAAATCAAAGTATCAGATAACGAAGTAGAAACTATTTTCATTTTTATATGGAATATGTACATACATTATTTGTAACTTGAAAAATGATATTTCAATTTCAGCTCGAAGATTCAAGATTCAAGTACAAGAACGCCAGAATAAACTCTCTGATGCAGCCCAATAAATAAATTCCAGAAAGGATATTTTTCAAATTCCCGATTAAGTGTGGTCTGTAAATGCCCACGTTCATGATTCCATTCAAATAAAGAAGTATAGTATGTATGTAAGAGAGTATCCTGCAGGTCAGCCTGAATCTTATATGTTTGCCTATAATTTATGGCCTAAATAAATAACATTCAGACAGTTAGCATACTTGACAACTTACTCTGTTCCATCGCCGTCACTAGCAAGCCTTGTCCTCCGCCCAGGCTTGGTGACAGCTAAACCTTTGGCGACTACTGTGAGTATGGAATGGGTTTTTTTCATGAGCCAACGATCAAAACAGCTTCGCTTCAAAAGTTGTTTGGCCGGTGTCGTATAGATTTGGAATGGAACCAGACCTGGCCCTCGGGCTAAAAGGCGTGTCACCACACCGAGATCCCGTTCTTTTGGTGGAGCTTATGCAAAAAGTCGGTAAAATTTTAACGTTGCGGGTTGCCATAGATCTGATTGATCTTGGTGCATAGGCCTACGTGTTTCGTGAGTTGCATGTTTTGATTGGAAAATTTGCTGCAATTTTTCTCTATGCACAATGAAAACACTGCGGCGGCTGTTTTTGCTTTTGGAAATGGATTGGAATTTTCTTGTGATACAATTTTTACTATTACGGCTTTCATCTAGTTTTCATCTCTTTTTTCCAACAAATGTATGTTGAAGTGTTCTTTCTAACAATCATTCACTTACACATGCATCAACGACTGCGATTAGACGTTTTGTCAAAGAGCATTTAGTGGTGAATTTTCGTATAAAAGCCACTGATCTATCTTGTTAGAATCGCAGTCTACTCTACGATCTCTTGTGGATATTACTTACAAATAACTATAATAGTTAAACGCAGTCACTAAAAATGGCATTCAAAGTAAGAAGATTTTCAAAACTATTTGCATTATTGATTTTTGTGTTAAAAGTGCTAACGCTTATTAAATGTTCATCACAATTTTCAGTTCTTTACTGTCTTGGCCCTTGTCACAGTTGCTAGTGCTATTGAATTGCCTGCCTTCCCGGCTCTACACGCTGCTCCAGTGTACCATGCACCCGCTGTTGTGAAAGCCGTAGCACCAGTTGTGAAATATGCCGCTCCAGTTGCAAAAGTAGTAGCTTATGATGCTCCAGCTAACTATGACTTCTCGTACTCCGTTCATGATGGTCACACCGGAGATGTCAAGAGCCAATCGGAATCACGTAAAGGAGATGTCGTCCATGGTCAATACAGTTTGATTGATGCTGATGGATTCCACCGCATTGTAGACTATACCTCAGATCCACACAACGGATTCAATGCTGTTGTCCGTAGAGAACCTCTAGCACAAAAAGTCATTGCCGCAGCTCCAGTTGCCAAAGTTATTGCTCCAGTCGCTAAGATCGCTGCGCCAGCATTTGCTCATTACGCTGCACCAGCATTCGGTCATTATGCTGCTCCTGCTATTGCTAAGGTAGCTGCTTATCCAGCTGCTTATCCAGCTGCTCATGTAGCTTATGGCTCACCTGCTTACTCTTATCATCACTAAAATTGTGTCATACATTTGTTGTTTTTATTTAATGCTTTAGAAATCATAAAAAAATCTCCTGTACATACGAAAACGAAAAACTGCAAAATAAATAACTGAAATCTACATTCTCGGTTTTACTATTCATCAAAATCCTGTCGACCTCGTAAGGAATTTTCACTATGCAACGAGATGCAAAAAGCAGCCACGAACGATTACATAACTTATTGTTAGTAGGTATTTCTGGAAAAAGGAAATGTATCACTGAGTTAATGCAGTCAGACGTGCACAATATCTTCCGGTGTTTCTAGTTGATGGTTTTCCTGATTGACGCCTTAACGCACTTTCTTCACGTTTTTCATGTGGAAGGCGCCAAGGCCGCTTTTTGCTTTTTGACTTTAAGCATTTTAGTGCGAAAGCGTCTACATACTGTCTAATGCCAATGAAATTCTTAATTACATTTGAATCCATCCAGTCTATTATAAATTATAGAAGAAAGAATAATTATATATGTACTTGGAAATTTTACTTGATTTTACAGTTTAAAATCAAAATTAAAGTTAAATTTAAATGAAGTTATAAATATCATATAGTGGTGACATGAATCAAAATCACATGGCGTAAATTAGTCAAAATAAGCTTAATATCATCCAAGGGGCTATCAAATTTGGGCTAGCAATTTCCTAAATGGAAATGTACTACTAATAGATTTGGACAGTTTAAAAAATTTTTGCAACACATGCCGAGTGAATAAAACATTCAGGAATATTCTGGCCTTCGATTAAAGATTCCGCTATTTGGATGGAGAATTACAATAAAGGGACTCATTAAATTGCTGTTTCAAACAAAATTATATAAATTAGAATTAGAAATTGGAAGTGCCTTTACAGATACTTTCACAATCCACGTAAACGTTGAATAATTCCCGGCCTAGAAATGAAACCAACCTAGAAATTTGCAGACACTCAAGTACCACCTCCTTTTATTACATTTGAAGGGTCAAGATCACATAGACATCAATTGTGATATGTTCCTCCTGATATGTAGCGAAGGTAGGGCATGAAAAGCAGACTAATAAGACGATCGATAGGTAACGAGAGAAATCAAAAACACGTCTCCAACGGAGCAGGAAGTTCTCCAAAATTTTCAACACCTGGACCTACTTACAAACGGCAGAGTAGCCAAAAAAAAAATCATGCCGAGGAAATCCAACAGGCACGGCGTATATACATGCTTTTGTATTGGAATAAATAAGGAAAATAGGAGACACCGTGGAAGCCAGAGTACAACTTAAGCACACGGACTGCATGGTCATCGAACAAATGTCCCGGAAGGATATAGATGTAAATATCCCATCATATGTTAATTCAGAAATACTGATAAGCGAGGAGTCTCAATGACTCAACAAAGACTGTAGCATACTGAATGCGGAAATGAAAGCTGGCGGACGAAGATATTCGTAAAGTCAAAATCTACTACGACAGTCAAGCTGGTGTTAGAACGTTGGAATCTAAAATAATCAAATCAATCTTCGATAAAAACAAAAGACAAACTCTGCTGGGTACTCGGACACATTGATGTAGAATGGAACCAACAGATGGATGAGCAAGAATCGGAATCAGAATTTACAGCGAAGAAGAGGTTTACTCTAAAAAGCCACAGATGACATTGTTCAAAGAGACCTTCGATCGCATAATTCGGGAACGACACGACGAATGACAAAGCAACAGAGATGATTACTTCAACTCAAGACTGATATGGCATGAAATTGACGAAAGCTTGTTACAAGCATTAAAGTCCTCGATCCGGTTCACCACGGTGGGGAACTACCGACAGCTTTTCTACAACCGACTGCGTTTGAAAGGAATGTGAAGAGGGAGAAGAGCCCGTAGAACATCCAATCGATACACAGAACTGTCTCTAAGTTGCTGTAAACTGTGTCAGAAAGTGTTAATTGCTCCTCCTCAGTGTTAATTTCCTTACGAAAACAGCCAAGCTGATTTGAAACTGTTTCTATCCACACGCGAATATGTAATATGTTTTGTTTTTGACATAAAGGCTCGAAAGTATCACTGAAGCTTCCAACACTCCAGATATTATTTCAGCTAATTTAAATTCACGAAAATAATTGCTTGTTAGTGGACCTAATTTTATGTTTTTTATCGTTTACGATTGCTAGTTGTTTCCTTCATTTGAGCTGCTTGTTGATGCTTATGTCACAGTGAAAAACCTGAACATCATTACTAGTCAGTTGTCAGTTTGAAAAGATGGAATTTGAATAGATATCAATAAAAAGGCAAAAGTATCTCTTTTCCGTATAAAAGATGGGAAGCCGCTAACTTGAACACATAGTTCGATTCCACCGTTGTCAGGGAAAGCCATTTGGTGTTGTTCCATCAGTATTCAAAATCACAAAATGTTTGTTCAGGTAAATATGCTTAGTAGGTTTATAAGAGTAGATGTTTAATAATTTTTTAACTTTTTCCTTTTTCATTTTCCAGACTCTGATTTTTCTATCAACGGCCTTGCTAGCATGTACAGCTCCAGTGGAATACGACGGATTCAACCAAGCTGGACTCTTTAACACTTATGCAACGAAAGCACACCTAGCTCCGCATAAACACGATGAAGACTATGACGATCATGTGGAATACAATTTTAACTACTCAGTTCATGATGAGCATACAGGAGATATAAAGAGTCAAGAAGAGTCACGAAATGGTGATGTGGTCCGTGGCCGGTATGAACTGATTGATCCTGATGGCTATAGGCGTGTAGTTGAATACACCGCCGATGATGAGCATGGTTTCAATGCCGTCGTGCACCGAGAGCCCGCTGATCTACGGCTTACAGCTCACAAAACTGATCCTGTTTCCTTCGATCAATATCCATTGAATGCCGCCAAATTACACAGAGCTTCACATTATCCGGGTTCATCACAGCTCACATATGGAGGTTTGGATGTGAAATGAATCATCAATTTGCCACTTATTTTTATATATCTAATTTAATATTCACCTTTCATTATTGTGCATTTTAAGACTGTGTTTTTCAATAAAAATATAAAAACTTTAATTCGTTTGTTAGAAAGTTTTCTTTTCTTTTCAATGCCAACGAGCTTTTCAAACTTGACTCTGAATCGCTTTCTTCCTAAATTTCAAAAATGACCCGCTCAAATACATTCGGTATATATTAGTTATTTATTGTGTTTTACTCTCTTATCTCTAATCTTCTCACATCAAAATGCTATTGATGCCAATAATCTTGTTCCGCATAATTAACTGAAGATTATAAATTTTGCTTATTTAAAAGTGAAATAAATTGCCAGTTATTATAAAAACTTACGACTTAAATTTTTCACACTTTTGTTAATCGAATCTTGTGTTTGGAAGAACGTTGTCGATGTTTAACCACGTTCCCTCTTGAGTTAACTATGTACAAGACAGGAAAGGTTAGAAGTCCTTCATCATGAATGAGCATTTAACGCATTTGACTTCTTTGTTACACGACTTCAGTTTCGTTCCCTTTGATTTGTCAACTGAATATGCCGAGGAAAAATACCTTCCAGAAAAACAATGTAGACAAAATGAAGAAATATTATTTACAATTTGGCAAAACCGTTTAAAATAAACCAAAATTGAAGTCTGAAAATTTACAATTCGCAGTGAAAACATAAATCTATTGTAGATTTGCGCATGTTCAACACTCCTACTCAGGATACTTTTGAAACTTCCTCAAAGCAAGCGCTGAAAATTAAAAATTTTGGAGTATCTTAAGTTACATATATCTATACAACAGTCGGAAAATGGGAAGAGAACTAAAACAACAATCGGAAAAGTAATTGTTTTCCGTCTAAATTCTCTCTATTCCTTCTGATTTTCCGATTTTAGATCGGTATTCATTCATTTTATGACTGATTTCCTTAAGGCAATGTTATCAATAAATTATCATGATTCTTACACCCATGGTCTGCAGACTTAAAGCAGTCGGATTTTAGACTTAAAACTAAGATCCGACTGAAATCAGTTGGAAGATGTATTTTGTTGATAATCTGAGGCGGAAATCAGACGGAAAAATTTTCTTCCTTAAGTTGAAGAAAATTGAAAATTTTTCCGTTTGAATTCCGTCTCCTACTATCAACAGAATACATATATTCTCCGACTGTTTTCAGTCTGCTTAAACTTTTCAGACTGATTCCCCTTGCCATAAATTTTTGGATCAGATTTCGACAGAATTCAGTTTACCGTTTGATTTTTTCACCCGGGTTATGAAGGGTATCACCAACTTGGAGAATGTTTCTGATCCGATGATTATGTTAATGAACAAGTTTATAAAATTCTAATTGACATTAATAGGTAACTAATAATTATTCTACTTGGACAACGATATATTGGGACTATTCTCTCTTTCTGATATTCGATACGATAGTTTAGTAATGGAAAATAATTTATTTAGAATCTATAGCTACATTTTCATCAAATACTCATGTGACTTTCAAATTAATGATGGTAGACAGGTGACGAATAGTGTGCAACCGGAGCAGCAAGGTTAGCTACGGGTGCAACAAGTTTGGCTACTGGAGCTGGAGCATAGTGAACAGGGCTGTAGTGGGCAGGGGCTTGAGCATGATATGCAACTGGAGCTGGTACTGGGACCCTTATATCTGTAGGTTGACGGTCAACGACAGCATTGAATCCAGCGTGCTCATCAGCAGTGTAGTGTACAGTACGTTTATGGCCATCAGAATCAATCAGTTCGTAGAATCCTTGGACGTTGTTGCCGTTGCGTACTTCATGTTGGCTCTTGATGTCTCCAGTGTGTTCATCATGGACAGAATAGTTGAATTCGTATTGAGCTGGTGCTTCATGTTCATATGCAACTTGTTTGTAAACTGGTGCTGCGAATGTCTTAACAACTTGAGGTGCGTGGAAAACAGCTGGTGCTACGTGATGTGCAGGAGACGGAAGAACGGACACAGCTGAGCAAGCAGCTACGAAGCCGAGAAGAGCAACAAGCTACAAAATAAAAATTCGGTATAAGAATGTTGGAACGCCCACGCAAATCTCAAATTCAACTCACTTTGAACGCCATTTCAATGAAATTAATTTTGGAATTGTAGTCGATATTACTTAAACAAATATCAAAGCTTAACTGTACCAAAATAAAAATTCACCCGCTCTTATATAGAAAGAAATGCTTTCCTGCAATAAGCCTTCCAAGGTACTCTTAAAATCGCCCTGGGCATTACTGGGATTATTAAAATTTGTTTTCACGGTTGTAGTTCGCACACACTTTTGACACGCCAAATGTGCGATTTAGTGGAGAAAAATTATTGGGGCAACTCCATACGCCTTTTACATCCGTTCATTGCAGGTACATTGCCGAAAAATGCATTCACTTTAACACATTGCTTACATATATTCGTGCAACGTAAATGTAACTTTTCTTATTGTAAAATCTCGTTGTTATATCGTAATTCTAAAACAATACTTGGGGTGTTCCAGAGAAATAGCTTCTTAATTAATCATTCAAAAGCCAGTTGTTGAAAATGTGCTAAATTAATTATAATAAGTAATAAAAAGTTAGGTTTCCCAAGACATTTCAGTGGGGTATTACATTCTCAATGACGCGAGTTTCTTTCAAATCGAGATTACTAAATTATCCTGTGAGTGTTACTAAACATTCCTAAAATATACGATATAGAAATAAACGGGAATAAATAGGATAATTAAAAACTATTTTTAATTTTAGAAGTAATAGTTACATTCCTTGGGCCTTGGACATTCCTTTTTCTACACAGTTGGAAAACAGTTTTATGTTGTGTTAATCGGGTTCTAGCGCATTACATGCCAGTTTGGTGGCACTTCTCTTGACTTAGATGAACAAAAGGCACAAATATTGCTTGAATTTGGTTCTGTAAGTCAATGCACAAATGACGCACGATCACAATGACGTGAAACACTGATGGAAGTTATTAGGATGGTACTGTAAGGTTGGGGACGGGGAAGTAACGCGAACATTGTTTTTCTTAGGAATCGTCATTTTGTCGTCGTAATTTTTACGGTAGTTTAGTATTAAAGGGTCAAGTTAGTAAACGGAAAATACAGAACATGGACACTGATCCTGATTTCGATTACTCTATTTTTGGCAACTAAAGTTGTCCAAACGTGGCTTATTCCTAAAGGGGATAGAACTTCCAGCTTGACGTAGTAAATCGAGCCATATGGAGTGACTCTGATTCGAGCTGTACCAGATATCAGGTAAAATTCGAATTCAATTGATAAGACGAGGTAAACCAAATTAAAGAATTTCAGGTTTTGCTTTTGCACTACGTCGCTAGGGAGTTGAACGTAATTTTAAACTGAAACTCATAACTTTTAAGGATTGCCGAAGTTTATTTTATAGCATATTACACTTCATTACGGGCATTGTTAACCTCATTCCTGAAGCAAGAATAAATGAGATGAGACCGTTCGCAAGGATCGCTGGTCGCAGGTACACCCAGACAGGTATCCACCATATCGCTAGCAACATTTTCAACGAAGGCG
This sequence comes from Chrysops caecutiens, assembly GCA_963971475.1. Lineage (NCBI taxonomy): Eukaryota > Metazoa > Arthropoda > Insecta > Diptera > Tabanidae > Chrysops > Chrysops caecutiens. The sequence goes on from OZ020569.1 coordinate 35,866,718, forward strand.
TCCTTTAGTATGTTCACAATTGCTTCTCGATCATAAACATCATCTTTGACTAAATTCATCGTCTCTTGAATGCAACGATAAAAGCATTTCAATTCTCTTGAATGAACGCCACTTTTAATCGCAGCAATGTGTTCTTCTCTTGTAACACCAAGCTTCGACTGGCATTGTTCGTCTGCTTGTTTTATATGTTTCTCATAAAACTCCCCTTGATACTTATATATAAAATTAGTAAAACAAGAAGATTCCTCTGATTTCAGGCGCTTACCAACAAATTAGCTCCAGCCAAACTTATCAGAAATATAATCAGAAAGTCGTTTAATAAACTCATTTCCGAATGTTGTGTCAAACGCTCAGAAGACAAAATTAAACTAATCGAGAATAGAGCACGCACAAAGCTCTTATCTATTATAAAAGTTTTCAGATGAAGTCAAAGTGAGTGATTAAAGACCCATTTACACGATCATATCCGTTTCAGTTGTGATATCAGTTCAACTGACATGTAAATTGCAAAACTGAAACAGAGAACTGAAACTGCGTGTAGACGTATGCGTCTCTCATATCCGTTGCCTTATCAGTTGCAATTGAAATTTTTACAAAGAAGAGCTACGCAGGCCCGTTTGGAAACGAAAATGAAAATGAAGGTTTAACTGAAGAAAGATCGTTCGTGTAAAGAAACTGAAACGAATATGATCGTCTAAATGGTGCTTAAGAGAGTACTTATGTATTTTTGACACAAATGATGACATGAGAATTAATCTAAGATTCTATGTACATACATACATGCATGGAGCTCCTAGGAGATATTCCAATGATAGCTTTTTACCCTTTTAACCGTGCCTATGATTTAATATAAAAGTTTTTAGATGATTTTGCCATATTTTGGAAAACAGAATTTTGCTAGTCCTAGGTAGTTGCTACATTTTTGATATTAGATAAAACAATTAACAGCTCGGAAATAGATTCTGATGCTTTGTTAGATATGAGAACCAAGACATAAACACACCCACATTTTACATTATCATGAATGCTACCAACAAGAAAAAACATTGATCGATATCATCTATTTAATTTTGATTGCTTTATTCACAAAACTACTTCAAAATTTCCAACATTCAATATTCGAACGAAATGGTTATAACGAGCAAATTTGAAGAGATATCATTTTCGTTTCATTTATACTACTGTAATACTTTCGCTCTAATTGTCAGTTTTAGACAGTAAGCTCGCCTAATTAGCTTTCAACGCACTTTTAAACATGAAAATCCCGTTCGAATATGATATTGCAGTAGCCAGTCATTGAACTGAAAACAAAAAGTGAAATATCTATAATTTCCAATATTCTCATCTTTTCAATGGATTTTTATAACAGGTGGATGATAGTGGTCCATACAAGGCAATTGCTAAGTAAATGTCCGAGTCTTTGTAGCACCATATGGTTACATCATTTTGAAGAAATTGGAAAACAGTATAATTTTGAATGAAATTTCGTAGCCGGTGTGGATTCACTTTCGGATATAAAAGATCCAGAGAAATTCGAATGCAGTACAGTAAGTAGTTTACCTCAGTTGCATTAACATTTGCAAATAAAATTTTAGTCTCATCATGGCCTTGAAGGTATTAAGACGAGATTAGTTAAACGAAGAAGGATTACTTAATTCATTCCTGTACTTGATTTCAGTTTGTAGCTGCATTTGCTCTCATTGGAATTTGCTCATCAGTTCAAGTAGAATATCAACACCAGGATTTAGGTCATGGATTAGTTCACAATCCTGTAGCATCCGGCGCTGGCGGTGGACATGGATATCAACACGATGAGTACCATAATGCTCCAGCGGAATACGAGTTCCAGTACTCAGTTCACGATGAGCACACCGGCGACATTAAAAGTCAACAGGAGACCCGTAAAGGAGACACTGTTCACGGACGCTATGAACTAATTGACTCAGATGGTTATAGAAGGATTGTTGAATACACAGCTGATGATCATAATGGATTTAATGCTGTAGTACACCGTGAGCCAACTGATATCAAGATTCCCATTCCACAAGTCCATCATGTTCCAGTACATCATGCACCAAGTCATCATGCCGCAGTTCACCAACAAGCCCCAGTTCATCACGCACCATTAGCACAACCTATTCATCTCTCAACTCCAGCTTCCGCTGCCACTGGTCACGTTGCTCTACCTGAACATTACGCTCTTAGTCACGATCAGGATTTAGGCAACTATAAACATTAGGATCCCATTTAAGCATAAAGTATTTTATTCGCCTTTCATAGATAAATATATGAAATTTGTTTTGTTGAAAATTAATTCTCGAGTTTTAGTTTAACCATCACTTTCTAAGAGAAACACATAAAAACATAATCACTACCATAATTAATCGTGTGGAAGAGGTAAAGCACATTCAAAGCATAAAAACAAAACATAACGTAAGATGAGATTTACCTGACTTGAAAGTTTTGTGCCAATGACAGTGATCTTCTTCGGCACAGACGCGTTACGGCGAGACTCGGTCATCAGCAAGAAATGTTCACCTGCTTTTCTGGGTATTCCACTCTCATCTTGTTTGCAATCATCAGAGAACTTGATCTTGGCAAACTACTTTCTGTTTCGGAACTGTTACTCGCCACTATTGAAAGTGAAATTGATTCACATGATTTGGGGACGAACAAAGTCAAAACCAATGTTGCTATAGATTCAATGGCTAGGGAGGAAGAAACGATGTGACCTGATTATGCTAACACTATATTTATCATACATGCTAAAAAAATCTGAAATCTTGAACTAGGTTTCCTCACACTCAGCTAGTTGCGTTTATGATGGAGTTGCAATTATCTAGGTTATACTGTAATTTTAAGGAAACTCTTGCTGGAATATCCTTGAACCCGTCATACATAGGTCATCGTGTTTAAGTATCGTATTTACATATGTTCATGAGAAGCATTTGTAAATACTACAAACATTACAGTTAAGTTTTATGTCCCTCACTATTGCAGTTAGAAACGAAGGTTTAAAGCGTTCATTGCTTCTGCCGTACAAATAGACCACCTTGAATCCCCTGTCGTCAACCTTTGATGGTTGAACTTTAATTTTACTTAGCTTCCGAGATGTTTTGTGGATTTTATGGAAATACAAGGTCACTCTGTTGTTTCATCCTAAATTTACTTTGGAGATACTCTGAAGCAAAAACACTTCGAATTACAACTTAAAAACGTTTACTGTTGTTTGTTGCATTCATATAATTTACGATCCGTTGGAAACCATTTGGATCAATGACTTCATAAACATATCCGACGATTCTTTCTGTACCGCCATGATTAAAGCTGTAAGGTCTCACAGGACCTGACGTAGTGTTCTACTTATCCTTTTAGTCTACTCGCAGTTTGGTAATCCACTAAGTGCAATCGCAAGTTTATGGAAATAGATTTCAATTTATCTACTGTTCGATCCATGCCTTCCTGCAGAAGTGAACAGCGTTGGCAACATTCAAAAGTTTAGTAAACCGATGCCTTAACAAATTATCTCCTTTTATGTAAAAATTTCCACCAACAATCTTGTTGTCATAATCCTCGCCCGGAGGCTTTAGGTTAGCTAACTGCATGATTGCACGAAAATCTTTAGGTTTTTTAAATTTTTTTATGTTCCACTTTGATTTTTTGATCTTTTTGTTTGAGTTTTCTGACATTTCCACGACACTCTAATCTTGCTGTTGTCGTGAACAACAGGGAACAAGTTAATAGTATTATGAGGAGGAGTTCAAAAACCATAGATACAATAACATGAAAATGCACAATTGATTGTAGTTAGGGTTTGCAATTTTTGTAACTGTAGCATAGTGTGCAACAGGCACCGGCTCATAGACTTACGCAGGAGTTGCCAATGGTAAGGGAACTTTTACTTTGGTGGATTCTAGGTGAACAACCGCATTGAATCGTGAATGCTCGTCAGCAATACATTCTACAGTGCGAATACGACCATCATTCCAGTGGATTGATTTCGAATGTCGAAATTGATTGTCATATGATTATTTAGTAAAAGCATGTTTAAAATGATAAGCTATGATTTTAAAAATGTAATTTTATTTTATTAGGAACTAATAGTAACAAAAAGTCAATGTAAATCATTCGCATTGCCGAATGAAAAGTTATTTCGATTTCGAATTCGCGAAACAATCACATCCATTTGTCAAGCGTAATTTCAATCGTGTTTAATTATCAAAATTATAATATTCTTTCCACATAAAATAGCCATATTTGAACTAAAATACCTTCAATACATTAGAACTAAATATTTGTTTTCAGTTTCAACTAATTTTACTACAAAAAATACAAAAATTCGTCGCATAATTCTAACAATATCATTGCGACCACCAAATATTCGAAAATCTTTTTCCCAGAGTGGAAATAGATATACATCCTATCCGTGCACAGATTTTGTACATGCTGTACACAGATTACATTAGAGAAAAATATGGCAGAGTGCGAGGGTGCGAAACGAGTCGAACGTGTTAGCCATTCCACTCCACTCCAAACTGGCATTGGAAACGTGCCTTTATTGAAATGATATTTAGTGGGTGCCAGTTTTGACAACAGCTGGGGCGTGAGCAAAAACTGCCGCAGCATGAGGGTAGGTAAACGGGTTGTGGTGGAGGTCGCTAAAAGAAGGCGACAAACTATACGAGTAATTTTTCTTAGACACATCGTAAAGGCTTTTAACAAATAATTACTTTAAAATAATAAAATAAAATAATTAAAAAGCCATTTTCCATTTAAATTGTCGAAGAACAGCTATCCGTCTGAAAAAAGGGTTTGAATGTTATCTTTATAAACTGAACAAAAACAGAAAACAGAACCTAACGCTCCCCCAGAACTGTAAATTAAATCAATATCAAATGCTGCCCAATTTCACTTAAACTATTCAAATATTTGCACTACTTGTGACAAACTGTCTATCAAACACATCGACATTGAAAAACGTAATAAGTCAATGTAACAAGACTCAATTGATACGTTAATCCATCATAATACTAATTTGAAACCATATTAAAAACTCAAAGGTTTGTCAAAATTCGCCATTGATTTGTTGAATAAAAGCCGTGTATGTTCGAATGGCCACTGGCAGTTTTCCCAAAAATCTCAATCAGTGTCTGGTAAGTAATTGTTATCGTCATCAATCAATATCAAACGCTTTCAAATTTAACTAAGCTCTTGGCACATGCCCAGATTTTTTCACAAAGCTGCATGGGATATGACATGATTGATTGACTGATAGAAAAGAGGTAAGGTTAATGGGCCAAACCTTCACACCCCATTTGTTTTACTCAAACGTATGCAATTATGTATTTTTGCAAATTTCGTGCATTCGTCATATGCTGGTGCTTATGAAATATTTTATAAGACAAAAATTCCTTCTGGAGCAAAGGTTATCCAACAACATTGTTCTACCAAATTGGGGGAAAAACTTTTCTTACAATCTTTATGGCCAAAACCACCCATCCGTTCTTGCATTAAAAGCACGATCGACTTTATTTAGGAAAAATTAGTTTGTAATATGACAAACAAAATTTAAATTTTTATCATTGTTTCAAGGTAGTTTTCTTTCCCTATGACTCATAGAAATTTCAATATGTAGAAGTCAAAAGTTTAGTTTATTCTCTTAAAGGCATATGAGAATTAAGTTATTGTAGTATATGGTGATTATGGGAGATACTTCTTTACTTCCTCTCTGTAACATTTCGTAATAAGATAACCGATTTCACAGTTATCAGAAACTCTGTAGTCCTTAATGCAAGTGTCCAGCAATGATCTTGAGTTTTCTTCACCAATCAGATGCTTTAGTTGCACCACTATTGTATCTCGATCATATTGGTCGTTCTTAATAAATCCACAGTTTTCGTGAACGCAACGATAGAAGCACTTTATGTTTCGGGGAGTGTCAATTGTTTGGATTGAATTTATAACTTCTTCGGAAGTCACTGAGTGTTCGCCTCGGCAAGTAACGTCAGCTAATTGCAGAAATTTTTGATAAAATTCCTGGGGATTCTATGAAGAGAATTTTAATATTATCAACAATAACATACAAATTCAACTAACCAGAAGAACACCTTCAGCCACAATGGCAACGCTTAAACAAATTAATACTTTAGTGAACATCATTTCTTCAAAAAGACTTATGTCAACTAGTCTTTAAAACTAATTTAAGGTTTTACTTGCTAACATTGCAGTTTATAATTAATAATTTGATTTCTAAAAAGCTTAACTTTCTCACTTATCATTCAATAAGCTATCGCCGTCAACAAGTCAAGGGCAAGTTTTAGCTACATGTGGAGCTTCCGTAACGCTGCTTCTTGACCTTTACGGATAAGAAATAGGAGTCAATTAGCTGCAAAAACAGAGAAGGAATCTATACGTATCTATTTTTGTATATTTTCCATAGATAATTTGTTCATCAATGTACATGTACCAAGAGAATTACGAATGTAAGTAGATTTCTCACTATAACCTATATATAAGCGATCAACTTGCCTTCTCAGTAAACTTACAGCTTTGCTGGCCAAAACTTTTCATTGCGTCAGTCTTCTGTTAGTTTTGTTATCGGAAGCGTTTTTGTATCAGATAAACAAATTTTCGTCAGATAAGATTTAATTATGTGTTTCCCCTTTTTTGTTTGGATAATTGTCTCGAAATTTGTGAATCACCGTCTATTTGCGGTATTCTACAAACGTGAATGTTTGATTAATCTCGAAGACAGCAAAAAAAACAAAAGCAAATGCAAAGAAAATGTATAAAAGCTTGAGAAATTAAAGTATTTTGATTCTTCGAGTACTGAGCTAATAAAGAACGAGTCAGATATAAGATGAACTCAATGATTGCATGTGTCTTCTTCTTTGCGTTAAGCTATACTAGTATAGCTGAAATAGGAGTTGAACGAATGGTAATTTCAATGATTTATTCACGATATTTTCAATTCAATTTTTATTTTTATAGACTCCAGGTGAATTTTACTTGAAGCATATGCAAGAGGCAGACCTAAAATGTAGAAAAGTGCACGGCGTTACTGTTGAAGAAGAGGCCTTAGCCATGGAAACCAGAATAACTCCCTATAAGATTAAATGCTTCCATCGGTGTATACATGAAACTTTGAACCTAATAACAGAAGGCCTTTTTAATCGAGATGCTTTTGCCGAAATTGTGAAAGACCTAATCGGTATCGATAACGCCAGAGAACTGATTAAGGAATGTCAGCCGTCAACTCCAAATACAGATCCATGCGAATATTCTTCACAAATATTAGTGTGTTTCAGGGATGCCATGGTTAAGTACTTATGAGAATTTATTAAAATATTAAATCTGCATCATATCTGTTGAAAACATTTTTTATTTGATCGTGAAACAGAGGTCCATGTACTTCCCTTCTTTAGAGAAAGCACTCCATTTTATTATCATGCACAGAATTCATCGGTGGAAGAATTAATTCAGTCTCTCCAGAAATCTAAAATCAGCATGTAGTTAGGTAGTTTTGTTATAGTGTATCTTAATTTGCCCATGTTCTGTAATTTTAATTAGCTTCTTAAATTACCGTAAGGCACTGTTTATAATTCTGAGCTAAAGCTAACCCATTACCGAGCTCAACATGTACCTGATCCCGACCTGAACACCTCTTACACCCGCTATCATTACCGTCCAATTAATTACAACCGCTATAGGGAAACCCTACTTTCTTGGCCCTTACAACAGACATACCTCAAATGTTACCAATACCGCTCGCAAATGCAGTCGCCTTATAGAAAACCCACTTTCTTGTAAGGAACACCGCGTCTTTTGTTTGGATCTTACCAAGAACTATGATTTGTACAGGTTATTGTATTTATACGTGCAAATAACGTGGACATTGTTTAATGTGAATCATATTCAATACTCTAGTAAACAAACTACTCGTTTTACCCATTCGCCAACTGAGAAGAGTGAAGAGTGTGTGACACGAATTTTTCCCTCAGCTGTTGGAAAGTAGGTACGTGAAAAATTTTCGTTGCTGATGCCTTCACTCTGTAAGAACTGATAGTATTGTATTTTGAAGTATCGTGTGTTTTAGAGATGAGGACCGATACTTTTTGGGGAATCATAGGACTTCTACGTAGGAGTATCACTTTTCAATTTTCGTATTTTGCTTTTCTGATGCTTATGCCTTCCTGTTTTTAAAACTGCAATGGATATGTCTAGATTGTCAACTGTTCATTTTCAAAATCCAATGAATTTCATCAATAGAGAATAAAATCAAATAAGTACTTTGATTCGCCCAAAGAACAAAAGGATTTGATGTTACTTAAGAAGTTTACTGAGAGTAGGTTTTGTGAAATGCAATTTACAACGGAATGATATCAATGTCCCAACCTTGTCTTCTAATATTAGAATTAAAAACCTAGGAGTCGAATATTGTTATCATAAAATTTAATGACTTTCTGAAGACATAGAATGAGAATACTTTTCCACTTAACATAAATACTCATGCCACATTAAATTTGATGAACTGGTAAGCAGAATCACATGGTAGGTTGGCATTATTCTAGAATTTTCCCTCACAAAATGGGAACGTAATCATGATTAGTAGTGATGAAGGTATGATCCGTGAGCTGGAGCTGGAGCGGCATAGTGTGCAACTGGAGATGCATGAGCAAAATGTGCTACTGGAGCGGCAACCGGGGCAGCAACTACTTTTGCAACTGGAGCATGGCCTAGAGGTTCACGATGAACAACAGCGTTGAATCCGTTGTGTTCGTCAGCAGTATATTCTACAGTGCGCTTGAAACCGTCAGCGTCTACAAGGCTGTATGATCCATGGACATTATGTCCATCCCGAGATTCGGCTTGTGTTTTGATATCTCCAGTATGTGCATCATGAACTCCATAAGAAAAGTCATATTTTGCAGGTGCATCATACTCCACAGTTTTAAGAACAGGCGCTGGTACATGGTGATAGGCAGGTACTGCATGGTATTCAACAGGAGAGGCTGCGACGATAGTTGCTAATGCAACAATTGCAATGAACTAAAACGAAATGAATTGCTTAGCCAACAATACTCCCACAATTTGCCTTAAAATCAAATGATAATCCTTACTTTAGCTGCCATTTTAACTTAAGCTGTGTAGTAGTTGCTTAGAGATCAAGTAGTGAACTATGATGGATCTAGTGAACTCCACTTCTTTTATACAAAATTACCTCAATCTTCATGAACACCAAAACCTTTTTCGGATTTTTTTTCCTCTTATGACTCAATCATGACTGTTAATTTTTTTCCCTATCACCTGGCGAGTTTGTAAGTGTGTCGCACATTTTCAGCTAATCTATACTACAAGATACTTTTCTTATGCCAAATAATGTCAAAGCCTTTTGCTAGATATTTAATGCAGTAACTGTTACAAATACACCGAAAACCTAAATTCAATTCAATCCTCCAGTGTGGAGAATGTGCAGATTAACCAAAAAGATCGTAATTTTAATCTTTGGTACATGATTGCAAGCTTACCAACTTTTTGAGGGTCAAAAACGTTTCATAAGCAAATCAAGATTCGATTAATTCCGAAAGATTCAACGTTAACTACAATTTTCATTTGTACCTTGATTGCTCTCCAAGTTTATTTTACTTCATCTTAGGTTTAGCTTATTAATTAATAAGAAAACATATTAGATTGTGTGCGTATTTATCATTGATGAGTTTGATTTATCGCTGCTTGTCTTATTAGCAATTGAAGGTAACACAAAAAATTTAAGAACGTGCTGTTGATCGAAAGATAAGAGATTTTCGAAAAGTTCATTCTTCAAAACTGTCTGGAATTGTTGTCTTGACCAATTGAACTATGAACAGTTGGTTGTCCTTCTTATTCACTTTTTGGAAGAAATAGTAAAATTTAGCAAACTACACCTCCATGGGAATGAATACCTTCAATTCAGCTAACAAAGCGTTTTTGAGCTACCTCATCGCTTGCTTCCTGGTTGACCAGGCTATTCATTTGTTTCATTGAAGTTTGCATCAATGCTTCCGTTGCATAATCTACGAACTTTGATGCTCAAGGAAATTTGAAGATGGCCTTGAATTTTCAGAAACGCAAAAACTTTATTTTGCTGTATATAAACTTCGGTAATATTAGAATTCAATCGTGTTATATTCATGTGAGTCAAAACAGCATAATATCTCTCCATAGTGGTTGATAATAAGCAGTTTAATTTGAATTTTCTAGGGTGGTTGATAAATTTGTGGTACGGGTAAAATAATTTTGCGTAATAAATTCAAGCGAATCTTCTATTACCAATTTTTACTGCTATACAAGCTTTAGCCCCAGATAAGAGATGAGAGGATATAGCAAAACCTAAGTTAAGCGTAGTATTTTGTCGCAACCTTACATTATTCACAAAGAATGGAGGCTGGGGAAACAGTTTTTCTGTATTTTGGGAAGGGATACTTCAAAATTTTAATATAAAATATTTAATTTTCTTATTAAAATTTAAGAAATTTTAAATCAAATAAAATCCAATTGGCAGCCCTAGGGATATTGAAGCCTTGTTCGTCGCTTAAACCCGGAAGGAGACCACGAGGAGGTGGACATAAGCACATCTACTTCTCTCATTGTTAGGATGGTTATACAATCATCTTTATTAAGAGAGTCATAGTTACGCCCGCCGTTTACCCGCGATTGTTAATTGATAGCCGTTATATATATATAAAATTAATTATTTTATATATTATTAGCTAGAAAGTTCCACAAATTGGTTACATAAACTTCTATCCGAGAAAACAGATAATATAATTTTCATTAGATATATAAGTCATATTTGACTCAGAATGAGCACATAAATCCATTGTTTTGCTTCCCAATCAAGCTCGACTATCTCAATCTTCGGAGCCAATCCTTATCTCGAAGTTACGAATCTCATTTGCCGGCTTCCCTTACCTACATTATTCTATCGAATAGAGACACTTCACCTTGGGAACCAGCTGCGGATATTGGTACGGCCTGTTAAGAAGTTTGCGCCACTCTGCCATAAATTTTCAAGGACCGAGGAGAAAATATCGACACAACAGTATATGCTTTGCTCTTCTAGTTCATTCACCATATCTCTCTTCGAGAGACTACCATGGTGATACAACTACAAAACAGAAAATAAAACTCTTCCAATACCTCTCGACGGTTTCTTTATGATTGTTTCTGTTGCCAGGATGAGCATAAAAGCCCACTTTTAATAACAAACGTATACTTAACACGCTACGGAATCGGAATTTAACCACAGTGTGGGCGACGCACGCAAATATTTGCGCCGAACACCACGCACGGTATTCGACGATTGTAGGTTTTTGTCAAAGATCAAAGAGATTTACGTCTCGAACGAAAAATTTTCGTCGCAAATAAAATTAGGGGGTGGACAAGATTAAAACAAAGAAGCAGACTCAATGAGTTTTTGAAGGGCTCTTGATAATTTTATCGTGAAAAACTCATTGAGTGCGTTTCGGGCCGGCTTCCCTAATCAATAAGAGGCAGTCTAGCGCCTTCCTTTATTGATTGTGAGAGGTGGCCAGGACCACCAGTATCGTTAAAAACTCATCTGGAGCAGGACGCACGGAAATTTGCCGCAAATTCAGAAATTTGTTATATTCAACATTCAAAGTTACATTCAACGCACGGACGCGGCTTTAGACAAACACCCATACTTATAAATGACGCACCGGACACGCAAAGCTGCAGAAACTCACGGTTATTTATAAATTCTCCAATGCTTACAGGGGCAACAGTAGCCAATAAACTAGGACTACCGTGGAGATAAGGAGCCCGTAGTTGCAGGCAAAAACGCGTCGTGATTAGGATGCCAATTACTTATCTGTGATCATTAAAATGAAAGAAGCTGATTTGGAAAAAAGTGGAGCTGTCTGGTTCTGGCTTTGGTTCAATTGTTTATAACGAGACTCTTTCTGAAGCTCAGTTTCCAAAAATTTCCAGTTTAATGTTCATATTTCTTATCAAAATTTCACGAAAATAGAAAATTTTAAATACATAATATTTTTTGAGAATAATCTTGCACGAAAGTCTGGAGGAATAGCTTGTCGTACGAAATTTAGCTTAGAATATGACGTATTCTTTGATGAGCGAGAAATACAGTATAAGCTAAATAAAGTATAACATTATCTTCTGCAATGTAGGAATATGTCAAAAAACGGCAGATTTAACTGTTTAGTTTGATTGGCTAGCAATTGTCCAAGAAAGAAGATCCAGTCATTTTACTGAAATTAGATTTTAAAAACACAGGACGAATTTTATCAATCCCTGAAATACTAGATAGTTTAGCAGGAAGTAAGGAAGTATTCAACTCCATGAGGCCTTCAGTCTATAGTGTGGAATTCCACCTTGGAGTCACGACACCAATCTTCAGTCAATAGGGTGAAACCCAACCTTGACTTCTACCAACCTGGACACGTTACCTACAATAGGCTGGAGTCCCACTTTGAAGGTAATAGATGATGTGGGTTCTTGAGGAAAGCACTCGCCCTCTTCAATAAAGCGAGATCCCAATATGAGAGTGAAATCCCACACTGATTAATGAGTTAGCGTCAATGTCTAATAGCGTGGAATTCCATCTATCAGATGAGACCACGAGTCAAATATGAACACTAATCAAGATTACTATGTTCATGGAACTAATAAAATCAAATATTAGGAAAGGAGATGTTAAACTAACAACAATGGAAAAATCACTGCAATCTTGACCACTCACTTGCTGTCTATATTGAGACTGCCGTAGGGTGGCGCAGAGGAAATTTCTTGTCTAACAAGGAGATTTTCTTAAGAAGAATTCCACGATAAGGAACCAATCGTTCATACTAAACAAAGGAAGGATTCGCCAACCGCAGCAGACTATGCTGGTCAAATAGGAACACAACAATTACAGCTGCTCCTACCAAAGTAATTTCGAGGAAAGAAACCTAATAAAAGCAACCATTTCTAGCATACTGCGATTTGAGACTAAATCTGTTTAAATTATCCATTAGTTATTTCTGAACTTATTGAGGAGAAAACGTCTTGCTTCTCGTTGAGTACGTGCATTGGTAGTCAGTCTCACTTTCCTGTGTTACAAAACACCGCCATATTTCAATCGCTAATAACTACGAGACAAACAATGCGATAATAACAATTTCGATAACAATGGATATGGAATGCCTGTACGTGTTTATCGTGCGGTGTTTGCTTTGCCCGTGACATCATCGGGCTAGTGTAAGCACCTGCGCGTGATTGTTTTTAATTAGGGTTATGGAAAGTTATATAACTATTGTATTAAAGAGATTAATTAAGGTGATTGATTGTGATAAGAAACACTTATTATTATTTTATCTCGATGTTTTCACGGAAAATCTACGGAGCGGACCTTGACTACGTCATTTGCTCCTTGGCATGGACAATGAACGCCCATCTTAAAACTTCGAGGATTATTATGTTCACGTTTTGCATTTCTCCACGCATGCTAAATCTTTTGACTCTTGAATTCATTGAAGCTACATATATTCTTTTGGTCACTGCAATGATGCAGATCTGTCAAAAACCATGAACTTTTACTCGGTAATAACAGAGTTAAGGGGATTCCACTCGATAAATATTTGGGCTAGAAGTATTGATATGGCGCCATAGTTCACTATCTTGTTTTCAATGTTTCTCAATGTGAAAATTATAAATTATTGATATAATTATTTGAATAAATGCCACATTTAGCACACCTATCCATAAATTTTGCAAAATAATAACAATAATAAAGATAACAGGCAGCGTTAAAAAAATGTAGTTGGAAGAACCTGTTAAAAGGTCCATTATCAGAATCAGGTGGTTAACATAAAATGTGTTAAATCAAACATAAAGAGAAGGGAGAAAGTATAAAGTGCATTGTCTTAAAGCTAATCCAGAAACAAGTAGAAAAATTTCATGGATACAGGGACTTTTATTTAACTCATTGTAACTCGTAGTTTCCCGCATTCACGAAGGGAGTTTCCATTGTCCTTTCGCTATCTACGCCATTGCTAACTGTATCTTATTTCTCTGATTATAACAGTTCTTGAATGCATACGACATAAGACAGCAAAGTTTTAATTGTGGAAATAACTTCAAAATATAATACTTTTATGAATCAAAGATGACTGAAGAAAAAAATGCTCTTTCAGATAAATAAGGTTATCGGAAATTTTCATTAGGTTAGAGAAAACATCAGAAACATTGTATGGACGACAAATATCACAAGTCATGATCAGTGATCGAAAGAACGCATGAAAATTTTTCAGCATTGATAGCGTCCGGTGAACGGTTTTTGGCAACATTCATGTACAATATTATATGAAAGTAAAATAAACACGAATAGATATCGTGCGAGTGCACCTATATGCCGCATGCATATACTTACAATATCTCATTAAGTAACAATAATATTTGTAGTATTGTATTAAAAATGCATAGGGTTTAACTCATTGAGATAGGCTAAGTAAGAACCTAGTAGGTACTGAGTATACAACTGTTAAGTAAACATGTAACTTTTCAAACGTTTTCGATATCGCCTTGCCTGATGCATGTAATTTAAAGGTGCGTTTCCTATGCCAGCTTGGAGTGGAGTGTGTTGGCTTAGATGTTCGCTCGTTTCGCACCCACCCACTCTGCCATGCGTGCCTCTCGTGCAATATGTACACAATCTGTACACGGAGAGAATGTATTACTGTCTCCGTTCTGGAGTGGCAAAAAGTTTGTTTTCGGGGCGATTCCAACCGGTGGCCGTGACGAGATCATTCGAAATATGCGACGCATTTTTTAATTTTTTTTGTAAAGTTAGGTAACTGGTATAATAATTCAAATATGGTTATTATGTGGAAGAAATACTATAATTTTGATAATTAAAATCTCTGAAATTTTGCTCGACAGAAAGGTGTGAAATAAATCCATTCTAGCATTGGAAAATCCGAAACGGCTTCCAGAGTCAGCTTCAATACACTCTACTCCAAGGTGGCATTCTCGTTAAGAAGAAAAATTGACGTGCCAGTCTCGTCTTGAATTTTGATAAGATCCCATCATCATTATGTCAAATTATTTCTCAACTGAAGCTTTCTTTCAGCAAAAGTTTCAGTTATTTTCAATATTATCTAGAGGTTCATTTGTGACAATAACTTAGTGCTCAAATTCTATTATAAATCTTCTAGATACGATCATCACACCTGAGGTATATCTTAATGATTGATACTGCACAGTATTTTGGTAGTTCTTCGGACTTGGTCACCTCCACATAGACATGTACATATTGTTACGCTTTCCAAGTGCTTGACAGTTTGCACGTCTCAGTACCATACTCATCAATTGATTAAACACTGGTTTCGAAAAACTGGAGAGACAGATTAACATGGCGAAAGTTGCAGTAGCTTTGTATTATCAGCTTTGAAACATTGTTGCAGAAATGTCAATTTTATTTGACATTGTGTATCGAGAACGGTTTAAATAAGTTTTTTAATTAATGAAACCAATTATTTGATAACTTTGCAATGTTGAATCTACACGAAAATGATATATGAATGGAAATAAAAAAAAGGTCATGTCAATTCATAAAGCATGTGCAAATGGGCGAAATATATAAAAAGATGCTTCAAGGAACGGAAGCTCATTCAATATATTCTCTTGTCAAGCTCAACAGTTTAAAAAATTAGTATGGCAGTTTCACTTACTCTAGGTAGTTTTCTTATTATTTTGGCAGTTCAAGTTGGTGCTGTAAGTATCATAAATATTCGTGAAGACATAGCATCTATAATACATAGTGCCACTCTTAGGTCAGCGAGGAGTTCTTGCAACAAATAACCAACAGCAAGACGATATGTGGAGACCAATATCAAATTAACTTTGAAAAACCGTATGAAGTTCTAGGATATGAAGAAACACCGGAAAATGTCATCGACTTCAAGATGTGCTTTTTACGAAAAATGGGCATTATACAAAATGACACATTCGATGTAACCAAACTTATCGATTTGTTATCAGTGTTTGTAGGCGACGAAGTTTACGTCTCTGACATAACAAATCCAATGATTCATGGTACATTTGAAACTTTCAAATCGATTGCAATTGAAGCTGCTTTGATAAAAGTAAGATAATAAGTACTGACGTGATTTGAAAACTTTTTAAATTTCCTTTTATTACCAGAAACCATCACTGGCTTGGAAAATTTTTACTCTTCAGTGTAACCAAAAGTTCAATGCAAACCACCTTAAAAACGTTCCAGTATTTGAGGACGTTGAAATTTCTCATCCCTGCATTTACCACTGCATAATGGAAAAAGCGTCCGCAATTATTGGAAACGAAATTCAAGTCGATCAAATTATCACGAAACTTTCTCAAATAACAAAGAAGGATCATTCATACATCGAACCGATTGTCCAAAAATGTATCGACCAACCTATTGGAGATATATGCATTTATAGTTTTAACATTTTGTCTTGCATCGCTCAGGCTATTCGCCATTAAATACAAAGCATTAATAAACGTGTGTAATTTAACTAGAAACAGTCGGTTTCTTTGAACTTGGTTTATGTATAGGTATTTACTAGTTTTTGTTCTGTAAAATGACTTTGTGAATCGAAATAAGCAAAACTTCTCTACGAATGGCATTGACAGAAACCCACAAAACCATAAAACACAAGCAAACGCTATAGGAGGGTCAGGTTCCACATCTTAGATTCCAGAAGCAGTTACCACATCCGATGAAGGTACATAAAGACGATGTAGACTTAAAAGTGACATCGGGAGGATATTAAAATTCAAAAATGCTATACTGGACAAAAACGACTGAAATCCCCTCTACCTGTTGAAAAGGAGAATAGGGTGTTAGCTTGGTATACAGACTGCTCGACTGATCTAGCCTGGGCATATGAGTGTCCTTCACGAGGTTCTCTAAGTTGATGGCAGACATGTGCACTGTCTTCTAAACCGAAATAATGGCAATAATACGCTGCGCCCAACTTATTTTCGAAAAGAAGTACAAGGAGTAAAAGATCTAATATTTAGCCAGTGGCAGTGAATAAGCTGGTTTTAAAAGTTTCAAAGAAACTACTAATAGGTCCAGAACCTTTCTGCGGATATACGAAGAAGCCAATCAGAGCAGAAATGGAAAAATGGGAACATAGATGCACAACAGACCAATGACCTAAGGCAGCTACTCGGAATCACTATAGGTCACCATCATGTCAATCAACATCTAAGGAAGATGGGTGATATCGGTAATGATTCCTGCAGATTCTGCAGCAAAGACAGAGAATATGTACACCATCTTTCAATGACACCATCTTTATGTACACCACCTTTCGAATATATCTTTCAGGATCATTCGGCACAGAGGAATACATTCCACAAACGCCAAAACCGTGATCCAAGATCACAGATCTCGTACTTCAAACGGCTGAAAATGGACACAGAAGTAACGCAATAGATAAAAGGGGGATGGTGCAAAAAACCTTCAGGTTAAAGTGCTTAAGAGGCTCTTGGGAAGGACCTAACCCAGTGTTAATTAATAAAATAATAATAATAATATACTCATATATAAACTAATGTTTAACCAACTTACATGCATATTTTATAAGCGTACTTGGAAACTGCTGCGTTTCTTAGAAGGTTAATATATTTTCAATTGGTTATTACGACATGAATAAATTCAGAAGAAAATTTCTCTCGTACCAATATCCCTATTTGGTATGCCAATGCCACAGAAACGCGTTGTTTGAGATATATGTTCTACTTACATGAGGTACCTTTATTGTATTAAAGGAATTATGTATTTAAACTTTGTAAGTTACACTTCTTTTGCAAGTTTCCTCAACTGACGTACTGTGAATGTGTGGTGTGGTCACTTTTTGTATACTCAGCTGGTAGTTTTCGCAGATTTTGGAAAGTAAAATTACCGCGAACGCGACATTGCTCGCTTGTTCGACTCGGTTCATGTGCTAAGGCGTGAAATATCAGTCTGTTAATATTCAACCATTTAATTTGACTGTCAAAATTCCATAGAACCCTGAATTCAGCAAGGTCAATTCGAATTCAGATTATTCGTTCACTAAACGATTTCTGTTTTCATTTTGTTTACACGGAAGCTTAATCTTAACATTTTTTAATTAATCATTGTCGATCAACTTAAGACACCAAAGGCAAATTATTATTTCGTTTTATTTCCGATTGAGATCTGCTTAGATAGATTTTATCTACCTCAAAGTCTCAAATTGTTTCGATACCCAAGCAAATTTATCGGCTAAAAGAACGCTAATAATACTACTGAAGATGGATACACATATATAATGTTGAACAATTTTCTTACTTTCATACCAATTATTTACTGTATCAATTTCAAGTCAATTTGACGAAATGGCGAAAGACTTTTTGGAACAGTTTGATTGGAAATAAATATACTTTAGTGTTTCCTCGAACTAAGTGAATTTAAATGTACAACGACGCATTCTAAAGGTGCAAAGAGACAATCAAAGAAAAATACATCAGATTATATACCATATTTATATCATATCAGATACCTGACATATTATCTGATGAACTGTCCACACAGATTCTTGAAAAATTGACGAAAAATCTGAAGTAAATTTTCTATGATTTAAACATCTGGCAAAGCGATTTTAGCTGCTCACATGACACAATTTAATTTGGGATATATATCTAATGTTGTGTGTTGTTCGATGAATATGAAATTGTTTTCGAAAATTATAAATAAAATATAAAAATTATAATTTATTTTCCTAATTACCACACTCGTTTTTATTTGTCATGTCTCTGATGAATCGTCCACACGATCATATAATATAACATATATCATATACATATATGGTGTTTCATCAGAAAAATATGTCAGATTTTTTCATCACATTCCGTGTGGACAGCTTCATCAGATTTTTCCATCATATATATCGGATGAAACATCATGGAAATATGATTGTCTGCAGGCAGCTAGAATTTGAATCCGTTTTATCTTAAAACTTAAAATGTAAATAACAGAATAAATTGGATGTTGTTTAAAATATATACATTGAAGGAATTTGCGAAAACAGACTATAGGAAATTCTCATGGAAGCGTGTTTCTAATATTAAATTCTTCCGTAATTGATCATGGAAGATCTTATAATAATTTGAATTTTAACATGGTGCTCTGAGTCTATTTCGTAATAACAAGCACTTTCTACATTCTCTCTTTATTAAAGAGGTAACCGAGAAGCTTCCGTAAATGAATATTGTATCTTGCGATGACACTTGATCACTTTCCGTTAGTAATCGGAGAATATGTTTGCCACAAATGAGTGAACAGCCAGACATTTTCCTTTTCTTTATGGCATTAGGGCTGTTGATCGAAAGTAAAACAAAAGCACGACGGAAGATCCCTCAGGTGTGACATATGTATTTTATACAAGCGCCACCATGTCTGAGGTTTAATGATAGATTCATGTACATGTTATGAGAAGCTGATGCATTTGTCACTTGATACTATGTGAAAGTGTCCCTTATTTTGCAGGCCGACGCCAACTTGTCTATGTTCCTAGACAAATATCATATGAAATATACCACTGTTTTTATCGTTACGTATTCCATCGAATTTCTATAAAAACTAGAGCAGTCAGAGAGAGTGCATGCAGTGTTTTGTTTGCTTTCTTTAGACAAACAATTAAACTTATTTCAGTTAAAAGAGTAGTTACAAAATGTTAAAGGTATTATCATTGAAAAAGCTGCATTATTGATAAAGTTTATTGTTCTAATCATGTTCACAGATCGTTCTCGTGTTCTTCCTGCTGTCAGGAATATCAGCAAGTCCACTACATCATGATCCACACTATCACCATAATCCCAACTACGAGTTTGGCTATAGTGTCCATGACAAGCATACAGGAGACATAAAAAGTCAGCATGAGGTGCGCCATGGGGACAGCGTTGATGGCAGTTACTCGATTCTTGAGCCTGACGGTCACAGACGAGTTGTAGAATATCATGCTGACGATCACAATGGATTTAACGCGTTTGTACATAGAGAAGGAACGGTCCACCACAGCCATCATCCTGTTCCTGCTCCTCATCATATTGCTCATCCACATGTTGTCCCTCATCCAGTTCCTGTGCCCGTGCCAGTACCAATTCCAGTGCCTCATCCGGTACCACATCCAGTTCCACATCCTGTCCCTCATCCAGTTCCTCATCCAATACCTCATCCGGTTCCTCATCCAGTTCCTCATCCAGTTGCACATCCAGTTCCTCATCATGGTCCTCAACATGGTCCTCATCATGGTCCTCATCATGGTCCTCACCCAATTCCACATCCAGTACCTCACGCCGCTCCCCATTCACCACCACATCCACCTCATCATGGACCGCATCCCGGAGCTCACCCCGAATTACATCACGAACACCATCTTGTTCCACATCCAGGACCACATCATCCATCTCACCCGGATCCACATCATCCACCACCACACATTGTGCCAAACCACCATCCCCATGCGACTCTGGCATATGCTCACGCATTACCAGTTGCGCATCATATCACTCCGATTGCAGTAGCCCATCATGCGGCTCTTGTTGCAGTCCCACATCATGTTTACGCTCATGGTCATTCGTCAGCCTACCATCATCAAGCCTATAACCACCATTGAATGTAGCACACACTTTTGTAAGCAAACAAAAACAAATACATACATATATTTTTGTTTAATAGACCTATTTTCAATATTCAAAACCTAACTCAGGAGGGCACTTTGTTTGTTTGTTTCAATGGGTTACACCACTCTGTCGCTCGAAAACATAGTTTTTAGAAAAAAAACTCTCTCTTAAGCCAGCTAATGATTATACAAAACTATATGGCAGATTTCTGCGTAATTTAGAATTCTTACTAGTAACAAAATTTTAAAATGGCGAAGGTATCAACCAGCATGTGGCACCTCCTTTCGTGTACCATACTATTGGTGTACATTATTCCTCAGCCAGGCATTGCATCGTCCGAAAAATAAAACAGTAGATTTTCGACTGACGAAGAGTGAAAGCTAAGACTACAGAGACAGACTAGTTATATACTTCAAAACCTTACTGTGAAAATAGAATATTTGCATTGTACAAATATTATCTCGACACGCAAAATTAATCCTGTTCAAAACGTTTATCTGTCTCAAATAGTGTATATTATTCTTTAGCTATAAATTCTTAGCAGTTATCTTCTGATTGTAGGTTCAGAAACTTTCAACAAATTTGTATTTAGTGTTAAAGTGTTTTTATTTTTCACGTTTTCTTACAAATTTTGGTCATAAAATGAATGATAAATTGTTGATATCAATACTGCTCAGTAAGAGAATGAGAATTAAGTCGTAGCTAATTCGCGTTATCAAGCAAAAGAAGAGACCATTTGTTTTAAACTACAACTGAATTGAAGTGAGAGCTGTCTTCCCTAGGATTTTAACCCACGTGATTGAGATACTCGCGCACGAAGTTACTCGCACACGAGGTACTCATTGAATAACTAATACGCACCGGAAGTTCCTGTTACGCCAAAATATATATATTCCAGAAACCTTTCTAGAGACCTCAATGAAAATTCTACAAAATTGCAGATTCTGAAACAAAGATCCTCGTTTAATGGCATAATCTTTAATACTAGCTTCCCTCTAATAAAATATTGATCTCAGGATAATTTCTTAGAAATAACAAGAAAGCATAACAGTAATATTTACATTAATGTTAACATTTGTTGTACTAGGCTAAGCCATTACATAAATATGCTGTGAACCTGCTACAGACCATCAGGAGCAGACTAATAACTAGTACAGCGTTTGATCTTAATTTAAAGAATACTCAGAAATTCAAGAAACAATTCAATTTCTTATTCGATACTCTATTAACCTTTTCTGGTTCCAGGCATTCACAGACGTTATGTTGCAGATTATTACTAGTATGTCTTCAATCAGTGGCGTAGACAGTGTGGCGTATCTAGCCATTATACCATCGTACACCATTACACCAGTCCAAATAGAATCAAAGGAGTTAATTTGTTCAAGGGCTGCCGTCAGACAAAGGTGCCTTTGCGGGTAGTCCTTTTGAATCTGTTCAATCAAGAGAATGGTTGGATGACTGGTGGTTTCGTCATAGCCTGGTCTATCTTTGCGGAAGACGAATTGCATACGATGGAACACAATGAGCCCACAGCAATAATCATCAATTTCTGTCTTAATAAACTTTCACACCACTAATTCATTCAGTAGGGGGGAAGTCCTTGAGGATAGAATCTTCGATAGGTGAGTTCGGAAGATTTTTGATGAGTTTGAGGACTCATAGTCTGAAGATTTGTGTTTCTTGTTGATTTTGTGTGCGCCTCGTGTAGGGGCCTCTCTGTAACTGAGCGGCTCTATGACAAATCATACCATCATTTCTCATCTCGTGAGAAAGTAAATAACGGAATGTAATGGCGAAATAGAGTAGCGTAAGAATATATAATGAGGTTATTGAGTTTAAAGGATCAATAAACTGCAACAATGCCACTGCAACGAAATCACCGCCTTGGCTTGACCTATCTACCGTATCGTCTGAGCTCAAGTTAAAATTTTGCGATTTATAGTATCAATGAAAATGAAATTAATAAACTACAATCAACTTAAGTAATCGGTTCCATTTGCAGTTCGAACCGTCGCTGATCGCAAATTCCAGTAGATTTAACATGATGCCATACCGTGAGTTATAAGAGTTACAAATAGTCAAAAATATAGAAACTATAGTGAATTATAACGGTTTCTAATAGGCTTGTAATCAATTTGTAAAAGGGGCTCATTTCATGTGACTTCAACCAGTATTTCTCAATTGGAAACAAACTTTATAGTCGCCCAAATGATTGATGGCAGTTGTAACCCTTCAAAAACGATAGTTAAACAGATTAATTTAAATGTTATGTGACTCAAGCCTTGACAGTCCACTAAATAAGCATAAACAAAGTAAGAAAATTAAATCCTACCACTGTCCCAAAGTAATTTCCAAATGCTAGCGGAATTAGTTTCAAGTAACGCTGCTTTTATTTGATAAAATAATATTTCCAAGCATCATTATTGAATCTGTCTGATATTTTTTAATAAATAGTGAATTGTGAAAACTTTGACTAATCTTCCTTGCCGAAAATGAGCCTTTACTATTGCAACAGCATACTATGACCAAACGCATCCATTACCATGATGAAGAGCAAGATCAACGATACTACTAGTCAATAAGATATAATCCATGATTTATAATCTGATTTAAAATAAACTAATCTCACTGTATGTACTTATGGTATCCGTTTGAGAATTCCACAATTGGTCAAAATTGAAAGACATGACCTTTCGGAAATCCAAATATCAAAACCTTAATAGTATGTTCACAGGCAGATAAAGGTTTCTGAGTCTTAGAAACACTATTTTATGTCCCGATTACGTACTCAACAAAATGTAAATCACACAAAGAGGGATTTATTCCGAACGGATGAATGGAAAAATATTTCCTCTCCCCTGAACTGGATCAAAGTTTTCGGTCTGTTTAAATTACTTGTTTGCTTTTAATCACAATGGAAATGAAAGTGTTGATTTAGGGAGTAAACAATTAGAAAAATGTTGAAAGAATGTAACTAGTAAGTAACAGTATAGAAATATGGAAAAAACTTGTGGGTACTAAATCCGCCAGAGGGAAACAAGCACCCAAAACTCATTTATTGTTTACAAGACAAAACGGCGAATTTAGCTTAGAAGGTCAATAGCCAAAAATTGAGAGATGAATTTGGTAGTGGGTATAAAAGCCTCTTGGAGCACTCGAGAAGTGTGTAGTCACCATCTAAGTATCTTTGGAACAACGTAATCTTAAAATATAGTTTTAGTGAAAATGACTTTTAAGGTACAAAAATGACTTGCAGAGGAACGATTAAGTATCAAGATTTTACTCTTATCTGTTTGCAGGTCGTCACTTTGTTAGCCATTGCAGTGGCAGTAAATGCTGGTCAAGTTCCCACAAGTTATGACCATTATCCGTCTTATGCAAGTGTTCTTCCAGTACCACAACCCGCTGTTGTGAAACATGCTGCAGCACCAGCTCCTGTCCATAAACATATGGAATACGACTCGCCAGCAAAATACGATTTCTCATATGGAGTACATGATCCACACTCGGGAGATATCAAAGACCAAAAGGAATCCCGGAATGGACACAATGTTCATGGGTCTTACAGTTTAATCGATGCTGATGGGTACAAGCGAACCGTAGAGTATACTGCCGATGAACACAACGGTTTCAATGCAGTCGTGCATCGCGAGCCCTTGGGACATCCATCTCCTGTACCGACACCAGCTATGCCTTACAAAGCTGTTGCTGCACCCGCTCCAGTATACAAAGCTGCACCGGCCCTACCAGCTGTTTATAAGGTATTACGAACTCCATCATCATTGCACAAAGAAGCGTCAGCACCAGCTGAAACTGCAATTCTGAAATATGCTCCGGTCGCAGCCCCAGTTTTCCACTATGCTGCTGCACCTACTCCAAAATCAAGTCATGAGTACGCCTTAAATTCGGCAGCAGTATACAAGACTCATCCAGTTGCAGACTCAGCTCCTAATTATGCCTCAGCATACTACGCACCAGCAGCTCAGTCCCTTCCTCGGCCAGTACTAGCTCAGGCTCCAATACACTATGTGGCACCTGATCCAGCTCCAGGTTCTGCCACTAAGCACGTTCCTGCTCCATCTCCAACTCCAGCTGTTCATTATGAACTCAACGAGAAATATCAATTTTCACCCGGACATTTGTTCGCGAGGGGTCCTGTTCATGTGAGTGCAGAAGCAGCTCCAACAAAATACACCCTCAGTAATGCCGAACCTCCTCATTTGCCACATTATTATGAAGACATTCATTATGCTGCCCCTCATAAAACACATCACTGAATTAGTGTCTAGAAAACTTCATTTCATCTAACCTTATTTTCAATAAATATATTGCGATTTTATTTAAGATATTCAAAGGACGAAAAGTTTCTTATTTCTGTAGGAAATTATGTTCGTACGTGTTTGTGTATAGCTCAAATTAGGTCAAGGCATCCCCGGTTCAGCCGGAATTCGATCGGAAATCAATCCGTAAAATTGCAGGCAAGCGAGATTCCGTCGGAAGTTTTTTAGCAGACTTAAAACGGACTGAAATCAGACTGAAAAATGTTTCGATTTCCGATCATTTTAAGTCTGCCTTTCTCACGGTAGTTTTCACAAGAAAATTTTCGTGAATTTTTTCACCCGGGATGAAGGACCGAGTTGTAAGTTGTGACACCTCGGGTGTGCAATTCGTTTTTATGAAGAGTTAGACTAATCAACTAGTGTGTTTTCCACAATACCTTGTAAATTCCTTTCATTCAAAATACAATATATTACCTGTTTGAGGAAACAACAATTACTTCGAGGCGAACGTTTTATGAACGGTCTAAATAACTACCAGTTATTGCGAATATTATATCAAAGAATTATTTTAGAGCAAAATACTTAAAGAGGCAAGATGTGATTCTGGATATTCAATAGTGCACAATGACTTAATTTTTAATGAATCAATATTCCTGATTACGAAACGTAGAAAGCAAAAGTCTTACGTTCATGTCAATAGTAATTGTATCAATGATTCAATCACTTCTTTATAATATTATACAAATGTAATTCAAAGCGTCTTCGACTCTGATGTGAAATTTTCGATAAGAAATTAGAGTTTACTTCCTCAAAGCAAAACGAGAATGTCAATGAATCTCTCCGATATTAGGGTACGCCCTGCAAAAGTGATCTAGATAAAATTGTTAATTTATTCGACAATGCTCAATTAAATTCCGAAGATGTGATCAATGAATGTCGTCTGTGAAAATTTGTTATTATATGGCAAATTGAAATGACGAATTAAACTTTTAAGACTTAGTTTTGTGATTCCAAAGAGCAAATGGTAAACTTGCCAAAATATTTATCCGATAAACGATCAATTATTTGAATTGTAATCACAAGATTATGACTCCTCCTAAAGAAAAGGTAAGATATGTGCAAAGACGCGTTCGGTTTTACTATAAATAAAGGAAGTCCTTGGGTGGAAAACATATTCACGGCTTCATTCCCTCTCGTCACACATGTTGTTTAGTACAAAATTAAGAGCAATGTTGTCTCTGGTAAGTTTAGGTTAAGCTGTTTCTGGCGAATAATTCAGATTATGTTTAACATATTTTTCTGTTAATTAGCCGCTGGTTGTTTTTCTTGCTACTACTGTTACATCTGCCCCAATGGTCAGTGTTCTAAAATCAGGAAACGATCACAATTACGAAAAGACGTCAAACGGGGAATATATGTTTAATTATTCAGTAAATGATGACGACACTGGAGATTATAAAGCCCATCGGGAGTCTAGGAAAGGCGATGTTGTTGAAGGAAGATACGAAGTGATTGAACCTGATGGTTTCAAGCGTATTGTCACATACACTGCAGACGCTGAAAATGGTTTTGTTGCAGTTGTTCGTCGGGAACCCACGGATATATCGATTCCAATATATGAAGTGCGAAGATACAAACCTGTATCCAAAAACCTACCACTTAAAACCAAACTAAGTGCATTTACTGAAACAATTAAAGTGACACCTCATATCGAGAAAACTCTGACTTTAGGTGAAAACGAATTGCGTGCTGTTGTTGAGTCAAAATTACCTCAGAACAATTTGGAAGAGTTCTCACAACCTAGAAATGAAATTTTAAACTTTTCTCGAAGTGAAACCGATGTTCAACCTGGTAAAGGAGAGCAATTGGCTTCGATTGATTTGGTAGTTCGTCCCGAAAAGCAGAACGATTTCGAAATACAGGACATTGCCTACTCTGAAAATCTTAATTTGCCGAAATTGATGTCTCAAATAAACGCTGCACTTAGTGCCGTACCGTCCAGAAACAATAATTCTCTGAATCAAATTCAAACAGCTGCTGTGGATACATTATCAACAATGGATGTTGCCCAAATTTTTTTAAATAATACTGACAACGAGCCTGTAACCCAAAGGCACAGCGAACTTTTCTTGGACACTAATGAAAAGGAAGACAAATCGGATGTAGGTGACCAAGACCTAAATAAAGGTAACCAAAGAGAATTGAACACAAAACCCGTACAAATAAAAGCAACGTTGGTTTCACAGACCAATGTCCATAATACGGAAAGATTGGAAACCCAAACTAAACAAGAACCAAGTGAAAACTCATCTGCAGTTGATTCTAGAAGTAATCAAACACTAGTAGATTCCGGGATTGGTGAAAGAATTCAATCCCAAAATCAAGATACAGGTAACCAGGGCAAAGAGTTTGAAGACGTAACCACCGAAGCTGTTCTAGAGACAACAAATGATTTCGGTCAAGCCGTAGTAGTGGAAGAAATACAAGATGTAACAATAATAACAACTGAAAAAGAGGATCCAGCCACAGAAGAAAACGAGATTGACATCACGGTCCAAGATGAGCTCAGTAACGAAGCAGTAACAACTTCAGCGGCAACTTCTACACGGGATAACCAAGAAGAAGCCGAACTTCTCACTGATCAGAGCAATTATAGTGCAACGAAAACAAACGACGTTACTACAATCGCTTATGATGAACACCCAGAAGTAACACTCCCATCGCTAACTCCGGTTGACAAATATAACGAGACAGTTTCCTTGATATCGGACGAAACCACTACCGATTTGTATGTGGAAGATGAGAGAGACGATCCAACTACAGTCGCTAGCGATGAACTCCTTTCCACTATAAAAAATGCCGAAACGGAGTTTGGAGAAATACTTACGACACCTAGGACCAAAACTAATGAGACTGGTGTGAACTTCGAAGTAGAAACCGATTTAACTACGATGACTCCAAGGGAAACTGAAACGCTGAGTAAAGCTGATGCTCAATTTGTCACATCTAATGTCACGCTTCCTGTCGTGACAAGAAACGAGGCTTCCGAAAATGTTTCGAAACCTGCTACAACAATCGGACATTTACCAGTTAGTAATAACAACGAAGACACTAAACAAATTCATAAAATTATTCAAATTAGTCCAAAAATTTTTTTAATAAAGTCACTTTCTAAGTAAAATTATGATCTCTATTTATTCAAGCCTGTATATAATATGTTACAATTGAACAATTACTATTTCTACTTGGTAAACTTAAACCAAATGTACATATTACTAGAAAAAGAGCCGACGTCATGCAGAAAATGAATTTTCCCAGCTTTCAGAGAGTGAATCCCATTTTTCGGTGGATGAAATTCATTTTCTGCTTCACGACCACTAGGATTTTGCTTTCAGAGAGTGAATCCCATTCTTCGGTGGATGGAATTCATTTTCTGCTTCACGACCACTAGGATTTTGCTTTCAGAGAGTGAATCCCATTCTCCGGTGAAAGAAATTAATTTTCTGCTTCACGACCATTCGGATTTTATGTATTAAGATTTACATATTACTCATCATCCCACTGCTGAGATAGAGCCTCCGCAGCTGATTCCATTTTTCGTTGCTTGTAGCGTGGCGATTCCATAAAGTTATAGCATACCTACTTTAGTAGATTCCAGCCTACATACATTTCACCTTCACCACATTATCAATGGCAGGCCCGTTTTCCTTTTTGCATCCCTTGGATTCCAGACTGTTATGATATTTGCCCATCTTTATGCGACTTCATATCTGCACCCGATAACGATTTTCAAGGACACACAGTCACAGTGTTCGCACAACCAAAATGATTTTGGGGGGGTTCGAACTATATTCAATTAAGACAAAAGTTATCGGAAGCAATACTTCATCCGGCTCACCCGGAGCTCATCATATTCAACAAAACAGCTAATAACTAAACTTTGAAGGAATTACACAACGGATCTAATCGACCAGGACGAATCTCAAAACTGGCTGCCATCAATAACTTTCATACACATAAAGTGTAGCCTTTTATGTAATGTATGTTATATATAATTTCACAAAAGAAAAGAAAATTTGCAATCAAATTTGAAATTCAAACGCCTGTGAATACTTATGTATGTGTGTTCAATGTCAATTGAAGTTTATTTTAACTGAAAACTGTCAGGTTTTATTGGGGATAATATGCCAGTCAGTATATAGGGATACTTTAGCTGCAAAAACTTTCTCAATTTTTTGGCAGAACTCATTTTAGGCCGAAAATTTCGTTTAGTTAGTTCCGCTTAGGTTTATTTGTAATCTGGAGAAAAGGATTAACTTATTTGTAAGCCAGGTGAATAGGTGTTTGTAGTTAGATAGCTGTATGGACATTATGTCATATTGTAAGGACTTCAATTCATTGAAATGAGGTAGGGTGTCTTATTTTGCACAGAATTCAAATGTTGTAACACTCATACATCAATGTAACCTGTTAATTTAATCTAGGTGATTCGTTTATTCTATGTTTTTCTTGAACCTGTTGAGTTTAACTAGAGCAAGTTTCAATTTCCATACTGTCAAAATTCATTGTGGGTAGACATGCGAAAACCAATGTTTCCACGAACAAAACGAACATGGAAAAACTAAAAGGAATGTTATTAGTAAAAGCACTTAAATCTAACCTTAACCGATATATCAATTTTATTGCATATAAATATATTGACAGGAAATTTGTAGGCCAGACATTTCTTCGGAAAATGAATTTCAAACAGCCAAAGTACAAGGGAACCAGTTCGATAACAAATTTTTCAAACGAAAATTATAAAAAAATTAAATACACAAAATCTAGTCCTGGTATTGGGATACAGTAGGTTTGAAAATGAATTTATTTTAATTTTATTTGAATTTGAATTGATAAGATGCATTGGGTGTGACTGGATTTTGGGTATAAAATTGGAACTTTGCGAAATACGGCAATCAAAGCTTCTACAGCCTTCGTACAATTAAGTAAATTTATTTGCTCAAGAAAAGATGTTGTCGAAAGTAAGAAGTATTAGAACCCGTAATATTAATTTGAATAAAATGTGTTTATTTATTTCTAGTTCGTCATTGTTGCCGCTCTTGTCACCTTAGCTAGTGCTGGCCCAATTTTCTCACATGTGCCTGCAATTGTTAAGGCTGTGGTACCTGTAGCACATCCGAAATATGATTTTTCATATGCTGTTAGCGATCCACACACAGGAGACATCAAAAGTCAATCAGAATCGCGTGATGGTGATGTAGTTCATGGATCATATTCTTTGATTGATTCTGATGGATTCCAACGTGTGGTTGAATATACTTCTGATGCCCACAATGGATTCAACGCTGTTGTTCACCGTACACCAACAAATATTAAAATTCCAGCACCAGCTCCAGTGAAAGTTCTTACTCCTGCAATAGCAGCTCCATTTGCGCACTACGCACCAGTTATTCCCAGGATCGCTGCTCCAATAGCTAAGGTTATTACTCCAGTTGCAGCCGTTGCTAAAGTAGCTGCAGTGCCTGTCGCCCATGGTCCAACTCACGTCTCCTTTGCTGCACCAGCATATACTTATCATTACTAAATTGGAACAAAGTTATCTATGTTAACGCATGTCTATAGAAATCATTGCCTTTAATAAACTTGATATACAAAAGAGTGTTTGAATAAGTGCGCTTGGAGAAATTAGAGTTTTAATGCCATGTACATAGGTGTGATATCCCAGAATCTGCAACGAAATGTCAGCGGCCGTGCAATAAAGAAATTATTATATAACATCGAGCTCTGGAGCTCTGTAGAACACAAAGCACTGAGATTCAAAAAAAGGAAACTGTTGTGTTTTGAATAGAGAAACAAAACTCCTAGACATAATCTCCAAAGTGTAAGTTATTTCTCATAGGAGCGTATATACAAGACACATATTCCTTTTCCTAAGATATATAAAAATGCTCCCGCAAAATACATTGACTCTAGTCACAAACAAAAACGTACATTCGAGGGATCTATTCCTATTCCCACTCTGAAGTAGCAGAAAGCTTTTCGAAAATTTAGTTCGGAGCGATTACAATGGGATAATCTAATATAATAATTCAAGTATGCTTAATTTATGTGGAAAGAATATTATCATTTTCATTAATAAAAACGACTGAAGTTGTGCTGGAGAAATGGATGTAATTACGGGCGCGCTTTCAATGCCAGCATACAGTGGACTGTGCTCATGCCGACTCTAGCACTCGTTTCCAGTGCCATCTGTAGATTTTTCTAGAGCCACTTTTTCGCTTCGACCGCTAGATATGTTAGGAAGCGACAAAAAATTACAAATTCGAAATCGAAATAACTTTTTATTTAATCATATGAATTATCAACGATAATTTTTTGCTACTATTAGTTCCTAATAAAGTACAATAACATTTCCACAATCATCACTTATAATTTTAAGAGCGTTTAATTGAATGAATATGTCAATCACTTTTTTTCTGCCACATGAGCGAGCGCAAAAGTACCATGGCAATCATGAACGGATAATAATGTGTTTTGTATATGGATAATGTCGAAAAGAACTATTTATATGATTGCTTATTTTGATATTGTAATTGAAATTTGATATATTTTCTGCAAAGAACAGAATCTGCATATTGAAATTGTGTCCAGTTTTAGTTACAATCATTGAAGAATGAGTTATCATGACTTACGCCTAAAGTCCGTTTATTTATTGTTTAATGAAAACTTTTCTTTGACGTTTTTTGTAAAGCGAATCAAATAATAATAACATTGTGCTTCTTGGTCAAATGCATGAAGAATGTAGCCAGTTCGAGTGAATGTTTGATATGATTCTTCAGAATGAACCAGTTCTAGAGAATGTCATGAGTTTAAAGTACATAAGTTGACGAGCTCATTTACATAACGAATAAACTTGTAGGTTAATAATGAAATCGTATATACTTTTCACTTACGCTTTTTATTACTTGAAACATTCAAAAGACTCGTAATATGAGGATAAAAATATATAATATATCTTAGGTACGGAAGTGATCTAAATTACATGGCACTGTGAAGATCAAATCAAAAAACTATTGATCGCCCCGAATTAAAGATGAAATACCCTGTGCTGAAAGCTCTGTCCTTGTGAAAGTGCATGATGCGAACCTTGGGTATGATGTTCTTTAATGAAATTGACAAAATGTATTGGGGTATGATGCACAGCTGGTTGCAGAAGTACTTTCTGTGGCTGATGTATAAGAATTTTCTTTGCATGTTGTGGCTGAGGAATGGGAATCTTGATGTCTGTAGGCTCACGATACACAACAGCATTGAATCCATGATGTTCATCTGCAGTGTACTTGACAAGACGTCTGTGACCATCGGGATCAATTAGTTCATAGCTTCCTTCAACACGGTGTCCATCTCGGGTTTCCTTGTGGCTTTTTATGTCTCCAGTATGCGGATCATGAACGGAATATCCAAAGCTATATTTAGCCGGAGCGTGATGCTCTTCATGCCCATTCGTTCCATGATGGATCTCAATTGCACATACGAGAGAAATAAGTGCAATAATGATTGTAAACTGATGTAGCAAAATACTTTTGTGAAAACCTTATCAATAAACTTTTGAACTAATTTATACCTTATACATGATGACTTTGCACGTTTCACGTTGGTTTATACGCCGGCACTAGTTTGTAACTGACCATTCCTCATCTAATCAACTCTTTTATATACGATTCAGGTACATCACATCAAATGTTGTACCCACAAAAATAAGTGCAGTGGGTACGAAGTTATCAAATAATTTCCATATTTCAATAGCCATTTCTCTACGACTTCTTGAATTCATCCCTACTTCAGGTACCTACTTTCTGCATCTCGACCGTTCATGTACAACAAGATCTTCCACTCTGCTAAACAAGAAGTGTAAGTTTTACGTAATTCTTGACCTCATATATCTAGCTACGATATCTGGGATATTTCACGTCAGATCTAGTTTTTTTGGATTTGCACTTTTTATTGTAATACGCATTCGTCTGGGATAAACATTGAGTAACAAATTAAAATCTATTTATTTTATTTGAAGCAGTTAATTTCATAACAATTTAATCGTCCATCCCAGACTGGATGAAGCAAGTGGCAGAGGGTGATTCTTAATGTTTGAGCTCTTTACAACCTCTTCATAACTTGTACTCCGCAAATATGAAAGAAAGTTATTCTCTTTAACAGTAACACTTCGTATGAATGACATGAGTTGGCATGTTGCTACATAGTTTTGTATGACAAATACAAAATTCAAAGAATAGATTTCTTTGATTTACGAAATCGAATTGAAGTCATTGCAAAATCGAATCGTTGTCTCCACTCTGTGCAATTTTTATTAATAATATATTACACAAATGATCACATGTTTTAATGGCGGTGAAAAGGAGTTTGGATATTTTGCCGCAAATTTCTTCGGTTAGGTATGCCTTCACGACCATTTCAAATCGATGAATTCTTACCTTGGAGACGCTATTGGTCATGAAGGAAGTATGAGGTCTCGCACTTGTTGACGATACATGCATTTATAAGTGCTGTACATTCCCACCTTCAGGAATCCGTTGTAATACATAGCTATGGGTACTCAATAAAAGAACCGAATGTACCTTGTCATATGCAGCCTAACCCTAGGGTCTAGAATGTAGTGACGTGCCTATCACAGAAGGAAGTACATGAAGGGTTAATCTAACAACATCACACTAATCACTAACCTATAAAAAATCCTGTATAACAACTTCACCAAAACGCATTCGCAGAAGTTCATAAATAAATTCCAGTTCGGGAAGGCTTATTGCGCTGGAGCTTCAATTTTTTTTATTTGAAAGTAATTTTATTCTGGCCATTTCTGGACGTGGATATTCTACACTTAAACAAAAATACGTAAAATGGTTATTATGAACGTATTTTATATGACATTACCTACCTTCTAAAGATATATGTTTTTTACCAAAATAGCTATTTATGTATCAAGGGTGTAAAGTGACGCTCTCTTGCATTCGTGAATTGCAGCATGAGTGCAAGGTCCTGTCACATGCGTACAAACACGAGTGGAGAAATTGTGGCGCAGCTACGACTGCAAGAAAGCATCACCAATTAATAAGTAGGGAGCATTACACCCGCGGTGCATACAATAATTACGACCTGATGTCACGTAACGCTGATACACATTTTTCTTATATTTGTTAAATTTGTAAGAGCGAAATTGTACGTATGTTCAATGTCACCACGTGCATGCCATCTGAAAACACTTTTAGATTGGTTAGTTTGGAAATTTGCCTCATTTTCATGAGGTCTAATTTCTTCTCAAGAGAAAAGGTTTACAGGCTGCGACGTAGGTCGGAACTGTTCAGAACTTTGTAATAAAAGTACAATTAGAGAATTTTAGCGTTCCACTCTACTCCGTTATACCTAACGCGAGATACATTCCATGTAAAAGTAACCAACACTGATGGAAAATAAGTGGGATTATTCAAAAATACAACTAATCGAATTAAATTGACAATACTTATTTTCTCATCAAAGAAAAGGATAAGTAAGCATAAGAACGGAAACCTGTGGCGTTTTCTCATGGAAATTTTTTGTGTTCAATAAAACCCATAAACTGCAAATTGGACTGAAAGGAAATGCAGAGTCACCTCGATTTCAAAAAATCTATCTATCGTTAATTGAGAAGTGATTCGCATTTCCCTGTCCGAATTTAGTAGTTGAACCTAAAGGTTCACTTTTAAATAAATTAATAAGTTGTGTTCATAAAGTATTTATTTTATTTGATTTATTTTTTGGTTATAATAAAATGAAATTTACACAAATTAAGATTATAAAACATAGGTATAAGTCGCGTTAGAGTAAGTTAGTGTTAAATCATCACTTTGACGTTTGATCCTGTCAGCTGTTGTTTTGTTTATTATTAAATTTTAATTTCTATTCAATTTAATTTGATGTTTAGAATTCTACGGATGTCCTTGATGATTGTATCCATTTTCAATTACAAAAATCTCATTACTTTTCGTTTTGTTTCAAAATGAGGTGAAGAAGCAATTGGAGTGAGGTTCGAGACAAATGAAAGCGAACAGTTCGGAACTACACCAAGATTCAGACTGAAAATAGGCTCAAATAGATCACTTTCTGTTATAATTGACTTTTGGAAAACCATCGGAAGGACTAAAATATACAATAGTCTTCAGTTTACATTCTCTCTTCAATTTCAGAATTCTGTGATAATTGAAGAACAGTCGAAAGGCAAACTGAAACTTCAGCAGCAGAATGGTTGAAACAAACTTGAATTCTCAATTTCCAGAAGTTTTCCGGCAATAAAACTGAGCAACATTAAAAGCAGCAACTCTCAATAGTTATTAGACAACTATTTTCCGATTCCAGATACGTGCTTGACTCTTGAGGGTCGATTCCAGAAATAAACACGATAAAACCACTGTAGAAAACCCATATGATAAGAAACCTTTGATCACATGTAGCTCAGTAACTATTGAGAGCTCAAGGAATCCCCATACAATTTTTTGCTCGTCTTGGCTCAAGAAATCATCCCTTAAAATATTTTACATCACGTGAAAAACACCCTGTATATTGAATCACTTTGATAAGACCAGTGTTAAAGATGCTAATGTTTCTTTGAAACTCTAATGTTCCACGATTGAACCTTAAATCTGAAGTTCCCCCATGAATGCACCTGTCTTTCCTTATCAAGTCTTTCCTCATCATTCTTTGTGTTAAATAATCCAATATACCCAATGGTTCAATCCAAACGAAGGAGTTGTTGAGTGGAAAATGTTGAATTGTTAAACGTTTTCAGCTGCTCTACAGCCAACGATCACATTGTTGTGCTGCAAGTATGAGAAACTCTATTTTGAATTTGATTTCGGAAAGGATTGCGATCTATTAAAGGAAATCAAAATACCTACTAGAAAGCTCTCAAAACTTGTCTTTTAGAAGCTGGTAGTGCATAGCATATAGAAATCTGCATAGAATATAGTCTGATATGGTTTCGCATATTACTACCATATACAAATTGATAGCTCATTAACCACAAATTCTTCACGCTCTCTATGAACACGTTTCTCTCACTCATATCATACATAAGAGTATCTATTCAATTTGCATTATAATAACGAATTTAGAATCTAATAACGGATGTAAAAGTACTGCTTCGAAGTCATATCAATTTATTAATTACTAATGAATTACATATATTACTTGAAGTTTTAGACGTAACAGATATCACGAAAAAGATATATCGAAAAAAGCCATATGCAGAGATTTTTACATGAGGCCTGGAATATTGAAAACTGTGGACCACAAATAGATAAGTTTGATAAGTTTGAAAAAGATTATCATCTAAAGGAGTAAAGAATCTATAATTGAGTTTGATATTTTATCTTCAATTCAGTTGTTGCGGGCGCCAACTGAAAGAGTGTAATAAAGCTTTATAAGCTACGGCGGGAGTAGCCTAATTTTAGTGATCATAATTTGAATGATCAGACGCATGATGGCCAGATAAATGAGCATCATGGAAGTCAACAGTCAGCGGGGCAGAATGATGAGCAACTGCTAAGGGCTGCTGAGGGCTATGAGAAAAACCTACTGGTATCGCGTGCTGGCCTAGTGTTGTTGGAACAAATGTGTGAATTGCCGGAGATTCGTGAGTGTTCACAACTGGAGCAATTTGATGAGCTACAGCAATTGGAGATGCTGTATGTTGAATAGGAACGGCATGACTCTTTATAACAACTGGAGCAGCGTGATGAACCAGAGGATTTGAACTAGCACCGTGTGTTGCAGCAGCAATTGGACTAACATGATTATATTCTTCTCGACGAACATGAGCATTAAATCCACTATGAGCATCAGCTGTGTAATCGACAATACGTCGATGACCATCAGGTTCTACTAGCGAATATTGTCCTTGAACATTGTCCCCATGGCGGGTCTCGTGATGTTCCTTGATATCGCCGGTGTGTGCATCGTGAACGGAGTAGGAGAACTCGTAATTAGCTTCTCCGTGCTGGTCGTTGTATTCGCCGCCATGTGCTCGGGTATCCAATGCGACAGCTGGAGCCGCAAGGCTGTATTGCACAGGTATTTGTTCTGCTGGCAAAACGCCAGCACTAACAGATACCAAAATGTAAGTGAATACTAAAACCTGAACAAGAGAGTAAAAGTAAATTCAATACTCAAAATTCCTTTAAAACCTTTTACCTTGAAAACCATTGCCTTTTCGTGCTGAGCTACTTTTTTTTCTGCCACAAACAACTGCTTTGAACTGCCAAAGAAACCTGAATGATACAGCTGTTGCACATGCAACTCTTTTTATAAGTTGAAAATGAAATAAAATGAAACAATTTTTCCTATGACCTCATCCTTTTCCAAAACATAAATAACTTCCACATTACATGTGGGCCACAAAAACTCACTCTTACCTGATGCGCATCATACGCAACAAGCCCAAAATTGTTGGTTAATAAAGAGCTTCAGAAAATTATTTCATTTAAAACAACAGGTCAGTGAAAGGTGTCCAATTTATTGGAAATCGTTAAAAATTACCTTTCAAAGTGACAATTTTTAGTCCACAGTTTTGCAGTTACACAACTGGACATACTACAGTCAACTACATTCCACAGCAATGTTCTACAATCTACAGCACTATCTACAATGCGATTAAAGGACCAAACGGAAAGGAAGCTGTTAAAACAATGGCAAGAATTTACGATGTCTGAAGACAATTCAAAGTCATTTAAAAACTATAAAAATGCAATGCTCCGCCTAAACGTGATCCAAGGGAAAGGCCGACTTGTTTCGTTTTTATTGTACATACATACATAGGTCAAGCATTCGCAGTAATTTTTTTCGGTTGAAATAAGGTAAATTATATTTGGGATTTAATTACGTAAGTTCACTTTCAAGAAAAGTAACAGCGTTCCCCGTGTATGATAAGTTTCAACTTGTTTCAGTAAAAAAATTTTCACATCAAGTCATCTCTTACACTCTAGAGTCTAGACATACGCTTAGAAGCTGTAAGCGTTGCAAAATAACTGTAAAATTCTTAAAATGCGTTTCAGTTTGCAATTTTCGTAGGAACTGTGGCCACCGACACAGCTTGTCAACATTACCAAGTGGTCTGTGTTCCCATTCCGACAGTACCTTGAATCTGGGTATTGAAACGCCATGTATTTTCATAGCTGACACAGACATAAGTTCTTGTTCAGCTAGAAGCACTCAACGTTTTTGCCACATGACTTAAAGGGTGGACTTTACTGGTTAATTATAATTAACTCAAATTATCACACTTTAAGTCTGAATGAGTCATTTGGGCTAAGTAAAATTTTGTTTGTTTTTTTCCTTTTTTATATATGATATTCTCATCAAAAGTTATGAGCTACGGCAGAGTTAATGGTAATACAGTTTAAACCATAGTAAGGTCTACGAAATACTAGATATACTGAATTGTGAATGCAGTGGTCATTAAGAAAAGGATAAATAATTAAAATTTTCATCCAATTGAACTAACAAATTATTAATTGAACTAGTAACAAAGCCCGTAATACGGGTAAAAAATAAAAATTGATAGATATTTATGACGTTATGTAGAAAATGAATTTTCCCCTCTTGAGTGAATCCCATTCTCCGGTGAATGCAATCCATTTCCAGGAAGCGGAGAGAACTTTATTCTGTGTTTGATCTACATAAAATGAATTTTCCCCGCTTTCAGAGAGTTAATCCAATATTCTTCTTCACGACCATTAGGATTTTATATATGTATTAAGATAACAGCCAACACTAATCCAGTATAAACTATATCCTTAATGTTTTAATATTCACAATATTTGAAAATGCGAATGATTGACCATTATGATGATTATGAATTACTTTATGAGTAGTTACTCTTTCAGCACATTTGAAACATTATACAAATTGTCAATACAGAAATAAAGCGGACGTTATGCGTAAAAAGAAAAAGTGTTGTTTGGAAAACATATCAAAAACAATATTATGTAAAAAAAACTATTGCATCCAAAAAATCAAACTTTGGTGAAGAGGTTTACACCAATCCAATAAGTTGGCAGGATGCAGGTCTCAACATCTCTACGGCAACAGTTCCTAGCCTTTAGCAAGCGCCTCTGCTGTTTACATGATGGCTAGTGTTAGCGTTTCTTGTTAAGTTTAATTTTTACGAGTTGAGTAGAACAAATGATCATTATTAGGAACACAGTGTACCAGTACATGAATTTTTGGATCAACCAAGGGACTTGATTCCCTTTTACTTTTCTTGAAGTTCTATACATTTCCTATTTTTCATTGTTTTTAAAAATCTCATGCATTTTGATTGCAAAGGTGCACAGATCTGTGTTGAAGTGTTTCCTAAAATGTTTACAATTTCATAAAATTTGACTTGAATTAATTCATTAAGAGTTAATGATTTCTTAATGAATTTTATGAATATTTTTAACACCCGCAAAATTGAATCCTGCGAATGCGACTCATCCACTTCAGGTTGTTCCTTCCAGCATTATTTGGTACCGCGATGAACCGCCCATCTTCGAACCGATCTTCTAACGAAAACTTTTGTCGCTTTACTTTGTATGTGACAATTTACCCTTCCTGGCATTATTAGGTACCTGGTTGATTGTACCAACGCTCAAACTTTGTGCAAGGAAAAAACTATGAATATTGTTGCAAATATGTATTATATTTTCTTTATAAATTAATAGGTCATATAAACATGTAACGGTCAACATAGTGAAAACAAACTTTCTTGGTGAGCACTTAATGATGTACAGCCAAATGTCCGTGATGTTGGATGCTTGAATGGCTGACAGCCAATGGAGCAGCGTGAGCGGCATAGGCAAGGGAAGCAGCATGGGGTGCGACAGCAGCATGATGTGCAATTGAGCCATGATGAACACTATGTGAGAGGCCAGAATGGGCGAGAGCTACTGGAGCAGCATGATGGGCGAAAGCTACTGGAGCAGCATGGTGGGCAATAGCCAAAGGAGCAGCGTGGTGTGTGATTGATGATGAAGAGTGGGCTACTGGACCAGCGTGATGTGCAACAGCAATAGGGGCAGCATGGTGGGCAACGGCAATAGGGGCAGCATGGTGGGCAACGGCAATTGGAGCAGCATGATGTGCAACAGCAATCGGGGCAGCATGGTGTGCAAAAGCAACTGGAGCAGCATGATGAGCAATAGCGTGATGGGCAACAGCAACAGGTGCAGCGTGATGGGCAATAGCAACTGGAGCAGCGTGATGGGCAACGGCAACTGGAGCAGCGTGATGAGCAACAGCAACAGCACCTGAATGAGCATGTCCTTCACGGCGTACATGAGCATTGAACCCATTGTGAGCATCAGCAGAGTAGTCAACAACACGGACATGACCATCAGGTTCTACCAAGGAATATTGTCCTTGTACATTGTCTCCATGGCGAACTTCGTGTTGGCTTTTGACATCTCCGGTGTGTCCATCATGAACTGAGTAGCCGAATTCATAGTTAGCTGGAGCATGATGTTCATCGTGATGATTGTAGTGTCCATCATCATGACCGTGGCTTCCTGCCAAAATAGCAGCATGCCCATGGCTTACAGCGGGCAATAATCCAGCATTGGCGAAAGCCAAGAGAGAAGTCAAAACTACGACCTGCGGAGATAAAAATTTATTTGTCAGATATTGATATCAATTGACCATTTGGTTTTTAGAACTACCTTGAATGCCATTTTATTATAACAAGAAGTTTGTTTTCGTTGTTAACTGTAGGATAGTTCCAAAACGAATGATACATTTCCCATGTCACATTTGTCTTTTATACTGTGAAATTATTTCCTGCAAATCAACAATCACAACACTACAGGTGATAACACTCTTCACAGTTTTTCCTTCTTTCAAGGGAAGCTGCTCTGGTTTTGATTTGTTTTTTCTCCATTAAAATTTTTGTCTCCTTGACTTTCGGGCAACAATGAAGTAATTTCATGCACTTGCAATCAAAAGTGATTAAGTGCATTCACATGAAAAATATTTGGTTCGATTCGCCAACATATTTGTTGTTGTATTCAACATATTTTAATTTTCGAGCAATTTGGTGTCAGATGTTTACATTCATTTTTACAAGACCCTTTCGATTTAGGGAAACGTTCTTGTTCAGGAACTCAAGACTTTGCTGTAGGTCACAAGTTTTCACAATTACGAAATACATCTGAAGGTGTGTACCTTTCATATACTAATTTTGCAAAACAATTGTGTATCAAGACGACATTTCTATCCATCTATTTGGTGAATACTAAGTGTTGAAGAGGATATTTATATAGGAATAGGATATTTCAAAGAATCATTGTTGAAATTCCACAAAAAAGTAGAGTCTTTGTGAATAAAATAAATACCGCTGGAAAACAGTTGCTTACAAGTTAATAGACACAAATACTCATGATTCAAATTTATTGGGGCCTTAAATTTGTACTAAGAATTTGCTTAAGGTTGACACTTCATCTTTTCAGAACGGGCTGCATTTCACATTTTTTCGAAGAAGCATATCTTTGTAAATGAATAATCAGTGAGAACAAAAGGATTTACAATTTGAATTACTTGCTTTATTACAAATTGAATTTTATATTTAATCACATACCTTCTTGCAAAACATGCGGTCTAATTGACAGCAAATAAAGAAACGAAAGATTAATGTTTTGTTTGAATTAAGCAGTAAGTATACTAAAATGTAGGAACATCAGTGTAATTTTTACATCTTCTCAAATAAATTGCGACCTTGAACTGGAAAGATCCATTTGCATCTTGAGCCATGTTCTTTTGGTAATCCTTATCGAGTCTCAAATTCCAAAGGCACTCGATAAACAATAAAAGTTGCCTATTTCATATTCAAATGTTTCAGATCAAATGACTTTTAATCGCGTGAAATAAGAGTTATCTCAAATTTTCACGTATGTAACTGTGGCGTCAGATCAATTATTTATCGAGTGGAGTAATTCTATTGCAGTTATTAACTGTATTCTTTTGGCAATCGCTATGGAGTGTAAATCCAAAATAGGAAAAAAAACAGCCCGGATTTACCCTGGATAGGTTACACCCTTTTACTACCGTCACTTCACATTTATATGAATTTCCTTCAATTTTTGTACATTTGATTAGACCCTTGGTTGCAAACATTCTTCATATTTTACTTGATTTTAAATTTTTAAATGAAATTAAGTGAAAGTTTTGAAGAAATTGTAATTTTGTGGAATTTAAAGAAAAATTTAGGTTCGCGTCAAGGAAAATGAACCACGTCGCCATCCAAATATTTCTAGCGTAACTATTTATCAAGTGGAGCAATTTAAACCCAGTTAATATCGAGAACTAATTTTCTCTGCATGAATGTATGGGATTTGACAGTTCTGCTCGACTGGTGTGAACAAAAGAATACAGCTTATCAAGTAGTAGTTTGCACTAGTTAAATGCATGGGATTTGAAAATTCTGCACCGGTGGAGTGACCAAAAGAACACGGGTTTAGAGTGTGTGCGAAACGATACTAAATCGA
Organism: Chrysops caecutiens; assembly: GCA_963971475.1. Taxonomy (NCBI): domain Eukaryota; kingdom Metazoa; phylum Arthropoda; class Insecta; order Diptera; family Tabanidae; genus Chrysops; species Chrysops caecutiens. The sequence goes on from OZ020569.1 coordinate 35,909,256, forward strand.
ATTCATTGAAATTTCATTGGAATCGTTCCAAGGAGTTTCCAATATACTAGACAGGGTGTGCGAATTGGTTTGCTTGTCTAAATTTTGACATCTGGAATTTGAAGTTGTAGAAATTCGTGTTAAGAAATTTTTATAAATTTAAAATTAAAATGAATATGAAAGTGTCAGGTAGGAAAGTTATTAATTTAAACTTCTTTGAGAAACTTTAACTTCAATTTCCACTCAAGGTTACAAATTCAAAAGAACAAATATAAAAGTTAGACGCCTGGAACAAGATTGGGCATGCTCGAAAAATCACTAAATGAAGAAGTACTAGAATTAGCCAATTCAGATGGAATTAGACGGTCTCGCACACGACGCCCTTAGCTTCGTTGAAAAATTTAAATTTCGATCTAAAGTGCACATCTAGTAGCCTTTACTTGATTTTAGATGATTGTTTTGTGTGCCCACAATTGGTCGTTTGCAAAATGCTATGTTTATCAGCTGATTAAAGCAACAAATCAAAAAACCGAATAAAACTCTCATGTACTGATTCGGGACTAGATTTCCCTGCCGACGCATTCGCAGAACATATGGGTTGTATTCTTCTGCGAGTTAGTACCTGTTACACCGCGTTTACACCGAACTTAATCTACTGAATTAAGCGACTTGAGATGATTTACCTTAAAAATCGCTTAAACCTACAGAATTTACCATACATTTACCAAATCTTTTCGCGAGTAGATTTATTGGAAATCCGCACTAAATCGCCTCAGTGGCACCATCTAGTGGTGATCATTTGTGCCATTTTTCGTCTTTTAGAACAATTTAGTATTTTTACGACGTTTCCGAAAGGGGTCGTCCATAAATTACGTGAGACGATTTTGGCGATTTTTCGAATGGTGAGATGTTGTGAGATTTGGCTCGACCCCTTCCCCTCACCGCTATCTCACGTGCGATTTTACAAAATGCGTATTAACGTAGCGGTAATCTGTGCCTGATTACGTTGAGTTATTTAAAAAAACATAACATGCTTAATTATTTTTATTTACATAAGACTAGTTAAGGCAGGTACTTAAGACTACTAACAACGTAGTCTAGAATCACAATGAAATCGTAAAAGTATTCCATTCGCTTTCAGTCCATTTCAGTCCACAGGGACTCATGTATGGTCTCAAGAGTGACGACTGAAACCGACATGTCCATGTGGTTTTCAGTAAAGTCATCTGCTCCTTCAACCTCCCTCTGATTTAGCAACTCTAAGCCACAATAACCCGAATTCCAACAGTTTTGTTCCTTGTTTAGGTTCTTGAGGGAAGGCGGCCCGAAACTGCAGCTACATTATGTAGTAATTGAATCTAAAATATTTGAATCAAAAGTTCTATTAAGAAAAATATTACATGATATTTGCCGAGCACCCCCCCCCCCACTCTCCCCACATGAGATTTGGGTGAGATTCGACTCGACCCCCTCCCCCCCCCAAACACCTCACGTAATTTATGGTCGACCCCAAATGAGTTCAATTCGTTGTTGTGCGCGTTGTTTAATTTCATTATGTGGCGCGATTTTTGATTTTGAAAATTTGATTTAGTTTTAATAAAAAAAAAATCAAAAAGGGGAAAAGGAAAGCTTGAACTATTGTCCAAGAAAGTTTTGTAGTAGATTTGAAACAAAACAGAACCACAAAACACTACAATTTCACATGAACAATGTTGAAGTGTCAAACTAAGTCCCCTCACTGGCGGTGTAAACAGGTGAGGAGATTTATTAAATCAGCTCACTAAATCTACTTGATTACGGTCGGTGTTTGTTTATTCACATTCTTACTGAAAATTGACACTTAACGAAAAGAGGATATGGATGGCATAAGACCATATATTCATACACAAGAAAAAACCAAAAATTACGTTGGTTATTGAAATTGATGATGATGTTGATCCACTTTGAAAATGTATGGTGATTAGAGGTTGTTCTTTTTGCCTATTTAAGTCGTCGAAGCAGTGTATCACAATATCTTTTAAATTGTGCACTTTTATTGAAATCGCAAATGTAGTTTGTCCGTAAAAGTAAAACGAGTCACAAATTTATGTTAGCGTATTAATATAATGATGCGCATTTTATTATTTTTATTACTCCTTACGTCCTGATTATGCTAAAAAACCAATGAACATGAGAACTAATCATTGAAGACTGATAACTCGTAGGTAAGTACTACCAGAATATTTGCTTCCAAGTATTATTGCCAATCATATTGGAAATTATACATACCTACTTTAGAAAATGCTATATTAATATTAACAATATACATTTATTGTGTGTCCAAAATAGTTATCAAATAGAACTATGACCAACGGAAAGATGAAAATAGCAGTCCTTTCGTGAAATAATTGATTATTTATTACAAAGCTTTCTTTGACAAATTCATTTCTATTTCAAAACATACAATATATAATTCTATATATTAATGATGGGCATAGTGTCCTTGATGATGAATACTAGAATGGGCAATTGCCACAGGTGCTGAGTGTGCATGGTAGGCAATAGGAGCTGAGTGATGTGCAATTGAGCCGTGGTGTAAGTTATGAGAGAGATCTGAGTGGGCATAGGCTACAGGAGCTGCATGGTGAGCAATAGCCAATGATGGGGCATGATGAGCAACTGCCAATGGGGCAGAATGATGTGTGATTGAAGAAGATGAATGTGCCAATGGAGCAGCATGGTGTGCAACAGCGACTGGGGCACTGTGATGTGCGTAACCTACTGGAGCGGAATGGTGAGCGATAGCTACAGGAGCGGCTTGATGAGCCACGATCACGGGAGCAGCATGATGAGCAATAGCAACTGGTGCAGCGTGATGGCTTACTGCTACAGGAGCAGCGTGAGCGTGTCCTTCACGACGAACTTGTGCGTTGAATCCATTGTGAGCATCTGCGGAATAGTCGACCACTCTTAAGTGACCATCGGGTTCTACGAGCGAGTATTGTCCCTGAACTTGATCGCCATGACGTACTTCATGTTGGCTTTTAACATCTCCTGTGTGTCCATCATGGACGGAGTAGCCGAATTCGTAGTTGGCTGGTACGTGATAATCGTGGCTATCGTCATGTCCATGGCTTCTGGCTAATAATACTGGCGCAGCAGAAAGAGCATGACCATGACCTACAGCTGGAAGAAGTCCAGCGTTGGTGGTTGCCAAAAGAGCAGCTAAAGCAATGAACTAGAAAGAAACACTATTAGTTTTAAACTCCCAATGTGCAACAAACCATTGTACTTTAAAAGCCATTTTAAGTAGGTATTAAAGAGTTTACTCTGCTACGACTTCTAGTTGAATGATACAATTTTAGTGAACCATTGGCCCTTTATATCTGAAAATATACGTAAGTAAACTACAGGTGAAAATAAGTACCTAAACGTTCATTTTTTCATCAGGTTTATCAGGACAGAACTGTGTTTCAACGTTTTCGAGGCTTCAATGTGTTTGTATCAACACAAGCAGGCAATTTTCATCTCATGAACACCATATCTTAATCTTGCGTTAAAAAGTCGACAAATAATTTGGCAACAACATAAACAACTTTTTCTCCAACTCTTATTCAAATCTTCATTAGCTTTAATGCAAAAAAAGTGAAGGTGGTTATCCAATTAAAGAAATACTCTTGCACTTATTTCTTCAACTTCCCATTTATCTGAAATTCATAAGATATGCAATTATTGTACATATGTTAAATAATTTATTAGGTTTTTAGCCACGTGTCTTATATCTTCCAACCATTATCAAGGAATTTGAAGGAAACATAAAAGTATTCAAATGTTAAATTAACACAGGACTGCATATAAAACAAACAAATTGATGATGTACAGTATAAGAACAACATGAACTTTGATATAAAAATCGAAAAAAAAATTTCTTTATTCTATTTGATGTGCTATTTTTTATTATCAAACAAACATAAGAGAATTTTTGAAGGACTGCTAACAATTTATGACCAAAAACCCTCAAATGACAACGTAGACAATATTTCCGACTTGGTAGCAGTAGCAAATACATATGTAAAGTATAGCAGACATTAATGAATATCCCATGGTTCTTAAAAACTAGTTATGAAAATTGGAGAACATAGGTTCTGAATGATCTATGTAAAATATATTATACTGACACAGGCAGAGCAATGAACACTTCGAGCAATTGTGCTAGACAATGCTTGGGTTGAACCTTTGCGTAAAACTTAAAGACGCAATTTTATATCCTATTTTTTTTATGTCTAATCGCCTTTTGATGAAGTCACCTTTCTGGAAACGAAGATCCATAAGGCTCTGAAAATGAAGCGTTTGTATATGCATACATATTTGTGTGTTCTGTTGTGGCGGTTACTGTACAAGTATCCTTGCTTAGCTCGTTTAACTTGTTTTCAAGTCATTCTACAGTAGAATAATTAGGCTAGTAAATAGAGTCATTCGGGTCAAGTATGCGCATTTTCGTAAATAGAAACTCACCATGCATTGAATATAACAATTAGGAACATAAACTCATACGTACCTCTTAGGTAAAGCTTTTTTTAGCCTCTAAATTGAAACAAAAACAAAAACGGCTATCCTTTTAGGGTTTTTCCTGCAAGAGTTTAATTACAAAAGGTCAATATGCGTTCACTTAACCCACGTTGTAGGTAACTGTGCGCACCTGTGTGCGCTAGTTAAGCATACGCATATATGTAAAGGAACCGCATTAATAGCTCCAATCAAAATGAACACAATAACTTAAAGAAACGGCTTTTTATCATAGAACACCTTACAAAATATCTTCTATTTGTCAATAGTAAGTTATAATTTAACAATTTCTCACATCTATAATTAAAAAACTTTGGATTATGCAAATGGAAAATCCTTTTTATGAACCAAATCTATAAACATTATCTCATACAAAGACATCCCTTTCATAAGAAGTGCACTGCTCGTGCAAACTTTTATTACAATACCTGGATTGAATGCGCACACACTTTTCCCAGAATACTAAATTGATAATAAATGCTCATCTAATAATTAAAAACACACATGAACAATTTCAACATTTGTTTGTATATGTAGCGCACATATGTTGTAATTCGAAAAAACGTCGATGGTTCTACAAGGTTCGAACATAGAAAAAAATTAGGAATTACCCCGATAAACTCTACGTTTTTCTAAATTGTAGTAAACATAGAAGTTTAGGTTAGAATTATATTTTTGCAGCCTGTTTCGGTATGCGAAAGATAAAGAAAAGACTTTAAAGCTCTAATAAAATTATTTAAGAAAACGCTGTTCTTTTCATTTATAAAATGGTTGTATAATCCCAACAAATTGGTCACCCCGACGTCATTTACACAAATGGGTAATTTGGCTGTCAGCAAAATGAGAAAAAACTTCAAGTAAAACAATGTTTTTTTGTCTGCCTGATATTTGCTTCTTAGAGATAAAAGTTATGTACAATAAGTGAAATGATGAATATGCCACTGACTTTTTCCTGTAACACCTTTATCAATGATGAGAATCATTATGGTCATTGTGATCGCCGTCATGATGAATAGAAATGCTTGAATGACTAGTAGCTGGAGCTGAATGTGCAATAGCTATTGGAGCAGCATGATGGACAACTGGTGCAGCGTGAGCTATAGCTACGGGGGCTGCGTGAGCATAAGTCACAGGAGCCGCATGGTGAGTAATTGTGGCGGCATGATGAAGTGGAATAGCATGATGAGCGACTGCAATTGGAGCAGCATGATGTGCAATTGCCACAGGTGCAACCAATTTGTGACTATAGGTAATAGGTGCGGAATGATGGGTAATTGCTATCGGAGCAACAAGTTTATGGGATGGCTGGTGGGATTGCACGTGATGACTTTGACCCTCATGATGAACATTAGCTGTAAATCCATTGTGTTCATCAGCTTCGTATTCCACTGTGCGGCGATGACCATCAGGTTCAACGAGAGAATATTGTCCTTTCACACTATTGCCATGTCTGGACTCGTGCTGGCTCTTTATATCTCCAGTGTGACTATCGTGAACGGAATAACTGAACTCATAATTAGCCTCCCCATGCTGATCGTGGCCTTCATCATTGCCGTGGTTTTTTGCTATCAAAATTGGTGCAGCAGCAATGACATGTCCAACATGTCCACCATGATGGATTGTAGGCAGAATTCCAGCACTCACAACTGCTAAAAGTCCTGCAATCACTACAAACTGAAAGACAATTACGCTCATTGTATATTTGATGAAATAGTTTCAAAATAGCACGCACCTTGAACACCATATTACCGTTTTTGAGCTTTGAAGTCTGATAACAGTTACAACCTGTACAATTTGCTTGCTTTGAATGAATACCGTTTCAAAGTTTTTCACTATTTATAGTGGAAATTTCGTAAAAACATCTTATATAAAGTTAGTATGTTCTTATCAACATCTAATTTGTAGCAACTTCTTCAAATCACCTCAAATGGAGCTGCGTGGGGTACAAATATACTAGATATGTAATGATCAAGTACAAGATCTTGTATGTTGTAATATGTGAAATCAATTTGAAAAATATGCAAATATGTTGAACACATTTCGACCACATTTGATACGTTGTGTGACAGATACCTTCTTAACATTCTTTATGAGTTATTATTTACGATTCGATAAACAGAAATTTCGCAATCGTCACACTGAAAGTGTAAATTGTGTAAATTAAGTTAAAATGTTCATTTCACTGAATTTCGACGTCGTCAGTATTACCTACATGAACCAAACCTAATCCTAAATACCTAATTCATATAATTTTGTGGCTTGTTTGAAGCCTTTTCTACCGTTTCATGCATCAACATTCGTCGTTTTGCTGAGGAGGCAACTTAAAGATCAAAATGAATAAAACTAAAAGGAATTCAATTAAAATTCCACCTGTTGCACCAAATGCGAAAACTGGACGTAATAGCTGCAATAACCAGTTGGTATATCAAATGGATAGTCAACTTAAATCTCATCGAAAACGGAAATCTAGTTGACAGTTATAATATTTAGGTAATTAGAGAGCAATCATTTTTTGTAATCTAATTTCTTGTTCGAAAACTTTAAAATTTTTACACATTTAAATATTATCATATAGGTACAACATTCTTGGTATAAATCGTTTTTATATTTATATTCCATATTAAGGTATTCTTAAACATAGTGAGAATAAACATACATATAACATAGAACCGTAAATCTATCTAAACATTTTTCTATGATTTTACTTAAAATAACTACAACAAAACTAATCTCTTTAAATCTCCTAGTTCGTTTCAAGAAACAGAACTTTCAGTATGTGTTTTCGTTAAATAAAAATACACATAATTATGCAATTTACAGTTCATTTTATCACAGGACAATAATAAAAATTGTTGAAATTTCATTTTAAACGACTTGATTCCTTTTAAACCTCTCTTTATTTGTTCAGGTACTTTGCAGCCCAATCAGTTCGTCTGTTGATTTCGTTAATACTGCTGCTACGTTCACGAAGTGAGCCTTCAAAAGCAATAATAAGAAATTATAAATTATAAGTATCAATCAGTTTCAATTACCACTATCTGGCACCATCCAAGCACTGCCCTTTGCATGTTCTTTTGCAGGTTCTTCCCATGGAAATAGTTTTGGATTTTTGTATTCTGATAGATTTGTTAGCCCTCTACAAAACAAATGTGACATTTATCGACTCTATACGCAAGCGGCGTACTACAAAAATGCATACTTATTTGATATGAAAACTTGAGGATGACCCCGTCCTTTAGCTATAACACTAGCACTTGAATAAGCTGGCTTAATTTCAAATTCATCTAGAAATGCTTTGTTGTAATTTGGGTTTCGCATATGCGAAACTCTCGTTAATGGCACAGTGTTAGGATATTTGGACTTTGAATCGGCGAAGGACAGTGAACCGAAAATATCCTCCAGTTGTAACTTTGTCCTAGACTCCTTCTCACTTGGCTTCGACGATTTTAATTTAGATCTGAAACAAACGAAGTACATATTGTTCTACAACAAAGCGATTATTTTATTAATTGTTGACTTGTTTATGGTACTTTCAAATTGTAATGGAATGAAATTCAAGAATTCAGCCATATATTGAAATATACCTTACTAAACTATATTGTACCAGCGGGATTACTTCTTTCATCACAAAAATCATCGTATGTTTGAATGCAATAACTTATCTTGAAAATATCGTCCACAGTTTTATGCAATATCAACTCGATCAGGATATCATTATCATAGTTTTTACAAAAGGTTTTATTCAGAGACATGATATACCAATCGTTCAAAGAGTTGGACAATATTGTGGTTGTGCAAAAAGCAAGTATTATTAAGTTCTCACTCGTAATCTCAAGAGACTCTACGAATGGAATATTGACTTTGCTACAAATGAAAAACGAATAGAATAACCTGGCATAAATCACGGGCATACGAAACATGTGAGAATTATGTTATAATTTACCGAGGTATTCAAATAAAGTGAAGATGAGAACGGGTTTTCTAGCAAGGAACATGTTACCTACATGATATGTCTCAGTTCGTAATTTTTTGATACCTCTGTGAATGTTTATCGATTATTTCTCCAAAATGAATTGCAATACTTCCTAAGTCCTAAGTAACTCAGCATTTATGTTATATATTTTCTATAACTCTTCAAAACTCAAAATTCATCTATGCTGGCTTCGTTGAAGCACATATAATTGTCAAACGGTCCACTTTTTCTGTCGTCTAAAATATAAGAAAATTTTGTTTTCTGATTGCTCTACAATCAAAGCTTGCCATCAATTAATAACGACACATCTATTTTTTGTTGCAACTTATTAAATTGAATGCGTTAACCACTCGTACAATTATGTAAACCAATGACACCCGTGCATTTATGCAAGTCTCTAAAGAGTGGAATGAGTTTAATGATGTCTTCGCCAAAGCAAATCCAGATTGAAGTTAACCTTACAAAATTTCAATTTTAAGACATACAGTTGTTATTGAGTCATGTTAATGAGTTCAAATATTTAAGGTAGAGTTAAGGAAAGTTTCGTTGAGTATACTTCTCTTAAATAGCGACAATTTTTGGATATCCATAATCAACAATATTGAAAACTCCTCACCAGTCACATCGGAACATGTTGGTTAAATACTTCTGAAAATATTATATCTTAACTGATACTGAATCTTAATTTTAACCGGTTTTAGTTCTTTTGGCTGCCGAATTTAAAAACGAAATTATTCAATTACAATGTGAAAGTGAATGTCTTCATGTAGCATGCTAATATTACATTTTAGCCCGTCACTTAATGACCAGGCCTTAAATAATCCGGGTTTAATGTGAATGTTTTGAAATAAGTTTTCCGCTTCTCCGACATTTGTAAAACATTAAGGGCAAAAATAAGCTACTATTATACATAACTATATCATCTAACTAATTTATAAAATTTGGTGGCATTCCAAAATAATTCGGACACAAGGAGAATGAGGCGAGGAGAAATTACTCATAATGAAAGTGATTCTTGATTTAAGGTGACATATCTTGACAGTGATTCAAAAGAAGTCAAACAATAGGTTTGTTCACGTACTTGCTCGGAACGTATTGCAATATATTTCGAGAACGAAATTAGCGTTTTTGTACCCGCTCAAAAAATTGTTTTTAGAGAATTTAACGAAAAGTGACGAAGGGGATATATACTTGAAAGTGCTAGATGTTACTCGAGAAATTTGCTCGAGTAACTTCAGGCTAGTTAGAAATTCAAATGTCAAATATCAAATTTATTTATGTTCGTTCATGAAGTTGCTCAAGGTTATCCTTATGCGTTTTTTACTATTCGAGTAACGAGAGAGAACTTAGAAAAATCCTCCCAAATTGCTCATTTACAGTCGAGTAAACTCTAGTAAACTCAAGCTGTACGTGAACAGATCTAATAGTAATTTTTCATCTAGTAAAAACAAACTTGTGAGGAACATCACTAAGCTTATTTAGATTTTAACAACACTGAACTGTGAACGATGTGTGAAGCCATGTTGAATAAGCTCATTCATGTAAATTTCCTAAATATGTGTTAAGAATATTTGGCTCTTCTATAGCTTGCGCGAAAACACCTAGTTTCACAATTTCACAATTTTCAATATTTAGCACTATAAGAAAAACTTTGGTTCACAGGAGTGGACCAATTTGATACTGGTGTGTTGGGTAACAATAGCCGTGTTATATTATGCACTTGATCCAGAACGGATCACAAACGTAATAGATTTTTGAATGTATTCCACCATCAAAGCGTGATCCGGACAGCTATCAAGATCACGTGTTGTTGTTGGAATACATTCAAAAATCTATTACGTTCGTTATCCGTTCTAGATCAAGTGCATAATAAAACACGGCTAATACTTCTAAAGCATATAAACTTGGACACATATGAATTACAATTGAAATCAAAATGTCTGTTTACGTACGATATTGCAATATATTTCAGAGAGTTTCGTGTAACATCATGGAGAGGAAACGAGCACGAAATTGACAAATTTTACTAGACCAATTTGGTCGAGTAAAATCGAGGTGCTTGAAAAATTCTTTTCAAGTAATTTTGCTGGATGTTACTCCAAAGTGTTTTCTTACTATTTGAGTAACAGTGCGAAATCATATCAAACCTTTCATTTTTCCTCGATTAAAGTCTATTAAACTCTAGTAAATCGAAAAGTACGTAAACAGACCTATAAACATAGACACAGATGCATTACAATTGAAGGTGATGGGAAAGAATGCAATATTTCCTTGTGTAAACTCACTTACCCTAAGATACTAGCCAGCTCATCTTCTTCATCCTTAGCAGCAGTTCTGTTAATTCCAAACAAAGCAGAGCTCTCAGCGAACAAACTAAATTTGTCGTCTTCTCTCCCTTGATTAGGAACTCCGTTTTGATATCTCTTTGCTAAGATAGCAGATGGCGGATTCGACTGCTTCGAAAATGCATTGTAAACCTTCGTATCCACCACTCCATTTTCGAAACTTAAACTCGGTTTGTGTAGAAAAAACCCGGTAATATTATTATTTACAAATGTTTTGTTGTTGTTGTTATTGATGATATTGTTATTGGATCTTGCTGAACTTATATCAATGGCGAATTTTCTATTCGTTGCAATTTTGGCATTATGAAACGATACATTTGGGTGGTTTTGTGATGCTATTGTGTAGTCAACGTTCCTGTTGACAAAAATGTCACTAATCTTTTCTTTACACAATTCATCCATACTATTTTGTAAGTTTTTCTTAACAACACTATTGGAATTTTCAATTTCACGTGGAAGGTATATCGTACTAGAAACCACCGAGCTCAACCCCTTACGGTGTGAGTCGTTTTCTTTGATATTTGATGAATTGTGGTATACACCATTTATTGAATTGAAATTAACTCCATTTGTTATTCTTAAACTTTCTAAGCTATTCATGTTTGAGTGATCAAATCCATTTGATTTTTCATTGAACTCATTGCGGATAATCGGTATATCGTAGCTCATCGAAGCGAAGCTTATATTCGAAACGCGACCGCTTTGGAACGTATTATTGATAGGAATAATCTGTTGATTCATATATGTGACTTTATTCGTTGCTGATGGCTTCTTCATTGCTTGGAAATATGGGTATTTGAGTGACTGCTGAGCAGTCGGTCTTTTCTCAGAATCCCATTGCAGAAAGTCTTCTAAGAGTTGCAGACCAGAATTACTTGCTCTAGTAATAATGGTCGAAAGTGGCACTTTGATACATTCAGGAAATCTGAAATGAATTGCAGCTGCTAACCGATGACCTTCTGGCCAATCATCCTAAAATCAAAAGTAAGTCTGTAAACCATCAAAGTCTATGCAAGTTTTAAAATATTTCAATATACCTTCTCTGGTGTTCCTAAAACAGAACATACTTTAAATAACTGATCTACTTCACTACTACCGGGAAAAAGAGGACGAAATGTGTATAACTCAGCCATTATACATCCCATTGCCCATAAATCGATCGCACTACCATATCGTGTTGAATGTAAGAGTACTTCCGGTGCACGATACCTTAAATAAAGTGTTTCATTTCCGTTTAAAGGCGATTCAACTTCTTCCTCATGTGTTTAGAGTACTTACCATCTAGTTGAAACGTAATCTGTATATGGAGGCCTAGAACGTATTTCTCGTGCTAAGCCAAAGTCTGCTATTTTAATAAGTTCCGGTCCTGAACACAGTAAATTCTCTGGCTTCAAGTCTCTATGGAAAAAACCATGCCGATGCATGAATGCTAGACCATTTAGTACCTATAACAGAAATTATTAGAAAAATTAAAAAATTTTTTAGACATCAAAATCAATTTACCTTACGAAAGATTAATATAACATGCTACTTTATTTCATATGTTTGAAGTAAATCATACAAATATTGTATAAACACTATAGGGTCTTTCAAGGTATTGAAGTCTTGACTGTGAAATCCAACCAATTGCATTACATTACAGTTTTTTCAGTTTATCTTTTATTGCAGTCAAGAAAACAACCCTGTTCCTTATTACAGCCTATTTCAACTTTCTTTTCATATATCTCTCACCTAAATGCAAAAATAATTCAAAATTTAGATGTGAACAACGCCTCGTTTTGGTGCCCACCTAACCTATTTCCATCTAATTTGGTAACACCTATGTTCAAAACTACCACGGTGGGGTTTAATAACTAATAGGCTTTAATTTCAAACGAATTTCTATTCATTATCCATATGTTATTCTCAGACGAATGCACCAAAATTTGGAGCTAATATTAGTTCTCGTTTGAATATGTTCTACCGCACTTGTACGCCATAAAAGTGCTGAAGCTATTTTATAGATTTGAATACACAAGACACCAACAATGTAAACAATTGGTTGTGGACATGAAATTAATCACATATTTGTTCGTACTACTCTGTACAAGGTTCTGTGTGTTCCGGTTAATCAGTTTCCACCTTGGCAACTTTTAATGATTTTACGACAAACCTCTTACATATATTTTTAGCTTTATTCCATTTGATTCTTTATCAAAACAAATTACTCCAAAATTAAGTAAAACTCTGAAGGCCAGACAGAAACGCAAAAGGTGAAGTTCGCGTTAATACATTTTTTCCAAGTCCTTTTCTGGAAAAAAGTTTATTTTTCTAAAGCTTAGACGTTTACCACGGAATAAAAGTTTGTTGAAATTGCTTTCGTGTTCAGCAAATTTGTACAACATATTGTTAATGCAGAATAATCCGTAGCTTGAAATTTAAAGAGTTCTCTATGGATTTGAGTCCACATCACATAGTATTAAATACATACCTCTATGTAAATCATTCCAATTATAATTCAGAAAACTTCTACATTTAGGAGACCATAAAAAAACTTTATTGACATCCTTAAACTTTTGAAACTCTAAGGAAGCTAATGGGAAAACGATCCTCACCTGTTACAAAACACGGTTTTTCTATACTTGAATCAGAACGTGATATTTTTACCACCATTTACGTTCTTAACTGAATATCACATTTGCCTAGTGTTAGGGATATTATTGAAATATAGTTGCATACAATTTAAGGGTTGTTTAAAATTCCACATCTATCTTGGACAAATTTCTTATCCTTATTCTTGTCAATTTCTTGTGCTTGTATTGTACAGTGAATTATCTTTAGCCGCCTGTCTATCTTTTCAAGTGTGAACAGATTTATTTGCAATATAACAAAATTCTCAATATAAACAAAATTGTGCATAGAAATCTCATTTGTTTATTTTACCTGATATAGTATATTTTTTATTGTAGCTTCTGGAAAATGGGTATCCCGATCTTTGATCATCTGATAAAGGTTCTCCTTCATATACTCGAAGACAAAGTATAAAACATCATTTTCTCTTATGACTTCCTTTAATTTGACAACATTGGCATGTGAGAGCTTTTTCAGTGACTGCAAGTGGAATAATAAAATCCAAAAATTTTACGGTGGAAATTTTCAATTTATATATGTAGGTAATCAATAACTCACCTTTACTTCCCTCAAACTCATTGCCTCTTCCCACGAATAATATTTCCTTTTCATACGTTTTATAGCCACCTTCTCGCCAGTGTCTTTTCTTTGACCAAGGACTACTGAGCCGTAGGTACCGTCTCCTAACTGACTCAACGTTATATATCGATTCATGATTTTTATGAATTCTGTTTCATTTTAAATTTAAAAACGATCTAACATTCACTTTCATTTCATTAATGCTCAAATGCATCACTTCAATACGACACTCTGGTGTCTAGTTTCATTAAATGATGACACAAAAATTAGTTGTTTTCACAAATTTAAACATTATAACTACACTTAAATACAAAAAGGCGAAGTTCTTATTCATTCCTTCTTCCTCGAAAATATAACAGAATATTATAACTTTAACCACTTTCTCGTTCTTTAATTGAACCCTTAACAGACATTTTTTTGTTTTGTACACGTTTCCTTAGCTACACTTTCCACATCTGTTCACTAGTTTTCGCATGCGCAACAAACACTACTTTCCAACCAAACCTTCAACCTTTTGTTTGTTTATAGTCCAAAACCACTATTTTCAATAACGTTAACTTTAAAAGAAGGGGTCTAATGAATATTACGGTGGATTACATATTATACCTTTTTAACCGGTATTTACTAACTAACTGCAAGGTTTACAAATAGTATGTCTAGGATATTCACTTCCTTGTATGTTTCGTGACCACTATCAGATCATTAATCAATACTGTGAGCAGAAATTGTGTTAAACGAATTTTATGGTAGCTAGTACAATGAACTCTCGTCGCGGTTGCCCTCTGCTTGATGCCACAATTATCAATGATTTAAGGAACCAATTTATTAAAATTTATTTTTTATTATTCATATATTCCTTGCACACATTGAATGTTAACTCACAAAGGTCATTGCTTTACGGAATATTTCTTCAGAGGCAATTTACCTATGACTGATTGCTGAAAAACTCGGACTCGTGACTGCAACTTGTTTTAGGTTTTCGTCATTCAGTTAATCACTCATATTTCGTCGAACAATGTCCTTAACAAATTAAAGGAAAACCATGTAGGTGGCGAAAAATTTTGGAAATAATTTTTATTTAAAATTTTGTCTGCTTGTATTTTTAAAACCATAATAGTGAGGTTAGTAGCTTCTTTATGGACAGATCAATTTAAATAGTACTTTCTTGTGAAAGTAGGAGGTAACTTACCGAAGGAAACTTATCGCGATAAAATTGAAAATAAATGATAAATTTTCCGTTGCGGTTGTCCTTGTTCTTTAAGTATGTTCTCCAAAATATAATTTGGCAGTTGGAGATATTATAAACTTGCCAAGTACTACATAGAAATAATATAGTATAGCAATCAAGTGCGATAGTATAACAATCAATTATTTTTACTGATCAAAGCTGGAAAAGTTTTGTTTATAAAATTGAAAATTTATGAATCACAAAAGATGGAAAATATTTCCATATAGAGCCGTAGAGTTATTGTTTCATTCAATTTCTTTAACGAGTCGCACTTTCCACTAGGCTAACAATCAAAATTCATCGCAAGGGATTTTCCAAATAGGTGCTCTTGAAAACGCAGGGCCACTTAAATTACTAAGACACAGCGATCTAAATACAGAAACACGATAACCCTTCAGAAAAAACGCTATCAAATAACATGAAACATATTGCCCTCCTTCAATACTTACTTTACTGTACAATCGATATCCATATCTACGTACATACATCAGGATGAATTTGCCTTCAAGTGATATTTGC
This sequence comes from Chrysops caecutiens, assembly GCA_963971475.1. Classification (NCBI taxonomy): domain Eukaryota; kingdom Metazoa; phylum Arthropoda; class Insecta; order Diptera; family Tabanidae; genus Chrysops; species Chrysops caecutiens. The sequence goes on from OZ020569.1 coordinate 35,925,034, forward strand.
CTTGATATTCAATTTTACGCCAATTGGGGTTCATTTATTTTCCATGTGTTCTATTGGTTCTCCAATAACAATTTAATGTCTATAATGACTTAAAGAGGAAGTGTTAAATTTCCAAGGGATCATGGAACTGGAAATTGCTCTACAATTTATTTCTTAAATCTTGTAATAATTGTTTAAATGTCTAGACGTTGACCAGACTAGCAATTATCATGCATCAAAGTTTGATTCCTTGAAAACGTTAAAATTTCTTAAAACATAAACTGAAAGTGTCACACGCATATGAAAATACAATAATACATACACTTACGCTACCCCGACTTATGCTAACCCGGAACTACGCGATTTTCAAATCTTGTTGATTCGCCTTTTGTAGACTTACTGCCCCCACACTATTGCTCAGCTACTGTACATGTTCGACTTTGTCGCGCGAAATCAAGACATAGCTACAATTTATTTTTGCGTTTTTGTTATTACATTATGTACCCCGACTTACGCAGATTCGACTTACGCGTAAATTCGAGGTATTACTGTATACTATAAGTGTCCCATCCCAACACAAAAAGGACCTGTCCTATTTTTTCGAACAGTGTAACAAATATGATCAACTGTGCTGGGAATTGTCAACATTCCATTTATAAATAATCTTAAAAACCAAGTCAAGTGTAGAACAGTCCACCATCCTTTTCTCATATCCACTAAGGGCACTTTTGATAGAATTGACTTGAATAATAGAGTAAAATAGGATTTTCGTGGATGTTGCAATGAAAGAAACCACAAAACTAGCAAGAGATGAAAATGTTGATTTTTAAAGATCGATTTCAGTTGAGCAGATAACATTAATTAAAATTTATTTATTACAACCGACACAGTTAATTAGGGATTGTTAAAAAATAATTTTTTAAGTGGCAAAATTTCTTCTTAATTAAATTTACTTTGAAAAAATAAATTGGCGACCATCACATTAATATTGATTTATGAAATTGTATTAATTCTTCTTGTAGGGAAATGTCATCCTACAGCTTTGAGGTTTCTATTTGATCTAGTCGTAAAGACAAGTATATGTAGATCAAATTAATTAACAAAATTTATACTATAAAACATGATTTATACCGACAAGTGCCAGTATATATTAATTCGGCTGTTTTCTTTACTAGGAGGAATCTTAGCACCTCAATGGTCACTTGATCCGAAAGTTGAAATCAATTCAAAAAAACCCATAGATTAGATCAGACAAATAAGAGGGAAATGATTAGAAATTCATTGGAATACACGTATACGGAAATGTTTTAATTTCAAAACAAACTTGTCTGAATGTAGTTATGGCTGTAGTAATAAATAATATTCAAAAGCTTCGTTTTAAACTTTTCTATTGCTATTGTATTCATTATATATTATTACTCAACTATAACGCTCATATTTTTATAACATAACGCTAACCTTTTCCTCCATACAAACAAATGCACATCTAGAACATGACCGTGACATTGATTCTATCAAATATTTTTTTCGGTGGGGCTGTACATCAGCGAAAGGTAATGAAATGGAGCTTTGAAGAAGCATTTCGAAATAAATAACTAAATCCGATGTACTCTATCGCTTGCCACGCACGTAGTATTCATAAAATGTCTACCTTGTCTATAGCTTAGCCAATTTGAAGTGAATCTTTACTCTCTACTCGTTATTTAGTGCAACCAACCTATAATATTATTGATACTTTATCGATTTGTTTTGTGCGTGACTTATTGTTATTTACAGAGTAAAGGAGCTTGATATTTGCGAAGTTCTACGACGAACGGAAGTATTATATGTATTTAGATAGGCACAGTACATTTCCTGGAAATAGGTCTTACATTAAGAAAATTATCTACTAAGCATTATTGTAAGTAAGATACTCTTTAGTAGTTGATAAATAAGAAAGGTCAATTGGTTCGACCGTTTTATATTCATGAAACTTTTCCTATTCAAATAGAACCCGTCGAGGACAACATCCTCGTATACTCAGCATTAGAAGAATCGAAAATTTAAGATCTGTGCCTTAACGGAAACATGGTTAGGACACATAGGCTCAAAAACCAACATCTTTCCAAGAACAAATATCGATAGCTGTTTTCATATAGCTATGTAATTAATACGAACAAAAACGAGTGTTTTTGATCTTTATTGAACAAGTTTCCAAGTTTTCTCATCAAATTCTCTTTTATAAATCATAAATCAAAGTTTGATTAAGTTACTTAAAGTCATATAAGTTAATTACAAAAAGATGTTTTAATTGAAAGAAAATAAAATAACACACCTACACATACTTGTAAACCCAGAAAACTTTTGTTCAAATGATTATTGATTATACCTATAAACTATTATTGATTTTATAAACTTCCACAATAGGCATAATACAAGTGGAAAACATTAACGCGCTAAATATTTTTAAATAACAACAACTATCATTGCATGTTCCAAAAGCCGCAATTACAAATACATTACTGGCATGAGAACAAAATTTAATTAAAATATACATATAACGCGTCTTCCATCTCTTGTTTCCTGCTTTTGTTCCTTAAGGGCACAAACCTATCTTGTTTCTTGCATTTATGTATGTCACTGGAACATTTACCGCAAATTTGGTAATTTGTTGAGCAGGTGGTAAAACATTTAAGCACACTGATTTACTATATCTTCTAACAAATCAGGAAGTCACTTATTTATTGAATAATTGCTCTTTGATATGATGTAATAACGTGAACATTGAACGTGAAGTTACACATCGGCCCACCACGGAAAAGAAACGCCTGGTAATCATTTCACATACACTGAGTTTCTCGTCAACTCTCATTTTCCTTAATTCAAAAAACCACACAACATAAATTATTTCCTTAACACTTTTAAAGGAAATTCAAAGAAACAAAGAAAATTTTAAAAATACTCAACCGATCCTATGAAGGACTAACGCGATACTTGTTATTTTGAATTTATCAATAAAACACGAAGGCACGTATTTATGTACATCGTTGGCTTGACAACATGTTCAAAATGTTCATGATTCCATAGAAACCATAGTCTCATCTACAGCCAATATGAGTTTATCAATACACAATACTTCTAATTAAATCCTCATATATTTCGGTATGGCGGAAAATGTTAAAGCTATTGACGAAATCATCTATCCTGAATTAGAACCTGGAGTCATAAACAATGAGTTAATCAAAGAAGCAATAGAAACAGATGGATACAAAGGTGAAGCTGGACGTCTTCAAAGGCTTAAGCCTATTGACTATAGTGCAGTGAAAGAATTACGGTTAGAGTTTAAAAGTAAGTCTCAGCTGAAGATTGTCTTATCCGCATATTTTGATAAAATATTGTTTCAGATATACTGAGGGTTGATCACTTATGGGTGCTTCCTAACTTAACACGACTTTCGTTGAACTTCAATAAACTAGACAGGATAGAAAATATTGACATGCTCGTTGCCTTAAAGGAGCTGGATTTATCATTTAATTACATTAAAAAAATTGAAAATTTAGATAGTTTAACTAATTTGGAAACGTTAACGCTCTTTAACAACCAAATATCAAAATTAGAAAATTTAGACAGTCTTGAGAACCTAATAATTTTAAGTGTAGGAAACAATCTTATAGAAAGCTATGAAGGAGTAGGTTAAGTCTTCTTGGAATGAGAATTGAAATCAAAAAAATTTTATTCTATTTAGATAGAACGCTTCCGATTCATGAGCAAACTCAGATGTCTAAATTTAGAAGGAAATCCTATTGCGAAGTACCCACATGGTTCTCTTCGAATTTATATTGCTGGAATTCTACCGAATCTTTGGTACTATAATTACGTTTATATTACCGAAGACGAGCGCAAATCAGGAAAAACTAAATACCAGTAAGTATTTACTTATATATTAATTTCATGTTCAAATTGTGGAATGAATAAGTTTTCGTTACATTCAAGGCGTGAGATAAGGGACGTAGAAGATGCTGAGCGTAGTGAAATTGATTTCCGCGAAAAGAAAGCGACTGAACTTGCAGATGAGAAACGTTTATCCTCTAGTTTTGTTGAACATCTAAATGAACATCAATTATTTGAATCTTTGTTTTATGATGACATAGAAGGCCGAGCCTTACAATTGATTGGAGAGAAAGCTGATGAACTAATTAAAGAATATAAAATCGATGTATTCGCTATAACTCAAAAAATTTATAAGCTTGGATTATTGGAATACGATAAAAGGACCAAAGAAGTTGGAATATTCCAAAAACAGATTGCAGATGCTCAACAGAAAGCGCAAGAACATGGTCAATGGTATATCAGCCTCATATTACGAGCGTATCTTAAATTTTATTTTAAACGACAGATTTTAGGAATGCACTCATTTCAAATTTATGATTTTTTCTAAGATCAGCACAATATACTAAAGATTGTAGTATTAATCACGATTTTACTTACTTTGAAATAAGACTGTTCTGCTTTCTAGTTTGATTGAAGACTTCCTTCAATACAAGGAAATCATATTCAATAACGTTGTTGAAATACTCGACAAAATCGAAAGCAAGGAGATTGAAGACGATTCATCTGAAATACATAACAGCGTGGAGAAGATTGAACAAACGCTTGACGAATTCAATTTCAAATTGGAAGATCTCTGGCAAACCTTAATGGAAGCAGAAGTGCAACTGTTCGAAAGCATTGAAGTTTGTTTTGAAATAAAATATTCTTTCGTCAATTTTAAGTTGTTTGTTTCTTCCATTTATTAGGACACCACAACAACATTTAGTCACATTATACAAGAAATGGTAACTAAGTTCATCGAAGAAGCTCTGACATATTTTGTGCAGTTGCGAGATCGTGCATTTAATTTTTCTGAAGAAATTTTCGAAGCTGTATCCCGCTATATATCATATATGACTGCATTAGGCAACGTTGATAAAATTCCCTTAGAACTCAAGGACTGTATAACAGACCAAGATGCAATCATTGCCTTGGTTACTGGAATGCGCGAAAATCACACGGCAAAAATTGACGAAAGGGAAGATAAACTAGTAACACGAGGAAATGATTGGGCTGCTCACTTAATAGAGCAAATAAAAAAGTAGGTTTGCTTTGAAGTTTAAATGGTAAACAGTCATATTATACCGAGTTATCATTTGCCAGAGATGAAGTTACTCGTAATCGAAATAAAGTTGTGGAAATTAACTATTTCATCGACCAAATGAAGGAGTCCTTCGAACAACTCCAGAAGGAATCTCAGGAAGATTTTTTAGAAGACTTATAACGTATTCTTTGCTTTGCATGGTAATTAATAGAAGCATGAAGAAAATGTCCAGAAAGATGATGTTTACATTTATAAGAAAAATTTCTATTTTACAAAATTGCCATTTACAAAAATATTTTCCACATTATAGTTTGATAAAAATTTGCAACATACAATGATTACTCCGTGATTTCGTGGCTTACTTAATATTATTGTTTTTTCTTCAGACTTTCTAAGTAAATTTCAAGACCTTTTTGTACTTTTGGTTGGTTAACCGTAAATAAAAACATTTGTAAATCTTGCTCTCTGTTCTTTTCTAGGTCTTTAATTGCACGGCCTCTAAACACCTGTTTTGTGTAAGCTCTGGCATCCGGTGAAATCCTCTTAAATTTCAGCAGAAATGATTCACACTTTTTGATTGCATCCTCTTTATCTGTTGCTATTTCATCGATTAAGCCAATTTTTAAGGCGTCATCAGTTCCAAACATTTTGCCTAATGTTAGAGCCGATTCCGCAATCCGATCAGGGAGCACGTTTCTCATTGAGGCTTGAAACCATGGTGGTGCTACTATTCCTAATTGGGTTTCGTTCAATCCAATTGTATAATTCGGGCACATTACTCGGTATTCACAAGACAAGGACAACAAACATCCACCTGCAGGAGAATGTCCCTGTAACACAAAAGCTTTAATTTTGAAAATCGTTGAAATTATTATTATTACGTTTATCGCTGCAGCTGTAGGGTATGCTGAACCGTAAAGCTTCAGCCAAACACTTTGCAATGTGGTCCAAAATAATTTCAATCGTTCTTGCTCCGGTTTATACATTTCCATAATGTCGAGTCCACCAGAGAATACTGTTTTCAAGCCCTATTGAATTATTTACATCATACAATTTGATGTAACTGTAAGAAAAATGTATGGCAATTACCGACGTTAGAATAAGCCCCTTTGACTTATCGTTTTCCAGTTGATCCAGAACATCATCCATTTCCTTTAACAGCTCCACATTCAGTCCATTGACAGGTGGTCGGTTCAGTGTAAGTAGTGCAATTCCAGTCTTACCGTCAACATCAAGAGATGTTAGTTTACTACTTGATGAGCACAACGTGCGCACTGTACATGTTGCAATTCCAGTAAACCGCTGGGCATTACGAACAAGTCCTCCAAAATTAATCATCTGTTAAATTTATTGAATGAAAAGTACGTGAAAAGGTACTTATGAGAATCTAAAGTAAAAATAGCAACAAGAGGTGCAACCCATTGGCCCCATATTTTGATGATGGAGATATCTAAGTTAGAGTAATATACACATTAGTTGCGTTCTTTTGGGACATCGAGTGGTGTAAAAATGTCAAATCCCATACATTTGTCGAGCGTTAAATTTGAATATTTCCAAGCAATTAGACAATTTTATCTTGGATATCTGCATATTCAAAGTATGAGGACAATGCGTCGCATCTCTTGCCTGATTTCTTAAGGGTCTACTAGTGAATGGTACAGAATTGTAGCCTTATGGATTCCTTGATTCCAGAAGCGGGCACGATCCCGCAATTACATGTAGTTTTTCATCGAGGTTTGGTTTGGCTTAAACTGTAAGTAGTGATATCCGGGAAAAGATACGCGTTGGCAACAAATGGTATTCTACATTTTCGTTTTGTTTTGCCCCAATTTACCAGAATCCAATATCAAGCCACGGATATTGTGGTCTACCCAATGGTTACACTGCTACATGCTTCAGATAATACGTGTCGTACGTTTGCTGTCGACTGCAAAAAGACTTAATTTTCGTCTCTAGTGCATTTTTCTACAATATTTGAAATTCTTCTTAACAAATCCAATGGAAGGTGGGCCAAAATGAATGATAATTTATTTGAAGCCGGATCAACCGAGAATGTTTGTGTACGTCACTCCTTAAGAGTACAATGTCCACAATTCGGTTTGATTTAAACATAATTCAAGGAAACCAAATAACTCTGATTACAAAAACCTTATAGCTATCAGCTAAGTCTACAATAAAACTAGACATAAGTTACTAATCTTAAGTAATGATACTAATGATCCTATATAAAATTCAATTTACTTTTAATAGGAAACAACTCAAGAACACGACTTTGACATTTAAAAGGCAGACGAACTTTTGACGTTTTGAGCTTTCATTCTGCTACGTTTTCAGCACTATTACATTTTGATTCGAATTCAACAGCTAGATGGCTCTGCACGCGCAGCAGAATTTGTCCACGTTTGACACGTCACTTGTCATCTAGAGCCGACTTTCACATCGAATCGCCTGAAAAGTGTACAATCGTGAAGTGTGGGATACGTAGACAGCAGACTAACTTTGGTGTTAAGCAGTCAAATTGAAATCGTGTCGTGTGCGTTATTTATATATAAATAAAGTATAAAATGGTTCAACCAACAAAAAGTCAAAAAGTCGGTTCATCCGGATTTACCAAGGAGGAAGAGCTGCTTTTGCAGGATTTTAGTCGAAATGTTAGCACTAAATCCTCAGCGCTTTTCTACGGAAATGCATTCCTCGTTTCGGCAATTCCAATCTGTGAGTGAACGAAATATGCCAACTCGACCATATAACTTAACTATTCTTTATCCTCAGGGTTGTTTTGGCGTATACACAGCATGGATCTTGTTTCGAGCGCTGTGTTCTTTGCCAGCATCACTGGAATCAGCACTTATCTAATGGCAATGGCTTACAAGAACACGAAATTCCACCTTAAACACAAAGTTGCTCTCAAACGAGAGGAGGCTGTAACACGTGAAGTAATGAAACAATTGGCTGATGACAAGAAAATGACTCGTAAGGAAAAGGACGAGCGTGTTCTATGGAAGAAGAACGAAGTGGCAGACTACGAAGCCACTACATTTTCAATTTTCTACAACAATGCACTCTTCCTTACTATAATTATTTTCTTGGGCTTCTTCATCTTAAGGACAACAGCTCCTACTTTTAACTACATTTTCTCTGTGTCAGTATCCAGTGGACTACTTGCACTGCTGTCAACAAGCAAAGCTTCCTAAGCAGGATATGAAATGATGTGAGATTGTCACCGTAACTTATAAATTTGACTGCGTTTATTACATTCATACTGATACTAAGTTCTTTTATATCAAAAGCAACTAATAGTATAATTCACTCTGTTTCTATGAAATAAGAATAAAAATTTTGTAAGATCAAGTAATGTTTTGATTAGGCATCATTTTCATCCTTAATTGCAATTAAATCTTCTTACGAAATCACAAAAATGTATTCTTTAACTTTCCGTTGAGAAACTTATTAGAAAATTTTGATTTTTTGTAGTGGTTGCAGTAGGCGAAGAACACTTAAATTAAGGATCGAGTTCAACTTCCTGGCAACTAGCAAATAACTAACCAACAATTTTCGTTTTGTGTATTACAGGTACAACTTCAATGTGCCCTTCACTGGTTTAGTAGTCAGTGAGTGCCTCCTTTAACTCTTAAGAGCATGCCTAGAATATACCGGAATCTAAGGGATTAAATTTATTCTTCAATCCTCTCACTTCTACCCTTGGATTAAGCCTGCCCAAAACCAACTTGATTTTGAAAATTTCCAATGCAATTCATTGTGGAATTCTGTGTGATGTCTATTGTACTTTTAGCTCATGATCTCTAGAGTTGAAGTCCATAGACTTATACGGGTTATCCAATCATAAATGAGATCTTCAATCAATAAATAACTAATTGATAATGATAAAACTTCTTGATTCAATGATATCATGAGGCGATGCGAAGTCATCAATCCTAGCACCGAATTTTGGCTAGCTAGATTCCGCAATTCCAGACTTATATGGGAACCCTAGACTAGGGACATCTCTCTGGGCTAATTGTTTCTAGTACGCTGATGCAAGAGAGTGGTTTGAGGAAGGCCCTTGAAAATGCACGAAATAATTCAAGGTACGATTCTGACCAGCAAATCAGCTACTAAAGAGGATTACCGTATCGACCTAGTGGTTATTCTGAATTCTTCTTTAATGAGTATTCGTTAATCTATTATACTGATTTGAAAATTTTTCAAATAAAACCAGAAACGTGATACATAATTTCGAATTTCGCGCCATTTCGCATTCGAAGTCATCACTTTGATACGAGAATTGTGGTATTGCTTGTTTTCGAAAATCTGTTTCTTTTCGAAATCGCATGATGCAGTAACTTTTATTTGTAAACATTCAAGTCATAATAAAGTCGAGTTTGGAAGTGTAAATCAAGGAAATACAATTGTTGTTTGTTTCTCAAAAGTGAAACCATTTACTGTAACTTGTATCATAAAACATGGAGTGCGAAGATATGGTTATATCCGAAGAGCCTAATCTAGTTGTAAGTGCAGCTATATTACTTTATAATCAAAATACAAATGTGATTTGACATTCTTGATTGCGTAAACATATGACACTCAATCGGCCATATTTTGTCTGGTTGAAAAACGAAAACAAGTTGATCAACATAAACAAAGGAAAATGGAGGTTGTGTTGCTGAGGTTTTGAATTAGAAATTCGTTTCAGTTGCAAGAAGCTGCAAATAAGTCATTTGAAACATATATTGAAACAATAATATAAGCGTGAATTATGTTAGATGTCGCGAAATTACCATAAACCATGTGGCCTTAGCGTCTACGGTATCTTCCGCATTTCAATACCTTGTGAAATCTATTTTGAATTGCTCATGTGGTTATAGTTTACTAAATGATATAAACCGAACAACTGCACCGACAACAACTAAACGCCGTCAATTATTGATCAATCAATCGAGCTGAATATTGACTGACATTGAATTGAATGTGCCACATATGATTTTGAGTTGGAAATCGAATTTGTTTCAGATTCTTTGAAATTTCTTGAAAATCAACAAAAATCATTGAAATGCAGCACGAAAACCAAACGATGCAGTCAACTTTACAATTCAACTGTAGATTGAATGGCTTGCTTGTTCAACTCAACACACGTAGCAGGTTCTCTCAACTTTTTGACGTCTTCCACTACTGTCACTCTCTCTCTAGTTTTCGCAAATGCGTAATTCTGAACTTTACAATGTTGCGTTGATGTTCAACTTATCGTGAGTTAAGTCGCATATTGTGGAGCTTCACGCAGCGCTGAAGTCGATTGTGACATGACTTTTGTTCTATTCTAAAACACGTACTTATCTAAATACTGTAGCGATGATAGTTTGGTTAACATAACTTTCTCGTTACTCTAGTTTTGTGGAATTTATGTTGGTTGTCATGTGAATAACAGCATAACAATACATTCAAAAGCTGGAAAAAAGCTTAAAGCAGTGTAATGAGGACAGAAGAGAACTTTATCGCTGGCTTTCTTTCGCTTTCAATAACGATTCCCCACTTGGTAGTGATATTTTGTCATCTAGATTCTAGTAGCGTTGCGTACGTGCCAACAGCAGCATCATCGTCATCACACAAGTCGAAATCTTTTCCCAGAGATTCTCGTTCGGTAGTGCAAGTCGATGTGCAATCTCTACTCAATTCACAGTTCCTGTGAAATAGTCCATATTAGTCTGTAGTAGCTCCGCGTAGCACTTCGCGTTGTAATTTTTATTTGCGCTTTACATATAACGGGTATGTGCGTCGGGCAATCACCTCATTATAATTGAATATAATAATCGTTTCCTATGTTAATTTGCAAGTACTAGTTCGCAATATTCACTTGATTTCACTGTTGTAGCTGTACCGCTGTTCAATTCAATTCTTTACATTGCATACAAACATCCACGAGAAACAGAAATTGATCAAATTCATATCATTCCGGTGTGCGTTTTGATGCGAATCAATGCATCTAATCAAGTTGAAGAGCTAATTCTACTCGGGTTTTGAATGGATACAACATATTAAAAGAGGCAAATATCATACGTAAAAAATAAGCAAACGAATCCCTCTTCATCCCCCGCTGTAAGCATCAACATCGACAACACTAACGCAGCGCTTTACCAAGCCGGCCGGAGATTTACGTAGTACGCGGTTTTGCGCATTTAGAAAGAAAGTAAGTTTTACAAAAATTTCGTCGTAGCTTTTATGTGTGAAAACTTGGGAGAACTTTTACGCTTTCGTCGAATGTGGAAAATGCGATACAACTGAATAGGTATAAGTCGTAAAAGCGTGCACAAGTCAATGGAATTTGCGTTGATACAAACCTTCAAATGTGATAACTCTAATTCTTTAATTTATATAATTGCAGTTAATAATGTTGTCTTTTACAAATAGTTTAGTTTAACAGGCAGCAATTCACTTATCTTTACTTGAGTTTAGTAATTCCAATGAAAGTTACTCGTAGTTGATGGATTAATGATCACCATTAATAAGAAAAGTGATTCCAACAATATACATAATATGTAGTATACGTTAATCCCAATCAAAATAACCTAATTGCAAGTGTACTCCCAACATAAATCATTTCGTTCAATCTAATTGCGTTTGTTCAATCTCTGGTTGAAAACGATACGGCCAATGTCATGGGTGAGAACAATTGATCAATTGAAATTATTTCAAATTGCTGGTTGCTACTACTTGCACTGAAGTTGTAAAAGATAAATTTTGAAACAAATCCTTTAATAAATGTAAAACAAATCGGCTCAACAACTAAACATCAATGATAAGGGTGGATTTACAAATCTATTTACAAGTTCATCCGACCAGTGCAACAAGTGCGCACGATTTTAAGACTGCAAAGTAAATATAAGGTTCCTAACCATAAGAACAATAATCAGAGCACTACCTTTCTTAAAGAATTTTAAACGAGGATTAACAAGAAATGCTCCGTTGTCAACAGACAGAACGGTCGACTGAAACCGAAAGGAAAACAAGTTTTGTCGTCTCCATTCGTTCACGGCATACCATGCAGCGTAATGACCACTTATGAAGGGACGGTGCATGGCTTATGCGTAATTTTTGTAACACTTGCCAAGAAAAATGCCGAATTAACGGGAACTAAAAATTCCACATTCAATATGAAATACAATCTCATAAAAACTTTGATTATTTGCGAATGGTTCTGGAACTTGCAGGACAACTTCTTCCTCATAGTATTAGATTATACCTTGTCAGGAAGTATTTTTTTATTTTTACTACTCTCATAAAAGTGTCTGTGGGGCTTAAATTGTTTATGACAGTACACAAGATTCATCAACAAGAATATTCCAAATAATATACGAATAATTAGTAAACGTATCATTATTTCCCATAAAATCGTCATATAAAACATTAATCTCCTTGTATCATTTCCAGGAACGTAAGGAAGGAGGTAAACGTGGGCGTAAACCAGGAAGAAAAGCTTCTACTGAAAAAATTGATATGAAAGCCAAATTAGGTAAACAAAATTAATTGTTTCTATGTACCTATATAGTTTGTACAATAATTTAACACAATCCTTGCTTTACTAGAACGTAGTCGACAAAGTGCAAGGGAGTGTCGTGCTAGGAAGAAGTTACGTTATCAATACTTAGAGGAACTTGTTGCTGATCGTGAGAAGGCTGTGATAGCATTGCGTCAGGAATTAGAGCGTGTAAGAATGATAGTATAACATCAATTGATATCTTAATTGACAAAATCGTCTTCCCTTTCAAGTATCGTCAGTGGAATGCAGATTTGGATGCCGGACATTATCCAGAAGGATTCCAGGCTCTTTTGGAAGAGCTAGGTGTATTGAAACAAGAATAAGATTCCGAAGTTTTATCTTTTTTAACAGTTTTTCATTGTAATAGTTTTATAAACAAGAATTCTTGCGAAACAAATATTTGTTGAGATGTGCTTTTTATATATTTTTAAGATTTATTTTATTTCATTTTCGTTTGTTTAAAACCTTCTGAACTCTGTTTGATTTATGTTTTCATAGTAGTTTGTTCCGTTTTAATGTTAAAAAATGTTCGTGTAGTTGTTGAAAAAATAGGTGTTGTTACCTAATCATTTAAATCCAAAACTATTCCTTATTGAGTGTTTCACAGTTTAAAACGATATTTGATAACTGACTTGTCACAATTGATTTAATTTTCTAAAACACCGTGTGCAAATTCAAATAATGTTATTTCATGAAAATAGGACTATATTTTTATACTAAATATTTTAAGCTCATATTGGACCACTTTTTTAAAATAACAATAAAATTCCATCAACACCGAACGCCAACATGTTTCATTTAAATCGTTGATTCACTTTAGAACTGTCTAAGTGATCATATGTTATATCATTCTCTTGAAGGAATGCAACAGAGGGAGACCATATTATTAGCTCTTGGTGGGGCAACGATTTCTTGTATTTTCATGAGGTAATTATAACTCTTAGTATATTGATTATAATAGTGTAACCGCATCATAGTTGTTTTTCTCTTCCAAGGTTGAAGATCAATTATAATGCTCCTGAGTATCTGACAACGAACTGATATTTGTAGTTTAACTTTAATTTATTCGATATAGTTACTCTTAAATATTTAGGAATAATAATAAAGTTTTACTAGGGACATGTATATTTCACAAGTGTTGGAAAACGTGCGACTGTCCCTATTGATACTGCCACTTACTATATTTTACATTTTAACCAAAAACTTGGAAAATTTCCTTGCTGGTTATTTCCGCAAAACAAGTTTTATAAAAAAAACTGCTTTAAAAATATAAGATTTAATTTATGATGTATCGACATGTTGAAACCCTTTACTTGAATATGTGTAGGGAAGTAATAGATTGCATCTTCTTAAACGTTTATTTAAAATCATTGCAAATTAACTTCTTAAAACTTTGTATTTTGTCACAATATCAACAACATCCTAAACTTAAAACGAATGCAGAAAAGTATCACAAATTAGAAGTTATGGTAGAGTTATTTAATGGTAACCTAAGTTATTGAAGGGTTGTGGGAATGGCTGTAGTTGTATCAGTTGCACGGGAATTTGTTGGAAATGATTTGCAATTGCAGGATTAATGTTTTGTGATTCTTGTAAGGCCAACAACTCTTGCTGGCTCAGATTATCTGGAATGGAAATTCTGAAATTCGTAATTTGTGGCTCTTGTACATTTGGTGTTATTTTAACTTGATGCTGCATGCTCTCTGCTGCTTGAATTTGTCGCTGCGGAGTATAGCTGGCCTGAGATGGCTGACTATAAATATTAGCCTGAACATATTTTTGCGCTTGCGGTTGGAAATTTTGTTGCTGCTGATGATGGAGGTGATCTTGGTAGTTTTGACTTTGTTGTAGTTGCTGATGTTGTTGATAATGAGCAGGAGTAGACTGTTGTTGTTGATATTGAGCCTGTTCCTGCTGATAACGCTGATGCTGTTGCTGTTGATATTGTTGTTGAAGTTGCAGTAATTGTTGGTATTTCACAGGTTGCGGATGATCATTATTTCCAGATGCGTATCGTCCTTGGTACTTAGTGGCGTCCCCATTTTGATCTTCATGAACAGGCTTGGGTATTTGTACCTCATGTACCTTGCTGCCTTGTGAATGATAGTCCTTTGAATAATCATATGAAAATGATTGCTTGTGTTCTGCTGGTTTCTCATAGTTGTAAGCATGCACTGATTGTGGAACGTACACTTTAACAGGATATGGAACTTTCTTCTCAACTTCAACCTTTATTGGTACTGGAACCTTCTTTTCGACTTCAACTGGGTATGGTACCTTCTTCTCGACAGGATATGGGACTGGCTTATGTATATGTACTGGAACTTTGACTTCAACCGGATAAGGAACATGCTTAATAACTGGATAAGGTTTTGGAACATGTACTATTTTTTCTACAATTTTCTCTACTGGGTAAGGTTTAGGTACATGTACTATTTTCTCAACTGGATACGGTACTTTTATTTGAACTGGAACTTTCTTTTCAACAATTTTTTCAACTGGATATGGTTTTGGGACGTGAACCACTTTTTCGACAATTTTCTCAACAGGGACTTCAACCACCTTTTCAACCACTTTCTCCACTGGATATGGCTTTGGAACATGAACAATTTTTTCTACAGGCACGTGAACAATTTTTTCTACTGGATAAGGTTCAGGCACTTTTTTCACAACAGTTTTCACGTGATTATGATGATGGTGGTGATGATGGTGCTTTACTTTGACCTTTTCCTTATGATGTTCAATCGAATGCGAAGCTTCAACCGGAGGAAGTTCATGCACGTCATGACTTTCGCTAGGTAATTCGTAGCTCTTTTCTTCAATATATTTCTTTTCGGGTATTTCAATATTTTCGTGAATTTCCTCAAATGAATGCGTGATTTCTTCTTCTTTGTGATCCTTGTTACCTTCTAGTGGAATAATGTGAATTTTCTTAACTTTTTGCTTTGGTTTTCTAACGATATGAACATGTAAGGGCATACTATGGTGATAACCCCTTTTGTGACGAAGTGAATCCTTTTTAGACGGTTCGGCAGTTTGATCTTCAACATTTTTTATGTCCGTTTTTCCTTTAATTGGTTTGTGACGTACAGCAACTACTAGTGTTGAAACCAAAACAACTTGGAGAATAAGTATCTAACGGATAAAAGAATTAGAGTATGTTGTTATTGCACTTGATAATGGCTTTTAGATACTTTAAACACTGTTCACTATTTTAGCTTACCGTAAAATTCATTTCTCCTAACTAAATGTTTTGTAACAGAATGGAGGTTTAACTTTGATTTCAAAAACTATATTGCGTGCTTTTATAACTGAATCGAAATCATCGTTTTAAATCAAGTGGGAGAAAAAAATTAGAAAATTAAAAATCTTTTTCATATTAAAAGCAACAGAAACAAAGGTAACATTGGTTAATTGACAGACTATAGTACTTTCACTATTAAAATTAACAGCCATGGTTCGTTTCTTGCTAAGAAAGAAGTTTTGCATGCATCAAATTGCAAAAATTTGCAGAATATTCGCGTGCAGTTGTGAAATGGCTCAGATCAAACTAATCACAATTAATTTGTTGGAGCGAATTATTAATGAATTTTGTTAAACATAACTATAAATTTTATGGAGAGATTAACCATGTGCTATAAGCTTGAGTGAATAAATTTCCGCAGGAACACATGTTTGTGCTTCATTTAAATTTTGTAAATTTCACTCCTGCTTCCCAGAGTGCTTCCTTGAAAAATGAAATGTAACGAATTTTATTTAAATAATATAATATTTTTATAACAAAACAATAAAATGGATTCCTGAGGAACGGTTTAATTAATTTCTTTATGAGGATTTGCATTTTTAAAATCCGAGCTTTGAAAATGATCTTAATGAATTAAATAATAATGTATATTACCGGCATGAAGATGACGATGCATAATAAATGAAGTAAAATAATGAAAACAGAGACACGAAATTAATAGAAAAGAATTTTTCCGCTTTAGAAGAAAATATTTCATATTGGCTTTTTAATTGATAATTATAGTTACTTGGTGCTCCTCATCGTGGGATCTTAATATCAAATATGCAGAGATATCTTAATATCAAACCCGTTAAACGGTGCACAAGAGAAACTGACCATATCAAAACATACCGAAACATAGCAAACAATTAGCCGTACGAAATTAAGAGAATGACTGAAAACAACCCTTAAACATAATTGAACTAACTCTACAACAATCCAAGGAATTAAGGGATGTTCACATCCCAACGTGAACGTGAAAGTGGCTTTTGTCACTTTCTTACACACGTTGACATCCCAACGTGAACGTGAAACTGGTTTTTGTCACTTTCTTACATACGGAGTGATACATCTCTGTGCACCTAAAGTGAAAGTGGAACACTTCCCACTTTCGCTCAACAAGCTCATGTCCTTGTGTTCGAACCGAAAAAGTACTTCTTGAAAAATCCAACAGCTGGTTTCGGTTAAAGAGAAAAATTTATGAATAAAAATCACTCTCACGTTGTCATTGTAGTGAAGAGCGAAGAGCAAAGCTTTCACTTTGGGATGTGAACATTCCTTAAAAGGCGATTTGTTGCTTCTGAATCACATCACGCATGTCTCTTCCCTTTTCATTTATGAATCACAAATCCCAACAAAATGCATACTCGAAAAGTTTCTGTAAGCTCCAAAATAGAGGTATTCATATTTTAATTAAAGGTTATTGTCTCACACCCTGTTACGGCATCCTCGTAGAAAAAACGATTCTCATTTCATTTAGGTTTGACCTACCTTAGTTATGTTGTTTTTATCGATAAGTATATCAGCTGAGATATACTATTCGCTTAACCTGTACAAATGTACGGCTTTTATAGAAATGCTACTAAGAACTACATTCAAATATATATTGCCTCATTTGTATGGTGCAAATTCGCAAAATTTAGACACGTTGATGGAAAAATAACGACCCTCAAAGAATTAGTTGTTTTAAATAGGTCCGTTTGTTTTGAGTTCTGAACTGCTCCGGAATATTGAATTCTACTTTTAGTACTCAGTTCCGTGTGTGTTTTCAGGGTTGGTGTAGTACCAAACTGTTCCATTTTATCATGAGAAAGTATGAGAGTTTGACGATTTTGTTCTCACTTTACCCTGACGCGTTAGTTACAACGGAACATAGTGGAACGCTAGAAGCGTCAAATTGTACTTTTAGTACAAAGTTCCACACTGTTCTGAACTCAAAACAAATGGACCTAATGCACATTTTGGAATTTCAAGAAGTCAAGGAAAAGCATAGCCAATAACTCTTTCAGAAACACAACCGTAGAAAGTATTCGTTCGCATGATCCCTAACAATTAAACGCGGTGAAACGCAATTTGCGCATTTTGTTTGTTTAGTAGCGGTGCATCCCATCACAAAAGCATACTATTAGTTTTGTATGCGTGTGAATACGAAGAAACCCCATTTGAAGTAGATTGGTCACAAAATAAATCATAATGAGAAAAATACAAATTTTACACTGGCCAGTGTAGACGTGCAATGCATTTATTTGAAAATGTATATATGTTTATGACCAACTTACTATATAGATACATGCTAATAAACATGATTAAAACATAAAAAGACATCCATACACACATTATATTGAAATGTACAATTGATTCATATTAAAAATAATGATAAAAGAAAAAGTCTATTAAAGTTACAGAAACAATATGACATTATTTTATTTTTTAATTAACAAGTTACTTTTGGCACATGTAAGCTTCTAATGAATGAATATGTTTTTTTTAATGTTTAAGGTCGATTTCCTGATTTGGGTATTGATTTTAACCACATACGGTATACGTATAGTAAGTTATGATAATTTTTTCGGTTCTTGTTGTTAAGTTAAACCCAAAGACGAAATCATACAAAAAGTTACTACAAATTCATTTTTAACAACTACTTTTAAAAATTATGTGTAAATAAATACTTGCTTTTATAATTGTATGACGTTGAAATGTGACTAGTTAATATTATTATCAGAAAATACAATCGCATAGTTCTCTAAACGCTTAAGTAATATAAATGAAAAGATATCTTTTCGTGTAAATTTTACTAGGTCTTTGATGTCGAAATCACTCTTGACCTTTAAACAATTTTGCGAAAAATGTAGCATATCACATTAATAATATCGGTTTTTTGTCATTTTTTTAAATGTTAGAATAGTGTTTCATTCCCTTTACTTTTAAATTTATGACTTAATTTTGACTTCCAATGGAACGCAATGTTTTCATAGAAGAAAATCTATTTGATATCTTTGATATTACATAATTTTATGTGTAAATAAAGTATGTAACATTGCATTCATAGTACTCTTTAGTCCTGTTGTACTCTTATGGAAATTGGGAAGCTTTTTCCATCTATGACTTGCCACTTTCCATTAAACAAATTTCTAAAATCAGAGTTTACCAAGTACATTGGAATGACAAAGCCATTACAAAAATTTATTTCCTGCATCATTTAATCAAGCTAAAAATTTCTTGTTAAAATCAAAATTTGTTCAAACTAGCATTGTATAGTATATAAAAGTATTATACGTACAAATTTTTCTTAAATAAATGCTAAATAAATATTTCTACTCAAATATTAAAAACAGTGGCTTCGAAAGTTTTATTTTTTAACCTCGTAGTTGAAATTATAATAATTTTATTAAAATTATTTAGATGAGGGATAATAGTAGAGAACAGTATTGCCTGGCAGTTGCCATCTAGAAGCCTGCAGTTCGATCAATTGAAGAAGCGTTCTTCGTATGGCTGGAGCCGATGCACTCGAATTCAAGAAGGCATCGCGCACCGATGAAAGTAATAGTTCTAATTGTTGTGGCAAATGGCTTTCCAAATCACGGCCAATGCAAGTTAACACGAAAAATAGACATTCGATCTGTTGAATAAATGGTAATTAGGAAAGATTCTCTTTCAAAATATTTAATTAAAATAAGCAATTACAATAAAACTTTTAAATGCAAAATGTGCTCGACTATATGTTAGCTTGAAAAATTGGTTAAAGAAGTTCTGGTGAGCACATGAATCACAGTAAGTACTTGAGTGATATGTAACCAATCAAAATTAGTTAAGGAACCAGTATGACAATATTTTCGGATATATCTAATCATAGGTCTGTTTACGTACAGCTTGAATTTACTATAGTTTACTCGGCTGTAAATGAGCAATTTGGGAAGATTTTTCTAAGTTCTCTCTCGTTACTCGAATAGTACAAAAACGCATTTGCGGAACCTCGAGCAACTTCATGAACGACCATAAACAAATTTGACATTTGTATTTCTAACGTCTGTTACATGTACCTGTCAAATGAACAGGATTTTCCAACTAGCTTGAAGTTACTCGAGCAAATTTCTCGAGTCACATCTAGCACTTTCAAGTATATTTCCCCTGCTTTACTTTTCGTTAAATTCTCTCAAAACTGTTTTTTGAGCGATTACAAAAACGATAGTTTCGTGCTCAAAATATATAGCAATATGTTCCGAGCAAGTACGTAAACAGTCCTTATTATCAGTTATTTATTATCTTGTTACAAAATAACTGCTATATGTAGTTAGTTCTTGAAACTACAACATACAATAGGATGAAATTCTGTTATGATATTTGTATTATCTTGCATAATCTTCCTCAAAGAAGGTTCAGGATATGTATGTATGTACTCGTATTAACAAATTTTCGGTAGATATCCCAACCAATAAATGTTTAACAGCTTCTGTCTTACCTCTGATAACGATCGAACCGGTGGCTTAACGCAGTCTTCACAACATTTTGATAACAGTGTTAACAAAACCAATGGAGGTGGTGCACCGTCACATTGTGTTCGAAGTTGCAATTGTCGTCGCTTCAATTGGCAAAACATTTCTGTGAGAAATGCCATGAACGCTGTAAATCTTGTTCGAGATGGCGATTTCATACCCTGAATTGAATACAGGATCTGAAATAAGTTTAATAATTCTTATGAGAATTAGTTCTTTTTTCAAAGACATGATACATCATATTTGATAATAACCTTTTCTCTTTCCTGGTACCACTGTCTGCATGTGTTTAACAGAGCCTCTAAGAAAGTTTCATTTCTTTCTTTAGCAATGATTGATATGCAAAGTCGTGAAATAGGAAGGGCATATCTTCTTCCTTCGACAGCCCTTTGCATAACGTGAGCTGCTAACTCCATTAAACACCGGGCATTCAATTGATTTGGATCTTCAATCGCTTTGTCAATAAGAGATTGTATTTCTGGCGGGAAGGACCCAAAGTCTGTTGCTTCATTTCCTAATGCCAAGCCTAGACCTGCAATACCGCGAGTCAGAGCGTCCGCCGACGACAAGGATTTCGAACGTTGCAGTGGATTTATAGCTACTTTAAGACCATTATTCATCATTTGTATGTGTTGATTGTTAAAATTATTATAATTATTACTGTTATGGTTATTATTGTTATTGTTGTTCGACATTTTGTGGTGTGGCTCAGGGGCAAATTTCACACGATGCGGAGCTGGTTGCTATAAATATAAAGATATAAGTACATAAAGGGATTTCGTTATGAAACCATGGGCAAACAGATTGACTTACATGAAGAATATTTCCACTTGACGGAGAGTTGACCAAGGGCAGTTGGGATGACTGAAGGGCAACACCTACCCCCATTTGACCAATTTGCATTGGATGAGATACAAGTATTGCACGATGAGTATTCATGTTTGCAATTGGGACACCATGCCCATGACGATTCGCAAGGTGTAATTGTGCAATGTTTGTGTTCGATTTGGAAGTCTGCAATATATTACCAGGCGTTGGGAATATTATTGATGAACTGGAAGTATGATGTAAGTTGTAGTTTAATTCTGCAAAAATCAAAATTCAAATAAATATTACCGGGCATTATGAAGCTCTCCCGGTGGATTCATGGTGAATTCCTGGGCATGAACATTCAGTTTATTAAAGGAATTCCCATCGATTCGAACGTCTAATCAAAATGCAATGGGAGATGTGCATTTTTTGTTCAAAAACATTAAGAAAATTGAAAACAAACAAAAAGGACATTCGTAATTTAGGGACAACAATTGGTTTCCACAAAATATAACACTTACTAGGTGGACGATAAATTTCTAAGGCTGGTTTTCCTCGTATTTGATTTTGTTGATGGACATGCGTTTGATGGTTAAAAGCTAGACTTCTTCTTTTGTTAGCATTCTAGAATTTCCAAATTGAATATATTGCTCTTAACATATAGTATACCTTCAAAAAACGAAGATACCTGCTGATTAGATGTTCTAACAAAACTTCTTTCTCTAGTGATACCACCTGGAGCCATACTAGCTACTTGAATATCAGGTGATTTTCCATTTCTCTTGCTCTCGGTCTGAGGTTGTTGAGCAATTGATTCAGCCATAATTTCTTTCAGTTATAGATTTTTAATTCAGTAAAAACTTTTGGTGTTATTCGAGAAGCGACTATATTTTGTAACTATGTATTTATATGCTTAATGCTTATTTATCATTAAAACAAAATTATACGAACAATGAAAAATACGAGTAATGATCGTTTAACTTTGAATTTTTTATATGAGACTAGTCCTTTTTACACTTTTTGCAGATAAACTTTATTTTAATTATTTTTATCAATAAAAATTTTATATATTTACATGACCTTAATTTAATTTATCACAATTTATCTATTTTCTATGCTCTTTAGAAAACTGTTAGGATTTAGGAGTAGTAATTTTCGTTAGACTTCACGTCACGGTTATTGCTTCAGGTCCATAATAAGTGTTGTCCTGGAAATAAATGATTGATAAATAAGTATGAAATAAAAATATCCTATACAATATTCAAAATATATTCCGGTATTTGAGATTTCATAACGTAGTTTTTATTTAAGTTTAGATTTTGAACAGTATTCATCTATATTACTTGCATAAATTTTTTCATAAATTCTAATGTATAGAAAGTAAATACGTTCAATATTCCATTATATGTATCTATATACAGTATCTCATAGAGTTTGATGTAGAATAACATATTTCAATTAATGTAATAGAAAATTAAAAGCACATTTGGTATTTTTTAGTTTCATCGTTCAAATGTTTTGTGGATACAGTGGTTTATTCATCCTAAGGAAAAGGGATGAATGAATTTGAAAATATTGCCTTGTTCTTTCAATGTTTCAATTGAATTATTGTATAATTTCAGCATTTACAGTACACTCCTCTTGAAATTTTGAATATATCGCAAACATTTGCTATTGTACATTAAACACGAAAGCTGTTAATAAGATCTGAAACATAGTATTTTGAGTATTCACTATAGGTTTTAAAAAATTTCTGAGCAGTTATTGTTAGCATTATGAGTTATTATTTAAAAACAAATAATTAGATGAGTCATTAATCATATTCCATATGTAAATAAATTCCTATTGTATCTTTTTAAACCCTCTGTGAACGGGATAGTTAAATCACACAGTTGCATTCCATTTAACCGAAAACTTCGTTCCCAAGTACTTGTGAGTAAAAAGTAAAAAGTAAGATAAAATGGCAAAACCTAACATAAATGTTCTCAGTTTCAAGTTTTTTTTTCGATTTATTTGTGTTAAATTTTTTTTTTAAAGCAAAAAATTTCGATTGAGTCGGATTGAGTCGATTGAATTGCCTTCAAACTTTACTATAAAAATCTTAATAAACCTAACATGTCAAAATAAACAAAATCCATCTAGCGGAAAACTGCCGCGTAACTACCACTGGCAATCTACTCGCGTACATGAGCATGGGTAGATTGCCAAGTACTTTGCCAGTGTAAATGAAACACAGCAATTATTGAATTAGCGAGACTATGTCGCAAAATGTTTCTCAAGGAATTCCAAGAACGGGGGTTCTAATTATCAAAGAGATCCTGATCGTGAAATACTGAAAGCAGGAGGGATGTTAACGTTGTTATGTGAAACAAAGTCAAACAAAGCCACTGAAAAATTATGTTAATACTTCTTAGCTTTCAGACGACACATTATTATGTTTTTAACTTAGATCATAGTTCTCTATGATCTAAGGTTTTTAACTTTAATTTCGATTTTAATTGGTGAGATGTTTTGTTTGTAAAACAGGTGGCGTGTTGCTGAATAGCGTGTAGGTGGTCAAAACTACCGGCTAAAGCGTTAACATGATTGCTGTTGACTTTTATTTTGAAAGAAATTATTCAGGTTTAACCTCTGAATACTTTTGCTTCATACTAGCAACCGTGAATTGACAAACTTTTGTAGGAAATTGCAAAAGTTCTATGAAAAGCCGGCCCACTTTTGCTTAGGCTTATATACACCTATATTTGGTTATCTTTTGAATCAAACATATCTGTAATGATGTCATTTGTTTACAAAGCTGTGAATGTACCGCTTTTATACTGCGTCTAGCGTGGGCATTAATGCAACGTATAGTGCGATTGTGTGCTATACAAATCAGTGTATGCACAAAATGAATGTATCTATAGTTCTATGTATGTTTGGTATATGCATTCTGAAAATGTGGGCCAGTTGGGGATAGCATCATATCCATCCGTCTTAAACGATATTTTAAAAATCAAATCAAATATCACAAATCAACGTTCACTGCATGAACTTCCACCAATTTATTGAGCTTATCTCGTGGATATGTGTTTCTATATAGGTACACCTACATAATTTCAGATACTGTAGACAGTAATACTCCGAACTTACGCGATAGGTGGGACTGAGCGATGAACCCGTAAGTCGAATTCGCGTAAGTCGGGCTATAAAAATGTAATAACAAACAGGCACTCCATGGACAAGAAATAAATACATAACACAAAATACAATGTAGCTATGCGTTGATCCCGCGCGACATGTCAATAGTGGTATAGGCAGTAAGTCTATAATCGATAAACGAGAGTTGTGTGACGCTCAAACAAAAGACGAATCGACGAGACTTGAAAATCGCGTAAGTCGAGAAAGATTTTAAATACATGTACATTCCCAGAAAGATGAAGATAAAATTTTTCGTAAACTGCAATAAGGATAGTGGCGAACATAATCACATGAGCTTCCTATGTGTTTCTGGAATTTTTATCAATGTCGCGTACACATACT
Organism: Chrysops caecutiens; assembly: GCA_963971475.1. Classification (NCBI taxonomy): domain Eukaryota; kingdom Metazoa; phylum Arthropoda; class Insecta; order Diptera; family Tabanidae; genus Chrysops; species Chrysops caecutiens. The sequence continues at coordinate 35,949,768 of OZ020569.1, forward strand.
CGTATTAATGTTCAATATTGACAGTCACGTCTGACAACTTTAATTATCTCGCGCAAAGTTTCAAAATGGTATGATATTCACAGATAAGCATTTTCACCGGATATCTTTGTTAACAGAAAATTGAATAAATTTAACAGCTCTCCTCACTTTAAATCTTAGACAAAAGCGGACAGCTACGGAACAAGTGATAAAACATTTGAAGATTTTCAATAACAAAAATCCACCATGATCATAAGAAATCATCCAAAATTGTGCGTAACGTAAAATTAACGTAAGAGATTTGCAAAAGCTGTTGTATAAAAATATAAAAAGATTAATAAAATTAAAATTTTAGGTAGTGTGCGGAAAGTAGAGCCATCAAAAGTTTACGCAACCTTGAAGAATATTTTGAATTACGTTGATGTGTGAACTTGCTTACGTGAAATAAGAGTATTTTTGTGCAAATGACGGTTGTTTGTCAGACCACTTTGCTTTTAAAGTTTTTTCACGCCAAAGCTTTGATTTGCTCTCGCATGCAATTGCGGTTAAGATGGCTAGCATTGTTGACCCTGAAAGTAGCTTCAAAACTTTTCAATCATTCTTACCTACGCGAAAAATCAAAAGTTGGCGCTACTTTTAACATTTAAGCAGCTAGTTTCGCCACCGTTGTTAAAATTTACCTAATACGTCAAAGTTAATTTTATTTCGTTGGGCAGTTCATTAAAATTTTATTGAATTTCATTATCAACACATTGAATTTTCTAAGCTTTTTGCGCCAGTACAGATAGTACTAAAAACAGATATGATGCGGATGGCTTCGAATGAACCTCGGTGCAAGTAGCCAATATAATCGGCCTGAAATTGTACTTGCTTTCAATCATTCAGAGATGAATGAATTTAACTCGACGTTAATCGAGCGCTTTGGATGACAAATTTAAGTATCTGATTCCCACGTTGGAGCTTTACAATATGTATGTAACTTGGAATAGAATTACTTACATTAAATATCAAATTCATATTAAAAACTATTTGGGTGTTGATTGGTCATACCTGTGGCTTAGCAATAATCAAACAAATACACAGCTAATGTCTCTAAATAAATTCAGTCGTCGAAACCATTGTTTGCTGCTTATCCAATTAAAATTTTTTAATTATTTTTAACATGTTAAACATGTTAATCGCGTTAGTCAAATAACGATTGCGTAATAGTTCCCGAAACTGCAAGAAACGTATGATTGTGATGTACAGTATTTTCACCGTATATGACAATTTGCAAATAAGAAAAGTATAGCTAACCGCCAAGTGGTTCTTTAGATTGCTTCTGCAAATGATGATGTCACAATGTCATCTTACAGAAGTCATTTGGGAAGATATGCATTTATTTGTCTTTTTGGCTTCAAAAGACTCGCGAAATTCCTGTGCTATTAATTGGCTAAAGAATTTGCATGCGTGTGAGAAGTTTCTATGGTTTGAAGCATTCGAAAGGTAAAAAGTCACACAGAAGCCTCAGTATATCTACTCGTTGCACTTCAAAAATACTTTTACGCTGAAATTACTATCTATAAACACATGGCAGCCCTGGATGGGCTTGCCGTGGCGGGTATTTCTGGGATTTTCGTCTTCGGCTTTCGAGCCATATATAAAATTGAAACGTATTTCCGAGTGATTCATCACAGCACGTTTACGAGTAACACGGGAGAAGCGATGCCACAAAATGATGTGAAACATTTATTTTTAGTGGACCGAAATGAAATTTGATTACTTAAGGCGTTTTTCTTTCTAGTGGATACTTGCTTCTATGTATTGTGTTTCTACTTTCCAACATATTTTCAGTTTTCTTCACTTTTATCTATACATCTAGAATAAATTATTTCCATTCTTTAGTTGAGGTTTTCTTTACGATGAACATATGAAATGAAATAGAACAAAATATGCCGGATTGTACGCTTTGGAGCAGAAACAAAATTATATTAAGTCCATGTGTCGAACTTTTGTGTGAATACGGAATTTCATTTTTACAATTCATACACATATATCTCATATCATTTAAGATTAGCGGAAAACTATAATACAGTACAACCTTGATAAACGCAACTAAAGGAAACTGTGGATGTTGCAATAACCAAGTAACACATTTCAATGGCTAGAAAGGAGGAAAGAAAGTGACGTAATTACATTTACACTTTATGGATATATTTCTGCTATCACTCTATATATCATATATAGTATATACATGAATTATTATTATTCCTTGCTAAAGAAATCTGCAATTTTCAACTGCGTTCCCTCACACTCTATGTGCTTGGCCACAGCCAGTAGCGTTTATCGAGGAGTTGCGACTATTGAGGGTTGCAATTGGTATTTGATACAAAACAAAATTTGTTGATCTATTTAATTTTCATTCATAATGCATTTCTTTTCTCTAAAATCTGCTTTATTTATTTTTTCGAAACTATATAATACTCACTACAATACATCTATCTTCTTGATAATTACAGTGCACTGCCCATATATATCACGAAGTTTGATATTTTGAATTTAAAAGTAATCAAGTATAGTATGTATCTTAAGATTTATGTAGAATGTGAAGATTCGGTCAAAGACGTTACAGTGCAACAAATAATATTTTAAATTCTTGGTATGTTTTGTTTGAATTAATTCTGTTTTAATGGTCCGAACTAAAGAGTCGAATCGACAATATGTCGAATAGTATCTTAGATACCATAAACCCAATACTTTTGAAATGATTACAGTAGAGTCTCGTTTATCCGCGGTGTTGGACGGCGCGGCGATAGCGAATAAGCCGATTTTCCGGATAACCCACGAGGCACTCAAAACAAGAAGAAATCACCACAAGAATGACTTGACTATGAAGAAATGAACAAAAACAATGAACAATGACTATGGTCAACGGCCGCAAAGGCGGTAGTAATTTTCTCGGGACGAAGTTTCATCAGCAAATTTTAAAGTGAACAAGAATGCATTTTTTCCCCTTAACTGAAATTGTAGTCCTCTCTTTTTTATGCCGCGGATAAACGAGAGTCTACTGTACTTCGCAATTTAAACATTAAACTGTATCGTATCGCCTGCTGCAAAATGTATAATAAAATACAAATGAGCTTTTCTTAAGAAGTAGACGGTTACTCGATGAAAAGCTTAATGGAAGAAGAAAGGCGGTGTTTTACTCATGGACTCTAGTAAATGAAAATAGTAAAATATTCCACTTTACGTCCAACACTAGTTTCATTGCATCCATACGCATATTAGTGTATATATAGAATAACTATTTATTCGTTTTGAGAAATTTTCAACATGTCACTCACCAACTTCCTACTTCAAGTTTAACACGATTTTCTATGTCGCTGAAGCTAGACATAAAGGCAACTGTTATGCAATTTAGTCTATCTCCTTGAGGACACTTAAACGTAGCAACCAGCAATATGTTTTCTAATAAAATGTCGGACATATGCGTGAAAATTAGGAAATAATAGTTCTGTTGGCGTTTTTTTTGATCTCAATAAAACAAAGTGATCAAGCATTTTAAGCTAATTCTAGTATGCTAGCAATTTTGCGAATGAGATAAATGTTAATAGTATCAACACTAAAATTGATCTAAGTCATATTCCCTTATCTATTATTGTAAAAACGTAATTGTGTTTGAAAGTTCTTAAGTAAACCCTTCTATCACTATTGTAGTTCGAAGCGTTTTAGTAGTTATACCCTCCGAATCTCGTAGGAGGGTGCTACATTATTTTAATACAAACAAAACACATTCTTTGGAAATATTATGGCTCAGATGGAATCATATTCACTGAAACAATCATTTCCAGAAAACATGACATCAAGACGATGACACATACCTACATTTGTTAGTAGTATAATGAAAGCTTTTTGAAAAAAATGTTTCCTAATTTCATTTTGAGATGGATATTATTTTAGAGCAATGACGGATTCGAAAAATATGTCGCAAATTATATGCGTAAGAAATAGTTCCACTTGGTACTTGCTACAATAGTTTATGCAATGAGCCGCATCAATTTTATTTGATCGCAGTGAATTCTGATTGAAAGTAACCGCACCAAACGGTTGAAATGGGCTTTGCATGCTTCTCGGTTTGAGGTTACTGTTAATTCAAAGAGGCTGTGGAGATACACTCCTATATGTATGTATAGTATATCATAGCAGCAACACTGTGAAATATGAGACTTTATTGAATTGTAATTACGAAAACTATATACATATAAATATTGAAGCACACTTGCTATTTTACATAGAAGCATTCGACAAATAACTACGTGCCCAAGTTAATTAATAGTCTTACTTCCATAGACACTCAATGAAAATTCATAAAAATTAATCTTTTTTGGATTAAAAGAATTTTATTTTCAAGCAACCCCAAAATTAAACAGTGACGTGACTTCTTTTTAATTATTGTATCTACTGAAAACGATATATAGACAAGAACTTCTTCACTTTTGTCTTCTTGTGTTTATAAAAACGCAACTAGTCTTGCGACATTTCTATTTCCTTAATTTAATGAGTTTGCTTTTATAAGCAGTATAGACTACCGAAAAATGTTGTACTGACAATTAAAAGCCAAATTAATTAACTACATGTATGCCTTGTGGATTTGCGGTTGTGTAAACTAGAAGCAAATCAGCATACGTAACAGTATATAAGGGGCTTTATCTCATTGTTATGATGATGCTACTATTCGCTTTATTCTATCTTACGATCACGACCTTCATCCAGGGCATGCACATGTGGGCAAATTATTATTACACTGTTTTTTCAACATATATGAATGGGCGGGATAGTTGATAGTGAAAATATTCAAGTTAAGTAAGCGTTTCCCAAGTGTTTGTACGGATCAAGTATCTACTGTTGCATGGTCCTTGTATCCTTAAGATTCCGTGAATCATGTTACAATGCAACAAATGATATTCTAAGTAGGTTCTTGCCACTTACTATTTCAACTTTCGCAACTGAACTCCTTTTGAAACGGAACTGCCTGGATAACGCCTCAAAGTAAAACATTCACGTACTTGTATTTTCTGTATGGTTATCAATATAGATACATTCCAGAAGGACACACTGTTTGCGTTTGACGTGGGAGATCAGATCTACCAGTTACCAGTTGTATGGATAGTCAGAATATGAAATCACGAGATACATTTTTTGGGGAAAATAAAATTAGTTATTTTCAACTAACCTGAGTCCTAAAAATCTACATTTTGAGGGAACTTAACTAGGAAATAATTCGATTATTTTCGTTTATTATAAAAATGTGAGTTACTCAGCTTCCGCCAAAAGAAAATTTCCTTTCAGTTTTGAAAATACTTTTGTCAAAATTCGAATTTCACATCTTCTCTATCTTTTTCATGTGAGAAAGCTTTATATTTAGAAAGGAATTAATGGCTTACGAAGAAGCGTATTTTTGTTGTGAAGGAAGATACTTAAGTAAATATCACGTGTTAGGACTTCAAGTCGCAGGAAACATTTTCGATTAACCTGAAGATCCGTGAACTCCAAATGAATGAGAAGAGATCTTGTTTAGAACCTTCTCTGTAATAACGAAATCAGCAGAATTATAAATGACTTGCTGTATGTTATAGATTTTAATGCAAAAAAATCTATTTCTTCCTTTTAAAACTCACTTTCATTTAGCGCATAGAAATAATGAGAAATAATAGGAAATTTCGATCCGTAGCAACATGCTTAAACCTTCAAGAAACAAGCTATAATTTAGTGGTTAAATCAACAAAACCCGGAGTCTAGTTGAGATTTGTCGAACATACAATCTTAAATTTCGCTTCTTCGTGAAAATGTTAACATAATTAATTTAAATTTCTGTAGATATATTGTGATTTATATATATCCGAAATGACGCTATCAACAAACACCTGGCAATGCTATCGTATATCTGAACAATAAGAATTCACTGCAAAACTGCCGCTTCCGCCGAGTGCTCTGTACTCATATAAATGCAACTCAACGTGCTGTTATTCAACAAAAAATTTTTCAAAAAGATTTAAGAATACCGCACTAATTATGCGTTAATACTTTTAAGAGTTTTTGCTTTATCGTACTTGCATTAGAGGCAACAAACAATTATAGCTATTACAATTGAACTGAATAATTATTTATCACACGTTTTACTTATTAAATACCAACTAATTTATTCCACCCAAATCATTATTAATGATAATAATCAATTGAAAATGAAAATGAAATTGAAAATGGGAAGCAAGCAAGAAGTAAAAATAAAAATCACTTATACCTGAGCGTTATATCCGTAGTCAGTTTATGAGGACCGGAAGTACTGATTCATTTCGACAATATAAAATTAAATCCAAATTGGAGCAGAAAAAACTTAAAATTATCAACTATGTAGGTATATTTAAAATGTTCTTTTTAATTTGGCATACCGAACTACAAGTATAGGTACATTAATTATATTTCATACATATCTGTGTATGAAAACTCATATGTTAATTTAGTTAGATGCATTTAGTGATCTCATCGTTTCGTTTAGAGAAAATTCTATTATATCTATTTTAAAAAATCTATAAAATATTATTAAATCAAATAAAAGAACAAATTTTCGCTTTTCCGAATATTTTAAACCAACACATTCACCAATTTTTACTTTTGTTTTATGTTAACTTTAAATATTCTATTAATAATTTGTTTTTATTATTTATTTATCTTCTTTCATACCGTTTTATATCGAAATAAAAACAACTAAATAATCATAACCGAACTTTTTCTTCTTGCTTTTAATATATTTTAACTTATTTTATCTTTATAATTATTTAACTTGATACGTTGCCTTTTATTTGATAATTATTTTCCCTTATTTCATAATAAAAACAAAATTAATTAATTTAACCACATAAATATTGTTCAGTATTAAACAATGCGTTATAAATATAATTTTCTTATTTTCTTTCAAATAATTTCGTGTCGTCGGAGTATTTGTTCGAGTTACTAAAGCATCGAGAAATGAACTGAACACTAAAAAAATTGATTGTCGTCAGGGCTGGGTTTGGTCTCAGATCGTGTATGTTTCGTCGGGCTTTTATGACGAAAACGCCGAGCATTTCTAAAAGTAAATAATAATAGATACGAGGCAAGCAAGAGTAGTAAAATGCGCAGGCGTACTTAATCTATACTGAAACAGTATTTGTATCGTGTGCTCGAAGTTCTCAGCTAATCTGCTTTTATTATTGATCATGCATGATCAACGAATATCTCTACGCTAATAGGTCTCTCCAATCTTTTTGTCTATATTTGAATCATTCCGGGATCTTCCTAAGTTCAACCTTGTAGGAAAGCAATACTTACTCTATCCAAAGTGTTCATCGAGAGAGAAATAAGACAAAAATCTGTTCAGTTTCCTTAAGTTTAAATCGAATTCTATTATAAAACAGATATTGTAAATGACTAATAACTTATTACCTACTTTTTGTTTAATTCTGTTTCTAAAAATTGAATATTTTAACAACCTATTGCGTTTATATCCCTTTTATATCGGATAATATCAATACGTTATATATTAAGAAAAATCCATAACTAATTTCACTTTTGAATTTTCAGCATTGCTCACGTGAGAAGTTTAATTGCAGATCGGAGCAAGAGACATGTGATAGAAAACAGTTTGATGTTATTACGAATTCGTTATTTTCAAAATTCTCAAACATAACCAGAATAGCTATTAATAATAATAACAATGTCTCATCTCGGACAAGAAAAGGCTCCACATGTCTTGGAAAATATCCCATAATCACCTAGACTATCTTGCATTTAAGGCAGCTAGAGCGCATTGCAATCGGGAGACGCGATCCGCCTATAAGGCCTACATAGCCAGCATCGAGTCAGCTTTATTTAATAACGACTGTAAACGTTTCTGGTCCCATGTTAACTCACTTTGCAGCCCTAATGGTTTCCCCAGCATTATGCGATCTGGTAATGTCTTTTCCCGCAACCTCTCTGAATCCGCTGATCTCTTTGCCAATCATTTCAAATCAGTATACACCTCCACTAACCTCTCTCCTTACCCCACCACAAATCTCTCGACGACTCTCAGCTCAATATCTTTCATTCGCTCTGATCTTGATACTCTGGTCTCTAAACTAGACCCTAAGAATCGCGGCGGGCCCGATAATATACCAGCCACGTTTATTATTAACACCTGGCCAGCGATTGGGGACGCTGTCGTTACCATCTTCAAAAAATCCCTTAATCTCGGTATTGTTCCAAACGCTTGGAAATCGGCACACGTTATCCCAATCTTCAAAGACGGTGCCAAGGACGACGTTACAAATTACCGCCCTATCTCTCTTCTGAGCACTCTTCCGAAGCTATTGGATGCTCTAGTTACTACTAAATTATCGGATTTCGTTGACCAAAGATTAGTGGTTGAGCAGCACGGTTTCCGACCAAAACGATCGACCCAAACCAATCTTCTATTATATTCTGACTTTCTCTTTTCGAACCTTAATAGCTCAATGCAGATTGACTCCATATACATCGACTTCTCTAAGGCTTTCGATAGCGTCAACCACAGAAGACTTATAGAGAAGCTGAGTAACTTCGGAATCAATGGTGCGCTGCTCAACTGGATCTCGTCATACCTAACTGGACGGTCCCAACTGGTGCGAATTAAAGATGTCACCTCCGAGCCCTACGAAGTAACATCAGGGGTACCCCAAGGCTCTCATCTCGGCCCTCTACTCTTCAACATATTTATCAACGACCTTAAATCTTGCCTATGCTCGGGACTCACCCTACTTTATGCTGATGATGTAAAACTCTTCTCGCCAATCTTAAGTCCTCTCGACTCCTCGAGGCTCCAGCGCGACCTCGAGAATCTCCTCAAATGGTCTGAGTATAATGGTCTTAAAGTCAATGTAGCGAAATGCAAAGTAATCACCTTTTGTAGAGGCAAATCACCTTTTATCTTCCAATACATGCTGCATTCTGATTATCTAAATAGAGTCAATGAAGTTTCTGACCTGGGAATTATCTTTGACTCAATGTTAACTTTCAAAAGTCATCGATCCGCTGCTCTCAAGAACGCGTACAAAACTGTTGGCTTTATTAAGAGGACTACCCGTGATTTCTCTAATCCTTCCGCTGTTCTCCACCTTTATAAAACTCTGGTCATTCCTAAACTCACCTACTGCTCTATCATTTGGTCACCCTGGACTATTTCATCTGCTGCAAACCTGGAAGGTCCCCAACATAGCATATTAAGATACATCGGCTACAAGACTGGTCGTCCAATGAGCTTCGACGATCATGACTACACACCACTAATGCGCGACCTCAATCTTAAATCTGTTCGATTTCTTCACCATTACTACGACCGTCTCACGGCTTTCAAACTCGCTCATCGTCTCATATCTCCAGCTACACTCTGCGAGAAGCTAACGTCTCGCACAATTCCGTATAATCTCCGAGTCTCCCGCCCGGTTCTCGAACAACACGCTGCGTCTAACCTCGTATTCTTCTCTCCTCTCTACCGCATTCGTCGTGTGTGGAACCTTATCCCCTCCCACTTTCGTAACAACATCTCGATTGGCCAATTCAAAAACTACTTACGCACACTTGATTTGCATTAACCCATTAATAACGCAGTAATATTATTATTTCTTTCATCTCAGCTATTTAGGTCGTTAATTTACGTGGCTTAATTACTTTATCTTATCTCTAGTTTTCTAAATTTTACTTATGTATGCTTTCTTAACCAGCATAACCTCGCTCTATATTTTATTAATTTTGTATACTCCTGGCTCTCTCTGAAACTATTATTGTTATACATTTAAAAGTTTGTATGTCAACGTTCTATTTAATTTATCTGGAACTTTCGGTATCACACTATTATGTCTTCTCCACTTTTTTCTATTATGTTTTAATATTGTATTTTTTTGTATAATTTCATATGCTCCATTTGTAAGGACAATCTGTCCGTTTAATTTAATTAAATAAATAAATAAATAAATAAACAATGGACGTAATTACATTATTGGGTAATAAATTGGTACATTTTGCAGGACCAAATTGACCCTCCGACGTATTTTTAAACTTACAAAGCATGTTGACCGGATACCACCTTCATTGAAATGAATTTTTCAAGATACATTGTATTTTTGGGTATTAGGTTATGAGGGAGGGATTCCTGATTATAGTATATTTAATTTAAAAAACGATGTATTGAATATGATAAATTACTATGGAAAAATCATTTTTTATTTATGACATATCACATTGAATTTACATGGATCAACGACAATATTCACTGTGCAGGTGTAAGACGTGGACAATTAAATTAATGAACATAGTCAAGAAACAAAACTCTCATATAACCTATGCTTTTCACGATAATTTTACATAAAAAGTATCTTTCAGGAGCATGTCCTTAAAGTCTGCACAACAAACAATTCCACAGTGAATGATGCCGTTGAACGACTGTGAATAAAAGTTACTTGTACACATTATATTCTCGGGGTAAACTATTTGATAAATAATAAAAAGGATCCAAAATTAATGCATTGTTTTATAAAAAAGGAAACATTTCTTTGTGGTTTTTAGCTAGAAGTGACAACTTCAACTAGTCTTTAACAATTCATATTCAGCTATCTTTAATCGATTTCGATCCGGAAGCCGATAATTTTTGTGGGGACAATAGTTCCTCTGCCCGCTTTTCACTGGTACCAAGAGCCATTGTAAGTAATCGAACCATACATTTGTGTTCTTGCACATCGTCGCCATGAATTTCTTTCTCTAATCGAAGTTTTTCTTCTGCTACCAAAAGCATACCCTCTTCGATTGTTCCTTCCGAAATAAAACGGTAGATGGTAACTGGTTTGGTTTGACCCATTCGATGACAACGATCTTCGGCTTGTTTATCATTGTATGGATTGAAGTCAATGTCATGAATAATTGCAGTGTCAGCTGAAGTTAAATTGATACCCATACCGCCAGCCTTGGTCGAGAGTAAAAATAGGAATATATCTGAGTTTTCGTTGAATAAATCTATAAGTTCCTTTCTTTCTGTAACCTGTGTCGAGCCGTCTAATCGACAATATGGATATTGACGAATATCACAATATCTTTCAACAATGTCCAGCATCATAGTAAACTGACTAAATATTAACGTTCTGTGACCTTCACTCTTCAGCTTCGGTAACAATGCATCTAGTTTCTTAAATTTTCCGGAATCAACTATCAGATCATCTGGGATATCCATACCGGGTATTTTCTACAAAATACAATATTCATACTTATTTAAAATACATACTAAGATTAATATTTACAAATTTTTCACATAGTTGCCATATTTGGAAATCGGACATACAAGCTAATTCTTCAAATATATAATCAGGATTATCCTTTTTGTACATTGGATTTATAGATAGTTTTTCTGAGATCTTTTTTACAACACGATCACTGTAGTAATAACGCATTAGTAGCGGATGATTGGCTAACTTCCTCATATCCATCATCATAGTACTACCAGCCATATCAGCAGATCCACCAACAAAACCCTTGTCATTGGAATAGTATTGCACAAGTTCTTGGTAGTGATCTTTTTGGTCTTCGGACATAGGTACTTTCAGCTGTAATATAATTATAGTTAAATTCTATTGAATTTCTATAGTAAAATAACATTTTACAATGTGTTCTGTTTTTTTTGGTAAATACTTCAGAACGTCTTTTTTCAGCCTGCGAAGCACGAATGGTTTCATAATACGTTTTGCTTGTTGAATTTGGTTTTGTTCAAATGTGGTGGCTTTAGATTCGTCGACTTTTTGATATTTCTGAAAAACATGAATTTATAATGTACAGTAAATGTTAGAATGTTTAGAAGATCATATTGTTTAAACCTTTTGAAACAGTGCTCTTATATCTTCCGTATTTTTGCCAAAAACACTGGGCATAACAAAACACAGTAATGACATGAGTTCCAACAAGTTATTTTGTAACGGTGTGCCAGTTAGTAAAATGCGTCTTTCAGCGTTGATAGTAATTAATTGTGCATATCGTTGAGTTGTCATATTTTTAAGCATATGAGCCTCGTCAAAAACGACGTAGTGTAGTTTTGTAACACGAAATAACTTTCTCTCCTCTGGCGCAGAACCCACAAGAGAATATCTAAAAAGTTTTCTGTTTTCATGCTGAATGCATTTATTTTCTTAATAAACTTACGTTGTGAGGATAACATCTATTCCTTCGAAGCCTTCCTTGGAATATTTATACCTGAGCATCCGGCGTTCATCTTGATTTCCATAATACTTTTCCACAGATAAATTTGGACACCACTTATGGAGTTCTGCTTCCCAATTATCAAGAGTTGACGCTGGTACCACAATTAAATGTGGCCCTTTGGACAAATGGTTTTCCTGAAGGTATGCCAAAAAAGCGATAACCTGTATTGTCTTCCCAAGACCCATTTCGTCAGCCAAAATTCCATTCATTCCTTCTTGGTGCATCACAGTTAACCAATTCAATCCAACCATTTGATATTCGGCAAGTTTCATACTGAAGTAATAAATTTCATTATAAACATAAGTGGAGAGGTAAAGAATTAAAATCTAACTACTATTTTATCACACAATCGCAAACGATTGACCACAGAATAAAACAAATCATTTGATATGATAGCTCTATCATCATATAACGTACCTACGATTCAAAATTTTCGGTTGCTGAGTAATCCCAGCACCAGTTTCAATGGCAGTTTCCAGTTTCTCCACTAATTTGTTGCATTTGTTCATAATAAAAGCTACATTATTACGTTTTGTAATCAGATCTTGGCAATTGTTAAGAAGATCCCCAGATAACATTCTATGATTATTCAATTTAGTAACCTGAAATTCACAAGGATATAAAGAAAAAATAAATATTTTAAGAAAATGTTTAATACCAGTTCACTCCACGTTTCAAACGGTCTCATTTCAATAATTGCGGTAGCCTTTTTCTCTGAACAACTTTTAACTGACAATAACTCGTGGACGGAGGCTTTGTTCAAAAATTCGAATACACTTTTTTTGTCAGTAGTCATAACATCCGATACTTCCAAATCACTATCATCATCACTATCGTATACTTGTGAAGTTTGTTGTATAGAATTATCACTATCATCTGAGTTTCTATAATATTTCTTCTTGTGAGTGCCATTCATTTGATTTTCATTCGAACTAGATTCTCTTTTCTGGTAATTTTCTTTGAGGTGTTTTATAGCCCTTGAGACATCCCACTCACATCGTAATAAAGAGTTTTGTAAATGCTAGAAAATACATGAAATAGGAAAGTGTAAAGAATATGTTAAAAACACAATTTGAATACCATAGGATCGTAGCCTGGTGCTATTTTAGCTGCCGAAACAAATCTTTGTTCCTTCTCCTTAACCGTCAGCTCCATTTTCGTCTTTTTAACAGTTGTACTGGGCATATCAATATCACTATCACTATCTTCAATAACTTTGATTCGCTTTCTTCCTGGGACTATTGCTGAGCTCGGATTCGGTTCTATAGGAAACGGGAAATTTGGCGGTAAAATTTTGAGCCTTTTATATTTTCAAAAATTCTGCTCTCCGATAATAGTTTAAGAGAAAACTCATTGAAATCAACAGGTGACACTTTTCTCTTTTGCACCTTAAGACTCTCTCGCCCTCTCTCTGGGATTGAGAGTGGAAATTTTTAATTTTTCTTGCAATTTTTAAACACGGATCAGCTTGTGAAGATTTAGTACCCAGAATTAGTACTTAAAATAATGCGAAATTGCTGAAAATTTGAGAAAGCTGTTTTTGTCAGCCCAAATTTGACTTTTCGGTTTATTGAAAATTTGAAGTTTTAATGTTTCATAATTGGGTAATAATACACTACAAAATCGATGTTTGCAAAGTGACTCCTCAAAAATTTGCACATAAAACTATCTGTCTGAAATCTATATACTTTTACGGAAAATTAACGAACCTCCATTTCTCATATGTGATGGTTTTACAAGACGATATCCCTTCAAATCATTCACACATGATGCTCTGAAATCCGACATGTTTATGAAATGACAGCCGGAATTCTAGTGTGTGGATGAAACAATTGCATGTGTAGATCTTGAAGCATGAACACTGAAAATAGTGAATAGTCCCAACTGAAATCTGCAATAAATTTTACTTTATTAATCAATCATTCGATTCTAAATTCCAAATAGTTTCAGCCAATTTACCATACACTGCAACTCAAGCTATCAAATACAATGCAATAAAGTTCACTCAGTGAGTTTGACAGCTTTAAACCTCGTCCGCGTATTGGTCGTCGCGCATCTTTCATCTCCAAATTCACCACATTCTTATGAGTATTCTGGTATACGCCGTGGGAAGATTCTAGGGTTGAGTTGGAATTAAATTGACCAAACATCTTTGAACATCCATTTAACGTTTCTGGGTTCCAAGATGTGAGTTTTGTTGATATAATATTGCTCGAAGAACAATTGTGATCATGAAGATATATCCATAGTTGTTTTTCTAAAGCAACAAATTGTCGTCAGTCGTCACTGTTCTGCATTCTGCGGATTTTGACAATCATGTATACCAATTGCATACTAGGTTTGTTCCCGTACTTGAAAATCTTACTGATTTTTACTGAACTTGAGTATTTTGCGCTCCCGTACAGAGAAAATAAGGAAAAGTGTGAGAAAATTGCTCCCACATGCACATCGCCTCCTTACTCATTTTCTCTGATCAAAGTTGGTTTTTCAGTAAAACCTGAAAACTGTCAATTGCAGGTATCTGACATTTGACAGTTGTTAATTTGATTTTGAATTTATTTGTTTACAGGCATTTTGTTTAGTATCTAATATACTATTGATTCTTGTCTATTTGTATGAAATTTTTTTAAAATTTTTAGTGTTTCATTACTCCATTTCAAAATTTGGAATTTTTAGTGAGTTACTGATTTTCCGTTCCCGTACTATTTTCAGTTTTTCGTTCAAACTAAGATAACCCACTCGGATAACATTCGGTTTAATTCACACACTCATATTTGAATCATTTTTGCTTGTTGTTCACGAGATACGTGTTTCAAAATGTTTATAAATTATTAAATATACTGATTTATGGTCTAGTTGAATAGTTTAGTGTATGATGTATATTCCCTGGAAGACGCATATACCCACGAAAACTATGAGAGTGATGGCTACTTTCCTCTTTAACTCATTTTACCAATTGGTGCCCTCGAACTGGCTAAAGATTCTTCAGTTTCACATTGAATAAACCAAGAGTTTTGTTTCGGACTGTACATACTTTCGCTGTTAGCAGAGGAAAACCTTACAAATGTTCGGCAGCATTTGTTTCACCGAGCGCCAAGAAAACTTTAGTTAGAATTTTTGCAGTTTGCTGATTCCTGCACGACAGTTTACGGAGGAAGTGTACCAGTAAAAGAAGAAAAGTGAAGAAGGAAGCAGCTGAAATTGTGTCACCCCTTGCAGCTAACCCAATATGAAAAGCCCCTGAAAGGCCGAATAAAACTGCACATTTCCTATCTACCCTCGCCCTGAGATGGAAAATGGAACGAAGTATGAAAACAAAACGGGAGAATGACAGCAATGGTGCCAGAAAATTGAGAGATTGAACACAGTGAAATGCGGTGCAATGAAAGTGAACCTACCAAAGTGCCTCTCTGCCGGGAGAGTAAATTGAAATGATTTGCTGAAGGAGTCAAGTTGAGGCGAGAAAGTCAGATTTTATAAAATTAAACAAGAATGTTCACTCAAACACTGTTCTGTTACTGTTGGTGCTGTGCTTGATAAGAGGCACAAATTACAAATGTTAGTTCAATTGAGGGAAAATTGTGTTGCCTGGTCCGGTGGAATCGGTGAAGGGAGTTCGAGTGATTGTTGGTGGAACTTTTTCATTTTGCTTTGGAATAACAACTAAATCCAAGTGTTATTATTTCCACTTAACTACTGTTAACATAAGGGTTAAGACTAAAATACAATTAAATTTATGAAACGTTCTCAAAAGTGTCTTGATTCATCCGGGATTTGGGAAAGGTTCTGTCACTGTGTTTTGATTCATTTTCATGATGTGATTTCTGGTGTTCACTTGCAACTAGCCACGAGAGGAAGGAGCTAATAATAAGGACAAATCATAATAAACAATAACAATATCTGTTCTACTTTGTGAAGCTCTCAATCCGACTTAAACCTGGCTTTAGCCCAACTGAATGTTCAAAACATTCCGGATAAATCAATAAGTTCAACTTCTCAGTGTCAGCTCAGTTCAAATGTCATGTCACAGGAAAATCAGCAAGCCGCCCTACTGAAGTAATGTCAAATTTTTCCAAATTCAAATTCCGTAAAATACGAGTAACATCAACAAGGGCGAGAAGAAATTGATGAATATGGTGAGTAATAGTACTTTCTATTAAAAATTTTGTTTGTTATACAATATAATATACATATGTTCAAATAATCATTCTGTCTGTCTGTTTTTGTTGAAGTTTGATTAAATTAAAATTATTACTTGCTTTGAATATGAACAAACGTGATACTCTAGTTTTATCGTTTGTTGCACAAGCTCTTCAAATGTTTTCAAAATTATGCACAATGTTTTCAAAATTAAATGCTAAATTAACGTGGGAACACTCCTTGGAACATAATTTTATTTCTAATTTAATTTGATAGTATCTTTGTGGTATTGTAAATTAATAAAAACAATAAAAGCGCTCTAAGAACGTCAATTTCTTCATGTTGATACCAACTCAACAAATGTTGTACTGACGGATATCCGGTGTGGTTTTTTCATTTTTTGATAACTTACTAAATAGCTGGTCCGAAGATTTGTTCAATTTCTCCAAATTGTGACCAGCATTTATTGATGCTGTTCCTTATGTGCTACATGATCGCTGCTATTCATGTCGGAGGTCACTGTTTGAACCAAAAGCTGCAGAGTCGTTAAAATCAGTTTACTTTGAGAAGCTTCGTCTGGAAACAAATATACCGCCACCTACGACACCAATGATTGTGGACTCGCCGGAAAGCAGTCTAGTCATTTCAGCTTCGAGTTCAGGGAGCCAGAAGGATGATGAATGACTAATAACTCAACGAATTCATGACAGAACTGGTGGGTGATGAGTATATGTAGCTTCGTATGTGGGGTCTGGTCACTAGTGAGTCCTTTCAACAATCTGTACGAATTTGTAAATTTCAGTTCATATATACTGCCATCGTAAAAAAAAAGGTCATAAGCGCCAAAAGTCCGATTCTATCTCTCTGCTATGAAATAAAGTCATATATTCATCAGAGTTTCAGGGAAACAACTAATCTATTGAGTCGCATCTCATACAAGTAGTTACACCACTTGTTTAAACTTAAATATGAAAATGGACATGTGACTTTCTTAATCTTTCAAAGAACTTGGGAACTTGTGGTTCTGTATACAGACTTATTAGGTTTCACAAGTGAATCACCTAAAACTCTTTAGTGTGATTTCGGTCTAATCTACACAGTTCATTCATCGAATTTTATAGATCTCATAATAGAAGATAGTGATGAACCTTAAGCGATCCAAAACTTGTGATAATTCTGCGCGTGAAATTGGTATGACACGAGCGGTCAGTAGGTCCTTAGGAGAGTGTAATCTAAAGTAATTTTTTCTTCTGAAAATTGTATTTTACATGTCTATAGCAAAGTGAAAACAGCAGTAGCGAACTCATTTTTATTTGCTTAAACTCGGATATCAGTCACATCGTGCATGGTTATTCTGTACATTTGTTCTAACACTTTTGTTACGTGAACGATATAAATGAAATCGTTGGTGTTTTTCTTTTTTATCAAAAATAACTTTCAACTTCCTTCCTGTTTAGCAAAATCGTAGGTTTATTTCATACACTATACACAAAAAAGTACTTCCTTGTCATTTGGCCGCAATCAGAACCAGCAATTTTTTTCAAACTTTCATTTTCGGTTTTAGCGCAATTCCAACAACGGCAAAGTAGCGTTCCACATGATTAATATTAACCCTTTTAATATATTCACAATATGCATACACGGAAAAGTTGCTGCGAAGTGCATTTTGGTTTCGAATTTGCCTTTTCCAGTACTGATAAAGTTGAAAAGTGCAACGTGTATTTGCATTTGAAAAGCGCTTATTCATATCGTAATATTCTATGGTAAGTCTGCTTGTCATGGTTGTTTTGTTGACGTTTTGCAGCTATTTTGCAGTACGTTATCTTAATTTTTCGTTTTTCTAGTGAACACTCAAGTATGATGGAGTGCAGGCTCCAAATATTGAGTTAGTTTGATTTTTGTATGGTATTAGTTTGATAACACAAGTACCTGCAACTCAAATAGATTGCTGACAAACAATGTTCTGATTAAGCGTAGGAAGATAACCTGGAATTCCGATATGTATACAAAACCTACGTAGACGAAAAGATAGCCTAGTGAAGTGCTAGTGAACTATGTTCTTCACTTGACGTACCTACTTCGAATTGGTTTATAAAATAGCCATTCAATTGAGAGTTACTTGAAAAAGGATAGTTTGTTGATCAACAGGAAGATATCAACAAGATAAGCGCTCTCATGATCGAAATTCACAAATCAATAAATTACACCTTGTAACGATAATACATACACCTATCTCAGATAAGATAAGCTTGTTGAAATGAAGATTGCAAATGCTATAACTGATATTTTACGTAATACTTCACTTAACAGCTCATTCGCTTTCATTACTCGATTGGACACGATATCCAATTGACCATAGTGATTCTGTTTGCAATTGTTCTAGAGACTGTCGAAAATTAACTTACTTGAACGATCAACACCTTTCAAATGGGATATCTTGTATAGTATCGTATGTATTCGCTAACATTTGTTCTTAAGAAATTTCAGAAGCTAGTGTTTCTCATCATGTATAAAATATTTCGTAAAACGTTTGAATTTTTAACATCTAAAAATTTGTTGTGGTTTAGGCCTTAGTTTATTAAATTTTTAAACAAAAAGGATGACGAGGAATGATATGACTTTCTTTCTGCAGAGAAGTAGATGGATTTCCACCAGTTTGGTCTAAAAAGCTTATTTAAAAAGTTTAAATTTTTGTGTAGAGATATAGCAGTCGATTACTTCACGTTCCAAAGCTTGAGATCTCTGAGAGAGAGCGAATTTTGCGGCGAATTCAGTTTTCTTCGTACGGAAGATCAACTTTCGTGAGGAAAATTTTCGTTTTCACCGTGAATGTGTTCCGCGTTGCGTCGTTCATTTTGTGGATTGTTTTAAAAAATGCAGCAGGTTCACGGCGAAAGAATGAATTAAGATTGTGACTCAAATCTATATTTTCGTAAATAATATTCTCCGAAGCGACTTGTGCAACTTCAAATATCTATATCAAGAAACTCAAATTGTATGCACTTTTTCAAAAAACTGATAATTTTGACAATCATTTGCCACATTACCCAGAACGGCCCGAATCATTTAATAAGTAGGTACTTGTCAATCTAATCAGTTATCTTTTGATTGTGTGAAAACCCAGATTAATTTGTATAAGAATGTAAGCTATGACATGTAAACATATATTGTTCGGCTAATGTCTTTCAAAACCTGTGTACTATCCAAATGAACACATTTTTGATTAGACATCAGGTCATCTATAGATTTTACCTATAGTTACTCAGTCATGATTTTATTTTTAAGCACTTGTGGTGAAGTTGGAGATATCATTGCAAATTTTTGGGTTTCTGAACAATGGAATCGTTTCTCCATTTTAAAACTTTTAAACCTTCCATATTTTACTTCGCTGTTTATCTAAAATTAAGAATAATCAAAATCTTTTGATCTGAAATGTTAACAATCGCTTCCGCTTTATTCGAGATAATAACAACATGTAATGAGTTTTTACGCCCAAATCACCCAGCCTAACAAGTTTATCAGAAGTTAACTTCATTCTTTATCGGGAACAGTTGAAGGAATTTTGGACAAAAACTTATATCAATACACATTATGGAAAACACGCCACAATGGAAAAGAAGGGAGTAAGATTCCTTTTGGTGAGCACGTGTGTTTCTGTTTATAATACCGGATCCACACGCTTGCATCACATGTTCAAACGTGTGGATAAAGCGTTTGGCTTGGCATGTGTAGGTTTGCGCAGGTTTGCAATCGATTGCATTCGTTTCCATCTAGTGTCGGTTTTTTGACACAAATCAAAGGGTCTATACGTTTGTGTCCAATTAGCTCTTTTTGTGCACTGAAGGTTAATGGACGTGTTCGACGTCGGTCATGCTTGCCTCTTCAGAACAGACCGAAGCACTCGCAAGCATGTGGATGACAATGTTTGGTCCGCAAAATCCAGCCAAACGTTTGTCGAGGTCGACGGAAAATTTGGGTGCCTTATTGATGTTTCGATTTACTATGTAATTTAGTGAGTTAGCTCGTAGAGCCTATTCATAATATGAAAGTTTACATACTATAAATTTTGTTATCTGCATAAAAATTATTTCATTAAACAGTTTAATTTTCTTTATATGAGGACTGTTATCTTAAGTATCCCATTTTGCCCCGGTCTCCCTACTTGTTATTTCGGAGAGTACCTACATTCCATAAAAGCACTAAGCAAAAATTTTACATAGACAAGATGTGGTAGAACTGGTGACAAATGGTTTATTAATTATGACTTAATAATAAGTTAGGTCAAGATCGTAAATTGTTTGCTATAGAAATTCACGACTCACGTCTTAAGCTGGATTCATTAGTACGTTCGGCACGTGCAGAACTGTTTTTTTCATATGGAAATTTGACAACTCTCATGCTGGATTCATTTTGCGGCGAATTCAGTTCTCTCTCTGCCAAAGTTGAACCAACTTCAACGTTCGTGCGGAAGATTTTCGTTTTCACCGTGAATGTGTTCCGCGTCGCCTCGTTCAATTTATGGATTGTCTTAAAAAGTGCGGCAGCTTTACTAGGGATGAATCGATAAAGAATCTGAGTTTTCCTTGCAAACACTGCTAGTAGCTGGTGTCAAAGTGCAAGCTAACTTAAATATGAAATATATATTTAAAAAACCAATTATAAAATATAGTATTGTGGAAGAATGCACATTGGCTTTTTGCAATTGTATTCATGTTAAAATATATTCAATTTCCATAAGTTCTTATTTTATTTGGGGCCAAATTCAATTAAACTTTTTGTCAGTTATTGTTTGACATGAGGGTCATACATACTTTTCTCGTAACAAATCCCAATTTTAAATGGGGAATAATTATAACCATTTCCGAGGTCCATTTCAACGGAAACACTTATAAAATTTTGTATCTGTAAACTCCAGTTGCTAACGGGAACTCATTTACATCATACTTAATGCCATAAAGTTATAATCCTAAAAAAAATTTGGATTGATAGCATAATGATTTCGTCTATTAGAGAGCTTAATTTAATTTCAAATAAAAAAGTGCTTAATGTCCCTTTTAGTCAAACTCGCGCATCTTGGTAGTCTGCTAATGAACGCCAAAGTTATCATATATTTTGTGTTAAAGTGAGTAGTACACAAGCTGTTGTGATCCTAAAATCCTAAAAATCCACCAGTTTCATATACAATCCACCAGAACACAGAGTAAGTATAGTGTGTCTCAAATGTTATACCTGTTTGCTTGCATATCTTAATAGCTCTGAGGAAATTTAGTTGCAATGTAGATCACACAAAATTATCATTTATTTTTGCTTTGAAATTTTGATTCGAATTCTACGTCCATGCACTCTGCGGCGCCAAATCTTTTCTGGTTCAACACGTGTTCTTATTTTTAAATACATAGTTGGAAAAATTGACTGAACATTACAGACAATCTGACAAATATTTGAAATAAAGATCGAATTAATTGTTACACCTTTGAAAGGGTGTAGATATATGGAAAAATAAAACCAAAAATTAAAAGTAATCATGCTTATAAACAATTTTTGTTTCATGTTCTACATTTTTGCAAACTTGCACATCTGCTTAAGTCGTATTGCTAATTTTTACAAAAATTGCAGTGCACATCTTTGTCAGGTCTACATGGTGCAAAATTTCACCAATAAGTAACACGAAGAACTGAATATAAAACACAGTTGGTCTATTATCGTCCCGTTGCTTGTACGAAAGCTTAAATGTACTACTAATACTAAGAGCTAACTTTCTAGTTTCTTAACATTGAAAACTGGCGCACAAATTGTGCAAACTAAATGAAGTCATTCAAATGTAGTGTACATTTTCCAATTCAAAGATGCGAATTACTATAATTTTTGAGATTTGTTTACTTGTACGTTCCTTTAGCCAAAATTCTTAAACACACTTCCGGCAGTCGTCATTAAGACTGTAGGCGAGCCACCAACTCTAGCTCGTTCGACTATTTTTGCATTAAAATATGCACGCTAAGAACTCTGAAAATAATACTATTTATAATTTGGGAAAGATTTTGTAGTTCATCAAAGGTTTCCGGTGATTTAAAAATTTACCTTTGGTTATATAATACCTTTAGACTTAAAAAATCAAACATGTTTTTATGTAACAATTAGCTCCTAAAAGAGTCGCTGCGGTTACATATTAACTCACAGCAACAACTTTATGTGTTCTTTCCTTGCTTCATGGTTCTTGAATTTCAGCAATTTGTCCCTAATCAAAAATATAATCATAGCTTAACGCACATAAAAACCCACACGTTTGAATTCAAAAAATGTACTGTGCTTTTTCCGCCAAATGTTCTATTGTTGAACACCTGTAAAAAAGTTCAACGCAACTCCAAACAAAAATATTTCAGTGATAATGATTGCAATTGAAAAGCGATAATCCGTGAAATTGTATTTCCAGTTTCCGGTAGTAAAGCCTATTATTTCGAATATGTAAACTATTACTGCAGGTAAAATTAGTTCACTTCTGTACGTATGTGTTGTGGATTTTATTTTTTATTTTATTGCAATCAATTCAAAACCCGTGCTAAGAATTTTTAATTAACTTCCTAAGGCTAGGGTTAATATGCACTTGAATTGGAACGAAAATTTGTTCTGACGAATACGTCAAAAATCAAACAGATTTGAAAGTCCAATTTGTTCTGAAGACTTCTTGCATATTCTGATGTTTTCTTCGCTGCTAGTGTAACCACTCGCATTGCAAAGCAGGCGTTTGCTTCTTCGAACGAGTTGATCATAACTCATCAGAACTCGTCAGAACAAATTTTCGTACCAATTGGCGTGCATAGTAACCTAACGACAGATCTTCTAATCCTGAATATTTCTGTTATGAAAATGAGTTCCGGTTGAATTGTGAGCACTATTTTTACCTTTTCAAAGGACATTTGTTGTTTAAAAAAAGCTCGCGATACACTATTGCGCTTCCCCGTGATTCTGCTCATACACATGGCGTTAACCGTTCGAGCAGTTTCTCAAATCAGTTTTAATTGGAACCAGGGAAAGTTCTTTATTGAATTTTATTAATGTAACATATTGTATGATAAATGTGTACATATGTACATATATGAGGAATACCATTGAGCGTCTTTTTGGTAAGCACGCCAAGGAGTTTTTGGAAATCAGATGAATCTACATTCGTAAGCCCGGACATAAGGCAAAGTCAGAATGGCGAGATAGGCTACGATGACGATGTCATGGCCTCCTACAAGGGAAACGGTGTCGAATGCTTTGTGGAGATCGAGAATGGTTAGAAAGAAGTTCTTGAGAAGGTTAGATTTAGGTTCGAGTTCCGTTATTTTACATTTTGCAGAAACCAAAGTAATCGGGAAAAAAATATGGGTCAGACGAATGGGATTTTAGGGATAGGGACCATCTAAATAAATTGATTTATCAGCTCAATGAAACAGAAAACAGATTCAAGGGTTATTTGAAACTGTGGTGAACGCTTTACGATTAGTGTTAATCAATAGTACTAAATTTTCATTCGAATGTATATTATTCATAAGCAGTTAGTAGTTGTATTACAATTTAGTGCTAATTTGAAACAATTGGCTGAGAGATGTGCGAAACAATATGAAGATGTTTGGTTTGCTTTAATGCTTGAAGAAAAGCTAGCTAAATAACTAAAGTTAATTTAGTTTTATAAAAACAGTACCTCGTTCATACTTTAACTCTTAAGAGACATTCTCATAAATGATCGTAGTCAAAGAAGAAAGTGATTATTGAGAAATCTATATTCATTTCAAGAACTTAATTTTATAAAGAGCCAAATAAAAGGCGTTGTTCATCAGTGAATCTTAGGAAACTGTAGCACAGTATTTTAGCAAACATAACTAAATGTATTCAAATCTAAAGTTAATAAAAACTGTTTTACTTCTTATTCTAGGAAATTGGCAGAAGATAATTGAAATTCACTTGGAGTTGAAGAACTGACTTAAAGAAATGTCAATAAATGGTGATACACGATTGCTTCTTGGGCGAAATGTTCTGCACGAAGGTGAAAAAAAAGCTATTTAACAATAAGGAATTATGCAATCCTTCTTTTTTTCCAGGTTCCAGGTCATTCACCAATAAACGGTCGTTAATATTTTTAATTGTGGGGCTGATAGTGGGTTTTTGTATGGCCGAGCTTTTCCTGTTGTCGTCACCATCGCGTAACAGCTGGCTACAATACTACGACCATCCGCATGCTGATCCACATGATCCTCATCATGGACATGACATGATTGGAGTTTCAGGCCCGGAACAAGAGATTGGATCACATTCTCATGAAAATGAAAATGGCACCATAGCTAACCAATTGTACAATGAAGTGCGAGTTTTATGTTGGATTATGACAAATCCAGAAAATCATAAGAAAAAGGCACGTCATGTACAAAGAACATGGGGTCGTCGTTGTAATAAGATTCTATTTATGAGTTCAGCAAATGATTCAGAATTGGATACAATTGTATTACCAGTAGGAGAAGGGCGTAATAATTTGTGGGGGAAAACAAAAGAGGCTTTTAAATATATATATAAGCATCACTTAGATGATGCTGACTGGTTTTTGAAGGCTGATGATGATACGTATGATCGTGTATTCGTATATCATATAGGCCAAAATAATTTTGTATTTATTTTAGGTATGTGATTGTCGAAAATCTAAGATACATGCTCTATTCGTATCCCCCAGAAACTCCAATTTATTTTGGTTGCAAGTTTAAACCATTTGTGAAACAGGTAACTATAACGAAAGAATTGTTTTAAATAAAATTACTCAAAATCATTTTAGATAATTATAAAAACATATTGCGAGATAATTGTTGAATTGAAACAAATAGTCAAAAATAGTCATCTCTAGACAGGTGAATATTTCTTTAAAAATTTTTGCTAGTGTTGTAATTACGTAATAACATAATAATCATAATACTTGTATAGCTTGCGAAATGCATGTATACTACTATCAGTGTTGAAGGGTAGGAAAAATGGTTTTTGTAATTTTCAAAGAGATGGATAATGGTGGAGTCATTTATGCATCGTGCAATTAATCAATTAATTATTTCATTGTTGCATTGAATTTGGTCGTTCATTTTGAAAAACACAGGTTTGAGAAAAATCAATATACAATTTATCAGTTAACAATTTAATCGTTAACGCATATGGAAAATGTAAAAAATTACACAACGCAATTCGCACAACTTTCCTTACATTTTCTTTTATAAGTTTCAGAAAATCAAATAACTTTAATTTTTAATTCCTCGATTCATGACGGTGTGCGATTATAAATTGTATGTATCTAGTAAAAAATTACACACTAAAATATTCAAAACGAAAACTACAAACTTGGAGTTATAGATATTTTTCCATTCTGGCGATGTAAATGAACAAATGAGGAAAATAATATAAGAAAAAATAATTTTACACAAAAATTAACCTAAATACAAATGATCAACATTAAAACATAACGTTTTGTTACACTAATTTGTTAAACTTAAAAATTTAATTGAAATTTCTATGCACAGGGATATATGTCCGGTGGAGCGGGATACGTTCTGAGTCGTAAAGCTGTACAACTTTTCGTGGAAAAAGCAATACCCAACAAAACAAAATGTCGACAAGACCACGATGGTGCTGAAGATGTCGAAATAGGTATATGTTTGGAAAATGTTAATGTGAAAGCTGGGGACTCACGTGATACTCACCAACGAGGACGGTTCTTTCCATTTGTTCCAGAGCACCACTTGATACCAGGACATACTGACAAGAGTTTCTGGTATTGGAATTATATTTATTACAAAACAGATGAAGTATGTGTTGCCAATATTTTTAAAATGGAACATGTTAATGGATTTTGATTTCAGGGTTTGGATTGTTGCTCAGATCATGCAATTTCCTTTCACTATGTTTCACCAAATCAAATGTACGTACTTGATTACTTAATATATCATCTGAGACCATACGGAATCGTTTTCAATCCTGAGCCGTTGCCAGAAAAGGGTGTAAATAACTCAATTAAACTTAACAGTAAAGCAACAACTGAACAAGTGAAAAGACCCATTTCCACATAAAACAGATTAAGAATATAAAATTTCTTGAGTTGAAGTCAGTGCACAATATTGTTTGAAAGACCTTTTTTATTAAAATTTACCAAAAACAAGTAAATGCTTAAGAGGAATACCAAAATATAAGAATAAACCGAATTTTTTATTTAAATTTAGTCATTAAATCAAAAATTGATATATAATAATAAAATAAGTCATAAGTTTATACTTGATAGTTATTAAGCGTACAGAAAACCAAAGTTTGTAAGTTTCTATAGGACTAATTCTTGCCATTTATACTGTTGATTAGTGAATATTGCCAATGATTAGTTTAATTTTTTGAGGAGTTTAACATTTCTTGTGATTGATTAGTTTTTCTTTTGAGTTTAAAATTCTCCTCAATGGGGATTACCAGTATTCTTAAGAGCAATAAAATTCAGAATTATTTGTCTGATGATAAAATATGATTCCTTTATTTATAAGCGCAAAAAGTGCATAGTTTTTGTTTGCAAAAAACGATTGTCAAACTAACATACCTATATGTTACCAAAGCTAGTAATAATTTTAAAATTTAGTGATATTTGAGTAAGAAGGCCATAAAAATAAGAAATGAATTCCTACATACATATTAACCCAAACTATTATCTAGTCTAATAGTAGGTAATTTAAAGATACATATATAGGTAATGTAAAAAATTAAAAATATTTTCCGTGTAAAACTTAATCCGTTTATTTTTTGGTCATTGTTGAACAATCATAACACAATATGATTGTTCTTCTGCAACATTTTTAAAACATAAAGTTAAAGTTTTATAATACCATTCAGAGCACTCCAGAAAGTGACGGAACTTTGCAATTTTTTTTCTTGAAAGCATTTAATTCCATGTATTTACATGTAAACAAATGAAATCGTACTAAATTGGATACATATTATAATATGTCAGATGGATTACACGATAATTCTATGTATAGGATTAAGTTTTAAAAATAGTCACAAGCCTTTTGCAAAATAAAGATTTAAAGATTTCACATTTGGATCTTTTTGTTTTATCATGTCCGTGTGCAATAGAAAAGTACAACTTCTTGCATGGTTTTCGTTTTTTGACGAAGCGCTAGTAAGGTAACAATCAAGAGATACTCGTGGTAGAGCTGTAAAAAGTATGACAAAGTTTTTGTTACTTTCGTATCGTTAATGATTACTGCCCTAAGATGACCAAGAAAACCGAAAGGCCCAGTCAAGGTCCACACCGTACATTTTCCGTGAAAACTTCGGGATAAAATTACAATAAGTGTTGTTTATTAGTATGTTCTTAAATGAATGCCTCTTATACAATGGTTATATAGAGCGGTACGGTGACAGAATAGATAAATTACAAGTTTATTTTTTGCGCCTTTTTTCATTTATTCTTTGATGCTGCCGTAGCTCTGACATTTACTCGGCACTGGAAATTTTAGGTATTTTTAAATTCGTTTTGATGCAAGCTTTCTCTGATTTGCATTTTATTCAATTATTAATCGCATATTTACGCCTCATATGTGACGATATCTTTAATTTTTTTTAATTCAATACCGATTTTTACTTATATTTTGGCGAATATTTTTTTTGTTTCACTTTAGGTCCTGGTATTTCTTCTCAAATTCCTTACAATGACAACCGAACGAAAGTCATACCTGATCGCGTTCTCACGCTACACTGATTTATAATTTTACACAACGCTTATTAACAACAATCTGTACCTACGATGCACTAGCCCGATGACGTCACGCGCAAAACAAATACTGCACAATAAACACGTACAGGCATGCTCAATCCATTGTTCCAATCGTTGTTATCGCATTATTAGTCTCATAACTATTAGCGATTGAAATCTGACGGTACATATATTGTACCGCAAGAAAATTTGACTGGCTATCAGTGTACTTAACGAGCGAAAAGACGTTTTTACGTCAAAAAAATTAGAACAAGATTTTCACACTAATTTGCACTTTAATTATCAAACTATTAATTACAAGGATTATGGAGAGTAGCACGGTTACAGAATTGATAAATCACAAGTTCATTGTTTTGCACCATTTTTTATTTCTTCTTCGATGCCGCGGTAGCTCTCACACTTGCTCGTTTTAATGCGGGTTTTCACCGATTTGAGTTTTTTACAATTCGGTGCATATTTACGCCTCATGTGAAACGACATCTTCCATTTTCTTTCCATTTTCAAATTTATACCGATTTTTGGTTATCTTTCGGAGAATATTTTTATTGTTTAACTTTAGGTCCTGGTAGCTCTTTTCATGCTTTTTACAATGATTCCAGAATCAACGTTCTAGCTAAACGCGTTCTCGCGCTACACTTATAAATAACTTTACACAACGCTAAAAACAACAATCACGCGCAGGCGCTTACACTAGCCCGATGACGTCACTCGCAAAACAAGCGCCGCACAATAAATATCTACAAATATGCTCCATCCACTGTGACCTCAAGCGTTTTGATCGCATTATTAGTCTTGTAGTTATTAGCGATTAAAAAATGACGGTGTTTTGTAACACAACAATGTTAGACTGGCTACTAATGTACATACTCAACGAGAAGAAAGACGTTTTCACGTCAATAGACGGGAGTCTCTTGATTCTTTTGAAGAGTCTGGTATAAGAAAATTCTCAGAACAATACAGAAACAGTCACAAGAAAATTTTTAAGAGAAACAAGCAAGATGATGAGTGCCACGAGGGAAAAGTGCTGTTAGAAGGTCGTTACCACTTCACAGTAAATACCGTCTTCACAATATGCTTCCCGAATATTGTTTGGCGAGTTCAGGATGTGTAAATATTTATGAAATTTTTTTTTCTATATTTTACATTTTTATGCCAATTTGATACAATCTCTGAAGCAAAAGTTATAGTGAATGCCTTTAAATTCTGAAAAGTGTACGCGATTGATCTGGCGAATTATCTACAAGAACAATGTGTTCTTTTAAAGTAATGCATGACGTCTTATAAAAATAAACTTAGTTAAAGGCAACTTAACTTGTTTACTAAACAAAAGCATTTAAGGGAAGCATTTCCAAATACATACTGAATTAGCATTACGCATTTTTATTTACCCAAAGTTGCTGTAGGTAACACAAAGCTGCTTCATTTTGAAATTTGATTCACCCCTACTTAGAGGTGTCTGGGAGTTCTGGACCACATATAGTATCGACGTTTACTCTTGAATCACACGGGTTTTATACCTTCCAACCAAGCGTCGTTAGCTTAATTTATTGAAAGATGCGATATTCAATTTAAGTGTACCAGTGTATATATACCTATGTACGTATTGTAAATTGTAAATAATATTACATTCATGAATTTTAAAATAAGGGCAAACTCTCAAAAGAGCATGTATAGCTCAGTTCAAAAGAAATTAATTCTCAACATTAAATTTTGGAACTAAAAATTTTATACGTTTGTAGATAATATTAGATTTTCAGTATATCTATAATCTAGATATCAGTATGTCGAAATATGTCAAAACCATGGTTAAAATGTGTTATGACAAAATGCAGCTTCTGATTTCTTTATGCCTTTGTCAGTTGGACAAATTTTTCATAAATATAAAATTTTTTAGTTATTGTACATTTATTTAAGTAACAGCAAGTTCTTGTGTCCCTTGGTTATTTTACACGATAAAAATTTAAAAATTATCTTCAAGAGCAAAAAGAGATACTCGGCCATTTTTTTATAATATATTTAATTGAATTCTGATGGTAATCGTTTTTAAATGCTCTCAACTCATTTAATATCTCAATTCCTCGAAGGCAAATTTTTACGCAAAATAATTTACTTGGGGGCAATCAAAAAGAAGATGGAGAAACGGTTGATCCAGTTTTGCCGAAATCAAACTCTTATTTCCCAGCTGGCGGTCCTACGTCTTATAAGGTCAGATAATAATTAATGCTGCTAACTTTAAGGTTTTATCAGGTAAACCCAGTCTAACAAGAAAGTCACTGCCACACCCCGGATAAAATAAAATTGTTTAATTTAAATCTCACATGACTGGCGCATACTTAAAACTTACGTGGAACTCATTTAATTTGTAGCAATTGAAATTAAAATTAAAAATTAAGTCGGTTAAAAAGTCAGAAATGGATGTGGACCAATAAAATGGTTTCACTAAAACATTTTTCTCTCGCATGCTTAAGGTAATTTGGGGTCTTAAATCCGGGTGAATGCAAATATAAACAACAATCTCCTAAACCAGCCTTAATACCTTATTTAAGTGTAGCACTTGATAGAGAATATAGGTAGAAGGTAGTCTATTAACTATAATTTGTTTGGAAAATTTGAATTGACTAACTGCCTCACAAAATTTCAGAGATTTAAGGGACGATAAATTTGCTATGCGAATATTCTATGTTCTCAGATATAAGATATAATAGTCTAACTATCATTCGAATAAGGACCATTAGTCGGAATATGTAAATATTCAATTCTATAACCTGGATAGTATCGGATTCGTATGTTGATGATTTGAAGGAAAGCATTGTCGTCAAGATCTTCAGTATCTAAGACGTTGCAGGGCCAATTCCAGTCGAGTTCACTTTTTGATACTGAGATTGTTAGATGCAGTTAATGACGACTAAATTTCGAACAAGGCCAAACTGAATTTTAATAATAAAATGTCTGACTGGATTTGGATTATGTCTATTGGAAACTTCTGAGCAGAATTTGTTGGCTACAATAACAGCAATAAGAAGTCAACAGAAAAGGTGAAACAAATTTTAACAAATTTGTGTATATACCCGCACTTGCCTTTGCAATAAATATCAACTAACTTGACGGCTTGTTAATAGAACTACATAGTTGCATTTGAAGTAACCGTTCGAGTGGAGTCATAGCCATAGCCATGTCAAAAAATGGTACATTTTCGGTTTACTCTCAATTCCAGACGTTGTGATTTATTCATAGCAAATTATCCAAAATTTCGAGTGAACGACTAGAGAAACCTGATTAATTTCAGCTTGCATTTTCACTTTCATTTCTGATCGACTGCATCACAAGAAACATCAGTCGTATAAATGCCGCTGTTGCGTCGATTAGATCTACTACAGTTGGCCACTTCACCCAGACTACGTCCAAAGCCGCTTCCACGACCTCGTCAACGTCCAGAGCCTCCGACACGAGTCTCAACTAAGCGCAAAGATTCGGTTACTGGTTTCGGCGTTATTCCTGTGATGATGGGATCACTTTGCCTATTGTAGCCTTTACCACGTTTGGAAGTCCCCGTCGTGGCACTAAGGAATGGCCGAATGCCTTCCGATAAAGCCAATTTTGATGGAATTCCTTGTGGATATGAACCCATAAACGAAATTTAAATAAAGTAGTGTGACATCGGTCATACATATTATATGGCCCCCGGGACCAAAATACAAGTTCCAAAAAGTATATGAATATGCCCTGATATAGATATTGATGAAATGTGTTTGCAAAACTACCTTCACTATCTAGTAAGAAAACATTTGCAAAACGATATGTCCAAATCACTAGAGATAAGACTCATTTTTTCCAGAAAAAATTAATAAAATGCAGAGCGGTTATAAAAGTTGGTCTGTTAAGCGTTTCAGCTAGTTCAAATAACAAAAGAACGCGAATTTGTTGCTACTTCTTTGACAACGATCACATGAGCAACGTTTTGTGCAAAACATATTAGATAATGGGCTTCCAAAATATAAATATCTAAGGAGACTATGCATTTAGGGGCCACATTTCCTCCTTCTTCCTCTACTGGACTGGATATAGGTGAATATTTCAATTACCACTGAACTGAATACCTAATACCGAAGCTAGAAACGGATATTTACAGTCAAATATAATAAATAATTGTACAAAGATAATTGTTTCGTTAGGCAAAACGTGTTATTTTGATATATTCTTAAGATTCCTTATGATTGATAAGTCACAAATCACCTAATATTATTGTTAAGCTTTTGCAAGAAAAAACCTGTTTCTTAGTATTAGCAGGATAAAAAGGTAAGCTTGTTTACTTAGCACGTTCGACAAGATTTGAATAGAAGCCGAAACTGCACGGCCATGTGTCCCCTATGGTTGGATCTCATGGTTCATGGCATGAAGTCACGTACACAGTTTTAACGTGCTAAAGAAATTTCAAAATACAAGAAACTGAAATACTACTAATCGTTGCACGATTTGGAGACGAAAGTTTCAAGAAGCAAATTATGTATTAAATTACTATCAAGCATACATATTATATAAAACTTACGTTTCTATCTTATTATTGCGTGGATGGACGAAACTCTAGAAAATTTAGTTTAACAGAACAGACTGAAAAATATAAGTCTTAATTAGAAATAGCTTGTAGATTAGGCCATGTAAGAATTTTCCGCTTTTAGATTTCGCGGCTCAACGAGGACCTAACAAAAACTGTTACCCATAAAGGGTTAGGTCTTCCAAGGTATCTCCTGAAATTTAGGGTGCTATAAATACGGAATCAAAACAAATTTGAGACGTAAAAATTTCTCCTACCGAAACAGAGACTCAAGTTAAACTGGGAATTTTCAGTGAATCTAAAATTACATAGCCTGATTGTGACTAGGTACTATGAAAAACTGAAAAGAGATTGAAAGAAATGTTGAACTCAAGTGCAAGAATCTAGAAAACGTTTTAGGTTCTGGACTGTGCTAATTTGCTGCCGAGGTCCTACGTTCCTTTTATTAGCAACGGACAAAGGTAAAGAAATCATGGGTTCAAGGATCTTCGAAAGAATACCAAACAGTTCTTTGGTTGTTTCGAAAAGTTTGATTGAGTAGACGTTTAGTATTACAATAGATATATATGAAAAAACTGTGAAAAAATTTATATGTGGGTATTAAGCTATTAGACTAATTGAAACCATATTTATTAAGGAAAGGTTGTGTTGATGGTGTATATCATAATTTTATAATGTATAAAATTAAAGTATAAAAACTAAATTTAAAAATTATTTTAAACTCTTCATCGTGGATGCTGGTCATATGATGCTTAGAAGAAGACGCCACCTCTGTAAAATAAAAATCCACTATAAGTTTTAAGATTCATTCACTACCACTCTTTCAGCACACATTGTAGAGAGAATCACTTTTGCATTCTACATTTTACAAAACAAAACCAGTGAACGATGTATAACTTCCAGCCACTACCAGACGGGAGAACAACAACCGATTAGCGGCATTTCGGATCAAGGACAGTGGAGAATACCAACCACATACCCAACTGTATGGATATTCCTACACTGTTGCTTTAATCAATATTCAACTAGAAATTCTCTCACAATGCGGATGCGGGCAACTAATTTCAAAAGGGAGACAATAACAGAGAAAAATAAACAAGGAAATCATATGGTGAGTATCCAAATTGAAATTTAATTTCGAATTTCCAGTGCTCGTGCACTGATCATAGTGTACTTATCCTAGAACTCGTGTATTGATACTTACAAATTCATCACTTTAGGATATCATCAACTATTAACGCTACATATCACCAACATGTAAGGATACAGATAACCGCCAGTTCCATATATTGCATCTTTTTGAGAATATATTTTTGCCGAACATATGCATGCATGTAGCTAGTAGAATTTACTTCATTTTGTATTATAAATGAAATTGAAAAAAATGAATTAAACCAAAATGTATTTTACTTTCAGTGGCAATTCACAGATTATATCTGTTTCAAATCAAAAATTCCCAATTTAAGTGCCGTACAAACCCAGATGAGTAACTGGTCACTAGCCTAGCCTGCTAACGAGCGAGAATTCCCCAAAAAAGTGTTGTTCAATGATCGTAGGAAGAACAAGAAGCAGATATCTAAACAAGGTGTAAGGTAGCCAATCGGGTGGGAACAACGCACATGGAAGGCTGTTGATTAAATTCAAATTAAATTCAGATAAATCTATCTTATAAATGAAGAAACTTTGAGGCTTTATTCAATCTTTGAATATCTCTATCACTCACATCTTCTTCATATCGGAGAACAAGTTTCATCTAGGCATGCATTTACTGTGGGTTTCGATATTGGTTGGTTTTAGAGTACTTACTCCTCATCATTTAAAACAATAGTAGTTCAAATTATAACGTTTCGAATTGTGTCTCCGGACGAATGTTGCTTCAAGTTTTCGTCAGGTACAAAGAATCATAAAGGAGCATTTCAGTAGTATTTTCAGGAGCAATAATTGTTCAATAAAAACTGCTATAATTTTGTTGCAGAAAAATGTGATGATAGATTTTAGTCGTTGTCAGTTTGATGGACCTAACAGCCAGAGAATCTCGCAGTGTTTGTTATAATTTGAGGTTATGTCAAAGACTAATTTTTGATTAATACTAATTAATATTTATTCAATCTTCTTTCTATAATGTACACCTGCAATTCACAGAGTTTGTTTCTTCCTTTTGTAATTTTGATTATAAAAACAGAGTTGATTATCTTTTGATTCAGTTATTTAAAGTTAACTTTCTTTTACTTTACACGTGACAAATCCTGACTTGACTGACTAAAAGACTTAACCTGACTAAATTAAATTGTGCTGCCAATAAACAAAACCTAGCATGGAGAAACTACTCACTCAATCTGTTGCAAATTGTTTTGTACGAGACTCAAACCCAACAGTGTTTCTGGAGTGATGTGACAGAGGATCTTGACGTGCTGGGAAGTGCAAGAAAAATTTATGTAGAAAGATACAATGTGGAATTAGAAGCACAGAAATAATTTGTAGGGTTAAAAAAATTAGGAATAAAATTGGAAACGCCTACTGACATCTGCGGAACAAATCTAGTAGACTGAATAAACGGAAAAATTCTTATAAATAATTTAAACTTTTGGTATTTATTCACGACGATTCACGATATTTGCAACAAGCTCGTGTGCTCGATCGATAACAAACTTAAGCGTATTGACTGCAATTCCTGTATATGTGGATAAAGCTTTATACAACGAATGTCGTAAAAATATTATAAATTGCCTCATGGTATTGGAATACATTAACAATTTATAATAAAGGAAGGTTCATATCCCAACGTGAACGTGCAAGTGGATTTAGTCCTTTTCCTTCATATGGGCGATGCATCTCAAGTAAAAGTTGAATAGATTCAAATTTATTCGTTCTCACTTGCGAAAACAACCTTGTTTTCGAACCGAAAAAGAACTTCTTGAAAAATCCAACAGATGGATTTTTCGACTAAAAGAGAAAGATTGTTGCATCACACCATATGTGAGGAAGGGATAAAAATCCCTCTCACGTAGTCCTCGTTAAAATGCTCTCCGAAGAGCGCAGAGCTTTCACTTGCACGCTCACGTTGGGATGTGAACCTTCCTTGAGGTATACATAGTTCCAATTATGTGTCACCGCCGATTGAGGCAAAACTTTGGGCACTTGTTGACTTGAGGACATGATAAACCTTGCACAGATTTGTGGTGCATAATCACATTTGAACGAGTGTTCAAAGATTTATTTATTATTTATTTCAGCTAGTTACTCAAATGCACCTAAAAGAGATAATCGGGAAGGTATAAACAAGTGACAATAGATGTCAAATAGTTTGGGGATATTATAATACAATATAATGGATGATGCAGTGTTCGGATGATTTTGAACGGGATCACTAGTATAACATTGCTAAGAATCAATCGGGTGTTCATTGTCACAGATTCCTTTTCTTGAGAAACATTGACTCATGACGAATAAATAGTATCACAATAAATTATTATTAATTTATACGGAACAAATTGTCATGTGAGAAATGAAAACTTATGAATAATATGCAACATTTCTTTTGTTAAAAATTTGTGTTGCATTTACGTCAAAAATAACAACACGTAATAAATATTTGGGCCGGATCAAGTGTATCTAATCGGAACTTGTACCCCAATTGTAAATAAATTTAAATTGAACTGAAGTCATTACGATACGTTTCCAGCAATGATACTGCCACGACTCCAATAGGTTATTTACTGTATATGATATCTACTTTATCAGACGTTCATCCAATGCATCCTGAGATAAAGTGATCTCTCAAAGTTGAGATCTTGAGTTCAGTAACTTTGTAGTAATGCAACAAAGGAACTTCCTCTGACTAAGACTCGTTGGCAATAATATTTCTCCATAAGAAGGTTGATTTCCTTACTGTTAGCAGAATACACATTTTCAAAGAGTGAAAAAATTCTACATCAATTGTATCATGATAGATTTGAATATACTAGAACTAGTATATGGTCATCAACATCATTAGCATTGACTACGTCACAGATTTGGCAACAACCACGTAATTTTGTTACGGGTATTCGCAACCGGAACCACATTAGAGTGGGATCATGAGTGGGGAGGTATAGATGAAAGAAGGAGAACTGACTAACTTCAAATCGTGTATATGAAACCTGTTACATCACATGTAAATCACTTGAAATTGTCTACCGGTATATCTAAATTATTAACTGAAACGTCATTATTACGACATCATATCTAGTTTTGAGTGTATGCTATGAACTACCAAGTGTAACCAACTCATACAACAATTACTCGATTCCGCTCGAAATTATAACAAGTCTTTCAATAAACTGCAGACTGGTTGATCTCTTGGTAAAAGGTTTTCAAACTCATGGAAGACTACCACGTCGATGATGTGGTTATGGCGGCGGTGAAGTTTTCAAAGATATAATTCAAGTTTGTATGGGTCTTTTTATGGGAAGTTTGAATTTGAATTGAAGTCATTGGAGTGGAGTCGAGACTGTAATGTGAATTGTGTTTGTGGTAATGAATCCATCATACACCAGCCCAAATTGAGCCAGTGGCAGTGGCAGTAATCGATAGCCGCCCAATGAGGTCGGTAGTTTTGCGTTTCTCTTGTATATTAGATTTAGGCGCGCGCTGTTTAGGACCACACGATTTCGCTATATTCTGACATACATATTCCATTTTGCATATGAATTCAGAAGTGAGAGAAACTTTTTGTGGAAAATAAATTAAATAAATATAACAGAAAATTAAATAAGAAACATAACACGTGATTTCGAAGGAGATATTAGACACGAAATGAGTTTAAATAAAAGTTAATTTAGCTTTGGTAAATTTCGCAAATGGAAATTGCCTTCGGTTGCAAATACAACAAAATCGGAAAATTTTTTTACAAATACTAGATTCGTGTTGAGGACCTAGTTCCGTTAAAATCAGAAGTAAATGCGTCAATTGATAATATAATAATTATCGTATTTTGTGTTACTTTTTGGTGTTAAAAATTAAAAAACAAATTCCCTATATTTTCTTGTCTTCGTTTAGTGATTGTGTTTTCTGTGCGTTGACATTCAAAGAGTTCCACCAGGGAAGAGAAATTCAAGAAAAAGTGAAAGAAATCTCAAGTGCTGCGATAAACGTGAGGAAAATTTTTCATTAACATTATTTTAACTATTAATATAACAAATATTTATTAAATTTTTCCAAAAATAGTTCCATTGTCTCAAAATCTAATTTGTAATATATTTTCGAATTATTTAAATGAAAATAACTGGATTTTTGCATGACGATATCAGTTGGGTTTGTGTTAAAACGAGAATATCTTCTCATCATTTTTCAAGATATATTTCTACAAACAGCGAGGAAGATGTGGTGTTGGTAACATATCTTTGGAGTACTCTTAAATCTTACTCTGCTCTTATTGTGGAAGAAGTTTTAGACAGAAATTCCGTTTTACCGTCAACTTTCATCATCATGTGATTATTCGTACGAACAGTTACACCGTGATTGTTTGTTTATAGACAAAAGAAAATAGTTTCTTGTTGAAGATACTGAAGGAAGTCAAGAAACAACGCATACAATCCCAAAGTTGGTAATTTATTCAAGACATGAAATCAGAAATCGTGGGTCTCATCTTTTGCATTTTCTTACCTTGCACGTCATTCATCTTCAATTGTGTTTGTTATCGTATTTTCATTTCAATAGAGGAAATATTATTAATTTTCGTAGCTTCTCGATATAGTGGAACTGGTTTCCTTGCAAACTTGACAGGCTGATTATAAAAAAGATAAAGAAATCAGAATACTTTTAGCAATTTTGGAGACAAAGTCAAGAAAACCAACAGAAGAACTTCCCTGTCTTGCAAAATTGAAAATTTTTCTACCCAAAAAAGCTCTTTGCTTTGAACTCTTGATTATGAATGTTTCATCAATGGAATCCCAAGAATGTTAACTAAGATCGTCAACTAAGTCTGGGGTTTTATATTAGTCACCATGGCTTAAAAAATTATTTTCGGGATGTCTTCTATACGTTTCGGTTTTTCCACTGAAAGAAGCTGTATGTATGGATGAATATTTCCTCAAATACTCTTACTGTTCTGCTTAGCATTATATGCTAAAATTTTGACACGGACTATATGTTGGATATTTCATAGCGCTCGAGACTATGATGTTTTAAGCTGGGTTTTATAGAATTTGAGTTGCTTCATATCATATCCAAATTTATATTTGTAACATCAACACTGTGTAGGAGAAATGCTTGTTACTATTGTCATTTTTGAAGAATATTCCTTACAGTAAAATCGGTTTCAGCGCAATTTATTCAAAATCGAGTATTGTTATGATAAAGAACTTTGCAGCAGTTGGGATGAAACGCTATATAAAGGGAAATTATCAAGATTCTTGCATAGAAGAGGGACAAGTGTTCATATATAGGCATATATTACAAATTTTTGTGCTCTAAATTAAATCTGTTTCGTTAATTATTTGTGATTTTGGATAGTGATTTCCAATATCCCTTGTACTTATAAGGGGTATTCATTTCACTTCGTAAGTTCGTAAACGTCGTAAACAAAATTGATGTGAACAC
Source organism: Chrysops caecutiens (assembly GCA_963971475.1). Lineage (NCBI taxonomy): Eukaryota > Metazoa > Arthropoda > Insecta > Diptera > Tabanidae > Chrysops > Chrysops caecutiens. Next base: position 35,989,055 of record OZ020569.1, read on the forward strand.
CCCAAACTGTTTTTTTCCTAAACTTTGTAAATATCTGTCATATTTTATGTCATTTGTCATTTCAAAATTAATGTTTTATTTTATTAACTTTTTTGAATGAGCACTATGCCCAAAACGATTGAAAAGCAGAAAATTCTGAAATTCCTACACTGTTTGCGGGCTATTAATTTTGGATCAAATAGGTAAAATCATCTAGTTTTAACTCATAATTTTTAATATAATTAACTTAATTACTACAAAAATATATTTAAATAAAAATAAGAATCTATTCACAAACTGACATCTGACATACAAAATACGCCAAATACGACACTTTTTACCGTCGTAAAGTTTACGAAATTTCGTATTCATTTTTGTATGGGGAAAATACAAAAACGACGACTTTACGAAATACGACGTTTACGACAAATACGAAGAGTTTACGAAGTGAAATGAATACCCCTATTACATTTGTCACCAAATCAGACAGTATTTACTTAATACTAATATAGGCAGTAAAGTATAGCATACGTAGTATTTATTTTCGTAGGTCTTGTAAGGAAAAAAAATAATATTTCCTGTTCATAAAATACTTTCTTTGTGAAACGGAACAACGTGTGAATTGAGCTTTTTATGAATGATCGTAATTAGCTGCAGGTATTCGTTTTAAATTCTTGGAAATTTTTAATAGCGGTTCCGTAATTAAACCACAAGCCGCTATACAAAGTTGCACCTTGTTTGAATTAATTGAAAGTGGTGCTGACATTAAACGTGGAACATCTATTAGAAAAGTGAAAGTGTAGAGTAGCTTTAAAATTTAAATTCAACAGGAGATCTTGATTATCTTGGATAATCCATACTTAAATATAATAAGAATGACAGAGATTCTATTTATAATTTTTTGGAAAATACTCGGCTCTCCAGGCTTAGAACATTTGCATTAAATATATAAATAAATCTTTCTGTAATAATTATGCTGCTCTAACCAGTTTTATGGAATTACTGCAAATAGCGAAGGAAAATTGGTAGAATGTTGATCAGACTGTGGTCTAGTAACTAGTTTTCCTGGTTTCCAATTTTAAATTTCAGTTTTAAAACTACTTTAATTCTGCTGTAAATAGTTTTTATGACTCATACATGGGGATAATTTGGAACATTTGCTTTTAAATTGAGTGCAGCGAATGTGAAACTGTCGGGAACTACATCTGGGACCTTATGCACGGCCAATCATTGTATAGGTTTTCATGTTTTCCATTATATTAATTGACTTTAACTAGTGATGGGCATAATATTTTATTCAGGCTGTTCCATTAATTAGCAAACCCAATTTTAAGTTTATTTTAAATTCCTTCTTCGGAATTTTCAGTTTCAAGATAAATTTGTGATTTCATTTGAGAACGTCATGTATATTTTAATCAAATTGTACAAAAAATGTACGTCATTATTCGTTTTATTAAATTGAAATTTGCAGTAATGCCTGCATGCATTTCAAAATTCTATCAAAGTTCGAATTTAAACTCTGTATTTTAGTTCACTCATTGATAACATAACACAAATTATGTGAGTTCCTATTCTTTATTAAATTACTATTATTTACATTATTGTATGACTCTTGATGATTCTGTGATCTAATTACACAAATTAATTCATATTCAAATTAAGACCATGTTTCTTGTGCTGATGCTGTCAATGAGTTGACTGATTGACTGTTGTCGAACAATCCATGTTGAATGTTGTCGATGCGGTGTCTCAATGATGAATATTGTTGATAAAATCGTGATGTGGCCTGTTGATGGCGATTTTTCGGGGTTCAGGGACACATGATCCAGACACATTAAAAATCCATTATAATTGTTATCGGTGTCTAGATCATGCGTTGAACAAATGTGAGCATGCCGCGTCGTCACCCTCAACAACATTGTAACAATGCCATACAGAAGGAGTTATTTAGTTATTTAATGCACATATTCTAACCCTTCTACGCCAGTGGAGCCGAGTATTTTTATTTAGCAAATAATGAAAATCATATTTAAATAACTTGAAATTCATTTGTTTACTCATAATTTTTGAAATAAAAATTGGTATTTTAGCCTCACATTCGGCATTTTTGACACTTTCCCGTACATTTTGATCATTGTTTTATTAGGTTACGCACCAATGAATTCAAATTCAATTCAATTCCCTTTTATTCTGTGAGTATATTTTCAACTTCTTAAACAAATTATAGTTTTTCCCGTGATCGTATAAGATTGCTAAAATTAGATTTCTCCAGAGTGATGAAATATGTTTCATTTATAGAAAACTAAACAAATAACAGAAAAAAATCAATGTTACAATTATGACCAATGTAATATGAAAGTCAAAAATCAAAACAAGTACTTAATATTGAGTTGTCCCACACATAAAACTAATAAATCACATAAGGAAAGATGAATGCTGCTTCAAAGCACCAGGTGACTTTAATAGTGATTGGTCGTTTTAAAGAGTCTCAGTCAAAAGACAATGTGATTTGTTTATTCACAACTTAAAAACGTGAAGCAGAGCTTTCGTCGCATCTGATTTCATCAAACAAATTCGCGTTTTAGTTAATAATTCCGTAAATGCGTTAACAAAAACCTGATTAAGTAATGTGACATCTTCAAAAGAAGAATAACAAAATTTTGTGATTGTTGATTTAGAGAAGGAATTGTGTTGAAAAATGTTGTTCCTTCAAGGACGTATTGTTGCCGTCTCCGAAAGTCAATAGTATTCGCGACGAAACTCCTCTCGACATGACTGCAGTAAGGCAGGTATAGTCATAAGCAAAAAGCAACTTCCCAAAGACGTTCGAGTTACTCACCTTAAATGGCTGAAGTTTTTGGAAATTTTCAAGATGTTTTAAATTCCTGGATTTAGTCAATTTTTGCCATTGAAAGTTGATCAGTCTCGAGACTGAGCGTGGTGAATCGTAATTTGGTAAAAATTTTATAATACGACATTTATGCGATTTCTTATGCGTCAAGTAACAGTAGTTTTACTTGATTATGTCGAGTTCGATTAAGCCCAGTTTGATATCGATTGAAAAGTTAAATTGTCAACATGTTGAAATTTTTTACTGAAATTATGGAACATTCGGCTTTTTGAATACTCACAAATATGCAGGATCCAACTACATATTGGGGCTTAAATGAAAAGAACGATTTGAGGTCTCTCTAAGCTGCTGTAGAACAATCCTTTTGTTTGATAAGTACTGAAACCTCACAGAGTTCCAGAACAATTACTGTTGTAATGAGTGTGGAATCAAACTTGACCCGTTTTTCGTTCTTCGGACATTAAACTAGTCAAGATGATAGTTACATGAATAAAGTAAATGGGGAAAGTGTAATTTAGTATTTTCTATTGTTTATGTCTATAGCAATTGCCTATGATCTACGAATCCTGGGTTTAACAGAACAAAACATAAACGTTTCATTATTGCTGCGGGTAAGAACACCTTACCGCAATTCTCAGTATAAAATTCAGAAGTTGATCCAAAACGTAACCAAGTGTCAACAATATGCATCCCCATAAGTAGGTATGCTGGTAAAAGGATTCTATCCAGTATGTTCTCACAAACCGCTATAAACGAATCTTATTACAAACACAAATGTTCGCATAATGGTCAAATCACTGGAAAACACAGATTTTTTATTCAATGGCAACAAGTCAAATGTCCGATGACACTATTTGCAAATTATGACCAAATGAAAATCAATCACTTCATCACATTCCGGATATGACAAGCACAATTTAGAAGTCAAATTAAGTTTTCTTAGCGTTAATTAAATATATTAGCATTCATTTAACATAAACAAAGCGACATTCTGTTATTTAACAAAAAAATGCAACAAATCAACCGGAACATGCAATTCAACAAACAGCTAAGGTTAAGCAGATCCGCGTAAGAAACCAGCAATATTTCGCACGACTTTTTCTTTTTCATTTTCTTGAAAAACAAATGCAAAATACGTTTCTGACGCTAAAAATGCTAAGTTTTCCTATGGCATATCAGTGCTAATAAATTTCAGCACATTGGTCATTTCAAAACTCCATATACTATGTCATTGGAGTTCAAAACACCAAGTGCCTTTGTCTCGCAAAAATGTCAATTTTAACATCGACAGGTCATATTAATTGCCTTTGCCGTTTCTTGTGAGTGCCGAGAAAATCTGGTTTTATTCAGAATGTTTTAAAATATTTGGAAGCTGTCTCAACTTAAACGATCAACAACACTTCTATATAACTGAGTCAGTTTCATGTTTGTAGATTTTCCGTAATAAAAATGCTTTCGGACAAGAGTAGATAAATCACTCTGTTTTATACGTATAACAAAATGATTGGTGTTCATTGACTAATTAGAGTGAGTAGACTTCTGAAAACTAAAATACAATAATGAGAGGAAGGACTTGGTTACCTTTTTTATCAACCGAAGATTTCCTTCTAACGTCACTTCGATGCTCTTAAAAAACCCCCAACGCAACAAACTTCAGGTCACACATATGTTTGAAAGTAAAGTAAATACTCATTATGCGTCTCAGATCCCTACTGCAGCTAAAAAAAGAGCTGATGACCGTGAAACGGCTGAACCGATTTTGATAAAACATGTCTAAGAACCACAGCTATAAAACCTGATTTCAAATAAGAAAATCGCATCCAAATCGATTCACCTGTTTAAGAGCTACGGTGCCACAGACAGGCACACAAAGAGACACACATAGCGGTCAGACTTATAACACCCCTCTTTTTGCGTCGGCAGTTTAAATAGAAGGATGTAAAATAATCCCTAAATAAAGAAATTGTGCTCTCAAGATTCATATTATATGAAAAAGCGCTCAACTTGTCAAATAACTTCAAGTTGACAACGGTTGGCATGTGACAGCAGAAAAACATTATTAAGCTAATTGAAGATTAAGAAACACTTCAATTTTATAAATTTTGAAAAATAATTTAAAAACCAAATTTGTTTGTTTGAAAATTTACCGACATTTCTAAACCACAGAAATTTATGTTCTTGCTTTCAAATAATTCTTGTGAATGACACAGATTAATCAGCATTAACGAGTATTTCGTTCGAGTTAGCTCTTTAAAATTCAGTTCACGTTAGGGCATTCGGCTGGGGTAAATTACTTAAAAATCTTGAATAGAGACGTCTTTTTCAGTTCTTTATCCCATGCTTTTCTTACGCAAATGATCTTCGAGCGTTCGTTTTCGCAATACATATTATCAAAAAGAATAACAAGGGAATACTCGGAGCTAATTTTCCATATATTTGTAAATGCTTGATATTTCGAGAAAAGATACAATCGTAGGTGTTTCTGTTTTCGTTAGTGGGTTTTGTCTCTAAGAGGTGATTTTCTATTTTACATTAAGACGTGAAGGGTTTCATAGAAGACGAACATTAATATTTCATTTCATATTTCACTTCAAAAAGGCAGATATAAAACGATCTAAAGTAGGGAACACTAGTTGAAATCTAGGCGGAAAGGAATTACTTTTCCGACTATTTTCAGTGAGTTTTCCGACTGGCGTCCTATAGAAGTCGAGCATGTGTTCGAAATTCATCCACAATTCCGACTGATTTTCCGTCTAAATTCCGACTTACGTCACTACCTCCGATCGATTTCCGACTGACTTACGTCTGCATCTTCCAAGGCAATTTTATCAGTCTTTTTTACTGAAATTTTTTCACCAAGGCAAGTTGTGAGAAATAGGATATGGTTTCGGTAAACTTGTGGGAGTTTGATGTCATATTAAATTTTAAAATTCGATAGTATGAATATGAACAGAATGTATTTCATTCGTACTGATTTATTCTACGTACGTGGTTCCACATACATTATTGTAATTGAAGCAATAAAAAACAATTGGTCTGATTTGGCCTGGTCTGATGTGATCTGATTCTTCTTTGAAATACCCTTATTCTCATTATTGTACAGCTTCCCGATTTGTTACAGCTTCCTCGTGCATGGTCCACCTTTAGTCAATAAATTGCAATGTTCATCGGTAGGTCTTTCACAAACGCAATAATTCCTGCACAAAAGAGAACTTCATTTTAATTTGAAAGACGTTCTTTTATTTATTTAAGCATTTCCTGCTTTTAATCTTAGTTCAGCAGCAAAGAAAAGCCTCAATTCCAAAAAATCCACATTTATTTCGAATTTCTCAAAAGTCCAACCTCATTGCGTGAGACCGAATGTTTAATAGGCTAATTATTCTCTCGGCAGTCAGTCACTCTCTTGGAAGCCACAGTACATTGTGAGTCAATTGGTAACGCAATTATTTACACTGAATTGCAAAATCTTATTTATTCAATCTTTCCCCAATTCTTCAGAGCCTTTATAAATGTGAATTAAGAGGCTATGCTTATCCCAATGAGAGAAAGGTTTCCATTTACCAAGTCTAAATGCAATAATTGCGCTTTAATAGGGGCCCATTTAAAATATGGTTTCGAATTTCAGACTTCTTAAAAAAATTTCTTTCAATCATGATTGGGATACTACAAATGATCATAAACAACAATAAGGCCCTCTCCAAGTGCAGTTGGATTTCTCAAGACAATGAATGCTGCCAGCCGGAGGCAAATGCAATTGATGGCCTGATTGGTATCTATGCTGAAATTATTACTTTTAAATTGTAAATTAAAACATTTTGTCCAGCGATATTCTTCTGAAATGATCACTGGAAAGTAATTTTTTGATTGCTGTAACTTACGTTATATCTTCCTTGCCAATATGGTCGTAAGATTAAACTTAAAACTGTAAATGCATACAATATATTATGTATAGGTAAACATAGAATATTCTCATTTGATGCTGGGTTGAATGACACACAAGAACCGTGTTTCCCTAATGTTCACGACAATTGTGTCTACGTCGCAATTTTTGTGTGATGAGTTTTCGGACCTCGGGGGTGCTCTTAGCGCAATGAATGCTCTTTTACAACGTCTTATCTCTTTTTCGACTATGATCTTCAACACGATGTTCAGGGATCATTTCCCTGGGAAAACATTTCCTTTTTACACAATTTAACCTTTTCAGTAAAATAGAGTTGAAAATCTGCAAGATTTTGGAACGAGTTATCAAGTCGTTTTGTTCTAATATTTTGTACGAGTGTTATTGAAAGTTCAAATATATCTCAAATTAAGATGATGAGTTTATGCGTTTCTTCACTTTGATGCTTTCATATTGCTAACGCGTTGCCAAAAATTTGACAGCATGGAAACGATTTGCATGTTAAAAAGCGGAAAAGTTTGTGAGTTGCGAAAATAAGTCAAAAATCTACACAAGCGTTTATTATTATTTGAAATAAAGTTTTCTAAACCTCTAAGTGTAAAAAACAGTCCCAACAGTTGGGTTTTCTATAAAACCTTGTATTCTTCAGTTTAGTTTGCTTCGTAATCGCTACATGAATGTGAGTAAAAACGACCCACATTTACTGCTCACCTGACGGTAGTTGCATTAAAGCCCCTATACTCTTTTAACAAATCAATAGTAAGTGTTTCTCAACATAGAGTCAACACAGAGTTAGCCCCAAGTGTACATTGTCTCTTTTTCTTATTTCTTCAGTTTTAACATAAGTTCGCGCATTTTGCCAACAATTCACTTACCGCAGACAATTTCAACAAAAATGTGGTAAAATTGTTCGTCGATGCAATTACCATTGGTGTTATTGGTTGTATTGGAGCCACGAAACCAACTATTTCTCAAAAATTTGTAGTGAACCAAAGATTTAAGGTGATGTGGTTGACCAAATTTTCATTTGACTGTTGTGGAACCGAAAGAAAAAATGTGGTATTATTACCATCATAAGTACACTGACAAGTTGAATGTGATACAGTCACATGCCTCAATGTTATTAAACAACAGCGATCGCTTTTAATCTTTCGAACGATAATTACGAGTATGTGAAATTATCCGGGATCAAGTAGAAACGTGATAAGATCATAGATAATTACAAACGGTATTGATCACATCGATTGATTTATGTTATTTGAAAAAGAAACCTCCATTTGATGAATGTCTTACTGAAGAATTTTCAAATTTAAACTCTTCTAATTAAAAACAACATTTCGTGATTGCAAACAATTTGAGATCAAGTCCATGACCGATTTTTTATGTTGAGTTATAAAGCTAAAATCATTTATAAGTTCGACAAAATTATCCCATGCTGCATCTATGCTGAGGAATAGGTACTTGTAATACAAGGAAAATGCAAGATGATGTACACAAGCCCTTCAGACTTTATCGAAAGTGATCGTTTACGAAATGACCTTTCAGTAAATTCACTGCTGGAAATTGTAGCTTGTTATAAACTTGTTAAAAATATACTAATATACTATACTATAAGCTTGTTAAAAATATAAACAAAATATTAAAAAATCGATCCTTGTTGTTTCTTAAGGAAATACTTAATCAATAAAATCTTTCTAAATGTTTATTTTATTATACTTGCAGGAAATTGATGGTTTGCTTCAACAAGAATCGACACTTTGAGGGTCAGTTTTTCGAAAAAGGATTTCTTCTAAGGATTCCAACAAAGCCTAACTTCCTATTCAAAAATAAATAATCTGTAGAATCAGACGCGGCGTTTTTAACTGCTTCCATATTCAATAGTTAGTGCCACAAAGTCATTGCTCAATTCGTGGCCGTGTGTGATGTTCATAAAAAATACATAAAATTGAATTAGTTTTTATTTTGTCTTATTTATTGCATAAAAATCAGTTATTTTAATTTTATTTATCGATACTGTGTTTGAAAGTGAATGTTTTGAGTCAATAAATATAAATCTAGTAAAAAATTCACAAAGAATGAGTGTCACATTGGCGCCCCGTTTGGGGACAATGTCAGTACTTTCGTGGATCTATTTATCGATTTTGCTGCTTGCGGTTAGCTACTCAACATTCTCTAATGGTGGAGTTTTGTGTCATGGTGAGCATATTTCAATTAAACTTTTCTAATTTATTTACTTTTAGCACTTTTTAATACTCTTAATAAATATTTTAGTAATTATTGAATTTGTTGAGCACGCACAGAAATGTGAGTCGATAATGGACTTCAGCGCTATTAGTGAATTTGAATGAAACTTTAACACACAATTTTCACACTCAAATATTTTTCCAGATTTATAGGAAATCTTTGATTTATACGAATCTTGGTTCATATTATCGAAATGTGGAAAAGTTTAATTTAAAATAGGGTAGGTCAGGTCGATGAACGATGAGTGAAACGATGAACTGAACTACTCTGAAAAAGAATTTACTTTTTTCTTTCTAAAATTCTCCCAATATCCTTATCTCTAATGATTCTGTTTTAAGAGCTTCATAACTTGAATTTCTTGAATGACTTGAATTCCACTAAAAATGCAAAAGTAGAACATTTCGAAAAATGCATTCATTCAAGGGTGTAAAAAATTAGAGATTTATAAAAATACGTTGAGGTTTAAATATCGTCGGTGCGATAAATTTTGAATCAGGAAGAAATAATTCATTTGAATAAACTTTTGTGACTGAACTTTTTTGTGATTTCTTTGCCAATTTGTCAATTTCCCCATTTCATTTATTTTCTGTGGTTATAAACGTTATAGGGACTTAAAATAATCGAAGAACCAAATATGTAACCCTCTAAATAAGCAAATGAGTAGAACTAATAGAGAAGTTATAGTCTCCACTAGCCACCTGGATTCACTATCACTAGGATTTCTGGCTTTAATTGTAAAATTAATTCAACTCAAAGGAAAGAGTTGAAGGTCAGTTGTCATTAAAAGGATATAGTTAGAAAACCACTGATGAAATAAGGAATAACTGAGAGTGTTCATTGTAGTAATTAAAGACACTATTAAAGCTCTCTGTTATGTGATACTCAACACTCTCCCCTTTAGACATGGTTTCTACCGTCTCAGATTGCTCCACAAACTTGATTCGTTATTATTCCATTATTTAGTAGGCATACGTGATTGATCAATTCTGGTAGCTGTTGCTTGTAAGACTTGTTTAAGTTCTATTCGAAGCACCTGTTCCCATTCACTTTCGTTTTCAGGTGTGCATCTAGAAGAATATAATGAAGCATCATGTTACTACTAAAATATTTTAATCTTGCGGTTATTGCGGTTTTATTAAGCATACAATAGTTAACAAGTTTATTTTTTAAGAATTCCACAAATTAACATTTATTGTAGCGAGTAACATCGTAAGGTGTCAAAGTGATTCAGTAACATTAGTTAACTCGTGATTTAATTTAACCTCAGATTAGTTTAGTTTGTCTATAAATAAGAATTCAAATCCAATAATTTAATAAGAAAACCGAATATAATAAGCCCCTGTAATAACAACAAAATACAACTGTTAAGTCATTTGAAGAACAGTCAAATATTTTTAATCATTGAACCATGCAGCATCTTAGCTTATTCACAAGCTTTTCCTTCAGACTTCATCAAGGACGTGGGAATTAGAGATTGTAAGAAGATTAAGCAATTTTCATTATCGTTATTTAAATCCATTTTCGAGAAGGCTTATTGCTAAAACCGAGGATACACTCAAACTTCCTGAAATTTGCCAAAGACTATTTTAAATTTGAAATGAAAATTGAAGGACTTGTTCTAGGAAAAATACTGAAATTGATTGCCATTTTAGTTGTATCGAGTGCGAAATATGATTCTTGCTGATTCCATCGTAACTCCTGGATATGAGTTAATGAAAAACACGAAGTGTGCGTCTGCCACTCAACTGTCGCTTTAAGGTATTGGTATACAAGTACGAAGGAATCAAAAGTTAATTACATCGCCAGTAATTAAAAGTTAACTGCATGACTCTCCAGTATGAATAAAATTGAAAGTTGCCTTTACAGAAGTGACATCAACGTCCCTTAGTACTTCTTGCATTCAGCTCTTGATTCGATAGTACGAATACCTTAACGTGTAACTGTCATCTTACTGGATTGTCAAAATACGTTCTTCAGTTTCTACCTTCGTATCTTAACACAAAATGTGTGGATTATCTGAATGTAAAGTAAACCGGTGATAATTTCATCCGTTTGACTGATCTGTGAACGAACACAATTTTGTAGTTTTTTTTATTTACAAGATTTATGTAAGATAAATTGAAGGTTTCGAGCAATTATAGAATTCCCATGAGCTATAATCGACTCGCTTAAAATTCACTTTGCTATAAATATTTTTCGGTTTCTGCAAATGTGAATTAATTAACGACAGAATTGGGAGAAAGTAACGACAAAATACCAATGAACAATTTCTTTCATGGTCGATAACCCAATTCCTTTACACAGTGGTTGAATGGGATATTCACATTACAAGCAAAAAACCTTAATGCTTTGCGTCAGACCTCTAGTTTCACCATTAATTTGATAATTTTAAAACTAACTACACTATCGTATACAGAAAATTTATGTGTCAATAAAATATCGCTAAATCTGCCTCAGAAGTAAATCATATAATCTTCACCACAAGGATTTAACATCTACGGAACAGCAACTTGTTGATATCAGTTAGCTTGTTCGCAGAGTAAAATACTATATTGAATGCTCATCAAATCTAATTGGAGCGCTCGAAATGAAATGTAATATATTTCGTTAATCACCTTATCTCATAGAAAAAACTATTTGCGTTCACGTTTTCAATTAACTTTTAAGGGATATTCAGAACACGAGTTGGAATGCAATGAATTAATTAACGAAGTGCTCTGCACCTGAATCAAGAAACATTTCAAACTAAATGTCGAATGGATTCCTATCCATATTCATTATGTTAAATGTTTCTATTCGTTTACCTAGTGAGTTCATTAATCATAAGCTTCTACTTAATATGTGGACTAGTATTTTGAAATTTATATAAACGTTACATCACATTAAACCAATGCAGTTCTATTATAAGAGTACATGAATTATTTACGTTATTTGGCAAAACATCATCATTAATTATTTATGAGAACATTTGATGTGCATCTGTTCTAAGATTAAATGAGATCTTGAAATCATTGAAGTATTCTAATGGATTAAATGTTCGAGAATTTTTGTAATCATGCAAAGTAAATAGCATTCCGAATACCTTATTATAATTTAAACGAATTATTTGAGTATTGACGCAGAATACGTAAAATCAATGAAACACTGAGTAAGCTAAGGTGAGTCTTTGACTGAAGGGGTGTAACTAATAATTAAATTATTGGAGAATTCAATTAGCGATGAAAATACCCAAAAATGGATCTAATTAGCTACGCTTTTTACGCAGCAAAATCACCGGCTGCTGGGAACAATCTTTTGATCTCTGCGATTTTCAATAGCGGATTAACGATAAGGTCGTTCAAACGTATATTTTAACCATAAACGGTTGGCATGTTTTTGCAGCGCAATCTGTACCTATAAATGTTCCACTGCTAAGTGGTCTCTTGCCGTCCTAGATTTTTAGATCTTGTGAAAATTTTGACCTGAGTCCATCAAAGTGTCTTGCTAAAAAGAAAACCTCTAGATACTTCATGATTTTTGTGAAATTTTTTAAACGGCTTTTATAGCATGGTACCTAGCTCCATTGTCCAAAATCTAATCTAACCTGTCAAGACCTACGAGTATGAATGCGGACAGGCTAGGAATGGGAAAATTTCAACGCGACGAATTTCCCGTATTTCACTACGCGGAATATCGAGAAACGTCGGCCCTTACACGCACATAGAAAAAATCTGATTCATGGCTTGTCAAGCCCACTACATCCAAGTTTTGCCCCACTAAACTCAACTTCGCTTGTATTCCCAAAAATTTTATTTTACTTCAGCACCATCAAATCTTTGTTAAAGTCTCGTACATTCGTGTCATTAGCAACTTGCAACTTGTTCGTGCTTCTTTGTTCTGGTTCATTCGACCTCTAGTTCCACTGGCTATTAACCAGCGTTGCCAGCGTTTTTTTGAATAAAACAAGCGGGACTTTTTCCTCGAATGGACATAGGTAAAAAACGTATACAATCAGTAATTTGTTAATACTTATTATTCCATAGATAGATAGCACAAATAGCCATAGAAATTGCATTTTAATGAAAATACGGAACTTTAAACTGTCTGGTTTACTCTATAGGTAGGCAGATGAGTCTTCAGAATTATAAACCATATTATATAGTATAATTAAGTGGGAATTATTTATAAAAACCACTTATTCATATTCCTGTAAACATTTAAATTCTTTTAAAGTAATCGAGGAATCCCCGAAAAGCGGGACTGAGTCTGTCAGTACAAGACAGTACAAATTTTCAAGTTCAAGCAGTAGATTTTTCATTGAGGAGATGATATTTTTTCATCTAGTGTAAACAATGATTGATATCCTTCGAACCTGGGATGGATTCTTAAATCTCTGTTGACCATTTTTCAGTCGGGAAGTAAGACGTTTGGATCTATTCACAAGGATATATGAATCTATCTTAAAATCATTGGTGAATATTCTTTCAATCAATCAATAATTTGAAAACCTCTTGAAATTTTTCATAAATCGTTTTGCGAATGTTTTCGATTGAATCACTTCTCAAAAGTTTCTCTCTAGTTATAGTAGAAAATTAGCTCTATGTCCGAGTATTTCGTGTTACAAAATAAAGAAAACCTAATTGTCCACACAATCTTGTTTTGGGTTACAATTGCTACTCACTTGGCTGCCATATGAAAATTCGTTAACCACCTGTTCATCAGCCGTTTTCTCTCTCGGTGCTAATTGAATTGAATTGCATAAATGGCATTACCAAACAATGCTTTTCGAATCTGAAAATTACTTCGCACAAGGTTTTGCAACAGCTCTAACTTTTAATTGAATTCAAGTGTCTAAAAATTAACGAATTAAAAATAATTGGGAATACAAATGGTTTCATTGACCTTCGTCCTCCCTGACATATCCTAACTGGGGCGAATTACTACTGAACATTGACATAGATGCTACTAAAGACTGATATACGGATCAACAAATAAATTTGTTGTATGTAGTCCGTGAGCCTGTGTATAGCAAATCGTCGACCTATTGAGAAATAAAGGATATCCGTAATGAGAGGATATTATGTTGTGTTATGTTGATCGTGAAATGCAGCTTGAAAATTGCACAAAACATAAGTAGAATGTGTTATCTGCGGAGGAGATGGTTTTTGTATGACTGAATTTGAATGATTTAGCACCCAAAGTGTAAGTTATGTACTGTATCACTCACACGCTTGTAACATTTATGGCACGATGACAACAGGTCAAATGCAGTGAACAACAAAATCAGACCATGTCTAATTAAATGTTAGTTGTGACTATATTCAAACACCAAACTGCTTACATGCGTGCGCATGATGTTTGTACAAGCGTTTTCAAGGCAATTAAAGTCGACCTGTCACGACACCTTCTCAACATAATAACTGGAACGGCTGTTTGAGATGGTGATTTTAATTAGCAGGTATAGCTCTTTAAAATTTATAACCGAAACGCCAATTAAGTGTTACTACGAAATAATGCTATCTCAAGCTTGATGTTAGCAAAATCTGTCGACGAAAGTGTGTTGAAACGTAATTTTCGTGTCTGACAAATTGTCTATCATGAAATTGTGAATGAAACTTTTCTATAGTACAAAGTGACATTTTCTCTCCTTGGAATTTCTTAAAGCTTTTAACAATCTTAAATTTAAATTGTAACTCTTCTAAATATTATATACGCTTTACATTTACATTTCATTCAAGGATAACAATTTGATGAAGACTACTCTAGTGGAATAAGCTTCTTAGTTTTGCCATATCCCCTGGGTCTGTTTTAAGCAGCAAGTTTATTTAGAAGAAAGTTGTTAGTTGAATTTTCGTTGAACAAATGTAGAAGGACATGTTGTCTTACACATTCAATCGGTTATATGACTTTATTTATTGCCGGAAAATGATGCACGTATTAGGACCTTGAGTAAGTTCTCGATTTTTCTCACATGGTACATACATGTCAGTACATATTGATTCGCCGAAATGTAAGGAACTTTTGAAGTGAAAACTTCTTTAGCACCGTTGTGATTTGAAACTCGATGAAATGAAAAAGGTTCACATACTAAAAAGAAACCTATACATCTATAGGATAAAGCCTGCGAGAGAATGAGATAGAATACATATACACAGTGTCTCCCATTATGTCGTGTGAAGTGCACAGATGTTTCTTTTGTTCTATCGTTTTTAAAATGTCAAGTTTCATACCAAAAAATGAACGTTTGCGGAAAGTCTTATTACACTACTTTATTAACAAAAAATCGAAGCTGAAGCGCATTGAGTTCTTGTTGAATTCAAATACAACACTACAAAAGTGCATTTGTTATTTGGTACTTTTGTTTTGACACTAAATTGTACTTTTAGTTCTAAGTTCCGCGTTTGTCTTCAAGTTTGGTGTAGTACCAAACTGTTCCATTTTATCATGAGAAAGTATGAGAGTTTGACGATTTTGTTCTCACTTTACCCTGACGCGTTAGTTACAACGGAACAGAGTGGAACGCTAGAAGTGTCAAATTGTACTTTTAGTAGAAAGTTCCACACTGTTCTGGACTCAAAACAAACGGACCTATGGTGTCGTCTTAAAATTGCAAAATCTATTCGGATCCTTCAACAGTTTATTGTCGGGCTTGGGACTAATGCAAGCATTTTCATTTACATTTTACGGCTATCGCAGAATCATTTTCAACAACTGGTGTCGATTGTCGATATTTTGGAATCATAATTTTAACACGATCGATTTACATATGTGAATCCAGTAATTTCATTACCAATCGAAATCGATCTGCCGCTACATAATTTTCACCAAATCGATCAAACATCAAACTACGTCTCCTGTGAAGTGAGAGTTTTTATTATCGAAATGCGAAAATTTGTCTCACGAAAATTTATTTCCTTCATCGATTACCAATTTCACAATTCCCATGCTAACATTGCCATTGTAAAAACATCTTGGCTATTAAGATGACATTGAAGAATACCTGATAAAGAAACAACGGCAACAAAATAGTTTTCACTTTTCTTCGGACGTGAACTTATGGCACAACAAAAACTGTATGGCCTCATAGTATGATGTGCTTTATTTATGAGTCATTTAAATAACTCAATTCACCAGCACTCACACACTGACTCCTCTATTTCGAAAGTTCATTTAAAAGCATTTCATAATCCAACGCTTCAACTTTTTGTTACCAGTAGTCTAGCAATAGCTTGCAGTCCCAGTGAATCTGTTATACCTTTGTGTAACCAATTACGACCGGTAATGATTATAAGCTAGTGTGGCCTTGATTTCATTCAATGAATTCCATTGAATGGTGATTACAAATCACACTTCCACAAAATGTTCCAAAGTTATTTTTGAACTCAAAGAGTGTGATTTATTTTGCGTGAGAAGAATCAGAAATATTTGAAGGTATCTACACTTCGCGAAGATAACAATAGTTCAAGACTTAAGTTCCGCATGTTAACCAAGCGATGCCTGATGTGAATGTAGTTCAGGTTTCGTTTCGATGTGATTCACTCTTGGCCTTAACGTGCACTACGATCGTGCCAAGAGGATTCACACTTGAGCTATGTGGAGAGGTTAACTAGAGGTCAAAATGTTATGATGGTTTCTCGAAAACTCCATCAAACTTAAGCATTTCTTGTTCTTTGAGCTTCTGGTGTCTGCAAAATTATTCCAATGAAGGCTATATGAAAATATTTGCAAATATCCCAATCAGTGATTGCACATATGTATATATACCTATTCTGCAGTTACCATGGACTCCTAATTTTCTAAGCATGTTATTTGTTTCAGGATCTTAAACACAACACGAAAATACAGAGACATGGACCTATGTTACCTTCTTAAGCGGTTGATGGACCATACACCCAAGAATTCATATATGATTCACGATTAAGTTTCAAAAACTTGAGATTAGAAATCTGTTGACAACGGAATTTGTTTTTGTAGAATTTTTAATCACCATTTCTAAACATTTCTTAACTAACTATTCACTGAATTAACGTAACATTCATGGCAACTGGTAGCAAGTATGTAATGTCTTAATATACATGTCACTACAGTGTGAAGATGAAAAATGTGGCAATTGCATTTATCTGTTTGGAAACAAGTTAACATCGATCATATCCATTTACGAATTAAATGTAATCGACAGACATCTGTTTGTTTTAGGGTAATCAGATCACATTACTGAATCTGAGTATGAACAGAAATTTACACAAGAATGCTCTTGTTTTCAATCGTATATGGATTTTATGTTAATTAGCTCGAAAATGAAATTTGACCAGAATCCTTACCGTTGGATAAGGTATGACATTTTGGGTCACAACTCCGAGTTGAATTTCGCAACTTTGCAGCAACCTTATATTTAAGACTGTTATTTCTGACTTGAATAAGTTGAAGCAAGGGAATTCCGAAAATGGAAACCGCAAATCTGATTACAGGTCGAGGGAAATCGTTAAGTTTTAGCACTTTTAGGCCACACAGCAATGCGAAAAGGGCGGCCGAAAGTCGGGATAATATTTAGCTTTGAAATCATAAAAACCGGTTTACATGATTATCCTAATCATAGGTATGAAGCTTCCGCAACCTGCGTCGAAAGAGATTAATCGATCCAGTGAACATTAATGTGTTGATTATTATTTCCTTCTAAATAGTTCGGAATGAATAATGGATAATTAAATTCAAATAAAACTTGAATTGAGTCTCATTATCATTAGTGTCAAAAGCTTAATTCAAAAATTTTAAAGTTATCAAATTTTCCATTGATCCTTCATAGTACAGGATTGAATCATTAATTATGTAACAATAAAGATATAGTTCTATTATTTATTTATTTGTGGTAATTTTATTAACTATTCTCAAAAAACTTTGGACTTAAGGAAATAAAAGCTCGAAAAGTGCCAGTTTTATATTATTTAAAATTCATCAACTGGAAACAATTAAAATGTTGACATTTGCGTTACCTTGCAAGTGGTGTACATGCAATCAATCAAATTAAATTTCACTTGAACAAAGTGCTCCCCGTTAGTTGTAAGCCTCAAATAACCAGTGCATGTACAAATTTTGGAATTAGTGTAAGAAGTAAATTTACTGAATATTAGCTACTCATTTTAAAAACTTATAATTTATATTCAACTTTCGGTGAACTATGTTAAATTGATCTAATCTCCATGAGTAGATCAAACTTGTTCGTCACCTGTTATCACAATAAATATGATTTGAGAGCAGTATTATCTTAACCATTTTAGTGGATTCTCTTAAATTATCATTTAAAAAAACGAATAGTTAGCAACAATAATAAAACATAGTGGATAGTCATCTTCAGTTATCTTAGAAGAATACACGAAACAGGTGTGAACCGATTAAAAATAAGCCGGAAATTGCCCCAAGCACATCTACTTCCCTTTTAAAATTAAGCTTTGTAAGACCTGTTTTTTTATTCGAGCTTGTATTATAACAGAGCCACGTCTTTTGAGAAAAAACCTTAATAATTTTAATATTAAATTCTTTAATATGAATATAAATTGTAAAACACAATACAAAATCTCATTTAATAATTTACACATTCCACGCCTTTTGCGCTTGAAAACAGGCAATGCGGAAATTATAAAAGCACTTGGCTCGCAGGCAGCTCTTTGTGTACATCTTCCGCATTTCTGTGGTATTAAGATCTCCCGAAGCAAAGAATTTCGATTATATGAAATAAAAGAGGAGACTACAGCTTCATACAAATATGTTAAACCAAAATCCATACAGACATAGGTAAAACCATTCGTAAGCAATTTCCAGTAGATTCCCTTATGGGACGGAAATGAAAAGAATTATTATTTTTTAAATTCTAAGGAGTGCAAAAAATATTGAATGTTTTTTAGTTAAAAGTTATTTCCTGTATTTTCACCAATTGATCGATTCACAGCGCTTACCTTGTCAGCTTTATATTATACCATTTGGTGAAATTTCACGAAAATTGCTTCCGGAATTGATATTTTATGACTAATTTGACACAATTGTATTATTCGATTTGATGTAACAGATAGTAAAATTAACATTTTTGTGCAGGTGCTATAGAAAATCACTTAAAAAACTGTAATTGTCATAAGTCGCGGTCACATTTTATCTATAGGATATACATATGTGTAGGATTTAAATTTTCAATTATTACAATATATCCGAGATAATACAAAAACTGGTACGATTTTCAGAATTAACGTTCCACGTCATAACGGCCAAAAAACAGGTGGAAATACCAATCAATGGTGAATTAGTTGGACCAATTTTCGAAAAACCTTGAAGTGCCAAAAATCAATTCGTAATTTTTTTCCAATTTCCTTTGCTGGTATATTTCTTAAAGCTACTTGGCTTACCGAAAACGCCTATCTCATTTTGGTTATTGCCCGAATCGAAATGAGATTCTCACATTTCTCGTCGATATTGAAGCCTTTGTTAGTTACATATATTTTCCTTTAAAAGTAAATTGAAATTTTGGTTCCAAAATATAACGAAAATAACTACAAAAAATATTTTCAAAGCATAATCATTTTTGATTTCGCGTCTTTTGGTCAGAAGTCCACATTCTTGCAAATCAGAGCAACTCAATTTAGTTTTTGTCGTAAGAAATCAGCTCCACAAATTCGTTACCCCTTCATTGTACTGAAGTCGTAAAGGAACGTTCACAATGCTAAGTGCAAATGAAAAGTGGGTTTTGTCACTTTCTTGCATATGGAATGGTGCATCACTCCTTCTTTTTGCATCTTAACATTTTCAACTTTGTTCGTGCTCATTTTCGAAAACAAAAGCCCGTATCCCTGTTTTCGAACCGAAAAAGAAGTTCGCGAAAAATCCAACAGAGTTGCTGAAAGTATAGCCTATGGTCTAGTGGTGGCGACTCAATAATTGGGATGAAATTTCAAGGACGCGTCACGTTTAGGAACGAAATAACATAGAGAGAAAGAGTTATATGTTGTGCATCTAATACACAGTTTAGGCTATTCGCGTCTCCCTTTTGTGCGGTCTTCCGTCTTTTCTCCCACTCATACGCTTAGGCTATTTTAAGAAGGTTCACTTCTACCACGTGTACAGTCCTACATTTTTTTGTTTTATTTATTTAAAACAAGTTAGCGGTCATTTGAATTAAAATTGTTAAATTTAAATTTATTAATATAATCCAACGATGTTCACTAGGAAATCATTTGTTTAAGATCCAGTTAAAATGTGAGCTGGATCGTGCACCAAAAGAAAAAGACATGTAGCTCCTTCATTTTTGCGCGGTTGGTCAGAGATCTAACTGCATCAAACTCTTATTTAAACCCACAAAGATCTTATGAGGACTAATTATAATATGTTACTTTTGCTTAGTTTAAGATCCTTTGGACATTAAATTTTGTAGTTTACTGTATTAAGATAGTGTTTCCTACTTGCCTTATAATGTGGGCCAATCCAAAATAAGGTCTACATTTTACTTTGAAAATATTATTATCATCCAAAAAAATATTGAAAACACCATGTGTACATCAAACAAACAAATAATTACAAACTCCGGCCTTACTTCAATAATGTATGGTGTCCAGGATACCACACGTATCTGTATTGTATTTAGGGAAGTAACTTTGCGCACGTGGTTCATACGCGGTTAAAAATGGAAATTTCATATTACTAGATGAACATAGTATCTAAAAAATCCAGGTTTCACGTGGAAGATCGGCTCTATGAACCAGTCAAAATTTATCACTCTCAGAACCGATTTCTTGATTTATTCGCCGATAGTTTATTAAATGTACAAGCCAATAAAACCGAAACGTAAGAAAAGGGCAAAACTGATTTTACCCCTAAAAAGAATTGTGTATTCTCTAAAAATCGTACAAACTACATACATATGTTAGATGAATCCTTAGACAAGGCCGTAACGAAGCCAAATATTTTCGTAGAATCGAATCGTAGAATTATTCACAAAATGTTATTTCTTGTGAGAAAACAGTAGCACGATGTAACGCTGCTTCTAACACATAATTTTTTGATTACACTATTAAATTTTATTAACTTGATTTTCAGACTAATACAGCATTCCTGTGAAATATTTTCCTTTGTATGTATATTTAAAATAAATACTTTAGAAAAGGTCTTTAACATGGTCGACTACAAATTTGTAAGAGTTAGGAGTTAACTCTTAGTTGATAAAAATTAAAATTTTAGCTTTGAATGCTCACAAAAACTCAAAATGTTAATTGATTAACATCTTAGGTTCATAGTGGATCCTCGCCTGAAATTTTTATAATTAGCGGCTTTGAGTCAAAGTTTATGCATAAATGTAATTGAGTAGCTTAAGGAATCATATCAGTAGCTTGAATAGTTTATTGATATTAGTCATTCTTTTGGTCACTCCAGTAGAGCGGAACTGTCACATCCCATACATTTATTCAGCGCGAAATTGCACTCGATAATATTTTGATTCAAATTACTCCATTTGATAATTACTTCCGCTGAAAATAGCCTGAGAGTGCCATGATTCATTTTCCTTGCCGGGGTGGTTAAAAATTTCACAAAATCACATTTTATTCGAAACTTTTAGTTAATTTCACCAGAAAAACGTAAAATTATGTACGTAAGGATTAAGGATCTTATATCCTCTTACCCTTATACCCTATATTTGTTTGAATCCCTCCGAACTAAAACTTTTTGCCACTCCAGAATGGAGATAGAAATTCATCCTATGCGTGTACAGATTGTGCACACGCTGTACACATATTGCATGAGAAGCACATATGGCAAAGTGCGTGGGTGCGAAACGAGCGGAATATGTAAGCCACTCCACTCCAAACCAAGCTCGCATTGGAAACACACCTTTAGCTTTAATGCACTTCCGAGCTGTTTGAATTTGTCCTGGTCACACTTTGTCGATTCTGGTCACACTTACCCGACCGAGTTAGTGAAAACGGAGCAGAGTGGACCTTTAGTACAAAATGCTGAACAGTTTCGAACTCAAAACAAACGCGCCTATTATAGTTATTAAACGGTCAATACCTATTATTTATTTGTTTGCTGTTAAACCCTCTATAGTTCACACTTTTTGTATATTTGAGGCTCGGCCATGTAATAACCTATTTATCCACTTTAGCCAGTTCTCATGATAAACAGTGCTCTGATTATCGCATGATTTATCCTTGATTATAAGGACTTTTGGAAATAGTCTATCTCAGTAGGACCTGCATCAAGCCGTTTGCTCCTGCATAGCGTAATAGGTTAAAACATTGCCGCTGAAAGATCTTAAGAAAATTGTTGATTTAATACAATTATATAATACATACGTTATTCAAGGGAAAGTTAAAATATATAAAACCGTGTTGATTGAACTGGAAAGATTTCAATACCGGTCCTTATCATATGATGATTTGAAAATTATTCTAAAGGTGAATTCAATGTTAATTAACACGATGAATGATTATCGAAAACGAACACGAATTAAAATGAAGGATTGAGAAAAAATTTAATGCTTAAATAATTGAAAAACACATCAAAGACAGCACAGGAAATTAAATAGATTCGTCAAATTAACAGTTTTTGCAGAGGCTCATTTAGTGTTACGCAACCAATCTTGGCTTTTCCGGACGCCTAAATTGTCCTTGAAATTTGTCGCGTATACAAGTAGTCTAAAACAGAACATACAGTAGAACCTCTTTTAATCGTCACCGAAAATGTTGCACATGGCTTCACAATGTTCATAAAATTATAGATTGGTATCAAAGGCAAGTTAAAGCCAACAATACGGACGCATTGATTTTAAGAAGATTCCACAGTTTTGCGATAAAAGAAAGTGAAGCACATTTGAAGCAGTCAAAATTAACCGACTTTTTACCATCCCATTGAATATTTCTTCTGATTTTTCGGTATGTAGATGTGTATGTATAAAATTATTTATTCGTAAATAAACATATTTTTCTTTAAGTTGGTTGGTTCTGAATGTACTCCTTTCCTCAGAATCAACGCAATCAAATAATTTATAATTTCTATTGTTACTACAACAATAAACAATCCTTATAGAGTCACAAAACATCCTATAAGGATATTCCGAGAATAGGGTATGCATTAGATGCGTATTAAGTTTGTACCGTATAGGCTTATTTCAAGTATAAAGAACAACCATATAATGCCAACAGGGGTTCCAAAGGCCTGGTCATATGATTCTAATCGCCCAAAATATCTCAAACAGAAAATAGCTATGTGACCAAAACTTTTACTTTTTTTACAAAATTTTTGTTTCGTTCGTCATCGCAAAAAATCAAAATGAATTGCAAAAATATTGATTTGATACTCCAAATCCATTCGTCGCGTTGCTCAACAATCGAGACAGAGTTCGATGTTTTTTCAAGATCATTGAAGTCAAATTAGGTCGGGACTTTTAGCATGTCTAGAAATCAGTTCCTATCATTTGGCTGCTACTGCTAGCGGCGTTAGACATGAAAAGTGAGTCTCATTTCCAGATCCGTGTTTACCTGGAAAAATGAATCATGCATACCACGTTACCAGCAGTTATTGTACTCTTTTGAATGCGCCTCGTAAGTGTTCATGACTATTAATGACTGTTATTGAGTAGCACTTATCCTTTACTTGTAAATGCGCTTAGTAGATATTTATATTTTGCTCTCTAAATTCCTTGTTTCGGCTCCATTCATCAATCTCATTTAAAAGAATTTGTTATCTCTCAACTTTAAGCTCATAATGTCTGTGTAACTGTATAAGTACGAGAAGTATGAGAAAGATTAGTTGATATGTGTTTCAGGAGGTATGAATCATGTGAATTGTCACATTTGATGTTACCAAGCTTTAACTTATTGAATAACAATACACTAGTGGAATAAATTCTGGACACTTTTGTAAAACGTTAGGTTTTTTTAAAGGTAAGAGGGGACACTATTGTAATTTGTACTATATTAATACTTTGACCATTCATTTTTTAAACTATGATTGTTTTTTCTCATTATTTCAACATGAATTTCTGTTAATTTTCTTTCAGTTTTTCCTTTGAAAAAATTTAAAACAGCGCGTGTCTCAAAGAAACATATTTCGTTTGAAATTTGTGAGGAACGGCAACACTAAAAAGTTCCGTTATCTCAACAAGACAATTTGGGAAATGACGTGTAAACGAATGCGTCGCTCATATCCGTTGCCTTATCAGTTGCAACTGAAATTTTTACATAGAAGAGCTGCGCAGGCACGTTTGAAAACCGTAAATGAAAATGAAAGCTTAACTGAAGGGAGATCTTTCGTGTAAACAACACTGACTTTTCAGAGAATTGACGTCTGAATTAAAACGGAGACTGAAAACGAAACGGATATGATCGTCTAAATAGGGCTTAATACACACTGAAAGAGCGAAAGTGATTTTTTAACTAAATAGAAAGAACAAACGGAGCACAAAATAGCTAAAGATGTCCAACTAAGGCCGTGATCTAAATACCTCCAAACATAACTTCATAACAAGAAACATTTTTAAGCTATGATTTAGCAATAATATAATAAATTTTTTTAATAATCACAGAATCTAAATTCTTGAGCACATTTTTCGATCGGAATTCAATAAATTACTATTGAATCCAACATAGAAACTCTGAAGAATTTCAGTTTCTGTTTCGTTTAATTGAATTCTATGAATTTTGCATCACTGAACACTTGCACCCAAGAAGAATAGTTTTTCATTTGAAAAATCGCAGAGGAACGCAGACCTACCTCAAAATTTTTCTTGATCTCATTCCTCTCAGATTATTGCTAACAGAAAATTTATCATTCGTGCTTTATGAAACTTGCAATTAAAACTAATTGACATCAACATGCTTTTTATGTAGTTAAACACAAAAGACACCATTAAACTTTCTAGGACCGGCGTTGTATCCACGATGGGATACTTTAAATTTAGTTTACATCTAAATGTATTTCAAGATATACGTATAACGATTCAGGTCATTCGTTTATAATGAACTATCGTTTACCTAATGACAATCATGTTCGATTTGTTTTAGATATACATATGATGTTCATAGTCAAGCTTGTATGCGACTTGTTCTTTGGAAAATGAATTTCATAATATGTCATGAGTTCAGAGTTATATTTCAGCCATGATCTTTCAGGCACCTACCTGATATTTTTTAAAGCAAATGGCAAGTGAATAATATTCAAAATCGAAAACAAGTTGAAAACTGTTTTTTCTTCTATTTATTATCGTCTGTTATCAATTAAAAGATAAACATCCCAGACTGGTCTGTCCACATATGATCACCTTGATCGATCTTCGCTAAGAAAAGCCTCGATTCCATGCCGCGAATATTTATCAGATAGGTGTCTAAGTTTCTGATACTGAGAATAGAGTTCAATTTAGTTCTTAATTTATTGTATTTTGCCGATTTTTAATTTTAGTATTAAAACTAATTTTAAACTAGAATCCCATATCATTCACATTGCATTAATTTCTTAAGTGTACATTTGTTTTAACTTCTTGATTTGTTTATCTGCAATGAATTTAATTATTCGTTGATTGTGAATTTTTGACATTTTAACATAAGACTAAATGTCCTAGAAATAAATGACATGTACATTTTGACAAACTGCGTGCACGTGCATTCCAAGATATTTAACGAACGCAGTGTAGTTTCAAGAACGAGCCGCTTTGGTCTGTTACTACCTACTGAATGTTACATCATCTACAATATATGTATATATTTTTTCTAGAACTCCAGGCAATTAAATACATATATCAAAATAATAACAAAAATAAAATATAAGTCACAGCTATCAACATAAACGTATAAAAGGAGCTTGTTGATCCGTGTGAGGAAACGTTAAAGTTTTCGAGGATACAGAGATTCATTTTGTATCGACTTGTAGTAATTGAATCACGTTTTATGTCTCCAAGTCAGTCAAAGACACCTTGTAAAATAACTGGAAACCGTGAAGTGGTCTTAATATATGGAACATTAAATCTTATGATTGCTACTGATAAAATCTGCTAAAGTAGATTGATTAGCAGCCGTCTGCAAATTCCAAACAAATTTATCAAGACATGACACAACTAAAAACCTAGAGTGCCCGAAAAGCGCTGAAATAATTTGAATAATTTTGTGTAAATTACTTGCACAATGGATGTTGGTTTCAGTTTAACCTTCCAAGAAAGGATGTTATTTGCAAAAGAAACGACTAAATTAAAAACGTTTTGTCATACCACTGGACTTGACTGCACTGAGAAGTGCATACGTATTGTTGCGTGAGGTGATTTAATTGAAGGTGATATTTGAGTGTCCGGGATGACCGATTGTTAAGTTGTTAATCGTTACTGCCCATACAGGTTGGCTTGCTTCTCCGTCTGCAGTAATTATACATGCCATTTCTGTATGCAGTAGAATGATTGATGTTCTAGATCGATGATGAATTGCAAAGCCTGTTTGATTTATTTGGTTGTAATTATGCGTTGATTATTGACACAACAGCTCCGCTACCACTTCAAAGGTATATCCAATACATTCCAAAGGTGTGTACTACAAACAGTAGGATCAATCAGGGTTAATGAAGTTATTTAAGACCCAGTCTATGTTGTCATAATTAATACAACATTATCCAAGGAAATTAAATTGTTTTCTGTAGAACTAATCTTCAGTGCTGACAGGATACCATTAAACTTGATCTTTAGCACCAATTTAATTAAATGTGTCTAAAATTCAATAATTCGACATTTGCTTTGCTCCACTGGATTAAAAGTCTGTAACTGATCGTGAGACAACTTCTAATTCAAGAAATTCTAACGATAATGAATTTTTGACTGTGATTTCATTTCCTGCAAAAGAATTGTGAGAAGATGGTGTATAGAAATTTAAACAGAACTGGACATTTCGTCCATCGGACTCATATGGATATATCTAACACAATGCATGTTGTGTTCAATGAAGCCAAATTCAGCAAACGGAAAAAGGCTGCACACGAAATATATTCCACTAATACTTTACAGTATAATTTACCTTAATTGAGTGCTAAGCAACTGACAAAAATGTCTGGAAAAATGGGCGGTAAAGTCATCTGCGCTGACGTTGAGTGGTTTGCGTGTAAATTAGAAATTAATTTATGTAATTCAATTATGACTCTTACGGCAATATTATATCGAAATTTATTAATTCAGTTAGTAATTTCGTCTTTAATAAGTTTACGCTTTCGTCTAATGGATAGTTACTAGTGGACGTAATATTTTATTTTGTAGATTACTGCTTTTGGTTTGATATAATCACTATCAATGATTATTAGCAATGTGTGTAGATGTCGAATATAACGATAGATCATTTAAAATTAACTCGCTGACTTGCTAACCTCAAGAAAATTTTGAATGAATTTATTCATAAGTCTTTTGACATGATAATCGAAACAGATGGCACGTATATAAGATTTTTGTAAGTTGTTTAAATTATCATAATTATGCAGTAACTGTTTTCAAACATCGCTGATGCTTGTGACTGTCATTAATCATACGAGATATTTTTGAAGTACTTTTTGTAGTGGGTGATGTTTAATTATGTGGTTTTCACGGCCAATTCTCTGTATATGCATACATTTACTATGAGGCAGTAATAAGTAGTTGCTTGCATGTGTTTTGGTATACCTTTCAAGAGACGTAGTTAGGAAAATTCGTTTTTTTTTGGCTCAAACAAGATTTTTCCAGCAATATGCTAGATATACAAATTTGTTTACAGATAGTGTTACTATCATTCGTGTTTTTCATGGTAATTATATGAGAATATGTTTTCAAATTATAATAACAAAATACGAAAAACTTCCTGCGCTAAGGTGCGGAATTTTTCAGTATAAGGACACTTTCAAATTATAATGACAAGATGAAACAGAGAATACTTCCTGCTTTAAGGTGGAACCCGAGTAAAAATACAACTTAAAGAATAAAACTGACGGTGGTATTGCATAAGAATCGGGAAATCAGAAAGGGAAAACTATCAGAAAACGATCTGAAATTGAGTTCAGACTGAAATACAACTATGTACGTACATATATGTATTGCACTGAAGTCATCCTGAAAACAGACTGAAATGTCATAGCCAACAATTGTAGGACAATAAATATTTCAGTCTGATTTAAGTTTAAGCAGAAGTACTGTAGTTTGCCAAAATTAGATAATCTCTGATTTAACCATCATATGGTTTCTACATACAATAATAACATAATATTCATATGAGCAAATCTGTTTGGTAACCAACTCTCTGAAACAGAAATTCAACAACTCCTCCAAACCACAATTAAGTTTCGAAAACATTGCAACCTTCACCTAAGTCACAATAACATGACTTTGTTTCATGTCGCAAAACTTCTGATCTTCTTAAAAAGCCAAATTATGCAATCCTTTCATAAACATATGAAGTTTTGAAGCACATTTGTTTCTCGAAATAAGCGATTCTACAATTTCTAAAATATTAAATTAAATTATGAACACTACAATTTCAAAAGTTTGCAAAGTTAAAACAATAATGCAACGCATTTTCCATATAAAGTCCCAATTAAGATTAACTACTTAGAGAATGGAGCGGTCTGACCTGAAATGAGCTGCTACAGATGTATGTAGATATTGCGAACTTTATAGTCGAATATTCGGTGACCTTTCATGTTGAAATGGGCATCCAACTAGACACGATTTTCATTTTGTTGACTCAGCTTATGAACATTAATATTTAGTATAATATTAAAGCTAACCTTTATAAAGATTCGTTAAGTAATAAGTTTGAAGTGCTCTAGAATACGCAGTCCGAATCTCAGAAAATCAATGTAAATTTCTCAAAAGTGAACGGATTACGTATACAACCTACTTGCCACCTTCGAACGCACAGCATGTTGTGTGGGAACAGTGAAATGTTCAAAAGTCTAGGACAAAGCAAGTCTTTTTCTACAGAGCCCGAAAACAAATTTTTCGTTTTATTGGTATAACAAGTCAATTATATATCAGATGAAATACAACTTATTAGAAAAACAACGTAAACTTATTGTGCTACGAAGTGCATACTCACGCCATTTGCCTGTGATAGCTGTCCAAAAATGTTAGCTCAAAGTATATCCAGTACAGTGTCATGCTGTGTCTTAACGTTTTCGTTTATTTAACATACTCTCCTTATATTCAAAGTCTTGACAAGTTTTCTTGTGTCAGATTATGGAGCACTTGTTACACTTAGCCTTAATTTAAATTCCATATAATAAAATTTATTTGATAAAGTTTTGAGGCTGTTGTCCAATGCAACTCCATAAATCAAGTTGACGTAGAATGTCAATTTTTGAGAAATTTCGATCGTTAACAGTTCGAAAGCGAATAAGAATGAATGCAATATACTTGAAAGATGTGAGTAATTATTTGAAACAGGGTATTTTCTACAAAGTTTCTTACTTTTCTTGCAATAAAAATCTTACATTTAGACGAATGTACATACGTTCTAGGGATGTTGGGGATGGAGGTTTTTCAATATCCGCAGATGCGGATTTAACAATTTTTTAAAGAAACTTCATAAGGGTATCAAAAATTCACAAATAAGACAATAAACATGAAGCCATCTTTAGTATTTTTTTATTGAATAATAAAATGTTTAACAAATAAAGTTAAAAATTGATGCATTATATTTAACAAACAGTAATACTGCCGCCTTTTCAGGTTGAAGTCTGTTTCGCAGAGGTTCATAAATTTAACCCGTGCTACTAAATAACTGTTCACTTGGGCCTTAACTAGCGTTTGGTGTTATCACCAACATTTTTGCTCGTATTGGTTAATCAGCACACAATTTCCTTCTTGTCGCGACGCGATTGCCGACATCTGCACTCGCATGAACATCCGCCTTGATTATTGCGGATGCGAATACGAAAATTCGAAACATCCTTGGTATGTGTCATTGTTGTATTAAATTCTGATTGCTAGACTGCTATTGAATTTCGACTGCAATATTATGAATGTATCATCTTTGATTCAATGGTCAGATTATGATCTAGTTATTATTGAGTTTGCAAAACATGAAAGTGATATACAAAAACCATGTGATTTTGAAGCCTGTTGTACATTTCAATGATTGAAATTTTTCAACCCAATTGCAATAAAATAAAACATAGAACTTGTGTAATTTTGTACAAAAAACAAACATGAAAACTTTGTAATACTTGGTACGTAGAACAGTGAGACACAAAAAATAGACATTTAACAAATTCCATTAGTGCCTAAGTTGATCAATTAAGAGCAAACATGTATCCAAGTCAAAAAAACAATCTGGTCTCACTGCTTAAACTAAATCATTGTTAATTACTAGCATTCGAAACTTTAACAACTGCTATCAATAATTAAAATCGAGCAAATATTTTTTCTGAACCATTTAAAAATGCCGTGATCCATTCCTAAGCTGGGTGTGGAACAGCGGGTTTCGTTCAAAATTCTTAAATTCTAGTGAAATATTTTTCAACATTTTTTGCAAGTTCCACCACCTAATGAACCTGTTCGTTATAAGAATTTTTTTTTAAATTGACTTTCATTCATGGAAATTTAATATCTATCTGCAACTAACAAACTTGTTTGTTTCTAAGGCTGACATGATGTCTACTTTTCAAATTAAAAGTCAATATTCACGTAACTGGGAGAAGTTAAACTTAAATTATTGCATTAGTTGGTATTATGCTGTATTATGCTAACATGACTTGATTCACGAAAGAAGAAGCACATTCTTCGTTTATAAGTTCAGTTGACTCTCCGACCAGAAACTTTTAACAGTTTTGCAAAATACCCTTGAAGTAATTTGAACACTAAAGAAAAATACTAGTTAATGATATTCTAAAATGACTAGATTAAAGAAGAATCGGTTCTCCAAGGGAGTGAAAGGGGAAACCTGCATGTTAAGTGTTAGATTGGAAACTTTTGCACGGTGTTGAGTCCACATTTAGCACGGAAAAACACGGAAAAAGACAGATTTTTGATTACTATCGAGACCCTGTGGTATTATATTATATCTATATATAAATAGGCGACACGTTTTTTTGTTATCCCTTTTACAGGAAACCAGGTGGACCTACCAGGATAAAAATTATACCATTCGAAAGATTAGTTTTTCCTCTATGTGCATCACCTAATTTTTTTTCTTAAATTTAATTATAAATTAGTTTAATTTTAAATTGAAATTAAAAAATTCAATGGGATAGTATGTGTGAATTGAGCACACGTATAGCGTAGATGATGCTTTTGAGAAGAATGTGTGAGTGTGAATGTTTTACTTTTTGCCTGGAAATATGCAACCATATGTGAATTTTTGGTTTGTGTCCCCGATGCATAACAAGTACTAAATTAGTCGAAAATCAAACCAAATGGATCAATCTTCTACTGGTGACACAAACCAATAGAATTAAAATATAATTGCATTCCTCTACGAAAAAATTAAAATATAAAACATACTAATTTAACATTATCATTTGCATAGATCATACGTTCGACTGAAAAAACAACCATTTATGCCAAATACGTGCATTATTTTCACTCAAACCTTATATCTATGCCAATGATAATGTGAGGGGCAAAGGCAGCCATATCACAGACAATATTGATATGTTCATTGTTTTGCTTTTTGCCTGAAAGAAGGCAATCTTGAACTAATAAAATTGCATTCTTCCAGGCAAAAGCCGAAACAATGAACATATGGCCACAGACAATAATATGGATGCATTACCACAGACAAATTTAAGGCCATCGTTTATTTATACCATTGTTTTTTGCTAATTTGATAAAAATATATGCAAATTTTATTTCAAAAAATATAGAAAATCACAATTTTACAGTTATTTCTAGAAAACGCGAAGTTATCTTTCACGAATATTTATGGAAAGCGAACGAAAGTCTGAATTTTATCATGTTTCCCAACTTTTGTATGGACCCACATTTAAAACATTATTTAGAGAAATATAATATATGGCCAAAAGTTGGGAAATGCAAAAATAATAGGGGTTGGTCATACCCCCCAGAATGCTTGATTTAGCCGCTACGAGCCAAAAACTGTTTAAAATTGAAAATCTGAAATTATATCATATTTCCAAACTTTTGTCTGCTCGCCCTTAAAATCTCAATTTAGAGAAAAAAGAAAAGGTAGGAAATGAAGGTTGGTACGTTTGTACGAAAATTCCAGATATATTTTATTTACAATATATATGTATTTCCCACAACTTCATAATTTAGTTAAAAACCACATGATCCACGGTTCATGTGGTTTATTGAATCGTATCCCCGTCTGTATCAGAGATGGTAAATGCAGCAAAAGCGTTTCTAAGGACTTTTACAATACAACTTAGGGCAATGTTAGATGCGCCGTGTTAATGGTATAACAGTTGACTTTCGTGGCCACTCTGTTGACAGCCGTTATGCTGTTCCTTAAAATCCATATCTTTTAGCGAAATTTGATTGCTACTTAAATGTGGAAGTTCTTGGCACAGTTACGACTGGGCCTCATTACAGTTTGGAAGAGTTTGAGGTGGAGTTGAGGGCAAAGTTTATATAGATGAAATCAATAGCTCTTTGTCCGGTCACTATGTTGGATCTACGGAAGCTAATTGGCGCATGAATGAGTATCCAATGCATTACCAGTTACGTAATATATTATAGTTCGACTTGAATGTTACTTGCCTCACCGGCAAAATGTAGTCTTTAGGGAATGAAATGTTCAGCAAGCTCTTACAAATCACAGAAGAACAAAAGTGACCGCATTCTATGAAATCAATCGAATTAGTTCTTCCGAGTTTCTATATACAGAGACGCCGATACATTATAGTTAGATAGATAAAGAAAAGAAATCGAAAAACCTCAAAGAGGAAGTAGTAGAGCTATTGCTACATTATTTTATGTTTTATGTTGAGATGTTCCATTTGAGACTATTTTGCTTCATGTTCGAGGTCCCATCAGGATTTGGGTACTGTTGGGAACATTATTTACTGCACATTTTCAGCACATGCACGACGTGTTGCATGAAATTATGGAGAGTGGCGTGAATATTTATTAGAAGTAAAAGAGTGTTAGTCCTCTCAGCAGTTAAGAGAGTTATTTGCCATATCCTATTTGTGGTATGAACGTTCCTACAAATGCATTAGATTTGTGTAATGAATTCAAAATATTCAGGTGTGAAGACGTTTTAAGAAATTCTTCAGAAAATGATTCATATAACCGTGCTTTATTAGCTATTTAGGAAATTTTTTTCAGTAAACGATTCATTCGGTACTCCAACTAAACTTTTCGGATATAAGACTATTTTACTCTGTGGAGATTTTTGACGAATATTGCCACCTACATCTCACGGTACACGTGTACCACTTATTGAGATACCACTTATTGCCTTCCTTCATGGTCCAAAATTTCAAAATTCCACAAAATAACTTTTACTCAAACATGAAAGCTTTACCTCATGAGATTGAATTCATTGAATTTCTTAAATCTCTTGGTAATGGAACTTTACCCACATTTCCAGATTACAGCCAAGATGTTATTGAAATTCCTTCCCATTTAGTTAGCTGCAACTTCGTGATTCCAGATACTTATGGCAATGTATCTGAAACCATAAAGTCTAACGATATTCTCAATTCGGTTATATTAGCACCCAAATATGAAGCCTGTACTTTCATTGATGCAGAAATCTTTAACAGCCTGGCCGGAGAGAAACGAATATATTTGAGTTCCGATAAAATCTTGAGTGATGATTATAGAGAGCAAAATAATTTTCCAGCAGAATTTTTAAACTCAGTTGATGTAAGTTGGCTCCCGATCCCACAAATTTATTTGAAAAACCAAATTGCATACTTTTACTTATTCGTAATTCGTCATGACTTGCTTGGACAATGGTACACCTATTCGTTTAGTTCAAATGCAAAAGAAAATTTTTGGATTGTGAGATTTTAGCAGGAGTTTTCCGAAACACACGTATTTCGACACGTGTGACGTATTTTTGCCTTTTCCTTTTCAAGAAACTCAACTTCCCGTCATTCTGGCTTTTGCGAAAATAAATCCCAGGGGCAAACGTTTCAAAAATCAGGAATCTTACTCAAACAACCTATATTTTCTCACTGTTAATTGTATGTTGTAGTCAGTAGAGTTAGATCCTTTAACCAATTGCGTGTTTATATGTATTTCTGAAACACAAAGCCAATGTCATTTGGCAGAAGATGAAAGAATTTTTACAAAAAGTATTTTGTATGAGAAAATTTTAAGATCTTTTAATATCCGCAACCACACCCGCAAGGTTTTTGAAAATTATAGATAGGGCCTGATTCAATATAGATGTACTTTGACGTACAAAATGAGCTGAAATGATATCTACTACAGTCTGAACTAACTAACCTTTTTACTTACAATGCTACTGTATATATAGCTCCATGCGCGGGCTATTAGAATGAGCGGAGCGAAAAACGGGGGTTGGCGAGCGTAGCGAGCAGGGGGCGCCCCCCTAGTCTGATTAAAATGATATGAGGTTACGATGCTATCTTCTATTAGGTAAATGTGACAAATAAACACAAGAGTTTGAAACCTACATAAGTGAAGGTAACAGAGTCGTCTGAGTTAATTTTATGAATTTCAATTACACGAGTTGATCATGCAAAGGTAAGGTTTGTTGAAACATACAGACACAATCCAAACTGCAGCGCTCATGCATAATTCCTCAAGACATTATTAAATAATTTAACAATTAAATGTCTTTGTTTGGTTGGAATAATATGTTTTGTCTTGTTTGGTTTTCATATCGATTTCGCCTTGATTAAGCTTCGTTGTTGTGCCGGTGGTAACTGTGCGGTTAGCTTAAGCTTCAATTGAATCTGCGAAATGCTTTGGCATAATTATCATACTCAATGACAAATGAAATTTGCTATTCACAAGGGTAACTGTCTCCAGAAGATATTATAATAAAAACCCACAAAATCAAATCGTCGATTGGAGATATCGACAAATTTATTTGCTCATTTGGCTTGATTTGACAAAACCACGCTTTCACCAGATCAACAACACTTTGGTAGTTTCTACCAATTTCAATTATAAGCTCGAAGACAATTGAATATGGTTTTGTTACCACTAAGCTTGCAGTTAGATTTAAGCCAGTTAAGTCTTAGGAGTATTGACTAGATTTCTCGGAACAATCAAGAAAAGTGTTTAGCTGTTTAATGGGTTTAAGTTAAAGTTCGAATAAACAAAAATTCTCCATAAAATGAAATGATCATCAATAAAGATACATTGCACTTGTAGATAATCAGGTGAATGTCTTCATATATGAACTATAGTTCGTTGCCATGGTTTGTTAGGAAATGGTTCTACAGGAGAGCATGCTAAGGTGTATCAATAAAATGTTTAAATGTTCCTGTTGAGAACGCTGTGTTCAAAGTGAATTCAATATTATTGAAATATTCTCCAAACTTTGAGAAACTTAGAACTTTGAGAAACTTTAACTTCACCTTCCAACTTTCTTACTAGCAAATCAATCAAACGGTTATTATGATATCCTGAATAGTGCAAGTTTTGACAAGGCTTTTCATCTTGTGAAGGTTCTAGCTGCTTGCCCCTATATAATTGATCAATTAATCTATCAAAAACTCAAAAGGTTCTTATAATATTCCGACATAATTAATAATTTTCTGATTTATGTTTCTTTATAATTTTAGGAAAAATTTACAGTCATACTGAAAAGCAGAGATATGATGGATGGTATAATAACTTGGCACATCCGGATTGGGGGGCAATAGGTAAGTAATCTTTTTCAATTATAGTTAAGTAATTATTTGAGTAATTATTATGCTTTAAATATTTTATAATATCCATCTGTCTTAATTTTGAAGAGTTTTACATTACATAATAGCAATTAAGTTAAGGATCTTACCAAAATTAAACCTTGTATTTGATCAATTACCTTCGGAGGAATGATTCCAGGTTTTAAAGATTTGCTATGAGTAATCGTAGAAATTTCGAATCTACAGTAAAGTCAATTCGCTTTTATAAACTTGATTTTAATTTCGTATGTAACATGAAAGAGAAACAGATGCGAAGATGAAAAATTGAAAATTTCATAGTGATAGCGCTGTTTGTCCACTGAGGTCCAATTAATGTATGTAAATGAAAAAGAGATAGAAGAAGTTAAATTGACACTTCTGAAAGCTCTCTATTTCCTAGTCACTTATAGCCTTGACAGACTATAGTTAAGCCGGCTGAACTTAAACCGGTTTAATAGAACTAGTGAATTTTAGTCGGTTTAAGCAACTTCGCTTGACAGACTAAATCCGGTTTATTTAAAAAAAAAAAACTCAAAAAAATTGATTCTGAAGTTGAATCGGTAAGTCGGTTTTACTTTCTCCGGTTACCTACAAACTACGAACTCAAACAGGATAACCAGGATAAACCGGACTAAGTTCTGTAGTCTGTCTCCGCTGTTGATTCCACTGAATATTCCATGCTGTATTGTGTGGCAGGTTTTTGTGTTTTGTTGTTTGTAATCACAACGTTGCTGTAATTTATTAAGCACTTTTTTGACAAGCAAACGAATAACAGATTTCAAACCAATAAGAACAATTGTATCAAATCACGATCAATTGTACCAACGATGCAATTGAATGAAAACAACTAAAGATTTGCTTTGGGTTCTGATAATAATTCTATGTTTATTTCAATTTACAATAACATTTCGGATCTCGAAAAATAAAATACAACACAACAACTTCTGATCGATTATTCAAATTAAAGAAATGACACATTTCAGTTAGTATGTAAGTTTAATTCTTCATCAAAAGCAATAAGTCAAATCAAACAAATTTCGTCTAAAGTAATCGTGTCTCGGAATGAAGAGATTTCATTGACAACCCAAACTCGGTGTTCCCAATGTTACTACGGGCGCTGCGTGTTTCTGAAATAGCTCTTGATCTTGATTTCATAGATCTCTTAGGGGTTGACGAGGAGCCGCTACCATCAGTATCAGTTATTCGCACTGGCTTATGAGTAACCCAGAATTTCAGAGCGAACTTCAGCTCTGATTTAAAAGCTTCAAATGGTGTAACCTGCAAATAAATAAGATCACAAGCCGGATCAACATACCAAACTTTCTAAACCTTTTCTTCAACTGCAACTTTTCTAACATTCCATATAAACTCTGCGATCCCTATTAAAATAGCTACAAACAGACCAGATGCAAGTACAACGAAAACACCGCCAACGTTATCTGTTCCGAGGCGACTGTCATTTTTAGCATCAACACTGTTGTCACATTGTCCTCCACCATGCATTTTCTTCCACCATTTGTTTTTCAGTTGCTCCAACTTACCTGATTCACCTAGCTTAAGGATTGCCTCGTTCACTAACGAGCGATATGGTGAATCTGGAAAGATTCTGAAAATTGCAAATTAAAACTAGATACCTACAATTACCACTTACTTATCGGCATTCCAATGCCGTACGACTTAAAATCTAGCAGATCTCCAACTTGCATCAGATTACAGTTTCTCTCGATAGTGTATTGAATTGTTGTAGATTCCATCATGAAGGCAAACTTTCCCTTGTCTCTGATGACACGTTCCACGCCTTTTTGATTAGTCACCTCAAAAACAGTTGGTTTTGCGTTTTCCATGGCAGCGTACATTTTCTGGTAGATGCTGTTATTGGACTCCTGTAATCAAAAACAACAAAATCAAAAGACCTCTGCTGACATTGTCAACTTTCCTTAAAGAAAGTCTCAGTACTTCCACCCTTCACGCAGCCATATTTGATTTGAGTCTGTTTTGACAAATCCTCAGCACTAGTGATAACGTTCTCCATACGTGACATGGTCAAAAAAGCAGCTAGATTAGCAGTGTAGGAGTTTAGCATCATGAGGGCGAAGAACCACCACACCCCAGCCACAAGCCGTGTTGGTGTTGCTCTAAAATAATTAAAAGAATATAGGTAAATTACCTAACTGAATTAAATTGAATGGAATTTATTATCCACTTTGGTAACAGATCACATCCTTGACCCATCAACGATCCCATAGCCAGCCAACAAGCATTCGGAATACTCCATATATTCTCCAATTCTTCAGGCTCTTCGTTACAAGGATGAGGATTCTCCCAGTCGTTTTTGGCAACCCTGAAATTCAACATAAAGTTGTAGTTGAATGCCTATTTCCAATGAGTTGTTCTGTCACCTGGTTAAGATAAGAATCAGAATAGAAACTGCAAGGAAAACTGTTGCTGTGTATGCCCACACACTCGATGAAAACGGCAAAAGGAAGGAGAATAGGTCTGGTTCTTTCGGTTCTTGTTTAGAAAAAAGGATACTTATACCAAGAGTCATAAAGGGCACTGAGAAATCTATGGCTGTTCTTCGTAAGGACGTCATGGTGAAGTCACAAATAGCAAAATCAGCTTTCTACAAATAAATTTGGTTCTTCTGTAAATATTTATTATCTGAATTTATTTCATTATCAATCAAACCTTGTCTAATATCTCTTTGACAAGGCCATCCCATTTTTTGGTTACTTTATCATAAGTTCCAGAAGCTTCAACTGTATAAAAGGTGTAAGTAAATCCTGCTATTTGAGCAATATTATCTAGTAAGTCTAAGGCATATCCTTCGTATCTAGCATTTCCCTCAAAAATTGATCCATCAGTTGAACGTCTGCAAATGTTATTTAGTAACTCATTGTGCTGGATATGTACGAGTATGGTATGTACCTCTCAATTAAATACGGTGCATCAAGTTTGGAAGCAATCATGAAATTTTTCCCATGAACTGAAGCGTTGACTTGCTCTTGGAAACCCTGTGACGCCGCAAAAATGTGAGTGAATTGTCTGACCGGATCCCAAACAAGAATTTGGTTGTATCCGTTTTTCACTAACTGAAGCAGACGTAACCTAAAATTCGATCGTTCCCCGAAATCATTGAACTCAATGTCCCCTGTCAAACCACGCGTTGACCTCTGAGTTGACAAAAATAGAATATACATACTTAGTAGGTGAGTAGGAATGCATAGGGAGCACTTCGATATCAGCACCACTTACTTGCTTAATGAATTCAACAATCCCTTGTCCATGTGGCCACTGTGGTTCATGTGGACGTCGGCAGTTTATGTTTGGCGCCTCAATATTATCAAAAATGTTCATGTCTTTCAGTGCTTTTGCAAAAATCATCAATGCATCTTGGATGAGAACCATGTTTGTCTAAATTACAGGAATTGATGAACTTTATAGTTAAATAACTGGCCTCAATCACCTTAACTGGCGCTGGATCGTCTAGTATTTTCCCTAGTCGCCTCGCTGTTCTGTCCCAATCATGAACAGCGGTTTCAACGTCACTGTCACTTGGGTCCATGAGTCTGATTGTCGTAATATTTACGTAACTATCCCCCAAGTCGCTGTAATGTGCAGTATGAGCATCCAGTTTCGATGTGAAGAAGCTCTAAAATTGATCTGTAAGCTGACCTTCTAAGAAAGCACAACATGCGCCTAAACACACCTGGTATTCAGAGAAAATATTCATTTTCTGCGCTACTTTCAATACATCCACGATTTTCTTGGGATTACAGTGAAGGACTACCATAGCTTCTGCATGCGATTTGATGCTCTTCAGCAGAGGTCCGTAGTCGTTGTTTGACGGGAGTTGCCTTAGAACTATAGGATGTTTTCGCGATCGTAGTTGTAAAACATCTTGAAGCTGAATCAGATCTAATTCAAAGAAAGGGAAATGCAGTGAGAGCAGTTAACTAATATTTAAATCATGGCTGCAATGAATGTAAAATTCAAATGGATCCTGATTCTAAGGATAAATATGTATATGCTTCCAACTCTACCTTTGTTGCTCTATTTAACATCAGACGCATAAACAACCCTGAATTGATGGTACTTTATCTTCACAATTACTCTAATTATACTTTGGGATTGATCGCAGGATGAAAGTGACAAAGGTAAAGTTAAACATAATCAAACATTCGAAGTTGTTTCTGAAATTTATTTCTTCAAACAAAATTCAACAAGTTTCGTATATTGACCCGTTCGTTAATAATGAAAACGAAATTTTCCAAAGTGATTTAGAAAAATTAGCCTAATAAAAAAACTTCAGCTGTCCCACTCGTGTTTGGGATTCCCAAGAATACGTTACTCTATTCTGAAAATTCTTAAAATTTTTTCTCTTTTCTTAAAAATAGATTTTTCTTGCTTTACGACACTCGAATTGTAAATAGTGAGAGTGGAATTTTCATTGAGAAAAACTTTTCTTTAAAACACATAATTGATTTTTAATTTAAAAACAACATTCAATAAAACAAAATTACCTTCTTCGTACTCGTACACAACTGTAAAGCTTTGCCAGAGCAGAGTCTTAAGAATAAGGGAGTATCCATTGCTTAGTTGATTTGTGCTTGGAAAAACATTCAGTGTCATTCGTCTTTGAATACGCTCAGCATCAGTTTCCTCTGGTTGCCAATGATAGAGTATATGAGGAATTGAGAAATGATTGGCCATTGAACTAACAACACCTTTAAGCAAAGCACTTCTTATTAGAAGCTATATGTTTCTTAGAGTTCTATGTAAATTATTATATACCTGCGGCATGGGAACTTGGGCCAAAGATCGCAATACACCCACGACTAATTAGATCACACACTGTGAACGGAAATGCACTTGAACTAATTCGTATCACAAATAAATGAACTGTTATCAATATTTTTACCAATTTTTTCAAAATCGAAAGAATCATCTGTTTTAGCTATAGCCACATGGGGTCGCAGTTGGAAGCTTCTCTCATATACATTAGCACGATCAACACTTGCTCGAAAAGCGATTTCCTCCTCGTCATTTACGCCATTTAAAATTTGACCTTAAATTTTTCCACTTTAGGAAATTTTGTTACGAAAACCTTACAAAATATTCCTACAAACTTCAAAAGAACGTCGAGCAACACAAGATCGATTGGAATATAAAATCAATAGAATTACTAAACTTATAAAACATTTAAACATTCTCGAACTGAAAAAAATCAAAATTAAAAACTGGAGATTTCGTAAAACTTTTCACTTTAAATTTTCAACATTTGAGCGATTTTGACTTGTTAAAGGCTCGTTGCAAACTAAAAATTGCTACGCTAAAATTAGCATCAACTGGGATGAGCTTTTATCCAATGAGACATCTTAGACATTTTGAAATTAATAGACTGAAAGTATTGGGAGAATATGCCAAGCGAGAGTTTTCCCGATTTTTAAATTCGAAGCGAGTCATAGAAAGGGGAATATCTCAACAGGTTTTCATGAAAACTATGGAAAACGTAAAGAAATTATTTTTCATGTAGGAAAAATCTTCTTTAGACAAACGGAAAACAAGTTAAGAAACTGAAATAGAAACTAAATGTAATTAAGTGCAAATTATTCCCTGATTTCCCCGATTCCTAAGGGTTCTAGTTAACTTTTTAACTAGAATATGTACCTGTAGGCCCTGCTTGAGGACGCCTTACTTTCACACTGTACAGGGTCTGATTTCAACTAGGGATGCGTAGACAAATTTAACACGGGAATACATAAATCTATATGGATATTGTTTAAAGAGGTGAAAAGCTTTAAGAGGATATTGTTTATACCTACTTCTTAACGCTCTAGACTTGACATCTTCACCGTACTTATTTAAATTCATTTTCTTTCAACAAACACAATAGGTTATGAAGTACCTACGGTTTGCTCAAATAACTTTTAGGGATTTGGTAGTTTGATTACAAATACAAACCCTTACCATTATGGTTATTCAGAGGAGCATGTTGAATGGTTGAAAATTCAATGAAACTTGTAATAATCTTTAGAAATTTTTCACTCCTGGTTTGGCAATAGCCTGACTTGGCGAAAATTTTAATTGGTTAACACATTTTTGTATAAATCGAGTGTGAGAAACTAGTTCAATAGATTCAGCTAGTCTTGCTTTTATGTTTTAGGTAGGATTATTATTTGCTTCAGGGCCGAAATGATTGATAGTACCAAACGCTTTCCATGGACAGCCTCCTCACACCTGATTAATATAAACTTCCAAGATATAATTTTGGAAAGTACAATGCCTTCAGAAAATGCAAAGCATGTCCAATTGTATTAACAACAACCGCTCCAGATTAAATTGGATATCTTGTGATAATCTCCTGCCACATTTGTTAACAAGAGGTACAAAATCTTGAGGGTTTACAATTCAAAATGAAAATGTCTTAATCGGATCGCTTGTTCCGACCTGAATGAGTGTGGTCTCTCCTAACAATGGAATCCCAAACCTTCGGTCACACCCTACGCAATCGCAAATTGTTTATTTCGAACGAGTTGATCGATTATTGCTCACAAATGATTATGCTTGATTGATTGGAAACATTGACCTATAGCTGTAAGGTTTTATTAGCCTGCAGCTCGATTGCCTGTAACTTCAAGCTGAGTAAACAAGTTCAATTTTTCCATTTTAAACGTTAATCCGTCTCAACTTTTATTCTACTTCAATTCTGAAATCTTGAATCCTGAAACATTTCATATTAACTATCCAAATGTATACGCACTAATACGAATGCTTAGTCCTTCACTTGGAAAAACTAATTATCCTCGACTTCAACTCTTTCGGGAACCAACCTCTTATTGGGTTGTTATAAGTTCGAAATTGAGAGCTTCAAATGTTTCAAAGTTTTCTGTGTTTTCTGTCCGCCACATACTATTGTGACGGACCCAGAACCTTTCTATGATCATTTTTGACCATCATAGAGAAGGGGTCGTAGGTAATGATGCCTACAGAAACGTTCTATGCTCATTGTGACCATCAGAAGTGCGGTCTGCGGATCACCTGCGGTACGCGGAAATTTTCTCTGTGTTTTGTGATCATCACCGACCATGATACTAGGAAACTGGGAAGAGCTGGTCGAAAGTGGTGGGAAATAAATAGTCCTACTTGCCATCTTTGGAATAATTCCATTATTAGTTAAGCCACGAGGAGGATGAACTTTTGACCTCTTGCAAATTTTTGTTTAAAAGGATGTTGGAAAAATGATCACTAAATTACTTGAACCTCCAGTGAATTGATTATACACTTAAATTCAATCTCATACATAGTCCATTGAACTTCTAAGATTCCCAAAAATAAAAAGATACATGTTATACTAGATGGATTTGATAAGTTTTAAAGTATTCACGTTGCTTTAAATGATTCGTTAGACTCAACGTTTCATACGAGTTTATGTATTGTATGATCTTGAAAATCATACGTTGGTACTTCATAATATTAGCATTAAAGTTCATGAATTGTTAACTTACTGATTA
The DNA here is from genome assembly GCA_963971475.1 of Chrysops caecutiens. NCBI lineage: Eukaryota > Metazoa > Arthropoda > Insecta > Diptera > Tabanidae > Chrysops > Chrysops caecutiens. The sequence goes on from OZ020569.1 coordinate 36,032,322, forward strand.
CAAACAATGATTTTTTTGCAGAAAGCCACCTAATACGGAAAGCACCTCCAGCATACTCTGATGGTGTATACGCAATGGCTGGAGCGAATCGTCCATCAACAAGACGTCTAAGTCGGCTTTTCATGCGTGGTGAGGACGGCTTAGGGTCGAAACACAATCGAACAGCACTATTGGCTTTTTTCGGGCAAGTCGTAGCTAATGAAATTTTGATGGCATCGGAATCAGGTTGTCCCATCGAAATGCATAGAATCGACATAGAAAAATGTGATGACATGTATGATAAAGAATGTCGCGGAGATCGTTACATACCATTTCTACGTGCTGCTTATGATCGAAATACAGGACAAAGTCCAAACAGGCCACGAGAACAGGTGATTGATGATCATGTTTCGTACAATTTTGCAACATAATAATCTCTAGATTGTGTCTAAATTTGCTTTATCAGACAAACCAAATGACAGCTTGGATTGATGGGAGTTTTATATATAGTACATCCGAGGCTTGGCTGAACGCTATGCGATCATTTCAAAATGGAACACTACTTACTGACAATAGCGGAAAAATGCCAGTAATGAATACAATGCGAGTTCCTTTATTTAATAATCCAGTTCCACACGTGATGAGAATGCTTAGTCCCGAACGATTGTTTCGTGAGTATTCTTTCAACAGCATATGGATTTTGGTCTAATTCGTGCAACATTTTCAGTCCTCGGTGATCCCAGGACAAATCAGAATCCTGCCCTACTCTCATTCGCAATTCTTTTCTTGCGATGGCACAACACCTTAGCAAAACGTGTCAAAAGACAGCATCCAGATTGGGGTGATGAGGACGTATTCCAACGTGCCAGGAGAATTGTAATTGCTAGTCTACAGAACATTATAATGTATGAATATTTGCCAGCTTTTCTTGGTTCAGACGTACCTCCTTACGAGGGATACAAACCTGAAATTCATCCTGGTATAGCTCATGTGTTTCAAGCTGCTGCTTTTAGATTTGGGCACACATTAATACCACCAGGAATATATAGGTAAAAGAATATATTTTCATTTACCAGTGAGCAGATAACAAAACTTAATAAGTTTATTTTGTTTAGGAGAGATGCTAAATGCAATTTTAGAACAACTTCAATGGGTTTTCCGGCTATACGATTGTGTTCTACGTGGTGGGATTCAAATGTAAAATTTTAAATAGAATTTGTAATGGTCATTAATCAAAATATTTTAACTCAGGACTTTCTTACGGACACATCGATTGAAGAGGTTCTTATGGGTATAACATCGCAAATATCTGAACGTGAAGATCCTTTTCTCTGTTCTGATGTGAGAGATAAATTATTTGGGCCTATGGAATTTACAAGAAGAGACCTTGGTGCACTAAATATTATGCGTGGAAGAGATAATGGCTTGCCTGATTACAATACAGCAAGAGCTTCTTATGGGCTGCCCAAGAGGAAAGAGTGGACAGAAATCAATCCAACTTTATTTTCCAATAAACCGGAGCTATTGAGGTATAAGGATACATTTATGTGACTGACCAAGTGATATATAGTTCCATTCCTCACATATTTTTAGAATGCTCATATCAGCCTATTCAAATCGATTAGATAACGTTGATGTCTACGTTGGAGGAATGTTGGAGTCTTATGGAAGTCCAGGAGAACTATTCACTGCAGTTATTAAGGAGCAATTTGCTCGTGTCCGGGACGCGGACAGATTTTGGTTTGAGAATGAGAATAATGAAATCTTCACCAAAGAAGAAATTATGGAGTTACGCAAAATCACAATGTGGGATATAATCGTCAATAGTACGGATATCAATCCAGGAGACATACAAAAGAATGTGTTCGTTTGGAACGAAGGAGATCCTTGTCCACAGCCAATGCAATTAAACGCAACAGAACTTGAGCCATGCAACTATCTACAAGGCTACGATTACTTTTCCGGATCTGAACTGACTTTCATTTATGTTTGTGTATTTTTGGGCTTTGTGCCAATATTCTGTGCTGGTGCAGGGTATTGCGTTGTGAAACTACAAAACAGTAAAAGAAGAAAATTGAAAATAAGACAAGAAGCCTTGAAATCGAGTCCACATCACAAAGGATCTGTTGACAAGATGATAGCCAGGGAGTGGTTGCATGCGAATCACAAACGACTGGTGACAGTGAAGTTTGGTCCAGAAGCATCCATTTATACGGTTGATCGAAAGGGCGAAAAACTAAGAAACTTCTGTTTGAAGAATGTTGATGTTGTTACAGTCGAGGAATCACAGGCAAACCATCTCAAGAAGAGACCTTACATATTGCTTCGTGTTCCTAACGACCACGACCTGGTCTTAGAACTAGAGTCGTATTCTGCCAGAAGAAAATTTGTTAAAAAATTAGAAGACTTCTTAGTGTTGCATAAAAAGGAAATGACTTTAGTAGAGGTTCGTTCAGGTTCAATTGGAAACAAAGATTAACGTTTAACATGAATTTTCTCACAGGTAAACAGAGACATAATGTTGGCGCGAGCTGAAACACGAGAAAGACGCCAAAAACGATTGGAATATTTCTTTAGGGAAGCATATGCTCTTACATTCGGGTTAAAGTAAGTACCTACCATTACTTATCTGCTTTTTATGAAATTAACTAATTACTGGATTTCAGGCCTGGTGAGCGTCGGCGTAGGTCTGATGCGTCAACAGACGGTGAAGTAATGACTGTAATGCGGACAAGCCTCTCAAAATCGGAGTTTGCAGCTGCATTGGGAATGAAATCAGATGATATGTTCGTACGGAAAATGTTTAACATTGTTGACAAAGATCAGGATGGACGAATATCCTTCCAAGAGTTCCTCGAGACAGTTGTTCTATTTTCAAGAGGAAAAACTGAAGATAAATTACGGATAATTTTTGATATGTGTGATAATGATAGAAATGGTGTGATCGACAAAGGAGAGTTAAGTGAAATGATGAGGTCGCTTGTTGAAATAGCTAGAACCACAAGCCTTGGAGATGACCAGGTTACGGAACTTATCGACGGAATGTTCCAAGATGTTGGTCTAGAGCATAAGAATCATATGACTTACCAAGATTTCAAATTGATGATGAAGGAATATAAAGGAGATTTCGTTGCAATTGGCCTCGATTGCAAGGGAGCTAAGCAAAACTTCTTAGATACCTCAACAAATGTTGCAAGAATGACATCATTTCATATTGAACCTGTACAGGATTCTCATCGCAACTGGTTGCAAGAGAAATGGGATTCTTACACAACGTTTTTAGAAGAAAACAGGCAGAATATATTTTATTTGTTCTTGTTTTATGTAATCACAATTGTCCTTTTTGTTGAAAGATTTATTCGTAAGTCAAAATTATTTTCTACCTATGATTTGTGCAATTAGCAATGTATTTTTTAGATTATTCCTTCATGGCCGAACACACCGACTTAAGACACATAATGGGAGTAGGAATTGCTATAACCAGAGGGTCTGCTGCCTCCTTATCGTTTTGTTACTCATTGCTTTTGCTAACAATGTCCAGGTATTATCAATTTGTTAGATAATAATCGCTGTTTACGATAATATAATTACATTCCATTTTCTAGAAACCTCATAACAAAACTGAAAGAGTTTCCAATTCAACAGTATATTCCATTGGATTCTCATATACAGTTCCATAAAATAGCAGCATGTACTGCACTATTTTTCTCACTGCTTCATAGTGTCGGTCACATCGTGAATTTCTATCACGTTTCTACACAATCCGTTGAGAACTTACGTTGTCTAACAAGAGAAGTTCATTTTGCTTCAGACTACAAACCGAATATCACTTTCTGGCTGTTTCAGACTATAACTGGTAATAAGTTAATCGTATTTTGTGTATTGCACAATTTCTAATTTAACATCTTCCTGTAGGTGTAACTGGAGTTCTGTTATTCATTATCATGTGCATAATTTTTGTGTTTGCACATCCAACTATTCGAAAAAAGGCATATAATTTCTTCTGGAACATGCATTCACTCTACATAGGATTGTACCTGCTGAGCTTAGTACATGGTCTTGCACGTCTGACGGGTCCGCCAAGATTTTGGATGTTCTTTATAGGTCCTGGATTGATATACACTTTAGATAAGGTAGAGATTGAAATATCTGGGAAGGTTTAGCAAGACAAATCTGCTCGTTTTGATATTTTGTAGATCGTTTCGTTAAGAACCAAGTATATGGCCCTGGATGTTATGGAAACAGACTTGTTGCCATCGGATGTAATCAAGATAAAGTTCTATCGTCCTCCAAATCTCAAGTACTTGTCCGGCCAATGGGTTAGACTTTCCTGTACTGCCTTTCGGCCACAGGAGATGCACAGTTTCACACTAACATCAGCTCCACACGAAAACTTTCTAAGTTGTCACATAAAGGCCCAGGGTCCTTGGACATGGAAACTTAGAAATTACTTTGATCCATGCAATTACAATCCAGAAGATCAACCAAAATTACGTATTGAAGGACCATTTGGTGGTGGCAATCAAGATTGGTATAAATTTGAAGTTGCTGTGATGGTGGGAGGTGGCATCGGTGTGACACCATATGCATCAATATTAAACGATCTGGTGTTCGGTACAAGTACTAACAGATATTCTGGAGTTGCATGCAAAAAAGTCTACTTCTTGTGGATTTGTCCATCGCACAAACACTTCGAATGGTTTATTGACGTTCTCAGAGATGTCGAGAAGAAAGATGTAACAAATGTATTGGAGATTCACATATTTATAACCCAATTCTTCCACAAGTTTGATTTGAGAACAACTATGTTGGTAAGTTTGGATAGAAATTTACTTGTTATCAGCCATTATTGCTATGATTTATTTCAGTACATTTGTGAAAATCACTTCCAACGACTGTCTAAAACGTCAATGTTTACCGGGCTCAAGGCCGTGAATCACTTTGGTCGCCCCGATATGTCCAGCTTCTTGAAGTTCGTACAAAAGAAACACTCTTATGTAAGTAAAACAATATATATCTTATTGTTAATATTATCTTCATCAAGGATATTTTTCTTATTTTAAGGTGTCCAAAATAGGAGTGTTTTCGTGTGGCCCGCGGCCATTGACTAAAAGTATTATGTCAGCGTGTGATGAAGTAAACAAAGGACGAAAACTTCCCTACTTTATTCACCACTTCGAGAACTTCGGATAACATCTCTAAATTTATATTAATTCATATATTTTAGTATTTATTATTTTTCTCAAGATCTTTATTTGTGTCAAATTGAAGTTTGTTCAATTTCTTTCCTGTATTACTATTTCTTTCTGTATTATTTTCAAAAGGAATTGATTCGAATCTATTTTCGGTCAATAATGTACTTAGCCTTTGATAATTATGCTTCAAGCAAATTGATGTGAATGCGTGTACGTAAAGAAAAGATAAAACCCACATCGAAGATATTATTGTTAATGAACTTTTGTAAATATGAGTTTTAGACTTTATGTTCATTTAATAATTTAATGTAATCTTGTTTTTTATACAATTATATTTTTATACATGCGTAGATTTAACATTTTATGTACTTAGTTCAAACGATTTTATATAATCTTGTGAATTGAATTTCAAAGTTTTGTATTAGTAAAGCTGTGAAAAGTTTAAAGCTGTTTTGTTCAAAGTTTCTTTTTTAATTTGTAATTAATTGGTAGGTCAACATCAATATTCTCGACGTTCTGATGCAGTTGTAGAAGTAGCTACCAGTAGTTTATTGTGTGAATACCATACCAAAAGTCATCCTTTCATGACTAGTATGTGCATTACTAGTGAATTTCCTTTGCTTGATGTCTTTAGCGCAAAACCCTCTGTAGTAGTACAAGCCATGAAGTAGACTTTCTTACTACCACATTCACAGAGATGGCCTACCTTCGGCCATATGGAACGAAATGAAATTTCATATGAAAAATGAAATTTTAATCGCGGGAATTTTCAAAAACTCAAATATGTTATAATAAAAATCACTTTTTTATTAATAAATGAATTTTATTATTTGCCAAACTGAATACACTTGTATGTAAATCAGTATTAATAGTTATTTCCATATTGAAAAGTGGAATAAAATTAAATTATATAGGAAAGTTAAATCAAATATTACAAAAATTTAATAGCAAAATTACATTATGGACAAATTAACAACAAAAGGCAGTCAAATAAATGAAATATATAACAATATAACGAAAAATTAACAAAAAATTATAAAGATATAAAAATTATATGGTATAAAAACTAAATTTAAACAAATTATCTACCTGAAAATTTTAATGAAAATACACTTTTTGATATTTTTTAAGATTTCTTTATTGTTCAACATTGAAATTTAAACAAATTATTTTTAACAGTTTATATTTATAAGCATTTGTTTATAAATTTTTACTTTTTTTCATATATTGAAACATTACAATTAATTTCTAATGAGCAATTTACATATTGCTACGAATTATTTTATCTATAAAACTTCACAATAAATTATAATTTTATTATTTATTATAAATAATAATATATTTCCACTATTTTAGTTTCACAAGCACTGAATTTAATGAACATCTGCGTTTGTTTTGCACTGAAACAAACAAACGTCAAAATTCATATCGCGACAAAATTGACTTTTATAGGCTTTTCGCGGATTTTCCGATAGAAAATTTACATTATATTAATTAACAATAATTTTATGATCACACAAACACTAGATTTTGTATAAAATAATAACTTTTTACACTTAATTAACATTAAAACCGCGGAAACGATATGAATTCCTCATATATTCACCATACGGAATGGTGCGAAATGATGGCCTACCATGCACACATTGACAAGGCCTACTTCATGGCTTGTCAATACTTACAGAGGGTTTTGCTTTAGCGTCATCCGAATCTAGGCAGGCTAGGAGCACTGTGTGTGTTCAAAGTATATTCTAGATGACATTGTCCCCTTGAAGTGTTGGAATACTCTTTTACTACTCAGACGACTGAGATAGTCATAGTAAACAGCGAAACTGGTGATCTGCCATCAGCCGTCTGGTGATTGTGGTGATTGGCTTCACGACGGGGATAGCTCGCTGCAAGAGGTTCTCATTCACGAAACACTCCACATTATTAACAGTAAATCATGTGAAAAGAGTTTGTTTACAAGATTATTATTAGGGTTAGGGAAAAAAAGCCGAAAAACCCCATGAAAAATATATAAAAATAATTAAAATAAAAATTGTTATTGGTCAGACAGAAATCTGAGTACCCGTAGAATGAGATTTTCAAGGAAGTTGAGAAATTTTAATTTGAAAATGAGAGCATTAACCCATACTGGAAGTTGAATAATTTTAACCCTTATGAAGTGGATTTCACGTGCGAGAGACCACGGAAGTGATATTAATAGGATCGAGAAATTATTCTCTGATAACAAGTTCAAGTATGTTCGAAAAGGCGGAAAATAACAAGATTGTTCTGTATAAATTATGATCTGAAGAGAGAAAGTAATAGAGATCACCCCTATGTCAGAGTAAGTAAAAAAATTCCAAGCAATTTTTGAATGGATCAAATAGCTTAATGTAATATGATCGCAGTTTCTGCAGGCCTGTGGACATGTTCTCGTTTCGTATAGAAAGGAATTATTTATGGTTTAGTAACATCGTACTTTCCAAGTGGTTGGGTGATCTTCGTTAGAGCAATGTTTATTTAGGTTTTGCTTTCGTTTAGAGGCTTTATCATACTCGTATATTACGTTGTAAGAAATTTGTAGACCTGAATATTGGATTTGAATGGGCGTGGTCAGGGTAAGGATAGCATTTCCGTATTCTTAGAACAAGTTATAAGAAAAAAATATACATACATAGAAATGTATCATTCCATGGTGTCGGTACGCGTAGGGGAAATAGGACAGTCCTTCTTGACAATCCAGAAAGTGAAGTTCGGTTACCTAGTTTGGTATTAATATTTGGAGTGATTAGGTATATAGAGTGAAATACTATGCTAAAATAGTGAACTAGCGGGAAGAAGTTAGATTAAAGTGCCTGTTTAAGAAAGATACTCCTTGAAGCTTGCAAATTGGACATAAATTGGTGAGTAAATTCTCTCATTGAGTGTATTCCGTGGTTCGGCTATTAAGGATAAAATAGTGAACATTACTTCCCCGTATGTGTTGAGAAATTAGCCAGCAGTGAGGCTTGCAAATGTCCCAGTAATCAAAGAGATCGTGGTTAGTTTTGATATGGTTTATGGATCAAATGTTTTGTGATGAGTCAGGTACCAAACCTGGTGTTTCCCCTTGAAGGACTCTCGTTTTTTCTGTGAAAGGATTCCAGAGTTGGCATCCCAATCTGATGATTTCACTGTGTTTCAGGTAGTTACTGGTGTTTTCTCCCTAGCTGGGAGGCCACTAGGGTTCCTTGGCCCTCCATAAACGGATAGCTAAAATGTTTGATCCCGCGTAAATGATTGTAAGGTGACATTTGTAAGCCAGTGTGCAAAATTAGAAGACTGTAGCGGTTGTATTTTATAGACACTCACGTTTTGTTTTCCTTCTCTATTTGCAGGTAAGACAGAATGTTCGACGTCACGTTATATGTACATATCTGACGATAATCTGTGTGTTGAGTTTCTTCTCATTCATTACTATGAAAGTGATAACTAGATTTTCCTTTTTCTTTTCGGCATGATTAACGAAATCGCAGTAAGCACCGAAAAATACATTATGGGTCGCAACAAGAGGTCTCGAAGTCATAGAATCAGGAGTCCAGTTGAGTTGTTGGAGGATTTTTCCTCACCAGTGCGAAGAAACGTGCGATCCAATAGGACACTTGCAGTGACCACGGATCCATTAGAAAAGCTTACCGCGGCATTAACCCAACTGATTGAGAGAACTAATAACCAATCAATGAAGTTAGAATACAGCGGTGAAGTAATTCCCACGTTCGATCCAGAAGAGCATTTGCAAACTGCAGAAATGTGGTGTAGAAAAGTGGATGAGCTTAAGGACATTTACCATTGGAGCGAGGAGGTTACAGTTCATTTTGCATTGTCAAAATTAAAAGGTTTAGCTGCAACGTGGTATGAAGGGTTACCTTCCATCCTTTTCACCTGGAAGGAATGGAAATTGAAAATTCTAGCTGCTTTTCCTGATACGCGGGATTTCCATGAGCTGTTGATAGAAATGCTGAAGCGGCGTAAAAGATTGGACGAAACTTATGCAAAATACTTCTACGAAAAAATGTCACTCTTAAACGCTTGTGAAATAAAAGGAAAGCAAGCTGTGTCGTGTATAATTGGCGGACTGGAGGATCGAGTGGTGAAAACTTTTGCAAAAGCTGGTAGGTATGAAACACCAGAAAAACTGTACGGGTACCTTAGTCAATTCAACGACTTGGAGCTACCATATGCGTCTTCGCACAAGGTCGAGATACAGAACATGAAGCAGGAACCTCGGCAGTCATCAGCAAAAACAGACTTTACATGCTTTAGATGTGGAAAACCTGGCCACTTTGCTAATAGGTGCACTGAAATGAATAAAAACTATCAACGTTGTATCCGTTGTAGAAGTCGAGGTCACGAGGCTAAGAACTGTCAGCGGAACATCAGTGAGACTGCGCGCTAACAGAAATCAACTCAAAATCTGACGATGACTTGACTCGAGGGGAGTCTTTTTCAGGATGGCCGAAAAGTTCAAAATAAATCATTCAAAACAAAGTTCAGTGGTTTTAATTTCAGTGGAGCATGCGTCGTGCATGTACACTTACAGGATCGTGGGCCTTGAAAATCCTTATTCCATCTGTTGTTTTAGGAGTGCGGCGAGAACGAATCTTTTTTGGAGGTTTCGAGGAATCCATTGTTTTCACATTGCGATGTCTCAATTGGTTTGTTTCGAATATCTAGGAATTTTAGGGGTGTACGGTTTCTTTTATCGGGAATTTTAGGTGCCAGGAATATTCCTCTTACGGTCCCATGAGCTCTTACGTGATCAGTATTTCGTAGACAGATAAAAGGAATAATTCGCCAGTGAATTTATTTTTGATATAAAATGAAGTAAATTAAGAAGTTCTGATTTGAATTAGCTGCTAGTGAAATTCTCAGGTGAGTGCTCACTGCGTAAATGATATGAGTGTTTTATGTATTCTGGGAAATATTGGCATGATGTGATAATGTTTCTATTACGGATACTAGTATGAATTAGGAATTAGGTGGTTTTGGTATAGCGGACATTGACATTGAAGTCTTAATATAAGCTAATGTAAAACAAGTGAAACATGTGAAGGGCTGACGTTAGGTTCACTTAATAAAATGGCGTGTCGTTCTACCCCATTACTGGGAAGTGTGCGGCTTTCCCTCTGAACCAGGTGAAGTGCCATTAGTATTTTGTGGTTCCCACAACTAGGTGTTTTGATAGTATTTGTGGTTTTCCAGCTATCACTTCGTCAACAGCCTTACATGTACTCAGATATTGTTGTAAAAGTAAAACCTATGTCCGCTAAGAATGGTGTTTTTGAGATTGTTATAGAGTGTTGGTGTTTTTCCCTCAACACATTACTCAATGCCATCTATACCCTTCTAGTTGAAAAATTTATACAGACGTGCAAACTAACCCACTTATTATCGAGTCCAAATTTTGTACTCGATAAATGTATGCGATTTGACAGTTCTGCACGTCTCGATGCAGCAAGAAAACACGGCTAATATGTTTTTTAAAATCTTTTCAGACGACGGTTGATGAGGAACCCTAAATTAGGAGAGCCAGAGCGCCATAAATTTAATAGTAGAAAAAATAAATCCTGATTAAAATTTTTAATGTCTTACACAATTTAGCTCGGGGGAGATGAATAATTTGTCTCAGTCTCATCAGAAGTGCTGAAAGGGGGTATCATGTAAGGAGCTAAAGTGTTCAGCGAGTAATGATTGATCATCAATGCAATTTAACTAACTCGGCTGGTTCGTCTTGGATTCTACTGAGCTTCCTTCTTGGTTTGTGGTTCCTTGGTTATCCTTCCTGTTCTGGGACCCGATTACTAACGACTGTGTAGCTCATTTATAAGTCAATTTTGCCTATTCAGCAGTTAAATATCTTCAATCCATACGTAGATGATATCACACACGAGTTCTCGATTCTATTGCCATGACCAATACTGACATCATCTTTGTTTGAAGCTATTTCTTTATGCTTCCATGTTCCCTTTTCTACAGGGTCAGCATATTGGAGCATGATGTTGACATATATGTAATTGCATTTTACGAATATTGCCAGATGGGTGCGTCAGCAATATTTGTTGATACCGTACGATGGTCGCCTATCAAGAGAAATTTTTGGGCAAGGGAATGGTTTGATGTTTATTGAAGGCATTGAGAAGCCTTGGACCATTTGGTGACATGCTAATCACATAACATGAAATTATCATCCTAGTGATTTTAGTTATTAGAAGTCACACTCTAGTATAAGATATGGTTAAAATGATATATATTTTTTCCTAAACGAATACCAGATTGTAATTAGCAAGGAGTATGAGTTTTGTCAATTCTTTTAAATATAGACATAAATCACAATAACACCAAAATTTTACAAAGAAAAACTTTCAATAACTTTTTAAAACGTTTCACTTGTATCAACCAAACTGAACTCGAATTGAATTAGCGCGACAACCGATTAATTCAAGGATAAATTGTCGCAACAAAGAACAGAAAATATAAACATTTCCCAATTTTATGTGTCTCTAAGATCCTTTAAGAATGTTCCCACTTGACGCCCCAACAAAGGAAAGTTAAAAATTGATCAAAACAAATCTATTTACTCAGTTTTCAGTAGCTTAATTTATGAATCATAAATTTACTAATTTATTTGGTCTTCACACAAACTCTAGTTGCACAAAGTAATTAAAAATTATCAAAACTAAAAATATTAAAAATATTAAGTTTATTTACATAAGTATACCAAAACAAAAATTATTAAGTGTTTACAAAGTTCACGAAAATACTCAATTCGATTCACTCAAAGAGAACAAAACTTACAGAACAAAAAATACGGAACATAAAATTTGAACAGTGCGGGAAAAAACCACTTATGATCAAAGAAAGAACAAGAAACTAATGTTCTGAAAAAAAAACTCCTCTTACATGTGTGGACTTCTCAAGTAGTCTGGAGCTATTTTAGCAATAAAAGGAGGATTGTAGAAAAAGGGATGCTATGAATTTCTACTCATAAAAATCGAAGTAATAAAGCAGTCATATAATAAACTAGGATTTAGGAAAAGAGAAAGCAATTATAAAATAAACTAGGATTTGGGAAAGGAGGAATGGAAACCAAATGTTGAAATGTTAATTTATTATTCAGCAAAATGAGCACACTTTTGGTTTTTCTTCATACCATGATTTTATTAAGTTGCAATTCTAATAAGCTGGGTTTTTTGATTAGGTACTTCTTTCCTAGAACTAAATAACACTTAAGAAAATAGGCTTATGCAAAGTAAGTTAAGAATCATCCAATAGGTAAATACTTAGGTAAAATAAGAGATTACTATAAGTTCAGTGCAATTAAGAGTTCTACAACCAACAATTATTCATGTTAAATATATAAGCCTCACTCTGTAATCGTTTTAATGAATAAATCTTTAAAACAAACAAAAAAGGAGTTTAGTTTGTATATTGTTATCCTTAGAATGATAAGGCAGACAACATAAATTAATGTTTAAATATATTTCATCTTACTATGTTTTTAAATTCTAACTCTAAGTTTATTTTATACTCTAAGATGTTCCTGTAATCTCTTCTATGTTACTTTTGGCACATTACGCTTGGGACTTGAGAAGCATTCATCAGTGACAAACTGGATCAAAGCTGGTAATAATTTCTCCGCAGAAGAAATCAATTCTCAGATTGTGATGTATCTAGAATTCTAGAGAATATGAAATTAAGTTCAGCTTCAGACATATTCACTTGTTTTGTATTTTGGTGAAGGTTGTTTATTCATGTTTTCATTGTTCCATCCTCTGTCCTAGTTTGAAATTTTAGTTATTAATACAAACATCAATCACAATTTCATCGTATTCAGCACGACCGAGAAATCCACCTACTAAGGATTGAACTCTCCTTTTATATACATTTTTGAAAACATTAAATGACCATTAAATAAAAGTGGACAAGTGCGAGTCGGACGCGCACAATGAGTGTTGCGTACCAACATACAAGAGATACAGTCCTGTGATAGACGGAGAGACAGCGGGGTTATTTTAATAGGGTACGGAACCCTAAAAAAGGGGTTAAGCTCTCAACACTTTTGCAACCATCATAGTGGGAGGAAATTTATTTCTAAACATTTAGACTTTGTATGAAGCCCCGGAGAAATGGAAATCTTATACAAATTTTACTGCGTGGAAATTTTAGCACAAATGTTTCATTTCGAGTACTAAGCGTTCCGTGAAAAATGTGGTGCATTTTTCGCTTGCGGTAAAATCTAATAGGTGGTGCCACCAAAATTAATTCATTTTCACCACACTATTTCATTGAAGTTTCATTTATTATTTGTCCAGGGCATTTGAAACGAAGTGAAAACATTGACAGTGTTGTGGAATAATAATATTTTGGAATAAATTGTAAAATTTCATATCTACAACCTTATCTTTTCATTTGGAACGTTAAAATAAACTTCACTTAGAAAACATTTATCCAAATATTAAATATTTCCTTTTAGATTCAAATAATTCTTTAAGACTTTTCCAGACTTTGTTTTCAGGACAGAAACCTTCCTAAAATAGGGTTCCGTTATCACCCATTGGGTACGAACCGCCAAAAAGGGGTTAAAATCTCAACACTATCCTAACCATCATAGTGGGAAGAATTTTATTTTAAAACATTTATCGACGAAGGAAACTTTCATTAACTAAGAAAAATAAAAAAAAGGCTCAATAGCAATAATCCATACCGTAATAGTACATCGAGTCCACCTTATATATAAATATGTATTTGCTTAACACTTTTCATTTTATTAAGTCTGTATTCCGAAGGATTCGTACTCTTCATTTACAAACATCAAACTGCCGCATCATTAAATGCAACATAAAATATAATAAAAATTTGAACATGTCACCTGCACTCGAAGAAACGAATGATCTAACTTCGGATCATCGATGTCGCTGTAATTCAATTTATAATATCTGATCTGCTCCGGAACGAATGCATAAAAGAACACGGATTTTGGTACCAAAAGTAATTAAGTATGCATCATAGAACAAACGAATTTCTTAGTCTGTCACTTCTAAAATATTGCAATTACAAAAATATTCCTTTGAAAACTTTTTAACAAAGCGTAATTAAAATTATTTACATTTCCCACATCAATCAAAACTATTCGCATACTTAGCTGCCAACACAGATGGTATCTGGTTCGGTTCACGCACTTAACCAAGAAATTATTTTGGCTTGATGTCGTAAGATTACTCAGAAATCTCATAAAAAAAGCTTTTTGTTAAGCAGAAATGCGAAAATTTATAATTCAACTTATATGTAATTTTGCATAAGTAATAACTTAACCTTTTAATAGTGATGCTCGCAAGTTTAGTTGAACATGTTTAGTTTTTGATAATAACTGGAACTAATTTGCTGTTCTGAACTGAATAGTTGAGCTAGAAATATCCAGACGGCGACATGGTTCATTTTCCTTGACGCGAACCTAAATTTTTCTTTAAATTCCACAAAAAGGGTATTCATTTCACTTCGTAAACTCTTCGTATTTGCCGTAAACGTCGTATTTCGTAAAGTTTACGAAATTTCGTTTTGCTCCCCATACAAAAAAGAATACGAAATTTCGTAAACTTTACGACGGTAAAAAGTGTCGTATTTGGCGTATTTCGTACTTCGTAAATGCTCTCAGATGTCAGTTTGTGAATAGATTTTTATTTTTATTTAAATATTTCTTTGTAGTAATTAAGTTATTTATATTAAAAATACATAATTATAAGTTAAAACTAGATGATTTTACATATTTGATCCAAAATTAATAGCTCGCAAACAGCTTTGCCGTGTAGGAATTTTAAAATTTTCTGCTTTTCAATGGTTTTGGGCATTGTGTTAATTCAAAAAAGTTAATAAAATAAAACATTTTAATTTTGAAATGACAAATGACATAAAATATGACAGATATTTACAAAGTTTACGAAGAAAACAGTTTGGAGTGTTCACATCAATTGTGTTTACGACATTTACGATTTACGACGTTTACGAACTTACGAAGTGAAATGAATACCCTTAAAATTACAATTTCTTCAAAACTTTCAGTTAATTGCATCTGAAAATTTAAATTAAAGTAATATGTGAGGAATTTATGCAACCAAGGGCTAACAAATTGGAAAAAAATCGAAGAAAGTTCATATAAATGTGAACTGAAGTTGGTAAAAGTTTGTAATCTACCGAGAACAAGTCCGGTGCGTTCTTTTGCTACTTTGGTTTTTTACTCGATAACGATAACCAAAAGAACACGACTATAGTGTCGTTCGGACTATGATACCTAAGCCGTATTCTTTTGGTCACTCCAGTCGTACAAAATTATCAAATCCTATCCATTGATATTGATAGTTTCGCCTCTTCCTTCATTCGAGTTGAAAATTACAATTTACTTCAAACATTTCGTTCATACATATTTCATCTAATACATTTAAGGTATATAATTTAAGTATTTTGTTTCCTCAGGAAACTGAAGAAACATGAAAAACGAAGAAAATTCACATAAACTGTGAATTTTACATGCCAACTGAAAATGGTAAGCGGTGTCAACTCTTATTATTTATCGATAGCGTGGAAGGACGAAACTACATTGAAACCAGAGAAATTATAACAGGTTTACCGGCCTAAGAACTGGATTTTCAAAATTCGGTTTTAGTTAAGGTATAAGCTGGTTGTAACAGGCTTATTGTCAACTACAGGGTCCATTTTGTTTGAATTGTTTTGACACATAAACCGATTCTGGTCTTAAACAAAATTTTCTAACTTCAGCTAGTTATACTAAACTGGTTTAACAAAAGCTTATCACACTCTCTAGCTGCAATTCCAATCGAAATTTTATTGAGAACCATAAGAAGCTTTTCCAGAATTAGTTTTAGGAGAATTGTAAGAAGAGTATATGGTAAGTTCAATCTTAATATGAAATTATTATTTCGACACAACGAAATTGCGTCACTGATGATTGAATTTATGCATATGTTCAGTAGTGAGAATGCTTTCGTCGGGAACGGAAGTATATTTTAATGTGAATGTTTAAATTAATTAGAGTGAGTGTATTATTGTGTATTATTGTATGATGTAGTGATGTTTTGAGGAAAGAGGAACTTCAGGTGCGTAGCCACTGAGACTTGTCTTCTTTAATTTATAAATATATGATATATAGGATTCAGGTTTTTAGAATAAAATAGGGATAACATAGAATTCCCAAGTTACGATTCTGTTAGGTTACATACTAACACATATATTCCCTGATCCCTCAAATCTCGCTGTTGAGATTCCTGGTGTGGGACTCCACTCAGGACGTACATAAATGGTAGTGATAGCCATCCCGTAAGTGCTAGTGCTAGGTGGGACTCCACCTAATGTGAGAGATAGCCTGGTGACGGTGTAAGCGAGTGTTCCATGACTTCACACGAGCTTTGGTGGGACTCCACCCGGTTTAGTTGATAATTACGATTCGGAATGCTCGTGGTGAGGCTCCATACCTTTCCCCTGGTAGTGGATCTGCCTCCTACATTATTGGCCGATGGCTGACACAAAGTGTGTCTAATGTTTGGACCAAGGAACTGCCAGTAATCTGACTAACATACAAATTAGTATTTTTTTCCTTTATGTTGGGGACTTGTCTCATAGGCGTTTTAATCTTTTGTGTTCTAGGGAGTCAAATTGGATCACCATCCAAAGGAATATTTGGTTCCTGCATCCCAGATGAGACATCATTATTGAAGTATGAAGTTGTGAAATCAAAGTTTTTTATAATTTGAGTATACATTAGAATCATCTTTTACAGAATATTATCTAACAACTAACAGATTCATCGAAACAAATGAAGAATAACCCCTACACTTTTTAGTATCAACTAAAGTTTTTTGTTACGAGAAGTCGCAATAATGTTGCATAGGAAAGTATTTCACATCAATGTTGCAACCTACGCAGCATTGTCGCCGGTCCTCGTTAAATTTGCTGGCTCTTATCAGCTCGATAAATATTGTCTGGAGTCAGCAAAATGAGTTTGGCCTTGACTCCAGGCAGTATTTTTAACCGTCATTTATTGTGATGACCGAAACCGATCCCTTAGTTAGTCGGCTTCGAATTTTTGTATTGATCGGTCACACCAAATTATTTTCTCGCTCTGTCAATAAAAAATTACTCTGTAAAGCTCTTGTGAAAAAAAACTCCTTACTGTTGGTTGTAAAAATATTTAAAGAAAAAAAAACTAACAATAGTTAGCTCAAAATAAAGGTGTTTTTATTTAATACGCTCGTGCTCTACGCTCAGCTCTAACAAACTAGTGCTCTTAACATTTTTGATAACTTCTCATTGTCTTGTTTAACAGACTGTTGGGGATAGTGCGATGATTAGAGATCAATTATTATTAGTGTTTTACTAACATGGAAGATTGTCATGACACGAATATCGCTACTTATTGTATTAGAATGCAAAAAATGAAGGAGCAAGAGTAGTCGAAACATCTTTGAAATAATTGAATAAAAATTACTTGTTTCCTCTATTTGTAAAGTGAAAAATTTAAAGTCGACTTCGTAGCAAAAATGCTAATTGTTTGTAGTGATTCATATGTTGGCACTGTTGTTTTACCATACCTAAGGTTGTAGCAAATGTGCGGTACGTAATTTGATGTCGGTTTGAGGTAGTTAAAGCACTTACCAGCAAATTCTGCTTGTGTTTTATTTTTGATGACCCTTCGAAAGCAAGTGATTTCAGTTGTACAAAAGTTTGAAACGATGCTTTCGAGGGTTGTAAGCTCAGCTCCTGACAACAGTCAAAAAACATAGTTATTAAGGTAATTTCCTTCGATCATCAGAAAAAGAATGCCTGGATGTGAGTGTTCTATAGTTTTGACCCTCAAGTTGACTGAAAGATCTTTTCAATCCGGTTTTATTTTGCAACTGCGGTAACTTCGTCAGTACCAACTTACTTCGATGATGATTTTAAATCAAAAGCAAAAAACAGGAAGCAATTTTCAAGCCAATTAATGTTATTATGAGAATTTATTTTTTGAGTAGGTATTATTCGGATGTAGTTTACCAGAAAAATCTTAGACTCGAATAACTTTTAGCTTTGAAAATTTTTCCAGTTTTGAAGAAACATTTCATCCGTGTGGTTGTTAGAACATTATAGCTGTGCATTTTGAACTAGCAATGCTTGCATATAATCATTATATTATTAGAAACTATGTCATATGGTGTTCCACCGTAGCTTTTCTTACTGCCGGAATAAATAAAGGTTAATATACAGTGTGTTTTTATGTTGAAAATTTGTTAATGTTCTCGAAAAGTTGAAGGAATTCGGGCAACAAAAGGATATGTTTCACCTAAGCTGGATCTATCCACCTCACAGGAACCTGAAAGCAATCATCCTTGCACAACTGCGTCTCCCAAAATCCAAGGAGTGCGTGTCACTATCAATGCCGGAAACATTGAAAAATCTATGGGTTGTACCATTGTTTCTGTGCCACCGATGTTCTAGAGTGATTAATTTTATACCTATTTTAGAATCAGGTAGGAAGAAAGAAAGCGCTGAATTAAACTACAATAAAACATGTGACCAAGTCGGCTTCCGTACTGATGTGAGTTTTGAAATAACTGAGACTAAGAACAAAACTTCATTCCACGAAGAAGGTAACTTAGAATGATATTAGAATTGAATTTGGTATTGAACATTTATGTTCCAGATATCGACGAAAATGCCAGTGTACCAATTTTTAAGGGACGAACAACCACGCGCAAGCCGACAGTGAATGAGGGATGGAGTTCTTCTCCATTGCCAATGCCCAGGAATGTGTATCCTGGAGTTGATGGTCGTGCTCATGACAAATCTGATTATCCTCAATTTTATACACCAAGCACTCATCGCAGCCATAATGACAATACTTACGGAAACATTGATGGTTTGTCAAACATTTCTCCAATTAGAACGTTTTGGACAACAGAAAGGTCGTATCATCCAACTTTGAAACCAAAGCCTGTTGTTGGTCTGAGGGACTATTATCATGAGCCTAAAACTGTTATAAGACGATGGAAACCTTGCCTGTGCTCGAACGATGGTCTCATATGGAGAGATGAAGTCGCGGTTACACATGAAAATTACAGGCAACCAAATATGGATGTCAGATATAAGTATTCAGCTCCGTCCTTAGGGAAATAGTACTTTAATATTATATTTGAAATGTATTGTATCCTACAAATTATGTATGTATATAGATATACATAGAAACTAAAATTCTACGTCAGTGAGGAAGAAATATTGTGTAGTAGGATTTTAGTTCACTACAACCCCTTGAGTGTGTTTTTAAGATTTGACATAATTACAAAGAAAAGATATACCCCTTTGAAAATCTAACCTGTTTCAAGTACAGAAACTTGTAATTACATCACGTTAGATCAAATATAAATGACATAATGATGGATCTTAAGCTTTTCAAATCCAGTGACTCTCAAACGATTACGAACAAATTGCTCTCATAGGTACTCCATCCCAGTAGTCACTAAATGTTTTCAATTATGGTTAATAATAGTTTTGATTTTAAATAGTTCTCAGCAATTTTACATTCAATTGATTCTCAAACATTTTCAATTGTAATGGCACTGAAAACTTCTAGTTTCAGAGGTGCTCAAATGTTTTCGGTTCTCATTTACATGTTTAGAATTGTTATCTCCTTTGTTTCCGATACTACCCGAAAACAACTACAGACAAGTTCTACTCAAAGGCGAAGCTTAATATCACGTAGAAAATATAAACTTTTTAGATGTTAAATTGATACTTGTTAACCGTAGTTAAACTAAGGTTAAAGGGAGCTCAAGAAGCTGATTCGCACTGAAATGAGACATACTCAATCATGTAATACCTTGGATAGAACATTAACCACCAAATAAAAACACAAAATAGAAGCGCCTGATCAGCTCAACTGACCATTAAATGTTAAATGTGAATCGCTGGCCTTCTTCCCTTCCAGGGCAAACTGTACGTTTCGCGAATTACCACTTGAAGATAATTAATAAAACTGTAAATTTATGACATATTGCCCAAAATGTTTAAAGCATTTAAATAGTTCTCTTAGGTTATTTGTGAAGCGAAACATGAGTTCTTATCGGATTGAGAACTATAAAATAGAGTTTATTATTTCGAAACGTTTTCAGTTTTGACACGTTAAGTGTTTCTTATGAGTTCTTCTATTTCGGAGAACATGATTATTTTAAATTCACCATCGGAAGCAGATATAAAAAATACCAAAAGGACGGGCCACTTCAAATTTGTTCTCTCCTAGATAAGGGAATATAAAAAGGACATACATATACCAGAGTATAAGGTAAATTCAAAGAGCATAATGCCGGATCCGCACGTTTGGCATTTACCGAAAATTCCAAACGTCGACGAACGTTTGGCTGAATTTTGCGGACCAAACATTTTCATCCACACGCTTGCCAGTGCTTCAGATGTCGAACACGTCCATTATCTGCCAGTACACAGAAAGAGCTAATTGCGCACAAACGTATAGACGCGTCGCAAGCAGTTCCGGAAAATCCATTTGGCTTGTGTCAAAAAACCGACACTCGATGGAAACAGCCGCAAGCGCTTGAAAACCTCCACAAACCTAAACTTTATCCCACGTTTGAACTTGTGATGTCTTGTGTAGCTTTGGCACACGTGTGGATCCGGCATAAGGTTTCATTCTGTTTATTTTATTCTGAACTTTAGTACTTACATTGTAAACTTTCTTCCAAGATATCTATAGAAACCCCCAAATTTACAAGCCTTTCTCGCCATGCCGTCAACCCTCACCATGCACAACATTCATCGCTACATTCAAATAAATAATAGCTATTAACTGCTTCAATAAGCCTGTTATTAGAACCAAAGGATTAAAATTTTAAATACGTACGTCTAAAAAATTTGGATTATTATACTATTCTCAACGTCTGAGCTTCATCATACCAAGTTTCCTATTTCTCTTCCTGTTTACCGAAATGAAGATTACCTGACTTCATGCATTACTATGGAGTCACAAGTGACTTTGCTATACTTGCTTTGAAATTGTTTTTAATTTGACAGTATAAACAACTGAAACTTTTTTTTAGGATTTGAATCAACGTATTCTAAGTTAATCAGATATAATATTTAGTGATTTAATTACCTTGTAAGAACATTAATTGAAACGAACAAGAGGAAACTCCATATACATAGCTACAGAAATTTTTAGATTATTGCTGGAACATTTTCATAACATCATTTTTCTTCTGAGAAAACCCTGTCACAATTAACAACTAATTAAAGTTCAAATTAAAAATAAACACGCTCTTAAAGTAACTGTTGTAATATTGCGAAATTATTTGCACATTCGTTGTATTTGTTTACTTTTAGCAATTACATAGAATTAAGATTTTAGTTTTAAAACAGCATTCAATCAGGGACTTACGATACGATATAGATGTTGATGGCTTATGAGTTTGGAAAATTATTGTCAACTATTTCCACCAAAATCCGCACAACGAGTTGCGAGAGAGAAAAATGCATCAAGAGCTTATAACATATATCCGTAATACATACTACCAGTTGAAATCAACTAAATAAAACAAATATGATTTAAGAAAGACTCTGTTTATAATAATTGAAACTCATACAATTAATGTACCTACGAAATAAATTAAAATTGCAGGCGATTATTGTTGTTGTTAGTACTGTAACCTATCCTTAAGCATGTTGGTAACAAAATAAGATTTATTGAAATAAAACGATCACAGCTTCCAACAACAAAAAATGATATAAGCAATAATAAAATACATTTAGTTAAACTAAATAACGTTAACAACTCTTAGGCAAATCTTAAATAATGACAGTTTCTGATGTGAAATTCTGTAAATAGAAAATAATAACAGATCTTGATATATTCGTGATGAAAGAAACCAACTTATCAGATTCATATAAAAAATTTTTAGCTTCGTATTAAAAGCTTCACAAATCCTTATCATAATTCGATATCATGGCAAATGGATTTTGTTTGCTACTTAATCATATTAGTTATGTTTAAATTTTCTTGACACCTAATTTAAAAAGCTTATGGCTCATACAACAATATATTAAAAAATCTTTTAAAAGACATAAAATGGATAACATGATTCGATCATGAGGCTTGTGGTAAATTAAACGCTACGTAATTAACTTTTTTTCTCAATTTAAATATATCACATTTGTATAATCACTCGCTAAGGTCTAACTAAGTAAGGAATACATTTATAAACGAGATTATTTCTGCTTATCTTTATCAACAAAAATTTTATTTTGTATTGTTGCTGCTTATAAATAAATAATGTTTTCATGTTACCAGTTGGCAACTTCTCTCGTCCTTTCTAATGGCGGTTTTCTGAAAAACAAAGTGTAGTGTTAGTGTAATAAGGATACTTTCAATAAAGAAAAACTCGAAAGCCTTTTCCGTTTCATATACAATAGACGAGTAAAATAAAGATTCAATGAGTTTGCTTGGGAAAACATAAAGTTCCATTTAGACGATCAGTTCCGTCTCAGTTTGAGTTGATATATCAGTTCAACTGACGTTTAAATGGCGAAACTGAAACGGAGGACTGAAACTGAAACTGTAACTGATGGGATTCCCATACGTTTCCGTTTGAATGCGTCACCCACATCAGTTGCAAACGAAGGTTTTGCACGTACAATTTGATAAGAGAAATTTTATATGCTCTTGTTGGATGAAGAACTGAACTGAAGGCAGAACGTTCGTGTAAATGACAAGGACTTTTAACTCAACTGAAACTGAGACGGAACTGATCGTCTAAATGGGACTTAAGGCTTTCACAGGTTTTCATGTAAATCTTGTTTATGTAAAACTTACGGTAACATTCGCGATAAGGCCTGCTTATGCATTGGTGAAATATGAATTGCAGTGGAAGCTACACTAGATCCAGAATCTTGTGATACAGTTCGCTGAAGTTTCATCTGATGTGGTGGAAGGTTGTGTACTCTCCGAAATGGATATCGCCAAGGACTCTTTGGCACATCATTTTGAAATCCTTTATTATCAACTCCACCCACACCGAATGATGTGTCTTTGTTTTTTGATGAGAGTCGTCTTAATATACGAGATCCTAGACCGGGAGGATCTTCAAGTCCTTTACTATTGCGTTTCCTATATCGAACATCATGTGATTCTTCAAGAATAACGTGACGATCATACGGTGTGTCGTAGTAAACTTCTAGTATCGTCGAAAACGTATGTGGCCAAACTAGATCTATGGCAGAAATAATGAATCCTACAAATAAGCAGAGGATTCCTAGAAAGAAGATACAATGTGATTGACTTTTCCCTTCGAATTGAAGTGTTATTTGAATACGTATTTACCTGCGACTAGAAGTAGCCAGTAGCACCAGCCAAACTTGAATTCAAGTCGACCTCCTTCCATGTATATTGTCAATGGCCGTTTTGGGAGTAGCATGTAATATCCAGCATTCGTACACACTAGCAGTACTCCTGTTAAGCATTTCATATAGGCTCCATACCGGGGCACAGCTATCAAAAGTAGATTCATCAGCAACCATGAAGCCAGCGATGCCCATAGAAGAATGCTCGCATAATAACCGGCTGCACGGTATTGTCCGCCCCACGCAAAGCCCTCACGTCCTAAGCTAAAGTATTCTGCTACTGTTAGTATTGGGTATGGTAACCCTCGTCTGAGTGCATTTTTATATGAATTTCCCATATCATTGGCAGCATCCCAACTAAATCGTTCATTGAAATCTATGTCTACAGCAGACCAGTTTCCGACTGGGAGCGCTAAAATTTCAAATTTTTCTGGTATAGAAAGCTAGTTTGAATAATTATACTATATTGTTTAATGTCGAATAGCATCCGCAAAATGTGTTTTGTTATAACGAAGTTATTATTTTTATGACTTGCACCCAAGTGACGTATACTACTCTTCTTCAATACAGTTATGGCTTCATTTTTTGAAACACAACTGCTACAATATATTGAGAACATAAAAGGCTCTATGCAAATGAACGTCTCAAGAGTGGGTCTAAAGCCATTTTTCATCAAAGCTGAGGGAATGTACCTGTAAGCCCGGGAAGAAAGCATTTCAAAATCTTTGAAGTGAATATTGTTAAAACCATCAATTTTCCACACTTTCCCTAGCGTTAATTTACAATTTTTCATGCCATTGATGTCACAGCTTCAACAAAGCTAGAGTCATTTCAGAAAGTCTCGGCCTTGGTGTCTCTTTGTTACCTTCATACCTAACTAATATCAATAGCCCAGAAGTGCATGTTAAGGTGGAAAAATAATAACCCGAAAGAAATTTAATTTGAAGGAAGAGTTTCACTGTACATCTCAAATCCATTTATTATCACTAGGTATGTATTATTATTGTGTCGCTTGGAAGGTATGTACTCGCAACTATTAAATTTAAGACCATTTCCTAATGTCATTTACGTTTCCATATTACTTGAAATGCATTAAAATCAAATAAGACTTTTTCAAATGCTGTCTTCAATATATAATACCTACGCAATATAAATGATAAATTAAATTGGAGAACTCCGGCGTGAGAACAACCAGTGGTTCAACAGGTATGTTAAAATTATTTAACGTTCATTACTATTACATCTTTCATTACATTAACGATTTGACTCCACGTCAAACATGCTATTAAATCCGCCCAAATTGCCAGTTTATTCAATCTGACTCAAAAACATGCCGCAAAATTCAAACGCACAGCACAGAGAATCAGAATCAATTGAATAACTTAATTATCGCGTTGTCAAATGGAGCTATTAACAAACTGTGTGTAGTTTCCAATTCAATCTAAGCCCCATATACAGTTATGTACCTCCTTTAATATCAGACAGTTCAAACGGTGCCTACATAATACAACACCTCCTGGTGAGCCTGCCGCAAAGGTAGGCTTGTCTGCACTTCACTATTGAGATTCACAAGATTTAAATCTTTTCAATAGCATTGCTTTACTGTGAAACGACAAGGCTCACTGGGTGCCGTGTAGGCCGATTAGTCTTCTGTCACCTACTAGAACTGGCTGTTAATAATACCAGATTTAAGTCTTTAGCAATCTTGTGAATAAAGCACAGATCAATCCTAGTATTGTACTCAACGTTTCATGGTTGATTGGCGATTTATTTCTGATGACGTTGAGCGATATCTTCTTTTCAATAGTTAGGTATATTGCGTGAAAGTGTTTGGCTCACTGTTTTCTGAAATTGCCATTGTTATCCAAAGAAAACCTACTCTTGTATCGTATATAAATTAAGGTATACCATTTGTATTGAAGATATTTACTATTTGCTATACCATATGCACATCACCCATTGGTTTTTAGGGTTCCGCACCCAAAGGGTGATAACGGAATCCTATTAATATGACTTCGCTGTCCGTCCGTCTGTCACAAGGCTGTATCTCTTGAACCATAGTAAGTAGACACTTCAAATTTTCACAAATAATAAAATTTCTTTTCGTACGGTGGTACGGAACCCTTCATGTGCGGCTCCGACTCGCATTTGTCCCCTTTTATTATTCGATAATATGTACTTGATGTAAAGTTACGCATGTAATATAAATGTGAATATTATGTTTTAATTAAGACTCTGATAAAACTTTTGTAAATGTCAAAAGAAACTTTGTCACTTCCCTGAGTGAAAGTGGAATGAATGCAACCATTTCAGGAAGAGTTTCCGTTAAACTTCCTGATATAACCTGTTGTGTTGTAAAAACAAAACGAATTCCGTTCCACCATGCTAAACGTTCGAATTCGAAATCAATTCAACAAAATGTTCCTCAATGCTCCGAGTTGGCCTTCGGTAAGTTGCAAGGTTAACATTATATACACATTTAAACGTTTTTTGTCTTTTTATGAGCAACATGTTTTTACGTTTAAGTTCATACGCATCGAATTAAACGCAATTGCTGCCGAGCAGGTTTTAAATCATGAAATTGTCGGATAGTGAGAATAAATGTACAACAACAAGTTAAGGAAATTTTTCAAAATTGTCGTAAGTACTGTGAAGGTGTCCTGTGGATTTATATCTTGTCGGATTTGGACGAGGAAGTGATTGTTCAATGATTTCACACGCGATAATTGTGTTTTGTCACAGTTGTTTCAAATCAAATATAGGCCTAGCGCATTTCCGACAAATTAGAAAAGCTAATTTAATATTTCTGTATGTCATACTGACGCATATTGTGCTTTGTTGATTAGCTGATGTAACATGTTGATATGTCGGAAATACCACTTCAATCGCGAAATCCTATTAAGAAACTAAGGAGTAGGCGGATCCAGGTTAGAAACATTAAAATTATCACATATGAGTTTCGATTACCTAGACGTCATAAAAACAGATTCATGAAAGATTTATAAGATTGAATAGCAAGTGTAACTAATTCCTTATATTGTGCTTAACTTAATAAATTCTATTGTATATTGATTTCATTACCTAACACGCGACTCAATAAAGAATTTTTCCCGAGTGAAAAAATCGAAACTTGTACTTTGTAAATTATTTTACTTTTATTACTTTATTTATATTTATTTATTCAGGCGTAAAATTTAGATCCGAATAAAAAGTGACTGGAAGCTGGCGGAAAATAGATACAGTAGAACCTCTTATATCCATCAGGCACGGGACCAGAGGTGTGACGGATAATGGAAAAGTTCTAAAAACAATGTCTTGAACCTAGATTTTGAGAAAAGGAGTACGTTCACGAACAACAACCTTAAGGAAAGATGTGTTTAGTGACGAATTAATAATTTTATACATATTTACATAACGAAAAAATCAAAAGAAATGTTCAATGTGATGGTAAATGGTAAAGTATGGTATGGTATGGTAAAAAGTCTCAAAATCAATACGCCGTGTTGTTGACTTTGACTTGCCTTACATACCAATTTAAAATTTTTTGCATATTGTGAAGACATCTACGACATTTTCGGTGACGGTTAACAGAGGTTCTACTGTACTTTATTTCCTGTTGAGAATATGAATGAGACGGAATTCAGTTGGAAATCAGATCAAAAACCTTTCCGTCAGTAGTGACGTTCAGTACCTCTGATCGATTTCCGATAGTTTTTAGTCTGGCCTTCTCAAGAAAACTTTATCAGCCAATTTGCGTTACACCCGGGTTTCGTTTGCTTTCAATGATCAAGAATTTCTAAACTTAAATAATAAATTGAAATAATACTTGATGCACATGACAAATATGTCATTGATGAGAATTTTATTTAAGACATTAAGCCGTTTATTTAATTAAAGTGATTTGCGTAATACGCCGACTACTTATTCAAATACTCATCATAATCATTATTTTTACGATCTCAATTTAGTTATATGTAAGATTGCAGCAGTTACCTTTAATCTTCTTGTTTACGATAATCATTTGACTATAAATCTAATTCAATGAGAATTAATTTAATTAATATAAAATACTTATTTGTTGCGTAAACAATTATGTTGAAAAGAGTATATTGGTACATGTGTGGATTTTAATTAATTTAAGATCGGCATCTTCTTAGAAAATCTTGCAACAGTCAAAGTATCAACCAAACAATTTCGCACTCTATACTCTATATCTACTTAAATATCGTATAACATTGTACGAAATAGTTGCGTGACATCCAGAGATCTAAGATTCAATAAGTCGTTAAGACTTTTGACACTTTTATTTGCTTGAAATGATATCTAATCTGATATGCAACTGATGTCCGATTGTCACAAATCTTGGCTCAAATTTGTACATGTTTTAATATGCCTTTGCTGTACACTCGGAAAGGAGATGGCTTTCATCGCTGCTAAGAGAGAAACGTTTGTAGAGCAATAGCTACAAAACTAAGAAATCATTAAAATCAGTTCAAATCAACTGGTTGTAATGAATTCACTTCCTTCATCATATCGTGAAATACGAAAGTCTTAAAATAACTTCAAACCGCAACCAAACCAAGTAACCATGTGCTAAAGACTCCAATCCTTTCAGTTATTTACTGACTTTATGTGTTCCGCATACCGGCAACTGAACAATCTGAGGTTATTTGCTTGAGATTAGCTAAGATTAGCTGATCTGGTATCAAGTGGACTCTCTTGCAAGTCCGGCATTTAATTGGTCAAATCACAAACAATTCATGACAATCTGATTTGACAAAATGCACATCTGATCTCTTTTCTAACGTGTTTGTGTCGCAATGCGGTTCACATGTATCTTGTGCAATTCTACAAAATGTTTTATTGCAAAATTAGTTACGGGATAATTGTTATCGTGTAAACAGTTGATTTACGAGAAACGTGGGCTAGTTTTTCGTGCTTTTTGAATTTATCTCTTTCGATTACTTTCAAGGCTTATATGCAAGAAACTGTCGCGAGCCATATTTTTTCCCGCAATCAGTTTTTCAGCAGAATCAAATTCAGAAATGTCCGGACAATAGGAAGGTAGTTCCACTAAAATTATATGTGTGAGAATTCAACTAGGATTGACTGCGACTTACATATGTTTGCAGATTAACCGATGCTTGTTAGCCATCCATTGGCGTTTATCAGTCAAGTTGCAGTAAACTTTGAAATAAACCTTAAAAACTAAAATCACTCAAGCAAAATTAACCACTCACCAGTTAAGGTAATATTGACATGCATCAGCCCAATGTGAGCCCCAATTCGTGCCGGTATTTTTTCACGTGAAAACGCTCTGTAAGGTGCCACGATCGTCGTACTTGCAACATGCCATGCTGACCCCAGTCGTGTTACTGCGAAAATTAAATATTTTTAATTCAGTTGCATAAATTATATTATTCCAATTTCCTAAGACAAATCACTTTATTATGCTCCAAATTATTAAGATGCTAATTAACAAAAATTGCTTCAAATGCATAAAAATATTTGTATTTACTTACTTAATATGACCAGTCCGACAAAGAGGCTCAGTGTTACAGTGGAAAATGTTGCAAATTTCTGGAAAAAGAAAAATGATAAATTCATATTGATGGAAATTTAATTAATTAATGTAGTGTAGTTATAGTGTTGAAGTCATACACCTAATTTACTTTGAGTGGAAGCAATATTTGTAAAATTCGGAATATGGAAGCTACTTTAATTTAGAAACTAACATATAGAGTTTAGTGTGATAAATAATATATCAGTTTATTAATTTACAGGAAATGGTTTTCATTTCAGTACTAGAGGTTAAGCTCACGGTAGTGAAGATATACATAGCATGTGACTGTCAGGCCGTGCACCGGACTTTGGCAAACGCTGCCAACAAATCAAAGCTGTTAAAGAATGCTTCGAATGTGTCTCACAACTGACTTAAGATAACAAAGTCTTCCTTGTTTGGGTGCCAAGGCAGTCGGGCATTCGAGGCAACGAACAGGCAAACTTTCTGGGTAAAGAAAGCTCCAAACAACAGTACATCGAAGCCCAGACCAAAAAGCGGAAGGAAAAGATGAAAGACTCACATTGGAAAAACCTAATTCTGAACAGGAAAGACCTTAAAAAGGTAGTTGGAATCACTTCAGGTCATCAATCGGTCAAAGGCTGTCTCATAAAAATGGGTGAGGTGGAAAATGATTCCTGCAAATTCTGTGAAAAGAGCGGAATTCTGTAGGTACACCAGGTGAAGGTAATGACGGTGCATAACAAGCCATCCGCTTAATTCGGTGTCATGACAGTATTTTATATGGCAACAGTTTTTGCATTTATTTGTTATGTGGTCCTAAGGTACTCAACAAAAGAATTTGGAAAGTGTTTAACTTTTTTGTTAAATAGATATTTGTATTAAACTAAGAACAAATTGTAACATTTACGTTAACTGCTGAAACGAATTACGACAATTAAAATTTATCATTTTCTATCAAGTTTCATTCATACATCGAGCAATTTTAAGATAATTAAAATGTTCCAAATAAACGGAAAATTATCAATCTTTTCTATGACAGATCGATTGGAATTTATCGTAATTAATTGGCAAGTCCTAAAGTGAGCCTTTCAGCTTGCTTGTTATTGAATTGACTTAATCAAGTCCCAAATATGCCAAACATACATATTTCCCTTATTGTTGCTTTGGTTTCTTAGGCTCTAAAATTATTTCATTACGGAATTCTTACTTAATCACACATACCTCTTGACACATAGTCACGATGTATCAATTTTTGTTTGATTGTTGCAAAATCGTACGTTATTTTGTAAACGACAATGGAAAGAGGTAAAAATTCGTTCAAAATGATAAAGTCCGCTGTATGGATTTTATTCTGTATACAGCATTTACTATTGTTGACATACTTTGCATTGGTACAGAGACAGGTTACCTATTAGCCGCTTAAATCATCCGGAGTTCGAGTATTTAATAGTTTAGCTCGACAATTTCAAAATGAAACCAAAGTCCAATTAACTGAGGTTTCTTCAAGCCAACCTACTACCTCAGATAGCTTGAAAAGATCTTAAGAGTTCGGAAAATATCAGGACGTAATCAGTAAATGCTGCACGAATTCACTGACATTTTGATGTCGGCTGGTGGGTTCGGAATTTGATCTAAGCGCGAACCTTACTCAATGAACAAATCTCATAAATGCACGACCGCAGATAAATTGGAAAAAAGAAATGCCTTCGTAAAAACTTGCTGACCTTAAGATCGACCCTGTAAATTTATCGAAAGAAATTAAATTGATTCTAGGCGGAGAGGGCAACATGAAATATGCTTTCAACACGTCCGCATATACTTGCATATATAATAATATAAAACCGCACGTTTCAATCACTTGTGAGGGTTTTAAGTCTTTTTATTAATTCGTCAGTTCAATAACAACTTCTATATGCGCTAGTACCTAATTTAGAATTGATTAAATCATTTCTCAATGATCGCATTCAGAGAGAATGAATGGGTAATTTCCATGTAAAATCACCATAGTTATTATTTTCACGTTACTGTTCACATTATATTCACCTGTTTTCTTACACCTGGAAATATTACTAGAAAGGCTACATATATAGTTGCAAATAATACTGAAACAGCCACTATGGATACATCTCCTGTGACTGGCGTCCGGTTTGAAAATGAATATAGTGTAGGTCCACCATCGTCTCGAAATGCATCAAACCATCCCTTCATTTTGGATTATATGATTCCTGGAAAATAAGAGAAAAGGTCATATTAAATAAATTTATAATTTTCTTACATCTACGTATAAGTAGAACAATTTCATTTTATTAAATAGCCAGCCAGTTGTTTAAAAACTGTAGAATCGGGTGAAACAAATGACAATTTAGCAATAAGATAAGAGTTGATCCGTAAATCATTTATGTCAATTCTTGGCCAGATAAGCAGGATATTTTTGAAATACAAGCGCTACACTCAAGTCGTTCTTAATAAAGCTATGAATAATGAAGTGATTAAAAAGCAGTTAAGCATTGAGCTGTTTTTAACCATTAAAACGATTTTATCACCGCTGAAAACTGGTTTTCAGTTCATTCTTACTCTATCATAAATTACTAATTATGCACATTTGCATCTCTGTCCAATTGTCGAATATGAAATAGCTATTTATGTATCAAGGGTGTAAGGTGACGCTTTCTTGCATTCGTGGATTGCAGCATGAGTGTAAGGTCCTGTCGAATGAGTACAAAGACGAGTGGAGAAATAGGTACACGAGTCTTTGTACGAATGCGTCGTGCCCGAGCGTGCACACAATAGTTTATGCAACAAATTCGTGGAAAGTTGAATTTGAGATATATCTTCACACGAATCCCTTATATAAGGTTGTACCTTACGCACTAGTGCAGGAAAATAGGCTGATTTTAGGGTGTTTGGAATCGAACACTTTACGCACGCAAAACGCACATCGAAAAGTCAACTTTCGAAAGAAAATTATTTATTCTCTGTATAATAAAACAATATTTGAAAGGATATTTTCGTGATGTGAACCGCTACAAAGACATTCTGATGAAGAGACATCAAGAACTTCAATACTCAAATATTCTAATTAAAGTTTCAAGCGAAGACTTGTTCCAAAATCACATTTTTCATAATTTTGCGTCAGTTAAAAGTGTAAACATCATAAAGATGACGCTTTACTAACTCCCACCGAGTTGAGTAACATATTTTCGGTTGATTTGAAATCAATGCAAATATGTTGCACGATTTGTGCAAATTACAATCATTGAACACCCATTAAGGGGCATAACAATTTCCCAGGAATGGAATAAATTAATTCCGCAATCACTTTCGATAGCCAACCTTCAAATATACTGGAAACGTAATTTCAGAGACCTTAAACGAAATCAATGTATTTTCTCGAGCACTCACCACTCAACGATACGTAATTGGAAAATAAAAGAAAACCTGAAGCTGTGCCTGGCCAATGCCTAGCTTTGTGCCTGTGCCAAAAGTTCTGCGAAGAACACGATACGCAAAATTGCATACCATGAAACTCTCGGAACAAAGCTATGAATCGCCAATGCAATTAGCCCGGGCGCGCCAAGTGTGTAGGTACATGAGTTGTGGAGATTTTCTGCCATTCATGAAATTTATGTTAGTAACTACCACTAAGACTTCGTAGTCATTTTAACTTTTTCCAAGCACTTTAAAAGTAATTTCTCATATTTGCGATATATTTTGTTTAAATACCAGAGATTGCTATAAAAGAGATCACGTTTGTCACATTAAGGACGCTTTTATATTAAATTGTAACACCTTGAAGTGATCGTGGAACTGACAATTTTGACGGCTACATGGTAATTTCATGTTTGCATTGCTATGTGAAATTGTAATTTACGCGAGCTGTTAAGAGAGTGAGTAATAAACAAAATTTTATTATTATGATTATTATTATAGTTGCTGCTGCTGCTGGTGCAGTCGACTTATGATATAATTTTCTTGTGCCAAGGATATACTAGCAAACTTGACTTGTCGAATATATGTTGCAGCAATCAAAATGACTTAATTATTTGGTTATTTCGGCGTTTTTATGAGGTACGACAAGTTCACAAGGTGGATAAGAAACGATTGGAAAAATTGAGAGCTTTGTGGTGGTATCTGCTTAATTGTACGCCTTAGGTATAATTTTATTTTCATTCGAGGTAGGTTAATATAAAAACTTGAACTAGCCTAATTTCTGAATTCACTGTCATTTATTGTTACATTGACTGCAGTGAGGCATAGTACCTAATTATAAGTGCCTATTAATGTGAATAGTATATAATAGGGTCTTTCACTTATAACTGTTGCTTTATAATATAACTTCTCTGTGAAAGCATGTAATTAGGTAGGTTTTGGATTATCGTTGATGCTATGGTGGAATCGGCAAATTCATTTTTCGGCAACAATGAAACGATCATTTTTCAATAATAATTTACGGAATTTTTTCATCTACATCTTCAACATCTCAATGTTTTTGGAGCCCCGGGTAGCAAGTGGAATTTCTACTAGTACTCCGTTTGTATGAAATAAGTTTTTAAGGTGAAATGAAGAGAAAACTTATAAAAACTTTACCGGAAGCTACGATGAAATCCTGATACACAAAATCGAGGTGACCAAAACACCAGCGGAAATACAACATAATCCATTTTAATTACCCAATTTTAGAAGGGAGTATGGTTGTGCTAATAGAAACTCATTGAGCGCCTTTCGCTCGCAAGCGATTGACGATCAACAACACGTTATATGGAGCAAAATTCAGATTTTGCAACTGTTCAGCTAATCTTCCAACGAAGGTATATAAATACTCGTGTAGTAATTTTGAGCATTTGAAAGTTTGAAGGAAACGTTATTAGACCTACAGCAAAAAGCGAATAATAACGGATACTGTGTCGGTCTAATCACATTTAACAATTCCGACACAATGCGGCAATGAACATATGTACCTACTTTATAAGACACAAAATGTATTTGAATCAGATTAGCCAAAAGCAACTGATGCAATAGCATCTGCACAAAGATCTGGCTTATAATTCTAAGTTCACTACACTGAAATGCTCTCAGGAAATTTCAAAAAGTGAATTGCTGCTAAATAAAAGATAATTAAAATCTATCAAGACAAGATACCTGTTTATATATTTCACGTTTTCCGTGTTAAAATAAATCGATCAAGTAAAAGGAGTCATTATTGATTTTGAAACATTTCCAGAGTTTTTAAAATCATTCAGAAGATCGAATTGAGAGTGTACTGAAGATCCGACTGTCTTATTATCACATCTGAAAGTTAAGCACAAAACAACATTGTCCGCACTTTATGTCGATGCATATGTATGAAATTTCGTTATGCTCTGTTAACGTTGTGGAATTTTTATAGTTTCAGGATCATTTATTTTCATTGCTTAATCATATACATACTGACTTGTGTGACAAGTTTTGCACTATCAATTCCATTTATCTGTCCATTTCGGCAGTCGATAATAAGAAAACAATTTTCCCGTTGTTATTATTTCTCCTGAGATAAGTGTCAACACAATTATTGGAATTTTATTTACGAAATATGTATGGGGACAAGCATACAATCTTGTTAGCCAACACGAGTTTTTGCATTATGCTTTTCTTATAATAGTATTATTCACTTTAACCTCATGCACTTGGTCATAATTTTGCTTATAATTATTGTGGCACCAATTGCAAAACTCTTAATTGGAAGAATTGTAAGAAAAGTTATTATTAACCATTTCAATGAAATATGTTGTAGAGGTTTTCAATTTATAGTGTTCAAGCATTGGAAAAAATATCAGTTGTTCTAAGAGGTCATGCATGCCATTGGAAAATTGTCAATTGAATAAATACATGTTCTTCGAGTGCAATTAACTGATGTTAGGAGACGTGTGAATGAAGACAATGGTTTTCGTTGAATACATGCTAGCCAGTAAACTACAGTGGTGTGCCATATTATTAGACCCATTTGAAAAAATCGCATTCAATTCGAAGCTTCCCAATTGCTGTATTTTCGCTTATAAGGGCATTTAATTAATAAACTTACTCTCTGGCAATGAAACGGAACCAAATTTCTTATAACATTTGCTAATAATTTCGAAGGTGGTGTGATTTTGAAAAAAAAACTCAATATTTTGTATGCCCAACTTTTCGCAACAATAAGAGCCTTGATTAGTCCTAGCATGTTGTTTATGCAACTCTGTGTGTTAAAAATCACTTTTTAAAACTCTTTCGCATAGAAAAATTCAATCACGATCATGCAAACAAACTAATTTTATTGGGGACTCTGTTGAAAATAAAATGTTTTTCCAGAAACAGCTGCACATATTTCCAAGGTAACCGTCCAAGAAACACAACAAAAAAATAAAAATGTAGACATAGAACAGTAGAAAACTTTCTCTCATAATGCATTTGACGACGATATGCCATACCACTGTATATATTCAAGCAAACTTTTTGGTTATGATCGGATTAGGAAGCCTTTTCGATAGACAGAATCAAAGTACTACAATAAAATAAGAGGAACTTATTTTGAATCATCACAACCTTCCTCTCAGTGAACTCAGTGAATAACTTGTAAAAGTCAAACCGCGTATATTCCGTTAAAACCAGTCTTTGACAAATTGAATGTCCTAAGCCTTGGCAGTTGAACACTTTCATTTAAATTTCAATGAAGTTCAAAGAACTACGACGAACTCACTTAATAAATGTAGCTTATGCAAATAATGGGTGTAGCTCATACTTAATTAGCAATTTTTATCAACCCATCATTGGGTTTTATTTCCCTCGAAGAAATATTGAGGAAATATTTTTGAATTTTAAATGTCTCTTCCAAAAATGCATTTTTTGTAACGTTGATCAGTGGGCGATCCGAATAGCAGCAATTTCAAGTTGAAGGTTTTCGAGATGAAGACGAGTTCAAAGTTTTCGAGTTAAGCTTTCGAATTTTTTCTTAATTCGTTGAATTCGACATTTTTGGGCACATTGGAATTTTATTGAAAGCTGTATGATTCATCTGCTTGTAAGTGCTACATGCCACAAGTGATGTTAATGACACGTTAATGTTCTCTGTCTGCTGGCAGATATTCAGAACAACATGGTCAAACACGGTTCGCTGATACATGATGATCCCCTTGATGATTCATTGACATTTAAATTTGACTCCAAAGAGACAAATGGTCCACCAGATTTATCATTTTCAGGCTTTGTGTATGATTGAGTGCTACCTACTTAAAACAAGAATCATTACTTGTAAATGAAACTAAATTATATAACGTGGAGTAACCCATGTGTAGTTAGCTTCCTTTGCTGATTTATACAAACATTGATTCATCACCACAAAGGACCTATTTAAGCTTCATAAATGGAAGTTTCATATTACTAACATTAATCACATGATAATATCAAATTTCAAATAACATTTTAACGCAATTCCTTGAATAAGAAAGATTTACATATTATTTTACTTGAGTTGTCTGGTGCCCTGGAGTTCACATAGAACAAGGCTCAGTAATTCATAAATGGCCCTGATATTTACACATTCATATTGTAGGACACGTGTATTCATAAACACTTTGAATCTTATGGTAGCAGCTTAACAAAGAGTACTTCGGATGCCTTAAAGCAAATTATGCCTGCTGCCAGGTCATGAATATATGAAATGCCCACAGTTTCCTACAACTATCATCAATTTTTGTAAGCGATTTCCATAAACAGGGAAAAATAGAGAAAGAGAAGTAAGGTGTTGTTGACACAAAATCATGACAGTCTTCACCAGTTACACGCGCAACTGGAAAACTCCCGCACAGTAAACAACTACAGCTTGAATCGCATATCCAATGTGTTTTGCAATTGAATCGTTTGTTCCTGAGCAATGCAGCTTGTTACCAACCTGTCGTAAGACTTTACACAAATAAATGTTACTGTTATTCATTCTGAAACATCATAAATCACCACAAAATTTGCTAGTAAGGTAATGATTCCAAAGATAAATAAATTATAGTCAAATTTGCACAATACAGAGTGCTTTGGCTCGTTATTGTTCACTTGAGGGCAGTTGAGGTAATAAACAAACATAAGTAGGTTTTGATTAAATTCTGTTAGTAAGGTACAGCGCCACTGTGCTTCACTCACTTTTAGCTATTAAAATCCTTTTTCTCGGTTTTACCGTTTACCCGCTGCCTTTATGCTTTTACACCTTTGGGTAAAATTCCTTATGAGTTGAACATCTTTTTCCGGTACCCCAAAAATATCGTTCTACGTAGTTCGTACAGTTTTTGGCTGCAGAAGAACAATAAAGGTACTGCTGTCTCTTCTTCTCTTCGCACTGTTTGCAAAGGCTGTCGGTTTTCATCTGCTACCGTCATAGATTCCTACCAATCGAGTACCAAAGGTTTCTTTTCTTTTAGCAAGCTCACTGTTTTTCCTCATTAATTCTAGACCAAACCAGGGTACCTTTGGCGTTGGTTCCCTTTCAGATCACTGTATCTGGGTACTCAGTAAAGTTTGACTTTGTCTCGAATCCATGAAAGAGACAGCCTTTGATCTAATTGAGCAGTTTAACCCTCGCAGAAGAATGTGTCTTTAGCCGTGTTTTTTATTACATTTGGTTCGGATCAGATCAAGTGCATAGCACGCAATTGCAACAACAACGATGATCCAGACTGAGAGTTGGATCAATTTTTCGGATCAACGAAAATCGTTTCATTCCGTTTCGTTCCGTGTAAAATTTTTCTCTAGTGTTGTCAAAACCAGAAAAAATGCATTATATATTAATAAATATGGACAGGATGAAATAAGATTTATACATTCTACTGAAAATTTAGCTTTACAATTTTAATTTAAAGTTTTAATTTTTGAAAGTCTGAAAAATTATACGTAGCGTTTTTTATTCACAACTTGATCCGGATCAGAATAAAAAATACGGCTTTTTTCAATTGCTTCTTCCGCCAGTTGCGTTAGTCTTGCTTGTCTTTCGATCGTCCTGATTTCTGCCTGCAGTGAAAGAATGTAATTTTTGACTGAGCCGGTGACTGCTTGCCATCGAGCATTTCGACCCCAGTCTTCGTTTCAGTTACTGTACCGTCGTTAATGTACCTGACTCTGGAGTCGCTGCTCCACACTTAGGGGATGGGGAAGGAATATAAAACAGTCCTAATTCAGTTTAATCAAAAGATATTTAGTTGCATCAATCAAATTGTAACATTTAGCTGGAATTCACATGAAAATTTGTGTGGAATCACTTAATCAACAAAGTGTTATGCAGTGCCAGCTTTGCCTTGTGAAAATTTATGTTCTACGAGCTAAACTTCACTTTCATTGGTTCAAATTTTCATTATCTATTCTTTCAACATGTTTAAAAATTCTTTATTTTCTTAAGTCAAAAAATCTATTGAGTGATGGTGTAATATGCAGATTATTATCCACTAATGAAACTCGAACATGAGATTTGTACTGGAATTCTTGAATGACATTAAGCATGGCCTTATATTCTTACTTACAAGCCATTGGGACATAATTCGTCTACGGGTATAAAGCCATTACAAAGGTTTTTCATTTTGATATAAAAATTTTACATTTGTTTTTCAAATGCTTTCCGTAATTCGAAATCATTTACAAGAATTCCTTGGAGCAGCGGGTGGTTGTAGGTATTTTACGTGGGAGGCGAACCAAAATTGACGCAATCTAAGGAGAATAAAATTTTGTTTCTTTCTATCAGTTACAACTGTGCACTTATTATGTACATTCAGTTAACCAAGGAAAAGTACAGCTCCATTTCTAACAGCGAAATAGTCTAATTCCGTCTGACTTTATGTCCAAAAAAGCATTTTGCGAAAATTGTATTCCTACACAACACAAATATCAAACTGTTGTTTCTGCAAAAGGAGATTGTTCAGTCTGTTGTCTGCAATATAAGCTAGTTTTTTGCATTATCTTATCCTCATAGCATACAGTTATCGTTAATCGTGCAGTAAGACTACGCTATCTTCATCTTGGTTGGACTAACTTACTGTCCGACTAACAAGTGAAAGACAATCATTTGACCATGTTCAATGTTGGCTGTAGACAAGAGTCATAAATTTAATTTAGAATCTGCACCCACGATATTGTCGGTTTATTACATTAGAAACGATAATGCACATTGCTTCATTTATATTTTCTTATAATTTAGTGGCTCGTTAGGTGTAGTTCGACTCTAGAGTGTTAACAAAATTTAATTTTTCAGAGTCTAAAATTTCTAACAGAAAAATTAAGATTACTACTTTGGAAGAAGTTTGTGAAACAAACTGGCTCCGAGGAGTCAAAGCCTTGGTTTTATGTCTATAATAAGTAATAGCTTATTGTCTTTATGAGGTGCTTAAATAGTATAATTCTATCCCTATTTAATTGTGGTGCCGAATACCAGAGTTGTTGTGTCGGTAGTTAGTTCCATGTTTAGCCACTCAGTTTCATGTGCAATATATGACCAGATAAAATTTGTTTCCAAAATATTGGAAGTACGGAATAGTAGTAGTATCCACAATGAAGTGAATTTGTAAGAGGTTATCTCGAGGTGTTACAAATTCAAATGTTGCATGAGGTTAAAAATTTCCTGAAGTTTGTGATTTCCACAACAAACAAAAACTAGTAATGCTTTGAGAGTGAGTAAACTCTTTACAAACAACGGAATGCACCGCTTGTGCTATGCGTTACGAAACTATAAGCCAGCTGAGCCAGAAGCCACATGTTTGCTTTCAAGAAAGGCTCTTTATGTATGCAGCGAGCTATCAATTTGGTTAATGTTCTTACACCGGACTGATTTTGCCATTCATTACCTCCTCTCGGTTTTCTATAGCTCATTACCTAACATTTATATGTTACACGGAAAAAGTGCCCTCCCATGTAGCAATAATGCTACCCGTTTCATGTAAGTGATATAGTCCATTTTGAGAAAAGGATATTGAATTCATTTAGTTAAATGCACCTACAATAGCTTGTTACTGACGGAACTGGACAATCTATTGATTTAATTTCCGTGCAATGTGTATCAAACAAACAATCAACTATTGAATTCGTAAATTCCTTAATATAAACAGCTATAGGTCATGTAATTCATAACATATTTATCGCAGCAAACCCTGTTCTGGAGAAATGTCGTAATTTTGTTAAATAACGACTTAACAATATTTACGCAATTTTCTCAAATTAGGTATATGGCTCATATATTTTGTTCTTATAAGAGATTAGCTCCAACAAGCTAATGGTCAATTTGTAATAAACTCTAGTATGACCGTAAATATTAACACAAAAATAAGGATTAGTGTCTTAATTCAATTTTGTATATTGATAATTCGATATATAGTTTTAATCATAGTATATACTCGTTAGACCACATTAATAATAATATCTTATATTTAAGAGCTTAGTATAACACCTTGTTTTAGAATACATATCCCCAACCTGAATATATACCGACTACTAAAGAATTGGTTAACTAAGTCAACAATGACGAAACTAGCCATAAATTCGTTCTGGATAAAATTGATTTTGACTAACCTGAAAAAGCTTACGACGTAATATCAACTTCAATTCGTTCATTTCCAAAATTAATTTCTTTTTCATTCCAAAAATCACAAGATATGTGACCTTCTACAGGTATGTTTGACATTGATTCAAGTTCATGTGACTTGATTCTCTATTTTTGAAGTGTTTTCGTTAGCATTCAATGAATTTGTTATTTGTCTTCCGACAATTCAAAATTTTGAAGTCATCAGAAACTTTTATAGCATCAAATCAATGTCAAAGTAAGACAGTTTAGTTTTACAAAGTCAAATTTTGATTCTTGTTATTTCGGTTTTCACTTGACAAAAGGAACATAGGTAAGATTTAAAATAAGAAAGTAATTGAAACTGAATAACTCCCTCAGGGTTATGTTACAGTCAAATCCGGAATCTTAATAAGTGCAAAAACGATGCAAAAAGGTTGAAAATGAGCAGCACAAGACACACTCTGCATTTGGGTACGTGATGTGACTGTGAATTTGTTACGAGGAAAACTTCCTAGGTACGAACATTTTTCAAATTTTTTTTGCCTCACAGTTTACCTTATTCATGTGATTCTCTGCTTCTCGCAATTAGCTAAAACCAGCGATAGGTAATATATAAAAGAGTTTCATGGCACATAGTTCGAACTTGAGTTTCTTTCAAGCGCGAATATCATGGGTTTTGACCGACTAGAAGGTTAGAGCTTTTTATTAATTCAACAGGTTAGTACTAGTACCAAGCATTAGAAACAAATTTTTTGATTTCTAGCGTAACGAAACAAGCTTGTGACTTCCCAAACGCAATAGAGGTCGCACAAATTTAAATAAAACATGCTACTAAAACTTGTTTTTTTGTATTAAAATATACCTACATATTGAAGAACTATAATTTTTTAAGTACGGACATTTTGAATATTTGATGATCAGCATTGAAATGAAATTTAGAAGTCAATATACGTTTAATGCACAAATAGTTTCAAGGCAACAGAGATACCTACATGTGTACCCAAAGGAATAACCTTCTATTGACTTGTCTATTATTAAACAGTCTGCTGAAAAATTCCCGACTGAATTCAGCTTGCCTGCAATTTTACGGATAGATTTCCGGCCGAATTCTGACTGAATTCAGTTTTCCGTCTGATTTCCGATCGGATTCCGTCTGATTTTTTAAGCCGAGTGTTTCTATAAAGCGGGGTTCACATCGCAACGTGAACGTGCAAGTGAAAGCTCTTCGCTCTTCGCTCTTAAGAGAGCGTTTTCACAAAGACAACGTGAGAGGGATATTATATCCCTTCCTCACATGTGGATTGATGCATCAATCCTTCTCTTTTAGTCGAAAAACCCATCTATTGGATTTTTCAAAAAGTTCTTCTTCGGTTCGAACACAAGGTTGTTTTCGCATGCCAGAACGAATAAAGTCGAATCTATCCAACTATGAAATTTGAAGTTGAATCTTTCCCTCGAAATGTATCGAGAAGGGGTGATGCATCTCCCATATATACGAAAGGGACAAAAACCACTTGTACGTTCACGTTGCGTTGTGAACCCCGTTTAAAACATCCGAAAATTGGAAACATACAAGATCACATTGTTATTGCTTGATTTTTATGGAAACATGGGATGTAAGAAATGAATGCTATCTCTTTATTAACGAATAATGCCTCTTTAAGATCAGTCCTTCAGTGGCTATTTTCAAGTACCCTGAGGTCATACCTTCATCGCTGAAACAAATAATGTCAGACGCGGATCCATTGAGTTCGTGTCGCTTCATGACAATATAATTACAGTTCACGTGGGATCAAATTTTTGACATGCTTTACAAACTGACAAACTGATGACTTGGTTTTAATAAACAGCTTCAAAGGAAAATCCTTTCTTATCTAAGGGCTACCAGTTGTATTTTACATGGTATTGCACTTATCAAAGTAATGGTTGTTACCCACGTAAAGTTTTCATGTCAAATTACTCTGGAA
The DNA here is from genome assembly GCA_963971475.1 of Chrysops caecutiens. Taxonomy (NCBI): domain Eukaryota; kingdom Metazoa; phylum Arthropoda; class Insecta; order Diptera; family Tabanidae; genus Chrysops; species Chrysops caecutiens. The sequence continues at coordinate 36,074,943 of OZ020569.1, forward strand.
GCAACACGTAATTAAGTTAATTACATATTTTTCTCCAACAGTTCAAGAAGTTAATAAAAGCCTGTTACAAATGACCGCGATATTTTCGTAACTTCGGACTCTGCTTACTTACAAATGATTTTAATTTCTTTTCCAATTTGCATCTGTCAGAGATGATCTCGTCTTGAATCACTGCAATTAAAACTATTAATCACGTTCACTTTTCATCATTTCGACAGTCAACATAAAATACACCGCAATAGGACAGTTTTCTATTTCTGTATCGCGTGTCAGCATTAATTACACTTGATTGCAATTGAAATGATAAATTACATTGATACCGATGCATGTTAACAGACGCACATGCCGAACTGCAGTAAATTCATGAATAACTCATTCTCTTCTTTGATCAAAATTTTGATTGATTGATGCTCGTATATTGCTAAATTCCATTGAGTATGTTCTGAAACTGTGTCTTTTCAGTCGCCGACATTTTCCAATGCAGCTACAGTATTAACAAAACCCTCAATTCAGTTGAAAATCGCTGAGGAAGCGATCTTTTGCATTCAATGGTGATTTGTTGTTCCAAATCCTTTTTGCTTCTTTCGTAGTATTCAATTCAATTATGTGAAGTTAACATTCAAGCAAAATAAAGGAATTTGGAATCGGTATGACATGTTCCTAACAATTTTAATTTCACATCGAGTAAGGGTTGGAAGGACGGTTCATGTAACAGACTTGCAAGAATGCAACTATAGTTGATGGGTTTTTATATTCTGACGGATATAGTCCACTATTAATTCCAACCCCTAACTTTTTTCGAATATTCAACATGTTACTCACTTTTTTACCATAAATTTTAAGAAAACGTAGAACCAATGCTCATTTCATTCTCATACAAAAGCTTAAAAGTGTTTCCCTGATAATCCAAATAAACCGGAGAAAGTTAGGCACACGTGCCGGATATTAAGATAACTTCATAAATGAGACGACCGTTGGGTTGAAGTAAGGAGTAAGTTTTCTTTTATAAGTTGTATAATATCATAAAATTCACACAGAGAATACTTCGAGAGATGCAGGTTTTTTCCCATGATTGTGTCGCTTCTCCAATGCTTCCAGATTGTTAGATAAGAAACTGTTTCAGGAAATTAAGTGGAATAATGTGATCAGAAAACTATTTACAAGAAAATTGTATTGTTAGCAAAACTTGCACTCTGGCTTTGTTTATCATGACGCAATCATGTAGCACGTGGATTGACGGACAGAGTTGGTTTTCCAAAGAAACCATTCGCTCATCCTATAAGTGGTACTGCGCTGTTTGCACTAAGGTTTTTCTACGTGCTGAGTAATAAATGAAAAATCTAACATTTGGTTCGCATTCCATTTTTCCCAATTTCTTTAGTTTTATTTCTAATGTCCTGTAGTTTGCTTTAGTTTTCCCAATGTCCTTTGTTCAGCTCAGGTAAGTTTTTATGACATCTGAGAAGACAGTTTTGATTTGAGAAAAGTCATCTCATCTGAGAAATCCGCACGTGCACAGCACATTGCGCTCCTTACAAGAGCATCCTTCTCAACACAGCATCTTTTATAACAGCTTCCTTTACGTTTTTTCCATGTAGTGTTTGCAAAAAATTTGGTCCCATCTTAGAAGGATTGGCGGTTCAGCAGTAAATATTTCCTCGTTTGATCCAATTATATGAATGATAAATACAATTTGATAATCATTCCAAGACGCACTTCAATGGACAAAGTGCAGTAATGCTCTATCCATTCTTTATCAATTGTTCGAAGTTGGTATTGTATTTGTTAGGCAAAACATATCAGGAGAGCTTCAAGCGCGCAATGGAAGCTTCAGACAGTGTTTTGGCTCCCAATTTTTCCGCTACAAAAATTATTAAGTTAACTATATCTTCTGAAAATATATTACATTTACAAACAAAATCCAACCCAATCGTGTTAAACAAACATGGTTGACCTTTGCATTTTTTAGTTATTTAATAAATCACGTCTCATAGCTAAACATCATTAAGTGTTTCTTTAAGTGTTTCATACAAATCTTAATGTATTTCCCAACAAGAAATTTGTATTTTTCTGTAATTTAAATAAATTGTTTAATTTTATTGGTTATACGTGAGAAATCGACAATTTATTCTTAAGTATTAGACTAAAGCTCGATTGACTTTTAGATGACCTTTGCAACGAACAGGCTAATATCTCTGTCGTTTGTGATCTCTGGCAATCATCTTGATTACGCCACCTGAACTGGCGTGCAGATTATATGTGATCCTCCTTCCTTCAGAGCATTTGGATGCACATGCTATTCGTGGGATCATAAAAGATATACTCACAATCATGATTTTATCCGATGGTCATAATTGTTGCTATTACTTATAATTTCCACGAATGGATTGTCGGGTAGGCTATATTACAAATTCTTATGCTGGAGCCGGATGTAAGCGTGATTTATGATTTTGCATTAGAGATGATCTTGATCTTATGAAATCTGCTTGTTTCCATGAAAGATATTCTACACAGCATGTATCAATGCAATGTCATGCTTTCAAGTATGTCTTGTGTATTCATAGAGCCATACACTGATTCTAAGAGACTATTGATTTGTTTTCGTTTTGCAAAGAATTTTTGAAAGATACGTTTTGTAGAAGGTATCATAAATAATTTCTGGCACAAGAGTTTCTGAATCACCATGTTCTAAAACACATAATATTTGATTTTATTAGATACCAGAATCAAAGTACCTGTAGTTATAGACAATTTGATCACTTGTCAAAATAGAATAATTTTCTCAGTATGAGGTATTACCTGTTGGTTTTTTTCAAAAATTAATTTATGTATTTTTTAAGTATTCTTATCGGGACTATGGTCCACTTCATAACTCGTTAATTTTTAAGTTCTTTTAGGGCATAAAGTTTAATAGTTTTTTTATTTCATTTTTCCAATAAATCATAAGTTTGTTTATATAAAGATTAAGAGTTAGGGACAAAGGATTTTAGTTTAGTTCATAAGAAATAAAGATTTAGTTTGTAGTTCAGTTATTCGGTAACGTTCGAATGAGTGGCAACCATTCTCAGAAGTTAATCTTTTTTAGTTAAAAAGAATAAATTTAAAGTTCTTATAAAGTAAAGAATTAGTTTTATTGTTAACCAAAATATCCTGGACCTCCAATTCCCAATAGGTTATGGGCCCAGGTTACGCCGTGTTTAAAAATTTATTATTTGACGAAAGACAGTTTTAAAAAATCCGTGTGAAAAATAGAGACGAGTTTTCTTTGTTAACGAAAGTGTAAAAATTAAATATAAATAGAAAAGTGAAGTGACTATTATAATATAAAATATAAATATAATTATATAATGGAAGGTTTAAAGTCAAAACGTAATATTAACGTATTCGTGGGTGAGCGTTATAGTTCATGGAAGTTGCGAGTGCGCGCGTTACTTTCAGAGCTAGGCGCGTTAATCGTTATAGATAGCGAGAAACCTGTGAAGCCAAGTGATGAATGGCTAAAATTAAATAACACTGCAAAAAGTGTTATAATTGAGTATCTGTCCGACTCTTTTCTGTGTTTCGCGAAACCAAAAGATAGTGCGAGGGATATTTTTAAGAATTTAGATGCAATATATGAAAGGAAAAGTGTTGCAACACAATTGGCACTTAGAAAAAAACTATTAGAACTTAAACTTAAAAGTGATACAAACTTAGTTAAACACTTTACAGTGTTTGATGAATTGATATCAGAATTAATTGCTGCTGGTGCAAATTTAGAAGAGACAGACAAAGTGGCACATTTACTTTTAACGCTTCCTCAATCATATAATGGCGTAATAACTGCCATTGAAACGTTGTCTGAGGACAACTTAACTTTATCTTTTGTGAAGACAAGATTATTTGATGAGGAAGTGAAAATATCAAGTGAATCTCGTGACACAAGTTCTAAGGTGTTGTTGATAAATAAAAAACATGAAATCAACAAGTTCAAAAATTATAATAAGCCTAAATTCCTCTAATAATGTAAAAAGAAAGTTTTTTAAAAGAAAGCAAAGTGAACAAAAATGTTTTCACTGTGGAAGAAAGGGACATCTAATCAAAGACTGTTTTTTCTATAAGAAGAATAATTTCAAAGAAAAGCCACAAAATCAAAGTGCACATGCAAATCAAGCTGCAGGTTATAGTGGAGATAAATAAGGTGTAGCTTTTATGACAGGAGATTATCCTGAAATTGAAATGTGCAAAAATGAAATTTCATTTATTTTGGACTCTGGTGCAGCAGATCATATTGTGAATCGAAGTGATATTTTTCGCGATTTCAGAGAAGTACAGCCAGTGAAGAAAATTGGTGTCGCGAAGGATGGTGTTTACCTAGAAGCCATCAAAAGAGGAACCATAGCAGTGGTAACAAATAAAAATATTCCCCTGACGCTGCTTGATGTGTTGTACTGTCCAGAAGCCCCTCATAATTTATTGTCTGTCAACAAAATGGTTGAAGCTGGACTTGAGGTAAATTTTAAAATGACTGGAGTAGAAGTCATCCATGGTGGTAAGATACTCATGAAAGATAATGCATGTAATTCTTTACATTAAATAAATTTTGCAATTGATAAAAATTGTAATTGTTCATTAGCTGAACATAATAAGAAGGCATGTGTTACTTACAAATTATGGCATCAAAGATTAGGCCATATAAGTAAGTCAAAATTTATGGAAATAAAAAATAAACATTTATTTAGCGATAATGAAAATCTAAATAATATTAGGCCAGAAGAATTTTTATGTGAGCCTTGTATAAAAGGGAAACAATCAAGACTTCCGTTTAATAAATCAAAAGAAAAGTCTAATATAAATAGACCACTATACATAATTCATTCTGATGTCTGTGGGCCAATAAATCCCCAAACATATAATGAAAAAAATTATTTTGCTACTTTTATTGATGATTGTACACACTATTGTGTAGTATATTTACTTAAACAGAAGTCAGATGTTTTGTATGTATTTAAAGACTTTGTATTGAAAAGTGAAGCGCGTTTTAATTTAAAAGTTGTTTATTTGTACTGCGACAATGGTGGTGAATATCTCTCAAATGAGATGAAAGATTTTTGTATTGAAAAAGGAATAAGCTTTCATTTAACCGTTCCTAGAACACCATAATTGAATGGAGTCGCAGAACGAATGAACAGGACAATAACGGAAAAAGCACGTGCAATGATTGCAGGTGCAGAATTAAATAAAATTTTTTGGGGAGAAGCTGTTTTGAGAGCGACATATTTGATAAATATTAGCCCAACAAAAGCATTAAAGCAAAATAAAACCCCTTTCGAATTATGGCATGGGAAAAAGCCAGTATTAAGAAATCTTAAAGTTTTTGGTTCAACCGTATATGTTCATAGTAAGATTAGGCAAGCAAAATTCGATGAAAAATCTTGGAAAGGAATTTTAGTAGGTTATGAACCAAACGGTTATAAAGTTTGGGATATAGAAAAAGGAAAATGTTCTGTAGTTAGAGATGTAATAGTAGATGAAATAAATTTTAGAGAATCAAGACCTAAAGCTTGTATTGAAAAAAGTAATTCAGAATTAAATGATGAAAGTAGTGAAACCATTAAAATATGTTCAAAGACTGAGTCTCAGAAATCTGATATTGTAAAATCAGATAGTTCACAAAAATCTGGTGGGCAAAAATCAGATGTGGTGAACAGTGAACAAAACACTGAATTTGAAAGTGTTGGCTTAGATCAAGGATCTAAGAAATCTGTAGGTAAAACAGATATGTCAAATGGTTCTTTAAAAAATAAAAGAAATGTTTCTCCTGAGGTGAGAAGAAGCAGTAGAATTAAAGTAAAACATGCTATTAGTTATAATGAAGATGATATAGAAGATTATCTTTTTTGTGCACAATCATTTAATTCTGAAATACCGAAAACCTATCAAGAAATGAAGAGTAGTGTAGATAGAGTTGAATGGGAACAAGCAGTAAAAGAAGAAATAAATTCTCTAATAATTAATAAAACATGGACTTTGGTACAAAAACCAAAGGATAAAAATATAGTTGATTGTAGGTGGGTTTTCACAATTAAACATGATGAACATGGTAATCCCGCAAAGTATAAAGCCAGACTAGTTGCTAAAGGATTTAGTCAAAAATATATGCATGATTATGATGAAACATTTGCCCCTGTTGGTTAAAATCGTTGGCCACAAGCATAAATTTAATTATAAAAAAACCAATAGTTATATATGAAGACAATGCTGGATGCATAAGTATAGCTAAGAATCCAACGTTTCATAAGAAAACTAAGCATATTGATATAAAGTATCATTTTTCTCGTGAACAGGTACAAAAGAAAATAATCAGCATTGAATATGTTCCTACAGGAAAGCAGTTGGCTGACATTATGACGAAACCGTTACCCGCTCCTCAATTCACAGTCCTTCGAAGAAGACTAAATTTAAAAGAAAATTAAACATTAACAAATACATGTAGTTTAGTCCATAAGAATGTATTTGGAGTCTATCTAGGTTTCACTGGGTTTCCTAGATCTTGCAACAAATGTTGGACTCTGTATTTGCTCCCAGGAAAATAATACTTTTGAGAATGGTCAGAAACTTATAAATTGAAAATGTATGAAATTATGTAAAAGTAGAATTAGATAATCTACAATAAAACATAAATTAGAAATATATATTTAGAATTTTTATATTTGAAAGAAATCATAATTTTTTTAAATAGATTAATTTTTGAGGGGGCCTGTTGGTTTTTTTCAAAAATTAATTTATGTATTTTTTAAGTATTCTTATCGGGACTATGGTCCACTTCATAACTCGTTAATTTTTAAGTTCTTTTAGGGCATAAAGTTTAATAGTTTTTTTATTTCATTTTTCCAATAAATCATAAGTTTGTTTATATAAAGATTAAGAGTTAGGGACAAAGGATTTTAGTTTAGTTCATAAGAAATAAAGATTTAGTTTGTAGTTCAGTTATTCGGTAACGTTCGAATGAGTGGCAACCATTCTCAGAAGTTAATCTTTTTTAGTTAAAAAGAATAAATTTAAAGTTCTTATAAAGTAAAGAATTAGTTTTATTGTTAACCAAAATATCCTGGACCTCCAATTCCCAATATTACCAATAAATTATGGAACACTAAACGTCCATTGACAGAGAACTTTGAGCATATGCAAATTGAACAAGCAATACAAAATGTCACTTTAGAAACAAATTTAAGTATGTCCAGTAAAATATGATAATTACTTTATTTATGCCATTGGATCACGTTGTGTTGTAGCCATAAGTTGTCCAAGCAACATGAACTGTTTGCGATTAAATTTTAAATAATAAACGTAAATAGAATCTTTTTGTAGGAAGCAATGAGCGTTGAATCAACACCTGCATTCAATGCTAAAAATTGTGTGAAGCTGTCGGTTTAAAGGTTTCAAATTGCTGGAACAGATGTAGATACATTCGTGTTTTCTTACGTGCTAAAATTGATATTTTATTATATTATGAGCATGTGTTTTTTGCATTTAATAGCGTTCTGATTTCAGCAGATGAGATTTATGTCTAAAAATTGTGTTATGGGTTGCAAAATTCAAGAGAAATAGGCTCTCAGTTAAGAATTGATACCACCAGTTTTCAAGTCGAGAGAACTCATAAGGTCTTTTCAAACAGAGAAACTCCAAATATTCCCTAACAAAACAATAAAATAAAAATGACTTCATCATATTGCAAAACGAGTTTTCTCAAGTATGATACTACCGAAAACTTGAAAATGAAAATTTTAATTAAAACTATCCACAGTACGTAGTTTTGTTGAAAATTGTTTCAAAAAATTATTAAATGAAATGTTTCAGTTATTAGCAAAGCGGAACCATTTTGTTGAGAAACTCTTTGTTTTCTTATAAAACTCAAAGTGCAAACCAAAATTGTCAATTAAAAAACCTACGAAATTGAATAATCTACGTAGGAAGTTGAGGGCTTACAAGCCGCAAGTTTTGAAACTCGTAAATGCAATCACAGCTTAAGTAATAAATACTGTAGTAAAATATATACATTAAAAATTAGAGTTTATTTTGTTCCACTACGTTTCCGGTTGTGCTTTGTAATTACTTAAGACTCAGGGGATTTACTTCGAATTATCGTCATGCGGAACGATATTCTACTTCTTTCTTAGTAACATAAGGAAGGAATATATCCGAAGATAAAATTTTGTGTTACTTTTCGCAAGTGACATTCTAACGTTTCTAGCAGACTAAAAACACACTGTGAAAGAATGGTTAAAGGAAACGTCCTACCAAAACGCTTAAAGGATATATGGATCCATAATCTACCGTACTTGTAATTGGATGTAATTCTTTAGTTTATTTAACAACTTTAACTGCAATGTCTCTAGCTTATATTTTCTAGCAACAATGAGAGGTTAGATGGTCGATACAAGACTGCATCTCAAATTGTTGTTGATTGCACTTTACAAGATGGGTCAGTCCACAGATGGGTCAGGTCAGATGGCAATCCACTTGAGTTTATCGTTTATTTTCAGACGCAAGCCACGGTAACATCACGCCATTGTCGCTTGACTTGGGCACTTGAAGTGCCTATCTATCTTTACTCGGATAGGTATATAAAAACTTTAAATAGTAATTTGTCACGAACCAAATACAATGTAAGAAAACTGAGGGGAGATTGAAACCTATACCATAAACCACAAATCAAACAGAACCGCCTAAACTGATACCCTAATATTTGGTTAAAAGACACTTTTGTGTTGGTTTTCAAAAATCAATTTGTTTATATTATACAACTCGATGTGGTTCGCTTTCATAATCATAATATTTTTATGTCTTTCAGGAAAATAAGAGTTATAGACTTTTAAGTATAAATCATAGGATTTTGTTTATGTTAAGATAAGAGTAGAATAATCAATTCTAGATTGGTTTGTTAAGAACAAAGAATTTTAGTTTAGTTTAAGTGAAAGATCATTCTCACTAGTTTCATAAGATCAAATTTAATAAAGGCCCTGTGCCTAATCATTCTAATTCCAGTCTAACTCTTAAATTTACTGGAATCGTTCAAGAATTCTAATCGACCTGTGCGAATTCATTTGCGTTCTAAACTTTGACAACTGGACTGTAAAAACGCAAGAATTTTGAAAAATATATTCTAAAGAAATTGAAATTACATTATTAAAATAGACATGGCTAATGAAGCTGAAGGTAAATCAGGTAATTTAAATTTCTATACGAACATAACCAACTCAATCAAAAGTAAACATGTCAAAAATTAGAACACTGGAATAAAGGTGCCTACAGACGATCATATTTCTATGATGTTTCATCATATATATGACGAAAAAATATGGTGAAGCTGTACACACGGCATATGACGAAAAAATATGACACATTTCTATGATGTTTCATCATTTATATGACATAAAAATATTTCATATTATATGATCGTGTGGACGGTTCATCATATAAATGACATATAAATTTGTCATATTTTTATTTTCCATTTTCGATGGAAAAGAAAAGTATGACGAAAATATATAATGAAAAGAAGCGCCAGTTTCAAATTTTATCTGTCTTTTGGAAATAGTTTTTCACTTCAATATTTCTTTGTGTGACAAAACTATATTATTGTCATGCATCAGGTAATTTCTTGGTAAATAAAAAGGAGTGTGGTAATAAGGAAAAACACTTGAAGGATCAGAAAAATTTTAAATTTTCGGTTTCATCTTTTATGTAAAATATTTATGGGAGGGAACATTTAGTTCATTTTTCATTTTATTTGAAATACAATCTTCGATACAATCTTGAAATACAATAAGCGTTTGACAACTTCACAGAACATTAGAAATATATGTCATATGAAATTGTGCCGTGTGTACAGCAAAAATCGCTTTGGCATATTTATTCATCATTGGAAACTAAGATCATATTTTTCGTCATATTTTCAAAAACGTGTGTGTACAGTTCATCATATAATATGTCATAGATCTGACATGACACAAATATGTCCTATAATATGATGTATTTTTCTATGATCGTCTGTAGGCACCTTTAGAATTAGCATGCTCAAAAATTGCTAAATGGAGAAGTACTAGAATTAGAATGGAATGTACAAAAATTATAACGTTTTCGCACAGCCCCTTAACATTAAAATCACTGTTCTTCATTTCATCCTGGACCTCGAATTTCCAATATTTTGAAGTTTTTTGATTTCATTGCCACCCTTCAGCGTTATGAAGTTACTGACATTACATACCTCAGCGAGTAACTAGGGAAGGATTGAGATACTCAAGCTATGAGTTATTCTCTAGTACAATTGTTTCACATTATACTGACTAAAGCAGACGATTAGTTGGTTGTAGCGAATTTCCTTACAAATTTTCGATCAACTGGCAGGTATAAATAGGTTGCCGATTCCAAAAAAGTTTTACAGAAATGTTTTAAGAGATAATTTTAAATATGTGTACAGGTTTCAATAATATTCATAATAAATAAGTGTTTTTTATAATGTAAACAATAAACGAAATGATCAAAACTTATTTTTACTTGGTGTTAATAATAAATAGTATCGTAACTGGTACTATCGCTCATTTACCCATAACACTGTAACTCGCGGTTCAGTGAAGTCGCGATTGGATAAAGTTGGACCCCGACTACCACTTGGAAACTAGAACGCACATTTCGGTTAATTGGCAAAACCTAACCTAGGTTTACCTATCTTACTAAATTGTCTGAAACTGGGGAACATAATTATTGCACCAGAAAACACCTTCCATTACATCTAAACGCTTGTTTTGACAATTTCCTGTGAAATTAAATTATCCATTCCGAAAGAAGAACGAAATTTTCAATAAAACATCGCAAAAGAACCAATTCAACCTTTTCCGGGATACGTGACTCACTGGAAATTTTAAGGTCATCATGTTTGTGTGAAGAGTTTTATTGAAATTGTAGAGCTCCAAGCAAATTGTGATTCACATGAAAGACAAAAAAAGTTAATTGATCTGAAGCGGCTCTAACCAGATTCGCTAATGTGATGATGGTTAAACCAAAATAGGATACAAAAGCAAGTTCTGATTTGCAATTCACTAAACCGGATCTCCAATTTTGTTTTTATTGACAGAATTTTATGGTTTGATATCTTCCAAATTTTAAAAGGTTAGAACTTTTTTCTAAAGAAATATTTCTGTTAAACTTTGTTCTTTTTCTGTAAACGTTTCTCTTTTGCGAGAACTTTTTTGTGATTGAGATTTGAGACAACCTTTCGAAATGTAAAAGAAATGTTCTCAAAGGTTAAATTTATATGGAGAAAGAAGTATTAGTTTAGAACACGTTATGATTTCTTTCGATTCAGCAGTGTTTCCACTTACTAACGGAATCACGGTTTCAATTAAGGTTGATAAATATGTATATTTATAAAAGCACGCAACAAAATAACAGAAGATTTCCAATTTTCCCAATACCTTTTTAAATGGGTTTTTAATGGTCCATCACTTTTGTGTCTCTGAACAATCTACACTACTCAATCAAATCAACATTTCCACGGTTTATCAACAACACCCAGTCCAGTCTTCAACACACTTTTCATCCGCTTGACAGCACAAAAACATTGGCTTGTCAAAAATTTCCCTTTTCACTGTTAATTTACATTGCAACACATGCCAGATGTAGGTAAGCACGGAAATGATATGCGGTTACGTTCATTCCTACCACGATGGATGATTTAAAGCAATGGAACAGGATATAAAGTCATTATATGCGTTGATTGTAGTTTTGTAATATTCGACAAAACATGCAATCAATATTCGTATAATTATAGCTTTTGCTCATGTCAATATTCTCGGAAAGGTCACTCACTTTTCATGGAGTTTAGCTCAGTTGTTACGGATATGGCTTTAGGGTACTAATTAGTAAATTAAACTAATTTCCTGGAAAATTAACTTCAAGGTCGACTGGAAACTGAGCTAAATGAATTTCATGGCTATCTAGCATTAAAATTAGCAAAGTTAGTAAAGTAAGTACACTTGAACAACTAATCCAGTAGGCATTCAAGCAGTCAGGTGAGTTATTGAACACTTGCTATGAAGAGAAATCACGATTTCAAAGTTACGTGGTTGAGGTGAGAAAGTGAATAACTCCACAGTGAGTGAAACAAGCAACCAGTTACTTTGAACAGATTTTTGTTGTTTGTTTTGCCGTCTGACCTTCACTTTCAATACTAGCTATGCAAGACTTGACTGATATCCGGAATAAAAATTTTCAAGTGTTGCTTTTGACCGCTGATTCTGGAGAATTCAAAGATCCAAGAGCTTCTCATACAACTGGTATGAGAATATTATAATATTTCACAAAGTGTATTATGAATTGTTTCAGAGTTATACCACAAAAACCGAAATGCCATTGAACAAGTGGTAAATAAGCGTATAACGAATATTGCTAATAGTAGTGCTTAGATGGGTAGAACACGGAACCACTCACCTGTAAAGTTTGCCATAAACACAAAGATAAAGCTTTGGCTAATTAACTCATCATTGTGGAATTATTCTTTATACGAAAGCGGCAACATAACAAACTGGCAACCTAAGCAAATTGTTAAGAAGCTAAGGTGTTTCTGCTAATAACACTGTAATTGATGGGCTGTTACGTAACTTCTGTAATGAGGAGACCTTGAATTTCGCTATGTTACGGCTGAACCGATGCTAGATACGCTAATTTCCAAACCAGATTCTTAGAGTCAATGCTTGTTTTTGTATTTCATTCTTCTGCATTCGAGCATGCATATTTAATTATGCGAATTGTATGCAAATGCGAAGTTATGCTGATAGTTTTCAGAAACTGTTGACCCTTTTCTAAATAAAGACTTTTCGTTTATTCCCCGCGAAGACACTAGCCTTTAAATACCACAACGGGAACGACGGATTAGTAGAGGGCTAAAGGTTAATTAAAACAAGCGTACACTTTGTTGTAAATTTAAATGATTGCTTATATAAGGTCTGTTCACGTACTTCTCGAGTTTATTCGAGGAAAAATGAGAAGTTTGAAACGATTTCGCTCTGTTACTCAAATAGTAAAATAACGCTTTTGAGTAACATCTAGCAAATTCATAAGCGGCATAAACAAATTTGAACCGCATTTTCCTGGTAGCTTGAAGTTAATCGAGCAAATGTCTCGAGTAACATCTAGAACTTTCAAGCATATTTCCCCTCTGTCAGTTTTTGTCAAACTCTCTCAAACCATTGTTTTGTGTGTACAAACACGCCAATTTCGTGCTCGAAACATATTGCGTTAACAAACCTATGTATAATGTAATTGGAAAATATGATTGAAGGTTCAGGAAAATGAGATTCTGTCATGAGCAACTCATTATCGGAAGGGATGATCATACTTCTGGACATATACGACATGTGTCGAACGAGGCCGAAAACGAGGTCAAACGTAGTAAACCTTCGAAAAAATGCTCAATCATTTCATTTGTTAACATACGAACAACGTTCAATATCTAATTCACTATAAACTAAAAAATGTCATCAATCATGAATCATTTGCAATTATTCTAATTCATAATCTTAATCATAACGATCACAATGGAATTTTTTGTTGATTTGCGTTCGTGCTACTTGAAAGCAACTCGGTGTAAGAGATCAACGGTTAATTAGTTTTCTAATCAATAATTCACTCTAATTAGTTTCTTATTCACAGGCTTTACCTTTATTATTATGTGTTCACAAAAGAAACCATAATCTTTGTATGTATTGTATAAAATTTTGTGGATACTAATGTATATGAATAAATGTGTGGCCGAATATCACCAATGATCCATATAAAGCCGCAATGCAGTGTTTTTTGCTTTGAATCTATGCACAAATACAAACTACATATATTCCATGAAACTGGAGCCTGCATTTTGATATCCCAATTCAGTTGAACGATGTAAAACTATCATATACCAATAGCTACCCTAAAATTTGTTCCAGGACACAACAATTCCAAAATAAGACGGGATTTCCATCTGACGAAACTTTTGTTTTGAGCAGACATAAATTAGTGAGGTAAAACCCAAAATCGAATAACAAGAAACGAAATAAGGTAATGTTCTTTGCTGTTCCAGGAGGAACCAATCGACAGAAACATCTCGAAACTTAATTGAATGCTGTTAAAACAAATAAAAAATTAAAACTTACCAAAATTAATGTTTGAAGAATGTTGTTCTTGTGGTCAGAAGTTTGCAAATCTTTCAGCTTCTTGATGAGCTCTTGTATGCGTTTGCAAATTTTTACAAAGAGATGATGCTTCTCTTTAATTTATTATTCAACTTATTATCTTTCACTTATTCAACACACTCATGTAGGCCTAAAATAGAAGCAAAGGGTTTCGGGAATTTTCAAAATTTTAACTGAAAATTTCATAAACAAAGAACAACAAATATCAACTAAAACAGGCACAAAAACAGAAAACAGTTCTTCTTTGCAATTTTAACATTTGAAATGCACAACATTCAGTTATAAATCAGTAAAATAAACAGAAGGCGAATCTTTTGGAAATATCAAGCTTTTGTTAACTACGTTTCTATAGTTTACTGCAAATCATTTTGCTTTTTAACATTTTAAAACCGATTTTAAAGGATTTTATTATCATGTTTGAAAAATTTCAAATCCCTTTGTCGAAATGTAGTTAAACCCGGCAGCGATGATGATATCGCACAAACGTCAATCAAAATGTCAGAAAGCTCATTTAATCAGCTTTTGTCTGTTAAAATATCGAAATGAAATTTTTTCCCATGCTCTTCTTGGTAAATTTCACAATTTTCACTTTTGATACAACGTGATACTACACGTTTTGTTTGAGATTTTCTGGTGGAAAAGGGAAAACCGTAAAAATTTGCCGAAGCATAATATCTATACAAAAATACACATTGGACAACAAACACTGCACGTCTGTTAAATGGAATCATCTTTTCCGATTAGTACTTATCATCATGAAATTTTCTCGCTCTTGTTGCTGTTTACCTTTTCACTTTTGAAAAAGAAAGTGAAATTATTTTCTGATTGGATAATGCAATGCGATCCGGCGCTATTTGGTTACTAAAGAAATTCCTCCAAATGTTAATAAACGATAAATCGAAACAGGAAGAAGCTGAGCCAAATCAATGCATTTTCCTGTTGCTTCGTTTATAGAAACTATGAAAATTAACATAATAGAAAACGGTCAATATTATTGAATGTAAAATCGAAAGTTTGCTATTGTATTAACACAACGCGACTTCAGAGAAAAGCGCATTTCTCCCTTGATGCCAAATCTACTTGGAAACTTTATTATCAAACTAATAACCCATTGATTAAATTCACACAAAAATTCACATAAAACGAATCACAAAACATAAATTATGTGTTTGTAAAAACAAAACTAACGAGTGAAAATTATATGATATACTACACAAATATTATTTACCAAATACTCTTAATGTAATATTAAGAAGCAAGCCGATATAACAACGCGAAATGTTAGACAAAACACATTGAAAATAACTACCTTAACGAAACATCCGACTCGTCGAGTGACTCTTGACTAACTGACTTGAGTTAAGCCGAATGGGAGTCATTTTTCCGTTTTCGTGCTCCTCCAAAACTCCAAGTTGAATTCCGCGTTTACCCAATTCAATGTTGATTTAATCAAATCAATAAAAATTTTTTCTCATTCAAAATTGAAATTGAAAATATTTATCATTGTCTGTTATTGTTGTTGTTGTTTCTTTTTAAATCGGTTTTTCTTAATAATGTTAGCCCTGAGAGAATGAGAAGTTTTTAAATTAAAAATAATTTATTAAGTGCAATTACAATCGCACAAGGAAATATTGTTGAGCACTCAGAAGCTTATAACATTGATCCAATCAAATAACATATGTTTGGTTCAATTCAATAACATTCGACGATCGATAGACAGATAGACTAGTAGTTGATATTGAATCAATCCATATTGGAGCGTGCAGTATCAATTAACCGTGAAATTTATAATTCAATCTTGCATTATATTACTTTATTTCACTTAACTTTTGTTTTTGTGCAATGCCTTCTCTGTGTTGCAATAATTTCTCCGCGTGCATTATACTGGTTCATTGCCTTTATTGCGAGAAGTAGACGTGATATTGAATGATCGTTTCATTCGAATGCGATTTTCCCGCGCTTTTTACGCACCTGTTCGTTGTTGTCAGTGGTTTGTTACAGGGTGGTTTCCAAGTTTTATTTGCTTGAGTCGGAAATTATTTGAGAATTAGTCAACCATTCGATGTTCTGCGCAATCAGAGAAGAATCCGAACAATAACAAAACATATAAATAATTTCTTAGGTTAGTACTCAATCATTGACTAATTGGAGATATATATATGTCTACTATCAAATACCTTCGATCATCATCTTTACTTGTACTCCATCGTATAACCAGAAATTTTTGGAGTAAATATAATTGTGAGTGACTTTATAGTGATCGCTACTGATCATGAAGAATTGTATTTAAATGAGTATGGATGTGTTATCATAGAATTGTCGGCTACCTCTCTGAGCCAATTGGGATTCAGGAACTTCATTCGCAATTTACCATATACCGTTTTATTTAGCTTTTGTAGATTATCACTTCAGTTGAAAATATTTCATCTCAATATATAAAATCCTAATGGTCGTGAAGCAGAAAATGAACTTCATTCGCCGGAGAAAGAGATTCAGTCTCTGAAAGCGAGGAAAACTCGTTTTATGTAGTTCAAACACAGAATGAATTTCTCTCCGCTTCCTGGAAATGAATTTCATTCACCGGAGAATAGGATTCACATAAGCGGGGAAAATTAATTTTCTTCATGGCGTCATAAGTATCTATCAGTGTTTATTTTAGCTCGTATTACTTTTTTTTCTAGTATACGGCTTAAATTATTATTGCAAACAATTGTTTGCATTTACATCTGGTTTGTATATAATTAAAGATTGAAAGAGAATAAATAGTTTTGTTTAATGAGAGTAACTGCGTTATGATATAAAAGTAGATAAATAAACTCACTTGATTAAACGACGACACTGAAAGTTCAAATGATAATCCGCATAAAAGTAAACAATTGCCTACTATGGGAATCTTCATTTGACCAAAGCACAGCTCCAACTCCAACCATATGATATCCAGCATGACTTCAAGTGCCCATAAAGACACAATGGTTTTCATTGTTTAAGCAAACCTGTCTCAGTTATTGTCTTAAGCTAAATAGGGAGTTGGTATTGCATTTCAAAAACGTTTTCAAAAGTGTGTGTTGGTAAATTTAAATATACAAACATTTTGTATACTGTTCAAACGACCCCAAACATGAAAGGCTACTGTAACTCATACAGTAGCTGCTTGCAATGAAGAACAATAAAATGACGACGAGTTAAAATTGAAAGTTTACGTCATTTTGGTGTACTAATGCGGGAAGCATCGTGATTAAGAGCATGTAAATTCGATTGCACTCTGCATGCAAATGAGTAAGTATTTCATATTGAAGATTTCCATTGTTACCCTGCAAATTTGTAATGCTTGAAACACAGGGTGCACTGAAAACGTTGATAGATTTTAATAATTGATAAACAAATGTCACGAATTTTCGAAAATTTTTAGAAATTCAAAAAACCCTACAAAAGTGCGAGTGTCACAGGACATTCTTGAGTGGTTAATTCCACGATTCAGATTTGTTTGAAATGCATGTTTCGTTGAAGATGATGAGTGTGTAACACATGTGTTGTACACTCGTAGCTCTGTAAGGAAAAACACATTCCATTAATTGTACGGAGAGTTTAGTCGAACCCATATTCGAAGTGTTAATGGTACGTTTTTTATGTTTCGAGTTTTTGGTTTTCAGTCTTCGAACTAACAAACTATAAATATCTTTCCCACCATTTCCCTTTTCGAACGTTTCCTTAAACCTAGAGTTTGCAAATAGCTAAGTTCGTTTAGGACCAGCGTATGGACTACATCATACTCAGTCTAATACAGTTAATTAAAATCAGTTCAATGTAAATCAACTAATTGATACAATCAATCAAAAATCAGTTTAATGTTAAAAAATTTGTGAAAAGAAACTATATTGTATTTTATTTCAAAAACATGAATAAGTCGAAGAGAAGAGATTAAATTACAAGATTACGCATTTATCTGGAAAGTTTTGGTTCTTTGGGTCGTATATACTTTGAACTTTTGTTTGATAACATTTTTGTTTGATACATAAACACATAGCTGAACTACAAGTGCGTTTAACAATCAGAAGACATTTGTTCATTCAGAAAATTTTGGTTATTTTAGACTGTTTTCGTCAATACACAGTGAATTAAAACAGTTCAGTTTTCAAAATGCAATACAGTGAACAATATTTTGCAACACATCAATAGATTGGAGAACATTTTTCAGTTTCTGGTTGCGAAAATATACAATAAAACAATACAATATACGAGAAATAATTAAAATAATCCTTTGCTTCAAAGTGTCAGTTAATACGAGACATAAAATAGTGTGAGAAAACATATCTAAAAAGTTTACTAAAATAAGTCATTTATATGAATATAAATTGAAGCTACATATAATCACTAAACATTACAAATACTTAAATCGATAAATTGAAGTTTACTTGTGTTCACACAAAGCGTAAGGACAATTTAGTGGAAGTTGAATTTGTCCATAATTAAGGATACTTTAGTGGAAGTGGAATTTGTCCAAAATGAAGGACAGTTTAGTGCGATTTATCCGATAAAGTTCCTGCATTCAACAGCAGCAGCAGCATCAGTTTTGGCAGCATAGCAGACAACTCAGCGCTTAGACATAAGCAGTTGCAACTATAGTCATCCAGAAAACGCAGTAAGCTCTCATATTTTGTATCACTGATCCCTATCCCAATTTTAATTGACATTACAAACTCCTTGAACCATAAAATGGGCGAATTAAGAAAACTTAAATTAAAATTCGAAAATGTGGAAAGAAGTGCTACTTTATTCCCAGACTTCTTGAAACTGCAACTTCAAGGTTTTAAATATACTTTAACAATTACGCACAAATACATAAAAGTATTATGATGATTGGTGGGTTTGAACTAGAAAAACGTTATTATGATGTTTTAAGAAAGGGTCGTAAATTTATTTAAAAACATACGAAACCGACAACAATTAATGCATCAGTAGTTAAGTCATCAGAAAAAGTCGAATTTAATGTTAGTCTTCCGAGGATAGATTTTCTTCAGTGGCTCACATGACAAATGGTGTTATTTTTATGACACGTATGAGGTCATGGCACGTATACTCCATATCCTTAAAACTAATTCAATGAATATTACCAATTCACATCCAAATAAAAATAAGTGTAAGAACATCATCGTTCTAAGGGTAAGAACACCAAACGAAATTTTTGATAAATGTAAGGATGAGTGTAAATTTATAAAAGCTAGTAAAATCTATTATTATCATTATAACGAAAAACTGCAATATTGGATCTTCTAACAAAGGCTTTATTTTAAAAGAAACCCAAAATTCTTACGTTGAAGGCGCGAATTTCCGACATGATTTCCGTGACTCACCTGAAAATAGAATAAACGAGTCGTGAGTTTCTTTGTTTCATAAATGGAAGGAAATATAACAAAAATGTACTTGATTTATATTTATTGAGAATTACTTTTTCCGTGAAAAACAAATAATCGTCTTATTCATTCGATGCTGACGACGGAAGTCTCCTTCCTCCAGAACGACACATGATAGGTGTAAACCCCCCAGTCATGGTTCTCCACTGGTCAACTAAGCCGGTGTCAACCGACACTGCATCCGACCCAGTGGAATCTAGTAAAATTCATCCGGGATGTATGAACAACATTATATCAATAAACCAAACAAATTCAAAGTATCTTCATCAGTCTGGCAATCAACCGCGATCTCTCGCCGTAATTGCTAGTCAGAGACTCACTAAGATTTGGGAAAGGTGACGTTCTCATATGTCCATACCCGAAAAAAGCACCAATTTACATGTATCTTAGCACTTTATTTTTAAACTTACATATAATACTATAGTATAACTATTATTTCCGGACAAATCACAAAAAAATTACGGTGTGAATAATTAACCAGGTGTGACTTAGTTGAAATGCGTTTCTTTTAAGACTGACTTATTTTACTTAGCGTCACCACGCTAGTCCCTTTCCCTAAACCATTTTAATACTTAGGTGGCCTAATGGGCTTCTGAGAATTCCTAAATCAGAACAAGTGTCTATGACTTATGGATTTAAAGCGCAGATCAATTTACATATTTACTGTTTTTGATAAACCTTATATACTGACGAGGGGAAGAAGCCGCACCACTCATCTAATCACACAGGGGAGCCGGATCGCAACACTCACATCAGCTAAACAAACAAGTCGAATGTAAGGACAACTTAACCTCACATTGGTTGGTTAACCTCACATCGAGGTTCTCCACGCTTTACATCTTAACTTCGAGAATTAAACGAGAATCTTCCTAAAACGATTAATTCGTTTATCAACTCTACGAGGTGCACTCCGAAAACACAGAAAAACACTAAGACTGTGTGCGAATGTTTATCATTTCATTTTGGAATGTTGTTATGAAAATTCTACATTTCACCTCTTCTAAATGTAGAATTTCCACTGAAATAATTTTTATTAATGTTTTGCCTGTGAGGTTCTTTCGAACCATGTTCAGGACGCTGGAGGTGTGGGGCATTTAGCCCGCTTTACCTCTTGGTAATTTTTTGCCAGCCTTACGGCCAAGTTACCCGAGTCAAAGAAACACACTCATTCGAGGAGCCATAGTGTATTTCTGACTAACTTCTGTACATTTGTAAACCTTAATATAAAGTTATATCTAGCTTAGTCAGTAATGCTCCCTACTCTTACCTTAATTTAGTGAATGTGAATGAAACTTAGTGAATGCATTCACCTTTTGCATTTTCCCGAGTCGAGAATTGCCGACTCGAGGAAAATATTTTTTTCAAAATGTACTTTTCTTAAATATAACAAATATTTATTAAATTGTCCATGACCTTTCCCAAGGGTTATTGCCCTTAGGGACGGTTATGGTTCCTATTGGAGTTTGGTTTTGGGTTTGAATAATAAAGACAATATATATATTTAAAATGAGAATTTCATTTAGAATGCAACGTCCGTCACGGATCAAGGACCGAAATGAACTAACTACACAGATTTTAAAAGACCGTTACTTTTCAGTTTTAACATTTTTTTTATACCTATAAATCAATCAATTTAATAGTGCACACAACGCACTTTACAAATCATAATTTATGTCCAAAAATGAAACTAAATATCCTTAAAAATAAAATAAACAAACTATAAAAGTAAAACAAAATTATTAGAAAAACACTTGAGAAATTATTATTTCTTAAGTGGCCTAAAACAAAGAACATGGTCTTTGTAATCTTAAACCTAAGGCTGAAATAAAAATAGGGAAAGGGAATAGACTTTTGTCTTTAGTATATCATATTTCAATAGTTCCTCCTACAAGGAACCGAAATTTTGGTTCACAACAATGTTCATTTCGATTTTTCTTGACATCTGATACCGTCGCTTGTTACTAAAACAGAAGAAAATCAATAAACTTATATTACTTCAAAAACATGTTAAAATACTGACGTTTTTTGTAGTATTCACGAAACGTTTCCATTTTGTTTTGAAACAGTCACTGAAATGAACATGGCGATGTTATGAAATTAAACCAACTGACCCGAAAATATTAAATCAGTTATAATGAGTTCTGTTCTAAGAAAAATCCTAACTTCATAGGCCCAAAAAGTGTCCCCATGGATCGTTAAAGGAAATTCAAAATTTAGATAAAACTATTTGCTAATAATATATAATTATCATATATAATTTTATTAAACTAAAAAAACTTAAAGGAAAACTAACATATACAACCTTAGTAAAATAAAACAAATGTCTGCAAAAATCCTAAACCTAAAGTAAGTGTCCTCTACTACTTCACAAAGAAATTCTTATGTTAACGTAAACAGAAAAAATTTCTCCTTAAAAACAAAGATTATCAAACGGAAAATATGAAACATGAAATTTGAACAAAACCATTTATGGTAAAAAAAACACATTGGGACATAGTGAAACATATCGAAACATAATACTCTGGGAAAAAAATGCTCTTACAATCTGCCTTCCTGAACTTCAGGCCGTCCCGGGCTGATCTAGCTCTGGATCGGACAAAACAATTCCATCTTCAATCGGTTCTTGTTCATCTTCATTATCTTCATCGTCTTCATCAAACATGACCCAAGGTTTCCTCACGATCTACCGCAACTGTTCTAGAATATGTGCTTTTTCTGCCAACTCGTTGTGATCCTTCCATATCAACAACTACGTATCTGTCATTTGGCAGAACTGATTTCACCGCAAATGGTTCACAGTAACTTTCGACTGGTAGAAACTGCAAGTTCTGTTTTCTCAACCACTACCAAATCTCCTTCCTGGGGAATTTTTGGTTTCTTCCTTCGACGGTCATATTGTTGTTTTTATTTTGCTACTGTTGCTCTATACGTTTTGCAGCTTTCTCTTTTTCTTCCAACAAATTGTCAAGAACTCGTGAAGTTTGCTCTACGTCATATATCAACAACGCACCACCACCGGTTCTTGGTTTATAGCCCAATAACAATCCACTTGGCGTTTTTCCTGTGGACTTATGAACAACATTATTTATAGAAAATTGCACCTTTTTCACGTTTGTATCCCATAATTCCTCTTCTAATGTCGTCGTTAGAAGAACATTCAAGATTCAGCGATTCAAACGTTCAACCTGTCCATTCGCTCTGGGTGTTGCAACTGCATTTTGAATGTGTCGTACTCCATTTCCTAGACAATATGTAGCAAAGTCTTTTGACGTAAACACACTTCCTTGGTCCGAAATAACATTTTGACGCACACCATAAATTGAAAAAACATCCCGCAAAAACTCGATCACATATTTCGTTTTAGTTAATTTTACGGTAATAGAGATTTTATAAAAGCATCCACAGCAACTATTACATGTTTTACTTTTGGGCAATGGCCCTAAATCATCAATATGCAGAGTCTTCATAGGGTCACTACTCTTCGGAATTGGGCTTATAAATCCTTCTTTTCTGCCACCATACTTTTTGTTGAAAAGACATGTAATACACCAAGCGATAAAACTCTCAACCAATTCTCTCATTTTGGGGAAGCAATCTCCACAAACATGATACAATGTCTTTTCAGTCTCGAAAACAACCATTTAATCATGTGCTGCTCGCACAACATGAAATCTTATACCACGAGGAACATTGTAATCCTCTCGTAGTTACTCTGTAAATCCTACTGTCACGTAATGCGTAGTCCTTATACATTCCCTTTTCATGATCGGTAACCGGTGCTCGTTTCAAAATTTCGCAGATATCTTTCACAATATTTCGGGATCAGTCACCTGTCCAGCAAGAAACCATTCATCCTGTGTAATTCTCATAACATTTGCTTCTGCTTGATGTTCCTTTACGTTACGACTCAGAGCGTCCACGTGTTTCATTCGATTCCCAGGTATATATTTGATTTCGAACGTATATTCCTGAATTTGTAACCACCACCTTGCAATGCGAGGTATGAGATCTTTCTTATTCTGTGCGGATTTTAATTTAATGCATTGCAGTCTGTCGCCAGTGTAAATTTGATTCCGATTATATAAACTCCAAACTTTTTTAATGTTTCCACATCAGCCAGTGTCTCCAATTCATAAGAATGATATGTCAATTCTAAATCGTTAGTTTGACGACTAAAATAAGCAACTGGGTGCAATTTTTCATCCTCCTTTATTTGTTATAATATCCCAGCTAAACTAATAGCACTGGTATCCATGTGAACTTCACTAGGAACATTCGTGTTGTATAGCGCCAGTATGGGTCGATGGACGATAACTTCCGCCAGTTTCTTTCATCCTCTTTCCAACTTCAGGTTATTGATTTGTTAATAAGTGTTGTCAACGGTTTCGCGATTTCAGCATAATTTTTAACAAATTGTCGAAAATACCCAGTTCTTCCTAAAAATTGTCGCCCGTCTTCATCCGTCTTCGGAACTGGAAAATTTTGCACAACCAAAATTTTATGTTTCCCGAGTTTCACTGCGTCCTCTATTTCAAATCCTGAAAATTCCACGGACGTCGTATGAAAACTAAATTTTTTTAAATTCAGTGACAAATTCTGTTCCCTAAAAATAATCAGAATTTTTCTTAAGTGCTCAATAGCTTGATCGGTCGGTTTGGTTGTCTATTCTAGGTAATGGGTAACGATACTATACTGTCCGAGATCTAAATTTTCTACAATCGATACATATCCGCTGTTCGCCATTCTTCTTCTTAAGTCGTGAAGAAAAGTCCGACGATGAGTCCTGAATAATATTACAGTCCAGTAATTCGTGGACAATTTCTGTTATTTCATCCTGTTTACTTCTTGCTACTCGGTAAGGTCAATATTTGATATGTATGGTTTACGCTATAGTTCATAAGCCTAACAATCTCACACTTTTCGTTAAAGTAAGGTGAGTAGTTCTGAATACGGTAGAAAAAAAGCACAAACACAAAGTTAACACTTAACTTATACTTTTATTTAAAATGTACAATTTGTGAGCAGAATTGAATATATATTCTAAGATTTTAGATTTACGAAAGCGTTACAAAAATACTGATGAATGTTCTGCAATGTACTTTACGTTAAAATCAAGAGCAATGCGATGCATGAAAAGTCGAGGTGTACTATTTTTGAGATTCTGATTGAAAATAAAAACTGACTTAAAAACTAACTGATTATCTTAATGTAGAGTTTGGAAAAGGTGAATAGTGGGAGTAAGGTAAAATTTGGGAAAGACCGTACATTTAGTATGCACATTGTGCCACAAAGGAACAAGGTAGAGAATGTCATAAAGCAAAAGATTGTAGAAAATCATAATTTTACAAAATAACCCAAATTTAACAATTATATGTACCTACAAGAAATTCGTAAGAAAAAATACTTTAATAAAAAGAAGAATTGATTGACTGAGACGAAAAGGATCAACCAAAAAACCCTAATAAAAAATGGGTTTATAAAAATGTGCATTTCAGATGCACAACAGTCGATACGATTTCATCCTTTAGCCTGATGTGCATCTACGTTTTCGTCAATACAACCTCGAAAATCCTGTAATAAATTATATGCATGTTCCTTTACTTTCTGGCTGACTGGTCCAATCTTTATATTGTCCTTATTCAATTGTAGCAACTGCATAACATCCACATTTAACGTTTGCTCCGCCTCTTCTGCACTTTCAAAACAGGACCAAGACCTGGCAACTATTTGTTTTATTTGTAAAGATTTGTAAAGATCTCCTACCTATCCTGTGTTACTGACTTTTTGGAAACACTGGTGTTTTTAAGGTATAACAATATCATGATGTACAAACAAAGGCATTTTTCGATTTAAAACTCCAGCTTCAACGATAATAATCTCCTTTTCATTTTCATTGGAATAGAAAGTCAAAGTATCTTTATCTTTTTTTACCGAAACATGTTCCAACTCAGTGAAATTGCAACTTACTAGTAAAGGAATATTCTGTTCATGATTGTTAACTACTAACCAAGTTATTTGTCCTGAGACCACATCAATTTTTAGTTTGAAGTTTATAGCTCCAATACTCATCGTTTTACCACCGCCATTACCAGAGAAAACCATATATTTTTCACAAATTTTAAGTATCAATTGTTCTGTTTCACCTAAAGTAATGAGCATACACGAACTTCCAAGGTCAATATCAGATTTGAAGGGGATCCATTATCTAATACACTCATTAAAGCTACATTACGTGATGTTGCCGTCTTCTTAAAACCGCCGTTGCTTTCTTCATGCCCACAAGCTCTACAAAAGTTACACCTTTCTTCTGATCCTTCACCGACTCCTTTTTCTTTACATGCGTACGCGTCGTGTCCCTGCCTGTTACACGTGAAACAGGTAAATCTGCTTTCATTTGGTGGGAATCCAATTCGTTGCTTCTTTTAAATTTCAGGGAAGATATACATATATAGTTGTATCAGTAATCAATAAACAAAAAACGCAAATTATAATATTTGCTAAAACAACTTTATTTAACAAAAAAAAACATAAAAACGAGGAATCGCTTAAGATGCACTTCCCACGATCGTTAGCATAGAACTAAATTTTCCTTTTCCAAATTTCTACGATTTGGGAGATGCGTCAATACCTTAGAAATCCTAGAACTATCAAATAACAAACTATTTATTGCTAAGGTACTTGCAATTTTATTTTTTCTCTTTCCAATTTTCATAATCTAACTAATTGCGAGAAATATCTCAAGTGCCTGCATTTTCCTAAAAATCCATAAATTACTTTTTTACATTAGAATATGTATTTTATCTTAAGAAAACGGGTCAAATGTCCTAAAACTAAGTACTCAAATTTCCACCCTAGACTCTTCATTTTCTTTAAAAACTACAATACTTAAACCACTAAGACGACCACCTAAATTTTCTTTCAAAATACTTACCACTACGGGTTCTTATTTCACGCTAGTCTAGACCCGAGAAGTTATTCTTAATATTCAACAGCTTCGAATGGTTGACAAATTGTTTTCGTCGTTCGTCTCGTCGATATGGTTTCATCAATTCCTCCTTATTGACTGTCTCTATCGATCATCCAAAATACTGGACTGGCGCCTCGTATGTCTGGTAATTTCCACCCTTTGCTCCAGCGATGAACGACCGATCTTGAATCCCGTCCAAAAGACAATCAACAGCATTTGATCCACGAATGTTACACGCGTTCAAAAAATCCTATTAAATTTCAAGAAATATATAATGTATCACCAATCAAAAAAAGTAACCACACGCGAAATACAATATTTACAAAATTTCCTTAAAATCCCTAATTGTCAAATTAACCTAAAACGAAGTATTCTAATTTCAACTAAAAAGACTACAAATTTCTTTCACAAAAAAAAACAAAATAAACAAAAATACTAAAAAGGATCACCTAAATGTACTCTTAAAAATGCGACGGGTTCTAATTTCACCCTGCGGGTGAAAGGACCACCTAAATTTTCTCGACAATACTATGGGTTCTAATTTCACCCTAGGGTTGAACCAGAGCATTACTCTCAATATTCAACAAAGCCAACTTCTCATGGAAATATTTTGTTTAAGATTCGTCGGTCCGCTTCGTTCTGCGCACCACGTCCTTTAACTCTCATGCGATTTCTTCTTGTTCAACTGCCCAAATTTACTTCGTCGATGATAATAGAAAACATTTGTTGCCATACTTGTGTTATCCATCGACGAAATATATTCAAACAATGATTGTGCCCAAAATGCAATAAGCGGGTTTTGTCCCGTATATTTCGCAGACATTCAGAAGAGCCGCCTTGTCATGAAAATACTTCGAATAGGATTCTTCTTAGTCCTTCTCATAATTTCCGCCAACAGAGAGTGAAAGTTCTTTTGGCGTTTGGGTTTGTATAAAATCGTCACTTTGACGTTTCATCCTGTCAGCTGTTGTTGTGTTTATTATTCAATTTTAATTTCTATTCAATTTTATTTGATGTTTAGAATTCATCAGATGATTTCCTTGATGATTAGGTACATCCATTTTCAACTTCAATTTAAAAAATCTCGCCAAGTTTCCATTTCCTTTTGTTTCAAAATGAGATAAGGAAGAAATTGGAGTGAAGTTCGAGACAAATAAAAGCGAGCAGTTCGGAAACAGTAGGTGGAACTTAGTACCAAAATTAGAATGTTGTAGTTCTGAACTCAAAACAAACGCACCTCTTATTTAAGGATAAATTTGAATCGCTGACTGTCATCTTTTCCAAGGCAAACTTTACGTTCCCCAAAAGACCCCTTGACGATAATTAGACCGAATGGCATCCGAATGAACTCGTAATGTCCTCTTGGGGCCACAAATGCCGTATATTTCCTGCTATACAATGGTTTGCAAGGTGTCCTGGTTGAGAGCATTGGTAACATGTACACTCACGTTTGCTGCCGTCATGGAACTTTTGCGCACTTTTCTTATAATATCCACCTATCTGGTCCTTGTCCTGCCCCAACTTTTTTCGTTTATAACCATGAACCTCCTTTGGATATCTTTCCTCGTTTCACACTCGTAAACTTCTTGGTTAGACAGCTCCATCTTCTTCAACTTATTCAAAAAGTTTTCTAGTCTTTCGAACGTAACTGCTTACAGACTTCTTTTCAGAGCAACGTAATATAGTCCGTTGATAGTATAGTCGATTATAGAGTTATCTTGCAGTTGTATCCTTCTACCCAGCGAAACCATTTCGTAGAAGTATTCCTCTAATTCTTCGCTGTCTTTTTTCCTTCTGTTGCGTCGCATATGGCACGCTACTACCTGCGTCTGTCCCTTTTTGTATATTTTGTTGAATGTCCTTTTTTTGTTTGTTTATTTGTCTTTGAACATTATTCGTTATTGTATGGTCCTTATCATGCAGCATGCATATGATTGTGAGGTTTGTAACATGTGCATGCCACTTAAAATAGTTTAGGTACTTACAATAATAAAATAGGATAAGAAATATTGTAATTTATCGCTTAGAATTCATAAATCATAGATACTTGAAATATGTTAATTTATCGCTTAGAATTCATAAATCATAGACACTTGTGCTGATTTATGAATTCTAAGAAATCTATAGCCCACCCAACTAAAAATGCTAGGGTAAGGGATAAGCGTGATGACGCTAATGAAGTTAGTCTCACCAGAAACGCAGGTTAAGAAAGTGGTTCGTCAATTTAACTGTTAGGTTTTGTATCCGATAATAATAAGTGTTATATAGGTTCTAGTTTGTAAAAATAAAGTGTTAAGCAATTAAAAATTGATGCTTGTTCTTACGCAAACCTTAAACCTCTTTAAAAATAAAACACGCGTCGTTAAGGTCAACGCGGGTATGGACATGTGAGAACGTCATCGTTCAGTTAAGTAAAAATTTTGTCCAAGTAATAAACACCTTCTATGCATAATTTCTTTTAGAATCGTTGTCTCGCTCTGCCCGGACGGGAAGCTCTTCAGCAGGGTACTTCTCATTTCTTCCCAAGTTTCTCAATGGGCTTACTGGATTTGGAACCATAGTTTCGCCGCTCCGTCAAGTCTAAGGCTGGTGTACATTTTGTCGTTCGTTCCAATTACAGTGGGTCCCGTCAGTAACTCGTGAGTCCGCTTAACTCGCGTTAGTGCCATGGCTCCCAAATTGCTGTTTGTTTATTATTAATAGGTTGCCGATTGTAAAAAAATGTAACAGAAAATATTTAAGAGATAACTTTATATATGTATCCAATAAATGAAATGATAAAAACTTATTTTTACTTAGACTGTGTGCGAATGTTTATTATTTCAGTACAAATTCTCATTTCATTCTCTTTTCGGTTTTCGGAAAGGGTTGCGTTTCGGGAAATGAGAACTCTGAAGTTACGTGAATACTCCAAAAGACGTCATGTTTTTAACATATTTTTGAAGTAATGTAAGTTTATTAATTTTCTTCTGTTTTAAAAACAAGCGATGTATGATGTATAAAAAAAACGTATCAGATGTCAAGAAGAATTCGAAATGAACATTCCGAAATGAAATGATGAACATTCGCACACAGTCTTAGTGTTAATAATAAATACTATCGTAACTGGTATTATCGGTCATTTGCGCATAACACTGTAACTCGCGGTTCACTCAAGTCGCGATTGGATAAAGTTGGACCCTGACTACCGCGTCATAACGGTACGGACTGTATATAGTTTGGCCAGGTTCTCGAAATCGTTGATCCAGCTCTCAATGCCATATTTGGTTCTCTTGGGGTCAAATGCTGGAATCAAAGTTTTCGCTTCATTGAACCCCAGTCGAAATTAATCCTCGGACGATGTTGATGGCGTTTTTAGTCCCTCGTGGCTTTCCAGTGAATTTTGTTTTTTTTTTACAGCGTCGTTCTTCTCGCATAACTCTTCATTGGCTGTCTTAACCTCCAACAACATTCGTCGAAGTTCCTTCAACTAGAATTTGAGAACCTCTATGTTCGGACCAAAGATGTATTTTTTAAGAAATACACAAGCGGCTTGCACATTTTCACAAGAGAAAAGAAAATGTGCAAGCGATTGTTAAATGATCCTTTTTTTGTTTCTATTGGCACTGGCCTTGGTATTTATGTGTTTAAGTGTGGTCTTTTTTTGTTTTAAGGGCATTAGAAAGTTGTTCTCATTGCTTTCACATTTCCACAAAAGAAAAGGAAATGTGAAAGCAATTACAACCCCTTTTATTTTGATACGGTTCCAATGAAATTTATAATGTTGGATTTTGAAGTAAGTCGAAGGACAACTCGTTGCACATTTGCATCACAAATGTGCAACCGAAGAAAGGACCACACAGGACCAAGAGTCTAGTTTTGAGGCCAATGGACGAAAGAAAGGCAGTATTCGATCCAACGCGAAGCGGCACAGTCCCTTCTTGAGAAAGTATTTAGTTACAAAGTTCGCTGTCCGTAAAAGTTAAATCTTTTATGCTTGTTTGGTAGTTCTATTTTGTTGAATGTTATGTCAGTTTTTTGTATACGGTTAAAGGTTTAAATATAAGTGTAAAATTATTACTCGTGTTTCTTTGTGTATAAACTATCTACAGTAAGGGAAACCTTAGTGTAGAACTATCTTTCGTGTGAAGATAGTCCAAAACACTCTACTTCTTCCCTTTCCGGACGGAGCAGTTTCAACCACCATCTCGGCCAAGGTTTTATATTTTCGCTTCGACTTTCGTTCACTTAGGTGTGATTAATATCTTATTTAATTATTACGTCTAGTCTGTTAATTGCGACACTTCTTCTCACGGAATTTGTTAATTAAATTTTTTTTTGTTAAAATTTTTTGTTCTTTAAACTTCCGAAATTTTTCTTTATCGCTTAAATTTCCAAAATTGTCTTCTTCACTTTGACTTTGTTTTGGATTATTGTCCTTTTTACTCTTTTCAAAATTTTCTCTAACTTTTTGAAGTTATTTTTCTCTAAGATTCTTTTATATATGAAGTCCTAGACTCACTTTTCAACTAATTTATGACTGAGTATAATACATAAAATAATTGAAAATAATCCATATCAACAAAACACTTCAAATTTCCCACGTTGACAAAAACTTTCCTAAAATCTTCTTCTAAACGAACTCAGCCTAAAGAAAAATTAAATTTTGGACAAGTGTTTGGGCATCGTAAGACCCACACTTAAACTGCATCATAAATGCATCATAATTTCAACAGCAACCACCTACATTTCGCTTAAAGAACCCAAAAGTAACGCGTTAATCGCAAAATACTTAAAACTACGGATTCTAATTTCAACCATAGATACACGACACGTATAGTCAACAAACATTATGATATTCAACGTTATCCCACCATCGAGATCTCGATTATTTTCATCTCGATCCATTCATCTCATTACATTATAATCAGCAAAGAAATTATAAGATACTAATATTGGCAGATGCTAAAAAGTCAATCTCTCAAGCTTCTTATTTTGTAGTCCCGAACGTGTGATAAAATTAATATTTTTCCTTACATTTTCTGGAACATCAGTTTCTTCTCCACATTTACTTTGAGCCTCCAAAGGATATAAACGTTGGATTGACCTGACCAGTTCCCCATTGGCTATCGATATAATCTAACGGCTTTGATTTTCCCATCCTTACTGGGTATAATTTTCTTTGTCTTCCTTTATCACTACCTATAAATCGCTAAGACTTGCTGAGTTCTTACTACTGATTTTATAACGCGTTAATGCGCTAAGATACTCGCTTCTAAGGCTTTTCCTTAAGCAATTTTCAATTTTTAAGTGGTGCTTCTCTTTACCCTAACCTACAATTTTCAATTTTATCTAAATCTATAACGCCAATTTCTTTTACATCCCGCAGAAAATGTGATGGGGTTAAGGGAATCACTTCATTACTGCTGTCGGATGCAAAATATGGCAGTGCTGCCAACTCCAAAACATATAATATGCCAAGACGGCGTTCAAAAAGTGCTAAATATATGGGAGGGGTAACACGGAAAAAAAGTGCTAAAAATATGGTAAAGCTTACGAAAACTGTGACCTCTACCAAAATTGATCAAAATGTTTTATATTTTAAGATATGTGTGCAAAAAAATACAACATTTTATAACAAAACAAACTATTTTAATTTTCTATGAACAGTTTAGGGTACGCGTATGGTGTGGTCCACTTTGTAAAAATTAAAATCAGTCATTTTGTGAAACAAATAAAATATTTAAACCTTCGTCTGTATCTTCTTGACTAGATGTAGACGCTAAGTTTGCCCCATCTGTATCTTTTGGACTAGATTTATGGTAGACGCCAAGTTTGGCGCAGAAGACGAGGATGAATATGTTTCGTTTGTTCTTATCTTTTGGAAAACGATGTCTGGTATTAAATTTCAGAAAAATATATATATATATCAGTTACAATCACAAATTGTCGTTTACTCGAAACTGCAACAAAATAACCCCACGCGAAATACAATGTTTACAAAAACTTTATTTGAAAAAAAAATACATAACATTGAGGAATCTACTTTCTAATAAAAAGGTTCAAAACGATGCACCTCCCGCGATCATAAGGATAAAACTGCCCATTTTTTTCAAATTTGCCACGATTTGGAAATGCATCGATATGTACATGTACAATAATTCTTAGATGTATCTAATCATATCATCTTACAAAACTATTTATCTCTCAACTACTTGAGATTTTCACAATTTTCATAAGTTGAGAGAAATATTTCAAGTACCTATATTTTCTTTAAAAACCAATAAATTATTTTCCTTGTAAGATACGAAATGCTCAAAATACCTAAAACGAACTATTCTAATTTCAATTAGACACTACCAATTTTCTTCGAGAAACTAAATAAACAAAATACTAAAAGGACCACCTTAATTTCCCTTAAAATACTACGGGTTCTAATTTTACCCAAGTTCGAAACAGACAAATTCCCTTAATGTTCGATGTTCGCTTTAGAATGTGATAAGGATAATAATTTTTTTGCCAATACGGCAAGTTCTGAGAACGGATTGTTTTCAGCAGCATCTTTGTTGTTCAGAACTTCAGACCAAAATTCAACAGTAGACGAAGCACACTCCCATTTTATTTATATAGACAATGTTTCGCCACTGAAATGTGAGTTTATCTGTTACTGTCTCATTCATTTTAAATTCCTGCGCTATTTCGACAATTGATGGTTTGATAACCCTTAGGGTTTCTGACACAGAAAACACCGACATTTTCGTAGAACTGCAAAGTTTGTAGGCAATCTTGCTTCTAATTCGTTGACAAGTTTCAGTGTAAACTTAACGCATCGTTGTTTAATATCTTGTGCCACAAACAAGAGTTTAGTTTTATTTCGTTTATCTTCAAACCACAAAAAAGATGAACAGCCACACACGCTCAAGTATTTCCTTACATTTTCATCATAAGAAGGATGTACAAACAATATTTCATTTGCTTGTTTTTCTTACGAGTTTATCTTGTGCGAGCTGGTTAATAGCAGCATTTTTTTACATGATCAGATGAACTCTTCTACATGCAATTACAAAAACAATAATGATCCAAATCTTTGGATTTGCAGTAAATACGGATCATCGAATCTTTTTCGCGTGCAGATGGCTTAGGAGAACCGTATGTGTTATGTACTGAATTTATAGTTTATAACTTTTGGCTCGTTGCCATTTATGATGCTGAGCATCGACTCAAGTGAAACAAACTAAGTTTTATTCTAAAGGAAAATTAAAACACTTGGTATAACTTTTTAAACTATTTATTGGTTCATTTCGACTCGCGTGTCAGCTGGATAGGAAAGACATCGCAACGCAAGATATCACATATGTCCAATTTTGAAACTTATTACTTTATATTTTTGTTTCTGCTTTATGGCAGTCTGTCTAGCTACTTTGTTTGTTATCTGTAAGCGCTCCCTCAATTCGTAACATGTCGTGAGTCGCAGATTTTTAAAAGGATGCTGGTTTCCTCCGTTCTTGTATTGCGATAGTTAGTGCCAAAAGTTGATGGCGTCGTTGGTATTTTCCATTTGTTAATGTGAATGTTTCTCCACTGGGTAACTATTTTATCGATAATATTGCTTGGAAAATCATAATTTTTTCTAACTCTATAATTTCTAGCCCGTCTTCTGTCTTCGCGGCATTATCAACGCTTATGATGTGCGAACTTTGAAGCGTCTTTAAGTTCTTTAAGAGCCAGTTCTCAATCAACAGTTAGCGTTAGTGAAGATTCTTTCAAAAGAGATTTTTTTCACAAGTATAGCCCAAATAAGATTTTGGATCTAAATAATTCCCAATGTTAGCTGTAAAAATAGTTGGGTAATAGTTAAAAATAGTAGTCATAAAAAGGGCCTTGCCATTAGAGTGCATAGCATCTGGTAGCATTTGGTAGCACTTTGATCTTACGATCTCATGCAACACTCATATGAAAATTTTATTCATATGTCTTTTTTTAATCTCAATCATAAGACGTTGTTTCGTTTCGTTACCTTCACTTTGTTTCCTTATCCTAAATGTAATTACTTTCCTTTTCAGAAAATTGTCACTTGTTCCAGCATTGACATCAAAAAGAACGTTTAGTTAGAATTAACATTTGGTTCCACTTGAGAACTAAGGCATTGCGCCCTTTCGCTCAAACGCCTCAGTCTATACTGACCGTTTGACGCGCGTACATCACTTCAGTTAAAACTGTGTTAAAACTTCATTATCAAATCCAAACCATTGACTACACGTTTAAATAAATTCGAGTGTGATAAAACTATTATTGAGAAATCGACGTGAGGATTAAAGGTGGGTGACCTAACGTAGGATCGTGTGATGTTGTCTAACTTTGAATGTGTGGTATGGTTTGCTGAGTCTATCCATGGGCTGGTTAGTCCGCCCAATACTGACGTTGGCTTGGTTGGTCCAGCCAGGGGTTCGGTGATATTACTTGTATGAAATCTTGAGTTTCATTTTCCCCCTTTTGTGACTAATTTGTTAACATTTGGTCCTTGCAATCATTATCTATCCAAGTGGTCTTTGGGGATTTGATGATTTCAATTATTCAAATCAAAGTGATCTTCAGCTATTTTTTCGTTTTTAAAATATTTGGAAGACGCCAAACAAAAAGTTCAAGAAACTAAGCGTCTCTTGTCTTACTTCAGCTGACTGGATTCCCTCCAAGTCGGAGCACTTTGCCGGTCAAGGAAGCCACTTCAACCGACCTTACAAAACTTTGGTCCAGAGTGGCGATCAATGATTGAACATTCGACCCAATAACCCAATGTAGATACAAATACGAAACAAGTACAAATCACTTTATTAACTGAATTAACTGAAAACAATACAAAAGAGCACAAAGGATCAAAACAAAGAACGAACAAAATAAAACTCAGTGAAACACTCACCGTTCTAGTCCTTTCCAAATATGTACTAGGAATGATTTCTTTATATTACCAAACTGCACCTCATTAATTCTTTCTTCTAAACTCAATCTTCTCTTGTCTATTTTTAATAAAATTTACTAATTTATTTTACACTTTTCTAACAAAAATCGATAAGTACTTCACAAAAACCGACTTTCACTAATAATAACCAAATATTCTTCCAAACACAAGTAATTTGCAACAGCGATTCAAACTAGCACGACGTTTACTCAGAAACTGATCTGCCGTTTCCTTATTCTCCTTACTTAAGGATAAATTTGAATTGTTGGCTATCAACCCCTCCAGGGCAAACCTTGTGTTCCGTGAATGACCACTTGAATAAAACTATGACATATTGCCCTAAATTTCTAAAATATTTAAACAGTTCTCTTAGGTCATTTCTGAAGCGAAACATCAGAAGTCCTATCGGATTAGGAATTATAAACTATAGAATTTATTAGTCCGAAACATTTTGAATTTTGGCATATCAAGTGCTTCTCGTGAATGACCCTATGTCGGAGAAAATAAATCTTTTAACACATAGTGTTATTAGATTTGTTTAGTTGAAACAAATCCGTATTAGGCCATCTAGGTTTAGATTTATTAATTTAATTCCAAGGATGGCTACGCTATTCCAAATTATGGTAAAGCGCCACATTTCTTTAAAACGGGGTTTGGAAACTAGCACTTCACTGAAACAAAACACGAACAGTTTGTTCTACGTTAATATATTTCTAGACAATGTTCACAATTGCTTTATATTGTAAGGTACGCGTATCACGCATCACGTCCTTATTCTAAAACGAGTTTACTTTCATGCGTCTGTGTCACAATGAGTTAATTTGCGACGCGTCTTGTACGCATCGCGTCTTGAATCACACTAACTAACTTTCTATGTTAATTTCCCAATGACTCTCAGGTTATGCGTGTGGTCCACAAATCTGGTCGCCAAATGCGACCAGAGTAATAGCTCTTTAATTTCCAACAAACCTTAAGTGGCCACACACATAATCCTCGAATACAATATGTTACAATTGACTTGAAACTAAACCTAAAACCATAAATTTCATAACTAAAATAAACATCCTTAAACAATTGAGCCTAAACCTAGGACTCATAAATTACCAAAATAACCGAAAGACGCATAAACCTCAACTATGACTTACAATCATAAATTAAAACAAACAAACAAATTAACAGGACGCTAAAACCCAAAAGGGCCAAAATACACAAAAGGACTTTACAAAATGTACATAAAATAGTGCATGTTGCGTCCAGATGACGCAGTGTATTGCGTAACAAATGCAATCCACCTTTATTAAGAAGTTCGAGCAGATCGTCCCGCAGTGCTTTGGCGGCCCTTCGACTATCTGCACCGCTCAACATATCATCCACATAGAAGTCTCTTAATACTACTTGGGCTGCGATTGGATAATTGTGAGCTTCATCCTTAGCTAATTGCTGTTAGCTGCGAATTGCAAGGAATGAAGCACATGAGGTGCCATAGATGACAGTGTTAAGTATGTATTCCGACACAGCGTCTGTTTGATTTTCGCGAAATAATATATTTTGATACTGACGGTTCTCAGGATGCACAAGAATCTGGCGATACATCTTTTCCACATCAGCCGTCAGCGCAATAGCATGTCTTCGTTCTTTTGATCCTCATTAGTTCTGACAGGATAATTGATTCTGAAAATTTGGTATGGCGAGGCTCTATTATATTCAATTAGGTGATCGCTGTTATTCTTACTGTTTAGCTTTAATAGCTTATTTAACCTTTTTTCTATGGGACTTTCGTACCTGGGTAACAGGAAGAATTTTGGGATTACGTTTTTGCGAATAAGGGATTCGTTGTTTTCTATTATTGCGACTTCTTCCGTAAATATACCCGGTTTATTTCTTTCTGGGGCTTGAGGCTCGCTCTCCTCAGCTGCCCTCTGTTTCTTTGCTGGTCCTCTGGTCAAGACCTCTGGATATTTGTATCGTTAACCGGGATAGCTCGACTGAGTGCGTCTGCGTTCGCGTTGAGCCTTCCTGGCTTGTGTATCACCTCGTAATCGAACTCTTCGAGACGGATTTTCCACCTCATTAATCGTGAAGATGGGTTCTTCAGCTTCACTAGCCATACCAAGGGCTTATGATCTGTGATCACGGTGAATTTCCTGCCGTAGACATATGGCCTAAATTGTTCTACTCCATATACAACTGCTAACAGTTCCTTTTCAATGGTCGAGGTGTCTTCTCACCATCCCTTGGATCGCCCAACTGATCCAATATATCGGTAATATTGGGTAGCGGATATGCGTCACCAACTGTCACTTCGTTTAACTTCCTGAAATCCACCACCAACCGCCATCTTTTGTTCCCGTTCTCATCGGGTTTTTTCGGAACTAACAGCAAGGGGGAATTCCAAGGGCTGCTTGACGGTCTGACTATATCCGTCTCTAGCATCTCTTGAATCTGCCGATCAATTTCCTTTCGGCTTGTTTCTGGCAATCTATATGGTTTCGTATAGATGGGGTTTTGATTAGCCACAATTTCTATTTTATGGGTAGCCGCATCCGTATACGTCAAATGATCTCCATCGAGATAGAATAGGTCATTGTATTTTCTACAGATCTCCAGGATGTTTAGGGCTTCCTCATCGTTACAATCTAATTCTATGAATTCCCGGAGTTTCTTTATCCGGTTTTTGACGGGATCCGTTTCATAATCGGGCATCACTATGTCGTAGTCGTGGAGGCTTTTATAATTTGAATGGATTTCCCTTCTACATAGGGTAATGTCTTCCTCGTTATTGTTAAGTAAGAGGATATTGACGGTTCCGTTATTTGGTTTTGCAATCGTGTTGCCCATAATAACGCCCGGTTTGATCTCCTTACTGAGATATACCACCTCGCCATCTGCTGGCGCTGGTATGGATACCACGGTTTCCGTACGTGCTGGGATCGTTATCGGGTCCAACGCTTTCGATTGAGATTTTAGGAGAGTAACTTCCGTTACTAGGTTCACTTGAGGGTTTACTTATTTCTTTTAGTGAGTAACCTTTGTTACTGGATTCGTTTATTTCTTTAGTAGAGCAACTTTTGCTATCGGATTCATTAATTCCTTTAGAAGAGTAACCTTTGTTACTGCTTGTATTAGATTCATTTTCGATTATATTTTCGACTTGGGAGTAACCTTTGTTGATTAGTTTCATTTTCGATTATAATTTCGACTTGGGAGTAACCTTTGTTACTTTTTGTATTAGGTTCATTGAAGGCATAGTTCTTACTACTAAATTCTTTAATTATATTGTTCTACCCTGGCGTAATGTCCAGGGTTATGGATTTCGTTTTATAATTAATTTCCGCGAGGGTTTTGCGAAGAAAATCGTGGCCTATCAGTCCACCATAATTAAGCGATGATTCTTCGCCTATGATTTGAAATGTGTGCTTCATTTTCATTTCCTCATCCACTTTTACTATTCCCAGTATTTGTCATCTAGTATAGACCGAAC
Source organism: Chrysops caecutiens (assembly GCA_963971475.1). Taxonomy (NCBI): domain Eukaryota; kingdom Metazoa; phylum Arthropoda; class Insecta; order Diptera; family Tabanidae; genus Chrysops; species Chrysops caecutiens. The sequence continues at coordinate 36,113,950 of OZ020569.1, forward strand.
TGGAGAACAAGGTTTAGACGTTATATATTATGTCACCATCGAATCTGGCTTGGGGCTTTAGCACGCTTGATTTCACTAGGCTTATTTCAGTTCCAGTGTCGATAATAAATTCAGTCAGGGGATTTTTAGACATGTTCACGGGCAAGGTCATAGTTAAGGTTCCCTGGTTCACCTTCATCGGAATGGTTAGGGTTTTAGATCCTTTCACTGGTGACTTGGATGTACATCGGCTTGAACGTGCATCGGCGAAGGTTCGCCGACGTTCGACCTTCGCCACGATAGGTTCACGACTCCTGATGATCGGAGGCTTGATTATTGCCCCGGGAGTTTTCATACCTCCGGGGTGATTATCCGTTAGTACCCCGTCCTCTTGGGTACATTGAGGGGCTATGTGGGCGGGTTTACCGCACTTATAGCAAGTTGGGGGTGGTTTGAGTGCTGGTTTCCGATCCTGGCAGTTAACATTCGGGGGTACCTCTGGTTTAGGCACTGCAGGGGTAATTCTTGTCTCTACGCAGTCCGTGTGTTCTATTACATAGTTGATCATAGCACGTAATCGTTTTTCGGGGTAGATCCTCTTTCGTCACTACACACTCAATTAAAAGAGATAACCAAAAGACTTCACTTTTCTCTAATATAATTGGTTTCTATTCCTAATTTCATAACAATTCACTTTACATGAGGATAGATGGTTTCAAAATTCTTATGTATAATCAAACAATTTTACGCGTAATCTCTGGTGGCGTGTTCAAATTGAACTGGTCTCACAAACCAAAACCTTTTTCCAATCGACCACGATATTCTCACTTTTCTCGTTGAAAATGGATCATGTTGCCGTAATTCCAGAAACGTAGGAATTTCGAAGTCATGTTCTTTAATTTTTTTTAAGAATCAATATATACTAAATTCAACTATACCTAATCTTACTCCTATTTAAAAAAAATGACTATCTAATCTTCGCCTCAAGTGTGCAAAGGAAACATAAATGATACTTAGCCTACTTAGGCTAATTTCCTTAGCCTACAAATCTTGCCCTAAATTGCATGCACATGTGGACAAAAAACATTCATGTGCATGACTTAATGAAAAACAACAACGGGCCCGCCTGTGCCTCATTATCGGCCATCAAGGAAGCTAGGAGCGCTTCGTCCTGTGTAAATGTCATAGAAGCTTCATTTAGTAACGATAGGCTAGACACGATTCTCTGGGTGAACTCCCTCGTGTTTTCTCCATGCTTTTGGCGTAGCTGATTCATTTGGGACTGTAGGTCGAAGCGTGATAGCTTGGTCTCGAACTTAGCACATAGTGCTGTTCTTAAGTCCGTCCATGAGAGGATAGCGTTGTACATTAGTACATCGTATGCACTTCCGGATAGTTTGCTGCGAATGACACCGAGGAATAATTTGTGTTCATTCTCGTTATGAATGGTTTCAAAAAGGTCATGCCAAGAATTTATCTTTGGGGGTACCATAGAACTCGGGTATCAGGTGTTGTGCTTGGTTGACAGAGAATTTAGATCTGAGGCTATTCCCGTTTTCAGAGAGGGTAGGAGGGTTTTAAACTGTTAATTCAGTAAGGCGGTCTTTAGCCTAGTAGTATTCTCTCTCGGTTTTTTCAAAAATTTGTGAATTTCGATACTCCGCTACTTCTGCTTCTGATTCATCGTCTTGGATGATTTGGAGGTGTGTTACCTCGAAGGGCTCCCAATGGTGCTCGAGGGAACTTATTTTCTGAGCTAGGACGGGTTTTTGTAACGCAGAGTAGCCATGTTGCGCCAGACCTTCTATCATTCTTGCTCCTCTCCTTCTAGATTCGGAAAGCCTTTCCCAGGGTTAGGATATTCTTGTAAGCTTCCGAAATTTCTGTAGGGTTAATCTGGTTTTGTTGCCTTCGGGGCGAATTATTGGGTTCAACTCGATTTTCTCTTGGGATTTCCTCGAGAAAGCTAAGATCTAATATGTCTGGATCTGGAACTTCGCTTTCCCCGGTCCTAGGTGGGTCAATGGGGTCTAGGAGAAGAGCTTTTCCTTTAAGGGATTCCTTGGTCCTCTCAATTAGGTTCATGGTGTTGTCAAAATAATGGGTTTGTGAGTACTCGTTAGTGATATCGTGTTTTGCGTGGTTAACAAGTTTTTCTGAGCTTAGCTAGAGCTTTGAGCTTTTCACTAACGACTTTCTTTAGCTTAATATTCTCGATAGACTCGGAGATCTTCTTGACCTCCCCACTGGTCTTGAATTGTGAATTAATGAGGGACACGTAGCCACGTTCCGTCATTTCGGGTTAAGTGGATCACGTTATTAGTTTTAAGGATCTTATTTTGTATTTCCTTTTGGGGATGTTTGTGTGCTAATATCTCTAAGTTTGAATATATATATATTTTTTTTTCTTATTGTTTTTGGAATACGGAGTCCGATTATTGGTTGGGCGCACGGTTTTGAGTTAGCGATTGTTCGAGGGACAGAATGATGCATGAAAATTATGGGGTTTCTCCATAACCAAAGGTATCGAACCGTAACAGTAAAAGGTAGAAAGCCAGGAAACTCTGACCTGGGTGGTTATCGCAATTTTCGGGGCTGATGTTTACACCTGGTGCGATCTTCAAACCAAGGGCGGTAACAATGCGTCAAAGTCTATTGGCCACCAATGTCTGCTGTCGTTCAGGGAGCTCCGCTACGTATTCCCGCACTCTTTGTGCCAAGAGAATTTTCTCTTCTATGGGGATAATGCAATCCGTGGATTTCCTTTTAGGGTTGGGAGCGGTTTGTGGAAAAGGTAGTTTGTCGGTCACAGTTAAAAGACAGTAAAAAGATAACAAGCTTCTTCCGGGACAAGTTTTTAGAAATACGTCATGGAATACAACATCCGTGTCTACGCGTAACTCGAAGGCATTAACGCCGTCACATAACAATTGGGTGAACCGTTTTTGTTCTTCCCAAGAAAGTTCCAAGACAAAACTGCCCACGCGCTGAGCAAGAAGGAATTTATCTTCCCTAGATATGGTCGGATCCACCATGGGGCTAGATGAAAATACAAATGGAGGTAGAGACAGCCCAAGTAATATCCGATAGCGACTCTAAAATATATCTTGGCGATAAGGAAGAGAAGTTGAAATAGTTGGCGGGCATTCATAAGATTCGCAAGTTGTCAAAATTCAACGGATCGAACTAAAGATTTAGCAAGACGGGAATTCAACATGAGGGGGTTTAGTTATTTTCCTTAGCAATTTAATGTAAGTTGGCTAGTCTAGCAATAGAGGGGTTCTCTTCTATGGCGGACTCTGGTTCAGTCACTGGTATGGGAGAGGAGAGGTAGTAGGCGAAAATGCAATAGTATATAATAGTCATGAATACAAGGAGAATTATAGGTATCATTATCATTTCATTGTAAATGAAAAAAATAGTATCGTCCATGACCTTATTCTAAAAGTTGGTGAGGGACAAGAGCGGATTCATTTTAAAAGAATTAAAAAAACAATAAAAAAAATTTAGAAATTGGAAATGATAAAATTTCAATAAATTGCACAAAAGGAACCAATTACAATTTTAACACAATCTATATTTCGTTCACAAGGACTCAGATTCAATTGTTCCTTATTGTGATAAATGAAAGTAAAATTTGGTCTTTTTCTAAAAAAACTTAAATTTACTTCTTCTCCTCTGTTTTTTTTTCTCGTATATGGAACGTCTGACCTTATTTCGCTGGCTTGAACTCCTTAGTTGGGGTTTGTTTTCTCGTTCCTTGCTGAAACCCGCGTTGGAGCAATTCTGGCTCGTTGTTGGATGGGCTTCCTCTCCTTCTCTTGTATGTTTGTTGATGTTTACTTCACTTCCACTTGAGAATTCGTAATTGTTTATTCACTGTTATTGTTACTAGGTTCTTGTATTATATTTTATTTTCTTTTCACCAGGATCTCGTGGATCCCACCGCTGCCACCATTAATTTTTGTTATGAATAAATTAGTTTTACCGTGGTTGCACGAGAAGAACGAAGAGAAAAAAAAAAGAAAGGTCATGAAATTTGGTCTCATAAAATTTGGTCATGGTGCTAAGTGACGAGGGTCGTCATAAATTAAAAAGGGAATAATAAAATAGGGAAAGGATGCGTGTGTGAGTGTGGAATCCTATCGATGGGAATCCAATCGTATTCAGGATCCTATAGGAATCCTATTATGGATTGGATCAGATTCGTTTTGAATCATAACATTTTCCACCCCCCTTAAAGAAAAATTTTCGTTCAGAAAATTTTCCGTGTTTTTTTTTGGCTACCGGTGGGGAGTCTTTACAGGTTTATGTGTTGATTTACAATTTCTTTACATTTTCTTTACATTTTCTTTCTTTGTACGAGCTTATCTACTTTCTATTACTTATTCCTGATTTGGTTCCCAGTCGGGCAAAATTTACTATGCTACTTCAAAAAATAATATCTTAGTTGTAATACTTCCTATCTTTTGTATTATTATGTTATCTATTGAAAAACCTTATGTTATCTATTGAAGAATTTATATAGTTTAACGAGATGTGGGTTCACTACTTGTATGTGTTTTTCTTCTAATATGTTATATTTTCTTGATTAAACCGTATCATACACGCATATTTATATATATATATGTAGGAGTGTTTTTTTTTGTTTTTCAATGCTTATAGAGTCTTAGATTGTTTTTATGTACCCTTTTTTCTTTTCTACCAATTTTTATGGTTGTGTTCTCATTCGAACTGATTTTCGTGACGACGTAAGGTCCATTCCATAAGGGAGACAATTTGTTTTCCTTGACCATAGCTCTCTGTTCCTCTGTCATTAAGTTGTTTGGTTTTAGTTCCTCTGTCATAGTATATTTTCGAAATTTGCTTCTGTTTTAGAGACATTTCTTTAGCGATTTTATATCCTAACTGTAAACGAGCTCTTAGCTCGTGGGTATGTTTTAACGCAATGTATCTTGGACGGATCCGGTTTGTTTCCATCATCAGTTATGAGGTGTCCAAGATACATAATCTCCTTCCTGAGGAAGTGACACTTGTCTGCTTGCAGTTTAAGATTGTACCGTCTCAGTCTCTCAAATATGACCACCAGCCGATCGTTATGCTGTTTTAGGTCATATCCGTGAACCACAATGTCGTCCATATAAATGAAACAATGGATCCCTTGGAGACCCGTGAGGATAGATGGTTTGATGATACCACTACCTAGCATGTCCTGCACCTGTCGATCCACTTCCTTTTTATTTGAGTCTGGCAATCTAAAGGGTTTCGTATAAATGGGAGCTTGATTCTGTACTATCTCGATTTTATGGGCAGCGGCATTTGTGTAGGTTAGGTGGTCACCGTCTATGAAAAACAAATCGTTGTATTCTTTACAGATTTCTTGGATTGCTGCCGATTCTTCCTGGTTACAGTGGTCCAATTTGATAATCTTTTTCAGCTTTTGTGTGCGAAGTTTTACGGGGTCTTTATCATAGTTGGGACTTACTACGTCAAATTCCTCAAGATTTCTATAGTGTAACTGAATAGTGTCCCTGTTCAGGATGACTTCATCCTCGTTATTATTAAGTAGTAAGATTTTCACCGATTCTCTACTTGGTTTGGCTATGGTATTTCCTATCATGACGCCGGGTTGAATTTCCCGACTTAAAGATGTTGTGATATGTCTCTTGTTAATTTCTTTTTTTTTCTATATTTAAGTTCTCTTCTTCTTCATCACAACAAGGAACAAGGAGTGCTGTTTCAAGTTTACTTGTACCTTTAAATGAAACACGGGGTCATTCACTGATTAATTCCACTTTATTAACTGAGCTGGGGTTCTCTTAATAATGGCGTTAATTCACAATTGTTTCTTATAGTAGAATTTATAGGGTAGATAATTCGCACTTTTGCATACTTTAAGATTTCGTTAATTATAATAGAATTTGTAGATTAGATAATTCGCACTTTTGTATACTTTAAGATTTCGTTAATTATAATAGTTTCTTATAATAGAAATTAATAGATTAGATGATTCGCACTTTTGTATACTTTAAGATTTCGTTAATTATAATAGAATTTGTAGATTAGATAATTCGCACTGTGCGGGGAGGACCAGAAATTCCGGATTATCACTGTCAACAAGTTTCGCGTCTGCTCTCTAGAATGAAGTCGTGGCGACTGTGCGGAGACTGCCTTTACAGGATTCTTGTCCTGCTTTTTATCCGTTTTCCGATCGCGATCTGCATTACCGATCGGCATTCGATTGCCCAATCGGCTTGCGATGCGACGATCGGAAATGGCAAGCGTCACCACGCTAACCAAAGGGGGTTGCCGTGTGTGACAACAGTCCATTTGCTTAAATCCTTGCCGAGAACGTCATAAATCCTTGCCGAGAAGCGGCAAGGTTCCAATTACGGATAATTTTTCGGAATATTATTCTGAAGGGGTCGTAAAGAGAAATGCACTTGTCGTGCTATCATAAATTTGGCCGAGAAGCGGCGAGGTTCTAATTACCCCTAATTTCAAAAGGTCATAAAAGGAAAAGGGACTTGCACTTGAGATGCTGTAGTAAAAAAGTAAAAATGAAAAGAAATTTGAACTGGAGAAGGTGATTTATACTGAAAAGGGACAAGTGGTTTGGGTATTTTATGGCTCTGTGGTCGACGGTTTGTCGATGGCATAGGGTGATAGGGTGAGGGTGTTAAGACATATGGATGGTAACCATGTGTTGGCTGAGAGTCATAGGAATATTCTTAGTTGGATTTATTTGTAACTTCCTAGTCATAGGAATATTCCTAATTGGATTTATTTATTCGCGGTTTTTTTTTTTTTGTCATAACATTTCCCTCCCCCCTGGGAAGAAAAATTTTCTTCCGGAAAATTTTTCCAATGTCCGTCTTTTGTTACTCACGAAATATATGTATGAATTTCTTTACTCCTCTTTGCATCAGTAACGATAGTTTTACATTTAGTTCGTTCGATCCTTAGCTCTATTCTTAATGTTACAGCATTGTTTTCCTTAAATTATTGATGTTAGAACAGAACAATGGCTTGTTTACAATTTATGATTTATCAATGATTTCGTTCAAAAGCTACAAATTTTTCCTTATGGATTGTATATAATAATGTTCTTAGAAGTTTATTAATTATAACGATTTTTATTTTGAATGTTTCATCCAGAACTTACGAATTACAGCGATTATGAATGGTGATACATATATAAAGATGATTTCGTTTAAAGTTAAATTGGTTTCTTACATATAAAGGAGTCCGTATATTTCAATGATTTATAAAATTTTATTATGACTAGTTTGTACAGGTAATTTCCCTAAGTATGTATTGCGTGAGGGTTCTCATATATATATATATTTATATTTTTTTTTCTCTTTTTTTTTATTTGTTTGACTTTGTATTAGCTGGAGGGGAATTGGTTGGTTAGGATGGGAGGGAAGTATAGCTTTAGATTGTTATTATGTACGCGCCTGTACTTGTTTCGGAGTTTGACGGTACTGTTTTCTTTAGAGTTTATGTCGGTGATGGTATATGGGCCGTTCCATAAGGGAGAGAATTTATTTACTCTCACTGGATTTCTTAGCAGGACTTGGTCTCCTACTTTAAAATGTTTTTCTTTAGTGCCTTTATCGTAATATGTTTTGGATATCCGTTTTTGCTTTAGGGCTAGTTCTTTAGCCATTTTGTATCCTATTTGCAGACGGGCTTTTAACTCATTGGAATAGTCGTCGTAGTTATAGCAAGTGGAAGGGGTACTTTGAAGCTGACTGGGGATGACGGCTGGGAATCCGTATAGTAACTCGTAGGGGGTATAGTTGGTGCTTGTATGGGGTGTCGTATTATAGACAAACATAGCATAAGGTGTCCAAGCATCCCAGGATTGTGCGTCTTTGTCCACATATGCTCTTAAGTACTCAGTTAGGGTTCTGTGACTTCTTTCGAGAGCACCGTTGGTTTGGGGGTGGTAGGGGGTTGTAGCTAATCTCTTAATCTTTAATAGTTTGGAAAGTTCGCTGAACATTCCTGCGATAAAAATTGCGCCTTGATCGGTAAGGAGACTTTCAGGTATTCCGTGTTTACATATAATTCGGGTGACAAATGCTTCTGCTAGTGTGCTTGATTCTACGTTATGGATAGGGACTGCATCTGAAAATTTTGTGAGGTCGTCTTAAAAGGTTAATAAGTACCGGTTGCCATTGTACGAGGTAGGTAAGGGTCCTAATATATCTAGATATACCTTTTCGAAGAGTTTGCTGGAAGTATGGGGAATCCTCATTAGGATTTTGGGGTTTTTTGATACCTTATTTTTTTGACATATTTCGCAGGTTTTTATGAACGTGGTGATATCGTTGATCATTCCTTTCCATCTAAATTGCTTTTGGATTCGTTTGATGGTGCGTGATACACCTTGGTGTCCACCAGTGGGGAGTATATGGAAATCGTTGAGTATTTGTTGAACTTCTTGTTTGGTTTTTGGGGTTTCTGTTTGTCCCAAGTAAAGATTTATAGTCACTTCTCTGGATTTTATGATATTTTGGATAGCGTTTCTTATGGTTAATTTGTCCTTTATGCTGTTGATTGGGGTTGATAAGTGGATTTCTTTTAGCTTTAGATGCTCGACTTGCTCCAGAATTTTTGTTAGAGTTTCCTCTAGATTCGCTAGGTCTAATCTGGAGCGTACGGGGAGCCTTATTTTGTAAATGTGATATGCGCTTCCGCCTTTGCAGGAAAACTTTTCGAATGCGCTGAAATTGCTATTCTGGTTGCCTAATTTGGTTTTCAGTTTGTTTTCCAGGTTGCTTCCCTGTATGGGTATTATGAAAAATTTGTGGTTGAGATTTTTATCAATAAGGGAATCATTTTTTTCTAAAATATCAATATCCCTTTTGGTAGAGTCGTCCATTCTAGTTGGTACGATTTCCTTGATTTCAGGAGTTTGATTTAGTTGTTTGGTTTGGCTTCTCGTTACCACGTTTATATTTGCATCCTGGTCTATGGTTATGGATCCTGGCTTTGATTTTGTTTTTGGATTGGAGTTTGTTTCTAGTTCACCCGATTTCGGGTTTTCTGGATTTGATCTTGGATTCTGTGAATTTTCGTTTATATTTTCTGATTTAGATTTCGGATTTTGTAGATTTTCGTTTATATTAGATTTAGAGTTTTCTGGATTTGATCTTGAATTCTGCGAATTTTCGTTTGTATTTTCTGATTTAGATTTCGGATTTTGTAGATTTTCGTTTATATTAGATTTAGAGTTTTCTGGATTTGATCTTGAATTCTGCGAATTTTCGTTTGTATTTTCTGATTTGGATTTCGTATTTTGTGTATTTTCATTTATATTAGAGTTTTCTGGATTTGATCTTGGATTCTGTGAATTTTCGTTTGTATTTTTATCATCTATCTCTTCTTAGACCGAAGTCCCGTTGACCGAAGTCTGGGTGACCGAAGTCTGATTTGTCATATGCAAATCCATAGGTGGAAGTTTTCCTTCCATATCATTTTCTTCAGGTTCGGTTCCCTCCGCAGGTATGGCACGGCTAAGTGCATCGGCGTTTGAGTTTAATCGACCTGGTTTATGCACAACCTTATAGTCGTATTCTTCTAGCCTGATTCTCCATCTCATTAACCTAGAAGACGGGTTCTTAAGGTTCATTACCCATACTAGGGGTTTGTGATCGGTGACTACCGTAAATCTTCTTCCATACAAATATGGTCGGAACTGTTCCACTCCGTAGACGATCGCTAAAAGCTCCTTTTCGATTGTGGAATATCTAGTTGCTGCTCCATTTAATGCTCGGCTAGCATAGGCGATGGGTCTGTCGCACAGTTCACTGTTTTGCGAGAGTACCGCTCCAATGGCTAGATTACTTGCGTCTGTGGTCACAAAAAATTCTTGGTTGAAATCAGGGTATGCTAAAATTGGGGCTTGGATTAGCCTGTTTCTTAATTCACAAAAAGCCTCTTCACATAGGGCGTCGAATTTCAAGGGTATATTTTTCTTCAATAATTCTGTCAAAGGTTTGGCTACTTTTGAGAAATCCGGAATAAATCTTCTATAATATCCCACAAATCCAAGGAATGACCTTATGTCTTTTACCTCTTTAGGACGCGGATATGTTCTCATACTTTGTATTTTGGCTGGGTCAGGCTTAACTCCATTGTCGGTTATGAGGTGACCCAGATACAATATTTCTTTTCTGAAGAAGTGACATTTTTCCGGTTGCAATTTTAGATTATATTGTCTCAGTTTTTCAAATATGACTATCAGCCTGTCGTTGTGTTGTCTCAAATCATATCCATGAATGACAATGTCATCCATGTAGATAAAACAATGGATTCCTTGGAGACCTGTCAGGATGTTGTTCATTGTTCTTTGAAAGGTTGCAGGAGCACCTTTTAAACCAAATGGCATACAAGTATACTCGTAGTGGCCGTAAGGAGTGCTAAATGCGGTCTTTTCCCCGTCTTTAGCGTCCATTCTGATTTGATGGAACCCACTAGCGAGGTCGAGTGTGGTGAAATATTTAGATTTACCCAACTGATCTAGTATATCCGTAATATTAGGTAGTGGGTATGCGTCGCCAATTGAGACTTCATTCAGTTTTCGGAAGTCCACTACTAATCTCCATCTCTTGTTACCGTTTTCATCTGCCTTTTTAGGGACCAACAATAGTGGTGAATTCCACGGACTATTAGAAGGTTTGATAATGTCGTTTTGTAACAGATCTTGGACTTGTCGATCGATTTCCTTTCGATTCGCCTCCGGCAATCTGTATGGCTTAGTATAAATTGGGGGTTGGTCTTGTGCTACCAGAATCTTGTGGGTGGCGGCATTTGTAAATGTTAGATGGTCTCCTTCGATAAAGAATAAGTCGTTAAATTTTCGACAGATTTCTCTTAGGCTTTCTGCCTCTTCGGGGTTGCAGTGATCTATCTTGATTAATTCATTCAGTTGCTTGATTCGGTGTTTGGTTGGATCCCGTTCGTAATCCGGAATTACCACATCGAATTCTTCAAGATTTTGATAATCCAATGGTGTCTTTATTAATGATGACTTCCTCTTCGTTATTGTTGAGGAGCAGGATTTGAACTGTTCCTTCGCTGGGTGTAGCGATAGAGTTACCAATCAAAACACCGGTTCGGATTTCCTTACTTTTGGATACTATCTCGCCTTTGGATGGAGCGGGTATGGAAACCACGACTTCTGAACGGGCAGGGAGGGTGAGATAATTACTGGTTTTTTCTTTCTAAGTATATCCTCTTTAAGTAAACTGATTTCAGCTCCCGTATCGACAATGAACTCCACTAGGGGTTCTTTACTTATGTCCAGTGGGAGAGCTAATGTGAGGGTATTTGGGGTGATTCTAACCGGTATACTTAGTGGTGTACGTCGGCTTGGACAGTTTGTAGCGAAGGTTGGCCGACATTCGTCCTTCGCACTTGGGAGTTTCCCGGCTGGAAATTTCTCATATTCTCTGTTTCTTGTGGTGTGTTGGGATTGTCAAAAGTTTGGGGCTGGTTGGCCCGAGAGTTGTTATATATTCTTCTGCGGCATTCTTCAATGACATGCCCCGATTTCTTGCAGTACCGACATAATGGCCGGGATGTATCATTATTAGTGTGTGCTAGAAAATTGTTGGCTGGTCTCCGTGGAAGATTCTGATATTGGACAGGGCGATTTCCTTGGGTACATTGGGGTGATAAATGTCCAATCTTTCCACATTTATAGCAAGTGGGCCTGATATGGGGTGGTTGAGGTGCTCCGGGTTGTGGTATGTTTTTACCAACTTCTTCTCTGAGTGGCGTAAAGGAGGATCGTGTCTCTATTCGAGTGGCATGATCCATGATGTAGTTGGCCAATGGACTCAATTTTTTTTCGGGGAATACTTTTGCCAGCATTTGTAGTTGGTTATTAGAAATTCCGTCCTCAAAGGCTCTTACTGCCTGACGTTCGTTGTCGCTGAGGAGGGAGGACAATAAGATTTCGTCGTCAGTATAGGATTTGGTTGCTTCGTTGAGTAATGATAAAGTGGAGGTGATTCTTTGTACATATTCCTTTGTACTCTCATTGGGTTTTTATCGTGATTGGCTAAGCTGTGTTTGGAGGTTAGAACGAGAAATTTTGTTTTCGAATACTGCTACAAAGAGCTGCTTTTAATTCAGGCCAAGATTGGATGGTATTATATTTTAATACGTCGTACGCAATACCAGATAGTTTGCTTCTGATGACACCCATAAATGCTTTATGTTCGCTCTCGCTGCGAATTGTCTCGTAGATGTCGTTTGAGCAAGATAAGAATTTATGTAAGTCTCTGGAATTTCCCTGGAATTCAGGTATCAAGTGTTGAGCAATATTTAGCGCGAATTTTCGATCATTTACTGTGGGAAGTGAGGGGGACTCTTTCCGTGTCTCTTCATCTGTATATTGAATTAACAACTCTGTGGCCCTGTAGTATTCAGTTTCCGTTGTTTCGAATAGATTTAGGTATTTCAGATTGTGGTCGAAGTTTTGGATGATGTTCAAATGGGTTTGTTTGAAGGATTCCCAATATTCCTTTAGTATTTTTATTTTCTGTGCCGCTACGGATTTGTTTGTCCCGACTAGGTTAGGGGATTCGATTTCTTTAGTTACGCGGGTGAGGAGTCTGCTTTGCTCCCTTTGAAGCCTAATAAGTCTTTCCATATTATTAGGAAGTGTGCTAACTATTGCGTCATTCGTATTTACTGATGATGTCTCGTTCTGGGGTTCGATTGGTACTTCCTCGGTACCAGGCATATTTATTTGTGATAATGAATCCAGGATTGCTGTCCTGAGTTTAGTGATTCGTGTAATAGTGTTTCCGTAACACTTTGATCTGAAGTACTCGTGGGTAGGGTCGAATTTAGGATGAGTTTTGATTTTAATATGGTTGTCCTGGAAGTTCTTTTGGAGTTTTGCAATAGATTTTATAGCCGCATTTAGCGATTTCTTTGTAGGATTGTCTCTTACTTCCTTAGAGACTCTTTTTATGTCTAAACAGATCTTGTTTTGAGTATTATTTAGGGAGGTATATCCCCTTTCAGTCATGATAGGTTTCGAGAGAGTGCAAGTCACGAGTTGCTTTTATTCATGATACAATGAGATCAGATAGAATAGGCCTATTGGCATGCCGTAGGCGAGTTTGAATATAGCATATATGATGGCTAAGACAATTAAGATCAGAAGAGGGTTATATCCACAGCATAAGAGGAACGCGATTAGGAATAGTCGTCTCATACCAAGAGGTGTGATTATTACTTAATTTATTATTATTATAAAAAAAAATTTTCAGTACAAGTTCAGCATTCTGCCGAATGTGGGGTTTTCTTCGTGTGTAGGTTCTACGTTAGTTCTTTGAGGGGGTATAACCAACCAGTAAGCCAGAAGGCAGAAATACACTAAGGCTAGAATTATTAAGGTAACTACGGTGAGGGTGAGTTCGAGGGTAAGGTTTTCCATTTGTAGGGGTTGCGAAGGGAGATATGTATTTATTTAGTTATGGACTGTTTCTGGCTTAGTTTCAGGTAGACACAACAATAAGTAGTACGCTAGGATACAGCGCTTACTATATGAATTGAAAAATTCGGGACGAATTATGCAATCAATGTTGCATTCGATTTTGAGTGATCTAACACAGGTCCAAAGGGCGTCCGCGAAGTTTCCTTGTTCTTCAACCGGGAGAGATTCAACTAAGGCCCCCACTCTTTGGGCTAAAATGAATTTTCCGTCGTTATTGAGGGAGAAATTGTCCATTAATTTGAGGGATTTCACGGTTCTGCTAATAATAGCAGTTGGTAATATGCTAAGGTGCTTTGTCCTCCGTAGGACAAAAAAAATTCTGGGGGAAGTTCTACTTTTGGGGGAATTTGGATATTCAAAGTTTCTAGACACTGTTGAAGGGCGGTCGTGGTTTCGACTTGCTCGTGATGAGGTAGATTGGCTACTTGCCTACCTACGCGTCTCGCGATACTTAATCGTTCCTCGTTAGTGAGGAGTGTGTTTTCCATGGACGGGAATTAAAGTGGTGATAGAAGGATTTTGCCAAAGATATTTTTCAAAAACAAAAGAATTCAAAGGAAAAGGAAAAATATTGGGGGATTTTGTGATCGTTCAAAAATTAAGAGAATTTCAAGGTGATTTTTGATTAGAGAATTTCGCTATAAAAGATTTGCAATGGTTTCAAGCAATAATTTAAATAGTTTCGATAAGGAAGTTTCTATTCCACGCAATACAATTACAACTTCATGACATTATATGTATATATATATATTTTTTTTTTTTTTTTGTTGATTTTAGCTAGTTGTTATTCTAAAAATGAGTATTATCTTGCAAAAGAAAAATGTCCTGACCTTAACCGGAACTCCAGCGTTGGGGTTTGATTTCTCGTGCCTTGAAGAAACCCTCGTTGGAGCAATTCTGGCTGATTGATGTTCAGCTCGATTTTTTTATGAGTTCTTTATTACGTCTCCTCAGCCCTGCACGACAGGGAGACTAGCGCATTCTTCTAATAATGCAGCTAATCGGCAATGCTAGCCGTTCTTAGATTATTATTTTAGATTGGCCCACTTCTTATTAAATTTGTTTCACTTTGTCTGTATATTACTCGGTTCGAATTTGTGTTTTTTTTTTTCACTTTTGTACTTTATTGTAAAATTGTTTTAATGTCACTTTACACTGTTTAATTTGTTGTGAGGATCGAATTATTTTATTTCGTATCCCACCGCTGCCACCATTTATTTTTGTTGTGATATATCTCTTGTTAATTTCTTTTTTTTTCTATATTTAAGTTCTCTTCTTCTTCATCACAACAAGGAACAAGGAGTGCTGTTTCAAGTTTACTTGTACCTTTAAATGAAGCACGGGGTCATTCACTGATTAATTCCACTTTATTAACTGAGCTGGGGTTCTCTTAATAATGGCGTTAATTCACAATTGTTTCTTATAGTAGAATTTATAGGGTAGATAATTCGCACTTTTGCATACTTTAAGATTTCGTTAATTATAATAGAATTTGTAGATTAGATAATTCGCACTTTTGTATACTTTAAGATTTCGTTAATTCACAATAGTTACTTATAATAGAAATTAATAGATTAGATGATTCGCACTTTTGTATACTTTAAGATTTCGTTAATTATAATAGAATTTGTAGATTAGATAATTCGCACTGTGCGGGGAGGACCAGAAATTCCGGATTATCACTGTCAACAAGTTTCGCGTCTGCTCTCTAGAATGAGGTCGTGGCGACTGTGCGGAGACTGCCTTCACAGGATTCTTGTCCTGCTTTTTATCCGTTTTCCAATCGCAATCTGCATTACCGATCGGCATTCGATTGCCCAATCGGCTTGCGATGCGACGATCGGAAATGGCAAGCGTCACCACGCTAACCAAAGGGGGTTGCCGTGTGTGACAACAGTCCATTTGCTTAAATCCTTGCCGAGAACGTCATAAATCCTTGCCAAGAAGCGGCAAGGTTCCAATTACGGATAATTTTTCGGAATATTATTCTGAAGGGGTCGTAAAGAGAAATGCACTTGTCGTGCTATCATAAATTTGGCCGAGAAGCGGCGAGGTTCTAATTACCCCTAATTTCAAAAGGTCATAAAAGGAAAAGGGACTTGCACTTGAGATGCTGTAGTAAATAAGTAAAAATGAAAAGAAATTTGAACTGGAGAAGGTGATTTATACTGAAAAGGGACAAGTGGTTTGGGTATTTTATGGCTCTTTGGTCGACGGTTTGTCGATGGCATAGGGTGATAGGGTGAGGGTGTTAAGATAAAAGGACCTACCTGAAGGCCAAAATAAGACAGGGGTGGCGACCATATGTTGGCTAAGAGTCATAGGAATATTCTTAGGTGGATTTATTTGTAACTTCCTAGTCATAGGAATATTCCTAATTGGATTTATTTATTCGCGGTTTTTTTTTTTTTTGTCATAACAAAGACACTATCTCCCCTTTCGAGGGTGCAGGTACTGATACAACGACCTCGGACCGGCCCGGGAGAGTGAAATAACTAGGGGTTACTCCTTTAGGAGCATTTTGGGGTTCCGTAATGGACTGAGATTCTGACTCCGGGTTTGTTTCTTCGAATCCGGGTTTGTGGCTTTGTATATTTGAAACTGATATCTCACTTCTAGTGTGGGGAACTATATAGTCGTTATTAGCTGTGTTTATTTGTAAACTTTTGCGTTCATAATCTATTAGAGCGTTGTTTTTTTTTTTTTAAATCGTGACTCAGTAAACCATCATAACTAAGAGAAGTTTCCTCACCGATTACTTTTGGGGTAAATATAGTGTAGATCTTGAGAACAGAGTATAGACGTGATAAATGGTATCTCTGTTGATTTGCGTATTTTGCTTGAGAACGCCGTGTTTAATCAAACTTATCTCGGCCCCTGTGTCGATTATGAATTCGGCATACGATTTTTTACTAATATTCGTCGGGAGAGTTATGGTCAGGGTTACGGGGTTGATATTGATGGGCAATATTAATTGTGTACGTCGGCTAGAACTGTTAGTTGCGAAGGGTGTCCGACCCTCATCCTTCACCTTTGCGAGTTTCCCGGCTGAATGGCTCTCGATGGGATTTGTTCTACTGCGGGGTGTGATGCGCTTGGGCTCGAGGCTATGGATTCGTTATTATTTTGGGGCTGTATACCATTATACCTGAGGTTGTTGTATAACCTCTTTCTACACTCTTCGATAACATGACCCGGTTTTTTACAGTACCTACAATAAGGCGTTTCAATCTCATTATTGGAGTGTGCCAAGAAGTTATTTACTGGCCTACGCCGAGGAATTTGGAATGATACTTGTCTGTTCCGTTGATCGCACCGGGGAGCTATATGTCCTGTCTTCCCACACTTGTAGCAAGTGGGACGAGAGTTAGGTACTTGGGTATTGTCTAATTGAGGGAATATTGTGGGCATCTCTCTTCGGGGTGTGACGAGAGAAGGTCGGGTTTCTAGCCTTGAGGCATGATCCAATATGTACTTGCTCATGGGCCCCAGCTTCTTCTCTGGAAAGACCTTAGCTGGCATCTGCAGCTGGTTATTAGCAAGTCCGTCTTCCAAGGTTCTTACGGCCTGCAATTCATTATCCGATAGTAGAGAAGACAATAGGACTTCGTCCTCCATATATGAGATGGTTGCCTCGTTGAGGAGGGAGAGATTCGCGATTATTCTTTGTACAAAATCCTTAACGTTTTCCCCAGGTTTCTGTCGCGATTGACTGAGTTGAGACTGTAAGTTGAAACGGGATATCTTGCTCTCAAACTTATTACAAAGTGCGGCCTTTATTTCGGCCCAGGAGTTGATTGGGTTGTATTTAAGAACATCATATGCGACTCCTGATAGTTTACTTCGTATGGTTCCGAGGAATGTCCTATGTTCGCTCTCGTTGCGAACGGTTTCGAAAACGTCGTTGGCACAGGCCAAAAATTTGTGCAAATCTTTGGGGTTTCCGTGGAATTCCGGTACTAAGTTTTTGGCAATGTTCAACGTAAATTTCCTTTCGGTTGGTGGATCTCTGTTGTCTAGGGGAGGTGGAGGTGATTCTTTGGGGTTTTCCTCCTCCATATGCCCGGCGAGTAACTCGGTTACCCGATAGTACTCTTCTTCGGTACTTTCGAATAAATTAGAACCTAAATACGCTGCGCTACTTATGACGGGGTCGATATCTTGAACTATTTCTAAATGTACCATTTTAAAAGATTCCCAGTGTTTTTCTAACAGGGTGAGTTTCTACAATGCTACTGACCTGCTGATTCCGGTCAAGTTCTGTAGCCTGATATCCTTAGTAAGACATATTAACAGCCTGCTTTGCTCCTTCTGGAGTCTCAAAAGTTTTTCGGAGCGTACCGTGGTAGGGTTGGTAGTCTCCTCCATGTCTACGGAAGAGTTTAGCTGATTTTCGGGAGAATTCATATGGGTGAGATTATTCAAGATTATTTCCCTAACTTTATTAATTCGGGAGATTGTGTTCTCGTAACGCTTGGATTCTGTATAGTCGTGAGTAGAGTCGAATTTGGGATGATGATTTATTTTTGTGTCGTTGTCGCGGAAGTTCTTTTGCAACTTTGCAAGGGAGTTCAACAGTTTATTGAGGGTTTTCTTCGAAGGTAGCTCATCGGCTACTTCGTGTATTCTTCCTAATTCCTCGATGAGTTTATCTTGTTTGGTAATTAACGCGACATACCCTCTTCCTGTCATGGTTTCAGGGTTAACTGATTTAAGAATTGTCACAATATAAGGAGATGAGATAGGGCAAGCTTAACGGTAGACCAAAGGTGGTTCTCGCGAGTAAATATAAGATTGCCGACAATGATAGTAGTTGGAGAGGATTATACCCGAAATATAGGATTAATATGATTATGACCAGTTTTTTCATTGCAAGTTTCCTGATGGTTCTAAAGATTTTGGGGTAAGTTGGCTAACCTAAAAATAGTGGGATTCTCCTCTGTGGCGGATACTGGTTCAGTCTCAGGAATGGAAGAGAAGAGATAATAGGCGAGGGTACAATAGTATATAATAATTACGAGAACGAGGAAGGTCATTGGTAATATTACCCTTTCGTGGTAAATGAAGGTAAAATCGTCCATGTCCTTATTCAATAAAAAAGATGGTGAGGAAAAGGAGCGGATTATCCATACAAACAAATTCAAGAGGACGAGTTAGAAATTGAGAGTGGAGGAAAAGGAAAATTTTCGCCGTATTTGTTCAAATATATACAACATACACATATGCTCGTGTATATATATTTTTTTTTTTATTATAATTCACTCGATGTGGTTTGAATGAAAAGGTTTTGTTGTATGCCCCACACTACGTTAGTACAAGAATGTTTTTTTTTTTTTTTTTGTATTCTAAATGTTCTGCAGGTGTGTTGGCTGGCATCTTTGTGGTGTACATTTCCGTTTATTTCTTTATTTTGAAGGGTTAATATACTGATAAGTCTGACCTTAAGTGTTTTTCTTCTTTTTCCGGAACTCCTTCGTTGGGGTGTGACTTCACGTACAATGCTGAAACCCTCGTTGGAGCTAGTAGGCTCTTGTTGTTGACGCACTGATTCTCTCCTCTTCTTGTTCTCTCTTATTAGCACTTATTGAACACATCAGTCTAAAAGATCAATTTTTTTTTTCATATAAAAGTTTTCCTACACTCGTTTTATTTTTTTTTTGGTTTTGGGTTTTTATTCACTGTCACTGGAATGATCTTTGGTTTTTCCCCCTTTTTCTTTTGTATTCCTATTCATAACGGGACAAGGAGTGCATATTTCGAAGATCACTTGCCCCTGTTGGAGAAATCAAAGTCAATTCTTTATGTACCACTTTATTACTAGAAATTACACTTTATAACTCTCCGTTTAATATGTATCTCCTTTTAATCTTAGTTTATTCTTAAAACTTCTTTATGATTTTTAAATTATCCTTAAAACTTCTTTATGATTTTTAACTTATCCTCAAAACTTCTTTATGATTTTTGAATTATCCTCAAAACTTCTTTAAGATTCTTAACTTATCCTTAAAACTTCTTATTAAGATCTAGATGCGCCAAATGCAAATTATGATTTTTAAACTTCTTTTTAACTTCTTTTTTTCCCGACTAGCCTTTTTCTCCGACTGCGTCTAGCATCATGATCGCGTCCTTTCTGGGTTTGCGTCGCGATTCTGCAATACCGACGATCCTTTACGGGGACCCAATCGGCATGCATCTTCGCGACGCCGTGGTGGGCGTTACCACGCGATCTTCCGCGTCCGTTCTGGGAGGTCGCGCTTAGAATTTAATACCCCGAACTTAATATGACACCGTACCCGAAATGGTACTTTCATTAAAACTTGTCCACTTGTTCGGACATGTACCAAGAGACGGTTTTTTGTCGGTGGATGTTTTGGCAGATTCATCAAATACGACCCGAGTCTTGGACGTCGTACTATCCTTCTTTATCACTGCATGATGGGGAAGGTAGAAACCTGGTTTGATTGTGTTAGGCGGTTTGGGTGACGACATATGATTGAGTGTGCGATACTCTGCTAAAAACCTGAGATATTCGGTCCTCAAGGGTCTGGGCATGTTTTTGTATGATGATTCTACGATTATCATATCTGTCCCTCAATAGCTCCCATGATACCTGGTAATTTTCAGCCGGTGATTCAATGAAGGTTAAAACCTCCGCGGCCGCGCCAGAAAGACAACCCTTCAGATAATAAAGTTTTTCTACACTGAAAAAAAAATGTGTATCACCAATCGATATGAGATTGTCTCAACCTCATAGCGAGATCATATATGGCGAATGGAAACCCAAAATTGACCCAACTACAGTACAAGTTTGACTGATGTGTTTGAGGCAACTGCATGAGTAGATGGTACAATTGAATTTATGTTTCTGTAAAAGTACAATATTAGTTAATAAAAATAATATAATAATATTGTGTAGAAATTCAAAATAATTCATAGAATTAACATTTAGTTGGCTTGACTGTTTGCGAAAATTAACGCAAGATATTTTTATTTTCGTAGAATGATAATTTTCTTTGATACAATTATCATTTAACTTAAGTCAGTAGCAATAAAATTTTGCCATAATTTAATATTTTATTTATGGGACAAAAAATTTCTTGCACGAAATTTCTTCTCTGCTTGCATTAACAAATTTTTCTTTCAATTAATATAAATAGTAAATAGACTGGATGAAATATAGAGTTTAGTGAAACACATTGTGTGTTCAAATTAAAATGTTTTTACTTTGTTCGAAGATTATTAAGTATTTATTTTAAACATTTTAGACAGACAAAGTGAATACCACATTGTTGATTCAATTTTTTATATTTTCAGTTGATGAAATAGAATTAAAACAAATTTATTTTTATTTTCCAAAGCTTTTTATTGAATATGATTACAAATATACATCATAACTTAAAAATATCGAATACAAATTACAGACTACAGCAAAATATTACATGAATATTATTCTGTTATGTGAGAAATTGTTGTTGGAATTTTTATTTTCAAACGTTGCAATCTTCGTTGGCGTAACATCTTCGTTGTCTTCCTCTAGCGTTTCAGGAATTGGGCAAATTTCTATTGATTCTGTAGTTGCGTGTATAGAACTCTGAAAGAAATTACCAAAATCAGCTAATTTATTGAATTTGAGAATATGTATATTGTTCTTACTCTATTGGATTAGTCAGACGAATGTATTGGATCACGGGATATTGAGTTTGTGTCAAAGTAACACTTCCATTTTTTGAGAAACTCAACACACTTTTCAATGTCCGGAACCAATTTTAATAGGAAGCTCAAATCCACCCGCTTCATGTGGTCAATAGTCACGTTATTATCTGAAAGTAGTTATGATCACAAAATTGTTATCACATTAAATGGAAATCGGAAAATTACCTTCGAATTCATCAATTAACTCAGGAAATCCCATTTCCTTAAGACTCAATGCAACAGCTTTGTTACTCATTCTTACTTTTGATTAATAAATCACAATAGTAGTCACAATGTTTACACTTTTTTCACTTGTAAAACTTATTAACCGTATTTATTTATTAGTATTGAGTTTATTATTTATTATTATTTATTTTTTAACTTTGAAAACTGTCGATTCACGTCCCACGATAGTACGTTTGCGAATAACAACATACAATGTGGTTCAAGCCTTGGATGTGCATCCTTAAACCTAAGAAACTTACGACGCAATTTGCGCCCTCACGAAGCCCTTTAAATATCTCAAGTGCATTACTTTTTTGTTAGGGTATTTTTGCCTGAAAAGTAAAATCAATACTAAACACGAAATATGTATGTACACATATGGTTCCCGCATGCTAATTGTCCTAAATTAATCCTTCTTACTTTTGCATTCAGCAACTAGTCAGTGTAACATTTTATGTTAAATCGGAGCATAATTATTACAATACTATTACTACTTCTATTTCCACAGCATGTGCAAGTATGGCTAAAATGCATATAATATCGAATTTAAAAAAATTAGAGAAATTTGAATAAATCCTTTTAGGACTGAATTTTTTTTCTATTCAATTTATATTCTAGTTTGCATTAAAGTAGTATATATGGGCATCTTAACCTCGTTCGTATTTAAGATAAAATTCTATAAGATATTGCCAATCTAACAATAAATTTGTCATAACATTCTTCATGAGGTTGAGGCAACCACATTTTGGCTCGGCATAACCACTCATGCTGTAGCAGGAATAAAATATTGTTTTTAAAGTAAATGAAACGAAAATTTCGTTCAATTCATCGATCCGCCTTACTTGGACGATTACACATTCCATGTAAGCACACATACTCGTAAACATTGCATTAAAAAAATACATGATGTTGAGCAAAAGTAAATTCTTTTGACAGAAATAATTATTTAGTTTATTTAACTTTTCATTTTTTGGATCTAACACTAGACATGTTTGATTCAATCGTATACTGGCGTAATTACAAACATTAAGGTGTTCTTGGTGTGCAGTTCTTTGTTCCTGGAGCTACTACCCAAATAAGGGACATAGATCCTTTTTCGATATTCTTTTTAAGTTAGCAGTATTATAAACAAACTTCAATTTCTTTACAAACGATTTTATTCAATTGTTCTCTTTACATAACGATAATTAAGCTTCAATTTACATGAATTTGATTACACAGAATCCAAACAATTTCAATATGATCAATATCAACCAATTATTGACGAGTCTGAATTTTAACTGCCTCTTTCAACAATTTTCTTTACTAGTTGGCCACAAAATTCCCACTTTTCTCATCGAACCACGGATCCTGTTACGATATTTTAGAACGCAGGAATTTTGAAGGCCACTTATAATTTTTCTTAGAACCTATAGTTACACTATCTTTTAAATCTAAACTACTCTGAAAAAATGGCTATGTGCCTAAATCTTCCTCAAAAAATCCAAAATAAACATGAATGCCACTCGACATTCTTACATTTCTTCTAAACAACCTAAAGTGCATGCACATGTCGATAATTTTCACCCCTATGCACGCCTTGCAAAAAGGAAATCAGGACCACACAAACGGACAGTCATGAGCATGATCTGTACACTTGGGCCAAAAGCCGCGAAATTATTTGAAAGTATTCTTAATTTGTTCCAATTGAAAAACAACCAACTTCGGGATGACATTATCTGCACTTTTTTTCAGTGTACGTCTGAAACGGTGTCATTTTCGTGTATGAGCGATTTAAATAGGTCATGAAATTCTAACCAAGATTCGCATGATCCATTCAACGAGGATAAGTTTATTTTAGGCAAACTTTGCATACAACTATTGGATCTCAAAGCTGCGGAAGGCGAATTTGCGCAGGTAATTGTGCTCCAGAAACGGTGGAGGAGGACGAACTAGCTTGCGGAAAAATATTTGAAAGAATCTCGGTGGCAGGATTATAGGCCCAATAATACTTGGGTTCAAATTCTTCACACTCTTGGTGATTCTTTTCCAAATCGATTGTCAGTAATTCAAGTTCGGCTTGGATTTCTTCAAAACGTGCCCTTACCGCTTCGATTTCATTATAGCACTTAAGTAACGAATGATGCTCTTTGGAGACTTCAAAATTTTTTATGAAAGTTTCATAAGAGGTGAGGGCACGCTTCTTGAGTTGACGTTGTACTTTGAGGGTTTTAATTCTATCCTCGACGGTAAACATTTTGTTTCTCAACTAATAGCAATGAAATGAGGAGATAGTACCTAAGTTTCTTTTCTTTAAGTTAAATTCACTCGTCAATCAATGCTTATGACTGTTTTAACTAAACCGCACAGTATGAGTGTTATAAATGGGGTTTGAGGGACTTAGCTCTGACTTTACCTGCCCTTTTATAACAGGGGGAAAGGAGTGCACCTAAAGATATCACTTGCACCCGACCTTCCGTATAAGGAAGGGAATTGGAAACGCATGGTTTGACCTAATATGATTTATTGATTTAATAAATTCAAGCTTACACTTGGTAATTCGTTTACAACACTTCTTATTTTAAATCTTTAGACTTAGGATATTTCAAATGTTTCTATTGGATATATTTTCGTTTTCGAACACTTTTTATTTTTAAATGTAGATTTAGGATATTTCAAATGATTCTATTGGATATATTTTCGTTTTCGAACACCTTTTATTTTAAACGTTAGGTTTATGATCTTTGAACTTGTTGGTAACCATTTTTCTGTTTAGACCCTTTTGCTATGTAAGACAGTTCACCCCTTGGAGTTCCGCACCAGACTGTGGTAGCTTGATTTTTGAGTCTCCGTCTTCGATACCCTTAATCGACCTACTTACCGATGATCCTTTTCGGTGATCCAATCGGAATAGTTTTCTTCTGTAGGGCGTGACGGCGTACCCACGCGCACTTGGCGCATTTCTTCGCGTGTCATTTGACACCTTCCGGCCGGTTTTATTTCTCTGGCTAATCTGTTTTGCGACTCAAGTGGTCGTTGTTTCGTTGTGGTTAATTATTTCTGATGATCACTTGAGATACCCTAATTCCCTATAACACTTGGCGTTAAGCGCCGTAAATGTTTTTTTTTTTATTAAAAGTGAAGAGTCATAATTTGTCTTCAAAAAATTGTGAAAAGTTGTAAATTTGGTCAGGGTTTTATGACCAGGGTCATAAAAATGTGGCGAGGGTCGAAGATGTGACGAGTGTCGAAGAAAATTGTGAAGAGGGTCGTAAAAATGTGACGAGAGTCGAAAAGAAAACAAATGTGACGAGGATCATACAAAAATGTGGCGAGGGTCGAAAAGGGAAAAAAAAGAAAATGTGACTAGAGTCATAAAACATCTACGCATATACCGATATTTAGACTCGAGCCGGGTAATTACGTATTTGATTCAATGTTCATATCAAGTCCTGATCAATTGGATTATGATTCTGAATCATAACATGAGGAACTTGCGGCAAACTCAAGACAAATATTGAGAAGACGGAATTTTAAATGTTTATGATGTTAAATTCGCAACGGATATAATCGCAACTTAAGCGTTTACAATTTATCACAATATGCCAATTTATTAACTGCACAGCTATATGTATAACACTTATTAGTTCAAATATTCACTATTAGTAAATGTATCGTTAATATTAGCTTTTGATTTAATATATCCGGCTCTATGGAGCAATGTTTTTCCTCGTGATTGGTTTACCACGATTGTACAAAAAAAATGCGATTTGATTTAAATTAATTTTAATGCTGACAATAATTTTATATTTAATTTTCCCACTGGTAATTCGGAATGATGCTTAAGTTACGAAAGCGAAAATGGTTGTGTCGTCCTGGCGACATTATACGAGAAACTGACTCTTTTGTGGATTGCACTTTACATTTTTGGTCAGTGCAATCCACTTGAGTCTATATATTTAGATACAAGGCAAGATAGCGGCACAACATTGTGGCTTGACTTGGGCACTAGAAGTTTCAAATCAGGACACTTACACTGATGATTAATTACCCAAGCCATTTTGGCGGGACGCTCATACAAAACCCACCCAAGTAGTGGCTTGGCTTGGGTCAAGATAAAATTCGAAATCGAATGGAACAGAATTAATTTCCTACATAATAATTAGGGTGCCTAAAGGAAAATTGATTATAATAAGTGATTTTATAACTCTGAATTCCTCGGAAGGATGTATATTTTTCAAATTTCAAGAAATACATAATGTATCACCAATCAAAAAAAATAACCACACGCGAAATACAATATTTACAAAAGACTTTATTTGAAAAAACACATAACATTGAGATACAGACTATTTTAGCGTAATATTAAATACGATGCATCTCCCGCGATCCTAAGCATGGAATGCCTCGATACGTGCATACAATAATGCTTAGATTATCTTACAACTATTTATCTCTAAAGTACAGTAGAGACATTCAGAATTTTCCTAAGTTGAGAGAAATCTCTCAAGTACCTATATTTTCTTTAAAATCCCTAATTGTCAAATTACTCTAAGCCGAAGTATTCTAATTTCAACTAAAAGACTACAAATTTTCTTCACAAAAATACTAAAAAGGACCACCTAAATGTACTCTTAAAAATGCGACGGGTTCTAATTTCACCCAGAGGGTGAAAGGACCACCTAAATTTTCTCGACAATACTATGGGGTCTAATTTCACCCTAGCGTTGAACCAGAGCATTTCTCTCAATATTCAACAGTATATTTTTTTTCAATTCTAATAAGCTTTCATGTGCTCTTCGGCATACTTACTGCAGACCGGAGAGTTCGCTTGATTTTACTTAAAGCAGGCAAGGCATTGAACTAAATGAGTCCTAAGTATGAGAATCATAAGTTATGAGAATCATATGCATTGTTTTGTGACCTTCCTTCAGTGGAAACTACAACGCAAAACAAGTGGCTATCTCTTGTCAAAAAAAATTTATGTTTAGACTATTTCTTATTTCAGCAAGTGGTTCGTATTATATTTCAGGCAATTGGTAAAAGTTTCAGGCTAGTGGTAAGTATGGTCATTTTTAGGACAAATATAATCGGAATGGGCATCATATGTGTCGGACCACACAAATCGGACGATGCCATGAATTTGTAAAAGGATCGCGTGGCGTCAGTTTCGTTCTGACCACGGATTAATTATTTTAATATTTTTGGTTTTCTAATAAATAAAATAAAATTTGATACATAAGTTTCAGATAACTATCTTTATTAAAACTTTTTTATACTCTTATACTGTATACAGTATACTGTTTTCATCTAAGAATGGATCTAAACAGGAGAGCTTGTTATTCTCCTTTATGTCGCGTTTGTCAAGTAAGCATCCAATCTCATATTTAAAAACGGATTTTTGAATGTTTCTTATAATAACTCTTTCCGCATTTTCTAATTCTTCTGACTGTAACTAAGCGGGATTATTCCGAAGTTGATTATATTTATGGGAAAACCTTAGGCACCATGCCAGTATTCTTTTCATTCTTGTAAATGATGAATACCTTAACCATATGTCTGATTGGGATATATTACTAAACATTTAACCGCACGAGTTTCAGGTAGCTCGTCGATAAGTTGTATCGTACTTTCTGGCCATTCATTCTCCGGGCTTTCCAACCAGTCTGGCCCTTTAAACTTTAGGAGTATGTTGCTGTCCTGAAAACAAGTCCTGAAAAAATCTTGAAGAATTATTTGCACCTGAAATATTTATTATTTAGATAAATGTTTTCTCAGTAAAACGCAATTTGAAATAAAATTATTTTATTTTAAAGAAAAGGATTTATTTTTAATGAAAACGTTGGCTGCCAGAGTCCGTTTTAAATAGTGAGCCTTCTTCCGGAGTCGATCCAAAAGTGTTGTCCCTTCACTCGATGGTGGTGTATTTATCTCTCCATTCCCACCACATCCGAGAAGCCTTTTCCCCTGAAATCCTTTCGTTGAAGGTCCCTCGGTGAAAGTTTTATTACGTCCAAATGTGACGTAAGATACGTCGTCACATTTGGTATGCAACCATCCAATCCATTTGGTTACACTCAAACAGTGAGAAATTGAATCCGGAACTTTCTCCGATTTGGAATTTCTCAGGATGCCGGAATTCCTGCCACATCTGGTAAGCACTTCTACACACGAGTACCGGGTGATTTGGTGGATTTGATGGTAGTAAACACAGGGTGATTCGCCACAAAACCATAGATCATTTTGCAGAAATTCTACTGGAAATAGGCCACGAGATAAAGAATCTGCTGGATTGTACTTGGAACTAATATGCCTCCAGGAATTTGTGTCCGTCATTGCTTGAATTTCAGCAACTTTATTTCCTATGAACTCTTTTAAGGGATTCGGTTGAGCTCTCAACCAGTGCAAGACTTTGCTGGAGTCACACCACAGAACAGTTTTGCTGAACTTCATCTTAAGTGCTTTTGGAACAGAGTCACATATTTGGCTGAGCAATAAAGCTCCGTTTAATTCTAGCCGAGGACACGACATGGTTTTTAAAGGGGCTACTCTCGACTTATAACAGAGAAGAAAGCAAACCCGTTCATTATTTTCTTTCTTAACTCTGATGTATAGACAACCGCCATACCCGTTCGTGCTAGCGTCGCTGAATCCATGCATTTGGATTTCTGGTGCGTCCTTAATGGATGCTAAACGCTTGAAGGAAATATTGCCGACTGCATTGAACTGAGTGCAAAGGTTGGACCACTCGTCATGAATGTGGCAGGCTACCGATTCATCCCAATCAATTTTGGCACTCCATAAATCCTGCATTATCTTCTTGGCTTTCAATACTATCGGCCCTAGAATCCCAAGAGGATCGAAAATTTTGGCGGTTTCGGATAAAATTGACCTTTATTTTATAAATTAATCAGTCTTGGGAAGGTTTCCAAAAAATACCGAGTGTTTTGAGAGATTGATCCTTATGCAAGTTGAAGTTTCTATCGAGATCATCATGGTTGTGATGTGTGCCGTCTTCAATATATCGCGTAGTGGTTGACAAACGATTAGTCCTCCACTGATGGAATGTACCCCAGTGATAACATTATCGACATATAGGTGTTTCTTAAATATAGAGGCCACCAATGGGAAAAGATCGGCTTCATTCTCTGCCAACTGATGCAAACATCTCACGGCGAGAAACGCCGAAGGTGCGAAACCAAAAGTCATTGTGTTCAGACGGAATTCCTTTATTTCATTGTGTTTTACCCATAACAACTTCTGATATTTTCTGTCGTCTAGTGGAACGAGAAATTGTCGATACATTTTCTCAAAATCTGCTATTATTACGTTATTGTACAGTGTAAGAGAAGTTTTTTTTATCTTGCGATTTTTTCGATCTTTGATCGTAAGTGGTTTTCTTTTCCGTGTTCTTTTTCCCGTATGAATCAAATCTTATGTGTCTTATGTTCGTTTTGTAATTTTTGTCCTTTTTGAGGAAATTTTATGTAGTTTTCAAATTCTGTGAACACATAATAATTTGTTTAGATTAAGTCTTTGATAAGGTCTTTTCGTTTAGCTATTTTATGTATGAAGAATTCTGTCATTTTATGCTAGGAATTCTGTTTGTTAGTACGAACCACTTCATTTATTACCAGTATCTTTGTTGAGGTTTAGATTATTTTTTGTAACTAGAAATTAATAGTTTTTGAGTTGAATTTGTGCAGTTTTATAGATTTTTCATTATTCCTAATAAATTTATAAGTTATGACACATAAATTAATTTCATGAAAAATTGAAAATGGGTTTTGTTTAATGCTCCACTTGACAAATCTCAACTTTCCTTTGGCGGAGAAATCATAATATTGGGAATGTTGATCTTAGGTTTAATTCGGAGATCAAAATGCGACTGGCTTACAAACTATTCCTTTTTTACACTTGACCACTAAATTCCCAATTGTCTGGTTGAATTAGAATCATGTTATAGAGATGTAGGAATTTCGAAGTCATGTCATTTTTGATGCCTTGATTTAAAGCTCGGGACCACACAACGGGCCCATAACATGCATACTCTGAACACCTTCTCTTCTGTTAAATACCGAGTTTCTTCTTCATTTTCTAGTATCTATATTACTAGTGCAACCAATTACAAATTTGTAATTGTACCTTCAGGGAGAAAATTTGTAAAACAAGGAGCCAATGACTCTCATACCATTTCCTCTCCACAAAAAATTTTACAACAAAAATTTCGTGTGGTAAAAATTTGTAAAACTGTCATATGAAAATATTTGACATTTATTCAATTGACAGTTGTTCTGATTTACAAATAATTAAAATTCAACTGATAAATGAAGTTCACAATATCTTGTTTTCTACATTTTATAAAATGTTTTTCTCATTTGTTTTAGTAATTTAAAAAAAAGATTAAAACCCGTGATGTAATTTACAAACTTAGACGTTTGCAACAGATTTGTTCAAAAACTTACAGCGTCGTGTTTCCCAGAATTTTCGGTTTATGTGTCTTTTTGATTAGCTTATACCTAAGTTCATAAACTCTTCGTCATACGCTATGAATCAACACCAATTTGGTCTTCCCGGGTGTTCGCTCAAATCCAGGCGTGCATATGAATGTATATTGTAAACATGTGCATGCCGTTAAAATGTAAGTTTTAGTTTCAGGAATCGTTTACGCGACAAGTCAAGTGGATTTGACGCCTAGGATGGTAAGATAAATCAAATTTGTTACGACATTTGCTCGTAGTTTTACAGTTTCATGCTGATAAATATTAGACGGCGCCAACGCCTATAAGTAATTTTAGAACTCAAGCAATGTTAAAAGAAAATCATAAATCAATGATCACAAATTATCACATTTTTGAAAAAGGCATCGAGGATTTGTAATAGGATCCATGCTATCAAAAAAATGGGAATTTGTGGACTTGAGTTGCATAAGAATGGCGAGGACCTCGGCAGTCTTTTATTGAGGCCTGAAGACTATCGCACGTAGTACATTTGAAATTGTGACAATTGTTGTTAAACTTATTTATTGAAAAGCCAATAAAAATCAGCTTGATAAAGTTTTTTAATGAAAGTGAAGTTTCATTATCATTAACGAAAAACAGCCTATGTCTCTTTGTATGAGTAGTAGGCGAGCTACACGGTTGTGTTGAACACCGGGTAATTCGCAACAGGACAATGAGTCCTATTTGTGCGAAGATCACTGTTTGAGTAATAATAAGTGACTCGATTTCTGTAAGTTTTCCTTCATTTGTTGTTATTATCTTATCATCTTAGACATTCTTAATCTTCAACAAATCTGCTTCTCATTTTTACGTTCTACCTTATAAACTTCAAGGAATAATCAGCGGTTCATTCTGATCCACAAAAGAATTCAATTGTCATAAGCTGTATTGACAGAATGAAAAACATGAAAATATAAGCTTTACGATTTTGTTTAGTTGAAAGCACTTTTCCCATAGTAGAAACATTATATTGATTTAGGTATAATTCTAATATAGCTTGTTCACTGAGTCCCTCATATCGAGCATGTCGAGACAGTAGATAACTTTTTAGCTGCAAAACGACTCTATTTCCAAATTGATATGTTCAAACTTTATATAAAATAAGACAAACCAGTCTTATGACGTCAAATGTATCCTACTGGTGTCATTTCAAATGTTCAATAAGTTGAAAGTTCATGTCACATTTACGAGAAATTCGTGATGAATAATTGGTTAGACCTTGTAGCGTATATCACATAAACCATTTCATATAGAAGCAAATGTCGTAATGCCTACAAGATTTTATATTTATTTATCCACCTTATTGTGGTGATAAGAAGTCACCCCTTACCTGGTGTATGGACAAGAAATCCTATTCCAAATGCAATCCAGGATAATATTTCTGTAATAAGATAAAGAATCATGATAAATATTAAATGCATTCTAATAACTCGCATCAATTTTTATTTAATTTCTTTATATTTTTTAAAACTTTCATATAATGAATCGATTATTCTTTAAACTTTTTCTAATTACATTTACATTACGTATTTATGATTTAGGAAACACTTTTATTTTCATTGAAACCAGTCGGTTATTGGTTGGAATCAGAAATGTTTTTAACTTCCTCAAGTTGCGGCCTTTTTTGGACATCGAGTGGTGTAGGACTGCCAACTCCCATACATTTATCGAGTGCAAATTTAACACCCGAAAAAACTTAGGTTATATATTACACCACTCGATAGAAGTCCATCTAGTGTTATGTTGATGGTGCCACGATAAATTTTCCCTCAAAATTTGTGGGAAAATTGAGAAAATTAAAATTTATTTAAAACTTCTGAATAATTGAATACGGAAAATTTGAAATAAAATTGAATAAAAGTAACTTGTACATTTACTGTCTTGACTATCTTCAATTTTAAAAAGATAGTTCTATATTAAGGCTTCCCTTAATGCAGATAGTTTCACTGTTTTTGGTAATAAAAAACAACCGAAATGCTTTAAAGTTAATATATTAATAACAAAGAAAACATTAAAGTAAACATATGTACACAGAACTAAACAAGTGAAAAACTTAAATTACAGGACTTCTGCAGGAGACTATCCGTCGTGACGCGTTCGCGATTCAAACAATGCTGCCTGTCCCCTTCCTCTTTGCCAAAAATGTAATATCGCCAAATAAACTCTAGGCACATTTGTTAAGGAAATTTGTCAAAATTCCCACAAATTTCCGATATTTTCCCAATATCCACAATTTCGCTACATTCCGGAATTTTACAGTCGTATAACAAAAAAGGATTTACAATTGCTCACACATTTTCTGTTCTTTTGTGAAAATGAGCGAGCAATTGGTGTAATTACGACGGAAATCCTTGCAATTGGGAAGAGGACGATAATAAACTATCAAAAAACAAAAAAGGTATTCTAGGAGGTAACTTTTAAGGATTGCTTGCACATTTTCCTTCTTTTGTGAAATGCGCTAGCAATCAGCCTAACAAAAATTACGGCCATCAATTTCAGGGCACTTTTCATAAAAGTGTTGAGCTATCGAGTGCAAATCAAAGATGTTATTTTTGCAACTACAAAGTTGCTCTAGATAGCGAGTCCCAAAAGAACACTACTTCAGTTCTCTTAAACTCCGAAACACTAATAAGACACTTATGGTAAGCCATGAAGCACCGACTTAAGTGAACCGCGAACTACAGTGTTATGGGTAAATGTGCTCTAATACCAGTTACGATAGTATTTATTATTAACACTAAGAAAAAATAAGTTTTCATCATTTCATTTATTTGTTACATTATAAAATACACTTAATTGAATATTATCTCTTAAAACATTTCTGTCACATATTTTTTCAATCGGCAACCTAATCATAATAAACCAACGGCAAATTTGGGAGCCATGGCACTACCGCTAGTTTCCGAGCCGCGTCTTGACTTTCATTATATTGAAGTAAAACTTATCTATTATTATAATATGTAAATATATATAGTTATCGAAGACGCCTTCCACCCTCCCGATCTACACTGCCCGAAAAGAACGTTTTAAATTTCAGGAAAAATATACATTTATAGTTGTATCAGTAATCAATAAAAAAAACGAAAGTTATAATATTTACAAAAACAAGTTTATTTAACAAAGAAAACATAAAAATGAGGAATCGATTAAAACCGATGCACGTCCCGCGATCGTTAGCATAGAACTAAATTTCCCTTTTCCAAATTTCTACGATTTGGGAGATGCGTCGATACATACAAATCTTAGAACTATCAAATTACAAAATATTTATTTCTAAGGTACTTGAGATTTTATTTTTCCTCTTTACAATTTTCCTAATCTAACTAATTGCGAGAAATATTTCAAGTGCTTGCATTTTCCTAAAAACCCATAAAATACTTTTGTCTTTACATTAGAATATGGTCAAATGTCCGGAACTAAAACGGGTCAAATTTGCTCAAATTTCAAACCTAGACTAAACATTTTCTTTGAAAAAACTACAATATTTAAATCACTAAGAGGACCACCTAAATTTCCTTTCAAAACACTTACCACTAAGGATTCTTATTTCACGCTAGTCTAGACCCGAGAAGTTATTCTTAATATTCAACATTTTCCCACCATCGAGATGGCGAATTTATTCATCTCGATCTATTCATCTAATTGCTTTATTAAGGAGTTATGATGAGAGGACAAATTATTCCTTCTATGGTCAGACACTAATAAGCTAATCTCTCTGGCTTCTTAATTTTTCGTCCCGCACGTGTAACAATATTACCATTTTCTATTTTAAATTTGCTTTTAGGCTCTAAGGGATATATCCGCTGGATTGGCCTAACCAGTTCCCCATTGGCTGCCTATAATCTAACGACCCTAATTTTGCCATCATTACCGGGTATTATTTCTTTAACCTTTGCTAGTGACCAATCCAAACGTTTACAATTATCATTACCTATGAATACAATATCATCAATTTCTAGGTTTTCGCTATTTTCTGGGAAAATCTTACTTCTATTTTTATAATGCGTAAGTGCACCAAGATACTCGCTTCTAAATATTTTTCTTAAGCTATTTTTAATTTTACAGCGGTATTTCTCTCTTTGGCCTAATTTACAATCTTCAATTTTGTCTAAGTCTATTACACCACTTTCATCTACATCAAGCAAAAAATGTGATGGGGTTAAGGGAATTAACTCGTTACTACTGTGCAGTTCTTTGTTCCTGGAGCTACTACCCAAATAAGGGACATAGATCCACTTTCGATATTCCTTTTAAGTTAGCAGTATTATAAACAAACTTCAATTTCTTTACAAACGATTTTATTCAATTGTTCTCTTTACATAACGATAATTAAGCTTCAATTTACATGAATTTGATTACACAGAATCCAAACAATTTCAATATGATCAATATCAACCAATTAGTGACGAGTCAGAATTTTAACTGCCTCTTTCAACAATTTTCTTTTACTAGTTGGCCACAAAATTCCCACTTTTCTCATCGAACCACGGATCCTGTTACGATATTTTAGAAACTCAGGAATTTTGAAGGCCACTTATAATATTTCTTAGAACCTATAGTTACACTATCTTTTAAATCTAAACTACTCTGAAAAAATGGCTATGTGCCTAAATCTTCCTCAAAAAATCCAAAATAAACATGAATGCCACTCGACATTCTTACATTTCTTCTAAACAACCTAAAGTGCATGCACATGTCGATAATTTTCACCCATATGCACGCCTTGCAAAAAGGAAATCAGGACCACACAAACGGACAGTCATGAGCATGATCTGTACAACTACTATCAGTCATAATGGTAATTGGTCTGGAATTAATAACTGCTTCGCAGTCCAATAGTATTGTTAACATCTCCTCGTAGTTCAAACATGATTTTTTCAGAGTGCGTCTTAACAATCTCTTAAGGACGCCAATCAACCGCTCCGCTCCGACATGTTGCAATATGTTTGGAGCATTAAATTGGCGTTTTTGTACTCTCTCAAAAAATTGTCTGAGAGAGTTTGACAAAAACTGACGGAGGGGAAATATGCTTGGAAGTGCTAGATGTTACTCGAGACATTTGCTCGAGTAACTTCAAGTTACTTGGGAAATGCGGTTAATTTGACAATTTCAAATTTCAAATCCTTGTATGCCGCTTATGATTTTGCCAGATATTACTCAAAAGCGTGTTTTTACTATTTGAGTAACAGAGCGAAATTGTTTCAAACCTCTCATGTTTCCTCGAGTAAAGTCTAGTAAACTCTAGTAAACTCTAGGAGTACGTGAACAGACCTAATGTGTAACGTGAATATTTCGCGGTAAGATACTACTATGAAAGGTCTCATAGTCTTGGAAATACGACCCCCAACCCGTAGTAATTGATCCTCGTCCAGGAATGGGTCTGAACATGAGATTTTATTGTTCTCTTTTACGCCTTGATTTTTCGTTAGAGAACTGATTTCGTATTGGAAAACTGATTTTTGAATATTTCGAATAATGATTTTCTCAGCATTTTCCAGTTCCTCTAACTATAACTGAGGGGAATCGTTCCGGAGTCGATGATATTTCTTAAGAACCTTAAACTCCATGCCAATATTATTTTCATGGTTGTATAGGATGAATACTTTGATAATACATCCACTGAAAAAAATATATGTTAACGTTTAGTTTGTTTGACTAATTGCGAATTTAATACGAAATATTTTTCATTTTCTTGCAATGTCAATTTTCATTGCTGCAATTATCATTCAACTTGCGTCAATAGCAATCAATTTTTGACATCTAATATTTTATTTATCAAACAAAAAAGTTGTTGCCAGAAGTTTCTTCTCTATTTGTATTAACAAGTTTTTCTTTCAATTAATATTATAATAAAAGAATTAAAATTTTTACAGACAAATGTCAGTCGAACGCGAGTCTCTAACTTGAGGCATCACTTGATTCCAAGGACTCACCTGAAAATGAAAGGAAACGTCTCATGAATTTTATTTTGTTCCTGCAAGCAATATTTTTTTACAAGTGGACTTTTGGGGATTTGTTGGTTTCATTAATTTGAATCGGCATGAACGTCATGCAACTATTTCTACGTTTAGCATACGTGGAAGTCTCCAAGCAAAAAAAAAACAAAGTCCAAGAAACTACCCGTCTCTTGTTTCTTTCCAAACTGACTGGATAACCTCCAAGTCAGAGCATTTTGCCGGTCAAGGAAGCCACTGCAACCGACCCTGCAAAGCTTTGGTCTAGAGTGGCGATCAATAGTCCAACACTCGACCTAATAACAACAAACACAAGGAGACTTCCATGGATAAATGTGCAACACAAATACGAATCACTTTTATAACTAAATACTCCCCAAGAGTGCACTTTATTTTAGAAGATTTCACTACGTTAAGCACGATACGACTCGCGGATTGGCGAATCAAAAACAAACGGGTCGGCAACCGAACCCAACAATGAAACAGTGATCCACTGATCATACTATCGAGAGTTCCCCAAACACCATGTGGAGAATCCTCTTCCACATATTCCAAATGTATGTCTCACTAACAAATAGTAACACACACTCCCCAAATCTAGGGCAAAAAAAATACTGACCAGATTCCCTCGCTCAGTAAATCACGGATAGTCCACTGATCATCCGAATGTTTCGCACAAAGGAGCTCATAAACTGATTCACAATATCCGTCAATCGATCGTGCTTCTCGCGTAGTGATTGGTTAATGTGTAAAAGGTCAGGAAGCAAAACTCGACTAAACTCTCGTAGGCCCAACCAGTGAATAACTTGGTAAACGTATTCATCACTCCATTAATAAAACATCACCCATGATCAACTCAACTGATCGTTTCATAAACGTAATACTAATAATCTTTTAGCAAACAAAACTCAGTGAAAGACTCACCGTTTTGCTCCTTTCCAAGCAATAGACAGTAGTTCCTTTATTTTTCTTCAATAAGCATCTCACATTTACTTCTGAGCACTGGCTTATAACAATAGCACTGGTAGCGGTCTAACCCAATATGACGTTATTACCAAATTGATTTTCCGTTTCCTTATTCTCCTTCCTAGCTTTGGATCGCTAGCTATCATCCCTTCCAGGGTAACTCAGGTTCCGGGAATTAACACTCGACGACAATAAATAAAATAGCAAATTTATGACCCAACGCCCAAAATTTACAATGTTACAATAATTCTTTTAAATGATCTCCCAATTCTATTGATTCATTTTTACGCTGCTCAAACATGCGTTCCCATGTTGAGACCCATAAACTATAGAATTTATGGTTTGATGCTTTTTGAATTTTGGCACGTCAAGTGTTCTAGAATTCTCCTATTTTGGAGCGAATGATTATTTTAAATTCACGGTCAGAAACAGATCTAAAAAAAACAACCTAATGTTCGGCCGCTTCAAATTAATTCTTTCATATATAAAAAGGGACATGCATAGACCACAGGAACATAAACGGGACATGCATAGGTAAGAGGCAACCAAGGCAAACTCAAAGAGTATAGAGTGTTCAGTGTAGAGTGTTGTATTTTCAAAAAAAACACAACCAACAAAAATTGATACGCTCAAGAATTTTCTTACAGATTGACCGGCATAAATTTCTGCTCTCGATGGCAATGGGGAATATGAAAGGCTCTGGGGGCGTAGGGGTATTTGAGCATTTGGTTGAATGGTGCTCTTATCGATTGAATGTGTGAATGATCTCATTTGATCGGAGCAGCAATATCTGCTGACCCTGAAAATATGTTTGCTCCAAATGAGCATATTGGGCATATGAAGCGCTTTGGGGGGCAAAGAGGCATTAAGGCATTTGGTGGCACGCTTCTCCCATCGATGACATGGGAATGATCTTATTTTGGAGACATGGAGATTGTGATTACGTATCACGACACCTTGTTTAGAGGAATTTTTCTTGAAGGGAAGGGCACCATGTATTTACCATCTTGCTTGCGCACGACATTGTCACGAAAATGTTTCTCACAATTTGCTCTTCAACAGAATATTTACGTTGGGAGTTATTCCGTTCGTCTATTCTCCAAAAACGTTCTAAATCAAATTGTATGTCTGTTACTAGACATGTATGTTTCATGGACGCAACTACCGTACTACATTCTCCCCCTATAACCCATCCTAATAGCGTCTTTTGTATGAAGAGGTCGTCTGAGAGTTAAATTTGGCCGATATTAAAGAGCGACAGTGTAGGTCCAGGTCCTATAAGCATATTGAAGCTGGT
The DNA here is from genome assembly GCA_963971475.1 of Chrysops caecutiens. Lineage (NCBI taxonomy): Eukaryota > Metazoa > Arthropoda > Insecta > Diptera > Tabanidae > Chrysops > Chrysops caecutiens. The sequence goes on from OZ020569.1 coordinate 36,152,071, forward strand.
TTGAAAAATTCTGGATCAGCTAGTTTGATGTTTGAAGGAACATTTCGGTTTGATTTCGACGGGAACTGAATCCATGATTTTCGGCACAGTGTAAAAGATAAGCAGTTTTTTAAAACGACTATAGGTACATACATTGATTTTATAGTAACTTTAAGACTGTGTTTAGTGGAGGTGGTCCTATCATTTTAAAATTTATAGGATAATAATAGTTATCCTTAACTATAATTAACAAATTAACTTTATTATGTAACAATTTTAAAATAATATAAAAGAAACTAAGAACTAACTTAGAACCGTAACCGACGCGACCCGATTTAAGACTGACCTCTTTTGGTTTCCTTTTCTCTAATATTTGCATCGCGTCGGTTCCTGATAGGCATCTACCAGGGAAATTGCATGACAAGTGGTTTATTTTGTAAACCTAAGCTAAAAAAAACCAATGATCTTTACATAAACATAAACAAGTGAATTATTAGTTTTCATAAAAACTAATGAGTCCCTAAACATCCTTTAAAACTCCCGTGTGGAAATTTAATCTAGGCACTGGTAGGGGCTCGATTTTGCTGCCTTATTTCTATACAGGGCCATGTCAGGACGCCTGACTAGGCCCATGACAGGGATGAAACGCTTGGATCATCAGGTCCTGAATTTCTTCCCTGTTAGGGCCCTAGCCAGGATGCCCATTCAGAACCAAGTTTTGTGGAAAAAAATTATTTGCCCTCAATAATATCCAAAATTGAGAAAAGTGACACATTATTTATTTAAACATTCAAAATTGAAAGAGAAAAAACAAATGGTGTGCAATGTTCAATATGTAGTTTATTAATAAAATTAAAAGCATATTATATTTTATAATAAGTATTATATTAAAAATTTATATTCTGCCATCCTCTTCTTGAAGTCTGCTTCTGTTATCTGTGCTCCATCGACAAATCATTTCTGAAATATCTTTTAAATTCCTACCGTTTCCCATGGTTTGCTCCCAAGTTGTATCCCCTGTAAAATGAGTATTTGATTAAATAAAACTCTATTACATTTAAGACAATTGCTTACCTGCTAGTGAAAACTGCTTTTTTCCTGCATGTCTGGCCATGGTCACAGCGTAAATGACGCCACGACATCCTCTTATAAATGCCTGGAATTGTTCGACACATGTGTATGAATCCCTTTCCCACTCCTTGAACAACGACAGTATTAATTCTAAAATTTCTCCTTATCAACAATACCAAATCTAAAAATAACTAAATACTTACCACTTGCGTGAAATACTTACCACTTGTTTTGCCTGAAGCAGGATTTTCCTTGTGATATTCAATAGTAAGAAAAATTACACATATGGTTACTATACCGTAAATGTAAACAAATATTTACCACTTGCTTAAAATACTTATGAGTTGTTTTTCCTCGAAAAGGATTCGCGTTATGATGTCCAGGGTGAGAAAATCACTCGGAATCCGATTAGAAATTTTGGATTTTACATCTGAATTCCGACTGTTTTCCGGTTGAATTCCGACTCTTGTAACATTGAAGCACTAGAAGCACAGTCGGAAAACAGACGGAAATCAGTCGGAAAAATTGTTCATTTCCGTTTAAATTCCAACTACGGTTCAGTACCTCCGATCGACTGCCGATTCAGTTACGTTTGCCTTTTTCAAGGCAATTTTTACAAGGAAATATCCCGAAACTTTTTCCCGGGGTTTCATCTTATAATGATATTATTTTTATAGCCAAATTCATGACCTATAGGCACCCTAATGTAATGTAAAATGGACATGTAATGGAAATTCATTTTCGGAAAACCTGGTGCATCAGATATTATCATTAAGGGAAAGATTTGGATTTCAAAAACAAATTTATATAAATTCATTTCGAACCGATTCGATTTGATTCGATAAATTTATCTATTATATTGTACAATACGATTATTAAGTCTGAAGAATCAATTATTAGATAATTTTCGAATAAATATATTATCATTAGTCTTTATTTATGTTTTTACATATATATAAACTATATAAACATGTATTATTTATAAATATTTTGTTAATAAACATGTTTCAAAAAGTCAGGCATCCTAGCAAACTCCTAATCAGGGCCTTGTAGGGGCTGCATGAGAATAGCCCTAACAAAGATTTTGCAGTCGGTACTGCTCAGGCTCTAATCAGGATGCCCTACTTGAGGACGCCCTAAATTAACCCGATCAGGGCCTGATTTAAACTGGGGATGCCTAGACAAATTTCCACACGGGCTATTGAAACCCTAAACGATAAGAATATCTTATAACTAAAATTCCTTCGGTCATAAGTTGTGTCAGAATGCCTTTTTTCGATCCTACAATTTAGAGCACTGATTGGTAATTGGAACTTCTCTTTGTTTTATTTGAAATTCTTCGCAAAGCTCTCTGTGATAAAGTTTGCAGTAGCGGACGTTTCTAATAGGATTTTGCATTTGTGAGGATAGGCTACGTTATCCAAAGCTTCTACTACGGCACTAGTCATTAAATGAAAAGTTCGTATTTGGTTGCCCGAAAATCCATGCTAAAATTATCTAGTCATTGTGGGTTTATTTCTGTGAGAACTTTATCATTTGATAAGTTGCGGTGACCTTATGCAATAAGGAGTTGTGTTTAAGGCCGCAGAGTAGATAGGCTATGCGGGAACTGGGCCAAAAACGCGTGTATTTTCTTATGGAGCCCCCAAAATCCATTTTCCGCCATCTTGGATTTTTTGATGACGTCATAGGGGGTGTGGTTAGGCGGGGAGATGTGTGATGACGTCACTGGGGGTTGGAGTCTCAGTAGCGGGGGCGTGGTTCCAGGTGAGGTGACAGAAGCGGGGGGGCGGCGGAATCTAAGTAGTGGGTGGAGTGTCTGGTTGTGACGTCATAGTTTTTGAGCAATTTTATCTGGTTGTGACGTCATAGTTTTGAGCAATTTGATCTGATGACGTCATGATCAAGAATTTCGTAATCTTACGAAATGAATTTGGGGAGGTTAAACAGGGTCATCAGTAGCTCGCCTTATCATGATTACGGCGCTGGTGCGTAATCAGGTTGCGGGTCAAGAGAAGGGTCATGGGTATGGGTTGTTTGTCATGTTCATGTTCGAACACGCACCAGCAGTCATATCAGGAACAGTGTCAAGGGTCGTTGACGCACGCGCTAGCGAGACTGGTGCAAACGCACCCCAAGAATTTCACAATCTTGTGCAATATCTATTCCGTCCCCTCTACCCCCTTTCTACCCCCAAAATGGATTGCTTCATTTATTGTGGTTGAGTACACCGCATTTGAGGAGATTCACCAAGAACAGCAACAACAACATTTGTGATATTGAGGAATTAGTGACATCAAAATGAACCAACAACAAAACTATTTTAGCTACTTTATGTCATCTGAGGATGGTAGTAATTCAATTTCACCCGTTTTTAACCAAGACGATACAATTCTTTGTGAGCTTAATAAACTTGGAAGCATAAAACCAATATTGCGAGTGAAGGATATGATTCAATATATTTGGTATAAGGTTGTGGGAGCAAGAAATGTGACAACAAAATTTGGAAATAGAGTTGTTTTGCAACTGGAAAATTATCAACTCTTCCTACCTGCCCGATATGAGAGACTCAGCGAAGAAACTATATTAGAATCAAACCGAAATATATATAGTGTTACTAATAAGGGGAAAGTGCTTTCAACATTTAATTTAGAATTTTGTAAGGAAATAAAATCTTAAAATGTTGTGTAACCTGAAAACATATTTTCTATCCTTGTCTGTTTAATTTACTAATTGATAAGAAACTTATATTTAAGATACCGCAGATTATATACCTTAATCAGACTATTCAAGACTATTCAACACGTCAGATGAAAAACAAGAGACATTTTGTTGTTGCTGATGATGATAATGCTGCTACTGCATGTAAGCAGCTATTATTGTCAGATTTTGAGGAGTTGGAGATGGAAAGTCAAAAACCACAACAGTTAACACCCCCATACACGTCTGATGTTGATAATGATGATGATGATGATGATGTTTACGATTATACTGAAGAAGATCTCAAAGAAATAAAAAAGAAGGTGGACTGCGTAGAGACTTTTAAACCTGTAATAAAATGTGCAGACATGGAAATAAATCGTGAATATACAATCGTAGCTGCAAGAAAAGTTTCTAGAAAGTATGGGACGAAAGTTGTACTAGAATTGGAAGATCACCAGTTGTTTTTGCCGCCAAAATATAAAATCCTAGATGATAAAGTTATAAGAAGCCTCAATTCAAATATTTATAATGTTAAAAATGTTGGTAAAAATGGATATTGCTATAAGTTTAATTTTGTAGAACGAAAAACGATGTCAAATAAAAATAAATAAATATACAAATAAAATAAATCTTTTATTTCTGATGATGAAATTATTTGAAGGTTGCAAATGTTATCACTACATCTGATCCATTCTCATATATATAAAGCTTGAAATGGATGAACATTTTAGTTTATTATAATCCTCTAATCATTTTTGTAAAAATGGTGTCGCTAAAAAATATAATAGTTAAAAATAAATTAGCACTGAAAGTGCTATCGAAAATAATACTCTCGTTGAAGGAGTGTTAAAAGAATGTAATAAAGACTTAAGAAGTTTAAATAAAAAGTTGAAATTTGCCCCAAATATGGGGATGAAAAGAAGTGTAGGTAATATAATTTACCTTCTAAATGGGATAAGATCGTAAATTAATATATTAAGAAATAGAGTTGGTTCGAGATTAAGACGACCGAATCAAAATATTCAGTGGATTGATGCAGAATGTGCGTTTGAGAATCGTATGAGAACCGGTTGTATAATTAATTTAGGGTATAAAGAGCCTAAAAATTTTTTTGAAGGTTGTTCTAAATTATTTAGTCGACGAATTAAAAACGCGTTGAAAAAGGGGAAAGAGTGAAAGTGAACGCGGTGTTTTGTGGCGAATTCAAAATGGTGAAAAACTTTAAAGAAGTGGTTGAATATAAATATATAAACACAAAAAACGGAATTATAGACTGTGATAAACTGATTTAAATAAATGGTTTAATGAAAACATTATAGAAAACATTTTAAAAAATTTGGATGAATTTCAAGAAAAAGATAGCGGATGGGCATTATCCGCAATCGTAAATCTAATCATAAATATTAATAAATATACACCCTTGATTGGTTCTTCGTACATCGAATTACCTAAACAAATTTCAGTGAAAAAAGCGTGTGTTAATGTGCAAAATAATGATAATAAATGTTTTAAATGGGCGGTTTTATCAGCATTACATCCAACCAATGGTCATGTATATCGTGTGCAAAAATATCAACAGTATGCAGATGAGCTGAATTTTTCAGGAATTAATTTCCCTGTGACCATAAAACAGATACCAAGGTAGTGTGATCTCATTTCATGTTGAATTAAATATAATCTACATCAATTTATCTCTCTCTCTAATAATTGCTAGGTTCGAGCGGCAGAATGATGTATCAGTGAACATTTATATCCTGAAAAAGAGGAGAGAGATCTTCACAACGCATCCGCGCTACCTTTCTAAAGAGCAGAAGGATGGGAAACATGTAAATTTATTATTGCTAGCTAACAGATATGATGATGATGATGATGGTGATGACAACAGTGATGATGGTGATGATAACAGTGATGATGGTGAAGAATATGAACCTACCAAATATCACTATATATGGATTAAAAGCCTTTCACGCCTCCTAGCTGCACAAGAATCATCTCATAAGGGAAAAGTTATTTTCTGTGATAGATGTTTGCATTATTATCATTCAGAGGAAAAACTATCGATCCTTTCTGAAGACTGCAAAAACCTCAATGATTGTAAAATAAGATTGCCAACAGGTGAGCAGAAAAACTTATCATTTAAAGCTTTTAGAAATAAGATTAAAGCTCCTTTTATCATTTATGCAGACTTAGAGTGTTTGCTATTAAATTGTAAGAAACAAAATGTATATCAAGAGCATGTTCCTTGCAGTATAGGTTTTTACTTTATATGTTCATACGACCCCACGCTATCGTTTTATGCCGGTTACCGTGGTGAAAATTGCATAAAATGGTTCATTGCAGAACTGAAAAAAATTGCCGATAAACTCGATTTTATTTTTGCTCACCCTCAACCTATGCCAAATTTAACGTTTGAGCAAATAAATGAATTCAACGATTCGCAAAATTGCCCTATTTGTGAAAAATTATTTACTGCTGCGGATTCAAAAGTACGCGACCACTGTCACTTGACCGGTATTTATAGAGGTGCTGCACACAACAGATGTAATGTTGATTTTAAAGATTCACATTGTGTTCCAATTATTTTTCATAATTTGAGGGGATATGACTCTCATTTCATTATCAAAGATTAAGCTGTTGATTTACCTGGCAAAATAGATTTGTTACCCATCAATAAAGAACGATATATTTCGTTTACGAAAAAAATTTCTAAGACTGTTGTTAAATTTAGATTCATCGATTCGTTTCGATTTATGGCAAGTAGTCTTGATACCCTTGCATCATATCTAACCCTTTTTCCATCAAATAGTTTATCCATACGATTATTTTGATAGTGAATCGAAATTTGCCGAAATCTCCTTACCTCATATCTCAAAATTTTATAATAAATTGAATGGAACACATATTAGTGGAAATGATTATGCGCATGCACATAAAGTTTGGAAAGAATTTGATATTAGAAATTTAGGTGAATATTCAGATTTATATTTGAAAATAGATGTTTTACTTTCAGCTGATGTTTTTGAACAGTTTCGAACTAGCTGCCTCCAAACATATGAATTAGATCCTGCACATTGTTTCACGCTCCCAGGGTATACTTGGGATGCGATGCTCAAAAGTACTAATGTTACGTTAGAGTTACTTACAGATGTGGATATGGTTATGTTTGTTGAACGAGGTATTAGGGGTGGGCTCAGTCAGTGTTTAAAACGGTATGCAAAGGCTAATAACAAATATATGCCAAATTATGATCCATCTAAACCGGATAAATTTTTAATTTATAATGATATTAATAATCAGTATGCTTGGGCAATGTCTCAATATTTGCCTTATGGTGGTTTCAAATGGGTGGATGATGTAAATACTTTCGATCTGAATACTATTGATGATAATTCATCTAAAGGATATATACTGGAAGTAGATCTAGAATATCCTGAACAAATTCATGATCAGCATAAGGATCTACCATTTTGTCCAGAACATTATTGCCCACCAAAATCAAAAGCGAAGAAGTTAATTGCTTCTTTGATTAATAAAGAAAAATACGTGATTCATTATAGAAATCTAAAACAAGCTATCCAGTATGGATTGAGATTGAAAAACGTTTATCGAATATTAGAATTTAATCAGTCTCAATGGTTAAAACCATACATAGATTTAAATACTGAATTACGTATCCATGCAAAAAATGATTTTGAAAAAAACCTCTTCAAACTGATGAACAACGCTGTTTTTGGTAAAACAATGGAGAATGTTCGCAAATATAGCATCGTTAAGCTAGCAAAAAAATGGGATGGTGGATATGGTGCTAATGCGCTTATAAGTAGACCTGAATTTAAGACTTCATGCATATTTGAGGAAAATCTGGTTGCAATAGAGCTAAATAAATCTGAGGTCTACTTTAATAAGCAAATTTATGTTGGTATGTGCATTTTCGATTTAGCAAAAACAACAATATATAGCTTTCATTATAATTATATGGTACCAAAATTCAATCATAATTGTACTGTATGTTACACGGACAAAGACAGTCTCATTTATGAAATAACCTGCTCTGACTTGTATGAAACAATTAAACATGATTGCCATAATTATTTCGATACAAGCGATTATCCCTCAAATAATAAATGGAATATACCTCGCGTTAATAAAAAAGTTCTAGGTCTTATGAAAGATGAAAATAATGGTAGTATTATGACAGAATTCGTAGGACTCAGATCGAAAATGTACGCAATTTGGGTTGAAGGTGAAGATAAAATCAAAAAATCGAAAGGTATTAAAAAGATTCGGGTAGCAACACAAATCATGTTCCAAGTTTATGTTGATTGTTTGAATTCAAATGTAAGTAAAATAATTTCTCAAAATTTAATTAATTCAAATAGACATATCGTATATTAAATTAGACAAATGAAAATTGCCTTAAGCGCACACGATGATAAAAGGTTTCTACTTTCAAATACTCATGAAACTTTACCGTGGGGTCATTATAGTATAAACTCAATCGAAAATGAATAAGATGTTAATATAGCATAAGCTCAATTGTAAATAATTTAGTTGTTAAATGATTAAAATAAAAACATTGTTTAGATTTACTTTTAAATTCTTATAAAACTTTACCATGATGTTATTATAGCGTAAACACTATTGTAAACGATTAAGATGTTGATATAACTTAAGCGGAATTGTAATCGATTAAAATGATAAGTGTGAAAAATAAAAAGCATTGTTTATACATATAACTTCTTTTATTTAATCATTTATTTATTTTACTGCTGCTGTTGTTGCTTATAGCTCATTAACATTATAACATTTTGTAATACACAAACACCACAATGGAGTATACATCTTTTGGTGAAAGGAAACATTCTTCGCAAATTTTCGATGTTTGGGTAACCGTCTTCATCCAAATCTTGAATAATTGTACTCTCATCTAACTGGAAGAGACTTCTAATCCACTTGACTTTACATTTCCCCTTCACGTAAATTGTTTGACCCTTCAACATTTGAGAAAAACTTGTAATTATGGTATCCAGAGATGTAAAACCGCAGTTCCATTCTAAGCCATGATGTTTTTCATACACATATTTTGCTTGTTTCTGCAAATGTGGTGAAAGATTGGTGAAGTTATATGGTGACTGCACAATGAAATGTTGAACTTCATTTTTTTCTGACAATATTGCAATTTCTTTCAGAATAAAGGTATTAAATGGACATCGATAAACATTTTACAATACTCGTTGTTTGAACCGCACTCGTATAAAGCTTGAACTAAACTATTTTCTATTATTAAACAAGATGATATATATATATATATATATATATATATATATATATATATTTGTAAAATGTAATTGTGTATGTGTTTGTATCTACACACGTTTTTGCACCACACTCGTTAATGGATTGTAATCAACTATTCGATCATGTATTAATAAACAATATGCTGAAGTCAATGGAGGTATATTGGTAGATGTTTTAAATTCCAATTTTACATCAACAGGTCCAGACTTTATCATCTCGTTGTGATATCGGCAATCAATTACCATAATAGGTGCTTCATTTTTATAATCAACTTTCCCCATCAACGGCTTACCACCCCCATAATAGGCTTCTTGAAACTTTGAATACATTTCATATAACAAAGCATATCGATCTTTGCTAAATGAAACATTCAAATCATCATATGGATATGATTCAGAATTTAAATGAACCTTAATGTCTGACAGCTCACAGTGATCGAATTTACTTGCATCTACATCTTTTTGATTCTTGCGATTGGTTTGAAACGCAAAAATTATATATCTAGGTTTCTCAACTTGTGTTGAAGTTTTCACCATCCATGTATGCTGTGTAGTTGATGGTAATGTTGCAAATTCGTAGAGATCCCAGCTACGGAAAGCAATTTGAATTGGATGTGCAACATCTATGGTTTTTAATAACAATATTTTAGAACTATAATCAACATTCACGTGTGGTACTTTCCATTGCACCTTAATAAGCATAATTTTCAAATTATCTTTCAATGTAGTTGGTGCTAAATAAACATTTTCATCGAATCTAGCACGAATCAAAATTAGTTCATGTCGCGCGTTAATCATTATTTTCTTGTAATCTTCAGCAAAGCCTAAGAGGCGATTGAGTGGCACCACGAAATTGAAGTAACCTTTATCAAGCTTTATGGTTTCTGATGGAGACCAACTCGCATTTAGCAACATTTTACTTTCACCACTATCAATTGAAACTAAATTTTTAAGCGTTGTAGTTATACCAACATTTTTGTTTTTATCGATTTCAACACCATTAAGTTCGTATCGTATTTCCTCAAACAAGAAAGCCATAGCATTACTTATAAGCACACTTTCTGCACTGATTGTTCCATCGGTTTTTCTTAATGCACCTTCAATGTAAATGGAGCTGTCACTAGGAAGAACATACAAATCTTGATGTTGTATTGCTATACGTATTTCATCGTTATTAGCAAAGGTATTGTTGAACGGTGAATAACTATGTTCCTCTTTTTTTGTGATGCTATTGTCGTAGCTAACACCTTGAGATATATTCAACATATCAACCATTATTCTTTCAATTTATATCCTATTGATGTTAAATATGTTTTATTTGCAGCTGAGAGCCTATGTCTACGCTTGTTGGAGAAGATTTCCCAACTATCACGTTTATTTCTACTTTGAGGATATTTATAGTTATTATAAATCAACATTTTGTGGTTTTAAGTGTAACCTAATTGTGATTGTCTCCCCTCTAAAATTGATCAAATTACCCTCTTGATCAGTTATTTTCAATGTGATAGAACTTAACCTCCGAACGTTCACAGGTAAATAGATTACGTTAGATGGTACTTCAACTATTTTATACCCAGGAGCCTACAGGTGAAAATTCGTGCAATGTATGCACTTGCTTGCTGTTGATGTAAGATCCAGTTATTATATTGCATTCAACACATATTGCATTCACTTTGATAACATTAACAGGTTGATCGGAAATATGGATAATGTTCGGTTCTAACTCACGTTTACTGAATCCTAATAGGTTACCTATAGTTCTCAAACGATTAAAATAAACTTTTTCAGATGATTTTATTTCTGTTTGCAACGTATTATTGTTAGCCTTCAAAGAGAAATGTATTTTTAGATCTAGACTTTTAAGCTGTTTTCGAAAATAATTCTCAAGATCATCAATTTCATATGAGCCAACTGGTACTTCAATATTAAACATCCCAATAGATAGTAAATTGTTCTCAAAATCTACATTGCGGATGGAATTGTATGTATTAAAACCAACAAGACCACAACTATATTCTACAGCTTCATTATCTCCACCCCCAATTGATGCGACTCCACCTCAACTATAATCTTCACATGCTGAGTTGATGAAAATGAATATTCGTTGTCTGGTTTAGTAAATTTGTTTCTACCCCACATGAGAGTTTTACTTCCTCCTCAGGCTCCATGAACACTCTCACTCTCATTCATTGCTTTCAGAAGGGTAATAGAACGCTGAAAAGTATGATGTGGAAAAAATTTAGTATGAATAGAACTTGTAAATGGCTTGATATATTACCTGATTTATTAGGTACCTATAACACACGAAAACATCGAACAATAAAAATGGCTCCAATTGATGTTAATAAATCAAATGAGCAATATTTACTTTTAACCGTGTACAATCGAGTGAAAATTGCTGCTTCAGGAAAATATGAAATTGGTGAGAAGGGTTATACACCCGATTGGACAACTGAAGTTTTCAAATTGTAAAAGTTAACACACACACACACACACACACACATCGTCACAAGATTGCACCAATCTCGCTAGCGCGTGCGTCAATGACCCTTGACACTGTTCCTGATATGACTGCTGGTGCGTGTTCGAACATGAACATGACATACAACCCATATCCATGACCCTTCTCTTGACCCGCAACCTGATTACGCACCAGCGCCGTAATCATGATAAGGCGAGCTACTGATGACCCTGTTTAACCTCCCCGAATTCATTTCGTAAGATTACGAAATTCTTGATCATGACGTCATCAGATCAAATTGCTCAAAACTATGACGTCACAACCAGATAAAATTGCTCAAAAACTATGACGTCACAACCAGACACTCCACCCCCTACTTAGATTCCGCCGCCCGCTACTGGGACTCCGCCCCCCCGGTTCTGTCACCTCACCGGGAACCACGCCCCCGCTACTGAGACTCCACCCCCCAGTGACGTTATCACACATCTCCCCGCCTAACCACACCCCCTATGACGTCATCAAAAAATCCAAGATGGCGGAAAATGGATTTTGGGGGCTCCATAAGAAAATACACGCGTTTTTGGCCCAGTCCCCGCATAGCCTATCTACTCCGCAGTATTTGCAATTTCCGTAGTGGCAAGAAGCTGAAAGATCGTGTTGGCGTAAGCAGTTGAAACATAATTTTTGAGCACGGGGCAATTTATACCTTTCGGGTACATCCATTTTTAAGAATTTTTCGTATTTGTATAAAGCAGGGGTGGGCAAACTACGGCCCGCGACCTGATTTTTTGTGGCCCAATTTTTTTCAGATGCGCCACTATGATTTGGCCCGCAGGACTCATATTCACAAATCTATAAATCTGTAGATACCATTCTATCTGTAAAACAAATCATAGCAAAACCGTTAGTAAATCTGTTCGCACTGTTGATAACCAACGCAGCTGCAGAGCAATAACTATGATTGCTCCTACCAAGGCCAAATCAATTTGTGGAAAATTTATTGGCTATCAAAAGATTTCGGCGGTGCGTTCATAGAATTTCCTAGTGTGGCCCGCGTTTTGGTAATAAACGCTTCATATGGCCCACTGATCAAAAAGTTTGCCCGCCCCAGGTATAAAGCATGGGATCCGACTTTACAAACTGTGCATTTTTGTTAATTTGTTAATTAGACATGTCGACTTTTTAATAGTTCAAATTTTGCCCTTTTGGCTCCGGAATTATTGTCATCACGTTAATTGTTTTTTCTTTCCCGCATAGAGATGCGAGCCGCTGACCTATAGAGAAACTTCTTCAGATCCTCTAGAGATTCAAAATCATCCGGGGATGAATGTTCTTCCCATAATTTTAACGTTTCCGGATGTAACTTATTTTCAATGAAACATTCGATGAAGTCTGAGTGGATTGAAATTCCCAGTGATTGCAATGCTTCAACGCACTGATTAGCCACATCAGCTAGATGGCTTTATATCTTGTAATCATCCTTGTGCAATTTTGGTAGGTTTAATATTTGATTAAAATTTGTGGACTTGGTATAATAATGATATTTAAAATTACAAAATGTTTATATAAAATTTAACTTAGTTTCAAAACTGAAACCTGTCAGGATTCAAATCACTTTCGACGTGGATGCTGGTCACGGGGTGATTAAATAAAAGCGCCATCTCTGAAAATACAAACCCACTATAAGTTTAAGATTCACCAACACTTCTCTATTTGTGCGCATAGTGAAGAGACTATCATTTTCATTACAAGTTAATTGTTCAAATAGAAACCAATGCAATTATCGATGTAGAACCCTAAAACCATCATCTGACGGGAGAACAGCAACCCATCGGCAGCACCTTTGTTCTAGGACAGTGGAGAATACCAACCAACCGTCCGGATGTGGGAGAACACCAACCACACACCTCACTGCAGGGATCTTCACCGAATTTTTAATAAATTAATCGTTATGTTAAGTTACTGCACTGTCACAATGCGTACTAATTTCAAGTTAGCAAAACACATACATTCGAAAGTGTGATCACAAATTAAAGGTAAACTTATATGTTCATGAGGAGAAAATCAACCACATGACTATCAAATAAAACCTATGGGAGAACACCAACCCAATAGGAACAACTTAACATTATATCAGGTGCAGGAGAACACCAACCTGACCTGACTCGTGGAAAAGGATGCATACCTCCAAATACTTTAATAATCCACTACTGGACATCATTTTCTATGGTCACACTTGTCGAACGCATAACACCTGAACAACTAATTTACCTAAATCCACTTTCACACCAATGAATCGATAAAACTCGGCGACTGAACTCATATTGAAACTCAAAAGCTAGTGAAAAGACTCACATATGATCTTAAAACTTAGTGAGAGGACTCACCTGTTTAAATTTAATTCACCTGATTTCACTTATAAGTTTTAACTTTAAAATTAATAAATTTCGACTTTAATTCTCCCAACTGTGTAGTCTGAAACCAACTAAAGAATGAACCAAATAGAATTATGACTTGGACCACCAGCATTTTTGGTGAATCTATGAAAATGACCCTATGTTCCATGCCCAGCAAAAATATGCCAAAGTTCGAGTATAAACAATGATTTGTTTATCCATTTTTATTGAGAGATCAATTTTACTTAAATTAGTACCCTATCACTTACGAATCCAAGTTATCAAAAAGTTGACTTTGGAGCTACTCGATTGGAAACTCTTTCTTACATATATAAAGTCCAGAAAAACTCTCGTACATATAAAAAGCCCTCTTACATTCATAAACCATTTTCAGAATATTCCACGCCCTATCATAATTTACTTCGAAAACGTCGTGGAATGCGATCTTACAACGTGCCTCATCTCTTACGACCAATTGTAAAAGAGTTAATTTGTCGGTTTTTGAGTAATCGCGGTTGCCTATCATGGATATAAATTTGTTTTTAAAAGATAACCACTCCTCATACTTTCCTGAAAATGTAGGGAGAGGAGTGCGTTCGATTTTGAATTTTTCTGAAATTCTTTCAAAGTTGCTACCGTTCTGAGACATGTTTCTATATATCCAATATTCAATATCTTATAATATTATTATATTATTAGAATATAGATATTATCTCAATATCTTATAATATTATCAAAATCTAATACTTTCATTGTATTCATTTCGAACACGTTTTCAAACTCGCAAATATAATTTGCACAATCGGCTGTTTCGAAGTTCATTTTTTCCTATAGTTTACACTATTGCTACCCGTCGTTCTTTGTTTTTTGTTGTTCGTAAATGTTCACATTTGTTATTTAACTGTTGCTGTTCATAATCCGGCTCGAAGAACCATAAGATGTTCAACGCAACTGCTGTTGCTCGCCTGTTACTCAAATAAGACACGCAGGCTGGTTTTCGTCAATTGAAATCAAACATTTAACAATAAAACTTTATCAATGCATTTAACTTTATTAAATTTTCACGATTACTATACGTTATTACAACTCAACGTTACTATGACTTCAAAAGAAGCCTCTACTGTCACAAACAATCTCGTGGCGTCTCAAAATTAGAACTAACTTATCCTAATAATTCCTCCTTTTATTCTGGTCCACAATTTCCCACTTTTTCTGGTGACTGGATCACATTTCAGAATCCTTATCATCTTTTTCCACAAAAAGTGACAATTTGGGACCATGTTCTTTGTTTTAAAGTTTTTTAAAAAAGATTCAATGAATAATAACTTCATAAATAATTTCATACATAGCAATTTCATTTTGATTTTAATTTTAAACATATAAACATATCCCAAAACGATTTGCTACAACATCAAATTCCAGATGTCAAAATTTAGCCAAGCAAACCAAATCGCACAGCCTGTCTAATTCATTGGAAACTTATTGGAACGATTCCAGTGAAATTCCAATGAATTAGATTTAGAATTAGCATGGTTTCGCACACACCCTAAATAAACAAACGAATACTTAACAAACGCTAGATGTTCGGGACATTACATGTGGTTACCATTCTAACAGGAATTTGAGACAAACGTGGTGATATGCCTGCCCGTTTTTTATATGGATGTCTGGTCCCTTTCTTTTCTTGACAGGTTCTAGGCAGGTCACTTGACTATATGTTAGTTGACGCCACTTATTGCGTATAAGTAGAAAATATTCAATTAATATACAACCCATTTTTCTGGTCACTCAGGGTGACGAATTTATAGTCTTAAATATGTAACATGATTATTGTAAATGCCCACTCGCTAGATGCACACTTTCTGGGAACTGAGTGGCCAAGCCATGATTTACGCATAAACCTCAAATAATATGAGACACTTGAAATGACTTACAATCATAAATTAAAACAAAACAAACATTCTTAAACAATTGAGACTAAACCTAGGACTCATAAATTACACACTTAACAAATTAACAAGACGCTAAAACCCAAAAGGGACAAAAATACACAAAAGGATGTTACAAAGGATTGTACATAAAAACGGTGCATGTTGCGTCCAGAAGACGCAATGCATTGCGTAACATACAGAAAAGGCACGATCACCCGTTTGGGTCACCAAACCCTGTGTATACTCTACTCGAATGCTCGAATTTGCAAAGATATCATTACCAGCGTAAAATGACACAAAAACCGGGTAGACCGGGCATTATTTTTATAATTTTTTATAAAAATTAGATCATTTTCAATAGCTTTTTTATATACTTACTAATTACTAACACAAGTTATATATTGGCACACTCAGAATTTTGCCAAAAATATGATGATGGTGTCAAAAATAGTATTGGTCAATTAATTAACGCTTCCTTCAATTTTTGAACAGATTCCTCCTCTTTTTCTTTTCATCTCCACTGTACCAATTTCTTTAATAAGTCAGTCAGGGGTTTGGTTTAAGCTGCATAATCTTTAACGAATCGGCGGAAATAACTCTTTAAACCAAGAAACTGACGAATGTATCGATTTTGGGATTGGAAAACTTTCGCTTTTATCTTATCTTGCCAGGCCTAGCTGTGTTTTTTGCTTCAAAATATAAATTTTGTTCTCTGAGGATTCTGAGTACTATTCGGAATCCGGCGATTGCATCTTCTACCTACTATCCAGATAAACAGCAACTATATCATTAACATGTCCCAAAATACTGTTCATAATTCTTTGAAAACAACGTGGAGCATTAGTCAAACCGAAACGGATGCGATTAAAGTCATATAAGCCAATATGAGTCAGAAAGCGGTGTATTTTTTAGCATTTTTAGTCATTCGGTTCAGGCAATATCCCAATTTTATGGAATTTAATTTACAATAATCTGTACACATTCTCTGTTCTCCGTGTTCCCTCTTGAACAACAGGACAGGTGATGAATAATCAGACGAAGATTCCAGAATGATATTCGATGCTAAAAGTTCCCCTACGATATCACCTATTATATCATGTTCTGCTTTGCTACGTGGTAAGGAAGGTAAGAAAATGGCGTATCGTCTTTTAACAAGCACAACTAAGTTCCTCAACGGTTTTTGCAGCACAATCGCGATACTCCTGTAGTAAATCAAATGCTATTTCCCTGCATTCCCTGCATGATTGAAATTTGCCCAATGTGGATATCATCCCTTTTCAGTGGAGGTAATTGACATTTGTCGATATGCCGGGGGTAGGAATTGCCAGAGTTCACCCACGGGCCAGCCTCGGTCCTTATTTCTTTATAAGAGGCAGAGTACAGAATATAAATTTATTATTTTTAGTATTAAATATTCGACAATGGATGCCGCTACATTGATATTGAAATACATATGTTCCAAAATCCATTTGTTTTATCATGCTTCAGGTTTCTAGAATTTCACAATTTACAGCTATTTGAATTTCTTTCAGAAATATTTTTGTTTAGATAAGGATTTGAGATATTTTTCTGTTTAAATAATATTTTATTACTTTGACAAGTGCATTGCGTGCACTATTAAAATTTGATTTAAAGTTTAACGGAAAAATAAGAATTATATATTAAGGATTATTAAGGATCCTAGTTTTTAGTTCTTTTCGGTTTTTGATCCGTAACGGACGTTTCTAATAAATTCATTTTAGTAAACCAATATATTTGATTTTAAATAATTGAAAAAAAAACCACCAACCGATATGAGGTTGACTCAACCTCATCGCGAAATCGGATGTGGCGAATCTAAACGCGAAATTGACTCAACTGCAGTACAACTTTGACTGATGTAGTTGAGGCAACCGCATGAGTAGATGGGACAATTGAATTTATGTTTCTGTGAAATAACAATATATTCTAACCAATTTCAAATGATATTGTGCTGAAATCCAACATAATTGCTACAAATGGCATTTAGTCGATTTGACTATTTGAAAACATTAACGCAATTGTAACTCGATACTTGACACAAACAATATTTGAATTTATTTGCGTGAACATAAACAACGAATGGTAAGGAAATTAGAATAGGTACGCGCGTCGGTTGGCGATGGATCTTTACTACCCCTGCTGCTTGGACCCGTCTGTAAAGATAATAAAACGAGCGTTAGTGTTAGAAAACACTAGTGGGCCAAAGTCGGAAATACTCTCACCCTGGGTGGACTCACCGACCCCTGACTCGATTAACCAAGCCTATTCACTATTGGGAAGGACTCACCGTCCCCACAGCCGAACTCACCAGGCTTAATCACACGTGGGGTGGACTAACCGACCCCTGGCTGGATTTACCAAGCCTGTAATTTACCGGTTTTTCAAAAATCAATTTGTTTATTTGAAAGTAAGTACTCTTATCGGGACTCGGTGTGGTCCACTTTGAAAATCGTTAAATTTTTAATGTCTTTCAGGGAATTAAGATTAATAGATTTATGCATATAAATCATAAGTTTGTTTATGTTAAGATAAAAAGTTGGAGACAAGGAATTTTAGTTTAGTTCAATAAGAAATACAGATTTGGTTAGTTAGTTGCGATGGTTTCTTAGAAAATGGGTTTATTGTTATTGAATCGAAATAAAGTTTAATAATCGAGAATAAGCGAGAATACAACGTTTCCCTAATCGACTTAATCTTAATTTTGTTTGCCTGCTTTAGGCTTCTCGATGTACCCTGCTTTACATTTTGTAGCTCGTTTCTCTCGTCGATAAACCTGCCGTTCAGCCTTTATCTTTACGATTTTGTGGTTGGCTAGTTTCCTAGCTTCTATGCCTCCACCAAGAACTAATTCCCTCTGAGCTTCTAGCAAACGTTGAAGAAACTTAGCCTCTACTCCAGTCCTAATCTTCTTCTCTTTCACTGGCTGTGTTGTCTGAGGTTCCTTGGGGAGGTTCTTTGCCTGACGTCTATGATATTCCTCAACGGTAAAAGGACGGGGTCCAGCAATTGGATTCTGCAGAGCTATGTGGAGGTGGAGTTTTTGACGTGACTCCATCTGCAAGTTGCTTCACTCCTCTCTTTACTTGAACGCCTGCTTAGCTAACAAGCCTAGTCAGGACTTACATTAATCAGCTATACACCGATTTACTTGTTTTGTTTTACCTAATTGGTGGTCCTCTTGGCTGGTAGTCTTCCTGGCTGGTAGTCTTCTTGGTGTTCTAAGGATGGTAGTCTTCCTGGTCTTCCTAGTCTGGGGTGGCTCACAACAACTGACTCGCTGTGCATTTCGTAGCTTCATTTATAGGACAATTAGCTTATTCGGCAATTATTCGCATACCATGCATCACGCACAGTTTTCTTTGTTCCATCGCTCTTTCCTATGGTTCCCTTTTCCGAAAAGTCAGCATTTTGGCCTATAAAATTTCCAACGATCCTATTCTGGACCCAGTCTTTGTGCGCAATGTTTATGCTTCATATTCCCTTTTCAGCTATTTGAGCCCTGATGCTTACGTTTGGAGCATTCCAATCTGATCCATATAGTCTTGAAGCTTCTGTTTATCATAAATCATAATATCAAATTTCCAAACGCACGGGTTACGCGTTATGATGAAAATCGTCGAATTGAAATGTCAGTGATTTATGCGGACCACATGCAATGGTTAACTTCGAAATGCATTTGCTGGTCATGGGTATGATTTAATGATCATGAAAGGGGACATCGGGGCATTGAGGACCAGAACATTCTAGCATTGGAACGTAAACATCGGGGACATTGGAGTATTGAGAGAAAACATCCGTAGGGCATCAAAGAGTAAACATTTGTGGGGTAATAAAAATGGAACAGCCAACATCGTCATCAAAAGGGCATTGGCATGCGATTCTATGTTCACATGAAAATTTTAAATTCATTCTCTCGTGACGTTTGTTTGTTTCGATGCCATTTCGTGATTTTCGCTAATATTTATGCGATTTTTTCGTACCACGACAAAGTTCTGTTTATGCGTTAAGCTACAAAATTTTATTGGGGAGTATATGATACTGTTAAATGATACTGAATTCCTTTCATTGCACAAAAAGCTTTAAAGTCATTTGAAAGATACTCTGGTCCATTATCACAATTTAAATTTGCGATTTTTAAGTTAAAATGGGTCTCAGCTTTATTAACATAGTCTTGAAAAACTTTGAAAACTTCAGATCTATAGTTGAGTAAATATGCAACTGTTTAATGAGTGCACCCATCTATAAGAGTCACAAGATAATTTTTATCGTCAATTCTTGATGGTGTGATTGGTCCACACAAATCAGAATGACACATAACAAAAGGTCTAGAAATGTTCGTTTTGTCCTTTTGCTTGGAAAAAGGAAGTCTTGCTTATTTCCCAGAAAGTACAAGCTTCACAACTTCGTCTTCAAGATTTACATACTTTAATAAATGTTTATCTTGTATTAATTCTTTATTTATTATTTCTAAAAATTTTAATTTGGGAACGTCCATGTCATATTTAATTTGTGTTCACATATTGTGATTACACATATTGTTAGTTATTGAGAAATCAATCAAAAATAAATTGTTGTTTCGCTTACCAGAAACCATGGCTTTACTACCATTTTTAATGTACACTTCACCATTCTTATCAAAAACTACTGTCAAACCTGAATCCTCTATTTTATTTACAGACAGTAAATTATAAGGTATATCTGGAGTATATAATACATCATCCAATTATAGGATATTAAATAGTGAAACACAAGTGATTTAAATATATAACAAATTAACTTTATTTAAGAACAATTATAAAATAGTAGAATAGAAATTAAGAACTAACTAAGAACCGTAACCGACGCGACCCGTTTTAAGACTAACTTCCTTTGCTTGCTTTTCCCTAATCTTTGCGTCACGTCGGTTCCTGATAGGCGTCTACCCGGAAAAACTACATTACAAGTGGTTTACTTTGTAAACCCAAACTACAGAAAACCTATTGATCCTTAAATAACATAAATAAATAAATCATTAGTTTCCACTAATGAGTCTCTAAACACTCTTTCAAACTAAAAATCCTACCCTAACATACATGACCGTAGTTGCGGTCATAAGTGGTCACACATGTTGTGTCAGAATGCCTTTTTTTCGATCCTACACAATGTTCCTACAACTTTTATAATTGTGCCACGTTTTGTTGCTTCAATATCCTTTTTTGGCTATTGATATTTTAAGCAGCACATCTAAATCTTTCACAGTGTTGAACACATCTAGTTTATTCACCAGGTGATCTGTAGCACATGAAGTCAAGTACAAATTTTATTTATTTGTTAATATATATTGTATTAACCTTTAGAGTTGGAACACCACATATCATAAATGCGAATCTTTCGTTATCATTTTGTGCACCTTGAACAGTTTTATGCTGTTCTTGATTTTGCACTTGTTTGGATTTTTGATATTAAAAACAATCTGTTATTTCGTAGTTTCTTCCCCCACAGAAATCACATTTCTTAAAACAATGTTATTTTCAATAAAAACACCAGATCTTGGAAATCTATTATTATTATTTGGGAGTATGTTGGTGTCCTGAAAAATCTTAAAGAATTATTTAGATCCTGAAAAGAAATATTTATAGAGAGAAGGTAAGGTTTCTAAGTGAAACGAAATTTTAATTAAAAAATGATTTTATTTCTTTTAACACAAATGTTGGCTGCCAAGGTCCGTATGAATGAAATCCAAATTCTGCGTTCTTCCTGATTTGATCCAAAAGTGTTCTTTGTCTTCCCTCGATGGTGTTATATATATACTGCATCTCTTAGCATAGCCAAGCATCCTTTTTCGCTGCATTCCTTTCGCTGAAGGTCCTTCGGTGAAAGTTAAATTGACGTAAAATCCGTCATCACATTTGAAAGTGTGAGAAATTCCTGAAAAGCAATTTCCCTGGACTTTCTCGAATTCCGAAGGACGCAGGAATTTACGTCCCATCAGGCAAGCGTTCCTGCATATAAGTAAAGAATGATTCACAACAATTATTATTAAGTCTTTTATTTTTGCTCAAATTGTTAAAGACCCTCCTAAAATTACCACCATCATAAAACTTTTTATTTGCAATAAGAACGTTGTTAAATTTTCTTTGAGACACTTCAGTCAGTAACACTTTACCACTTGTTTCACCCATTTTGGTGCAATTGAATTGTCTGAATCAGGTATTGTCTGCATTGCTGTTTCTGCAACAAATATGAATCTGGTAGAGTTGAAATAAGTCTCATAATTTTGCTCGTTTCACTCAACTTGTCGGCTGTATCCTCAAATTCACTTATAAGTTCATCGAAAGCCATAAGGTGGTTCGCAATAGGTGTATCTCAAGAGTTAATATTAATAAAGTTAATATAAAAATTAATATCTTCTTCTCAAGAGCAAGTTGCGATGTTAAAAAATTTCGTTCATAAACTGCATCCAAACTTTTAAAACTATCACGGGCCGTTGGATTAATAGTTGTAAAATTAATCAAATTGTCACTCAAATTTCTCACTATTATGCTTTTGGCCACTTTTTCGAGCTTTTTCCTCTCTTTATTGATTATTAATGAAGGCTCATTGTCAGTAACTTCTAAAAGATTTTTTTTTAAATTTAATTTAAGTACTTCAAATTAATTCCCGAGTTTCATTTATTATTATTTGAACAATTTAAATCAAATTTTAATAGTGCACGCAATGGACTTAACAAAGTAATAGAAATGTTATCTAAACAGAAAAACTAGAACAGAAATGTATCCTTAATCCTTATCTAAACAAATCCTTATTCTAAACAAAAATGTTTCCTAAAGACATTAAAGAAGAAAGGCATTAAGAATTTTTCATTTTATGCTGACAAGAATTTTTTTGAATTTCTATGAAATTTGTGATTTTATTCCGGTATGATTGACGATTGACGATTAGATTGTTTATATGAAATTTAATGTTGGGCTCAGTTTGGTTTTATGATTTAAGATTTTACTGTATCTTGACACCAAACATAACATACCAACATTATGGTTTCTCTGTCAAAGGAAATTTGAGAATAACCAAGTGGAGCATTAAACAAAAACCATGTTCAATTTTTCAAAAAAGTAATTTATGAGTCATAAATTTATAAATTTATTAGTGAAAATCCATAAAACTCAAAACTATTAAAAATATTCTAAACCTAAACAAACATTCTGATACTAAGTGAAGTGGTTCGTACTAACAAATTTAATTCCTAGCATTAAATGACACTTCCTCATACATTAAATAGCTAAATAGAAAAAACATTATCCATGACATAATCTAAACAAAAATCTAGAGTGTTCACAAAGAGGACAAAAATTATTAAACGTCTAATGCCACAAGAAAAAAAACTTCTCTTACAAATTATGATTTTGTCCCATTGTATTAAAGTACAGTAGTTGAGTTGTTTCATGTTGTTAATAAATTTGATTATAAAGCAGTAAAAAAATTATAGTATTACAGTATATATTGTAGCTTTGAAATTATGTGCTGTTGTAAATGGGTATGTTTTTTTAACAACAACGTGAAGTTTTTAAGTAACAACTCAAGAAAAATATTTTCATATAACAATGGGAAGAACCAAGTGCGTTCACATAAATGAGTAGTCTTTGTCCTTGTTATGAACTAAAGTCGATGTCAAAAGTCGCTCAATTAAAAACAAAAACAACAATGTAGGAATTCTAGCACTATAATCAAAGTCTATGTAGCATTTGTATGTTTCGCCACTGAAACATACCAAATCGATGTCGTCTGTGATCTAACTACTGATGCCTTAATTGTTAGTTTTAAACGATTTTTTTCCACAAAGAGATAAGAGTGAAAACAGTTACTCCAATAATCGTACAAATTTCATTGGGGGTAAAAACGATATTATATTATTATACAAATATGTTTATTAAAAACCAATCATCATAATATTTTCAATACTATTTGGAGCCATTTTGCGAATGAAGGAATAAAGTGGCACTTTGTACCAACTAGATCGCTACATATTGGTGTATTATGGGAAGTAGCTATTAAATTATTCTAGAGTCACTTCGTGAGAATAGTCGGCAATACATTATTGATATTCGAAGAAATAAAATTTCACCCTTAATTCGCGCCCACTAACACTCCTTTCACCTGATCCTAATAACTTTGCAGTCCTAACCCCTGATCATATCCTTATCAATGATACATTTATGAGAATTCCTGATAAAGATTTTCCAGCAACAGCAGTCCAACTGGCAACAAGCCCAACAAATGAAATAAAATTCTTAGACGCGAAGGCATGAGGAGTACCTACTTACATAAATCAACTTAATACTCGTAACAATTATACATCAAACAACACGAAACCAACAGCAATTGGGATGATAGTCATACACATGGAACGAAACATTGTATAGTACAGTTGATGTCCATCCAGAAGAAGACGGCACCAGATCTACTTACAATTTGTCAATATCTATTACCAATTTATAAGCCAAAAACTTAAATTCATTCTAAGGCTAATTTGTTTTTGCTTTAATTACATATAAATGATAAGTAATAAAGTAATATATAGTAATAAAATAAGGGTGTTACACATCTGTTGCATACTCCTAGATCAGCAAGATAATAAAAATTATTTTTATTGTTATTATGGAAAACAATTTCCATTAGTATGTACCTACTACATATATTCCAATCATTACAGGGAGGATTTAGTAATAGAAAAATTCGAATTTTCGATTGTATGTTTTTTATATCTTCATTTCATTGTTTTTACATTTTGTTTTAGTTTTACAGAAACAAGCATATAACATGCATATATCCTTACTACTGTATAACTTTCGAACCGTTCCTTAGAGATAGTTTTATTCAATACCACTGTATATAGATATCAGTTTCAAATCAGTTTATTTCTGATAAAATCATTTTTATGCTAATGTATAGTATTTTTGTTAATTAGAAAATGTGAATATAATTAATTTTGAAAGGAAGTCTAGTGTTTTTTATTCAACAAAAACGGAATCAGCTACTGACTGTAAAGATGCCCAGGTTATGTTGAGACTGGAGAAATGCTCAGTAAGTACATGCATAGGTGCAGTTTGTTACAGATTAGCGAATTGATTTTATTGTGACGCATGGATGCTGACTCCTTGACACTCTAGGATCAAATGGGCCCTGAACGATTGGCTTGTGTCCTCACTAAAAACTTAGCAAATAACAGTTCAGTTTTCAACTGTCTAGTTGACTTTATCTTCATATTATGAAGGCAAATAACCAGGTGGGTTACACGTCACTTTAAAGTTTGTTGTTGTATGGCCAGAAATATTAGTGTCCATTCTGGTCGCCCACAGCAGATTCTACTATCTTCACAGTCTGCTATTTACCAGAGTGTCGTGATACGCAATCACATGCCACCAAATAACATTATTCTCATGCCACCGATAAGAGCAGTAACGGGAGCGCGAACACCATAGAAGAGAGTGAGGATCAGACGAGCCAAATTGAGGAAAATGGACGCGGCAGTCCAATCTTGAGTGCTGGCACAGTGCAAAGAGGAAGGAATAAGGGCACAACAGAAAATCTCCAAAATAAAGCAGGCGAGTAGAAATTATCTTCGCGCAAAGAAGTGAGGTAGGAGGAAGTAGTAGGATCATGGCTAGATTTTACGTTTGAATTGCTTAAAACCGAAAATTGTAAGAAGCAGCTTCCTTTAAGGAATATGGTAGGGATATATAAAGTAAAGTGCCCCAAGTGTGTGCAATTTTGGGATAAAACGCCATAAATCAAAGAAAAACGATTACAAAGCAATATTAAAATGTTCAATAAATTGACCAACAAATTGACTTCAACATAACTTATGATAAATAAACTTAGACTTGTTCTATTATTTATTAAAAAGCTATTCCTAACAGTGAAAAATTGCACATTCTTGGTAGAACGATTCCACGAGAGTCATCAAGGTCCAACTTGCGCAATACATGCATAAATCACACTTGAAGATTCCAATACCGATGTAGGATGTGCATTTATCGTGCCACCATTCAGTGCACAAGCTGCTTTCGATCCAGTCTTCAACAATAGGCTCCTAGCAAGCGGGGCATCTCCATATCTCGTTTTTACTCCTTCGTGACTTCTTTTGGTGGTGGTTTCTGAGACTTTTTGCTCATTCTTCGGGGTATTTTTTTCTTAAGTTGCTTCTGTTTCTTGCTATGCGCACTCTTGAAAAAAGAATTGAGGCTGAAACCGAAATATGGCGACAAAACTTACACAATCTTCTGGTTATCCCATGTTTTAAAAACTTGATTATCAAGAAACTTCGTTACTACACGTACGTATATATAAGCTACATTAGTTGAAAAAGATCAAATTATTTTCACAAAACATCCTAATACAGAGACAATCAGAACACAACTCAAACTGATACGGTTTGCAATCAATTATCGCATAACAATTAAATTAAAAATTTTGAAAACACCCAACACAACCAATTTTAGCCAATTCAACCGAGTCAATCGATTTTGATAAAACAAGTCTAAGAACCATCGCTAGAGAACCTGCTTTCAAATAAAAAATCCGCATCCATATCGATTCACCCGTTTAAGAGCTACGGTGCCACAGACAGACACACATAGCGGTCAATCTTATAACACCCCTGTTTTTGCGTCGGGGGTTAAAAAATCAGCTCTGAGTACTCTTGGGAACCGCGCACACTTTAGGGATATATAATAGTTTGTACCATTTTAATATAAATTGTAGGTTAAATTTTGGTCTTGTAAAAGAAGGGTTATTGCATTTTCTATGTGTATGTGTATTCATTAGCGAGTTAAAAGAATAAATATAGTTTTCATCAACATCTTGTGTTTCTTTCAATTCAAAACTTTAGAAATCCCAATAACTTTGGTATATTCTCTGATAACAATGTTAAGAGATATGTGTGAATTGATTCTGTAACCTGCTTAGGTACTAGGTAAGTTCAGTCATGGATAGTTGGAGTGGCCACCCAAAGAATAAAACGACTAGATATGTCCAGTCAAAAGGATCGACTCGTTGCCCGATGTGAAATCGAGATTTTTGTAGGTAGGTTTTCAATAAAAGTTTTTATAATTAATATGAATTTGTCAATTTTGTAGATTGGTGACACCCCCGAGAAGAAGTGAACACAAAAGTAGTACACCTACATATACACTTTAAGAGGCTAATAAGTGTAAGCGAAACGTAATGGAAATTAAGTGTTTTAATGCGATTACGGATAGGGCTAAAGAGGAAAACTTAACTAATATGAATGTTAATTCGCCGGTTGCAGAGATCAATGCATATTGCAATGCATGCATCTGTCTCAAGCTCAACAGTTTCTATGAAGTTAAATGGAAACCATTCAATCGTAAACAACCACTTTCATATTGAAATTTTTAACAAGTATTTATTGTTTTACAAGTCTGCATCCTCTGAATATGGCATGGCAGACTACACAATACGAATGAAATCGGTCTAACATATAGTATGTGTATTTGCGTTTGTAAGCAAGAATTTCTTTTTAAGGTCCATATTACGCAGCCGTGCCCGACCAAGTTGCCATAAAATTCTAATTCTAATGGGATACCACATCCCAAATTCATCAGACACAATCAATTCGAGAACGAACTCTACGACCTCCCGTCTCGGCACTTATGCCTCGTTTTTGTAATATTTCATTGCCGCATGTTATTGCATAACTCTCAATGAATTACTTACGGGAAACAATTAAATTAGGTAAGAACAAAAATATTGGATAAAACGTGATATTATGCATGCAGTTTCACGAGAAGGTCTCGCTACTATAAAAACAATTATCTGAATCGGTTCTCAGCACGTTGACTGCTAGTAAGTAGAAAAACGACTGCAGCGACCATGAAACTAAGATTCATGGTACTACACTCTGTAATTGCGCTTACAGTTCTTGCTCTTCACGTTAGTGTTGCTGTTACGCGTGCACCTGAACAATATTCAATCGCGTATTGTAGGACAAGTGCAATGTGGAGGTGTATTTGAAAAGTTTTAAATTTTGCAATTTTAATTGCTTCGATTGTAATGTTATTTTTCTTCTATTTCTCCTTATTTTAGCATGTTTTTATACCTTTGTACACACTTACAATTTATAATCTTCACTTCCACGGGTCGTTTCAATCAATTACTGATCGTTCTCATTCACTGAGCTGTAATTAACAGGTAGGCAGGTTAGTAAGGCTTTTAGACAGCTAAAGGTGACTGTGATCTGAAATGCACGTTGAGCATTGAGGAAACATGTCAGCTACATGGTAGCCGTACACATCAAAATACCTGGTATAATGATAAATCTAAGAATTTTAATTTGCGACTACTGTTAGTAACTACCATATAGCTTCTCAACTTATATCTCCTATTCATGTATCATGTGTTTATCACTTTCCGTAATTTCAATCATTTATCCTTGAATATGCTTTGGCGTGCCGGAGAATTGCATGTGATGTGATGCTTATTAAATGTGATACGCTGCTATGCTATTCAAACGAATAAATCAAATGTGAAATAATATTTGACAGTGCCGAACTCAGTGAGAAAATTATATATTTTCGTTTCTTAAGGGTAGAAGTTAATTTGGTTTGGTTAAAAGTGCTTGATCAGAAGCAAATTTTGCAGTAAAATATCAAAAAACTTACTTAAAAACTTAACTCTAGTTCTTGATTTCTATTTGTAGTTTTTGGGAGAGATAAGTTGATTTATTACTTCTCCTATAAGGAAACATTCTTCAATTTATTTCATTCGCCATTCTTTCAACTGATTATATAAATGAAAGTTAAATGGTGCAGTGGCCCAAATCTTGGTAAGTACAATATTTTCCAACGATTCATATCTGACATTTGAATTAGGACAGAATTAAATTTATCTTATCTGCGATCGTTCACGGAAATGATCTCTAATCCGGCCCATTCAAGCCGATCATTACAACTAGCTTTGCCTGCAGTGAACGGTTCTCAGCTTGGCAGCTAATTCCAAAACTAAAGTCTTTTAATTTCCATCTGTTGACCCCTTGGCTTTTATGCCATTATGGAAATTCAAGTGTTTTACATATCGACCGTTTGCGAATTCGTTTCTTAATTTTGCAAATATTAGGGCTTGACTGGGTCATTAGTCTTTTGAAATTTGTAAATTTTGCCTATTATATTTATTTGGGAAACTTGATTATTAAGATGGAATAAGTTTTCTGGCACTATTCGTACTTTTTCGTCTGAGCAGATTTGAAAGTTCTGTCTGTCCTTAATTGCTCAAACGTATTTTGAAGTTTCCTATTTTAGCTCCGACTCTTATCACGACTGAAATATCACATATGCAAACTCGAATCACTCTCTACATACGGTAGATAGCTAATAATACTTTAGATTCCTTATAGCAAGCAGTCATTTTTTGTGCAAAGTTTTTAATGAAACATAAATGTATTGGCACCAAAAAATCCAAAACACTCAATTTTATGTTTCAAGTCATTGGAAACTGTTGTTTCTGTGAAAGACATTTAACATTTTGGAGGTACTCAAATTGGGTAATGTAAACTAGCTTCGGAATAAGTGCATTGTGGTACACGAATTAAGATAAAATCGACTCCTAATTTGAGGTCTGCAAATTTGTTTTTAAACTTAAAAGACGCTAATTATACAAGGCGTTGATTAGTCTTGGGTGAAGGTTGAACTTTTTGGAGTCTTGTGGAATTTCTTGGGTTTACCCAATTTTAATGTTTGTTGCTAGTATTGTAGTAACGTTATTCAAACTTACAAAAATCATTTATGACATCAAGTCTTTGGTAAATAAACTAGAAACTCCGCAGATCCTCTGAAATGTACAGGAAGTGTAGTTTTTTCTGCAATCAAAGTATCGTTTTCAGTAAGGCAAATGTTAAGTTATTTGGAATATATTGGGATATTAAATACAGTGGTACCTCGAGATACGAGTTTAATTCGTTCCGTAACCTTGTCCGTATGCCAATTTGCTCGTATCACAAAGCGAGGTAAACATGCATTCTGGGGCATAATGCGAGATGCAGCTGGCCGTTCCTCGTATCTCAAACTTTGCTCGTATTGCAGAGCAAAATTTCGCTCGCTCGACGGCTCGTATCTCAAATACCTCGTATGTCAGCGCACTCATATCTCGAGGTACCACTGTACATTGTTTAACTCAATCTCAAAATATTTTCAAGTCCACATATTTTAAGTTGTAGCTAATAACACCAGCTGCAATTATAATTGTTTGCGGAAAATTCTTAATCTCAATGTTTCTACGTGATGAATTTGCCGAGGATTACTCCAAGGTGCTCTATTCTAATATTGACAAATAGGTTACCTATAAAGGCACGGCAATCTTTCATTATGTCGGTCAAAATCATTTATTAGTACCGATCCGGAACTTACTATATGTGTCAATTTGCACGTTTCAACTCATGCTGACCATAAATTGTATTATTTTTGATTTTACAGGAAATCGAATTAGTAATAGTATTTCTTTTGTTAGTTTTAGTTCCTACGTTTTCTTAACCAAACAGTTGCCCGATTAATCGATAGACATTGATTCTGGTTGTTGGCATTTACCTAAGATATTTTGTCAAAAATTTATTCGGCTGACTAAGGTTAACGAAACCAAAAGACATTGAACGTGGTGAACGATTTGCGATAGATACGCTTAAGCTATTTGGTAAGCTTAAGTTTGTCCTCGAATATTTCATAAGAAGTTGAGACCATATTAATAGAATAGTTCAACGATCGTTCTTGAAACTGTTTACGTTTTTATAGGATAGTTCGAAAGTAATTTTAATAATAATAATTATACAAACTGTGGATTCAAGAATTAACAATGTCCCAATTATTGAGCATCGTACCCAAAGTCTTATCCTATTTCTGGTCCTTCTGGCCTGTCGGAAGGGATATTTGGCACCGAGTCATTAAGACTCTTTTGCAATCCAAAAGTCATTGTCTGATGAATGCGGATTTCGCAACTTGTTTTTTTAGGGTTCCGTAGCCAAATGGCAGAAAACGGTACTCTTATAGTTTCGTCATATCCGAATGTCACAGCCATTTTATTCGGAGACTATTGGAACTATATGGATGACATTTGGAAGTAAGGTGTCTCCTGAAAATCGTACTTTTGGATAGGTTTTTAAAAATAAAAAAGATTTTATTATAAACTTTTTATCATTAACGCTAGTAATTCGTGAGATATGCGCTTCTAAAGTCGTAAAAAGTGTCCCCCTCTAACTTTTGAACGACGGGACGGAGAAATCTGAAGAAAATTAAGGTAGTAGAACTATATAAAAACAGTAAAGATTTTTGATTTGAACAATAAGAGACTTACCGTTAATTAGATATTCGAAGTTTTAAGTTACCAACAAACTTATAACTTTAACTCAATACCATTATGCGTGTCTGACATGCACTTGGTTTCTGTTTTTATAAATCGTATTAGCCTCAAGTCAGAGGAAGGAGAAAGCTAGGTGAATATCCATTGGGTAAAAGTGTGATCTATTGAAATAGGGTTATTGCAATCTTAAAATTTATCTTCAATTTTAATAAAACACAAAATGACTAAACACCCACGAAAAGTGTATTGGCAGACAAGCCGGTTATTGTTTAAATGCGAACGAGTTTTTCTAAATTTTAATTTCACCTTCTCCAAAACTTTTGTTCGAAGTACATGTACTTGGGGTACCTTGAACAGTTCCACAAGGTCTACTTCAGGTGAACGACCAGCCAAAGCGTGGAAGTTAACACGCCTTTACGAAAAACAAAGCAGTAGAAAAATTATGATAAACGGTATGTGAAATTCTGAAGCTGTTTTATGACGAATTATTAATTAATGATGGAGATAAACCTATGAGTTAATTTAAACAGAAGGTTTAAATGTTACATAAACAAGAAAACATAAATAACAGGTTGGTCACAACTCCATCGCGCGTAAAGTTATATGCTTTCTAAAGTAAAATTTGAAGCCTTCGACCACAGGTCACATATTCTGTGTCAAAGCATTTGCTACAGAATTAAATTGAATTTATCTTCAAAAGAATTTAAAATAAACATTCGCTTTGAAAATGTCTTGAGTTTTTGTATCTGATTTCACCAACGCCCTTTCACTACTGGCTAGGTAAATCTATCATTTCGAAGGCGATGTTCTAGATTTAAAAATTCAGAACGCTATTGATATACAAAACCACCCGAGGATATCAACTTACTTGTGATTCATGTAGAATAGAACAATGTGGTTTTTTGTTTCCGAAGAGAAAATAAAATTCTTTCGATTCTATCAAGTGTCTGCAAAGTATAATAACCTAAATTTCAATGTGAACACGATTTGTTTAATAATAATTAAACTGGACTTGGAATTAAAATTTAAAATTGTTTTCTGGTTTTGATGGTCAAAGTAAATTACAATCACGTTGAATTGTCATGTCAATAACCAACTCATGAATTATTTTAGAGTACTTTAGTCGTAACTAATTATTGGAATTGCAAAGTACAATGCAATCATTAAGTTCTTGTCTGATTTAAGTATAAACATATTAAGCAGCACTCAATGCCATGCTGTTGAAACAAATTGTACACAGTAAAGCAACCACCTGAGGCCGGTTGTTGTCTCTGAGCCGGAAATCTCCGCCAAAGGCAGCTGTAAGATTTATCAATGGCCACTGAAATAAATCGGTATTGAGCAAGCGAGGCGAAACACCTGAGCAGTATGTCACTACCGCCTTCAAATAATAAATACTTCGAATAGTAGGGGGTCCCCATTTCACCAACTCAAAGGTGTTGTGTTTCTATTATAGTACTTGATCTTTTGACTGCCCTGTCACAATTGGGTATCGCGTGTTCATTTCTGCCGGAACTTATAACACGAATATGAGGTCAAAATTGCGTGACTAGCTTCTAGCTAAATGACGATCATAGATTTAGGAATCATTTGTCCTTGTCGGAGGAATATCTATTTGTTTGCTCTTTTATATGAGTTACCACTTTCTATCAACCCAGAAGCGATCATTTGTTATTTTGAGGAAAAAATCCAACATTTTTGAGTTGGCTAGATTTCGAAAGCCGCTTTTGATGCTTGCCTTCGAAATGTTTCCCTGTCATCTGCAATTAAGCACGTGCAACTCAAATGAAAATTATAAGAACATTTTTCAATGATCCAAGGACCACATTTCTTCATCTCCAATCAGTGTTCCCTGTCAATCGAACGTGTCTCAATCAAAATTCCAGTAGTGATAAAATTTGTTTGACAAAACTCCATTGCGTAATTTCAATCAAGTGTAAGTTTTTGAGCATGATCCAAAAAATTAAAACCGATTGCGGTGTGTTAAATGTAATCGATTGGATGATTATTGTTTGTTGCACCATAAAATTTTGCGGAATTTTTGATGCCATGGTTCCTGGTTACAACGAAGTGACTCATTGCAGTGCAGTACAGATCAATTTAGTATCGTTTACGTGGCTGGTTTGCAAAATTTCAGCGGCTTATTGCATTATTTTATTAAACGTCGGAATGCAATTCAGTACACTTGAGGCCATTATGAAACGTATTACCAGTCTCTGTTTTGACAGCATTTATTTGCCAGATTTTGCGGTTTCCGAAAATAGTATCAAAGTAAAAGTATTCATATTTCTAAATACATATGCTTACATATGCTTGAATTGAAAATTTTCAGTAGCTGCTCTGATAACCCTAGAATTCAATAATAATGTATAAATAATGCACAAAAAGTTGATAAAACTTGATTGTAAAAATAATAATAAAACCGAAATTACATAATAACAGAGATATTATATGTACCCGAAAAATAAAGCCCATAATACAAAAAATAAAATTGATAGATAGATGATAGATATATATAAAAATTGGTGGAAAATGAATTTTCCCCGCTTCAGTGAATCCCATCCTCCGGTGAGTAAAATTCATTTCCAGGAAGCGGAGAGAAATTCATTCTGTATTTGATCTACATAAAATGAATTTCTCCCGCTTTCAGAGAGGGAATCCCATTCTCCTGTGAATGAAATTCATTTTCTGCTTCACGACCATCAGGATTTTATATATTAAGATATATTATCCACATGAAAGTTATGGTGAAAATTTGTATAATAATAAAGTAAACCCCAAAATCAATCCATAAACGAAAACAATATTTACAGCAATATTGTTCAGTATAAAAATAATAATTACAAAGGAGAGTCAGTATTGTATGGTAATCTATTTCAGATGTCATCTCGCTTAGCAAAATAAATTCTTTTGAGCACATATGGTACACAAGATTTCGGTATAATAATAATAATAATAATAATAATAATAATATTTTTATTTTCAATTTACGATATTTACAATGAATAAGGTTAGAAATATTTTAACAGCAATGGCCTTAGCCGTCTGCCGGAGATTTCGGTATACAGTAAAAGCTCTTTTATCCGGTACTTTCAATAATTTTGCATTTTTCTTGACAAGTGTTACAAGAACGGTGCATAAGCCATGGCGACGATAAGAATTATTTTTCTATCAGCTTCAGTCGATCTTACTAGTCTTCGTTGAAAATTCTTTAAGAAAGATTGTACTCTGTTTATTGTTCCTCTGCAATATTTTTCCTCTCACTCAGTGATTCAGCATTTTCGACAGTCCGGCACCATCAAAGTCCCAAAGATGCTGGATAAGAGGGCTCTTACTGTCATAAGTTACCCAGCGACCAATAATTTGTGATTCGCGTGTATTTGCAAAATGACACAGAACAAATGATTGTTCGGAAGGATACTTGGTATACATTATTGTATACATTATCGTAGTAAGAGAGTATTAGAGTAACATAAACACTGAACGCGAATGCAACTAAATTGAGTTATTGATTTTAATAAAACTAAAGCCATTAAACCAGGACAACATTATCCGTACTATACTGAGTGTGAAGGAACTTTCTACTGCTAATGTGAACGCTTCAAATTTACGACTTGTAGGATAATAGGGAACCTGGACAATATCAATTTACTCCCCTAAAACTAGAAGTGGCTCATACTCAAAGTTTGTCCAATCATGCTAATATATAAATATGTATTATCATCAGTAATACATTCTTTAACTCACAGAACATGGCAAACATGCTTTTGGGAGCTATGGTAAGCATGCATTGCTGGTATTTTAACAAGCGTTTCATATCAAGGAGAAGTATGAGTCAATAAGTCGCACTGCGCTCGTTGACTTTCTTCGCAATTTTGCGTGTAACTTAATCAAGCCACAGACTTGCGATTATTTTCTCGCCCATGACCTTTTAATTACATTTGCCTAGAAACAAACAACATGTAGATCTTGTATCAACTATCATTGTACTTGTATCACTATAATATCATATGTTCAGGTATTGTGTTAATATGTTCATATTGTGCCAAATATAAGAAGGAAACAAGAGATCTGTTTTTGTAGAAAACCAGTTCACCTGAAGCACATACAGTTCAAGGTATTTTTGCGTCTGATACTTTTGGCCTTGCCATTAGCGCTGTTGATGAATACGAGCAAGAACGTACTCGAGCGTATATTATATTATACGTAGTTCCAATTCCACATGCAATGGAATTTAAGACTTTCCACTCTGGATGCACGTTTCATTAAAGTTAAGCTGCTTTTCGAGGCTCCTGCTTTGCTCAATGAGATGTCAATGTCAACCACTGAAATTGATTGTTTGCAATAAAACATTATTGAATGATTTATGATCTTGCCATGTTTGGAGAGCTAAGCGGAAGTGAAGTCACGAGAAAAACTAAGTTTAGCGAATTCCTTGCATTAGTCATGATCTCTAGCATCTGTCAACTTGACAAGATTAATTTATGAGCGATTTCGTTGTTACTGCACCGATTTCACTTGTATCAACTGGATTGAAGTCAGTCTAAGAAAATGTAAGAGATTCAAAAATAACCATCACGTCTGAGCTTGAGGTTTTTTAGGAAGCATGCAAAAAGCGCTAGTGATTGATATTGACACAAATGTTATGAAGCATAAACCAAATCACTTTCAATTTACCTTATTTGTAGAGTCTTATTAATGCACTCACATGAGATCGTTTGTTTCTCCTCGAACAATACCCACAAGTTTCGGAAAAGTACATCTAGAGGGTGAATAAATTTGAATAACATCTAAGATTTCATCTTTCACCAAAGTGATTTGGAAAGTGACTTCAATAGATTGTCCATATTGCTAATTAATAAAAGTACAGTAGAAAACCGCGACTCCGGCACCTTCGAGATATAGTCGGACTGTTGAAAATGCCGGATTATTGAGCGCAGTCTAAAACTCTTCACGTAACAATAAAAAAAGTACAACACGAAGAAAAAACAACGGTCGACTAGCCCACTTTTCAGCAAGAACGTTATCAAAAACAATTTTGAACGTCTTCAGTCGATCACGTCATACCATGCAGCGAGAGGACCAACCATGAAGGGACGTTCGATGGCCAATGCGTAGTTGTAACACTTGCCAAGAAAAATGCCAAATTATTAAAAGTACCAGAAGTGCGGCACTCACGGAAAATTTCAAGTTGACTTACCCCAAATGATGGTCTGTAAATCGGATAAAGTATGGCCAACTCAGGCATACCTTCTCTGTAAAATCAATTTCTAGTATTTCTTATGTTGCTCAAATTAATCCTTTAGAGATGAAATTAACATAACGTGCAGAAATTGTTGATTAAATACATATTTGCTATAAGATCAATGTTTGCAGTCACACTTTATTCTTTTCTTCAAAAGTCACTGTTTTATTATTTCCTTGATAACACTGTTTTATAATGAGTCACCGTTAACAAGCAACAATATCTCGTTGAGTAGCAAGGTATACCACGGATATAAACTCACGCACTTGTTATTAGTTGACAATTATACACAAAGGCAAAATGAATGGATGTACGTGTAACAACAGCAGATTTAGTTTCCAAAATGTCAGCACTCAAGGAACACTATCTAAGGTAAACCACCAGTCAGTGATCGGAAAACATATACTGGTGTATGAAAAACAAGAACAAAAACACTTATTATAACAAAACCTCAATATCACTTCACTCGTTTCGATTTGGTTTTAATTTATGAAATAAGGATTTTTACTACCGAAAACTGGTAAAGATCCCATAATTGAATTGATGAAATTTCGTAAGAAACATTACCCACTGCTCAACTTTAAAGTATTTAATAAAAAAAGACGTTAAATGGATACTTCAGAAAACATTAAGTAAAATTTGAAAGTGAACGCAATACTTCATGAAACTGAAAACTGTCCGATTCTGAGCTCCACATTTTACGTATTCATCAACCCTGACCGAAACTCAAAAAACCACCTCGTAACCGTGACACTAAATTTAATTTAAGACACTAAAATCGCAATTGTCACAGATGATATTAATTACTAGTTTAAAGCCGTTGGTTACATACTAACTAGATTTTCACGCTTAAAACTAGTTAAACTTCCAATGTTGAGATAAGTTTTCTGCGTTACGTGTAGCGGCGCCAAGAGTTTTATGCGTACAGCACCACAAAAAGGATGCCTGTGATAGCATACTGGTATTAGTTTTTAACAGCTCTTAATTATTTGTAATGCAAATCATTACAGAAGGTGTAAATGACTAGAATTTCTATTTTTAGTATTTTAGAAAAGCCAATTCTAGACCCCCGTTGGGCCCCATAGGCGGTTGTAGAGGAGTACCAAACTCATATTAAATATTTCAATAAATTTGTACACTAGACTTGGAACTATCATCGCATAATTTAAACTATTATAAAGTAAGCTTTGCCAAAAGCTGGCCATTTTTTTTTGTCCTAGTAAAATATATTATATTGAGTACCTCATACCTTCGCATTCACTATGAAATTAATGCAATCCAAACGTCATTTGAATTGGAATTTATTGAATGGACTTTGACATATTGTTCGCACGTTGTCTTTCAGAGCACTTCAACTGATTTGATTTTTGTCTTGATATAATCAATATTTCATATTTAAATCTGTTTGTAATTGGGGAGCAATTTATCATTCAGCCATTATCGGACTCAATTAAGGCAGTGTCATTTTACTCTCATCAATTGATATTTCATTCGACAAATTCATTTTGCAAGAAGAGAAACTGTTCATCTAAGGCCAAGTTCACATATATGTATATCTGGAATCATGCAAGCTAGCTGGCCAAAATTCTGGAGTACAATTCACAAACACAATCATAACATATCGTTTTTGTTACAAAATGTTCGTAAATTATCAAATTTAATGTACTAATACAAAAATGTATGATCTAGTTGCTAATTTCAAAAAAATCTAGCTCTAGCTTCATGTGTTGTATTCGATAGCAATATTTACAGATTTTTAGAATCTGCAGGCATTTCCCGCCTTGCCCATCATTATCATTTTCTATCTTCCATCATGTCCTTTGTCCTGTAGTGATTCCAACTAGCTGTTTAAGGTCTTTCCTGTTTAGGAGTAGGGGCTCCTTGTCCTCACCGCACTGCTAGTACAGTCCATTTGGAATGTCCACAGTTCTTCCAATGTTTTTCATCTTTTCCTCCCACTTTTTGGTTTCGGCTTTGATGTACGGTTTTGTATATCCGCATAAAGGTTCTGGAACTTGCTTTAGTCAGAAGGTTTGCTTATTTGTTGAAACGAATTTCCCAATGCACTGCCACTTAAATAAGGCGGACTTTGTTGCCTTTAGCCAAATGCTCGAGACAATCGAAACATATTGTTATCAAACATGTGTGATTACCCATTCTGCTAATTATACTAAGCTAAACAGTACCTACATATAAAATAATTATAACAGAAGTAAATGAAGGTAAAATATTGGAAAATTCAAGAATCATTTCCAACAACATTAAATGTATGAAGAAACCCAGCTTATCTGTAGAAAATCAGTTTTCAAGATCTCCAACGAATGTGCCAACGTAGTGTTGCTTGAATGTATCATATACTTGTACTATACATGAATTCTTTCAATGCTTATTGATCTTCATCTCTCTAAAATTGTGAGTATCTTACAGAATTAGTCAAAAAGCTCCTGGAAGCTAGTAAGGGAAAAACTTGATAAAAATCTGATCTTCATTAAGGAGGTATTATCAGATATCGAGTGCAGTATCTCACAGACCTGTTAACATCTGTTGACAGAGCTAAACTCGTTACAAGATTTGTAATAAAATCTTGGGAGCCTAATTGGACAGGGAAAGACTTCATGTCGCACAATTTGCTTAACAACAAGTAAACACACAAAAAAGAGCCTCAACATAGAATTTACCCCGTTCACATTCAGACAATTTAAAACGAAATGATTGTTGTGAATTGTCCTCAATTTACTAGAGTTTGCGATTTTGCAAGACTACCCACATATACTCGTACGAGTTGATGGTGCCTTCAGTTCCAGCAGTTCAGTTCGTGCATTAAGTTGTGCTATGCGGGTGGCCGCATATACTCAAAGCTTTTACCAGCAGCCAATGTAACTCTGCAGCAGTGCTCCGTATATTTCTGGTTCATTGCACTAAGGCCACTGTCATTGCATGCAAGTGGATAGCAAATCAAGCTGTTACCTTTACCTGTTTAACAGAAATTTTGTTGAGAATGGAAAACTTCAAATTGAAAAGGAATGTTTCTAATGAAAATGAATTTGCTGACAAAAATGTTAACTAAGCAGATAACTAACAATCCGCGAAAATTTATGTCCAATACAGAAGAGCTTGCACAGGTTGGTATAGACGGTTGAGAAAACTACGGATGAGTTGTTGATAAATAAGAAGCCTTTCAAAGCCTGCAAGTCGTGATAAGTTTTGCAATTGGTCAACTTTCTAGCCATTGGAACTGCAAGTGAACAATAGCTTTTGAACATTATACAATGTTGCTTTAAATTGGATGTATTAAACTATCCAAGAATGTGTTGTCTGGAAACAATTTTCAACCATCTTTTGCTTTGAAATTGAGTTTATATTAATAGAGAGTTATAAACAATCATCCCCATTTACATAAATGATTATAAACCAATGCTAGTTTTTGAGTTCAATGCCACACGAAATCACGTAAAATTCATACAACAATGAGGATAGAATACATGTTATTGAACAATAACAATACGTGCATCATAACAATCTTGTAAAAATAGTCAGTACCTAAAATCACTTCTGTTCAGCTACAAAAAAGGAAAAGGGCTTCACAGATTTTGGACAATATTTCCTATTTACTAGGAACTTAACTAAATGCAGAATTTGTTTAATGTTAGAAGAAGAAAGATAGTCCTTCTCTATGTTGGCGATAATGACCTCTTGGGTGCACGCAAGGCCTACGAAGGGCAGTAAAGGGTCCAGGAAAAGGAGAGTAGTTTCATTTAAAAAGTACGTTTACGCTCAGAAACAAGACAAGATAAGACTCATCTGACATGCTATAATTAAATCAAAGTGATGTTTGCTATTGTGATTTTTAACATGTGGTAGAAAATAATTGATTCTTAAAGTAGGCGGTAAACGACATAATCCAATTAATGTAGATGCGTTCTGTTTCTTTCTTTTTCGAAGAAGGTGAGTTGAATACATATATGGTAGGCAACTACTTGCCAGAGGATATGATAAACTGAAGCAGCTGCTTTATTCCTATTTGAGATTTGAAGCTGCTACTTTATTCCTTTATTCAGTTTGGGCCATTTAAAAATAAATTTGATTTATTTGATTTTTTTCTTGCGCTTGTGCAAAAAAATCTACCTAGCGGAAAACTGGCGCGTAAAACTGGATCCATTGGTACGTTCGGCGCGTGCAGAACTTAACTACCACTGGCAACCTACTCGCGTACAAGAGCAAGGAATTGCCAGCAAACAAGTACTTTGCCAGTGCAAATGGAACGCATCCATTAGCAATAAATTTATGCAGTTGATGATGTTACATGATTAT
The DNA here is from genome assembly GCA_963971475.1 of Chrysops caecutiens. Classification (NCBI taxonomy): domain Eukaryota; kingdom Metazoa; phylum Arthropoda; class Insecta; order Diptera; family Tabanidae; genus Chrysops; species Chrysops caecutiens. The sequence continues at coordinate 36,192,828 of OZ020569.1, forward strand.
TCCCTACTGGCTATTCGTGGTTATTCCCATTTACTTCCGCAGAGAGTACCACAAGTTTACCGTCAATTACTTTTATCCAGGACAATAATAGCTCGTGAGGTCTTCTGACACAACGTAAGTTTCTTAATTGAAAAAATATCATTATACACAAGGTTTTCCCAAATAGTATCTACTTTGATAAAGCACAGCTTCACTAAGTCCGACCACTTGTTGGAAGGTCGCATAAGTTAACATAGGTTATTATAACTGTCATATTTGGTTGACCTTATCAGTTCATATATCAAAAGTTGAAAATATCCTACAAGTTACATCAAATTTGATGTAGTAGAAGCATGTAGTTTCGAAATTCCAGACAAGAACCTATGTAGGTACCTACATATTCAATCACTGGTTGACTATAGGAAGCAGTTAAATTGATTTACTTCCCTTTGTATATGAAGCAAACCTTCGGGACAACCAACATCGAAGGATCGTCATTTATTTTCTTCGTGTACAACGGATTGATCTTGAAAGCCCGCAGTCGCAATTATGAGAACATTGAGGTTTTTCACAACATTAGGTCTGTTCACGTACTAGCTCGGAACATATTAGCCGTGTTTTATTATGCACGAGATCTATATGGATCACGAACGTAATAGATTTTTCAAATGATACCTTGGTAGCTATCCGGATCACGTGTTGTTGTTGGAATACATTTAAAAGATCTATTACGTTCGTGATCCATAAGGATTTGTGCATAATAAAACACGGCTATTGCAACATGTTCCGAGGCCGAGCACTAAATTGGCGTTTTTGTACTCTCTGAAGAAATTGTTTTGAGAGAGTTTGACAAAAATTGACGGAGGGGAAATATGTATGCTTGGAAGTGCTAGATGTTACTCGAGGCATTTGCTCGAGTAAGTTGAAGCTACTTGGAAAATGCGGTTAATTTGATAATTTCAAATGTCAAATTCTTGTATGCCGCTTATGATGTTGCTAGATGTTACTCAAAAGCGTTTTTTTACTATTTGAGTAACAGAGCGAAATTGTTTCAAACCCCTAATTTCTCCTCGAATAAAGTCAAATAAACTCTAGTAAACTCGAGGAGTACGTGAACAGACCTATTATACAGCTTTTCTTCGAACAGCTCATTCGCAGCTAATTGGAAATGATCAACACCTTGTGAAATCCGATAAATGAGGGCATTAATCAATTGCTTGTCGTGGCGATGATTTGCAAAAATATTTTTGAGCTGTTGCAAATGTTAAAAAGCAGCATTTAAGTTTTGAAATTCTGCGAGAACCGCTTTACATCTTTCTGGGTTTTTTGTGCTTTTCAAGGAGTGCCAGCTTGTAAAAAGTCAATTTATTACTTTTGAAAAAAAAAGCTTTATTGTTTATATCTAAACTCAAAAAGTCAAATGTTGCTAGAAATCATCCCGTAAATGTCAAGATCAAATCAAAAACTTTTCAGTTTATAGGAAATCGAATCAGAATTTCCACTTCCATTTTTCAAACTGTGTGCTAATCGGAGTCATTTCAGTACAAATGCTCATTTCGATTATCATTTCACTGAAATGAAAATTTCCAAAGGTTTGCATCTGAAGAAATGCCAACTTTGAGTTGGAATTTTAGTGACAATGTGAAAACAAAATGGAAACGTCACGTGAATACAGCAAAAGACGTTAGTATTTTAATTACTTTTGAAACAATAGGTCTGTTCGCGTACTTTTCGAGTTTACTAGACTTTACTAAACTTTACTCGAAGAAAAATGAGTTGTTTGATAGGATTTCGGTCTGTTACTCAAAAAGTCGAGCCAAATGTGTCGAGTAACATATTTCAATCTCGAGCTCGTTTCCCCTCCATGACGTCACATGAAATTCTCTCAAAAATCATGCTTAAGAATAGTACGCGAACACGAATCTTGAGATTGAAACATATATCGATAGTCATATGCGTCGATAGCAATCGCGTCATATGCGTCGGTATTTTAACAGCTTCTATTGAAATGCATCGGTCTAAATTCACGACGCGACACCTTGCAGTGTATTTCCAGTGTTCTTTTGATCATCGCTATTGAGTATAAAACCAAAGTAGCAAAAGAACGCACCGGACTTGTTCTCGATAGATTACAAACTTTTACCAACTTCCCTTCACATTTATATGAACTTTCTTCGATTTTTTCCATTTTGTTAGCCCTTGGTTGCATAAGTTCCTCACATATTACATGAATTTAAATTTTCAGATGAATTTAACTGAAAGTTTTGAAGAAATTGTAATTTTGTGGAATTCAAAGAAAAATTTAGGTTCGCGTCAAGGAAAATGAACCATGTCGCCATCTGGATATTTCTAGCTCAACTATTCTGTTCAGAACAGCAAATTAGTTGCAGTTCTTATCGAAATGTTGTTGTTCTGCTAAATGTATGGGATTTGACAGTTCTGTTCTGTTGGAGTGACCAAAAGAACACGGCTACTGTAACAGAATCATTGCTCTAAGATATGTCACTCAGGAGAAGACGAGTCAATTAAAACGCATATAAGCAAGTAAACTTCATTGATGATTGATGGTTTTGGAAAGGACAGAAGGTAAATAGACGGCTAGAGTGCAAGATCTACTTGCATCTTGTAATAAAAGGAACTAGGAGATTTCTCTAGCATAGAAATTGCGGCTCACGCTTATCCGAAAGGCATTAGTTCGTGCTGTCTACATACACGCGGTCCATTACTAGGTAAACTTACTAAACATCAAGAATGGAGTACATAACAGAAGGTATTCAAACAATGACCGTGTTTTAAAATCAACAACTCATTCAAATTTATATTTTAGTAATTGTGTTTCACCCTCAGCTAGTGATTTGTATTAGGCGAAGTGTAAAATATAGTCCAGGGTTAATATTATTTTGCACTTTCTTGCAATTGTGCTAAGTGATTGACCTTCAGTACTTTAAAACAGTTGTGTGAATAGGAAAATTATAAAATAAATACAAACGCATAACATGTAATAATAATAAAAATCCTAGTATTTACACACCAACGTGAATACTTCAATAGCAAAAGCAACCGGCAGAAAGTTGAGGTAATTGATCGATAAATTGCGGAAGTTTCACTTTCATTTCAAGTCAACATTTTCACTTTAGTCACGTTGCAAAGTCAGTCTACTAAAGAGTCCAGTGACCGTAGTAGGTGTGATCATCTCGGCGCTAATTTTTACACGCTATTTTACATGTACTAGCTGTGGTAATAAACGAAGCGGTGTCAGAGGCCTATCAGAAAGTTTTTCAGCATGATTCGACCAGATCTGATGAAATCTTCAATGCCGTAATGTCGCTGAACAACTTTTGAGGTAATTATCGAAGAAAGTTAGCGCCATTACTGCTCCTCTGCTTCTTCGCTAGTTAGATGCTTTTCTTTTTGCTTACGTTACGGGCAGAACTATTACCAAGCAATTTTCCAATAATAGGAAGAAATATACTAGCAGTAAACTTTGTAGAAAGTATACGAAGAAAAGATCTACATGCATGAAAAGAAGATGCTAGTGCAAATTACAGGAAGGTAGATATGTATGTACATACTATTTGCCATAAAACAAATTGAGCTTGTAGGTAAGATGCGAGAAAGTTTTACTTTCAAAAGAACTGGACACATTAAGGTTTATTCTCTCATGGTTAAGATGGCTTTATATGACCTCATTATATGCTTATACATATATCTAAGATATTGGTAAATTTGCTATGAGTAAATGAGTAAATTTCATTTATATAATGATGTACAAATTCGATGTAAGCCGGTTGAGTAACATTTCATGCACATAGAAGTTTCTCATCCGCCTTGGTTTGTTCGGAACAAACACTTCCGTTGGTGATATGTCAATGAACGAGTATGATTCCAGACTAATAATGACTTTCATGCAACGCTTGCTTCGAAAGTTGAATTTTCGATATGCGTAAAGTTTGCGATGCCCAAACACCCTAAATTCTTATTCTATTTTACCGCACTATTTTATGAACATGAATGTAAACTATCGGTATAACCATGTAAACTTGTAAGTATATATCTATCGACGGTTTTCATGAAGACTGTATTATCTCAGAGAATAGCAAGTCGAGTAAAGGACGTTTAAAGTTTTTCTAATGCAATTTCAACTCTCTAGCGGAGTCTATTAGAAGTTCACTTGCGGCGGAAAAAACTTTGTGAACTTTCTATGTCAATAACACATTTTCACGAAAAACAGAGATAATACAAGGTCCGTTTGTTTTGAGTTCAGAACAGTGTGGAACTTTGCTCTAAAAGTACAATTTGACATTTCTAGCGTTCCACTCTGTTGCGTTGTAACTAACGCGTCAGGGTAAAGTGAGAACAAAATCCGCAAACTCTCATACTTTCTCATAATAAAATGGAACAGTTTGGTACTACACCAGACTTCAAAACAAATGCGGAACTTTGTACTAAAAATACAATTCAGTATTCCGGAGCAGTTCCGAACTCAAAACAAACGGACCTACAGTCTTCATGAAAACCGACGATATATATTCTTTCTTTTGGTCCAGGGTATTTTTTTGTGTTTTTAAATATAATATATTGATAATTTTTAACAATATTTGTATATAATTTTACTTTCAAATGTTTGATAACGAAATTTTCAAAAATAATTTGGTTGGCTTAATATTAATCTCAAATTCAACTTTCCACGAATTTGTTGCATAAACTATTGTATGCACCGCGGATGCAAAAAAAACCCTTGCTTGCTCTCGTTGCCGCATTTGTGCTCGGTCATGACGCATTCGTACAAAGACTCGTATAGTTGTAATTTCTCCACCTTACACTCATGCTTCAATCCACGAATGCAAGAAAGTGTCACTTCACACCCTTGATACATAAATAGCTTTTATGTTAGGTTTTAGTATACAATTAGTATTACACATCGATATTGCTTATAGTTCAATCTACAATTAAGCACACAAACAATGATTCAAGCAGCAATCGTAGCAATGCAGGTTAATTGGTTTGCAAATGTAGAATACTTGACCTCTACAAAACCAATCTTCACCTGAAGTCTTGGACTAATTTTTAGGACGTATTAATTCATCTGGAGTTACATAATTCGAAAACCCTTTTAGTTAATTCCATCATTAATCACTGTCAATCACAATGTTTCTTAGATTTACTTTAATTATTACTTGTAAAACTCATTCAGACACATTTTAAGCTTACATACAGAATATTTGCATTTTCTACTTACGAGTACTCGTACTTCGAATATGGTCCAATGCTGTTAGAAGGTTACATGGAAATTTGGCGTAAATACGCAATTTTCCAACTAGTGATGGCCAGCACTTAATTTGCAATTCGCTTTTGTACTTTTCTTTACTGTATTTTCACTTTGTGTTGAGGGTATTCCACGTTTGTTTGAGGCGCGTCCACCAACTCATCCTTGTTAGTAATTTAGAATTAACCCACTAGATTCAGTATCAAAATCACATCGTTTTATCACAACTAGAGCCACAACTGCCAATCTTTTTAACCACAAATATGTAACTTCTAGTTATCTACTATGATTCCATTCTTTTTTCTAATTAACTCAATAGCATCTCAGAGTTTTCGGTGTTCCGGCTACTCATTCGGAATTTTATAGCAACAATACTCTTTTAAATACCTTATAAACCTTATGTTCTACACTACGTGGTAAACTGAAAGCCAAGTTACTTCACAGATTGGACTTGACACAAAAACAGTTGCTTTACTATTGAAATACAATCTCACAAGGAGCATGAACTGAAGATCTTTAATTCAAGACTGGTAAAAATTACACAATTTTCATGAATCTTGAGAAAATGCAAAACAGAGAATTGTATTTTAACACAAACACTCGAGCTTTGGTGTGAAACAATGCAATATCAAAATCAACGTTTGCAAAATGCATTCGTTACATTGTAAATTTTATAGTTTAGGAAATGCATCGTCGTGCATTTATCATCTTTGAACTGCAAGGGTAAACCCACACAAACTTAAATGGAAAACTGATCTCACAGACGATCCTAGAACTAGTTAATTTAATTCACAATAAACTGATACTTATTGAAATACTCATTAACTAACAATTAAAATTAAACCTTCAGTTTCAGTGAATTTCAGTGAAAAAACGATACTTAAACCATAAAACTTTTGATTTTGTACGTGAAACAGCTAATTATAAAACACGAAAACACCTTTCATCAAAAGTTCTGCAAAGGAGCACTCTAGGTGTTGAAATAGTTCATGATTTCCAGTTTGAAACGAAATCCTAATCCGAGCAAGCAGTACCTCACTGTATGACATTATAAACTATCGAAAAACAATAGTTCAGCAGCAGAAGCTCACTTATCCACACGATTCGATAGTGCAACGAAACTGGAAATTATTTACATAGCAGCCAGTCATCCAGCCACCCGCCTGAACTACCAAAAACACGGAGAATCGCGTGGTTTGCCACTTTTTCGGATTGCAAAATATTCGTATGAAAAACATACACAATTGGATATTCACCTGATGAAGAATGGAAAAATTTTTTCCATGGACTACATTAGTTTCATTCTTCTGTTGTGTTTAATATTTTGATACTTTTGAACAAAAAGCTACTTACTATCTTATAAACTTTTGGTCAAAGAAAGCAGAAACTACTTTTCACGCGGTATTACAGGTAGACGTTAGTTGAAAACATTCAAATTCAATGTAAAAATGGCCAGAAAATGTGTGTACCAAGTGTGTTAATTATTATTAGTACACTAGAAAAAAAAAATGAAAATTGTTAGCTATTTATGAATAAAATTCATTTCCAGTGCCCAGATTCCGAATCGGTGAGTTTTTTCCGGTGAGCACCAAGAGACAAAATTCACCGACAGACACGGTGTTCACTTTGCTCAAAATAGCGATTCCGCAAGCGTGAATGAATTCACTGTGCTGAATGTATTTTCGATCCAGCTGAATGATGTACTGAGTTGTCAAATTTGACATCATTTTCATTGTTTATATGTTGTGTAGAAGTTATACATTTCGTATAATAATAATAATAATAATAGGTAAATAATTATTGTTTAAGTGAAGTTATTGAATATAAATCATTGGGATATTATGGATTATTTATATATAAATATGATTCGCAGAAGAGTGGGTCGGAATAGAAGGTGAAAACAGTATTTTTGGTCGAGTTTTTGTGAAAAGTATGAAAATATTATTAATTTTTCAGGAGGCGAATTCTTTTGATAAGACGGAATTTAAGGGATACTAGAAATCCGTTTGAAAACACAACAGAGCAGCAATTCATGAACTTGTATCGTCTTCCTCGAAGCTTGTGTTTGGAAGTTTTAGAAAAATTAAGGCCCAAATTTTTCACAAATGAAAGACTATCACCGATTCCGATACATCTAAGATTTTTATGTGCCCTTAGATTTTTTGCATTAGGCAATTTTCAGAGAACTGTTGGGGAGGATACTCTGTCATGCATGTCTCAAACCTCGGTTCAGCGATGCATACATGAAGTAGCAGACATACTGAATGAGGTTGGCTTGGAATATGTTCGATTCCCTGACGAACGTGAGCAAAGACGTATTAAGGAGTCATTCTATCGAAAATTTTCTTTCCCCGGGATAATAGGTTTAATAGATGGAACCCATATTAAAATCATCTCTCCTTCGGCTGATATGGAATGTGCTTATTACTGTAGGAAAGGTGGACATTCAATAAACTTGCTAATTATTTGCGATTCGAATTATTCAATAACATACGCTAATGCAAAGTTCCCAGGAACATCTCACGATGCATACATTTGGCGTCGCTCTGCAGTGCAAGAATTTTTAAAGACGGCGTATACTAATGGAAAACAAGACTTTTGGCTTTTAGGCGACAGCGGATTTCCACTTCAACCATGGCTGATGACACCATATGCTAATCCATCCAATGAATCTGAAAGAAGGTACAACGTTGCACACAAAAAGGCAAGATGTACGGTTGAAAGGTGCATTGGTATTTTTAAAAGCACGTTTCGATGCATTTCTTCAAGAAATATACTAAACTATGACCCTACAAAAGCTGGGCGGATTATAAATGCATGCGTTGTATTACATAATATCCTTCGGAAAGTAAATGTTTGTTATGAACCTGACGTTCTGGAAGCAGAATCTGAAGATGAGGATGAGGAGTTCCAACGATCAGTTTATGTTGAAACTTCTGGCGGAATTTTCCGTGAAGGGCAACTCATTCGTCAAAATATTACACACCTTAATTTTGTATAAATTAATTTAATTTTTAAAAGCATTTCAAATTGTAAATAAAAGGCATAACTTATATTAATATGCATTTAATTAAAAGTGGTTTTGTGCAGCGTTTTCTTTTAAAACTAACTCTCGCTCCATTAAAGCTAATTTCTTCTCTAAATCCAATTGCTTCTTCTTCACAAACTCCTTCAATTCGAACTACTTCTTCCTCACAGCATACTCTCTTACTCAGGAAGCGGAGAATAATTCATTCTGTGTTTGATCTACTGAAATTTGTTCTGTAGAAATTCGTGTTAAGAAATTTTTATATGTTTAAAATTGGCTTTCAGAGAGTGACTCCCATTTTCCGGTGAATGAAATTCATTTTCTGCTTCACGAATATGAGGATTTTATTATTAGTAGCTTCTGAAGCATCTGCTAGAAAATTAGAAGATCCTGGGTTCGATTCCCGATCATGGAACACAAACATTTTCTTTGTTCATATTGCCCACCGGAATCAGCAAATTTCAAATTTGTTTTGCTCAAAAATTTAAACTTAAGAAAGTACTAGATGCGAAGTGAGCTGAATACCATTGAATAAAGATTGATAGGAATGGAATAAGACTGATTTGTGAATTTCATTAAACGATTTTTAAATTTAAGAACATCCTAATAGAATCTAGAAGAATGTATAGTTACATGTATCCTTAATTAACTTTACGGGTGAGTGTAACGCCAGTGTATGTGAATTCAAGGATTATTGGATAAATTTAGGGAAAGCCAGCAAATATGCAATTTTTTGAGATTTTTTCAATAATTTACAATCCTGTTTCAATTTATTCGTTGGATTTTGACATGCCGAGAGCCGCTGTAACATTATACTAAGCGAATGACAGTACAATCGTCTTGACATTTGAATGAAGTCATAAACATATTGAACGGAGGGTTTTTCGGAATAATTTTATGAAATTTACAATAAATCAACAATGGAAATAGCAGACACGTATTACAGCAGAGACGAATACGTGGAGACGGTTTGTTGTACACAGAATAAAGAATTTCCCATAATCAAGCGACATTTTCACAGGCATCCGGGAACAAAGTATGTAGGCAGACTGTTCTTTGTGGTTCACAAAACATAGTTTTAAACGGAAAAGTGATCGTCCAGAATGGCGCAATTATTCGAGGAGACTTAGCAAATGTCCGTACAGGTCGGTTTTGTGTTATAAGCAAAGGAGCAGTCATACGGCCACCGTTTAAGCAATTTAGCAAAGGGTAAGCTTAATGTTCCTGGTGTAGCAGCAGTCTCACTAATGAGTGAACATGCATTCTGCAGTAATCTTACAGTCACATTAAACATTGTACAATTGATTTGGTAAAATTTATAGGGTAGCCTTCTTTCCTTTGAATATTGGGGACCATGTTTTTATAGGCGAAGGAGCCATAGTGTGTGCAGCACAAATCGGGTCTTACGTTTACATTGGAAAAAATGCAGTAATTGTAAGCATTCAAAACTGTGTGTTATTGGTTTAAGCATCACAGTTCTGTTTTAGGGTCGTCGCTGTGTCCTCAAAGACTGCTGTGTTATTGAAGACGGTGCTATTCTTCCACCGGAAACAACGGTCGCAAGCTTCATGCGCTTCACAGCTGCTGGTACAATAGAAGGTGGACAAGGAAACCCAAATTGTGTTCCACCTGCTATGCAGGATCAAATGATCGAATATACTAAATCATTTTATGAACATTTTGTAAGAGCACCACCGGCTTAGATAACTTAGTGATAATATTTAGTTATATTTATGAAAATTATTCTATTAAATAGTTATTACTCAAATAGGACACGTTTTTCAAATTCACTCGTTTTATGTAGGTCCATTGCTACGAAATTGTTTGTCTCCTGGGTTCGAGTGTAAATATATTTCAATTTTGTCTATCGACTACAAATCTAGAAGAGGCGAAAATTCATTTGAACGTTTCACTGAAAAATATAAATTAGTCAAATGGAACAATCTTGAACAAAAAGTTCCGAATTGAGCCCCACGAGAATTAACAAATGTAAACGCATTACTGGAGGTTTAATAAAATAATATAATCTTCGTCTACTATTATCATAACTATTAGAGCTTCTTCTACGCTGTGTTTAATTGGAAGCACACTTAATTCAGGTGGTCATTTATTGTAACAGTGAATTATGCAAAAGTCTTTATCGTCTTCAACAATTCAATCATTCATAAAATTATGTAACAAAATAAAAGTAAAACTAAAAATTATACTTTCATCAAGACAAGTGATAAACTTCTGATAAATGATCTTCTACGACCTGAGTTATCTTAACATCTAATAATTTTGTGATAAATCCCATACGTAAGAATCGGAAGAGATATATCATGCAATCACGTTAAGTTTCTTTATTGGAGGTCAAAAAATAATTTTAAACATTAATGTTTAAATTAATTTTGTTACTTTACTTAAGATAAGAGATATAATTAATGACGTTTTTGATCACATTCATTTAAGCTTCATATTGTTTTTTATTATTTAATGCCGTCTGCGTTTGGCTGGAGGTTCTAAGAAGTTTTCGTCGTCAGATAATTCATTTACATTTTTTATCCCCATCAACACATCGGCTCTACGAATAATTTCGAAGTCTTTCAACCACTTGTGTCTCAAGACATAATCAATAGATGGTCTTTTGGTAGGATCTACTGTTAACATTTCACTTATTAATTGTTTTGCAGTTGATGACACAAATTGAAATGATGAATTACGGAAATTAAATTTGCCTTTTTTAATTTGTTCACTAGCCGGTGAACCGAATTCATCGGAAAATGGCAGTGTTCCACTTAAACTGAAATTTAAATTTAAATTTTTATAAAGAAAAAATAATTTTATTCACTTTAGTACCATGTGAACAGGACAACTCCCAAGCTCCAAATATCAACTTTCTTCGTATAAGAACCTCGACCACCGGTTATCAAAACCTCGGGAGCAACATATAGTGGTGTTCCACATAACGTTCGCATTACAGAGTCTTTGTGTACAAATTTGCTTAATCCAAAGTCTGAAACTTTAATTAAAGTTTCTTCGTCGTCCGATTCCAATAATACATTATCAGGTTTGATATCACGATGTGTGATGCCTACAGATGAAATTTTTGTTATAGTCCCTTAATCAATCGAAGCATGGAATTACCTTGATCATGTAAATATTTCACAGCGTGGCACATTTGGTAGAAAAATAGTTTTGAAGTTTTTTCTGAGAGTCGTTTTTTGTCAATGATACGATTTAACAAATCTCCACCCTTCATATATTCGAGAACCATGAATACAGAATCAGTCTTATCTACAATGTCATGCATTTTGATAACGCATGGCTGCAAAAATGTACCACTTAAGTTTGGAAATATATAAATATATCAATTGCAAGTAATTACATGCTGGAGAGACTTCATGATGGCAACTTCGTTCATTACTCGATTTGAATCATTCAAGTGATTTTGTTTGGAACATTCAACCAGAAGATTTTTTTCCACGTGCTTCATTGCATACTCCTTACAAGTCCGAAGATCATATACTAGTCGCACTGTTCCACATGCCCCTGAACCTAGCTTGCGACTTACATAGTATTGTGAACAGATCTCAGATGGTAGTCCTTGGGATTCATTGGGACTCAAATCTTTAAAAACGAAAGCTGGAAGGAACCAACATATTGTAATGTTAATTATATGTAGTTAGTGAGAAAACATAGTGATACATACCTTTGTAGTTTGGATGGGAAAGCGAAATCACGTCATCATTTTGCAAAATTCTGATATTATTTTGTCCTACTTTTTCGTAATTGACGAAAGTTCCATTCCGAGATAAATCCTAGTGATCGAAATTTCAATTAATCTTTCACACATTTATTCTACTAAAAGTAACTTTTTCAATGCAAGTGTATATCTTAATTTAAGGTAATATATTTTATAAGTTACAATACATAAATTTGCATTATTCGGACAATGGTTCGCAGGACCGAGGAGGATCTACAATCATCTTCCCAAGTAACCCTAAAATAAATGAATTCCCAAAATTTTACCTGAATATAAACCGGATTGGAGAGGTCATCCAAATCACGTCTAATTTTGAAATGTGTCTTCGATATGCGGGACAATATTTTCTCAGGTAATTCTTTTTGTGTTAAAATTAAGTCATTGGTTTCAGCCCTTCCAGCTGAAAATGCCTCGTTACATAAATCTGTAAGAGAGTATGGTAAAACATTTTATTGTTTTCAAAGGACACCTGTTATAAACAAAGTTTCATGAGTTGTGGCAAAATAACAAGAAGGAATAATTTTATGTTCAGATTCCATACCTAGCGATTTCACCATGACATTTTTCGCATATAACCGGCCCCAAATGATCTTCTCTATAGGTTGACTTTCGATGTTTGTCCAAATGTTCGACGCCTGACTCTGAGTAGCAGGCTGTGTGTCTGGGAAATCATTTTTTGCCATTTTCTCAACAATTGTTTTGGAATTTCATTAACCTTCTTTAAATCCTACACTCGACTTACACTCAACAAAAATTAACAACAACTAATTTTATTGAACTTTTGTTTATTACATATCACATACTCATATAACGTGATACCTTCAATCACAATTTGTAAAACTCAATCACAACTTGTTCACATATAACACATTCAAGTATATCCCTGATAGCCAGTCTAAATTCAAATTGCCGCAAATTTTACAAACGCTCAAAACATCGGTTTTAGCCGCTTCCATGAACTAACACTAGCGATTTAAGCTAACCGGCCTTTTCCATTCGAACAAAGACGGAACTAAACTAACAAATTCTTATCACATAAAAATGAGCACTGTGATCCAAGCACTGTACTCTCGTGCACGCGATCACTGACGCATACAGTTTCAAAAACCAAAGCTAGTCAGAACTTGCTTTGTTATTGTTTCCATCCCCTTTTAAAACAGCTGTTAGAAAAGGACGCAAATGCGTCACATATTCCCAGTCTCCTCGTCGAGTTCTCTCAACACACCGATATCTCTCATTTGGGTACAACTTCCTTGCGACTCTAGTACGATTTCCTTTAACGCCGGCTAGTTTGAAAACTCAAATTTTATTCATTTCATGTGCTGTAAACACAACACGGGCTACAAATATCGAATATTTTGCATAGCTGACAGCCAGCTATGGTGAGCTAAAAATAAGAAACACAATTGCAGCTACAAATGTAGTTTGACATCCCACTCACAGTTGTCAAATCTCAAGGCGCATAAACAGTTGTCAATCAAATATCAATATGGAGGTCGAAAATTTACGCGATTTACGCGATATATTGCTTTTAGTTCAATTATATGACCTATATGAAGCTTATAAAAAAATAAACAAAAGCGTAGGTGGTCGGTGCATAAGGTCAACCTTAACAGGAACGAAATGGGGTTTTTTAAGACGTGTTTCACGCAAGTGAAATTGAAGGATGAGGAACATTTAATTACATTTTGAGTCTCCTGAAAGATCGATTGATCAAACATTCCAGAAGGAGACCAATTGCTCCGGAGGACCGCCTTGCGATAACTTTAATGTAAATTTTATTACATATTAAATTGATGTGCAGGATGTAAGTAGTAACTGTTTTGCAGGTTCTTAACTTACGGAGCATCGCCGCAAATCTTAGCCTGGACCTTCAAAATGGGGGCATCAACAGTAAGGAAAATTATTTACCAGACATTTGCGGCCATTTGGAAGGAACTTGCGCATATATATACTTCTGCTCCCAGAAGAAGCCAGTGGAAACTCCTAGCCATGAAGTTTAAGGATAAAACGAGTGTATCCATGTGTATAGGTGCCATAGATAGCAAGCACATCAATATGGTTTGTCCTAGAAAAAGCGGATCGTTGCATTTCAACTACAAAAAGCGTTTTAGCAAAATTATAGTAACGGAGTTGTGATACCGGGGAATTGGCGACAGGATACTACCCTTAGTTCTGCTAGAACGATCTCCGCAAACCGCGCATCGAGAGAAGCCTTCGAAATAAGGGACTGTCTATCTCAATTCCTCTCCCAGTAGCTTTTGGTCAACCTTTTTTTAAATTAAAAAGAATATGTTGTAAATTTTCATTAATTTTTTATTTCAATTATTATTTACATATTTCAATCTGCACTTTAAGGGTGTATGTACTAAGCACATATTAAGTAGATTGTATTATTCTCTTATTTTATAAGGTTTGCGGGACTCTTAGAGAGCCTCAAAAAGGAAACTGAATCAACCGTCGGGCAGCGGTTCGAAGATCATAAAGGTGTGGCCGCTGTTTCACAACATGATGTTTCTGAACTACTTTTTCATAATATGTAATACAAATATTTCTTTTAGAACTATGTATAACCAGTTAAGCACTACTGGATGTCGTTGAGGAAGTTGAGGAAGACATTTCTCAAATCTTGGAAGACTCTCCCAGGGAAAGTATTTGTATGAAAACCTGAAAATATAAAAAGAGAAAATATCGTAAATATGCACCCTTATACCCTTCTCGTGCTCCTTCTACTTTTCTTTTTCTCTAACGTAGCGCGTAACTACATTGGAAATCTCCAACTCCATTTCGCTCCTGGAGGGAAGGTAGGTCGGCATCTCGGACTTTCGAAGCTATACAATCAAAAAATTTTGAAATTGTGTCTGTTTGCCTTTCAGGAACAGTTTTTGCTAAGCTGGATATTGTGCTGGATATCTGGGCCTTGATGTCTGGTTCGGTTTCTCTAGGAGAGTCCTCCAAGATTTGAGAAATGTCTTCCTCAACTTCCACCACGACATCCAGTAGGGCGTTTCAATTCAGAAACTTGGGGAAAATTTTACTTACTTTTTGGCCACTTCATAATTGTCCAGAAACATCATGTTGTGGGATCAAATATTTTTCAAATGGGTCGTTCTTAGATATCTTATTCATGTTAGGTAAAAGTTTCCTATTGTAATAGTCACTGAATAAAACTTTAGGAAGAGGAAAACTTTAGTCTTTAAAGTGATCAACAGAGTATCATTTTCAAATAGTGTCAGTGAGTTTGATTTAAAAGTGATAGTTGGAGACGATTAGGGCCCCTATTGTAGCAGTGACGTGATCATGATGCAATCCCCACCCGAAACGAGACAAATGACTGACCCAAAGAGTATAACCATCCTCACATGGAATGCAAATAACTTGGCATCAAAGAAATTGATGGACACAAGTGTTGACATCATTCTCATACAAGAAAACTTCTTAAGGTCAGGAGTTAATTTCCGAGTCCCCAGCTACATTCTATACAGGAATCGGGAAAGAGGAACAGCAATACTTGTGAGAATGAGAGCACAGCACCACTTCATTCCCACTCCACGAATCAGTAAAATAGAAACCACCATAGTGAAGGTAAGAACAGAAACTTTCCAGTTTCCAATTATCTCAGCATATGAACCGCCGAAAGCAAAAGACTTCATCCAAGAACTGAAAGTCCTCTTCGAGCTTGGTGAAGTGGTCATATTCGCTGCGCTGGGGACGTTAATTCCTACCATAGAGACTGCGGGGCCGTCAGATCCGGTAAAGAACTAAATAATTTTGTTCTGGAAGGTGATGTTCTAACAATGATCCCTAACGAGCCAACGCACTTTGGTCACAATTACAACCAAGCTTTCATTTAGACAAAGGCCTGCGACAGGGAATTGACCGCGACATGAAACTGAGAATATTATAACTATCTGCAATCCCTTACGCATCTCAGCAAGGAGTTTGATCACCCTGACTCTATTGCAAACGCATTTGCCAAATTCTTTTCCTCCACATTCCTGGATGACGCCTTTGCCTTACTTCTCACTACTCAAGCCTGCCTAGACCCTTTCGGAACTGAACTTTCCTACCCTTGCTATCAGTGAAGAAGATGTTTCTTCGCACCTCCTTAGCCTCCATGACGACTTCTCCTCTGGTCCAGATGGTTTACCCCCCATCCTGCTTAAAAAATGCGCCAACCATCTTGCCGGACCGTTGTCCTAACTGTTCAATTTCTCTCCCGAAACAGGCACGTTTCCTGATGTCTGGAAGGTTGGAATCTTAATCAGCATGGCTTCCTTAAGGGTAACTCGACCGTTACAAACCTTCTATACTTCACATACAAAACTATCATTGCCCTTGAACGCGGTGAGGTTGTTGATGCAATCTTTACCGACATGAGCAAAGCATTTGATAGCATTCCTCATTATCATTAAACTAGCAGAATGTCCTATTCCCCTCATCTGCTCGATTGACTCCTACATTCGTAAGCGCACTTACCGTTTCCTATTCCGGTCCCAACTCTCTACTGCCATTACTGCCATCTCAGGGGTTCCTCAGGGCAGTCACATTGGTCCCCTTCTCTTTATCTTTACCACAAACTCCTCAATTCTAAGCTCTCTGTCTGATGCCCGGCTTCTGCAAATTGATCTAAATCGGTTTGCTGAATGGTGCCACCATAGCAATCTCATGCTCAACATTTCTAAGTGCGAGCATGTATGCTTCTCCTGAAAGCGTGACTCTGTGCCTTACTCCTTCAGTATTAACAAATCTATCATTTGCACGGTTGGACTTGTCCAAGATCTTGGGGTCTACTTAGACTCGAAGCTCTCCTTTACAGACCACATCAACTATGTGGTTCGTAGAGCTAGTGGTATGACTGGGTTCATACTCAGGTGGTCCAGGGAGTTTGTTGAACCATATATTTGTAAGTCTCTCTACACATCCCTCGTTCGTCCGATCCTCGAATATGCTTCCCAGTTTTGGTCTCCCTATCATAAAATACACTCGGCAAGGATTGAAGCTGCACAGAGACGCTTCCTGCGGGGTGCACTAAGATTCCTCCAATGGCCTGATCCCTTCCTCCTCCCTCCGTATGTGGATCGCCTGGGACTTATTGGACTGCAAACTCTTTCTTGTCGCCGGGTGATTGCCGACATTACCTTCGTGCAAGGTGTCCTCTAGGTGTCCTATTACGAACCAGATCGCCTCGAGGTATGGAAACTAAAACCTCAGAATTTCTAACATGTTCGAGATAAGCTTCCATCACACCGACTACCGCAGGATGGGACCGGTTACTCGTATGCTGCGTGCCTACAATCGCGTGGCTCCTCACATTCAATCCGCCCAGGGGTCAAGCAGTCTCCGCACAATTTTACGTAACTGTGTTGAGGCTGCTCCACCTCTATAGTGAGGTGGTTGCACCCTGATTCTATGAACGTCCTCTCCCTGCTAGTAATTTAATTCTAGTTTTTTAAGCTCTTAATGTATCAAGTTCTAAGTTTTTTGAAGTGTTAACACCCTTACTGCTAATACTGCTCTCGTTTTTGTCTTTAGTTTATTCTATTTACTTTTACTTTTTTTTCTTTTCTCTTACATTCTATTTGCACTTTCCTCATTTTGAATTAGTTTTTTAGTATTAAGTACTTAGTAGGTTTTTTTTCTTTTTTTCTCTATTCTTTGTATCACCCTGATTACTTGTACTTGAATTAAGTTAAAATAAATAAATAAATATTTTTCCATCACAGAGAATACTCGAAAGCCTGCAAGATGACATCAATAACTCTTATCACAAAACCAAATAAAAGCCTAACCTATCCTCAAAAATGGAAAGCCACTAGCCTCCTTCCAACTTTTGGGAAAATAACCGTAGGTATAATACTCAAACTATTATGTGAGGAGATATATACGGAAAATATAGTCCTATAAGAACAATTTGGCTTCAGCCCAACTCACTCAACGGAATTCCAACTGGCAAAGGTGGTCCAATACATAAGAAACTGCTTCAATGAGCGAAATTCAACTGGACTCGACATTGTAGTATAAACTACAGTAGTAGCAAATCCCAGCATCCATCATCCAAATAATGGGATCCTTCTTAAAGGTGAGAAGGTTTCGTGTCAAAATAGCCACTCATCTATTCACACAAAAACGTATTGAAGCAGGTGTTTCACAAGGATCACCACTTTCGTCAGTGCTATACGACAAATATCCAAAAGACGCCAAAAATTAAAATATCCCTTTAAAACTACATTAACAGATCAAACTAAACATACATAAAACGCAAGCGATTTTCGTGACAAGAAAACACAAACAAACGCCGGAAAAACTCACAGTTAATAATGAGACAATAAACTGGATACTAACAGCAAAATATCTAGATTTAATTTTCGATAGAAGACTAACATGGATTGTTGGCACATATCCGGAACAAACGTAGAATGAGAATACAAATACATAAAAGACAAAGCATTTAAATTAATAGATAAAATAGACCAACATCCTAACATATCATTAGGAATCTTGAGACAGACGTCAAAACCTAACTCACATACTCACACTTACGAACAATAATGACTGACTAAAGGGTAGTGGCAAAACCCTCTGTAGTAGTACAAGCCATGAAGTAGAGTTTTTTACTACCACATTCACAGAGATGGCCTACCTTCTGCCATATGGAACGAAATGAAATTTCATATGAAAAATGAAATTTTCATCGCGGGAATTTTGAAAAACTCAAATATGGCATAATAAAAATCACTTTTTTATTAATAAATGACTTTTATTATTTGCAAAACTGAATACACTTGTATGTAAATCAGTATTAATATATATTTACGTATTGAAAAGTGGAATAAAATTAAATTATATAGGAAAGTTGAACCAGATATTACAAAAATTTAATAACAAAATTACGTTATGGACAAATTAACAACAAAAGGCAATCAAGTAAACAAAATATATAACAATATAACGAGAAATTAACAAAAACTTATAAAAAAATAAAAATTATATGGTATAAGAACTAAATTTAAACAAATTTAGTTGAAATTTTAATAAAAATACACTTTTTGATATTTTTTAAGATTTCTTTATTATTAAACAATGAAATTTAAACAAATAATTTTTAACAGTTTATATTTTTTGACCATTTGTTTATAAATTTTTACTTTTTCTCATATTTTGAAACATTACAATTCATTTCTAATGAGCAATTTACTTATTGCTACGATTTATTTTATCTACAAAACTATTTAATAAATTATAATTTTATTATTTATTATAAATAATAATATTTTTTCACTATTTTAGTTTCACAAGCACTGAATTTAATGAATATTTCCGTTTGTTTTGCACCGAAACAAACAAACGTCAAAATTCATACCGCCGACAATATGACTTTTATAGACTTTTCGCGGATTTTCCGATAGAAAATTTATATTATTTTAATTAAGAAAACTTTAACAATTACAATAACACAACATTTCGTATAAAATATTAACTTTTTCCACTTAATTAACATTAAAACCGCGGAAACGATATGAATTTCCCGTACTTCGCCATACGGAATGGTGTGAAATGAAGGCCTACCATGCACACATTGACAAGGCCTACTTCATGGCTTGTCAATACATACAGAGGGTTTTGGTAGTGGGTAAAATAAATACTCACAATTATAAAAACGCACAAGTACTTAAACACCAGCTTAAATTAAAATATACTTCCTAGAGAGGGAGGGAGACCATTGCCAATATTCACTAATACCATTTTTAATCACTTTTTTAAAATAACCTCAAAATAATTGTGCAAAACTTTACTTTAAATTACACTAATTTTGACAGAAAGTCTACCAACATACCTATACACGGTACAACATGTTGGCCAACCCTTGACTCCTCTTACCGAAAATCAAAAATTTTTGATTTGAAAATGGTTGACCAACTTGCCCACGCACAGTACAACCGATGGCCAACATCAACCAAGTTGGCCCACATGTTGCATCTTGTGTGGGCCGGGTAAGACTTTGAAGCCTGACGACGTACTGAGCACTATTAAGGGGGCATTCCTAGAAGTCTCCTTCCCCGTTTGAACAAAATTAACCCCTCCAGGTACCGGAACCTTAATATCTGAAAGATCCAGTTAGCTGCGGGAACAGACCTAGGTCACATTCTATGAACGACGAAACTTGGCGCAATTAATTCTGTGGCTGTTTTAACAGCTAACCGTTCAAACCGAATTAACAGGGTAAAACAATTGTAGCATGCCCTTCCGTTGCATCCGTTGCGGCAAAGGACACAAGATTGGAGAACGCTAAATTCCTAATGCCCAATATGACTCCACAGGCGAACAACTAGTGGAGACAATCGCCTTTTCTTGCATTTGCTTGTTGCAAAAGCCATCCAACCAGCTACAGATGCTCCAAATTCAAAGATATATCTAAAAAATTAGAGCTGCGCGCTTAATAACTTTGTCCAGAACAGCATTTCAAACAAATCTACTCCATTAAAAGATGATGCTAACCCGAAGCAGCCTAAAGTAGCCTCGATTCCTGAGGCTACTTTTACACCCTCCTCTCAAAGGCCAGCGCCAACGCTTGCCTCTCCTGCCATCCATCGGTACCTTTCGCGACCATAGAAAATTTATCCACATCCAAAATGTCATCCTTAAAACCTAACCCACCACTTGGGTTCAAAAAATCCACTTGCACGTTCACGTTGGGATGTGATCCTTCTTTTACTCTCTTGGTACCGCAAAATTTGAGAGAATACTAATTTTAACTGAATAAGTACATTAACAACCTTACCCTATTTTGAATAAATTATAAGCAGCATTAATGTGTCATAACGTCGCTGTTAACTGAACTGCAGCCAAATTCACTTAAGAGAGTTTTTCTTATTGTTTTTTTACAATCAGCAGCGAATGTCAAGTACCGGTGAACGCACAGTTTATAGCCATTTAACCTTAAAATTGTAGGTTCTAAGTAGTTTGTGATATAAAGCTGACTATAGTTTATTTAGAAAATACCATGAACCGTGTCAATTACATTAGTCTGTTTTCTGTTCCTGAGGGCTATAGCCCTCCGGATGATAACGAGTTGAGGACAAATACCGAGTATCCGAATTTGAACTCGAAAGATTATAGGAAGCTTGCTGTATCACGATCAGGAAAAATGCAACCTTTCTATGAATGTTTTGATATAAATGAGAAGGGAAATATTATAATAGGAACAAATGAAATCCGCGGACGAGTTTGGGACGGTAGTGTGTGGGGCTACGAGAAAATTGATGACTTTGGTGATGAAAACAAAGCTTGTTTCAAGCTTTACTGTGATGCTCCAATAACAAACATTAAGTATATTAAGAAAGAAGTTGTAAGTTTACGATAAAATCTTGTGTTAAAGAGTATTTTTAGTAGAATTTTAGCATATGAATCCTTCCAGGTCATTATAACAAAATCAAATGGCTGTGTCCAGCTGTGGTCGACCAATTCTGCAGATAATTATTCCCTTTTCATGCTTGCCGGCAAAATGGAACATTTAGGAATAATTACGTCCATGGATGTGCTAGATACAGACAGCAGGAAAGTTGTAACAGTGTCAAATGATACTTCCATAAAGGCAATTATGATGAACGTGTGGTCAATATAGCTTATTCAAAACGAATTTTCTTTTCAGGTCTGGGAAATCAGTGAGGATCAATTGTGTAGCGTCCATAGTATTTACAATGCTCACTCAGATTATATAACATGCGTTTCAGCTAGTCCCAGCTCAGAACCACTGTTTGCTACATGTTCTCGTGACAAAAGTGCTCTTATGTGGGATTATAGACAGCAAAGACCGGCAACAGGTATTTTCTATATATTTTGTTTCTTTTGCATGATTTGTATTGTATAGACAGCTCATATTCACAAAAGAGGAAAAGAAATTAAAAGTATTATATTTATTTTAGCACTTTTCGACAATCATATCCACGCATTTACCGCACTAAACTGGGCAGATACAGTTGAAGATCGAAACGAATTATTCTTAGGCGATGAAACAGGATTAATTTATATAGTAGATCCGCGAAAGCCAAATGAATTTTTAGATCAATTACAAATATTTTCGCGACCTGTTAAGAAAATAGCTTTAAACATGTAGGTGACACAAAATGCGTTGTGTAAAATTTTTAGTAATTATGTTTTAATTACAGGGATAAAATAGCAATAATAGGAAACACAAACTTAATTAAAGTTTTTCGTCACGAAGACAATGACTACAAGCTTGTGTATAAAAATTCTGACGCAACTAATTTTGTACGTGATATACAATGGAGTACATGGGAGGAAAATAGTTTCTATACTGTAGGTTGGGACTCCAAATTGAACAAACATGCAATCCAATGAGATAACTGCCAGCTGCTACAAATTTTATTTTGTACAATACTATTCAGACTATCAAGTAAGATTAAATCAAATCTGGATCGTTAAATGTAGCAGTGATATTTTCGAGAAACTTAATTTATATCCAAAGTAGATTTAAAATCGATTAATGTGGAAAATACTGATTTTGTAATACATAAGATAAAGTCACCATGTCCAACTTTGGCAAATTATGTTCAATCAACATTTTGTTAAATATACATTCTCACTTTTTAAATAGTTGTAAATGATAAACATGTGGGGATACTTGGGTAAACAAACAATGCCCAGCGATTCTTGGACAACAAAACAGAGAACATCTTTGTTTATGTCGTACATATTTGTAAGTAATGTGTGCTTACAAACAAACAGGCGCATTTACCATGAGAAATTTTTCGATTCCTTCATACACTGTATTATATTTCAGAACGATCGAAGCCACTTTAAATCTCGATAGTCAATAAAATGTGTACTGTTCGTTCTTGTAACGATTAAGCTAATTTGAGAGGATCTTAAGCTCGATAAATATCTGCCTATCCCATGGAAAAGAAGGCTCAAAAGTCCGCCAACGAAACAAGAACATTAATAACTAATAACCAATCTTCCTGGTGAACAAATCTTTGCCCATATGTTGTCTGCCGGAAATAAGACTTTAACCGAAGGCTGTAGGGTTCTGGCAACCCAATCTTATAACTGTAACCTCTCTGAGTTCTCTGTACATTATCCTGTGTAAAAATTTATAATTAAGAACAAAATGAAATTGGACTTGGAAGATTTTATATCCCTTTCCAAAAACCTCATTAAGTTATAGAATTTTAAATAATCTTTTTCTCTGTTATCGTATTGTAAACGACAAGAACACGAATAAGTAACTGCAAGTAACTAAATTTACTTTGTTGTATGTAAAAACCATAACCTCTAATGTCTGTTTTGATTTGTTTCGGTGCATTTCGTTCAAACTGTCAACAACAACATTCCGCGTTAAGGTGCTTCTTACAGTTGCAGGAGTTTGGAGTTAAAAACGATCTTTAGCCAGAATGTCCGAGATTCCTCCAGATAAGATTGATGAAAAAGAAGAAGTCGTAGATGTGAATAAAGGGAAATCAGATGAAGAGAAACACCTTATTGACATTGCAAGCGGTGAAGAATATATTGATACAAATAAAGTGGAATTCCTTGATTTCGAGCGTCAAATGTTCCTCGAAATTCTTCACTCAGACGGTTTGGTGATTTGTGGAAAGTATAAACATTCTTATCTGCTTGGTTACATATAACTTATTAACGAGCATTTAACAAACTTGCAGAGGCATATCCTATGACAGAGTACTCATCAATATATTAAGAGTATACAGTGATGCAGGCAACTTAATATTAATAGTAAATGCTAGTGAATGGGAAGAAAACTATTATAAACGGAAACTGGAAAAAAAATATGTTCATGAAATATCCACTAGTGGCACAGAAAGGTATTTTTCAAGAATATACATCGGATTCTCATAATTTTACTGTTTTAGGGAGCGTGTTTACTTGGAAGGTGGAATACAATTTGTGTCAACTAGAATATTAGTTGTGGATTTTTTGAAAAAGAGAGTTCCCATTGAATTGATAACTGGTATTGTAGTTTTGCGGGCTCATAATATTGTGGAGTCATGTCAAGAAGCATTTACTATAAGGCTTTATCGACAAATTAATAAAACGGGATTTATTAAAGCATTTTCCAACAGTCCAGAGTCTTTTACAATTGGCTATAGTCATGTAGAAAGGACAATGAGAAACCTCTTCGTTAAGGAACTATTCATTTGGCCTAGATTCCACGCTTCTGTACAGAGTACGCTGAAGCCATTCGAGGCTCCAACAGTGGAACTGCATGTTCCAATGACACAGAAAATGATACAAATTCAAACGAATATCTTAGATATAATGAATTGTCTTGTCAAGGAGTTGAAACGAATAAACCCGAACGTTGATACTCAAGAAATTACAGTCGAAAATTGTGTTACAAAAAAATTTCATAAAATATTACAAGCACAACTGGAAACAATTTGGCATCAGTTAAATTCACATACGAAGTTAATAATCTCCGACTTAAAGATTCTTCGAAATCTCATGATGTGAGAATGTTATAGGCTCGTAAAATGATGTTTACTTATCATGTTATTATTGTAGTTCTACAATGTACAATGATTGCATTAGTGCTTATGCATTGGTTAAAAGATATCGGACAACTGAATATGCCTTATCTAATTCGGGTTGGACACTTCTTGATGCAGCTGAAAATATATTCACACTTGCGAAGAATCGTGTTTTCAATGAAAATGATGGTAGGAAGCTTAAATATTTTATGTATTTGATTCTGCACAAATTTTTTCAGAGTTTGAACCTGAACATTGCCCTAAGTGGAAAATTCTACTGGAAATTTTACGAGTAGAGATTCCGAATGATATCAAAAAATTGAAACTAAAGTACCCTGAAACAGTGAAAATCTTGATACTTTGCCAAGATACTCGGACATGTTATCAACTGAATCAGTATTTAACTCAGGGTGGGAATCGGTATCTGCTATACACTGCACTAAAAAATGATATGTCCATTAATAAACTCTCGGAAAGCTTTAAAAACGTTCAATCCAATAGTCAACAAATGAAAACCGAACCAGAAACAACACAAAAAGGGAAATCTCAAACTGAACGTCAATCAAATAAAATTATTGTTACTCAAAGCAAGGAAAAAGGAAAAGAGCTTGAAGAATCACAAGCTTTATTTGAGCAAGAAGATAACGGCGAACATGCTGTACCATATGAAGAGAATGATATATCCCAAGTATTAAGAAATGATGAAAGTGAAGAAGGAGGAATGTTTCGTGAAAGTTATTTTCTTACAATGACCCAAAAGAGTCAGAATCATAGCTTGTACCAACAAGATGATTTAGTAGATACCTCGTTCATGGAAGAAGGTGAATTTGAAGCGTTTCCAGAGGTAGTATTTCCTGCAGCAGGGTGGGTAATTCTTTTTGATCAATTTTGATATACATAGATGGAAAATTTGGACCTATCTAATATTTCTGCGAGACAAAAGCAGCCAATTATTTGTATTCAAACATTTAAAACTGAATCCGAAGGATCAATGGCACTTGAAAGACTTTTGGAGGAAATTAAACCGCAATATGTTGTCATGTATCATTGCAATGTCACTGCTATTCGTCAACTTGAATTATTCGAAGCGAGGCAAAAGAGGTCCTTGTCGAAAAGATTAAGGGTTTTTTTCTTGATACACGTTGGAACTGTTGAAGAACAATCATACCTTACAAGCTTACTCAGGGAGAAAAAAGCTTTTGAGCTGCTCATAGATACAAAAAAGGTGAAATTTTTTTACTTTCGACGATTTTCAGACTATTGTCCATAGATTTCTATTGAAAATATTGTTTGTGCTTATTTTAGCAGTTAGGCACTAATCAAAAACTCGTTTCCTTTTCTGTTTGTTTTTAGAAAATGGTTGTCCCAGAATATCAAGATGGCAAAACTAATGAAGCCTTCATTTTAATGAAAGATCACACTGATCACATAGCTCATCAAAACACACGCGATGCAGGAGGGCAGAAAAAGAATGAAATTACCCCCAAGATCGTAGTTGATATGAGAGAATTTCGTTCTGACTTACCTTGCTTATTACATAAGCGAGGAATAGAAGTTGTTCCAGTTACGATCACAGTAAAGAAGTTTTTATTTTTCTAACAAATGAATTCTAGACTGAATTATTATTCAAGATTGGCGACTATATAATAACTCCGGAAATATGCGTCGAACGTAAATCTATTTCAGATTTAATTGGTTCTCTAAACTCCGGACGCCTGTATAATCAATGCATTCAAATGCAGAGATACTATTCCAAACCGATTCTCTTAATAGAATTCGATCAGAATAAACCATTTTATTTGCAGGTAACTAAAATATATACACAAACGTAAAAACATAATAACTCCATTTTAGGGTAAATACATGCTATCTGGTGATTCCAAATCAATGACAAACACTGACATAGTTCAAAAACTTCAATTACTAACACTGTATTTCCCAAAATTACGGCTTATATGGTCGCCGAATCCTTACGCAACCGCGGAATTATTTGACGAGTTGAAACAAGATAAACCAGAACCGGATGCAAGTGTGGCAGCTGAAATCGGATCCGCAGAGGCTGGGCCTAGCGAAATAGACAAATTTAATCCAAGTATTTACGATTTTATGATAAGATTACCAGGGATTACGTCAAAAAATATAGCTAAAGTAATGAGACATGGAGGTAGTCTTAAAAACCTTCTTGAAAAGACTGAGGTATTGTCGTTAGTTAAGGAGCGTTCAATATAACCTTTTGGAAAATTTCAGGCAGAACTAGCAGCACTTTTGGATTCCGAAGAAAATGGGAAAATATTCTTTAGTTCACTCCACATGCCGACTCAGCCTGCTAACAAGAGTACAGTTTTAGAAAAACCATTTCCAGCTGGATTTCGGCGGGGAAAATTTAAGAAATTTTAATGAATTATTTAACCGTGTATTCTTCAAACAATAAAACTGAAATTTTCAAAATGTAAAAAACTTTATTATTCAATTATTACTAAAAACGCAGCAAGGAAGTCACTAAGTCTTATGTTTCTAAGTCTTTATGAAAAACAACATAACCTCTTATTATCATAACTATTAGAGCTTCTTCTACGCTGTGTTTAATTGGAAGCACACTTAATTCAGGTGGTCATTTATTGTAACAGTGAATAATGCAAAAAATAGTTGTTATCGTCTTCAACAATTCAATCATTCATAAAATTATGTAACAAAATAAAAGTAAAACTAAAAATTATACTTTCATCAAGACAAGTGATATCTTCTGATAAATGATCTTCTACGAGCTTAGTTACCTTAACATCTAATAATTTTGTGATAAATCCCATACGTAAGAATCGGAAGAGATATATCATGCAATCACGCTAAGTTTCTTTATTGGAGGTCAAAAAATAATTTTAAACATTAATGTTTAAATTAATTTTGTTACTTTACTTAAGATAAGAGATATAATTAATGACGTTTTTGATCACATTCATTTAAGCTTCATATTGTTTTTTATTATTTAATGCCGTCTGCGTTTGGCTGGAGGTTCTAAGAAGTTTTCGTCGTCAGATAATTCATTTACATTTTTTATCCCCATCAACACATCGGCTCTACGGATAATTTCGAAGTCTTTCAACCACTTGTGTCTCAAGACATAATCAATAGATGGTCTTTTGGTAGGATCTACTGTTAACATTTCACTTATTAATTGTTTTGCAGTTGATGACACAAATTGAAATGACGAATTACGGAAATTAAATTTGCCTTTTTTAATTTGTTCACTAGCCGGTGAACCGAATTCATCGGAAAATGGCAGTGTTCCACTTAAACTGAAATTTAAATTTAAATTTTTATAAAGAAAAAATAATTTTATTCACTTTACTACCATGTGAACAGGACAACTCCCAAGCTCCAAATATCAACTTTCTTCGTATAAGAACCTCGACCACCGGTTATCAAAACCTCGGGAGCAACATATAGTGGTGTTCCACATAACGTTCGCATTACAGAGTCTTTGTGTACAAATTTGCTTAATCCAAAGTCTGAAACTTTAATTAAAGTTTCTTCGTCGTCCGATTCCAATAATACATTATCAGGTTTGATATCACGATGTGTGATGCCTACAGATGAAATTTTTGTTATAGTCTCTTAATCAATCGAAGCATGAAATTACCTTGATCATGTAAATATTTCACAGCGTGGCACATTTGGTAGAAAAATAGTTTTGAAGTTTTTTCTGAGAGTCGTTTTTTGTCAATGATACGATTTAACAAATCTCCACCCTTCATATATTCGAGAACCATGAATACAGAATCAGTCTTATCTACAATGTCATGCATTTTAATAACGCATGGCTGGAAAAATGTACCCCTTAAGTTTGGAAATATATAAATATATCAATTGCAAATAATTACATGCTGGAGAGACTTCATGATGGTTACTTCGTTCATTACTCGATTTGAATCATTCAAGTGATTTTGTTTGGAACATTCAACCAGAAGATTTTTTTCCACGTGCTTCATTGCATACTCCTTACAAGTCCGAAGATCATATACTAATCGCACTGTTCCACATGCCCCTGAACCTAGCTTGCGACTTACATAGTATTGTGAACAGATCTCAGATGGTAGTCCTTGGGATTCATTGGGACTCAAATCTTTAAAAACGAAAGCTGGAAGGAACCAACATATTGCAATGTTAATGATATATAGTTAGTGAGAAAACATAGTGATACATACCTTTGTAGTTTGGATGGGAAAGCGAAATAACGTCATCATTTTGCAAAATTCTGATATTATTTTGTCCTACTTTTTCGTAATTGACGAAAGTACCATTCCGAGATAAATCCTAGTGATCAAAATTTCAATTAATCTTTCGCACATTTATTCTACTAAAAGTAACTTTTTCAATGCACGTGTATGTCTCAATTTAAGATAATATATTTTATAAGTCACAATACATAAATTTGCATTATTCGGACAATGGTTCGCAGGACCGAGGAGGATCTACAATCATCTTCCCAAGTAACCCTAAAATAAATGAATTCCCAAAATTTTACCTGAATATAAACCGGATTGGAGAGGTCATCCAAATCACGTCTAATTTTGAAATGTGTCTTCGATATGCGGGACAATATTTTCTCAGGTAATTCTTTTTGTGTTAAAATTAAGTCATTGGTTTCAGCCCTTCCAGCTGAAAATGCCTCGTTACATAAATCTGTAAGAGAGTATGGTAAAACATTTTATTGTTTTCAAAGGACACCTGTTATAAACAAAGTTTCATGAGTTGTGGCAAAATAACAAGAAGGAATAATTTTATGTTCAGATTCCATACCTAGCGATTTCACCATGACATTTTTCGCATATAACCGGCCCCAAATGATCTTCTCTATAGGTTGACTTTCGATGTTTGTCCAAATGTTCGACGCCTGACTCTGAGTAGCAGGCTGTGTGTCTGGGAAATCATTTTTTGCCATTTTCTCAACAATTGTTTTGGAATTTCATTAACCTTCTTTAAATCCTACACTCGACTTACACTCAACAAAAATTAACAACAACTAATTTTATTGAACTTTTGTTTATTACATATCACATACTCATATAACGTGATACCTTCAATCACAATTTGTAAAACTCAATCACAACTTGTTCACATATAACACATTCAAGTATATCCCTGATAGCCAGTCTAAATTCAAATTGCCGCAAATTTTACAAACGCTCAAAACATCGGTTTTAGCCGCTTCCATGAACTAACACTAGCGATTTAAGCTAACCGGCCTTTTCCATTCGAACAAAGACGGAACTAAACTAACAAATTCTTATCACATAAAAATGAGCACTGTGATCCAAGCACTGTACTCTCGTGCACGCGATCACTGACGCATACAGTTTCAAAAACCAAAGCTAGTCAGAACTTGCTTTGTTATTGTTTCCATCCCCTTTTAAAACAGCTGTTAGAAAAGGACGCAAATGCGTTACATATTCCCAGTCTCCTCGTCGAGTTCTCTCAACACACCGATATCTCTCATTTGGGTACAACTTCCTTGCGACTCTAGTACGATTTCCTTTAACGCCGGCTAGTTTGAAACTACGAAGAAAGAACTAAGGAAAGGAAAATACGTACACGTATAACATTATCCGTGAGTTAGGCAAAAATCCTTCCACTGCCATCCTCCTCAACTCCCTCTACATCAACATACGACAATGGCTTATGGTGTAGATTGTCAATGAAATATATTGACTTTAATATTTCTTTTTGTGACGAAACTACATTATATTTTTGCAGCAGTTAATTTCTTTGCCTTTAGAATTAGGATTTCGTAACAATGTACGTTGTTTGGCTTTTACTAAATGTAATGTAAATGTAGTTAAAAATGTAATAGAAAGATTTTGAAGTCTCTCACTTACTGGTAAAACTATGGTCCAAACACGGAATCAGAAAAATATTCAAGATAAATTCCCAACAAAATAACTTTTGTGCAAAAAAATTCATTGTTCGGTGTTTCCCCTAAACGGGCTTTGAAAGTGCTTTTTTCTTTTTCCATCGACGTATACAGGATATGTAGGGCTTTACTAGTAGTTTCTTTATTTTTGAGCCGAATTGGAGGGACTGGCGGCAATTAGTTCTTCATGTCAGCGTCCTCTGATCATTTTTCTACAACATGTTCATTTTCAATTTTCGTCTTCGCTCAAGTCTTCGCACGTGAATCCTTCACATTATCCATTCCATGATATGAGTGGCTGCATACTGCAGGGTCCTCCTCATTTTCCACGTTGGCTAGCGGGTCCGTCACCTCAACCTCTTCTGAAGGTAAATATTCCTTTTTTTCGCAAAAAATTATTTCTGTTTGCAGATTTGATTCTATTCTCTTTCGTTTCGATGATGGCGGGACGATATCGGTCAATCCTTGGGAGTCCAACGTTGGCTCGTCGATTGTGACAAACTCTAACGGCTCGTCTCTTTTTCCTCTTACGAAGGCGTGGAACACTTTTCTAATGTCTTCCAAAAACTGCATCAGTTGGGACCCTTTGTCACTTGGATAGGTTTTTTCTAAAAAATTTTGTCTGTAATAGTGCAAACAGATATACTGTTCAATTAAATTTGGTGTCTTCCGGCTTTTAATAGCAGATTTAAGTAGCTTGTTCTGGTTCTCTAGGTCATTTATCCTGTTTCTGGGATCATTTGCATCTACATACTGGCCTTTACTGTGATTAGTCTTCAAATGCACAGTATGTTCCGAAAAGATTTTTTCTATACCATGATATTGTTTGGCACTATCTGTGCAAACAAAAGACGTTTTGGGATCCGTAAATCGAGAAATATATGGCCACATGTGTTCTTTACTTTTGGACTTTACATGGAAGAATGTGCACTTCTTGTCCTCTTTGCACATAATTCCAAGGATCGTCATGGTCATCTGGTTGGTGAAACGACCTCGATGATATTTCCGCTTTGTGAGGAACGTTTCGTCGATTTGAAGTGTCTTTCCTTGCCCTCCTAATCTTATATCCTCGTTGGAAATTATAGTTTGAGCCACTTCTCGGAAAAAGTTGAAGTATTCAACAATTGTTGTTTTACTTACAGTTTTCTTTTCTTTCTGATCCCGACGTTGCCTCCAATGATGAAAATTGTCTAGAACATCATTTATCTTAGATTTAAAAATAAAATAGCAGATTAGTGCTAAGACTTCGCAAATCTCCAGTTTGCAGTGATTGCCGTCTAGAAACGTACCATTGGAGGGGTTGAAGGTGTCTTTGCATTTTTTCTTCTTCATATTTTTGGTGTGTCGCGCTGAACAACGCCATGTCCAACCCAACTTTGTTTTTTCCGATATTTCCACCCTCATTGGACAATTACAGCATGTAGGGGCAGTCGCAGTTTTGGACGGAACCAGCTCCAAGTCTTCTAAGAACCTTAGAGATTTTGTGTTATCGCCGACAATGTCGGCTAAGGTTAGCGGACAAATATTTTTCAGAAGGGGGTGTAACCGAGGGTGCTGTGGAGCCATATTCGAAATTAAATGGACAGAACTATAAAAAGGATTTTGACAAAACTAGAACCAAATCTAAATCTTAAAAAATTGAAATCCACCGTAGTATGATAATTTCTGAAAAAGATATTTAAAATACATTAAAACTCACAACGGACAAAAGGAAATAAATAGATAACAGCTGAGTTGTTTACGAGATATATGTTAGTATGAATTGAATTATTTATATGATTTATTCTATAACGATTTATTTAAATTCTTGACATTTCAATAAATTCATTTAAATCATTTTTATATAATTTTAGTGAACTTAATTACAAGATGCCCCAACATAAGAAAAGAACCTAAGATACAACATACGGAAGGTATTAACGGAAAGGACTTAATTAAAAAAAATGTTGAAAAAAAAACTTAAAATAAATTGAAAAAGTAGAAAGCCAGATAGAAAATAATAAGAAATATCAAGGCAACGTATGGGAATTGTACTAGTTTCTGGACACTTTACAATTTCGTTGGATTTAAACAACTATAGTACTTACAATAATTAAAATTTTCATATACAATATAAATTTTTTTATTCATTTTTTTGTTTTCTTTTGATAAGTAAAAAAAATTCACTTATTAATTATTCTTTAAGTAAACAAAGTCATTTTGCATTAGTTTCCGGACACTTGATGTATTTACTGAAAATATTGAGGGGAAGTGAAATATATCACTGAAAATACTTAATGGAATGGAAATTTTAATAATAAATAATAGCTTAAAAAACTGAAAAATGTGTTTAAATAGAACACCAAACTAAAAAGAAAAAATTCAACTTCAATAAGTTTAAAATAGACAGAGTGGTTGACAAAATAATTTATTTTATCGTTAAAAAACGTATCTTGTTCATTTGATCCTTTCTACGTAAGCAAAAAGGATGTATATACCGAATGTCCTAATTAAATTCCAGGATCTTGTTGAGAAAACTGTTTTTTTTTATCACAAAGATCGAAGTGTCCGGTTACCAGTACGTATCCGGAAACTAGTACACTTAGGGTAGAGGCACCAGAACTCGGACTGTGCCGGTACTCGGACACTTTTTTATTTATTGCCCGATATTAAGGAAAATTGTATGTTCCCATTGAAGATTTCATTTCGATTATCCTTAATTACCTGTGTTTTACCATAATTAGCGGTTCTAGGCATGTAGGTTTAAAAGTATGGCTGTTAAAAAATATTTTCTATCTCGTGTTCCAAGGAGTCATTGAGAAAATTTCTAGAAATTTGTTAACCGTTGGTCAAACTTTTGAAAGTCTGTAAAAAGTATATTTTGACATTTAGGTGTAAATTTTTTAATACAGTAGGTACATCATGAGTAGATATTTCATTAAGAAAAAAAAATTGATTATTTTGGTTACTAATATTATTTTTGTGAAGTGTCCGGTAACTAAAATATATTTTCGACTAAGTTTTTATTGAATTTGTTGAATTTGTGTGAATTTTAATTTTCGGACACTTGGAAAAATTGGTTTTTGTGTAGTTTTTTTTTCTTAATTTATAAATAATAATAATAAATCATAATGAATGTTACTAAAAATTGAAATAGACATTTCTATTTGAACTTGTCGGGAAATTCGTCCTACAAAATCGGGTGTCCGAGTAATAGAACAAAGTGTCCGACTGCTGAATTTCGGGTCCGAGTTCTGGCGAATCTGTGGAACATGATTTCGATTTCCTGACACTTGAAAGAATTAGCTTTTTTTATAGTTTTTATTCATTAATATAAATGATGATAATAATAATAAATGATAATAAATCATAATAAATGTTACTGTAAGTTGAAATAAAGATTTTTGCTTCATATTGCTCGAAAATTCGGCTTACAAAATCGGGTGTCCGAGTACTAGAGTGACGTGTCCGACTACTGAATTTCGTGTCCGAGTTCTGACGCTAAATGGACTTTTTTATAAAATGGTAATTACCTCAAAAGTGACAATTTGCAATAGAAAATTATCTCAGCTAAATGAAAGAGGATCGGACAATGCGTATTTACAAGTCCACATGTTGGAAAAATTCCATTAGTTTCAATTTAGAAAAAATGTTAATTGTCCGAGTACTAGTGCCTCTACACTACCCTATATGAAGAAAGATTTGCAGATTAATAATAAGACACAGAAATTTCCACTAAAATTACAATTTTTAGTTAATTAGTATTGCGAAGAATATTGGAACTAATAGTAACATTTATATTCAGAGAGAACTTTTCATATTTAAACATTTTATGTTTATTTGAAAATTGGCGACAAGTGACAAGTGACAAAATTCAATATTTAGAACCTAAAAACCAAATTTTCCTCACCTTAATATAGAGATAATTATCAAATTCAAAGAATAACGCGTTTAAACGTGCTCTCACCTGTAATTTTCCTGTGTATTCATATAAAAACTGAAAAAGATTCAAATGGCACAAATATCAAAGTTTTTATTACAACTTCATTGCACAAGTACTTACTAGCAATCGTGATTGATGCGTACTAAAACGGTTGATCGCATTTCGATGAAAACGATGAAAATAAGCTATAAAATTTGGAGTTGCCATGCACCGTGCACCACTGTTTGCAGTACGAACCATCCCCAAATTTTGGGTTTTCTCATACTACATCATACTATCGAGGTGCTATGGGGATAATGTTCGTATATGATATAACAAACGAGAAGAGTTGTGAAAATAAACTAAATTCGGAATATAGACGAGGTAAGAATTGATTAATTTAAAAAATCTATTTTCATTTTCCGGTAAATAAATTTTTATTTTTTAGCACGCTAATGAAGATGTTGAAAAGATGATTTTGGGAAATGAATGTGACATGGCAGACAAACGTGTTGTAACTAAAGAACGTGGAGAAGCGGTAAAGAAAATGCTAAATTTTATTTTATCGTTGTTTGTATTTCCGACTATTTTTAATTTATTCATGCTACTATCTTCAACCAACGCTTTGCGACGATAGATAACACTTTATCAATATCTTATGTAATTTTTCTAGTTTCAATTCAATTTGTGCATATTAAGATAAACGTATTTCGGGAAAAAACTCCGTAGGCTTGATGATCGTGCCATTTAAATTGCAATAATGATTCTAATATTCATTAGTTTTGGAATCTGATGTTGAATTCTACTTAAATGAGGTAAAATAAAAATAAAATGTTAGATAACTTTTTTCGATATCTCATTTTGTTTTCGAGATATCGCTATTTAAAGTTTCAGTTTTCCGAGACATAGCTTCAAACATATAAATTCAATGAATTTTAAATATAATAAATATGGTAAATTTTACGAATAAATTATATGTAATATAAGAGATAAAAATTTCAATTCATTTTCAACATTTACTTTATTTCTGGGAATCACTATAAATTACATTGCATTAAGTTCAGTGTTACTATTTTGTCTAATATTCTATAACACAATAAGCATTGTAAACCAACCTTAGTTGGTTTAACATTATTTGACAGCACACAGTTAGACAAATAATTCTATTAGTTACTAGGAGTCAAATTTCAATATAAGATATTAATTTTATTAACATATTTTACTTATTTTAGATTGCAAGTGAACAAGGAATTCGTTTTATGGAAACATCCGCCAAATGGAATATAAATATTGAAAGAGCGTTCTGCGAACTAGCCGAAGCAATTCTAGACAAAACATCAGGAAAGGAAGCAGGAGATAATCGTGACTTTAGTGTTAAACAAAATTAAACACAAGAAAATACACCAGCATATAAGAGTTATTGTGCATAATTTACTAAGAACTAGCGCATATAAATATATTTTATTAATTACTGTGCATTACATATAGATATATACTAAAAAATTATTTAGATTTATTTTTTTAATTTCATGTATATCATAGAAATTTTCTTTTTATGATGAGCTTAACTGTAGATTTTTTCTCATTCTTAAATGAACAATTTGTATGCATGTGTATAATGTTCATAAACTTAAAAAACATTTCAAAGTGTCATAATTTTCTCTAAAATAAACAAATATTTGTACGTTGGTTACGCATAAAACAGTTCAACCAGACATTTTAATGTTTTCTATGCGGTTATTATATTAGATACACTATAATTTGCTTATAGAGCAAATTAAATTTTACATACTTGAGGATTAAATTATGATAATTTTTAAAGAAGTTATGTAGTTTTTGTTTATAAAGTAGTAAGATAATAAGCATAATATGTTCAATGTAACTGAAAAAGGTGGGCTTAAGATGGTTAACTAAAAATTTTATTAAGTCTTCATTTTGATATAATATGTGAATACACTTTTCTTAAATTGACTTGACGATACATTCATGACACAAATAAAATTTTTTAATCAACAAAACTGATCAATAGAAACGTTAATCATTTGTTATACACAATTTTGACACTTTAATTAAATATTAAATATAATTGCCTTCAATACCTCACACCTTTTGTAATTATTTGTTATTCACTTCAAATATTTGTGTTTCAAAATTAAACTTAATAAATATTAGTTTTATATACAATTAAATATATAAAAACTAAGTGTTTAGCTATTAAAACTTATTAAATAATTATTGCTTTTTGTAATTGAATAGGTTCTGTAAACATTTTCATGAGAGAGAAACCTAAACCAAAATCATAAATTGTTTTGAGTTTAGGTTGCATTCAAATATATCTTAATTTTTGCTTAAAAAACAAATAAAACTGTAAATAAATAAATGGATACATAAATAAACAATCGATCACAAGAATTACTTTCTTTTTTTAATGTGATGGAATAAAAGTTAAATGTAGGAATCAGTCTTCAGAAGGCATCCATAGAAAGTATATGAATAGTAAAATGATTGTTAAACTATCTTTCTCTATAGTTTAATGTTCAACTCTTTGAATATAACCTTATATTCGACATAATTGTAACTTTATGCATGAATTGATTAATTTTTGGTCAATTCATTAATGGCTTTTAATATTTCATTTAAAAAATAATCAACATTTGAGTAAACGAAAACATGAAACCAGTTGTCTCCCTACTGAGAAGTTAAATTGGAAATTAAAATTATATTTTCTTCCAGAACGCGGTTATATACAAATTGGCTTATTGATGGAAAGTGGAAGTTCAACTCAAATTCGTCCGCACTACCCTGAAAAATGTGAACGGTGGCCAATATCAGGCTAAATTCAAAATTCCCAATGTGTATGGGGTGTATTAATTCAAAGTGGACTACGACCATGTCGGCTTTACTCATCTGTCTAGCACCATACAGGTAAAATTTATCGATTAAATTATCTTGAGAATTTTCACATTATTTATCATTATTTGCAGGTTTCAGTAAGACTATTGGAGCATACACAGTACGAACGTTTCATACCAAGTGCATTCCCATATTATGCTAGCGCATTTTCTATGATGATCAGAGTATTCCTGTTTCCTTTCGTCTTCCTGCATTTTAAAGACGATCAGACCAAGGCTAAAGGAGATGAGAAGAAATCTCAGTAGACTTTAGTTATAAGTTGAAACGCTTTTTTGTATAAAGCACATGAAAAAAGAGAGCAAATAAAGACTTCCTTTGAATTGAATATTTCAAATTAATTGAAACGAATAGTGTCAAGGTTTGTGTAAGACTACTTTTATTTTTCAATGCGGCTTCTTGATAACATGAGCTATCAAATAATATTGAAGCTTTTTCAATAGATACTATAAATAAAGATTCATTCTTCTACTTGGTGATAGACAACGTCCTTTCCTGTGCTGTTCTTTTGCTGTGTACTCCAACAAGGAAATTACAATTCAAAGCAAAAGTTCCTATTGCAGTGACCTGAAACAAAGATATACTCAAACATGTAAATTACAATACTGACTGATTCTCTTGTTACCTTTTCCTGGACAAATAAAACATAAGACATCGTGGTATATAAGTTCATGTAACAGTATTTCCGCCACTAGCGTTTTACCACCACTTGTTGGTAATGCATAAACTAGGTTTTCTATATTTTCAATAGCTGGTATCTGCAAACACTCTTTTTGTCAATCTAAAATGAACAATTTAAATTGCCAATCTAAAATGGACAGTTGAAATAAGTTTCTAATAAGATTAAACTTCATCTTACCATACAAACTTTTGATGTTTTTAACGTCATAAATAAGTTTTTTGAAAACTTTCCTACAAAACGCAAAAATATCCTTTGATTTCAGTTCATTCCATCAAAGTGATTATATTTTGTTTTTTATGCTTTTTATGGTATATAGCCTCTCTTATAATTTGAAAAATAATAATAATGATTGCAAAAATTTCTAATAATATACATATATTAACAGGAAAATTATCGTGAAACAAATATCATAAAACAGAAACAATTGAAAGGTTTTCTTCATATGAATATGTCCAAAAATTGAATAATGTTTGCGCAATATATATTTATTTATTTTCTTACATTAAAAATAATAAATTTAAAAACATTTAAAATTAATAATATACATTTATTTTATTATAAACATTAAAACATAACATAATAAGAACGAACGTAGCCGAACATATGTGAATGACGTCTCGAACACACAAGGTTAGATTTTCACACATAGGTGGCCAACATCGTTCGCGACACCAACATGACGCAACCACCCCATTTATGTCAATTTTGAGGTTATTTCGAATTATATTTAAAATACGAAAATATCGAAAATTAGATAGAATTGTGAGTTTTTGCATATAATATTAATTGTTTGATCTTGAGTGTTGATTTGATATTTCAATACTTTGTTGCGGTAGGATGCGTGAATTTTCTGAAAACCCGAAAAAACACGTTCACATAAAATCATAAATATATCGAAAACGAGGGAAAATCGAGGATTTTTCCTTTAGATATTTAATTTTTATTTTTAAATATAGATTATATTTGTACAGGTTTCATGTCGATTAAGTGCGCGCCTTCCGAGACCTAACTAACTGTACTCTTGCCTAATTTTCGATATTTTCGTATTTTAAATATAATTCGAATTAACCTCAAAATTGATATAAATGGAGTGGTGGCGTCATGTTGGTGTTGCGAACGATGTTGGCCACCTATGTGTGATAATCTAACCTTGTGTGTTCGAGACGTCATTCACATATGTTCGGCTACGTTCGTTTTCAAATTTTATATATTGATGTTTATAATAAAATGAATGTGTATTTTATTAAATGGAAATGTTTCTAAATTTATACTTTAAACTGTAAGAAAATGAATATATATAAATTATGAGACCATTATTCAATTTGTATAATTTTTGGAAATATTTATACGAAGAAAATCCCTTCAAATGTTTGGGGTTTCATATGGAGAAATTATTCTCACAACACAACTTAAGGAACAACTCCTTGGAAGGAATATTCCCGTAAAATATACTTTTACCCTCAGTTAATCTGGAAACAGAAATCAGTCGTTTTCGTTATGTAAAACATCATCGAAGGTAGAAGCCATATAAGCACATAACTACAACAAAAAAACGGTTTGCTGGGTGGGCACCTCTTCTTTTTATATTCAATATTAGAAGGTTTCGATTCTCCTACTGATTTGTCTTTTAAACGTACCTTGAGACAAAAATCTTGAAATCAACTGCGTTGAAAACTAGATATTATAAACACTTTCCGTAACCCAAAAATAGCTCATTCACTTATTTTTAATAAACTTAAAATAAGCTGCAAATTCGCTTTAAACTTCCAAAAAACTAAAATTCAATTTGTCCCTTATTTGTCCCTTATTTTGCTTATTGTCAGCTTCATCATGTTAAATTCACAAAATTTCTGTTAGCGCTTTCATATAAGGGGATGATGATGATGATGATGATAAACTACAACCAAAATAAACTTACAACAAGCTGCAAATTCGCTTTAAACTTCCAAAAAACTAAAATTCAATTTGTCCCTTATTTTGCTTATTGTCAGCTTCATCATGTTAAATTCACCAAATTTCTGTTAGCGCTTTCATATAAGGGGATGATGATGATGATGATGATAAACTACAACCAAAATAAACTTAAAACAAGCTGCAAATTCGCTTTAAACTTCCAAAAAACTAAAATTCAATTTGTCCCTTATTTTGCTTATTGTCAGCTTCATCATGTTAAATTCACAAAATTTCTGTTAGCGCTTTAATATAAGGGGATGATGATGATGATGATGATAAACTACAACCAAAATAAACTTAAAACAAGCTGCCAATTCGCTTTAAACGTCCAAAAAACTGAAAATTCAATTTGTCCCTTATTTGTCCCTTATTTTGCTTATTGTCAGCTTCATCATGTTAAATTCACAAAATTTCTGTTAACGCTTTAATATAAGGGGATGATGATGATGATGATGATAAACTACAACCAAAATAAACTTAAAACAAGCTGCAAATTCGCTTTAAACTTCCAAAAAACTGAAAATTCAATTTGTCCCTTATTTGTCCCTTATTTTGCTTATTGTCAGCTTCATCATGTTAAATTCACAAAATTTCTGTTAGCGCTTTCATATAAGGGGATGATGATGATGATGATGATAAACTACAACCAAAATAAACTTACAACAAGCTGCAAATTCGCTTTAAACTTCCAAAAAACTAAAATTCAATTTGTCCCTTATTTTGCTTATTGTCAGCTTCATCATGTTAAATTCACCAAATTTCTGTTAGCGCTTTCATATAAGGGGATGATGATGATGATGATGATAAACTACAACCAAAATAAACTTAAAACAAGCTGCAAATTCGCTTTAAACTTCCAAAAAACTAAAATTCAATTTGTCCCTTATTTTGCTTATTGTCAGCTTCATCATGTTAAATTCACAAAATTTCTGTTAGCGCTTTAATATAAGGGGATGATGATGATGATGATGATAAACTACAACCAAAATAAACTTAAAACAAGCTGCAAATTCGCTTTAAACTTCCAAAAAACTAAAATTCAATTTGTCCCTTATTTTGCTTATTGTCAGCTTCATCATGTTAAATTCACAAAATTTCTGTTAGCGCTTTAATATAAGGGGATGATGATGATGATGATGATAAACTACAACCAAAATAAACTTAAAACAAGCTGCCAATTCGCTTTAAACGTCCAAAAAACTGAAAATTCAATTTGTCCCTTATTTTGCTTATTGCCAGCTTCATCATGTTAAATTCACAAAATTTCTGTTAGCGCTTTAATATAAGGGGATGATGATGATGATGATGATAAACTACAACCAAAATAAACTTAAAACAAGCTGCCAATTCGCTTTAAACGTCCAAAAAACTGAAAATTCAATTTGTCCCTTATTTGTCCCTTATTTTGCTTATTGTCAGCTTCATCATGTTAAATTCACAAAATTTCTGTTAACGCTTTAATATAAGGGGATGATGATGATGATGATGATAAACTACAACCAAAATAAACTTAAAACAAGCTGCAAATTCGCTTTAAACTTCCAAAAAACTGAAAATTCAATTTGTCCCTTA
The DNA here is from genome assembly GCA_963971475.1 of Chrysops caecutiens. Lineage (NCBI taxonomy): Eukaryota > Metazoa > Arthropoda > Insecta > Diptera > Tabanidae > Chrysops > Chrysops caecutiens. Next base: position 36,234,281 of record OZ020569.1, read on the forward strand.
TTTGTCCCTTATTTTGCTTATTGTCAGCTTCATCATGTTAAATTCACAAAATTTCTGTTAGCGCTTTAATATAAGGGGATGATGATGATGATGATGATAAACTACAACCAAAATAAACTTAAGACAAGCTGCAAATTCGCTTTAAACTTCCAAAAAACTAAAATTCAATTTGTCCCTTATGTTGCTTATTGTCAGCTTCATCATGTTAAATTCACAAAATTTCTGTTAGCGCTTTAATATAAGGGGATGATGATGATGATGATGATAAACTACAACCAAAATAAACTTAAAACAAGCTGCAAATTCGCTTTAAACTTCCAAAAAACTGAAAATTCAATTTGTCCCTTATTTGTCCCTTATTTTGCTTATTGTCAGCTTCATCATGTTAAATTCACAAAATTTCTGTTAGCGCTTCAATATAAGGGGATGATGATGATGATGATGATAAACTACAACCAAAATAAACTTAAAACAAGCTGCAAATTCGCTTTAAACTTCCAAAAAACTAAAATTCAATTTGTCCCTTATTTGTCCCTTATTTTGCTTATTTTCAGCTTCATCATGTTAAATTCACAAAATTTCTGTTAGCGCTTTAATATAAGGGGATGATGATGATGATGATGATAAACTACAACCAAAATAAACTTAAAACAAGCTGCAAATTCGCTTTAAACTTCCAAAAAACTGAAAATTCAATTTGTCCCTTATTTGTCCCTTATTTTGCTTATTGTCAGCTTCATCATGTTAAATTCACAAAATTTCTGTTAGCGCTTCAATATAAGGGGATGATGATGATGATGATGATAAACTACAACCAAAATAAACTTAAAACAAGCTGCAAATTCGCTTTAAACTTCCAAAAAACTAAAATTCAATTTGTCCCTTATTTGTCCCTTATTTTGCTTATTTTCAGCTTCATCATGTTAAATTCACAAAATTTCTGTTAGCGCTTTAATATAAGGGGATGATGATGATGATGATGATAAACTACAACCAAAATAAACTTAAAACAAGCTGCAAATTCGCTTTAAACTTCCAAAAAACTAAAATTCAATTTGTCCCTTATTTTGCTTATTGTCAGCTTCATCATGTTAAATTCACAAAATTTCTTTTAGCGCTTTCATATAAGGGGATGATGATGATGATGATGATAAACTACAACCAAAATAAACTTAAAACAAGCTGCAAATTCGCTTTAAACTTCCAAGAAACTGAAAATTCAATTTGTCCCTTATTTGTCCCTTATTTTGCTTATTGTCAGCTTCATCATGTTAAATTCACAAAATTTCTGTTAACGCTTTAATATAAGGGGATGATGATGATGATGATGATAAACTACAACCAAAATAAACTTAAAACAAGCTGCAAATTCGCTTTAAACTTCCAAAAAACTGAAAATTCAATTTGTCCCTTATTTGTCCCTTATTTTGCTTATTGTCAGCTTCATCATGTTAAATTCACAAAATTTCTGTTAGCGCTTTAATATAAGGGGATGATGATGATGATGATGATAAACTACAACCAAAATAAACTTAAAACAAGCTGCAAATTCGCTTTAAACTTCCAAAAAACTAAAATTCAATTTGTCCCTTATTTTGCTTATTGTCAGCTTCATCATGTTAAATTCACAAAATTTCTTTTAGCGCTTTCATATAAAAGGATGATGATGATGATGATGATAAACTACAACCAAAATAAACTTAAAACAAGCTGCAAATTCGCTTTAAACTTCCAAGAAACTGAAAATTCAATTTGTCCCTTATTTGTCCCTTATTTTGCTTATTGTCAGCTTCATCATGTTAAATTCACAAAATTTCTGTTAGCGCTTTAATATAAGGGGATGATGATGATGATGATGATAAACTACAACCAAAATAAACTTAAAACAAGCTGCAAATTCGCTTTAAACTTCCAAAAAACTAAAATTCAATTTGTCCCTTATTTGTCCCTTATGTTGCTTATTGTCAGCTTCATCATGTTAAATTCACAAAATTTCTGTTAGCGCTTTAATATAAGGGGATGATGATGATGATGATGATAAACTACAACCAAAATAAACTTAAAACAAGCTGCGAATTCGCTTTAAACTTCCAAAAAACTGAAAATTCAATTTGTCCCTTATTTGTCCCTTATTTTGCTTATTGTCAGCTTCATCATGTTAAATTCACAAAATTTCTGTTAGCGCTTTAATATAAGGGGATGATGATGATGATGATGATAAACTACAACCAAAATAAACTTAAAACAAGCTGCAAATTCGCTTTAAACTTCCAAAAAACTGAAAATTCAATTTGTCCCTTATTTGTCCCTTATTTTGCTTATTGTCAGCTTCATCATGTTAAATTCACAAAATTTCTGTTAGCGCTTCAATATAAGGGGATGATGATGATGATGATGATAAACTACAACCAAAATAAACTTAAAACAAGCTGCAAATTCGCTTTAAACTTCCAAAAAACTAAAATTCAATTTGTCCCTTATGTGTCCCTTATTTTGCTTATTGTCAGCTTCATCATGTTAAATTCACAAAATTTCTGTTAGCGCTTTAATATAAGGGGATGATGATGATGATGATGATAAACTACAACCAAAATAAACTTAAAACAAGCTGCAAATTCGCTTTAAACTTCCAAAAAACTAAAATTCAATTTGTCCCTTATTTTGCTTATTGTCAGCTTCATCATGTTAAATTCACAAAATTTCTTTTAGCGCTTTAATATAAGGGGATGATGATGATGATGATGATAAACTACAACAAAAATAAACTTAAAACAAGCTGCAAATTCGCTTTAAACTTCCAAAAAACTGAAAATTCAATTTGTCCCTTATTTGTCCCTTATTTTGCTTATTGTCAGCTTCATCATGTTAAATTCACAAAATTTCTGTTAGCGCTTTAATATAAGGGGATGATGATGATGATGATGATAAACTACAACCAAAATAAACTTAAAACAAGCTGCCAATTCGCTTTAAACGTCCAAAAAACTGAAAATTCAATTTGTCCCTTATTTGTCCCTTATTTTGCTTATTGTCAGCTTCATCATGTTAAATTCACAAAATTTCTGTTAGCGCTTCAATATAAGGGGATGATGATGATGATGATGATAAACTACAACCAAAATAAACTTAAAACAAGCTGCAAATTCGCTTTAAACTTCCAAAAAACTGAAAATTCAATTTGTCCCTTATTTGTCCCTTATTTTGCTTATTGTCAGCTTCATCATGTTAAATTCACAAAATTTCTGTTAGCGCTTCAATATAAGGGGATGATGATGATGATGATGATAAACTTCAACCAAAATAAACTTAAAACAAGCTGCAAATTCGCTTTAAACTTCCAAAAAACTAAAATTCAATTTGTCCCTTATGTGTCCCTTATTTTGCTTATTGTCAGCTTCATCATGTTAAATTCACAAAATTTCTGTTAGCGCTTTAATATAAGGGGATGATGATGATGATGATGATAAACTACAACCAAAATAAACTTAAAACAAGCTGCAAATTCGCTTTAAACTTCCAAAAAACTAAAATTCAATTTGTCCCTTATTTTGCTTATTGTCAGCTTCATCATGTTAAATTCACAAAATTTCTTTTAGCGCTTTAATATAAGGGGATGATGATGATGATGATGATAAACTACAACAAAAATAAACTTAAAACAAGCTGCAAATTCGCTTTAAACTTCCAAAAAACTGAAAATTCAATTTGTCCCTTATTTGTCCCTTATTTTGCTTATTGTCAGCTTCATCATGTTAAATTCACAAAATTTCTGTTAGCGCTTTAATATAAGGGGATGATGATGATGATGATGATAAACTACAACCAAAATAAACTTAAAACAAGCTGCCAATTCGCTTTAAACGTCCAAAAAACTGAAAATTCAATTTGTCCCTTATTTGTCCCTTATTTTGCTTATTGTCAGCTTCATCATGTTAAATTCACAAAATTTCTGTTAGCGCTTCAATATAAGGGGATGATGATGATGATGATGATAAACTACAACCAAAATAAACTTAAAACAAGCTGCAAATTCGCTTTAAACTTCCAAAAAACTAAAATTCAATTTGTCCCTTATTTTGCTTATTGTCAGCTTCATCATGTTAAATTCACAAAATTTCTTTTAGCGCTTTAATATAAGGGGATGATGATGATGATGATGATAAACTACAACAAAAATAAACTTAAAACAAGCTGCAAATTCGCTTTAAACTTCCAAAAAACTGAAAATTCAATTTGTCCCTTATTTGTCCCTTATTTTGCTTATTGTCAGCTTCATCATGTTAAATTCACAAAATTTCTGTTAGCGCTTTAATATAAGGGGATGATGATGATGATGATGATAAACTACAACCAAAATAAACTTAAAACAAGCTGCCAATTCGCTTTAAACGTCCAAAAAACTGAAAATTCAATTTGTCCCTTATTTGTCCCTTATTTTGCTTATTGTCAGCTTCATCATGTTAAATTCACAAAATTTCTGTTAGCGCTTTAATATAAGGGGATGATGATGATGATGATGATAAACTACAACCAAAATAAACTTAAAACAAGCTGCCAATTCGCTTCAAACGTCCAAAAAACTGAAAATTCAATTTGTCCCTTATTTGTCCCTTATTTTGCTTATTGTCAGCTTCATCATGTTAAATTCACAAAATTTCTGTTAGCGCTTCAATATAAGGGGATGATGATGATGATGATGATAAACTACAACCAAAATAAACTTAAAACAAGCTGCAAATTCGCTTTAAACTTCCAAAAAACTGAAAATTCAATTTGTCCCTTATTTGTCCCTTATTTTGCTTATTGTCAGCTTCATCATGTTAAATTCACAAAATTTCTGTTAGCGCTTTAATATAAGGGGATGATGATGATGATGATGATAAACTACAACCAAAATAAACTTAAAACAAGCTGCCAATTCGCTTTAAACGTCCAAAAAACTGAAAATTCAATTTGTCCCTTATTTGTCCCTTATTTTGCTTATTGTCAGCTTCATCATGTTAAATTCACAAAATTTCTGTTAGCGCTTCAATATAAGGGGATGATGATGATGATGATGATAAACTACAACCAAAATAAACTTAAAACAAGCTGCAAATTCGCTTTAAACTTCCAAAAAACTAAAATTCAATTTGTCCCTTATTTGTCCCTTATGTTGCTTATTGTCAGCTTCATCATGTTAAATTCACAAAATTTCTGTTAGCGCTTTAATATAAGGGGATGATGATGATGACGATGATAAACTACAACCAAAATAAACTTAAAACAAGCTGCAAATTCGCTTTAAACTTCCAAAAAACTGAAAATTCAATTTGTCCCTTATTTGTCCCTTATTTTGCTTATTGTCAGCTTCATCATGTTAAATTCACAAAATTTCTGTTAGCGCTTTAATATAAGGGGATGATGATGATGATGATGATAAACTACAACCAAAATAAACTTAAAACAAGCTGCAAATTCGCTTTAAACTTCCAAAAAACTGAAAATTCAATTTGTCCCTTATTTGTCCCTTATTTTGCTTATTGTCAGCTTCATCATGTTAAATTCACAAAATTTCTGTTAGCGCTTCAATATAAGGGGATGATGATGATGATGATGATAAACTACAACCAAAATAAACTTAAAACAAGCTGCAAATTCGCTTTAAACTTCCAAAAAACTAAAATTCAATTTGTCCCTTATGTGTCCCTTATTTTGCTTATTGTCAGCTTCATCATGTTAAATTCACAAAATTTCTGTTAGCGCTTTAATATAAGGGGATGATGATGATGATGATGATAAACTACAACCAAAATAAACTTAAAACAAGCTGCAAATTCGCTTTAAACTTCCAAAAAACTGAAAATTCAATTTGTCCCTTATTTGTCCCTTATTTTGCTTATTGTCAGCTTCATCATGTTAAATTCACAAAATTTCTGTTAGCGCTTTAATATAAGGGGATGATGATGATGATGATGATAAACTACAACCAAAATAAACTTAAAACAAGCTGCAAATTCGCTTTAAACTTCCAAAAAACTAAAATTCAATTTGTCCCTTATTTGTCCCTTATGTTGCTTATTGTCAGCTTCATCATGTTAAATTCACAAAATTTCTGTTAGCGCTTTAATATAAGGGGATGATGATGATGATGATGATAAACTACAACCAAAATAAACTTAAAACAAGCTGCAAATTCGCTTTAAACTTCCAAAAAACTGAAAATTCAATTTGTCCCTTATTTGTCCCTTATTTTGCTTATTGTCAGCTTCATCATGTTAAATTCACAAAATTTCTGTTAGCGCTTTAATATAAGGGGATGATGATGATGATGATGATAAACTACAACAAAAATAAACTTAAAACAAGCTGCAAATTCGCTTTAAACTTCCAAAAAACTGAAAATTCAATTTGTCCCTTATTTTGCTTATTGTCAGCTTCATCATGTTAAATTCACAAAATTTCTGTTAGCGCTTTAATATAAGGGGATGATGATGATGATGATGATAAACTACAACCAAAATAAACTTAAAACAAGCTGCAAATTCGCTTTAAACTTCCAAAAAACTAAAATTCAATTTGTCCCTTATTTTGCTTATTGTCAGCTTCATCATGTTAAATTCACAAAATTTCTTTTAGCGCTTTCATATAAGGGGATGATGATGATGATGATGATAAACTACAACCAAAATAAACTTAAAACAAGCTGCAAATTCGCTTTAAACTTCCAAAAAACTGAAAATTCAATTTGTCCCTTATTTGTCCCTTGTTTTGCTTATTGTCAGCTTCATCATGTTAAATTCACAAAATTTCTGTTAGCGCTTTAATATAAGGGGATGATGATGATGATGATGATAAACTACAACCAAAATAAACTTAAAACAAGCTGCAAATTCGCTTTAAACTTCCAAAAAACTAAAATTCAATTTGTCCCTTATTTGTCCCTTATGTTGCTTATTGTCAGCTTCATCATGTTAAATTCACAAAATTTCTGTTAGCGCTTTAATATAAGGGGATGATGATGATGATGATGATAAACTACAACCAAAATAAACTTAAAACAAGCTGCAAATTCGCTTTAAACTTCCAAAAAACTGAAAATTCAATTTGTCCCTTATTTGTCCCTTATTTTGCTTATTGTCAGCTTCATCATGTTAAATTCACAAAATTTCTGTTAGCGCTTCAATATAAGGGGATGATGATGATGATGATGATAAACTACAACCAAAATAAACTTAAAAAGAGCTGCAAATTTGCTTTAAACCTCCAAAAAACTAAAATTCAATTTGTCCCTTATTTGTCCCTTATTTTGCTTATTGTCAGCTTCATCATGTTAAATTCCCAAAATTTCTGTTAGCGCTTTAATATAAGGGGATGATGATGATGATGATGATAAACTACAACCAAAATAAACTTAAAACAAGCTGCAAATTTGCTTTAAACCTCCAAAAAACTGAAAATTCAATTTGTCCCTTATTTGTCCCTTATTTTGCTTATTGTCTGCTTCATCATGTTAAATTCACAAAATTTCTGTTAGCGCTTTAATATAAGGGGATGATGATGATGATGATGATAAACTACAACAAAAATAAACTTAAAACAAGCTGCAAATTCGCTTTAAACTTCCAAAAAACTGAAAATTCAATTTGTCCCTTATTTGTCCCTTATTTTGCTTATTGTCAGCTTCATCATGTTAAATTCACAAAATTTCTGTTAGCGCTTTAATATAAGGGGATGATGATGATGATGATGATAAACTACAACCAAAATAAACTTAAAACAAGCTGCAAATTCGCTTTAAACTTCCAAAAAACTGAAAATTCAATTTGTCCCTTATTTGTCCCTTATTTTGCTTATTGTCAGCTTCATCATGTTAAATTCACAAAATTTCTGTTAGCGCTTCAATATAAGGGGATGATGATGATGATGATGATAAACTACAACCAAAATAAACTTAAAACAAGCTGCAAATTCGCTTTAAACTTCCAAAAAACTAAAATTCAATTTGTCCCTTATGTGTCCCTTATTTTGCTTATTGTCAGCTTCATCATGTTAAATTCACAAAATTTCTGTTAGCGCTTTAATATAAGGGGATGATGATGATGATGATGATAAACTACAACCAAAATAAACTTAAAACAAGCTGCAAATTCGCTTTAAACTTCCAAAAAACTAAAATTCAATTTGTCCCTTATTTGTCCCTTATGTTGCTTATTGTCAGCTTCATCATGTTAAATTCACAAAATTTCTGTTAGCGCTTTAATATAAGGGGATGATGATGATGATGATGATAAACTACAACCAAAATAAACTTAAAACAAGCTGCAAATTCGCTTTAAACTTCCAAAAAACTGAAAATTCAATTTGTCCCTTATTTGTCCCTTATTTTGCTTATTGTCAGCTTCATCATGTTAAATTCACAAAATTTCTGTTAGCGCTTTAATATAAGGGGATGATGATGATGATGATGATAAACTACAACAAAAATAAACTTAAAACAAGCTGCAAATTCGCTTTAAACTTCCAAAAAACTGAAAATTCAATTTGTCCCTTATTTGTCCCTTATTTTGCTTATTGTCAGCTTCATCATGTTAAATTCACAAAATTTCTGTTAGCGCTTTAATATAAGGGGATGATGATGATGATGATGATAAACTACAACCAAAATAAACTTAAAACAAGCTGCAAATTCGCTTTAAACTTCCAAAAAACTAAAATTCAATTTGTCCCTTATTTTGCTTATTGTCAGCTTCATCATGTTAAATTCACAAAATTTCTTTTAGCGCTTTCATATAAGGGGATGATGATGATGATGATGATAAACTACAACCAAAATAAACTTAAAACAAGCTGCAAATTCGCTTTAAACTTCCAAAAAACTGAAAATTCAATTTGTCCCTTATTTGTCCCTTATTTTGCTTATTGTCAGCTTCATCATGTTAAATTCACAAAATTTCTGTTAGCGCTTTAATATAAGGGGATGATGATGATGATGATGATAAACTACAACCAAAATAAACTTAAAACAAGCTGCAAATTCGCTTTAAACTTCCAAAAAACTAAAATTCAATTTGTCCCTTATTTGTCCCTTATGTTGCTTATTGTCAGCTTCATCATGTTAAATTCACAAAATTTCTGTTAGCGCTTTAATATAAGGGGATGATGATGATGATGATGATAAACTACAACCAAAATAAACTTAAAACAAGCTGCAAATTCGCTTTAAACTTCCAAAAAACTGAAAATTCAATTTGTCCCTTATTTGTCCCTTATTTTGCTTATTGTCAGCTTCATCATGTTAAATTCACAAAATTTCTGTTAGCGCTTTAATATTAGGGGATGATGATGATGATGATGATAAACTACAACAAAAATAAACTTAAAACAAGCTGCAAATTCGCTTTAAACTTCCAAAAAACTGAAAATTCAATTTGTCCCTTATTTGTCCCTTATTTTGCTTATTGTCAGCTTCATCATGTTAAATTCACAAAATTTCTGTTAGCGCTTTAATATAAGGGGATGATGATGATGATGATGATAAACTACAACCAAAATAAACTTAAAACAAGCTGCAAATTCGCTTTAAACTTCCAAAAAACTAAAATTCAATTTGTCCCTTATTTTGCTTATTGTCAGCTTCATCATGTTAAATTCACAAAATTTCTTTTAGCGCTTTCATATAAGGGGATGATGATGATGATGATGATAAACTACAACCAAAATAAACTTAAAACAAGCTGCAAATTCGCTTTAAACTTCCAAAAAACTGAAAATTCAATTTGTCCCTTATTTGTCCCTTATTTTGCTTATTGTCAGCTTCATCATGTTAAATTCACAAAATTTCTGTTAGCGCTTTAATATAAGGGGATGATGATGATGATGATGATAAACTACAACCAAAATAAACTTAAAACAAGCTGCAAATTCGCTTTAAACTTCCAAAAAACTAAAATTCAATTTGTCCCTTATTTGTCCCTTATGTTGCTTATTGTCAGCTTCATCATGTTAAATTCACAAAATTTCTGTTAGCGCTTTAATATAAGGGGATGATGATGATGATGATGATAAACTACAACCAAAATAAACTTAAAACAAGCTGCAAATTCGCTTTAAACTTCCAAAAAACTGAAAATTCAATTTGTCCCTTATTTGTCCCTTATTTTGCTTATTGTCAGCTTCATCATGTTAAATTCACCAAATTTCTGTTAGCGCTTTCATATAAGGGGATGATGATGATGATGATGATAAACTACAACCAAAATAAACTTAAAACAAGCTGCAAATTCGCTTTAAACTTCCAAAAAACTAAAATTCAATTTGTCCCTTATTTGTCCCTTATTTTGCTTATTGTCAGCTTCATCATGTTAAATTCACAAAATTTCTGTTAGCGCTTTAATATAAGGGGATGATGATGATGATGATGATAAACTACAACCAAAATAAACTTAAAACAAGCTGCAAATTCGCTTTAAACTTCCAAAAAACTAAAATTCAATTTGTCCCTTATTTTGCTTATTGTCAGCTTCATCATGTTAAATTCACAAAATTTCTGTTAGCGCTTCAATATAAGGGGATGATGATGATGATGATGATAAACTACAACCAAAATAAACTTAAAACAAGCTGCAAATTCGCTTTAAACTTCCAAAAAACTAAAATTCAATTTGTCCCTTATTTGTCCCTTATTTTGCTTATTGTCAGCTTCATCATGTTAAATTCACAAAATTTCTTTTAGCGCTTTCATATAAGGGGATGATGATGATGATGATGATAAACTACAACCAAAATAAACTTAAAACAAGCTGCAAATTCGCTTTAAACTTCCAAAAAACTGAAAATTCAATTTGTCCCTTATTTGTCCCTTATTTTGCTTATTGTCAGCTTCATCATGTTAAATTCACAAAATTTCTGTTAGCGCTTCAATATAAGGGGATGATGATGATGATGATGATAAACTACAACCAAAATAAACTTAAAACAAGCTGCAAATTCGCTTTAAACTTCCAAAAAACTAAAATTCAATTTGTCCCTTATTTGTCCCTTATTTTGCTTATTGTCAGCTTCATCATGTTAAATTCACAAAATTTCTTTTAGCGCTTTCATATAAGGGGATGATGATGATGATGATGATAAACTACAACCAAAATAAACTTAAAACAAGCTGCAAATTCGCTTTAAACTTCCAAAAAACTGAAAATTCAATTTGTCCCTTATTTGTCCCTTATTTTGCTTATTGTCAGCTTCATCATGTTAAATTCACAAAATTTCTGTTAGCGCTTTAATATAAGGGGATGATGATGATGATGATGATAAACTACAACCAAAATAAACTTAAAACAAGCTGCAAATTCGCTTTAAACTTCCAAAAAACTAAAATTCAATTTGTCCCTTATTTGTCCCTTATGTTGCTTATTGTCAGCTTCATCATGTTAAATTCACAAAATTTCTGTTAGCGCTTTAATATAAGGGGATGATGATGATGATGATGATAAACTACAACCAAAATAAACTTAAAACAAGCTGCAAATTCGCTTTAAACTTCCAAAAAACTGAAAATTCAATTTGTCCCTTATTTGTCCCTTATTTTGCTTATTGTCAGCTTCATCATGTTAAATTCACAAAATTTCTGTTAGCGCTTCAATATAAGGGGATGATGATGATGATGATGATAAACTACAACCAAAATAAACTTAAAACAAGCTGCAAATTCGCTTTAAACTTCCAAAAAACTAAAATTCAATTTGTCCCTTATTTGTCCCTTATTTTGCTTATTGTCAGCTTCATCATGTTAAATTCACAAAATTTCTGTTAGCGCTTTCATATAAGGGGATGATGATGATGATGATGATAAACTACAACCAAAATAAACTTACAACAAGCTGCAAATTCGCTTTAAACTTCCAAAAAACTAAAATTCAATTTGTCCCTTATTTTGCTTATTGTCAGCTTCATCATGTTAAATTCACAAAATTTCTGTTAGCGCTTTAATATAAGGGGATGATGATGATGATGATGATAAACTACAACCAAAATAAACTTAAAACAAGCTGCAAATTCGCTTTAAACTTCCAAAAAACTGAAAATTCAATTTGTCCCTTATTTGTCCCTTATTTTGCTTATTGTCAGCTTCATCATGTTAAATTCACAAAATTTCTGTTAGCGCTTCAATATAAGGGGATGATGATGATGATGATGATAAACTACAACCAAAATAAACTTAAAACAAGCTGCAAATTCGCTTTAAACTTCCAAAAAACTAAAATTCAATTTGTCCCTTATTTTGCTTATTGTCAGCTTCATCATGTTAAATTCACCAAATTTCTGTTAGCGCTTTCATATAAGGGGATGATGATGATGATGATGATAAACTACAACCAAAATAAACTTAAAACAAGCTGCAAATTCGCTTTAAACTTCCAAAAAACTAAAATTCAATTTGTCCCTTATTTGTCCCTTATTTTGCTTATTGTCAGCTTCATCATGTTAAATTCACAAAATTTCTGTTAGCGCTTCAATATAAGGGGATGATGATGATGATGATGATAAACTACAACCAAAATAAACTTAAAACAAGCTGCAAATTCGCTTTAAACTTCCAAAAAACTAAAATTCAATTTGTCCCTTATTTGTCCCTTATTTTGCTTATTGTCAGCTTCATCATGTTAAATTCACAAAATTTCTTTTAGCGCTTTCATATAAGGGGATGATGATGATGATGATGATAAACTACAACCAAAATAAACTTAAAACAAGCTGCAAATTCGCTTTAAACTTCCAAAAAACTGAAAATTCAATTTGTCCCTTATTTGTCCCTTATTTTGCTTATTGTCAGCTTCATCATGTTAAATTCACAAAATTTCTGTTAGCGCTTCAATATAAGGGGATGATGATGATGATGATGATAAACTACAACCAAAATAAACTTAAAACAAGCTGCAAATTCGCTTTAAACTTCCAAAAAACTAAAATTCAATTTGTCCCTTATTTGTCCCTTATTTTGCTTATTGTCAGCTTCATCATGTTAAATTCACAAAATTTCTGTTAGCGCTTTAATATAAGGGGATGATGATGATGATGATGATAAACTACAACCAAAATAAATAAACTAAACGTCCAAAAAACTGAAAATTCAATTTGTCCCTTATTTTGCTTATTGTCAGCTTCATCATGTTAAATTCACAAAATTTCTGTTAGCGCTTTAATATAAGGGGATGATGATGATGATGATGATAAACTACAACCAAAATAAACTTAAAACAAGCTGCCAATTCGCTTTAAACGTCCAAAAAACTGAAAATTCAATTTGTCCCTTATTTGTCCCTTATTTTGCTTATTGTCAGCTTCATCATGTTAAATTCACAAAATTTCTGTTAGCGCTTTCATATAAGGGGATGATGATGATGATGATGATAAACTACAACCAAAATAAACTTAAAACAAGCTGCAAATTCGCTTTAAACTTCCAAAAAACTAAAATTCAATTTGTCCCTTATTTTGCTTATTGTCAGCTTCATCATGTTAAATTCACAAAATTTCTTTTAGCGCTTTCATATAAGGGGATGATGATGATGATGATGATAAACTACAACCAAAATAAACTTAAAACAAGCTGCAAATTTGCTTTAAACCTCCAAAAAACTAAAATTCAATTTGTCCCTTATTTGTCCCTTATTTTGCTTATTGTCAGCTTCGTTATGTTAAATTCACAAAATTTCTGTTAGCGCTTTAATATAAGGGGATGATGATGATGATGATGATAAACTACAACCAAAATAAACTTAAAACAAGCTGCAAATTTGCTTTAAACCTCCAAAAAACTAAAATTCAATTTGTCCCTTATTTGTCCCTTATTTTGCTTATTGTCAGCTTCATTATGTTAAATTCACAAAATTTCTGTTAGCGCTTTAATATAAGGGGATGATGATGATGATGATGATAAACTACAACCAAAATAAACTTAAAACAAGCTGCAAATTCGCTTTAAACTTCCAAAAAACTGAAAATTCAATTTGTCCCTTATTTGTCCCTTATTTTGCTTATTGTCAGCTTCATCATGTTAAATTCACAAAATTTCTTTTAGCGCTTTCATATAAGGGGATGATGATGATGATGATGATAAACTACAACCAAAATAAACTTAAAACAAGCTGCAAATTCGCTTTAAACTTCCAAAAAACTAAAATTCAATTTGTCCCTTATTTTGCTTATTGTCAGCTTCATCATGTTAAATTCACAAAATTTCTTTTAGCGCTTTCATATAAGGGGATGATGATGATGATGATGATAAACTACAACCAAAATAAACTTAAAACAAGCTGCAAATTCGCTTTAAACGTCCAAAAAACTAAAATTCAATTTGTCCCTTATTTTGCTTATTGTCAGCTTCATCATGTTAAATTCACAAAATTTCCTTTAGCGCTTTCATATAAGGGGATGATGATGATGATGATGATAAACTACAACCAAAATAAACTTAAAACAAGCTGCAAATTCGCTTTAAACTTCCAAAAAACTAAAATTCAATTTGTCCCTTATTTTGCTTATTGTCAGCTTCATCATGTTAAATTCACAAAATTTCTTTTAGCGCTTTCATATAAGGGGATGATGATGATGATGATGATAAACTACAACCAAAATAAACTTAAAACAAGCTGCAAATTCGCTTTAAACTTCCAAAAAACTGAAAATTCAATTTGTCCCTTATTTTGCTTATTGTCAGCTTCATCATGTTAAATTCACAAAATTTCTTTTAGCGCTTTCATATAAGGGGATGATGATGATGATGATGATAAACTACAACCAAAATAAACTTAAAACAAGCTGCAAATTCGCTTTAAACTTCCAAAAAACTGAAAATTCAATTTGTCCCTTATTTGTCCCTTATTTTGCTTATTGTCAGCTTCATCATGTTAAATTCACAAAATTTCTGTTAACGCTTTAATATAAGGGGATGATGATGATGATGATGATAAACTACAACCAAAATAAACTTAAAACAAGCTGCAAATTCGCTTTAAACTTCCAAAAAACTAAAATTCAATTTGTCCCTTATTTGTCCCTTATGTTGCTTATTGTCAGCTTCATCATGTTAAATTCACAAAATTTCTGTTAGCGCTTTAATATAAGGGGATGATGATGATGATGATGATAAACTACAACCAAAATAAACTTAAAACAAGCAGCAAATTCGCTTTAAACTTCCAAAAAACTGAAAATTCAATTTGTCCCTTATTTGTCCCTTATTTTGCTTATTGTCAGCTTCATCATGTTAAATTCACAAAATTTCTGTTAGCGCTTTAATATAAGGGGATGATGATGATGATGGTAAACTACAACCAAAATAAACTTAAAACAAGCTGCAAATTCGCTTTAAACCTCCAAAAAACTAAAATTCAATTTGTCCCTTATTTGTCCCTTATTTTGCTTATTGTCAGCTTCATTATGTTAAATTCACAAAATTTCTGTTAGCGCTTTAATATAAGGGGATGATGATGATGATGATGATAAACTACAACCAAAATAAACTTAAAACAAGCTGCAAATTTGCTTTAAACCTCCAAAAAACTAAAATTCAATTTGTCCCTTATTTGTCCCTTATTTTGCTTATTGTCAGCTTCATTATGTTAAATTCACAAAATTTCTGTTAGCGCTTTAATATAAGGGGATGATGATGATGATGATGATAAACTACAACCAAAATAAACTTAAAACAAGCTGCAAATTCGCTTTAAACTTCCAAAAAACTGAAAATTCAATTTGTCCCTTATTTGTCCCTTATTTTGCTTATTGTCAGCTTCATCATGTTAAATTCACAAAATTTCTGTTAGCGCTTCAATATAAGGGGATGATGATGATGATGATGATAAACTACAACCAAAATAAACTTAAAACAAGCTGCAAATTCGCTTTAAACTTCCAAAAAACTAAAATTCAATTTGTCCCTTATTTGTCCCTTATTTTGCTTATTGTCAGCTTCATCATGTTAAATTCACAAAATTTCTGTTAGCGCTTTAATATAAGGGGATGATGATGATGATGATGATAAACTACAACCAAAATAAACTTAAAACAAGCTGCAAATTCGCTTTAAACTTCCAAAAAACTAAAATTCAATTTGTCCCTTATTTTGCTTATTGTCAGCTTCATCATGTTAAATTCACAAAATTTCTTTTAGCGCTTTCATATAAGGGGATGATGATGATGATGATGATAAACTACAACCAAAATAAACTTAAAACAAGCTGCAAATTTGCTTTAAACCTCCAAAAAACTAAAATTCAATTTGTCCCTTATTTTGCTTATTGTCAGCTTCATTATGTTAAATTCACAAAATTTCTGTTAGCGCTTTAATATAAGGGGATGATGATGATGATGATGATAAACTACAACCAAAATAAACTTAAAACAAGCTGCAAATTTGCTTTAAACCTCCAAAAAACTAAAATTCAATTTGTCCCTTATTTGTCCCTTATTTTGCTTATTGTCAGCTTCATTATGTTAAATTCACAAAATTTCTGTTAGCGCTTTAATATAAGGGGATGATGATGATGATGATGATAAACTACAACCAAAATAAACTTAAAACAAGCTGCAAATTCGCTTTAAACTTCCAAAAAACTGAAAATTCAATTTGTCCCTTATTTGTCCCTTATTTTGCTTATTGTCAGCTTCATCATGTTAAATTCACAAAATTTCTGTTAGCGCTTCAATATAAGGGGATGATGATGATGATGATGATAAACTACAACCAAAATAAACTTAAAACAAGCTGCAAATTTGCTTTAAACCTCCAAAAAACTAAAATTCAATTTGTCCCTTATTTGTCCCTTATTTTGCTTATTGTCAGCTTCATTATGTTAAATTCACAAAATTTCTGTTAGCGCTTTAATATAAGGGGATGATGATGATGATGATGATAAACTACAACCAAAATAAACTTAAAACAAGCTGCAAATTTGCTTTAAACCTCCAAAAAACTAAAATTCAATTTGTCCCTTATTTGTCCCTTATTTTGCTTATTGTCAGCTTCATTATGTTAAATTCACAAAATTTCTTTTAGCGCTTTAATATAAGGGGATGATGATGATGATGGTAAACTACAACCAAAATAAACTTAAAACAAGCTGCAAATTCGCTTTAAACCTCCAAAAAACTAAAATTCAATTTGTCCCTTATTTGTCCCTTATTTTGCTTATTGTCAGCTTCATTATGTTAAATTCACAAAATTTCTGTTAGCGCTTTAATATAAGGGGATGATGATGATGATGATGATAAACTACAACCAAAATAAACTTAAAACAAGCTGCAAATTTGCTTTAAACCTCCAAAAAACTAAAATTCAATTTGTCCCTTATTTGTCCCTTATTTTGCTTATTGTCAGCTTCATTATGTTAAATTCACAAAATTTCTGTTAGCGCTTTAATATAAGGGGATGATGATGATGATGATGATAAACTACAACCAAAATAAACTTAAAACAAGCTGCAAATTCGCTTTAAACTTCCAAAAAACTGAAAATTCAATTTGTCCCTTATTTGTCCCTTATTTTGCTTATTGTCAGCTTCATCATGTTAAATTCACAAAATTTCTGTTAGCGCTTCAATATAAGGGGATGATGATGATGATGATGATAAACTACAACCAAAATAAACTTAAAACAAGCTGCAAATTCGCTTTAAACTTCCAAAAAACTAAAATTCAATTTGTCCCTTATTTGTCCCTTATTTTGCTTATTGTCAGCTTCATCATGTTAAATTCACAAAATTTCTGTTAGCGCTTTAATATAAGGGGATGATGATGATGATGATGATAAACTACAACCAAAATAAACTTAAAACAAGCTGCAAATTCGCTTTAAACTTCCAAAAAACTAAAATTCAATTTGTCCCTTATTTTGCTTATTGTCAGCTTCATCATGTTAAATTCACAAAATTTCTTTTAGCGCTTTCATATAAGGGGATGATGATGATGATGATGATAAACTACAACCAAAATAAACTTAAAACAAGCTGCAAATTTGCTTAAAACCTCCAAAAAACTAAAATTCAATTTGTCCCTTATTTGTCCCTTATTTTGCTTATTGTCAGCTTCATCATGTTAAATTCACCAAATTTCTGTTAGCGCTTTCATATAAGGGGATGATGATGATGATGATGATAAACTACAACCAAAATAAACTTAAAACAAGCTGCAAATTCGCTTTAAACTTCCAAAAAACTAAAATTCAATTTGTCCCTTATTTGTCCCTTATTTTGCTTATTGTCAGCTTCATCATGTTAAATTCACAAAATTTCTTTTAGCGCTTTCATATAAGGGGATGATGATGATGATGATGATAAACTACAACCAAAATAAACTTAAAACAAGCTGCAAATTTGCTTTAAACCTCCAAAAAACTAAAATTCAATTTGTCCCTTATTTTGCTTATTGTCAGCTTCATCATGTTAAATTCACAAAATTTCTTTTAGCGCTTTCATATAAGGGGATGATGATGATGATGATGATAAACTACAACCAAAATAAACTTAAAACAAGCTGCAAATTCGCTTTAAACTTCCAAAAAACTAAAATTCAATTTGTCCCTTATTTGTCCCTTATTTTGCTTATTGTCAGCTTCATCATGTTAAATTCACAAAATTTCTGTTAGCGCTCTAATATAAGGGGATGATGATGATGATGATGATAAACTACAACCAAAATAAACTTAAAACAAGCTGCAAATTTGCTTTAAACCTCCAAAAAACTAAAATTCAATTTGTCCCTTATTTGTCCCTTATTTTGCTGATTGTCAGCTTCATTATGTTAAATTCACAAAATTTCTGTTAGCGCTTTAATATAAGAGGATGATGATGATGATGATGATAAACTACAACCAAAATAAACTTAAAACAAGCTGCAAATTCGCTTTAAACTTCCAAAAAACTAAAATTCAATTTGTCCCTTATTTTGCTTATTGTCAGCTTCATCATGTTAAATTCACCAAATTTCTGTTAGCGCTTTCATATAAGGGGATGATGATGATGATGATGATAAACTACAACCAAAATAAACTTAAAACAAGCTGCAAATTCGCTTTAAACTTCCAAAAAACTAAAATTCAATTTGTCCCTTATTTGTCCCTTATTTTGCTTATTGTCAGCTTCATCATGTTAAATTCACAAAATTTCTTTTAGCGCTTTCATATAAGGGGATGATGATGATGATGATGATAAACTACAACCAAAATAAACTTAAAACAAGCTGCAAATTTGCTTTAAACCTCCAAAAAACTAAAATTCAATTTGTCCCTTATTTTGCTTATTGTCAGCTTCATCATGTTAAATTCACAAAATTTCTTTTAGCGCTTTCATATAAGGGGATGATGATGATGATGATGATAAACTACAACCAAAATAAACTTAAAACAAGGTGCAAATTTGCTTTAAACCTCCAAAAAACTAAAATTCAATTTGTCCCTTATTTGTCCCTTATTTTGCTTATTGTCAGCTTCATTATGTTAAATTCACAAAATTTCTGTTAGCGCTTTAATATAAGGGGATGATGATGATGATGATGATAAACTACAACCAAAATAAACTTAAAACAAGCTGCAAATTTGCTTTAAACCTCCAAAAAACTAAAATTCAATTTGTCCCTTATTTGTCCCTTATTTTGCTTATTGTCAGCTTCATTATGTTAAATTCACAAAATTTCTGTTAGCGCTTTAATATAAGGGGATGATGATGATGATGATGATAAACTACAACCAAAATAAACTTAAAACAAGCTGCAAATTCGCTTTAAACTTCCAAAAAACTGAAAATTCAATTTGTCCCTTATTTGTCCCTTATTTTGCTTATTGTCAGCTTCATCATGTTAAATTCACAAAATTTCTGTTAGCGCTTCAATATAAGGGGATGATGATGATGATGATGATAAACTACAACCAAAATAAACTTAAAACAAGCTGCAAATTCGCTTTAAACTTCCAAAAAACTAAAATTCAATTTGTCCCTTATTTGTCCCTTATTTTGCTTATTGTCAGCTTCATCATGTTAAATTCACAAAATTTCTGTTAGCGCTTCAATATAAGGGGATGATGATGATGATGATGATAAACTACAACCAAAATAAACTTAAAACAAGCTGCAAATTCGCTTTAAACTTCCAAAAAACTGAAAATTCAATTTGTCCCTTATTTGTCCCTTATTTTGCTTATTGTCAGCTTCATCATGTTAAATTCACAAAATTTCTGTTAGCGCTTTAATATAAGGGGATGATGATGATGATGATGATAAACTACAACCAAAATAAACTTAAAACAAGCTGCAAATTCGCTTTAAACTTCCAAAAAACTGAAAATTCAATTTGTCCCTTATTTGTCCCTTATTTTGCTTATTGTCAGCTTCATCATGTTAAATTCACAAAATTTCTGTTAGCGCTTTAATATAAGGGGATGATGATGATGATGATGATAAACTACAACCAAAATAAACTTAAAACAAGCTGCAAATTCGCTTTAAACTTCCAAAAAACTAAAATTCAATTTGTCACTTATTTTGCTTATTGTCAGCTTCATCATGTTAAATTCACAAAATTTCTTTTAGCGCTTTCATATAAGGGGATGATGATGATGATGATGATAAACTACAACCAAAATAAACTTAAAACAAGCTGCAAATTCGCTTTAAACTTCCAAAAAACTGAAAATTCAATTTGTCCCTTATTTGTCCCTTATTTTGCTTATTGTCAGCTTCATCATGTTAAATTCACAAAATTTCTGTTAGCGCTTTAATATAAGGGGATGATGATGATGATGGTAAACTACAACCAAAATAAACTTAAAACAAGCTGCAAATTCGCTTTAAACTTCCAAAAAACTGAAAATTCAATTTGTCCCTTATTTGTCCCTTATTTTGCTTATTGTCAGCTTCATCATGTTAAATTCACAAAATTTCTGTTAGCGCTTCAATATAAGGGGATGATGATGATGATGATGATAAACTACAACCAAAATAAACTTAAAACAAGCTGCAAATTCGCTTTAAACTTCCAAAAAACTAAAATTCAATTTGTCCCTTATGTGTCCCTTATTTTGCTTATTGTCAGCTTCATCATGTTAAATTCACAAAATTTCTTTTAGCGCTTTCATATAAGGGGATGATGATGATGATGATGATAAACTACAACCAAAATAAACTTAAAACAAGCTGCAAATTCGCTTTAAACTTCCAAAAAACTGAAAATTCAATTTGTCCCTTATTTGTCCCTTATTTTGCTTATTGTCAGCTTCATCATGTTAAATTCACAAAATTTCTGTTAGCGCTTTAATATAAGGGGATGATGATGATGATGGTAAACTACAACCAAAATAAACTTAAAACAAGCTGCAAATTCGCTTTAAACTTCCAAAAAACTGAAAATTCAATTTGTCCCTTATTTGTCCCTTATTTTGCTTATTGTCAGCTTCATCATGTTAAATTCACAAAATTTCTGTTAGCGCTTCAATATAAGGGGATGATGATGATGATGATGATAAACTACAACCAAAATAAACTTAAAACAAGCTGCAAATTCGCTTTAAACTTCCAAAAAACTAAAATTCAATTTGTCCCTTATGTGTCCCTTATTTTGCTTATTGTCAGCTTCATCATGTTAAATTCACAAAATTTCTTTTAGCGCTTTCATATAAGGGGATGATGATGATGATGATGATAAACTACAACCAAAATAAACTTAAAACAAGCTGCAAATTCGCTTTAAACTTCCAAAAAACTGAAAATTCAATTTGTCCCTTATTTGTCCCTTATTTTGCTTATTGTCAGCTTCATCATGTTAAATTCACAAAATTTCTGTTAGCGCTTTAATATAAGGGGATGATGATGATGATGGTAAACTACAACCAAAATAAACTTAAAACAAGCTGCAAATTCGCTTTAAACTTCCAAAAAACTGAAAATTCAATTTGTCCCTTATTTGTCCCTTATTTTGCTTATTGTCAGCTTCATCATGTTAAATTCACAAAATTTCTGTTAGCGCTTCAATATAAGGGGATGATGATGATGATGATGATAAACTACAACCAAAATAAACTTAAAACAAGCTGCAAATTCGCTTTAAACTTCCAAAAAACTAAAATTCAATTTGTCCCTTATTTGTCCCTTATTTTGCTTATTGTCAGCTTCATTATGTTAAATTCACAAAATTTCTGTTAGCGCTTTAATATAAGGGGATGATGATGATGATGATGATAAACTACAACCAAAATAAACTTAAAACAAGCTGCAAATTTGCTTTAAACCTCCAAAAAACTAAAATTCAATTTGTCCCTTATTTGTCCCTTATTTTGCTTATTGTCAGCTTCATTATGTTAAATTCACAAAATTTCTGTTAGCGCTTTAATATAAGGGGATGATGATGATGATGATGATAAACTACAACCAAAATAAACTTAAAACAAGCTGCAAATTCGCTTTAAACTTCCAAAAAACTGAAAATTCAATTTGTCCCTTATTTGTCCCTTATTTTGCTTATTGTCAGCTTCATCATGTTAAATTCACAAAATTTCTGTTAGCGCTTTAATATAAGGGGATGATGATGATGATGGTAAACTACAACCAAAATAAACTTAAAACAAGCTGCAAATTTGCTTTAAACCTCCAAAAAACTAAAATTCAATTTGTCCCTTATTTGTCCCTTATTTTGCTTATTGTCAGCTTCATTATGTTAAATTCACAAAATTTCTGTTAGCGCTTTAATATAAGGGGATGATGATGATGATGATGATAAACTACAACCAAAATAAACTTAAAACAAGCTGCAAATTCGCTTTAAACTTCCAAAAAACTGAAAATTCAATTTGTCCCTTATTTGTCCCTTATTTTGCTTATTGTCAGCTTCATCATGTTAAATTCACAAAATTTCTGTTAGCGCTTCAATATAAGGGGATGATGATGATGATGATGATAAACTACAACCAAAATAAACTTAAAACAAGCTGCAAATTCGCTTTAAACTTCCAAAAAACTAAAATTCAATTTGTCCCTTATTTGTCCCTTATTTTGCTTATTGTCAGCTTCATCATGTTAAATTCACAAAATTTCTGTTAGCGCTTCAATATAAGGGGATGATGATGATGATGATGATAAACTACAACCAAAATAAACTTAAAACAAGCTGCAAATTCGCTTTAAACTTCCAAAAAACTGAAAATTCAATTTGTCCCTTATTTGTCCCTTATTTTGCTTATTGTCAGCTTCATCATGTTAAATTCACAAAATTTCTGTTAGCGCTTTAATATAAGGGGATGATGATGATGATGATGATAAACTACAACCAAAATAAACTTAAAACAAGCTGCAAATTCGCTTTAAACTTCCAAAAAACTAAAATTCAATTTGTCCCTTATTTGTCCCTTATTTTGCTTATTGTCAGCTTCATCATGTTAAATTCACAAAATTTCTGTTAGCGCTTCAATATAAGGGGATGATGATGATGATGATGATAAACTACAACCAAAATAAACTTAAAACAAGCTGCAAATTCGCTTTAAACTTCCAAAAAACTGAAAATTCAATTTGTCCCTTATTTGTCCCTTATTTTGCTTATTGTCAGCTTCATCATGTTAAATTCACAAAATTTCTGTTAGCGCTTTAATATAAGGGGATGATGATGATGATGATGATAAACTACAACCAAAATAAACTTAAAACAAGCTGCAAATTCGCTTTAAACTTCCAAAAAACTAAAATTCAATTTGTCCCTTATTTTGCTTATTGTCAGCTTCATCATGTTAAATTCACAAAATTTCTTTTAGCGCTTTCATATAAGGGGATGATGATGATGATGATGATAAACTACAACCAAAATAAACTTAAAACAAGCTGCAAATTCGCTTTAAACTTCCAAAAAACTGAAAATTCAATTTGTCCCTTATTTGTCCCTTATTTTGCTTATTGTCAGCTTCATCATGTTAAATTCACAAAATTTCTGTTAGCGCTTTAATATAAGGGGATGATGATGATGATGGTAAACTACAACCAAAATAAACTTAAAACCAGCTGCAAATTCGCTTTAAACTTCCAAAAAACTAAAATTCAATTTGTCCCTTATTTGTCCCTTATTTTGCTTATTGTCAGCTTCATTATGTTAAATTCACAAAATTTCTGTTAGCGCTTTAATATAAGGGGATGATGATGATGATGATGATAAACTACAACCAAAATAAACTTAAAACAAGCTGCAAATTCGCTTTAAACTTCCAAAAAACTGAAAATTCAATTTGTCCCTTATTTGTCCCTTATTTTGCTTATTGTCAGCTTCATCATGTTAAATTCACAAAATTTCTGTTAGCGCTTTAATATAAGGGGATGATGATGATGATGGTAAACTACAACCAAAATAAACTTAAAACAAGCTGCAAATTCGCTTTAAACTTCCAAAAAACTGAAAATTCAATTTGTCCCTTATTTGTCCCTTATTTTGCTTATTGTCAGCTTCATCATGTTAAATTCACAAAATTTCTGTTAGCGCTTCAATATAAGGGGATGATGATGATGATGATGATAAACTACAACCAAAATAAACTTAAAACAAGCTGCAAATTCGCTTTAAACTTCCAAAAAACTAAAATTCAATTTGTCCCTTATTTGTCCCTTATTTTGCTTATTGTCAGCTTCATTATGTTAAATTCACAAAATTTCTGTTAGCGCTTTAATATAAGGGGATGATGATGATGATGATGATAAACTACAACCAAAATAAACTTAAAACAAGCTGCAAATTTGCTTTAAACCTCCAAAAAACTAAAATTCAATTTGTCCCTTATTTGTCCCTTATTTTGCTTATTGTCAGCTTCATTATGTTAAATTCACAAAATTTCTGTTAGCGCTTTAATATAAGGGGATGATGATGATGATGATGATAAACTACAACCAAAATAAACTTAAAACAAGCTGCAAATTCGCTTTAAACTTCCAAAAAACTGAAAATTCAATTTGTCCCTTATTTGTCCCTTATTTTGCTTATTGTCAGCTTCATCATGTTAAATTCACAAAATTTCTGTTAGCGCTTTAATATAAGGGGATGATGATGATGATGGTAAACTACAACCAAAATAAACTTAAAACAAGCTGCAAATTTGCTTTAAACCTCCAAAAAACTAAAATTCAATTTGTCCCTTATTTGTCCCTTATTTTGCTTATTGTCAGCTTCATTATGTTAAATTCACAAAATTTCTGTTAGCGCTTTAATATAAGGGGATGATGATGATGATGATGATAAACTACAACCAAAATAAACTTAAAACAAGCTGCAAATTCGCTTTAAACTTCCAAAAAACTGAAAATTCAATTTGTCCCTTATTTGTCCCTTATTTTGCTTATTGTCAGCTTCATCATGTTAAATTCACAAAATTTCTGTTAGCGCTTCAATATAAGGGGATGATGATGATGATGATGATAAACTACAACCAAAATAAACTTAAAACAAGCTGCAAATTCGCTTTAAACTTCCAAAAAACTAAAATTCAATTTGTCCCTTATTTGTCCCTTATTTTGCTTATTGTCAGCTTCATCATGTTAAATTCACAAAATTTCTGTTAGCGCTTCAATATAAGGGGATGATGATGATGATGATGATAAACTACAACCAAAATAAACT
This sequence comes from Chrysops caecutiens, assembly GCA_963971475.1. Lineage (NCBI taxonomy): Eukaryota > Metazoa > Arthropoda > Insecta > Diptera > Tabanidae > Chrysops > Chrysops caecutiens. The sequence continues at coordinate 36,259,898 of OZ020569.1, forward strand.
TAAAACAAGCTGCAAATTCGCTTTAAACTTCCAAAAAACTGAAAATTCAATTTGTCCCTTATTTGTCCCTTATTTTGCTTATTGTCAGCTTCATCATGTTAAATTCACAAAATTTCTGTTAGCGCTTTAATATAAGGGGATGATGATGATGATGATGATAAACTACAACCAAAATAAACTTAAAACAAGCTGCAAATTCGCTTTAAACTTCCAAAAAACTAAAATTCAATTTGTCCCTTATTTGTCCCTTATTTTGCTTATTGTCAGCTTCATCATGTTAAATTCACAAAATTTCTGTTAGCGCTTCAATATAAGGGGATGATGATGATGATGATGATAAACTACAACCAAAATAAACTTAAAACAAGCTGCAAATTCGCTTTAAACTTCCAAAAAACTGAAAATTCAATTTGTCCCTTATTTGTCCCTTATTTTGCTTATTGTCAGCTTCATCATGTTAAATTCACAAAATTTCTGTTAGCGCTTTAATATAAGGGGATGATGATGATGATGATGATAAACTACAACCAAAATAAACTTAAAACAAGCTGCAAATTCGCTTTAAACTTCCAAAAAACTAAAATTCAATTTGTCCCTTATTTTGCTTATTGTCAGCTTCATCATGTTAAATTCACAAAATTTCTTTTAGCGCTTTCATATAAGGGGATGATGATGATGATGATGATAAACTACAACCAAAATAAACTTAAAACAAGCTGCAAATTCGCTTTAAACTTCCAAAAAACTGAAAATTCAATTTGTCCCTTATTTGTCCCTTATTTTGCTTATTGTCAGCTTCATCATGTTAAATTCACAAAATTTCTGTTAGCGCTTTAATATAAGGGGATGATGATGATGATGGTAAACTACAACCAAAATAAACTTAAAACAAGCTGCAAATTCGCTTTAAACCTCCAAAAAACTAAAATTCAATTTGTCCCTTATTTGTCCCTTATTTTGCTTATTGTCAGCTTCATTATGTTAAATTCACAAAATTTCTGTTAGCGCTTTAATATAAGGGGATGATGATGATGATGATGATAAACTACAACCAAAATAAACTTAAAACAAGCTGCAAATTCGCTTTAAACTTCCAAAAAACTGAAAATTCAATTTGTCCCTTATTTGTCCCTTATTTTGCTTATTGTCAGCTTCATCATGTTAAATTCACAAAATTTCTGTTAGCGCTTCAATATAAGGGGATGATGATGATGATGATGATAAACTACAACCAAAATAAACTTAAAACAAGCTGCAAATTCGCTTTAAACTTCCAAAAAACTAAAATTCAATTTGTCCCTTATTTGTCCCTTATTTTGCTTATTGTCAGCTTCATCATGTTAAATTCACAAAATTTCTGTTAGCGCTTTAATATAAGGGGATGATGATGATGATGATGATAAACTACAACCAAAATAAACTTAAAACAAGCTGCAAATTCGCTTTAAACTTCCAAAAAACTGAAAATTCAATTTGTCCCTTATTTTGCTTATTGTCAGCTTCATCATGTTAAATTCACAAAATTTCTTTTAGCGCTTTCATATAAGGGGATGATGATGATGATGATGATAAACTTCAACCAAAATAAACTTAAAACAAGCTGCAAATTCGCTTTAAACTTCCAAAAAACTGAAAATTCAATTTGTCCCTTATTTGTCCCTTATTTTGCTTATTGTCAGCTTCATCATGTTAAATTCACAAAATTTCTGTTAGCGCTTTAATATAAGGGGATGATGATGATGATGGTAAACTACAACCAAAATAAACTTAAAACAAGCTGCAAATTCGCTTTAAACCTCCAAAAAACTAAAATTCAATTTGTCCCTTATTTGTCCCTTATTTTGCTTATTGTCAGCTTCATTATGTTAAATTCACAAAATTTCTGTTAGCGCTTTAATATAAGGGGATGATGATGATGATGATGATAAACTACAACCAAAATAAACTTAAAACAAGCTGCAAATTTGCTTTAAACCTCCAAAAAACTAAAATTCAATTTGTCCCTTATTTGTCCCTTATTTTGCTTATTGTCAGCTTCATTATGTTAAATTCACAAAATTTCTGTTAGCGCTTTAATATAAGGGGATGATGATGATGATGATGATAAACTACAACCAAAATAAACTTAAAACAAGCTGCAAATTCGCTTTAAACTTCCAAAAAACTGAAAATTCAATTTGTCCCTTATTTGTCCCTTATTTTGCTTATTGTCAGCTTCATCATGTTAAATTCACAGAATTTCTGTTAGCGCTTCAATATAAGGGGATGATGATGATGATGATGATAAACTACAACCAAAATAAACTTAAAACAAGCTGCAAATTCGCTTTAAACTTCCAAAAAACTAAAATTCAATTTGTCCCTTATTTGTCCCTTATTTTGCTTATTGTCAGCTTCATCATGTTAAATTCACAAAATTTCTGTTAGCGCTTTAATATAAGGGGATGATGATGATGATGATGATAAACTACAACCAAAATAAACTTAAAACAAGCTGCAAATTCGCTTTAAACTTCCAAAAAACTGAAAATTCAATTTGTCCCTTATTTTGCTTATTGTCAGCTTCATCATGTTAAATTCACAAAATTTCTTTTAGCGCTTTCATATAAGGGGATGATGATGATGATGATGATAAACTACAACCAAAATAAACTTAAAACAAGCTGCAAATTCGCTTTAAACTTCCAAAAAACTGAAAATTCAATTTGTCCCTTATTTGTCCCTTATTTTGCTTATTGTCAGCTTCATCATGTTAAATTCACAAAATTTCTGTTAACGCTTTAATATAAGGGGATGATGATGATGATGATGATAAACTACAACCAAAATAAACTTAAAACAAGCTGCAAATTCGCTTTAAACTTCCAAAAAACTAAAATTCAATTTGTCCCTTATTTTGCTTATTGTCAGCTTCATCATGTTAAATTCACAAAATTTCTTTTAGCGCTTTCATATAAGGGGATGATGATGATGATGATGATAAACTACAACCAAAATAAACTTAAAACAAGCTGCAAATTCGCTTTAAACTTCCAAAAAACTGAAAATTCAATTTGTCCCTTATTTGTCCCTTATTTTGCTTATTGTCAGCTTCATCATGTTAAATTCACAAAATTTCTGTTAGCGCTTCAATATAAGGGGATGATGATGATGATGATGATAAACTACAACCAAAATAAACTTAAAACAAGCTGCAAATTCGCTTTAAACTTCCAAAAAACTAAAATTCAATTTGTCCCTTATTTGTCCCTTATTTTGCTTATTGTCAGCTTCATCATGTTAAATTCACAAAATTTCTGTTAGCGCTTTAATATAAGGGGATGATGATGATGATGATGATAAACTACAACCAAAATAAACTTAAAACAAGCTGCAAATTCGCTTTAAACTTCCAAAAAACTGAAAATTCAATTTGTCCCTTATTTGTCCCTTATTTTGCTTATTGTCAGCTTCATCATGTTAAATTCACAAAACTTCTGTTAGCGCTTCAATATAAGGGGATGATGATGATGATGATGATAAACTACAACCAAAATAAACTTAAAACAAGCTGCAAATTCGCTTTAAACTTCCAAAAAACTAAAATTCAATTTGTCCCTTATTTGTCCCTTATGTTGCTTATTGTCAGCTTCATCATGTTAAATTCACAAAATTTCTGTTAGCGCTTTAATATAAGGGGATGATGATGATGATGATGATAAACTACAACCAAAATAAACTTAAAACAAGCTGCAAATTCGCTTTAAACTTCCAAAAAACTGAAAATTCAATTTGTCCCTTATTTTGCTTATTGTCAGCTTCATCATGTTAAATTCACAAAATTTCTTTTAGCGCTTTCATATAAGGGGATGATGATGATGATGATGATAAACTACAACCAAAATAAACTTAAAACAAGCTGCAAATTCGCTTTAAACTTCCAAAAAACTAAAATTCAATTTGTCCCTTATTTTGCTTATTGTCAGCTTCATCATGTTAAATTCACAAAATTTCTTTTAGCGCTTTCATATAAGGGGATGATGATGATGATGATGATAAATTACAACCAAAATAAACTTAAAACAAGCTGCAAATTCGCTTTAAACTTCCAAAAAACTGAAAATTCAATTTGTCCCTTATTTTGCTTATTGTCAGCTTCATCATGTTAAATTCACAAAATTTCTTTTAGCGCTTTCATATAAGGGGATGATGATGATGATGATGATAAACTACAACCAAAATAAACTTAAAACAAGCTGCAAATTCGCTTTAAACTTCCAAAAAACTGAAAATTCAATTTGTCCCTTATTTGTCCCTTATTTTGCTTATTGTCAGCTTCATCATGTTAAATTCACAAAATTTCTGTTAACGCTTTAATATAAGGGGATGATGATGATGATGATGATAAACTACAACCAAAATAAACTTAAAACAAGCTGCAAATTCGCTTTAAACTTCCAAAAAACTAAAATTCAATTTGTCCCTTATTTGTCCCTTATGTTGCTTATTGTCAGCTTCATCATGTTAAATTCACAAAATTTCTGTTAGCGCTTTAATATAAGGGGATGATGATGATGATGATGATAAACTACAACCAAAATAAACTTAAAACAAGCTGCAAATTCGCTTTAAACTTCCAAAAAACTGAAAATTCAATTTGTCCCTTATTTTGCTTATTGTCAGCTTCATCATGTTAAATTCACAAAATTTCTGTTAGCGCTTCAATATAAGGGGATGATGATGATGATGATGATAAACTACAACCAAAATAAACTTAAAACAAGCTGCAAATTCGCTTTAAACTTCCAAAAAACTGAAAATTCAATTTGTCCCTTATTTGTCCCTTATTTTGCTTATTGTCAGCTTCATCATGTTAAATTCACAAAATTTCTGTTAACGCTTTAATATAAGCGGATGATGATGATGATGATGATAAACTACAACCAAAATAAACTTAAAACAAGCTGCAAATTCGCTTTAAACTTCCAAAAAACTAAAATTCAATTTGTCCCTTATTTGTCCCTTATGTTGCTTATTGTCAGCTTCATCATGTTAAATTCACAAAATTTCTGTTAGCGCTTTAATATAAGGGGATGATGATGATGATGATGATAAACTACAACCAAAATAAACTTAAAACAAGCTGCAAATTCGCTTTAAACTTCCAAAAAACTGAAAATTCAATTTGTCCCTTATTTTGCTTATTGTCAGCTTCATCATGTTAAATTCACAAAATTTCTTTTAGCGCTTTCATATAAGGGGATGATGATGATGATGATGATAAACTACAACCAAAATAAACTTAAAACAAGCTGCAAATTCGCTTTAAACTGCCAAAAAACTAAAATTCAATTTGTCCCTTATTTTGCTTATTGTCAGCTTCATTATGTTAAATTCACAAAATTTCTTTTAGCGCTTTCATATAAGGGGATGATGATGATGATGATGATAAATTACAACCAAAATAAACTTAAAACAAGCTGCAAATTCGCTTTAAACTTCCAAAAAACTGAAAATTCAATTTGTCCCTTATTTTGCTTATTGTCAGCTTCATCATGTTAAATTCACAAAATTTCTTTTAGCGCTTTCATATAAGGGGATGATGATGATGATGATGATAAACTACAACCAAAATAAACTTAAAACAAGCTGCAAATTCGCTTTAAACTTCCAAAAAACTAAAATTCAATTCGTCCCTTATTTGTCCCTTATTTTGCTTATTGTCAGCTTCATTATGTTTAATTCACAAAATTTCTGTTAGCGCTTTAATATAAGGGGATGATGATGATGATGATGATAAACTACAACCAAAATAAACTTAAAACAAGCTGCAAATTCGCTTTAAACTTCCAAAAAACTGAAAATTCAATTTGTCCCTTATTTTGCTTATTGTCAGCTTCATCATGTTAAATTCACAAAATTTCTGTTAGCGCTTCAATATAAGGGGATGATGATGATGATGATGATAAACTACAACCAAAATAAACTTAAAACAAGCTGCAAATTCGCTTTAAACTTCCAAAAAACTGAAAATTCAATTTGTCCCTTATTTGTCCCTTATTTTGCTTATTGTCAGCTTCATCATGTTAAATTCACAAAATTTCTGTTAGCGCTTTAATATAAGGGGATGATGATGATGATGGTAAACTACAACCAAAATAAACTTAAAACAAGCTGCAAATTCGCTTTAAACCTCCAAAAAACTAAAATTCAATTTGTCCCTTATTTGTCCCTTATTTTGCTTATTGTCAGCTTCATCATGTTAAATTCACAAAATTTCTGTTAGCGCTTCAATATAAGGGGATGATGATGATGATGATGATAAACTACAACCAAAATAAACTTAAAACAAGCTGCAAATTCGCTTTAAACCTCCAAAAAACTAAAATTCAATTTGTCCCTTATTTGTCCCTTATTTTGCTTATTGTCAGCTTCATCATGTTAAATTCACAAAATTTCTGTTAGCGCTTTAATATAAGGGGATGATGATGATGATAAACTACAACCAAAATAAACTTAAAACAAGCTGCAAATTTGCATTAAACCTCCAAAAAACTAAAATTCAATTTGTCCCTTATTTGTCCCTTATTTTGCTTATTGTCAGCTTCATTATGTTAAATTCACAAAATTTCTGTTAGCGCTTTAATATAAGGGGATGATGATGATGATGATGATAAACTACAACCAAAATAAACTTAAAACAAGCTGCAAATTCGCTTTAAACTTCCAAAAAACTGAAAATTCAATTTGTCCCTTATTTGTCCCTTATTTTGCTTATTGTCAGCTTCATCATGTTAAATTCACAAAATTTCTGTTAGCGCTTCAATATAAGGGGATGATGATGATGATGATGATAAACTACAACCAAAATAAACTTAAAACAAGCTGCAAATTCGCTTTAAACTTCCAAAAAACTAAAATTCAATTTGTCCCTTATTTGTCCCTTATTTTGCTTATTGTCAGCTTCATCATGTTAAATTCACAAAATTTCTGTTAGCGCTTTAATATAAGGGGATGATGATGATGATGATGATAAACTACAACCAAAATAAACTTAAAACAAGCTGCAAATTCGCTTTAAACTTCCAAAAAACTGAAAATTCAATTTGTCCCTTATTTTGCTTATTGTCAGCTTCATCATGTTAAATTCACAAAATTTCTGTTAGCGCTTTAATATAAGGGGATGATGATGATGATGATGATAAACTACAACCAAAATAAACTTAAAACAAGCTGCAAATTCGCTTTAAACTTCCAAAAAACTAAAATTCAATTTGTCCCTTATTTGTCCCTTATTTTGCTTATTGTCAGCTTCATCATGTTAAATTCACAAAATTTCTGTTAGCGCTTTAATATAAGGGGATGATGATGATGATGATGATAAACTACAACCAAAATAAACTTAAAACAAGCTGCAAATTCGCTTTAAACTTCCAAAAAACTGAAAATTCAATTTGTCCCTTATTTGTCCCTTATTTTGCTTATTGTCAGCTTCATCATGTTAAATTCACAAAATTTCTGTTAGCGCTTCAATATAAGGGGATGATGATGATGATGGTAAACTACAACCAAAATAAACTTAAAACAAGCTGCAAATTCGCTTTAAACCTCCAAAAAACTAAAATTCAATTTGTCCCTTATTTGTCCCTTATTTTGCTTATTGTCAGCTTCATCATGTTAAATTCACAAAATTTCTGTTAGCGCTTCAATATAAGGGGATGATGATGATGATGATGATAAACTACAACCAAAATAAACTTAAAACAAGCTGCAAATTCGCTTTAAACTTCCAAAAAACTAAAATTCAATTTGTCCCTTATTTGTCCCTTATTTTGCTTATTGTCAGCTTCATCATGTTAAATTCACAAAATTTCTGTTAGCGCTTTAATATAAGGGGATGATGATGATGATGATGATAAACTACAACCAAAATAAACTTAAAACAAGCTGCAAATTTGCTTTAAACCTCCAAAAAACTAAAATTCAATTTGTCCCTTATTTGTCCCTTATTTTGCTTATTGTCAGCTTCATTATGTTAAATTCACAAAATTTCTGTTAGCGCTTTAATATAAGGGGATGATGATGATGATGATGATAAACTACAACCAAAATAAACTTAAAACAAGCTGCAAATTCGCTTTAAACTTCCAAAAAACTGAAAATTCAATTTGTCCCTTATTTGTCCCTTATTTTGCTTATTGTCAGCTTCATCATGTTAAATTCACAAAATTTCTGTTAGCGCTTCAATATAAGGGGATGATGATGATGATGGTAAACTACAACCAAAATAAACTTAAAACAAGCTGCAAATTCGCTTTAAACCTCCAAAAAACTAAAATTCAATTTGTCCCTTATTTGTCCCTTATTTTGCTTATTGTCAGCTTCATTATGTTAAATTCACAAAATTTCTGTTAGCGCTTTAATATAAGGGGATGATGATGATGATGATGATAAACTACAACCAAAATAAACTTAAAACAAGCTGCAAATTTGCTTTAAACCTCCAAAAAACTAAAATTCAATTTGTCCCTTATTTGTCCCTTATTTTGCTTATTGTCAGCTTCATCATGTTAAATTCACAAAATTTCTGTTAGCGCTTTAATATAAGGGGATGATGATGATGATGATGATAAACTACAACCAAAATAAACTTAAAACAAGCTGCAAATTCGCTTTAAACTTCCAAAAAACTAAAATTCAATTTGTCCCTTATTTTGCTTATTGTCAGCTTCATCATGTTAAATTCACAAAATTTCTTTTAGCGCTTTCATATAAGGGGATGATGATGATGATGATGATAAACTACAACCAAAATAAACTTAAAACAAGCTGCAAATTCGCTTTAAACTTCCAAAAAACTGAAAATTCAATTTGTCCTTTATTTTGCTTATTGTCAGCTTCATCATGTTAAATTCACAAAATTTCTTTTAGCGCTTTCATATAAGGGGATGATGATGATGATGATGATAAACTACAACCAAAATAAACTTAAAACAAGCTGCAAATTCGCTTTAAACTTCCAAAAAACTGAAAATTCAATTTGTCCCTTATTTGTCCCTTATTTTGCTTATTGTCAGCTTCATCATGTTAAATTCACAAAATTTCTGTTAACGCTTTAATATAAGGGGATGATGATGATGATGATGATAAACTACAACCAAAATAAACTTAAAACAAGCTGCAAATTCGCTTTAAACTTCCAAAAAACTAAAATTCAATTTGTCCCTTATTTTGCTTTTTGTCAGCTTCATCATGTTAAATTCACAAAATTTCTTTTAGCGCTTTAATATAAGGGGATGATGATGATGATGATGATAAACTACAACCAAAATAAACTTAAAACAAGCTGCAAATTCGCTTTAAACTTCCAAAAAACTGAAAATTCAATTTGTCCCTTATTTGTCCCTTATTTTGCTTATTGTCAGCTTCATCATGTTAAATTCACAAAATTTCTGTTAGCGCTTCAATATAAGGGGATGATGATGATGATGATGATAAACTACAACCAAAATAAACTTAAAACAAGCTGCAAATTCGCTTTAAACTTCCAAAAAACTGAAAATTCAATTTGTCCCTTATTTTGCTTATTGTCAGCTTCATCATGTTAAATTCACAAAATTTCTTTTAGCGCTTTCATATAAGGGGATGATGATGATGATGATGATAAACTACAACCAAAATAAACTTAAAACAAGCTGCAAATTCGCTTTAAACTTCCAAAAAACTGAAAATTCAATTTGTCCCTTATTTGTCCCTTATTTTGCTTATTGTCAGCTTCATCATGTTAAATTCACAAAATTTCTGTTAACGCTTTAATATAAGGGGATGATGATGATGATGATGATAAACTACAACCAAAATAAACTTAAAACAAGCTGCAAATTCGCTTTAAACTTCCAAAAAACTAAAATTCAATTTGTCCCTTATTTGTCCCTTATGTTGCTTATTGTCAGCTTCATCATGTTAAATTCACAAAATTTCTGTTAGCGCTTTAATATAAGGGGATGATGATGATGATGATGATAAACTACAACCAAAATAAACTTAAAACAAGCTGCAAATTCGCTTTAAACTTCCAAAAAACTGAAAATTCAATTTGTCCCTTATTTGTCCCTTATTTTGCTTATTGTCAGCTTCATCATGTTAAATTCACAAAATTTCTGTTAGCGCTTCAATATAAGGGGATGATGATGATGATGATGATAAACTACAACCAAAATAAACTTAAAACAAGCTGCAAATTCGCTTTAAACTTCCAAAAAACTAAAATTCAATTTGTCCCTTATTTGTCCCTTATTTTGCTTATTGTCAGCTTCATCATGTTAAATTCACAAAATTTCTGTTAGCGCTTTAATATAAGGGGATGATGATGATGATGATGATAAACTACAACCAAAATAAACTTAAAACAAGCTGCAAATTCGCTTTAAACTTCCAAAAAACTAAAATTCAATTTGTCCCTTATTTGTCCCTTATGTTGCTTATTGTCAGCTTCATCATGTTAAATTCACAAAATTTCTGTTAGCGCTTTAATATAAGGGGATGATGATGATGATGATGATAAACTACAACCAAAATAAACTTAAAACAAGCTGCAAATTCGCTTTAAACTTCCAAAAAACTAAAATTCGATTTGTCCCTTATTTGTCCCTTATTTTGCTTATTGTCAGCTTCATCATGTTAAATTCACAAAATTTCTGTTAGCGCTTTAATATAAGGGGATGATGATGATGTTGATGATAAACTACAACCAAAATAAACTTAAAACAAGCTGCAAATTCGCTTTAAACTTCCAAAAAACTTAAATTCAATTTGTCCCTTATTTTGCTTATTGTCAGCTTCATCATGTTAAATTCACAAAATTTCTTTTAGCGCTTTCATATAAGGGGATGATGATGATGATGATGATAAACTACAACCAAAATAAACTTAAAACAAGCTGCAAATTCGCTTTAAACTTCCAAAAAACTGAAAATTCAATTTGTCCCTTATTTGTCCCTTATTTTGCTTATTGTCAGCTTCATCATGTTAAATTCACAAAATTTCTGTTAGCGCTTTAATATAAGGGGATGATGATGATGATGGTAAACTACAACCAAAATAAACTTAAAATAAGCTGCAAATTCGCTTTAAACCTCCAAAAAACTAAAATTCAATTTGTCCCTTATTTGTCCCTTATTTTGCTTATTGTCAGCTTCATTATGTTAAATTCACAAAATTTCTGTTAGCGCTTTAATATAAGGGGATGATGATGATGATGATGATAAACTACAACCAAAATAAACTTAAAACAAGCTGCAAATTCGCTTTAAACTTCCAAAAAACTAAAATTCAATTTGTCCCTTATTTTGCTTATTGTCAGCTTCATCATGTTAAATTCACAAAATTTCTTTTAGCGCTTTCATATAAGGGGATGATGATGATGATGATGATAAACTACAACCAAAATAAACTTAAAACAAGCTGCAAATTCGCTTTAAACTTCCAAAAAACTGAAAATTCAATTTGTCCCTTATTTTGCTTATTGTCAGCTTCATCATGTTAAATTCACAAAATTTCTTTTAGCGCTTTCATATAAGGGGATGGTGATGATGATGATGATAAACTACAACCAAAATAAACTTAAAACAAGCTGCAAATTCGCTTTAAACTTCCAAAAAACTAAAATTCAATTTGTCCCTTATTTGTCCCTTATGTTGCTTATTGTCAGCTTCATCATGTTAAATTCACAAAATTTCTGTTAGCGCTTTAATATAAGGGGATGATGATGATGATGATGATAAACTACAACCAAAATAAACTTAAAACAAGCTGCAAATTCGCTTTAAACTTCCAAAAAACTAAAATTCAATTTGTCCCTTATTTGTCCCTTATGTTGCTTATTGTCAGCTTCATCATGTTAAATTCACAAAATTTCTGTTAGCGCTTTAATATAAGGGGATGATGATGATGATGATGATAAACTACAACCAAAATAAACTTAAAACAAACTGCAAATTCGCTTTAAACTTCCAAAAAACTGAAAATTCAATTTGTCCCTTATTTGTCCCTTATTTTGCTTATTGTCAGCTTCATCATGTTAAATTCACAAAATTACTGTTAACGCTTTAATATATGGGGATGATGATGATGATGATGATAAACTACAACCAAAATAAACTTAAAACAAGCTGCAAATTCGCTTTAAACTTCCAAAAAACTAAAATTCAATTTGTCCCTTATTTGTCCCTTATGTTGCTTATTGTCAGCTTCATCATGTTAAATTCACAAAATTTCTGTTAGCGCTTTAATATAAGGGGATGATGATGATGATGATGATAAACTACAACCAAAATAAACTTAAAACAAGCTGCAAATTCGCTTTGAACTTCCAAAAAACTGAAAATTCAATTTGTCCCTTATTTGTCCCTTATTTTGCTTATTGTCAGCTTCATCATGTTAAATTCACAAAATTTCTGTTAGCGCTTTAATATAAGGGGATGATGATGATGATGATGATAAACTACAACCAAAATAAACTTAAAACAAGCTGCAAATTCGCTTTAAACTTCCAAAAAACTGAAAATTCAATTTGTCCCTTATTTGTCCCTTATTTTGCTTATTGTCAGCTTCATCATGTTAAATTCACAAAATTTCTGTTAACGCTTTAATATAAGGGGATGATGATGATGATGATGATAAACTACAACCAAAATAAACTTAAAACAAGCTGCAAATTCGCTTTAAACTTCCAAAAAACTAAAATTCAATTTGTCCCTTATTTGTCCCTTATGTTGCTTATTGTCAGCTTCATCATGTTAAATTCACAAAATTTCTGTTAGCGCTTTAATATAAGGGGATGATGATGATGATGATGATAAACTACAACCAAAATAAACTTAAAACAAGCTGCAAATTCGCTTTAAACTTCCAAAAAACTAAAATTCAATTTGTCCCTTATTTGTCCCTTATTTTGCTTATTGTCAGCTTCATCATGTTAAATTCACAAAATTTCTGTTAGCGCTTTAATATAAGGGGATGATGATGATGATGGTAAACTACAACCAAAATAAACTTAAAACAAGCTGCAAATTCGCTTTAAACCTCCAAAAAACTAAAATTCAATTTGTCCCTTATTTGTCCCTTATTTTGCTTATTGTCAGCTTCATTATGTTAAATTCACAAAATTTCTGTTAGCGCTTTAATATAAGGGGATGATGATGATGATGATGATAAACTACAACCAAAATAAACTTAAAACAAGCTGCAAATTCGCTTTAAACTTCCAAAAAACTAAAATTCAATTTGTCCCTTATTTGTCCCTTATGTTGCTTATTGTCAGCTTCATCATGTTAAATTCACAAAATTTCTGTTAGCGCTTTAATATAAGGGGATGATGATGATGATGATGATAAACTACAACCAAAATAAACTTAAAACAAGCTGCAAATTCGCTTTAAACTTCCAAAAAACTGAAAATTCAATTTGTCCCTTATTTGTCCCTTATTTTGCTTATTGTCAGCTTCATCATGTTAAATTCACAAAATTTCTGTTAGCGCTTCAATATAAGGGGATGATGATGATGATGATGATAAACTACAACCAAAATAAACTTAAAACAAGCTGCAAATTCGCTTTAAACTTCCAAAAAACTAAAATTCAATTTGTCCCTTATTTGTCCCTTATTTTGCTTATTGTCAGCTTCATCATGTTAAATTCACAAAATTTCTGTTAGCGCTTTAATATAAGGGGATGATGATGATGATGATGATAAACTACAACCAAAATAAACATAAAACAAGCTGCAAATTCGCTTTAAACTTCCAAAAAACTAAAATTCAATTTGTCCCTTATTTTGCTTATTGTCAGCTTCATCATGTTAAATTCACAAAATTTCTTTTAGCGCTTTCATATAAGGGGATGATGATGATGATGATGATAAACTACAACCAAAATAAACTTAAAACAAGCTGCAAATTCGCTTTAAACTTCCAAAAAACTGAAAATTCAATTTGTCCCTTATTTTGCTTATTGTCAGCTTCATCATGTTAAATTCACAAAATTTCTTTTAGCGCTTTCATATAAGGGGATGATGATGATGATGATGATAAACTACAACCAAAATAAACTTAAAACAAGCTGCAAATTCGCTTTAAACTTCCAAAAAACTGAAAATTCAATTTGTCCCTTATTTGTCCCTTATTTTGCTTATTGTCAGCTTCATCATGTTAAATTCACAAAACTTCTGTTAGCGCTTCAATATAAGGGGATGATGATGATGATGATGATAAACTACAACCAAAATAAACTTAAAACAAGCTGCAAATTCGCTTTAAACTTCCAAAAAACTAAAATTCAATTTGTCCCTTATTTGTCCCTTATTTTGCTTATTGTCAGCTTCATCATGTTAAATTCACAAAATTTCTGTTAGCGCTTTAATATAAGGGGATGATGATGATGATGATGATAAACTACAACCAAAATAAACATAAAACAAGCTGCAAATTCGCTTTAAACTTCCAAAAAACTAAAATTCAATTTGTCCCTTATTTTGCTTATTGTCAGCTTCATCATGTTAAATTCACAAAATTTCTTTTAGCGCTTTCATATAAGGGGATGATGATGATGATGATGATAAACTACAACCAAAATAAACTTAAAACAAGCTGCAAATTCGCTTTAAACTTCCAAAAAACTGAAAATTCAATTTGTCCCTTATTTTGCTTATTGTCAGCTTCATCATGTTAAATTCACAAAATTTCTTTTAGCGCTTTCATATAAGGGGATGATGATGATGATGATGATAAACTACAACCAAAATAAACTTAAAACAAGCTGCAAATTCGCTTTAAACTTCCAAAAAACTGAAAATTCAATTTGTCCCTTATTTGTCCCTTATTTTGCTTATTGTCAGCTTCATCATGTTAAATTCACAAAATTTCTGTTAGCGCTTCAATATAAGGGGATGATGATGATGATGATGATAAACTACAACCAAAATAAACTTAAAACAAGCTGCAAATTCGCTTTAAACTTCCAAAAAACTAAAATTCAATTTGTCCCTTATTTGTCCCTTATTTTGCTTATTGTCAGCTTCATCATGTTAAATTCACAAAATTTCTGTTAGCGCTTTAATATAAGGGGATGATGATGATGATGATGATAAACTACAACCAAAATAAACTTAAAACAAGCTGCAAATTCGCTTTAAACTTCCAAAAAACTAAAATTCAATTTGTCCCTTATTTTGCTTATTGTCAGCTTCATCATGTTAAATTCACAAAATTTCTTTTAGCGCTTTCATATAAGGGGATGATGATGATGATGATGATAAACTACAACCAAAATAAACTTAAAACAAGCTGCAAATTCGCTTTAAACTTCCAAAAAACTGAAAATTCAATTTGTCCCTTATTTGTCCCTTATTTTGCTTATTGTCAGCTTCATCATGTTAAATTCACAAAATTTCTGTTAACGCTTTAATATAAGGGGATGATGATGATGATGATGATAAACTACAACCAAAAAAAAATTTAAAACAAGCTGCAAATTCGCTTTAAACTTCCAAAAAACTAAAATTCAATTTGTCCCTTATTTGTCCCTTATGTTGCTTATTGTCAGCTTCATCATGTTAAATTCACAAAATTTCTGTTAGCGCTTTAATATAAGGGGATGATGATGATGATGATGATAAACTACAACCAAAATAAACTTAAAACAAGCTGCAAATTCGCTTTAAACTTCCAAAAAACTGAAAATTCAATTTGTCCCTTATTTGTCCCTTATTTTGCTTATTGTCAGCTTCATCATGTTAAATTCACAAAATTTCTGTTAGCGCTTCAATATAAGGGGATGATGATGATGATGATGATAAACTACAACCAAAATAAACTTAAAACAAGCTGCAAATTCGCTTTAAACTTCCAAAAAACTAAAATTCAATTTGTCCCTTATTTGTCCCTTATTTTGCTTATTGTCAGCTTCATCATGTTAAATTCACAAAATTTCTGTTAGCGCTTTAATATAAGGGGATGATGATGATGATGATGATAAACTACAACCAAAATAAACTTAAAACAAGCTGCAAATTCGCTTTAAACTTCCAAAAAACTGAAAATTCAATTTGTCCCTTATTTTGCTTATTGTCAGCTTCATCATGTTAAATTCACAAAATTTCTTTTAGCGCTTTCATATAAGGGGATGATGATGATGATGATGATAAACTACAACCAAAATAAACTTAAAACAAGCTGCAAATTCGCTTTAAACTTCCAAAAAACTGAAAATTCAATTTGTCCCTTATTTGTCCCTTATTTTGCTTATTGTCAGCTTCATCATGTTAAATTCACAAAATTTCTGTTAGCGCTTTAATATAAGGGGATGATGATGATGATGGTAAACTACAACCAAAATAAACTTAAAACAAGCTGCAAATTCGCTTTAAACCTCCAAAAAACTAAAATTCAATTTGTCCCTTATTTGTCCCTTATTTTGCTTATTGTCAGCTTCATTATGTTAAATTCACAAAATTTCTGTTAGCGCTTTAATATAAGGGGATGATGATGATGATGATGATAAACTACAACCAAAATAAACTTAAAACAAGCTGCAAATTCGCTTTAAACTTCCAAAAAACTAAAATTCAATTTGTCCCTTATTTGTCCCTTATGTTGCTTATTGTCAGCTTCATCATGTTAAATTCACAAAATTTCTGTTAGCGCTTTAATATAAGGGGATGATGATGATGATGATGATAAACTACAACCAAAATAAACTTAAAACAAGCTGCAAATTCGCTTTAAACTTCCAAAAAACTGAAAATTCAATTTGTCCCTTATTTGTCCCTTATTTTGCTTATTGTCAGCTTCATCATGTTAAATTCACAAAATTTCTGTTAGCGCTTCAATATAAGGGGATGATGATGATGATGATGATAAACTACAACCAAAATAAACTTAAAACAAGCTGCAAATTCGCTTTAAACTTCCAAAAAACTAAAATTCAATTTGTCCCTTATTTGTCCCTTATTTTGCTTATTGTCAGCTTCATCATGTTAAATTCACAAAATTTCTGTTAGCGCTTTAATATAAGGGGATGATGATGATGATGATGATAAACTACAACCAAAATAAACTTAAAACAAGCTGCAAATTCGCTTTAAACTTCCAAAAAACTGAAAATTCAATTTGTCCCTTATTTTGCTTATTGTCAGCTTCATCATGTTAAATTCACAAAATTTCTTTTAGCGCTTTCATATAAGGGGATGATGATGATGATGATGATAAACTTCAACCAAAATAAACTTAAAACAAGCTGCAAATTCGCTTTAAACTTCCAAAAAACTGAAAATTCAATTTGTCCCTTATTTGTCCCTTATTTTGCTTATTGTCAGCTTCATCATGTTAAATTCACAAAATTTCTGTTAGCGCTTTAATATAAGGGGATGATGATGATGATGATGATAAACTACAACCAAAATAAACTTAAAACAAGCTGCAAATTCGCTTTAAACTTCCAAAAAACTAAAATTCAATTTGTCCCTTATTTGTCCCTTATGTTGCTTATTGTCAGCTTCATCATGTTAAATTCACAAAATTTCTGTTAGCGCTTTAATATAAGGGGATGATGATGATGATGATGATAAACTACAACCAAAATAAACTTAAAACAAGCTGCAAATTCGCTTTAAACTTCCAAAAAACTGAAAATTCAATTTGTCCCTTATTTGTCCCTTATTTTGCTTATTGTCAGCTTCATCATGTTAAATTCACAAAATTTCTGTTAGCGCTTTAATATAAGGGGATGATGATGATGATGATGATAAACTACAACCAAAATAAACTTAAAACAAGCTGCAAATTCGCTTTAAACTTCCAAAAAACTAAAATTCAATTTGTCCCTTATTTGTCCCTTATTTTGCTTATTGTCAGCTTCATCATGTTAAATTCACAAAATTTCTGTTAGCGCTTTAATATAAGGGGATGATGATGATGATGATGATAAACTACAACCAAAATAAACTTAAAACAAGCTGCAAATTCGCTTTAAACTTCCAAAAAACTGAAAATTCAATTTGTCCCTTATTTGTCCCTTATTTTGCTTATTGTCAGCTTCATCATGTTAAATTCACAAAATTTCTGTTAACGCTTTAATATAAGGGGATGATGATGATGATGATGATAAACTACAACCAAAATAAACTTAAAACAAGCTGCAAATTCGCTTTAAACTTCCAAAAAACTAAAATTCAATTTGTCCCTTATTTTGCTTATTGTCAGCTTCATCATGTTAAATTCACAAAATTTCTTTTAGCGCTTTCATATAAGGGGATGATGATGATGATGATGATAAACTACAACCAAAATAAACTTAAAACAAGCTGCAAATTCGCTTTAAACTTCCAAAAAACTGAAAATTCAATTTGTCCCTTATTTTGCTTATTGTCAGCTTCATCATGTTAAATTCACAAAATTTCTGTTAGCGCTTTAATATAAGGGGATGATGATGATGATGGTAAACTACAACCAAAATAAACTTAAAACAAGCTGCAAATTCGCTTTAAACCTCCAAAAAACTAACATTCAATTTGTCCCTTATTTGTCCCTTATTTTGCTTATTGTCAGCTTCATTATGTTAAATTCACAAAATTTCTGTTAGCGCTTTAATATAAGGGGATGATGATGATGATGATGATAAACTACAACCAAAATAAACTTAAAACAAGCTGCAAATTTGCTTTAAACCTCCAAAAAACTAAAATTCAATTTGTCCCTTATTTGTCCCTTATTTTGCTTATTGTCAGCTTCATTATGTTAAATTCACAAAATTTCTGTTAGCGCTTTAATATAAGGGGATGATGATGATGATGATGATAAACTACAACCAAAATAAACTTAAAACAAGCTGCAAATTCGCTTTAAACTTCCAAAAAACTGAAAATTCAATTTGTCCCTTATTTGTCCCTTATTTTGCTTATTGTCAGCTTCATCATGTTAAATTCACAAAATTTCTGTTAGCGCTTCAATATAAGGGGATGATGATGATGATGATGATAAACTACAACCAAAATAAACTTAAAACAAGCTGCAAATTCGCTTTAAACTTCCAAAAAACTAAAATTCAATTTGTCCCTTATTTGTCCCTTATTTTGCTTATTGTCAGCTTCATCATGTTAAATTCACAAAATTTCTGTTAGCGCTTTAATATAAGGGGATGATGATGATGATGATGATAAACTACAACCAAAATAAACATAAAACAAGCTGCAAATTCGCTTTAAACTTCCAAAAAACTAAAATTCAATTTGTCCCTTATTTTGCTTATTGTCAGCTTCATCATGTTAAATTCACAAAATTTCTTTTAGCGCTTTTATATATGGGGATGATGATGATGATGATGATAAACTACAACCAAAATAAACTTAAAACAAGCTGCAAATTCGCTTTAAACTTCCAAAAAACTGAAAATTCAATTTGTCCCTTATTTTGCTTATTGTCAGCTTCATCATGTTAAATTCACAAAATTTCTGTTAGCGCTTTAATATAAGGGGATGATGATGATGATGATGATAAACTACAACCAAAATAAACTTAAAACAAGCTGCAAATTCGCTTTAAACTTCCAAAAAACTGAAAATTCAATTTGCCCTTATTTGTCCCTTATTTTGCTTATTGTCAGCTTCATCATGTTAAATTCACAAAATTTCTGTTAGCGCTTCAATATAAGGGGATGATGATGATGATGATGATAAACTACAACCAAAATAAACTTAAAACAAGCTGCAAATTCGCTTTAAACTTCCAAAAAACTAAAATTCAATTTGTCCCTTATTTGTCCCTTATTTTGCTTATTGTCAGCTTCATCATGTTAAATTCACAAAATTTCTGTTAGCGCTTTAATATAAGGGGATGATGATGATGATGATGATAAACTACAACCAAAATAAACATAAAACAAGCTGCAAATTCGCTTTAAACTTCCAAAAAACTGAAAATTCAATTTGTCCCTTATTTGTCCCTTATTTTGCTTATTGTCAGCTTCATCATGTTAAATTCACAAAATTTCTGTTAACGCTTTAATATAAGGGGATGATGATGATGATGATGATAAACTACAACCAAAATAAACTTAAAACAAGCTGCAAATTCGCTTTAAACTTCCAAAAAACTAAAATTCAATTTGTCCCTTATTTTGCTTATTGTCAGCTTCATCATGTTAAATTCACAAAATTTCTTTTAGCGCTTTCATATAAGGGGATGATGATGATGATGATGATAAACTACAACCAAAATAAACTTAAAACAAGCTGCAAATTCGCTTTAAACTTCCAAAAAACTGAAAATTCAATTTGTCCCTTATTTTGCTTATTGTCAGCTTCATCATGTTAAATTCACAAAATTTCTTTTAGCGCTTTCATATAAGGGGATGATGATGATGATGATGATAAACTACAACCAAAATAAACTTAAAACAAGCTGCAAATTCGCTTTAAACTTCCAAAAAACTGAAAATTCAATTTGTCCCTTATTTGTCCCTTATTTTGCTTATTGTCAGCTTCATCATGTTAAATTCACAAAATTTCTGTTAACGCTTTAATATAAGGGGATGATGATGATGATGATGATAAACTACAACCAAAATAAACTTAAAACAAGCTGCAAATTCGCTTTAAACTTCCAAAAAACTAAAATTCAATTTGTCCCTTATTTGTCCCTTATGTTGCTTATTGTCAGCTTCATCATGTTAAATTCACAAAATTTCTGTTAGCGCTCTAATATAAGGGGATGATGATGATGATGATGATAAACTACAACCAAAATAAACTTAAAACAAGCTGCAAATTCGCTTTAAACTTCCAAAAAACTGAAAATTCAATTTGTCCCTTATTTGTCCCTTATTTTGCTTATTGTCAGCTTCATCATGTTAAATTCACAAAATTTCTGTTAGCGCTTCAATATAAGGGGATGATGATGATGATGATGATAAACTACAACCAAAATAAACTTAAAACAAGCTGCAAATTCGCTTTAAACTTCCAAAAAACTAAAATTCAATTTGTCCCTTATTTGTCCCTTATTTTGCTTATTGTCAGCTTCATCATGTTAAATTCACAAAATTTCTGTTAGCGCTTTAATATAAGGGGATGATGATGATGATGATGATAAACTACAACCAAAATAAACTTAAAACAAGCTGCAAATTCGCTTTAAACTTCCAAAAAACTAAAATTCAATTTGTCCCTTATTTTGCTTATTGTCAGCTTCATCATGTTAAATTCACAAAATTTCTTTTAGCGCTTTCATATAAGGGGATGATGATGATGATGATGATAAACTACAACCAAAATAAACTTAAAACAAGCTGCAAATTCGCTTTAAACTTCCAAAAAACTGAAAATTCAATTTGTCCCTTATTTGTCCCTTATTTTGCTTATTGTCAGCTTCATCATGTTAAATTCACAAAATTTCTGTTAACGCTTTAATATAAGGGGATGATGATGATGATGATGATAAACTACAACCAAAATAAACTTAAAACAAGCTGCAAATTCGCTTTAAACTTCCAAAAAACTAAAATTCAATTTGTCCCTTATTTTGCTTATTGTCAGCTTCATCATGTTAAATTCACAAAATTTCTTTTAGCGCTTTCATATAAGGGGATGATGATGATGATGATGATAAACTACAACCAAAATAAACTTAAAACAAGCTGCAAATTCGCTTTGAACTTCCAAAAAACTGAAAATTCAATTTGTCCCTTATTTGTCCCTTATGTTGCTTATTGTCAGCTTCATCATGTTAAATTCACAAAATTTCTGTTAGCGCTTTAATATAAGGGGATGATGATGATGATGGTAAACTACAACCAAAATAAACTTAAAACAAGCTGCAAATTCGCTTTAAACCTCCAAAAAACTAACATTCAATTTGTCCCTTATTTGTCCCTTATTTTGCTTATTGTCAGCTTCATTATGTTAAATTCACAAAATTTCTGTTAGCGCTTTAATATAAGGGGATGATGATGATGATGATGATAAACTACAACCAAAATAAACTTAAAACAAGCTGCAAATTTGCTTTAAACCTCCAAAAAACTAAAATTCAATTTGTCCCTTATTTGTCCCTTATTTTGCTTATTGTCAGCTTCATTATGTTAAATTCACAAAATTTCTGTTAGCGCTTTAATATAAGGGGATGATGATGATGATGATGATAAACTACAACCAAAATAAACTTAAAACAAGCTGCAAATTCGCTTTAAACTTCCAAAAAACTGAAAATTCAATTTGTCCCTTATTTGTCCCTTATTTTGCTTATTGTCAGCTTCATCATGTTAAATTCACAAAATTTCTGTTAGCGCTTCAATATAAGGGGATGATGATGATGATGATGATAAACTACAACCAAAATAAACTTAAGACAAGCTGCAAATTCGCTTTAAACTTCCAAAAAACTAAAATTCAATTTGTCCCTTATTTGTCCCTTATGTTGCTTATTGTCAGCTTCATCATGTTAAATTCACAAAATTTCTGTTAGCGCTCTAATATAAGGGGATGATGATGATGATGATGATAAACTACAACCAAAATAAACTTAAAACAAGCTGCAAATTCGCTTTAAACTTCCAAAAAACTGAAAATTCAATTTGTCCCTTATTTGTCCCTTATTTTGCTTATTGTCAGCTTCATCATGTTAAATTCACAAAATTTCTGTTAGCGCTTCAATATAAGGGGATGATGATGATGATGATGATAAACTACAACCAAAATAAACTTAAAACAAGCTGCAAATTCGCTTTAAACTTCCAAAAAACTAAAATTCAATTTGTCCCTTATTTGTCCCTTATTTTGCTTATTGTCAGCTTCATCATGTTAAATTCACAAAATTTCTGTTAGCGCTTTAATATAAGGGGATGATGATGATGATGATGATAAACTACAACCAAAATAAACTTAAAACAAGCTGCAAATTCGCTTTAAACTTCCAAAAAACTAAAATTCAATTTGTCCCTTATTTTGCTTATTGTCAGCTTCATCATGTTAAATTCACAAAATTTCTTTTAGCGCTTTCATATAAGGGGATGATGATGATGATGATGATAAACTACAACCAAAATAAACTTAAAACAAGCTGCAAATTCGCTTTAAACTTCCAAAAAACTGAAAATTCAATTTGTCCCTTATTTGTCCCTTATTTTGCTTATTGTCAGCTTCATCATGTTAAATTCACAAAATTTCTGTTAACGCTTTAATATAAGGGGATGATGATGATGATGATGATAAACTACAACCAAAATAAACTTAAAACAAGCTGCAAATTCGCTTTAAACTTCCAAAAAACTAAAATTCAATTTGTCCCTTATTTTGCTTATTGTCAGCTTCATCATGTTAAATTCACAAAATTTCTTTTAGCGCTTTCATATAAGGGGATGATGATGATGATGATGATAAACTACAACCAAAATAAACTTAAAACAAGCTGCAAATTCGCTTTGAACTTCCAAAAAACTGAAAATTCAATTTGTCCCTTATTTGTCCCTTATGTTGCTTATTGTCAGCTTCATCATGTTAAATTCACAAAATTTCTGTTAGCGCTTTAATATAAGGGGATGATGATGATGATGGTAAACTACAACCAAAATAAACTTAAAACAAGCTGCAAATTCGCTTTAAACCTCCAAAAAACTAACATTCAATTTGTCCCTTATTTGTCCCTTATTTTGCTTATTGTCAGCTTCATTATGTTAAATTCACAAAATTTCTGTTAGCGCTTTAATATAAGGGGATGATGATGATGATGATGATAAACTACAACCAAAATAAACTTAAAACAAGCTGCAAATTTGCTTTAAACCTCCAAAAAACTAAAATTCAATTTGTCCCTTATTTGTCCCTTATTTTGCTTATTGTCAGCTTCATTATGTTAAATTCACAAAATTTCTGTTAGCGCTTTAATATAAGGGGATGATGATGATGATGATGATAAACTACAACCAAAATAAACTTAAAACAAGCTGCAAATTCGCTTTAAACTTCCAAAAAACTGAAAATTCAATTTGTCCCTTATTTGTCCCTTATTTTGCTTATTGTCAGCTTCATCATGTTAAATTCACAAAATTTCTGTTAGCGCTTCAATATAAGGGGATGATGATGATGATGATGATAAACTACAACCAAAATAAACTTAAGACAAGCTGCAAATTCGCTTTAAACTTCCAAAAAACTAAAATTCAATTTGTCCCTTATTTGTCCCTTATTTTGCTTATTGTCAGCTTCATCATGTTAAATTCACAAAATTTCTGTTAGCGCTTTAATATAAGGGGATGATGATGATGATGATGATAAACTACAACCAAAATAAACTTAAAACAAGCTGCAAATTCGCTTTAAACTTCCAAAAAACTGAAAATTCAATTTGTCCCTTATTTTGCTTATTGTCAGCTTCATCATGTTAAATTCACAAAATTTCTTTTAGCGCTTTCGTATAAGGGGATGATGATGATGATGATGATAAACTACAACCAAAATAAACTTAAAACAAGCTGCAAATTCGCTTTAAACTTCCAAAAAACTGAAAATTCAATTTGTCCCTTATTTGTCCCTTATTTTGCTTATTGTCAGCTTCATCATGTTAAATTCACAAAATTTCTGTTAACGCTTTAATATAAGGGGATGATGATGATGATGATGATAAACTACAACCAAAATAATCTTAAAACAAGCTGCAAATTCGCTTTAAACTTCCAAAAAACTAAAATTCAATTTGTCCCTTATTTTGCTTATTGTCAGCTTCATCATGTTAAATTCACAAAATTTCTTTTAGCGCTTTCATATAAGGGGATGATGATGATGATGATGATAAACTACAACCAAAATAAACTTAAAACAAGCTGCAAATTCGCTTTAAACTTCCAAAAAACTGAAAATTCAATTTGTCCCTTATTTTGCTTATTGTCAGCTTCATCATGTTAAATTCACAAAATTTCTTTTAGCGCTTTCATATAAGGGGATGATGATGATGATGATGATAAACTACAACCAAAATAAACTTAAAACAAGCTGCAAATTCGCTTTAAACTTCCAAAAAACTGAAAATTCAATTTGTCCCTTATTTGTCCCTTATTTTGCTTATTGTCAGCTTCATCATGTTAAATTCACAAAATTTCTGTTAACGCTTTAATATAAGGGGATGATGATGATGATGATGATAAACTACAACCAAACTAAACTTAAAACAAGCTGCAAATTCGCTTTAAACTTCCAAAAAACTAAAATTCAATTTGTCCCTTATTTGTCCCTTATGTTGCTTATTGTCAGCTTCATCATGTTAAATTCACAAAATTTCTGTTAGCGCTTTAATATAAGGGGATGATGATGATGATGATGATAAACTACAACCAAAATAAACTTAAAACAAGCTGCAAATTCGCTTTAAACTTCCAAAAAACTGAAAATTCAATTTGTCCCTTATTTGTCCCTTATTTTGCTTATTGTCAGCTTCATCATGTTAAATTCACAAAATTTCTGTTAGCGCTTCAATATAAGGGGATGATGATGATGATGATGATAAACTACAACCAAAATAAACTTAAAACAAGCTGCAAATTCGCTTTAAACTTCCAAAAAACTGAAAATTCAATTTGTCCCTTATTTGTCCCTTATTTTGCTTATTGTCAGCTTCATCATGTTAAATTCACAAAATTTCTGTTAGCGCTTTAATATAAGGGGATGATGATGATGATGATGATAAACTACAACCAAAATAAACTTAAAACAAGCTGCAAATTCGCTTTAAACTTCCAAAAAACTAAAATTCAATTTGTCCCTTATTTTGCTTATTGTCAGCTTCATCATGTTAAATTCACAAAATTTCTTTTAGCGCTTTCATATAAGGGGATGATGATGATGATGATGATAAACTACAACCAAAATAAACTTAAAACAAGCTGCAAATTCGCTTTAAACTTCCAAAAAACTGAAAATTCAATTTGTCCCTTATTTGTCCCTTATTTTGCTTATTGTCAGCTTCATCATGTTAAATTCACAAAATTTCTGTTAGCGCTTTAATATAAGGGGATGATGATGATGATGGTAAACTACAACCAAAATAAACTTAAAACAAGCTGCAAATTCGCTTTAAACCTCCAAAAAACTAAAATTCAATTTGTCCCTTATTTGTCCCTTATTTTGCTTATTGTCAGCTTCATTATGTTAAATTCACAAAATTTCTGTTAGCGCTTTAATATAAGGGGATGATGATGATGATGATGATAAACTACAACCAAAATAAACTTAAAACAAGCTGCAAATTCGCTTTAAACTTCCAAAAAACTGAAAATTCAATTTGTCCCTTATTTGTCCCTTATTTTGCTTATTGTCAGCTTCATCATGTTAAATTCACAAAATTTCTGTTAGCGCTTTAATATAAGGGGATGATGATGATGATGATGATAAACTACAACCAAAATAAACTTAAAACAAGCTGCAAATTCGCTTTAAACTTCCAAAAAACTGAAAATTCAATTTGTCCCTTATTTGTCCCTTATTTTGCTTATTGTCAGCTTCATCATGTTAAATTCACAAAATTTCTGTTAACGCTTTAATATAAGGGGATGATGATGATGATGATGATAAACTACAACCAAAATAAACTTAAAACAAGCTGCAAATTCGCTTTAAACTTCCAAAAAACTAAAATTCAATTTGTCCCTTATTTGTCCCTTATGTTGCTTATTGTCAGCTTCATCATGTTAAATTCACAAAATTTCTGTTAGCGCTTTAATATAAGGGGATGATGATGATGATGATGATAAACTACAACCAAAATAAACTTAAAACAAGCTGCAAATTCGCTTTAAACTTCCAAAAAACTGAAAATTCAATTTGTCCCTTATTTGTCCCTTACTTTGCTTATTGTCAGCTTCATCATGTTAAATTCACAAAATTTCTGTTAGCGCTTTAATATAAGGGGATGATGATGATGATGGTAAACTACAACCAAAATAAACTTAAAACAAGCTGCAAATTCGCTTTACACCTCCAAAAAACTAAAATTCAATTTGTCCCTTATTTGTCCCTTATTTTGCTTATTGTCAGCTTCATTATGTTAAATTCACAAAATTTCTGTTAGCGCTTTAATATAAGGGGATGATGATGATGATGGTAAACTACAACCAAAATAAACTTAAAACAAGCTGCAAATTCGCTTTAAACCTCCAAAAAACTAAAATTCAATTTGTCCCTTATTTGTCCCTTATTTTGCTTATTGTCAGCTTCATTATGTTAAATTCACAAAATTTCTGTTAGCGCTTTAATATAAGGGGATGATGATGATGATGATGATAAACTACAACCAAAATAAACTTAAAACAAGCTGCAAATTTGCTTTAAACCTCCAAAAAACTAAAATTCAATTTGTCCCTTATTTGTCCCTTATTTTGCTTATTGTCAGCTTCATTATGTTAAATTCACAAAATTTCTGTTAGCGCTTTAATATAAGGGGATGATGATGATGATGATGATAAACTACAACCAAAATAAACTTAAAACAAGCTGCAAATTCGCTTTAAACTTCCAAAAACTGAAAATTCAATTTGTCCCTTATTTTGCTTATTGTCAGCTTCATCATGTTAAATTCACAAAATTTCTGTTAGCGCTTTAATATAAGGGGATGATGATGATGATGGTAAACTACAACCAAAATAAACTTAAAACAAGCTGCAAATTCGCTTTAAACCTCCAAAAAACTAAAATTCAATTTGTCCCTTATTTGTCCCTTATTTTGCTTATTGTCAGCTTCATTATGTTAAATTCACAAAATTTCTGTTAGCGCTTTAATATAAGGGGATGATGATGATGATGATGATAAACTACAACCAAAATAAACTTAAAACAAGCTGCAAATTTGCTTTAAACCTCCAAAAAACTAAAATTCAATTTGTCCCTTATTTGTCCCTTATTTTGCTTATTGTCAGCTTCATCATGTTAAATTCACAAAATTTCTTTTAGCGCTTTCATATAAGGGGATGATGATGATGATGATGATAAACTACAACCAAAATAAACTTAAAACAAGCTGCAAATTCGCTTTAAACTTCCAAAAAACTAAAATTCAATTTGTCCCTTATTTTGCTTATTGTCAGCTTCATCATGTTAAATTCACAAAATTTCTTTTAGCGCTTTCATATAAGGGGATGATGATGATGATGATGATAAACTACAACCAAAATAAACTTAAAACAAGCTGCAAATTTGCTTTAAACCTCCAAAAAACTAACATTCAATTTGTCCCTTATTTGTCCCTTATTTTGCTTATTGTCAGCTTCATTATGTTAAATTCACAAAATTTCTGTTAGCGCTTTAATATAAGGGGATGATGATGATGATGATGATAAACTACAACCAAAATAAACTTAAAACAAGCTGCAAATTCGCTTTAAACTTCCAAAAAACTGAAAATTCAATTTGTCCCTTATTTGTCCCTTATTTTGCTTATTGTCAGCTTCATCATGTTAAATTCACAAAATTTCTGTTAGCGCTTCAATATAAGGGGATGATGATGATGATGATGATAAACTACAACCAAAATAAACTTAAAACAAGCTGCAAATTCGCTTTAAACTTCCAAAAAACTGAAAATTCAATTTGTCCCTTATTTGTCCCTTATTTTGCTTATTGTCAGCTTCATCATGTTAAATTCACAAAATTTCTGTTAACGCTTTAATATAAGGGGATGATGATGATGATGATGATAAACTACAACCAAAATAAACTTAAAACAAGCTGCAAATTCGCTTTAAACTTCCAAAAAACTAAAATTCAATTTGTCCCTTATTTTGCTTATTGTCAGCTTCATCATGTTAAATTCACAAAATTTCTTTTAGCGCTTTCATATAAGGGGATGATGATGATGATGATGATAAACTACAACCAAAATAAACTTAAAACAAGCTGCAAATTCGCTTTAAACTTCCAAAAAACTGAAAATTCAATTTGTCCCTTATTTTGCTTATTGTCAGCTTCATCATGTTAAATTCACAAAATTTGTTTTAGCGCTTTCATATAAGGGGATGATGATGATGATGATGATAAACTACAACCAAAATAAACTTAAAACAAGCTGCAAATTCGCTTTAAACTTCCAAAAAACTGAAAATTCAATTTGTCCCTTATTTGTCCCTTATTTTGCTTATTGTCAGCTTCATCATGTTAAATTCACAAAATTTCTGTTAACGCTTTAATATAAGGGGATGATGATGATGATGATGATAAACTACAACCAAAATAAACTTAAAACAAGCTGCAAATTCGCTTTAAACTTCCAAAAAACTAAAATTCAATTTGTCCCTTATTTGTCCCTTATGTTGCTTATTGTCAGCTTCATCATGTTAAATTCACAAAATTTCTGTTAGCGCTTTAATATAAGGGGATGATGATGATGATGATGATAAACTACAACCAAAATAAACTTAAAACAAGCTGCAAATTTGCTTTAAACCTCCAAAAAACTAAAATTCAATTTGTCCCTTATTTGTCCCTTATTTTGCTTATTGTCAGCTTCATTATGTTTAATTCACAAAATTTCTGTTAGCGCTTTAATATAAGGGGATGATGATGATGATGATGATAAACTACAACCAAAATAAACTTAAAACAAGCTGCAAATTCGCTTTAAACTTCCAAAAAACTGAAAATTCAATTTGTCCCTTATTTTGCTTATTGTCAGCTTCATCATGTTAAATTCACAAAATTTCTGTTAGCGCTTCAATATAAGGGGATGATGATGATGATGATGATAAACTACAACCAAAATAAACTTAAAACAAGCTGCAAATTCGCTTTAAACTTCCAAAAAACTGAAAATTCAATTTGTCCCTTATTTGTCCCTTATTTTGCTTATTGTCAGCTTCATCATGTTAAATTCACAAAATTTCTGTTAGCGCTTTAATATAAGGGGATGATGATGATGATGGTAAACTACAACCAAAATAAACTTAAAACAAGCTGCAAATTCGCTTTAAACCTCCAAAAAACTAAAATTCAATTTGTCCCTTATTTGTCCCTTATTTTGCTTATTGTCAGCTTCATTATGTTAAATTCACAAAATTTCTGTTAGCGCTTTAATATAAGGGGATGATGATGATGATGATGATAAACTACAACCAAAATAAACTTAAAACAAGCTGCAAATTTGCTTTAAACCTCCAAAAAACTAAAATTCAATTTGTCCCTTATTTGTCCCTTATTTTGCTTATTGTCAGCTTCATTATGTTAAATTCACAAAATTTCTGTTAGCGCTTTAATATAAGGGGATGATGATGATGATGATGATAAACTACAACCAAAATAAACTTAAAACAAGCTGCAAATTCGCTTTAAACTTCCAAAAAACTGAAAATTCAATTTGTCCCTTATTTTGCTTATTGTCAGCTTCATCATGTTAAATTCACAAAATTTCTGTTAGCGCTTCAATATAAGGGGATGATGATGATGATGATGATAAACTACAACCAAAATAAACTTAAAACAAGCTGCAAATTCGCTTTAAACTTCCAAAAAACTGAAAATTCAATTTGTCCCTTATTTGTCCCTTATTTTGCTTATTGTCAGCTTCATCATGTTAAATTCACAAAATTTCTGTTAGCGCTTTAATATAAGGGGATGATGATGATGATGGTAAACTACAACCAAAATAAACTTAAAACAAGCTGCAAATTCGCTTTACACCTCCAAAAAACTAAAATTCAATTTGTCCCTTATTTGTCCCTTATTTTGCTTATTGTCAGCTTCATTATGTTAAATTCACAAAATTTCTGTTAGCGCTTTAATATAAGGGGATGATGATGATGATGATGATAAACTACAACCAAAATAAACTTAAAACAAGCTGCAAATTTGCTTTAAACCTCCAAAAAACTAAAATTCAATTTGTCCCTTATTTTGCTTATTGTCAGCTTCATTATGTTAAATTCACAAAATTTCTGTTAGCGCTTTAATATAAGGGGATGATGATGATGATGATGATAAACTACAACCAAAATAAACTTAAAACAAGCTGCAAATTCGCTTTAAACTTCCAAAAAACTGAAAATTCAATTTGTCCCTTATTTGTCCCTTATTTTGCTTATTGTCAGCTTCATCATGTTAAATTCACAAAATTTCTGTTAGCGCTTCAATATAAGGGGATGATGATGATGATGATGATAAACTACAACCAAAATAAACTTAAAACAAGCTGCAAATTCGCTTTAAACTTCCAAAAAACTAAAATTCAATTTGTCCCTTATTTGTCCCTTATTTTGCTTATTGTCAGCTTCATCATGTTAAATTCACAAAATTTCTTTTAGCGCTTTCATATAAGGGGATGATGATGATGATGATGATAAACTACAACCAAAATAAACTTAAAACAAGCTGCAAATTCGCTTTAAACTTCCAAAAAACTGAAAATTCAATTTGTCCCTTATTTTGCTTATTGTCAGCTTCATCATGTTAAATTCACAAAATTTCTTTTAGCGCTTTCATATAAGGGGATGATGATGATGATGATGATAAACTACAACCAAAATAAACTTAAAACAAGCTGCAAATTCGCTTTAAACTTCCAAAAAACTGAAAATTCAATTTGTCCCTTATTTGTCCCTTATGTTGCTTATTGTCAGCTTCATCATGTTAAATTCACAAAATTTCTGTTAGCGCTTTAATATAAGGGGATGATGATGATGATAAACTACAACCAAAATAAACTTAAAACAAGCTGCAAATTCGCTTTAAACTTCCAAAAAACTAAAATTCAATTTGTCCCTTATTTTGCTTATTGTCAGCTTCATCATGTTAAATTCACAAAATTTCTTTTAGCGCTTTCATATAAGGAGATGATGATGATGATGATGATAAACTACAACCAAAATAAACTTAAAACAAGCTGCAAATTCGCTTTAAACTTCCAAAAAACTGAAAATTCAATTTGTCCCTTATTTGTCCCTTATGTTGCTTATTGTCAGCTTCATCATGTTAAATTCACAAAATTTCTGTTAGCGCTTTAATATAAGGGGATGATGATGATGATAAACTACAACCAAAATAAACTTAAAACAAGCTGCAAATTCGCTTTAAACTTCCAAAAAACTAAAATTCAATTTGTCCCTTATTTTGCTTATTGTCAGCTTCATCATGTTAAATTCACAAAATTTCTTTTAGCGCTTTCATATAAGGGGATGATGATGATGATGATGATAAACTACAACCAAAATAAACTTAAAACAAGCTGCAAATTCGCTTTAAACTTCCAAAAAACTGAAAATTCAATTTGTCCCTTATTTTGCTTATTGTCAGCTTCATCATGTTAAATTCACAAAATTTCTTTTAGCGCTTTCATATAAGGGGATGATGATGATGATGATGATAAACTACAACCAAAATAAACTTAAAACAAGCTGCAAATTCGCTTTAAACTTCCAAAAAACTGAAAATTCAATTTGTCCCTTATTTGTCCCTTATGTTGCTTATTGTCAGCTTCATCATGTTAAATTCACAAAATTTCTGTTAGCGCTTTAATATAAGGGGATGATGATGATGATAAACTACAACCAAAATAAACTTAAAACAAGCTGCAAATTCGCTTTAAACTTCCAAAAAACTAAAATTCAATTTGTCCCTTATTTTGCTTATTGTCAGCTTCATCATGTTAAATTCACAAAATTTCTTTTAGCGCTTTCATATAAGGAGATGATGATGATGATGATGATAAACTACAACCAAAATAAACTTAAAACAAGCTGCAAATTCGCTTTAAACTTCCAAAAAACTGAAAATTCAATTTGTCCCTTATTTGTCCCTTATGTTGCTTATTGTCAGCTTCATCATGTTAAATTCACAAAATTTCTGTTAGCGCTTCAATATAAGGGGATGATGATGATGATGATGATAAACTACAACCAAAATAAACTTAAAACAAGCTGCAAATTCGCTTTAAACTTCCAAAAAACTGAAAATTCAATTTGTCCCTTATTTGTCCCTTATTTTGCTTATTGTCAGCTTCATTATGTTAAATTCACAAAATTTCTGTTAGCGCTTTAATATAAGGGGATGATGATGATGATGATGATAAACTACAACCAAAATAAACTTAAAACAAGCTGCAAATTCGCTTTAAACTTCCAAAAAACTGAAAATTCAATTTGTCCCTTATTTGTCCCTTATTTTGCTTATTGTCAGCTTCATCATGTTAAATTCACAAAATTTCTGTTAGCGCTTCAATATAAGGGGATGATGATGATGATGATGATAAACTACAACCAAAATAAACTTAAAACAAGCTGCAAATTCGCTTTAAACTTCCAAAAAACTAAAATTCAATTTGTCCCTTATTTGTCCCTTATGTTGCTTATTGTCAGCTTCATCATGTTAAATTCACAAAATTTCTGTTAGCGCTTCAATATAAGGGGATGATGATGATGATGATGATAAACTACAACCAAAATAAACTTAAAACAAGCTGCAAATTCGCTTTAAACTTCCAAAAAACTGAAAATTCAATTTGTCCCTTATTTGTCCCTTATTTTGCTTATTGTCAGCTTCATCATGTTAAATTCACAAAATTTCTGTTAGCGCTTCAATATAAGGGGATGATGATGATGATGATGATAAACTACAACCAAAATAAACTTAAAACAAGCTGCAAATTCGCTTTAAACTTCCAAAAAACTGAAAATTCAATTTGTCCCTTATTTGTCCCTTATTTTGCTTATTGTCAGCTTCATCATGTTAAATTCACAAAATTTCTGTTAGCGCTTCAATATAAGGGGATGATGATGATGATGATGATAAACTACAACCAAAATAAACTTAAAACAAGCTGCAAATTCGCTTTAAACTTCCAAAAAACTGAAAATTCAATTTGTCCCTTATTTGTCCCTTATTTTGCTTATTGTCAGCTTCATCATGTTAAATTCACAAAATTTCTGTTAGCGCTTTAATATAAGGGGATGATGATGATGATGATGATAAACTACAACCAAAATAAACTTAAAACAAGCTGCAAATTCGCTTTAAACTTCCAAAAAACTAAAATTCAATTTGTCCCTTATTTGTCCCTTATGTTGCTTATTGTCAGCTTCATCATGTTAAATTCACAAAATTTCTGTTAGCGCTTTAATATAAGGGGATGATGATGATGATGATGATAAACTACAACCAAAATAAACTTAAAACAAGCTGCAAATTCGCTTTAAACTTCCAAAAAACTGAAAATTCAATTTGTCCCTTATTTGTCCCTTATTTTGCTTATTGTCAGCTTCATCATGTTAAATTCACAAAATTTCTGTTAGCGCTTCAATATAAGGGGATGATGATGATGATGATGATAAACTACAACCAAAATAAACTTAAAACAAGCTGCAAATTCGCTTTAAACTTCCAAAAAACTAAAATTCAATTTGTCCCTTATTTGTCCCTTATTTTGCTTATTGTCAGCTTCATCATGTTAAATTCACAAAATTTCTGTTAGCGCTTTAATATAAGGGGATGATGATGATGATGGTAAACTACAACCAAAATAAACTTAAAACAAGCTGCAAATTCGCTTTAAACCTCCAAAAAACTAAAATTCAATTTGTCCCTTATTTGTCCCTTATTTTGCTTATTGTCAGCTTCATTATGTTAAATTCACAAAATTTCTGTTAGCGCTTTAATATAAGGGGATGATGATGATGATGATGATAAACTACAACCAAAATAAACTTAAAACAAGCTGCAAATTCGCTTTAAACTTCCAAAAAACTAAAATTCAATTTGTCCCTTATTTTGCTTATTGTCAGCTTCATCATGTTAAATTCACAAAATTTCTTTTAGCGCTTTCATATAAGGGGATGATGATGATGATGATGATAAACTACAACCAAAATAAACTTAAAACAAGCTGCAAATTCGCTTTAAACTTCCAAAAAACTGAAAATTCAATTTGTCCCTTATTTGTCCCTTATTTTGCTTATTGTCAGCTTCATCATGTTAAATTCACAAAATTTCTGTTAGCGCTTTAATATAAGGGGATGATGATGATGATGGTAAACTACAACCAAAATAAACTTAAAACAAGCTGCAAATTCGCTTTAAACCTCCAAAAAACTAAAATTCAATTTGTCCCTTATTTGTCCCTTATTTTGCTTATTGTCAGCTTCATTATGTTAAATTCACAAAATTTCTGTTAGCGCTTTAATATAAGGGGATGATGATGATGATGATGATAAACTACAACCAAAATAAACTTAAAACAAGCTGCAAATTTGCTTTAAACCTCCAAAAAACTAAAATTCAATTTGTCCCTTATTTGTCCCTTATTTTGCTTATTGTCAGCTTCATTATGTTAAATTCACAAAATTTCTGTTAGCGCTTTAATATAAGGGGATGATGATGATGATGATGATAAACTACAACCAAAATAAACTTAAAACAAGCTGCAAATTCGCTTTAAACTTCCAAAAAACTGAAAATTCAATTTGTCCCTTATTTGTCCCTTATTTTGCTTATTGTCAGCTTCATTATGTTAAATTCACAAAATTTCTGTTAGCGCTTTAATATAAGGGGATGATGATGATGATGATGATAAACTACAACCAAAATAAACTTAAAACAAGCTGCAAATTCGCTTTAAACTTCCAAAAAACTGAAAATTCAATTTGTCCCTTATTTGTCCCTTATTTTGCTTATTGTCAGCTTCATCATGTTAAATTCACAAAATTTCTGTTAGCGCTTCAATATAAGGGGATGATGATGATGATGATGATAAACTACAACCAAAATAAACTTAAAACAAGCTGCAAATTCGCTTTAAACTTCCAAAAAACTAAAATTCAATTTGTCCCTTATTTGTCCCTTATTTTGCTTATTGTCAGCTTCATCATGTTAAATTCACAAAATTTCTGTTAGCGCTTTAATATAAGGGGATGATGATGATGATGATGATAAACTACAACCAAAATAAACTTAAAACAAGCTGCAAATTCGCTTTAAACTTCCAAAAAACTGAAAATTCAATTTGTCCCTTATTTTGCTTATTGTCAGCTTCATCATGTTAAATTCACAAAATTTCTTTTAGCGCTTTCATATAAGGGGATGATGATGATGATGATGATAAACTACAACCAAAATAAACTTAAAACAAGCTGCAAATTCGCTTTAAACTTCCAAAAAACTGAAAATTCAATTTGTCCCTTATTTGTCCCTTATTTTGCTTATTGTCAGCTTCATCATGTTAAATTCACAAAATTTCTGTTAGCGCTTTAATATAAGGGGATGATGATGATGATGGTAAACTACAACCAAAATAAACTTAAAACAAGCTGCAAATTCGCTTTAAACCTCCAAAAAACTAAAATTCAATTTGTCCCTTATTTGTCCCTTATTTTGCTCATTGTCAGCTTCATTATGTTAAATTCACAAAATTTCTGTTAGCGCTTTAATATAAGGGGATGATGATGATGATGATGATAAACTACAACCAAAATAAACTTAAAACAAGCTGCAAATTTGCTTTAAACCTCCAAAAAACTAAAATTCAATTTGTCCCTTATTTGTCCCTTATTTTGCTTATTGTCAGCTTCATTATGTTAAATTCACAAAATTTCTGTTAGCGCTTTAATATAAGGGGATGATGATGATGATGATGATAAACTACAACCAAAATAAACTTAAAACAAGCTGCAAATTCGCTTTAAACTTCCAAAAAACTGAAAATTCAATTTGTCCCTTATTTGTCCCTTATTTTGCTTATTGTCAGCTTCATCATGTTAAATTCACAAAATTTCTGTTAGCGCTTCAATATAAGGGGATGATGATGATGATGATGATAAACTACAACCAAAATAAACTTAAAACAAGCTGCAAATTCGCTTTAAACTTCCAAAAAACTAAAATTCAATTTGTCCCTTATTTGTCCCTTATTTTGCTTATTGTCGGCTTCATCATGTTAAATTCACAAAATTTCTGTTAGCGCTTTAATATAAGGGGATGATGATGATGATGATGATAAACTACAACCAAAATAAACTTAAAACAAGCTGCAAATTCGCTTTAAACTTCCAAAAAACTGAAAATTCAATTTGTCCCTTATTTTGCTTATTGTCAGCTTCATCATGTTAAATTCACAAAATTTCTTTTAGCGCTTTCATATAAGGGGATGATGATGATGATGATGATAAACTACAACCAAAATAAACTTAAAACAAGCTGCAAATTCGCTTTAAACTTCCAAAAAACTGAAAATTCAATTTGTCCCTTATTTGTCCCTTATTTTGCTTATTGTCAGCTTCATCATGTTAAATTCACAAAATTTCTCTTAACGCTTTAATATAAGGGGATGATGATGATGATGATGATAAACTACAACCAAAATAAACTTAAAACAAGCTGCAAATTCGCTTTAAACTTCCAAAAAACTAAAATTCAATTTGTCCCTTATTTTGCTTATTGTCAGCTTCATCATGTTAAATTCACAAAATTTCTTTTAGCGCTTTCATATAAGGGGATGATGATGATGATGATGATAAACTACAACCAAAATAAACTTAAAACAAGCTGCAAATTCGCTTTAAACTTCCAAAAAACTGAAAATTCAATTTGTCCCTTATTTGTCCCTTATTTTGCTTATTGTCAGCTTCATCATGTTAAATTCACAAAATTTCTTTTAGCGCTTTCATATAAGGGGATGATGATGATGATGATGATAAACTACAACCAAAATAAACTTAAAACAAGCTGCAAATTCGCTTTAAACTTCCAAAAAACTAAAATTCAATTTGTCCCTTATTTGTCCCTTATGTTGCTTATTGTCAGCTTCATCATGTTAAATTCACAAAATTTCTGTTAGCGCTTTAATATAAGGGGATGATGATGATGATGATGATAAACTACAACCAAAATAAACTTAAAACAAGCTGCAAATTCGCTTTAAACTTCCAAAAAACTAAAAT
This sequence comes from Chrysops caecutiens, assembly GCA_963971475.1. Classification (NCBI taxonomy): domain Eukaryota; kingdom Metazoa; phylum Arthropoda; class Insecta; order Diptera; family Tabanidae; genus Chrysops; species Chrysops caecutiens. The sequence goes on from OZ020569.1 coordinate 36,297,821, forward strand.
TCAATTTGTCCCTTATTTGTCCCTTATTTTGCTTATTGTCAGCTTCATCATGTTAAATTCACAAAATTTCTGTTAGCGCTTTAATATAAGGGGATGATGATGATGATGATGATAAACTACAACCAAAATAAACTTAAAACAAGCTGCAAATTCGCTTTAAACTTCCAAAAAACTAAAATTCAATTTGTCCCTTATTTTGCTTATTGTCAGCTTCATCATGTTAAATTCACAAAATTTCTTTTAGCGCTTTCATATAAGGGGATGATGATGATGATGATGATAAACTACAACCAAAATAAACTTAAAACAAGCTGCAAATTCGCTTTAAACTTCCAAAAAACTGAAAATTCAATTTGTCCCTTATTTGTCCCTTATTTTGCTTATTGTCAGCTTCATCATGTTAAATTCACAAAATTTCTGTTAACGCTTTAATATAAGGGGATGATGATGATGATGATGATAAACTACAACCAAAATAAACTTAAAACAAGCTGCAAATTCGCTTTAAACTTCCAAAAAACTAAAATTCAATTTGTCCCTTATTTGTCCCTTATGTTGCTTATTGTCAGCTTCATCATGTTAAATTCACAAAATTTCTGTTAGCGCTTTAATATAAGGGGATGATGATGATGATGATGATAAACTACAACCAAAATAAACTTAAAACAAGCTGCAAATTCGCTTTAAACTTCCAAAAAACTGAAAATTCAATTTGTCCCTTATTTGTCCCTTATTTTTTTTTTTTTTTTTTTTATTTTATTGGCACTCCAACAACTCGGTCACAATTATGTACACAATCAAAATTTTCTTAACCTAACGGATCAGAATGATCAAGTCAATTATAGGCGTGCACAGCCTTACATGTGAATTATACATCTATAGTGGTAGAACAGATGGGAATCTTAGTGGATAAGTCAAGTAAGTTAATGTATAAGAAGAACAATAGACAAGAGAGATAGAGTATTCAAGTTATTACAAATTACAATTTCAAATTCAAATATTAATATTAATATGTACGATGATATGCAGATAAGATTCAAGGTGATCTTTAATACCGAGATAATGCATCCCTGAGAAGAATACGGAACTGATGCAGGCTATTCGAGAATATGTCAATGCTCACATTAGACGCATGGCTTATGCTGTAAGTCCTCATCAACCGATTTATTGGCGCTGAGTGGCCGACATTGGTGCGAGATGTTGGGGGCACAAACACAGTATGCGATGACTTCTCACCCGAGAGTGGTGAGGCACTGATATACGAATCTCGCCCAGGAGGCTTGGTATGTCGAGTAGGCCGTTGATTATTTTGTGCAGCACAATTTGATCGGCTATCTTTCTACGGTTTTCCAAGGACATCATTCTGAAGTGAGTAAGTCTGTCGGTGTAAACAGCTTCTTGTGGACAACTGCATGATTTAAATCGAAGGAATCTGGTGAAACTTTTCTGGATTCGTTCTAATCGTTCGATATGAACTCGATAGCTAGGATTCCACACCGGAGACGCGTAGTCCAAAATGCTCCTAACCATGGTGTTATAGAGTACTTTTAGTGCCAGAATGGTTCTGAAGTGCTTGCAAGTTCGTTTAACGAACCCCAGCATTCTAGCTGCTCCGGCAACAATGGTGTCGATGTGTAATTTAAAGGTGAGTTTGCTATCGAGGTAGACTCCCAAATCGCGGATCGTATTCACCTTCTGCAGTGCTGTGCCATTTAGCGTGTAGAATGACTGAAGCAGATAACGTTTTTTTGTGAATGTGATCTGGTAGCACTTTTTGGCGTTGAGTGTCATCCGGTTTCTTATGCACCAATTGTGCAAGGAGTTGAGGTCTTCCTGAAGAAGAAGTATGTCACTATGCGATTCTATTTCTTTATATAATTTTACGTCATCTGCAAATAGGGAACACTTGCTGTGCTTTACACAGTCCACTATGTCGTTGATAAATATGTTAAACAGAATCGGACCCAAGTGAGAACCTTGGGGTACGCCAGACGTAGAACAATATAACTGGGATTGATGCCCCTTTACCACTACTCTTTGCTTTCTATCTGTTAAGTAGGACTCAAACCATGATAGAAGCTGTCCGAAAATGCCGGCAATTGACATCTTTTGCAGCAGGATTTTGTGATCAACTTTGTCAAACGCGCTGCTGAAATCCGTGTAGATGGAGTCCACTTGCTTGCGGGAGTCCACAGCTCTACTAAGATTAGTGACGTATTCAACTAGGTTGGTCGTGGTGGATCTTTTAGAGCGAAAACCATGTTGCTGGTCAGCTAACACTATTCTGAAGTGTGATGTCAGGATAGGACAAAGAAGGGATTCAAAAATTTTTGGAAACACTGATAAAATAGATATTGGACGATAATTCTGGATGCTGTATGCCTCCCCCTTTTTGAAGATTGGTATAACGTTGGCTATTTTCCACACCGACGGAAATTGAGATGTTCGAAGTGATTTGTTGAAAATCATTTGAAGTGGTACTGCTAAGCTCTCTGCACAATTTTTGACAAACAATGGTGGAAGTCCGTCTGGTCCGGGACCTTTGTGAACATTTAGGTTTGACAATGCCTTAGCCACCTCCGTTATCGTAAATAAGGTTTGACCTAGGGTGTTCTGTGGGAACCGGTTACCCGCCACCTGTGAAACATGTGTAGAGTCATCAGATGATAACATATTAGATGAAAAGTAGGTGGCAAATAGTTCGCAAACATCTTCGCCGGAAGTAGCAACTTGGCCCTCTAGGCACATTCTCGATGGTATGTCCATGGAGTTTGATTTATTATCCTTAACAAAGGACCAGAAAAATTTGGGATTGAGAGCTATCCCCTTCTCGACGGACTCTAAGTAACTTTTGTAGCTGGCTTTGATCATCGCATTAGCTCTCTGACCTAACAGTCTGTATTCAAACTTGTCACGAGGATTCTGGTATCTTTTAAAGCGTTTCCTACTCTTTTCTTTCTCGTTCAGTAGTTTTATTAGAGCTTTAGAAAACCATATAGGGTATTTGCCAGATGATAATTTGGTATTCGGGACGGTAACGTTCATGATGATTTCAAGATGCTTATATAGTACATTAACCATAGCATTGACGTCGCGGCATTCAGCAAAGCATTCCTTCCAATCGATTTGGTTTAAACTTTCGTTGATTAACGTATAGTTTGCTTTCCGGAAGTTGGGTTTAGTAGTGGTTTGAGATTTTAGTGACTTCAATGTCACGTCGTTTATTGAAATTTCTAACGCTGGGTGATAAGAATCTATAGCTGACAAGGGACTGTTGCATTCACGAACGGTTGCACCATGAAAGTTACTCAGTACCAGGTCAAGGGATCTGCCAAGATGATTTCGAACATAATTTAGCTGATTCAGATTATTGAGCGACAGGAAGTCAACAAATGAGTAACCCAGTGGATTGTCATAGTTGCTGGCAAACGTAGAGGTGGATTGGCTGAAGGATGTGTTAGAATTCCACTTGATGAATCCAAGATTAAAGTCACCAATTATTAATGTTTGCTCCCCTGAGGAGTCGATTACTGAGGTAACTTTGTCAAGGAATGCGTCAAGGGTCTGTTGCTGGACAGGGGGTGGTAAGTAAACTGCACAGATGTTCAAGTATTCGATTTTCTTTCCTTTGACTAACTTTAGTTTTAGCCACAAGTTCTCTGAGTTGGTTTCCCAGTGATACATCCGAACGGAGCCGATAGACCTTGATACAGCTACAAGAACACCTCCCCCTTTTTTTGTACTCAGTGCAGTTGAAGCCCTATCTCTGCGATATATATTGTATCTACGGTCGAAGATCTCGCCATCATTGATATTGTCATCTAGCCAGGTTTCAGTTCCGATGATTATGTCATAATTGGAATTTAGCCCGTTAAGCATAATATTCTGTAATTTAGTTTTCATTCCCCTGAAGTTTTGATAGTAAATGTTGAAAGAGGTTGCTTAACAGAAGGCAAAAACTGCAGTTCATTCTTCAGATAGGGACTTACAGCTGAGCGACAGCCTCCAGGTTCCGCACTTGCCTGGCTGGTGTTCCATCAGATTTCCGAATGAGGATGCGTCCATCACGCACCTAAACGTACTTATAGCCTTTGTCACGAGCGGCCTTCCTAGTTGCAGCGTGTAATTCCTTATTTACAGGTGACAGGTGTTCGGACACGAATATCGGCTTTTTTGGACCGCTCAATCCTAGTAAATGGGAGTTTAGCTTATTGTCGGGATGTACCTTATTGTAACTCATTGTAGATGCTAAAATTTCGTCCCGGATCATGGTATTTTGAACTTTGACGATAATAGCTCTTGGATTGTGGTTTTGGGGGTCTAGTTTCCTGACGCGCACAGCCGATATAATTTCGTTCTCCTTTATGGAGCTTGAAACTGCCCTTCCTAAAAGCACAACCGTTTTAACCAGATTCTCATTTTTAGTCTCCGGCACACCGTTAATTTCAACGTTTTGCTGGCGTGTGAATTGTTCGAGTATATTAAGTCTCACGGACATATCCGACACTGTATTTTTTAACGCCTCATTTTCTTTGAGTATGAGCCTGTTGCTATCTTTGCAACTATCAACTTCTTTTTTCATTTTGTCGTACTCGTCACTCATAAATTGTACTGAGGCATCCAGTTTGCGGAGGAGTGCCAGGGCTTCCTTGAACTCATTTAATTCATCGGAGATACATGCTTTTATGGAGGTTGATATCTCAGCTGACATAACTTCGCGTATTTCACGGCGGATGGTTTCAAGTAGCTCATTGGTGGAGGGGTTTGCGGGGTTTGCGTGACTGGTGCCAGGAGAGCTGTCCTCTCGTGGCCGCTTCTGGGTGAGAGCTACCGTTGGCGCATCAGCGGGAGTAGCCTTTTGCGGTGTACGTTCAATCTTGGGCATAGTACAATATATTCTGCTTCACTGATGTTAATCGCGTTCGTTGTTACTAACTTTCACGTTAAAAGTAATTTTGGAATTTTCTAACTGTTTCACTGTTTGGATTTTTCGAACTGTCTCATCGATTTCACCCGACTAACTTGAATGCAATATCAATCCGTATGTTAACTGTTTTGAATCTTTTTGTATTCCGTAGTTTTTGTTATTGTTTGGGTTATTAATTGTTCTTTTTGATGATAAACTACAACCTACAACCAAAATAAACTTAAAACAAGCTGCAAATTCGCTTTAAACTTCCAAAAAACTAAAATTCAATTTGTCCCTTATTTGTCCCTTATTTTGCTTATTGTCAGCTTCATCATGTTAAATTCACAAAATTTCTGTTAGCGCTTTAATATAAGGGGATGATGATGATGATGGTAAACTACAACCAAAATAAACTTAAAACAAGCTGCAAATTCGCTTTAAACCTCCAAAAAACTAAAATTCAATTTGTCCCTTATTTGTCCCTTATTTTGCTTATTGTCAGCTTCATTATGTTAAATTCACAAAATTTCTGTTAGCGCTTTAATATAAGGGGATGATGATGATGATGATGATTAACTACAACCAAAATAAACTTAAAACAAGCTGCAAATTTGCTTTAAACCTCCAAAAAACTAAAATTCAATTTGTCCCTTATTTGTCCCTTATTTTGCTTATTGTCAGCTTCATTATGTTAAATTCACAAAATTTCTGTTAGCGCTTTAATATAAGGGGATGATGATGATGATGATGATAAACTACAACCAAAATAAACTTAAAACAAGCTGCAAATTCGCTTTAAACCTCCAAAAAACTAAAATTCAATTTGTCCCTTATTTGTCCCTTATTTTGCTTATTGTCAGCTTCATTATGTTAAATTCACAAAATTTCTGTTAGCGCTTTAATATAAGGGGATGATGATGATGATGATGATAAACTACAACCAAAATAAACTTAAAACAAGCTGCAAATTCGCTTTAAACTTCCAAAAAACTGAAAATTCAATTTGTCCCTTATTTGTCCCTTATTTTGCTTATTGTCAGCTTCATCATGTTAAATTCACAAAATTTCTGTTAGCGCTTTAATATAAGGGGATGATGATGATGATGATGATAAACTACAACCAAAATAAACTTAAAACAAGCTGCAAATTCGCTTTAAACTTCCAAAAAACTGAAAATTCAATTTGTCCCTTATTTGTCCCTTATTTTGCTTATTGTCAGCTTCATCATGTTAAATTCACAAAATTTCTTTTAGCGCTTTCATATAAGGGGATGATGATGATGATGATGATAAACTACAACCAAAATAAACTTAAAACAAGCTGCAAATTCGCTTTGAACTTCCAAAAAACTGAAAATTCAATTTGTCCCTTATTTGTCCCTTATTTTGCTTATTGTCAGCTTCATCATGTTAAATTCACAAAATTTCTGTTAGCGCTTTAATATAAGGGGATGATGATGATGATGGTAAACTACAACCAAAATAAACTTAAAACAAGCTGCAAATTCGCTTTAAACCTCCAAAAAACTAAAATTCAATTTGTCCCTTATTTGTCCCTTATTTTGCTTATTGTCAGCTTCATTATGTTAAATTCACAAAATTTCTGTTAGCGCTTTAATATAAGGGGATGATGATGATGATGATGATAAACTACAACCAAAATAAACTTAAAACAAGCTGCAAATTTGCTTTAAACCTCCAAAAAACTAAAATTCAATTTGTCCCTTATTTTGCTTATTGTCAGCTTCATCATGTTAAATTCACAAAATTTCTTTTAGCGCTTTCATATAAGGGGATGATGATGATGATGATGATAAACTACAACCAAAATAAACTTAAAACAAGCTGCAAATTCGCTTTAAACTTCCAAAAAACTGAAAATTCAATTTGTCCCTTATTTGTCCCTTATTTTGCTTATTGTCAGCTTCATCATGTTAAATTCACAAAATTTCTGTTAGCGCTTTAATATAAGGGGATGATGATGATGATGGTAAACTACAACCAAAATAAACTTAAAACAAGCTGCAAATTCGCTTTAAACCTCCAAAAAACTAAAATTCAATTTGTCCCTTATTTGTCCCTTATTTTGCTTATTGTCAGCTTCATTATGTTAAATTCACAAAATTTCTGTTAGCGCTTTAATATAAGGGGATGATGATGATGATGATGATAAACTACAACCAAAATAAACTTAAAACAAGCTGCAAATTTGCTTTAAACCTCCAAAAAACTAAAATTCAATTTGTCCCTTATTTGTCCCTTATTTTGCTTATTGTCAGCTTCATCATGTTAAATTCACAAAATTTCTTTTAGCGCTTTCATATAAGGGGATGATGATGATGATGATGATAAACTACAACCAAAATAAACTTAAAACAAGCTGCAAATTCGCTTTAAACTTCCAAAAAACTGAAAATTTAATTTGTCCCTTATTTGTCCCTTATTTTGCTTATTGTCAGCTTCATCATGTTAAATTCACAAAATTTCTTTTAGCGCTTTAATATAAGGGGATGATGATGATGATGATGATAAACTACAACCAAAATAAACTTAAAACAAGCTGCAAATTCGCTTTAAACTTCCAAAAAACTGAAAATTCAATTTGTCCCTTATTTTGCTTATTGTCAGCTTCATCATGTTAAATTCACAAAATTTCTTTTAGCGCTTTCATATAAGGGGATGATGATGATGATGATGATAAACTACAACCAAAATAAACTTAAAACAAGCTGCAAATTCGCTTTAAACTTCCAAAAAACTGAAAATTCAATTTGTCCCTTATTTGTCCCTTATTTTGCTTATTGTCAGCTTCATCATGTTAAATTCACAAAACTTCTGTTAGCGCTTTAATATAAGGGGATGATGATGATGATGGTAAACTACAACCAAAATAAACTTAAAACAAGCTGCAAATTCGCTTTAAACCTCCAAAAAACTAAAATTCAATTTGTCCCTTATTTGTCCCTTATTTTGCTTATTGTCAGCTTCATTATGTTAAATTCACAAAATTTCTGTTAGCGCTTTAATATAAGGGGATGATGATGATGATGATGATAAACTACAACCAAAATAAACTTAAAACAAGCTGCAAATTTGCTTTAAACCTCCAAAAAACTAAAATTCAATTTGTCCCTTATTTGTCCCTTATTTTGCTTATTGTCAGCTTCATTATGTTAAATTCACAAAATTTCTGTTAGCGCTTTAATATAAGGGGATGATGATGATGATGATGATAAACTACAACCAAAATAAACTTAAAACAAGCTGCAAATTCGCTTTAAACTTCCAAAAAACTGAAAATTCAATTTGTCGCTTATTTGTCCCTTATTTTGCTTATTGTCAGCTTCATCATGTTAAATTCACAAAATTTCTGTTAGCGCTTCAATATAAGGGGATGATGATGATGATGATGATAAACTATAACCAAAATAAACTTAAAACAAGCTGCAAATTCGCTTTAAACTTCCAAAAAACTAAAATTCAATTTGTCCCTTATTTGTCCCTTATTTTGCTTATTGTCAGCTTCATCATGTTAAATTCACAAAATTTCTGTTAGCGCTTTAATATAAGGGGATGATGATGATGATGATGATAAACTACAACCAAAATAAACTTAAAACAAGCTGCAAATTCGCTTTAAACTTCCAAAAAACTGAAAATTCAATTTGTCTCTTATTTTGCTTATTGTCAGCTTCATCATGTTAAATTCACAAAATTTCTTTTAGCGCTTTCATATAAGGGGATGATGATGATGATGATGATAAACTACAACCAAAATAAACTTAAAACAAGCTGCAAATTCGCTTTAAACTTCCAAAAAACTGAAAATTCAATTTGTCCCTTATTTGTCCCTTATTTTGCTTATTGTCAGCTTCATCATGTTAAATTCACAAAATTTCTGTTAACGCTTTAATATAAGGGGATGATGATGATGATGATGATAAACTACAACCAAAATAAACTTAAAACAAGCTGCAAATTCGCTTTAAACTTCCAAAAAACTAAAATTCAATTTGTCCCTTATTTTGCTTATTGTCAGCTTCATCATGTTAAATTCACAAAATTTCTTTTAGCGCTTTCATATAAGGGGATGATGATGATGATGATGATAAACTACAACCAAAATAAACTTAAAACAAGCTGCAAATTCGCTTTAAACTTCCAAAAAACTGAAAATTCAATTTGTCCCTTATTTTGCTTATTGTCAGCTTCATCATGTTAAATTCACAAAATTTCTTTTAGCGCTTTCATATAAGGGGATGATGATGATGATGATGATAAACTACAACCAAAATAAACTTAAAACAAGCTGCAAATTCGCTTTAAACTTCCAAAAAACTAAAATTCAATTTGTCCCTTATTTTGCTTATTGTCAGCTTCATCATGTTAAATTCACAAAATTTCTTTTAGCGCTTTCATATAAGGGGATGATGATGATGATGATGATAAACTACAACCAAAATAAACTTAAAACAAGCTGCAAATTCGCTTTAAACTTCCAAAAAACTGAAAATTCAATTTGTCCCTTATTTGTCCCTTATTTTGCTTATTGTCAGCTTCATCATGTTAAATTCACAAAATTTCTGTTAGCGCTTTAATATAAGGGGATGATGATGATGATGATGATAAACTACAACCAAAATAAACTTAAAACAAGCTGCAAATTCGCTTTAAACTTCCAAAAAACTAAAATTCAATTTGTCCCTTATTTTGATTATTGTCAGCTTCATCATGTTAAATTCACAAAATTTCTTTTAGCGCTTTCATATAAGGGGATGATGATGATGATGATGATAAACTACAACCAAAATAAACTTAAAACAAGCTGCAAATTGGCTTTAAACTTCCAAAAAACTAAAATTCAATTTGTCCCTTATTTGTCCCTTATTTTGCTTATTGTCAGCTTCATCATGTTAAATTCACAAAATTTCTGTTAGCGCTTTAATATAAGGGGATGATGATGATGATGATGATAAACTACAACCAAAATAAACTTAAAACAAGCTGCAAATTCGCTTTAAACTTCCAAAAAACTGAAAATTCAATTTGTCCCTTATTTGTCCCTTATTTTGCTTATTGTCAGCTTCATCATGTTAAATTCACAAAATTTCTGTTAGCGCTTCAATATAAGGGGATGATGATGATGATGATGATAAACTACAACCAAAATAAACTTAAAACAAGCTGCAAATTTGCTTTAAACCTCCAAAAAACTAAAATTCAATTTGTCCCTTATTTGTCCCTTATTTTGCTTATTGTCAGCTTCATCATGTTAAATTCACAAAATTTCTGTTAGCGCTTTAATATAAGGGGATGATGATGATGATGATGATAAACTACAACCAAAATAAACTTAAAACAAGCTGCAAATTCGCTTTAAACTTCCAAAAAACTGAAAATTCAATTTGTCCCTTATTTGTCCCTTATTTTGCTTATTGTCAGCTTCATCATGTTAAATTCACAAAATTTCTGTTAGCGCTTCAATATAAGGGGATGATGATGATGATGATGATAAACTACAACCAAAATAAACTTAAAACAAGCTGCAAATTTGCTTTAAACCTCCAAAAAACTAAAATTCAATTTGTCCCTTATTTGTCCCTTATTTTGCTTATTGTCAGCTTCATTATGTTAAATTCACAAAATTTCTGTTAGCGCTTTAATATAAGGGAATGATGATGATGATGATGATAAACTACAACCAAAATAAACTTAAAACAAGCTGCAAATTCGCTTTAATTTTCCAAAAAACTAAAATTCAATTTGTCCCTTATTTGTCCCTTATTTTGCTTATTGTCAGCTTCATCATGTTAAATTCACAAAATTTCTGTTAGCGCTTTAATATAAGGGGATGATGATGATGATGATGATAAACTACAACCAAAATAAACTTAAAACAAGCTGCAAATTCGCTTTAAACTTCCAAAAAACTAAAATTCAATTTGTCCCTTATTTTGCTTATTGTCAGCTTCATCATGTTAAATTCACAAAATTTCTTTTAGCGCTTTCATATAAGGGGATGATGATGATGATGATGATAAACTACAACCAAAATAAACTTAAAACAAGCTGCAAATTCGCTTTAAACTTCCAAAAAACTGAAAATTCAATTTGTCCCTTATTTGTCCCTTATTTTACTTATTGTCAGCTTCATTATGTTAAATTCACAAAATTTCTGTTAACGCTTTAATATAAGGGGATGATGATGATGATGATGATAAACTACAACCAAAATAAACTTAAAACAAGCTGCAAATTCGCTTTAAACTTCCAAAAAACTAAAATTCAATTTGTCCCTTATTTTGCTTATTGTCAGCTTCATCATGTTAAATTCACAAAATTTCTTTTAGCGCTTTCATATAAGGGGATGATGATGATGATGATGATAAACTACAACCAAAATAAACTTAAAACAAGCTGCAAATTCGCTTTAAACTTCCAAAAAACTGAAAATTCAATTTGTCCCTTATTTTGCTTATTGTCAGCTTCATCATGTTAAATTCACAAAATTTCTTTTAGCGCTTTCATATAAGGGGATGATGATGATGATGATGATAAACTACAACCAAAATAAACTTAAAACAAGCTGCAAATTCGCTTTAAACTTCCAAAAAACTAAAATTCAATTTGTCCCTTATTTGTCCCTTATGTTGCTTATTGTCAGCTTCATCATGTTAAATTCACAAAATTTCTGTTAGCGCTTTAATATAAGGGGATGATGATGATGATGCTGATAAACTACAACCAAAATAAACTTAAAACAAGCTGCAAATTCGCTTTAAACTTCCAAAAAACTGAAAATTCAATTTGTCCCTTATTTGTCCCTTATTTTGCTTATTGTCAGCTTCATCATGTTAAATTCACAAAATTTCTGTTAGCGCTTTAATATAAGGGGATGATGATGATGATGATGATAAACTACAACCAAAATAAACTTAAAACAAGCTGCAAATTTGCTTTAAACCTCCAAAAAACTAAAATTCAATTTGTCCCTTATTTGTCCCTTATTTTGCTTATTGTCAGCTTCATCATGTTAAATTCACAAAATTTCTGTTAGCGCTTTAATATAAGGGGATGATGATGATGATGGTAAACGACAACCAAAATAAACTTAAAACAAGCTGCAAATTCGCTTTAAACCTCCAAAAAACTAAAATTCAATTTGTCCCTTATTTGTCCCTTATTTTGCTTATTGTCAGCTTCATTATGTTAAATTCACAAAATTTCTGTTAGCGCTTTAATATAAGGGGATGATGATGATGATGATGATAAACTACAACCAAAATAAACTTAAAACAAGCTGCAAATTTGCTTTAAACCTCCAAAAAACTAAAATTCAATTTGTCCCTTATTTGTCCCTTATTTTGCTTATTGTCAGCTTCATTATGTTAAATTCACAAAATTTCTGTTAGCGCTTTAATATAAGGGGATGATGATGATGATGATGATAAACTACAACCAAAATAAACTTAAAACAAGCTGCAAATTCGCTTTAAACTTCCAAAAAACTGAAAATTCAATTTGTCCCTTATTTGTCCCTTATTTTGCTTATTGTCAGCTTCATCATGTTAAATTCACAAAATTTCTGTTAGCGCTTCAATATAAGGGGATGATGATGATGATGATGATAAACTACAACCAAAATAAACTTAAAACAAGCTGCAAATTCGCTTTAAACTTCCAAAAAACTAAAATTCAATTTGTCCCTTATTTGTCCCTTATTTTGCTTATTGTCAGCTTCATCATGTTAAATTCACAAAATTTCTGTTAGCGCTTTAATATAAGGGGATGATGATGATGATGATGATAAACTACAACCAAAATAAACTTAAAACAAGCTGCAAATTCGCTTTAAACTTCCAAAAAACTAAAATTCAATTTGTCCCTTATTTTGCTTATTGTCAGCTTCATCATGTTAAATTCACAAAATTTCTTTTAGCGCTTTCATATAAGGGGATGATGATGATGATGATGATAAACTACAACCAAAATAAACTTAAAACAAGCTGCAAATTCGCTTTAAACTTCCAAAAAACTGAAAATTCAATTTGTCCCTTATTTGTCCCTTATTTTACTTATTGTCAGCTTCATTATGTTAAATTCACAAAATTTCTGTTAGCGCTTTAATATAAGGGGATGATGATGATGATGATGATAAACTATAACCAAAATAAACTTAAAACAAGCTGCAAATTCGCTTTAAACTTCCAAAAAACTAAAATTCAATTTGTCCCTTATTTGTCCCTTATTTTGCTTATTGTCAGCTTCATCATGTTAAATTCACAAAATTTCTGTTAGCGCTTTAATATAAGGGGATGATGATGATGATGATGATAAACTACAACCAAAATAAACTTAAAACAAGCTGCAAATTCGCTTTAAACTTCCAAAAAACTGAAAATTCAATTTGTCTCTTATTTTGCTTATTGTCAGCTTCATCATGTTAAATTCACAAAATTTCTTTTAGCGCTTTCATATAAGGGGATGATGATGATGATGATGATAAACTACAACCAAAATAAACTTAAAACAAGCTGCAAATTCGCTTTAAACCTCCAAAAAACTAAAATTCAATTTGTCCCTTATTTGTCCCTTATTTTGCTTATTGTCAGCTTCATCATGTTAAATTCACAAAATTTCTGTTAGCGCTTTAATATAAGGGGATGATGATGATGATGGTAAACTACAACCAAAATAAACTTAAAACAAGCCGCAAATTCGCTTTAAACCTCCAAAAAACTAAAATTCAATTTGTCCCTTATTTGTCCCTTATTTTGCTTATTGTCAGCTTCATTATGTTAAATTCACAAAATTTCTGTTAGCGCTTTAATATAAGGGGATGATGATGATGATGATGATAAACTACAACCAAAATAAACTTAAAACAAGCTGCAAATTTGCTTTAAACCTCCAAAAAACTAAAACTCAATTTGTCCCTTATTTGTCCCTTATTTTGCTTATTGTCAGCTTCATTATGTTAAATTCACAAAATTTCTGTTAGCGCTTTAATATAAGGGGATGATGATGATGATGATGATAAACTACAACCAAAATAAACTTAAAACAAGCTGCAAATTCGCTTTAAACTTCCAAAAAACTAAAATTCAATTTGTCCCTTATTTGTCCCTTATTTTGCTTATTGTCAGCTTCATCATGTTAAATTCACAAAATTTCTGTTAGCGCTTTAATATAAGGGGATGATGATGATGATGATGATAAACTACAACCAAAATAAACTTAAAACAAGCTGCAAATTCGCTTTAAACTTCCAAAAAACTGAAAATTCAATTTGTCCCTTATTTTGCTTATTGTCAGCTTCATCATGTTAAATTCACAAAATTTCTGTTAGCGCTTTAATATAAGGGGATGATGATGATGATGATGATAAACTACAACCAAAATAAACTTAAAACAAGCTGCAAATTCGCTTTAAACCTCCAAAAAACTGAAAATTCAATTTGTCCCTTATTTGTCCCTTATTTTGCTTATTGTCAGCTTCATCATGTTAAATTCACAAAATTTCTGTTAGCGCTTTAATATAAGGGGATGATGATGATGATGATGATAAACTACAACCAAAATAAACTTAAAACAAGCTGCAAATTCGCTTTAAACTTCCAAAAAACTAAAATTCAATTTGTCCCTTATTTGTCCCTTATTTTGCTTATTGTCAGCTTCATCATGTTAAATTCACAAAATTTCTGTTAGCGCTTCAATATAAGGGGATGATGATGATGATGATGATAAACTACAACCAAAATAAACTTAAAACAAGCTGCAAATTCGCTTTAAACCTCCAAAAAACTGAAAATTCAATTTGTCCCTTATTTGTCCCTTATTTTGCTTATTGTCAGCTTCATCATGTTAAATTCACAAAATTTCTGTTAGCGCTTTAATATAAGGGGATGATGATGATGATGATGATAAACTACAACCAAAATAAACTTAAAACAAGCTGCAAATTCGCTTTAAACTTCCAAAAAACTAAAATTCAATTTGTCCCTTATTTGTCCCTTATTTTGCTTATTGTCAGCTTCATCATGTTAAATTCACAAAATTTCTGTTAGCGCTTTAATATAAGGGGATGATGATGATGATGGTAAACTACAACCAAAATAAACTTAAAACAAGCTGCAAATTCGCTTTAAACCTCCAAAAAACTAAAATTCAATTTGTCCCTTATTTGTCCCTTATTTTGCTTATTGTCAGCTTCATCATGTTAAATTCACAAAATTTCTTTTAGCGCTTTCATATAAGGGGATGATGATGATGATGATGATAAACTACAACCAAAATAAACTTAAAACAAGCTGCAAATTCGCTTTAAACCTCCAAAAAACTGAAAATTCAATTTGTCCCTTATTTGTCCCTTATTTTGCTTATTGTCAGCTTCATCATGTTAAATTCACAAAATTTCTGTTAGCGCTTCAATATAAGGGGATGATGATGATGATGATGATAAACTACAACCAAAATAAACTTAAAACAAGCTGCAAATTCGCTTTAAACTTCCAAAAAACTAAAATTCAATTTGTCCCTTATTTGTCCCTTATTTTGCTTATTGTCAGCTTCATCATGTTAAATTCACAAAATTTCTGTTAGCGCTTTCATATAAGGGGATGATGATGATGATGATGATAAACTACAACCAAAATAAACTTAAAACAAGCTGCACATTCGCTTTAAACTTCCAAAAAACTGAAAATTCAATTTGTCCCTTATTTGTCCCTTATTTTGCTTATTGTCAGCTTCATTATGTTAAATTCACAAAATTTCTGTTAGCGCTTTAATATAAGGGGATGATGATGATGATGATGATAAACTACAACCAAAATAAACTTAAAACAAGCTGCAAATTTGCTTTAAACCTCCAAAAAACTAAAATTCAATTTGTCCCTTATTTGTCCCTTATTTTGCTTATTGTCAGCTTCATTATGTTAAATTCACAAAATTTCTGTTAGCGCTTTAATATAAGGGGATGATGATGATGATGATGATAAACTACAACCAAAATAAACTTAAAACAAGCTGCAAATTCGCTTTAAACTTCCAAAAAACTGAAAATTCAATTTGTCCCTTATTTGTCCCTTATTTTGCTTATTGTCAGCTTCATCATGTTAAATTCACAAAATTTCTGTTAGCGCTTTAATATAAGGGGATGATGATGATGATGATGATAAACTACAACCAAAATAAACTTAAAACAAGCTGCAAATTCGCTTTAAACTTCCAAAAAACTGAAAATTCAATTTGTCCCTTATTTTGCTTATTGTCAGCTTCATCATGTTAAATTCACAAAATTTCTTTTAGCGCTTTCATATAACGGGATGATGATGATGATGATGATAAACTACAACCAAAATAAACTTAAAACAAGCTGCAAATTCGCTTTAAACTTCCAAAAAACTGAAAATTCAATTTGTCCCTTATTTGTCCCTTATTTTGCTTATTGTCAGCTTCATCATGTTAAATTCACAAAATTTCTGTTAGCGCTTTAATATAAGGGGATGATGATGATGATGGTAAACTACAACCAAAATAAACTTAAAACAAGCTGCAAATTCGCTTTAAACCTCCAAAAAACTAAAATTCAATTTGTCCCTTATTTGTCCCTTATTTTGCTTATTGTCAGCTTCATTATGTTAAATTCACAAAATTTCTGTTAGCGCTTTAATATAAGGGGATGATGATGATGATGATGATAAACTACAACCAAAATAAACTTAAAACAAGCTGCAAATTTGCTTTAAACCTCCAAAAAACTAAAATTCAATTTGTCCCTTATTTGTCCCTTATTTTGCTTATTGTCAGCTTCATTATGTTAAATTCACAAAATTTCTGTTAGCGCTTTAATATAAGGGGATGATGATGATGATGATGATAAACTACAACCAAAATAAACTTAAAACAAGCTGCAAATTCACTTTAAACTTCCAAAAAACTGAAAATTCAATTTGTCCCTTATTTGTCCCTTATTTTGCTTATTGTCAGCTTCATCATGTTAAATTCACAAAATTTCTGTTAGCGCTTCAATATAAGGGGATGATGATGATGATGATGATAAACTACAACCAAAATAAACTTAAAACAAGCTGCAAATTCGCTTTAAACTTCCAAAAAACTAAAATTCAATTTGTCCCTTATTTGTCCCTTATTTTGCTTATTGTCAGCTTCATCATGTTAAATTCACAAAATTTCTGTTAGCGCTTTAATATAAGGGGATGATGATGATGATGATGATAAACTACAACCAAAATAAACTTAAAACAAGCTGCAAATTTGCTTTAAACCTCCAAAAAACTAAAATTCAATTTGTCCCTTATTTGTCCCTTATTTTGCTTATTGTCAGCTTCATTATGTTAAATTCACAAAATTTCTGTTAGCGCTTTAATATAAGGGGATGATGATGATGATGATGATAAACTACAACCAAAATAAACTTAAAACAAGCTGCAAATTCACTTTAAACTTCCAAAAAACTGAAAATTCAATTTGTCCCTTATTTGTCCCTTATTTTGCTTATTGTCAGCTTCATCATGTTAAATTCACAAAATTTCTGTTAGCGCTTCAATATAAGGGGATGATGATGATGATGATGATAAACTACAACCAAAATAAACTTAAAACAAGCTGCAAATTCGCTTTAAACTTCCAAAAAACTAAAATTCAATTTGTCCCTTATTTGTCCCTTATTTTGCTTATTGTCAGCTTCATCATGTTAAATTCACAAAATTTCTGTTAGCGCTTTAATATAAGGGGATGATGATGATGATGATGATAAACTACAACCAAAATAAACTTAAAACAAGCTGCAAATTCGCTTTAAACTTCCAAAAAACTGAAAATTCAATTTGTCCCTTATTTTGCTTATTGTCAGCTTCATCATGTTAAATTCACAAAATTTCTTTTAGCGCTTTCATATAAGGGGATGATGATGATGATGATGATAAACTACAACCAAAATAAACTTAAAACAAGCTGCAAATTCGCTTTAAACTTCCAAAAAACTGAAAATTCAATTTGTCCCTTATTTGTCCCTTATTTTGCTTATTGTCAGCTTCATCATGTTAAATTCACAAAATTTCTGTTAACGCTTTAATATAAGGGGATGATGATGATGATGATGATAAACTACAACCAAAATAAACTTAAAACAAGCTGCAAATTCGCTTTAAACTTCCAAAAAACTAAAATTCAATTTGTCCCTTATTTTGCTTATTGTCAGCTTCATCATGTTAAATTCACAAAATTTCTTTTAGCGCTTTCATATAAGGGGATGATGATGATGATGATGATAAACTACAACCAAAATAAACTTAAAACAAGCTGCAAATTCGCTTTAAACCTCCAAAAAACTAAAATTCAATTTGTCCCTTATTTGTCCCTTATTTTGCTTATTGTCAGCTTCATTATGTTAAATTCACAAAATTTCTGTTAGCGCTTTAATATAAGGGGATGATGATGATGATGATGATAAACTACAACCAAAATAAACTTAAAACAAGCTGCAAATTTGCTTTAAACCTCCAAAAAACTAAAATTCAATTTGTCCCTTATTTGTCCCTTATTTTGCTTATTGTCAGCTTCATTATGTTAAATTCACAAAATTTCTGTTAGCGCTTTAATATAAGGGGATGATGATGATGATGATGATAAACTACAACCAAAATAAACTTAAAACAAGCTGCAAATTCACTTTAAACTTCCAAAAAACTGAAAATTCAATTTGTCCCTTATTTGTCCCTTATTTTGCTTATTGTCAGCTTCATCATGTTAAATTCACAAAATTTCTGTTAGCGCTTCAATATAAGGGGATGATGATGATGATGATGATAAACTACAACCAAAATAAACTTAAAACAAGCTGCAAATTCGCTTTAAACTTCCAAAAAACTAAAATTCAATTTGTCCCTTATTTGTCCCTTATTTTGCTTATTGTCAGCTTCATCATGTTAAATTCACAAAATTTCTGTTAGCGCTTTAATATAAGGGGATGATGATGATGATGATGATAAACTACAACCAAAATAAACTTAAAACAAGCTGCAAATTCGCTTTAAACTTCCAAAAAACTGAAAATTCAATTTGTCCCTTATTTTGCTTATTGTCAGCTTCATCATGTTAAATTCACAAAATTTCTTTTAGCGCTTTCATATAAGGGGATGATGATGATGATGATGATAAACTACAACCAAAATAAACTTAAAACAAGCTGCAAATTCGCTTTAAACTTCCAAAAAACTGAAAATTCAATTTGTCCCTTATTTGTCCCTTATTTTGCTTATTGTCAGCTTCATCATGTTAAATTCACAAAATTTCTGTTAACGCTTTAATATAAGGGGATGATGATGATGATGATGATAAACTACAACCAAAATAAACTTAAAACAAGCTGCAAATTCGCTTTAAACTTCCAAAAAACTAAAATTCAATTTGTCCCTTATTTGTCCCTTATGTTGCTTATTGTCAGCTTCATCATGTTAAATTCACAAAATTTCTGTTAGCGCTTTAATATAAGGGGATGATGATGATGATGATGATAAACTACAACCAAAATAAACTTAAAACAAGCTGCAAATTCGCTTTAAACTTCCGAAAAACTGAAAATTCAATTTGTCCCTTATTTTGCTTATTGTCAGCTTCATCATGTTAAATTCACAAAATTTCTGTTAGCGCTTTAATATAAGGGGATGATGATGATGATGGTAAACTACAACCAAAATAAACTTAAAACAAGCTGCAAATTCGCTTTAAACTTCCAAAAAACTGAAAATTCAATTTGTCCCTTATTTGTCCCTTATTTTGCTTATTGTCAGCTTCATCATGTTAAATTCACAAAATTTCTGTTAGCGCTTCAATATAAGGGGATGATGATGATGATGATGATAAACTACAACCAAAATAAACTTAAAACAAGCTGCAAATTTGCTTTAAACTTCCAAAAAACTGAAAATTCAATTTGTCCCTTATTTGTCCCTTATTTTGCTTATTGTCAGCTTCATCATGTTAAATTCACAAAATTTCTGTTAGCGCTTTAATATAAGGGGATGATGATGATGATGATGATAAACTACAACCAAAATAAACTTAAAACAAGCTGCAAATTCGCTTTAAACCTCCAAAAAACTAAAATTCAATTTGTCCCTTATTTGTCCCTTATTTTGCTTATTGTCAGCTTCATTATGATAAATTCACAAAATTTCTGTTAGCGCTTTAATATAAGGGGATGATGATGATGATGATGATAAACTACAACCAAAATAAACTTAAAACAAGCTGCAAATTCGCTTTAAACTTCCAAAAAACTGAAAATTCAATTTGTCCCTTATTTGTCCCTTATTTTGCTTATTGTCAGCTTCATCATGTTAAATTCACAAAATTTCTGTTAGCGCTTTAATATAAGGGGATGATGATGATGATGGTAAACTACAACCAAAATAAACTTAAAACAAGCTGCAAATTCGCTTTAAACTTCCAAAAAACTGAAAATTCAATTTGTCCCTTATTTGTCCCTTATTTTGCTTATTGTCAGCTTCATCATGTTAAATTCACAAAATTTCTGTTAGCGCTTCAATATAAGGGGATGATGATGATGATGATGATAAACTACAACCAAAATAAACATAAAACAAGCTGCAAATTCGCTTTAAACTTCCAAAAAACTAAAATTCAATTTGTCCCTTATTTGTCCCTTATTTTGCTTATTGTCAGCTTCATCATGTTAAATTCACAAAATTTCTGTTAGCGCTTTAATATAAGGGGATGATGATGATGATGATGATAAACTACAACCAAAATAAACTTAAAACAAGCTGCAAATTCGCTTTAAACTTCCAAAAAACTGAAAATTCAATTTGTCCCTTATTTGTCCCTTATTTTGCTTATTGTCAGCTTCATCATGTTAAATTCACAAAATTTCTGTTAGCGCTTCAATATAAGGGGATGATGATGATGATGATGATAAACTACAACCAAAATAAACTTAAAACAAGCTGCAAATTCGCTTTAAACTTCCAAAAAACTGAAAATTCAATTTGTCCCTTATTTGTCCCTTATTTTGCTTATTGTCAGCTTCATCATGTTAAATTCACAAAATTTCTGTTAGCGCTTCAATATAAGGGGATGATGATGATGATGATGATAAACTACAACCAAAATAAACTTAAAACAAGCTGCAAATTCGCTTTAAACTTCCAAAAAACTGAAAATTCAATTTGTCCCTTATTTGTCCCTTATTTTGCTTATTGTCAGCTTCATCATGTTAAATTCACAAAATTTCTGTTAGCGCTTCAATATAAGGGGATGATGATGATGATGATGATAAACTACAACCAAAATAAACTTAAAACAAGCTGCAAATTCGCTTTAAACTTCCAAAAAACTAAAATTCAATTTGTCCCTTATTTGTCCCTTATTTTGCTTATTGTCAGCTTCATCATGTTAAATTCACAAAATTTCTGTTAGCGCTTCAATATAAGGGGATGATGATGATGATGATGATAAACTACAACCAAAATAAACTTAAAACAAGCTGCAAATTCGCTTTAAACTTCCAAAAAACTAAAATTCAATTTGTCCCTTATTTGTCCCTTATTTTGCTTATTGTCAGCTTCATCATGTTAAATTCACAAAATTTCTTTTAGCGCTTTCATATAAGGGGATGATGATGATGATGATGATAAACTACAACCAAAATAAACTTAAAACAAGCTGCAAATTCGCTTTAAACTTCCAAAAAACTGAAAATTCAATTTGTCCCTTATTTGTCCCTTATTTTGCTTATTGTCAGCTTCATCATGTTAAATTCACAAAATTTCTGTTAGCGCTTTAATATAAGGGGATGATGATGATGATGGTAAACTACAACCAAAATAAACTTAGAACAAGCTGCAAATTCGCTTTAAACCTCCAAAAAACTAAAATTCAATTTGTCCCTTATTTGTCCCTTATTTTGCTTATTGTCAGCTTCATTATGTTAAATTCACAAAATTTCTGTTAGCGCTTTAATATAAGGGGATGATGATGATGATGATGATAAACTACAACCAAAATAAACTTAAAACAAGCTGCAAATTCGCTTTAAACTTCCAAAAAACTAAAATTCAATTTGTCCCTTATTTTGCTTATTGTCAGCTTCATCATGTTAAATTCACAAAATTTCTTTTAGCGCTTTCATATAAGGGGATGATGATGATGATGATGATAAACTACAACCAAAATAAACTTAAAACAAGCTGCAAATTCGCTTTAAACTTCCAAAAAACTGAAAATTCAATTTGTCCCTTATTTTGCTTATTGTCAGCTTCATCATGTTAAATTCACAAAATTTCTTTTAGCGCTTTCATATAAGGGGATGATGATGATGATGATGATAAACTACAACCAAAATAAACTTAAAACAAGCTGCAAATTCGCTTTAAACTTCCAAAAAACTGAAAATTCAATTTGTCCCTTATTTGTCCCTTATTTTGCTTATTGTCAGCTTCATTATGTTAAATTCACAAAATTTCTGTTAGCGCTTTAATATAAGGGGATGATGATGATGATGATGATAAACTACAACCAAAATAAACTTAAAACAAGCTGCAAATTCGCTTTAAACTTCCAAAAAACTAAAATTCAATTTGTCCCTTATTTTGCTTATTGTCAGCTTCATCATGTTAAATTCACAAAATTTCTTTTAGCGCTTTCATATAAGGGGATGATGATGATGATGATGATAAACTACAACCAAAATAAACTTAAAACAAGCTGCAAATTCGCTTTAAACTTCCAAAAAACTGAAAATTCAATTTGTCCCTTATTTTGCTTATTGTCAGCTTCATCATGTTAAATTCACAAAATTTCTTTTAGCGCTTTCATATAAGGGGATGATGATGATGATGATGATAAACTACAACCAAAATAAACTTAAAACAAGCTGCAAATTCGCTTTAAACTTCCAAAAAACTGAAAATTCAATTTGTCCCTTATTTGTCCCTTATTTTGCTTATTGTCAGCTTCATCATGTTAAATTCACAAAATTTCTTTTAGCGCTTTAATATAAGGGGATGATGATGATGATGATGATAAACTACAACCAAAATAAACTTAAAACAAGCTGCAAATTCGCTTTAAACTTCCAAAAAACTGAAAATTCAATTTGTCCCTTATTTGTCCCTTATTTTGCTTATTGTCAGCTTCATCATGTTAAATTCACAAAATTTCTGTTAGCGCTTTAATATAAGGGGATGATGATGATGATGGTAAACTACAACCAAAATAAACTTAGAACAAGCTGCAAATTCGCTTTAAACCTCCAAAAAACTAAAATTCAATTTGTCCCTTATTTGTCCCTTATTTTGCTTATTGTCAGCTTCATTATGTTAAATTCACAAAATTTCTGTTAGCGCTTTAATATAAGGGGATGATGATGATGATGATGATAAACTACAACCAAAATAAACTTAAAACAAGCTGCAAATTCGCTTTAAACCTCCAAAAAACTAAAATTCAATTTGTCCCTTATTTGTCCCTTATTTTGCTTATTGTCAGCTTCATTATGTTAAATTCACAAAATTTCTGTTAGCGCTTTAATATAAGGGGATGATGATGATGATGATGATAAACTACAACCAAAATAAACTTAAAACAAGCTGCAAATTTGCTTTAAACCTCCAAAAAACTAAAATTCAATTTGTCCCTTATTTGTCCCTTAGTTTGCTTATTGTCAGCTTCATTATGTTAAATTCACAAAATTTCTGTTAGCGCTTTAATATAAGATGATGATGATGATGATGATGATAAACTACAACCAAAATAAACTTAAAACAAGCTGCAAATTTGCTTTAAACTTCCAAAAAACTAAAATTCAATTTGTCCCTTATTTGTCCCTTATTTTGCTTATTGTCAGCTTCATCATGTTAAATTCACAAAATTTCTGTTAGCGCTTTAATATAAGGGGCTGATGATGATGATGATGATAAACTACAACCAAAATAAACTTAAAACAAGCTGCAAATTCGCTTTAAACTTCCAAAAAACTAAAATTCAATTTGTCCCTTATTTTGCTTATTGTCAGCTTCATCATGTTAAATTCACAAAATTTCTTTTAGCGCTTTCATATAAGGGGATGATGATGATGATGATGATAAACTACAACCAAAATAAACTTAAAACAAGCTGCAAATTCGCTTTAAACTTCCAAAAAACTGAAAATTCAATTTGTCCCTTATTTGTCCCTTATTTTGCTTATTGTCAGCTTCATCATGTTAAATTCACAAAATTTCTGTTAGCGCTTTAATATAAGGGGATGATGATGATGATGGTAAACTACAACCAAAATAAACTTAAAACAAGCTGCAAATTCGCTTTAAACTTCCAAAAAACTAAAATTCAATTTGTCCCTTATTTGTCCCTTATTTTGCTTATTGTCAGCTTCATCATGTTAAATTCACAAAATTTCTGTTAGCGCTTTAATATAAGGGGATGATGATGATGATGATGATAAACTACAACCAAAATAAACTTAAAACAAGCTGCAAATTCGCTTTAAACTTCCAAAAAACTGAAAATTCAATTTGTCCCTTATTTTGCTTATTGTCAGCTTCATCATGTTAAATTCACAAAATTTCTTTTAGCGCTTTCATATAAGGGGATGATGATGATGATGATGATAAACTACAACCAAAATAAACTTAAAACAAGCTGCAAATTCGCTTTAAACTTCCAAAAAACTGAAAATTCAATTTGTCCCTTATTTGTCCCTTATTTTGCTTATTGTCAGCTTCATCATGTTAAATTCACAAAATTTCTGTTAGCGCTTTAATATAAGGGGATGATGATGATGATGGTAAACTACAACCAAAATAAACTTAAAACAAGCTGCAAATTCGCTTTAAACCTCCAAAAAACTAAAATTCAATTTGTCCCTTATTTGTCCCTTATTTTGCTTATTGTCAGCTTCATTATGTTAAATTCACAAAATTTCTGTTAGCGCTTTAATATAAGGGGATGATGATGATGATGATGATAAACTACAACCAAAATAAACTTAAAACAAGCTGCAAATTTGCTTTAAACCTCCAAAAAACTAAAATTCAATTTGTCCCTTATTTGTCCCTTATTTTGCTTATTGTCAGCTTCATTATGTTAAATTCACAAAATTTCTGTTAGCGCTTTAATATAAGGGGATGATGATGATGATGATGATAAACTACAACCAAAATAAACTTAAAACAAGCTGCAAATTCGCTTTAAACTTCCAAAAAACTGAAAATTCAATTTGTCCCTTATTTGTCCCTTATTTTGCTTATTGTCAGCTTCATCATGTTAAATTCACAAAATTTCTGTTAGCGCTTCAATATAAGGGGATGATGATGATGATGATGATAAACTACAACCAAAATAAACTTAAAACAAGCTGCAAATTCGCTTTAAACTTCCAAAAAACTAAAATTCAATTTGTCCCTTATTTGTCCCTTATTTTGCTTATTGTCAGCTTCATCATGTTAAATTCACAAAATTTCTGTTAGCGCTTTAATATAAGGGGATGATGATGATGATGATGATAAACTACAACCAAAATAAACTTAAAACAAGCTGCAAATTCGCTTTAAACTTCCAAAAAACTGAAAATTCAATTTGTCCCTTATTTTGCTTATTGTCAGCTTCATCATGTTAAATTCACAAAATTTCTTTTAGCGCTTTCATATAAGGGGATGATGATGATGATGATGATAAACTACAACCAAAATAAACTTAAAACAAGCTGCAAATTCGCTTTAAACTTCCAAAAAACTGAAAATTCAATTTGTCCCTTATTTTGCTTATTGTCAGCTTCATCATGTTAAATTCACAAAATTTCTGTTAACGCTTTAATATAAGGGGATGATGATGATGATGATGATAAACTACAACCAAAATAAACTTAAAACAAGCTGCAAATTCGCTTTAAACTTCCAAAAAACTAAAATTCAATTTGTCCCTTATTTTGCTTATTGTCAGCTTCATCATGTTAAATTCACAAAATTTCTTTTAGCGCTTTCATATAAGGGGATGATGATGATGATGATGATAAACTACAACCAAAAGAAACTTAAAACAAGCTGCAAATTCGCTTTAAACTTCCAAAAAACTGAAAATTCAATTTGTCCCTTATTTTGCTCATTGTCAGCTTCATCATGTTAAATTCACAAAATTTCTTTTAGCGCTTTCATATAAGGGGATGATGATGATGATGATGATAAACTACAACCAAAATAAACTTAAAACAAGCTGCAAATTCGCTTTAAACTTCCAAAAAACTAAAATTCAATTTGTCCCTTATTTGTCCCTTATTTTGCTTATTGTCAGCTTCATCATGTTAAATTCACAAAATTTCTATTAGCGCTTTAATATAAGGGGATGATGATGATGATGATGATAAACTACAACCAAAATAAACTTAAAACAAGCTGCAAATTCGCTTTAAACTTCCAAAAAACTAAAATTCAATTTGTCCCTTATTTGTCCCTTATTTTGCTTATTGTCAGCTTCATCATGTTAAATTCACAAAATTTCTGTTAGCGCTTTAATATAAGGGGATGATGATGATGATGGTAAACTACAACCAAAATAAACTTAAAACAAGCTGCAAATTCGCTTTAAACCTCCAAAAAACTAAAATTCAATTTGTCCCTTATTTGTCCCTTATTTTGCTTATTGTCAGCTTCATTATGTTAAATTCACAAAATTTCTGTTAGCGCTTTAATATAAGGGGATGATGATGATGATGATGATAAACTACAACCAAAATAAACTTAAAACAAGCTGCAAATTTGCTTTAAACCTCCAAAAAACTAAAATTCAATTTGTCCCTTATTTGTCCCTTATTTTGCTTATTGTCAGCTTCATTATGATAAATTCACAAAATTTCTGTTAGCGCTTTAATATAAGGGGATGATGATGATGATGATGATAAACTACAACCAAAATAAACTTAAAACAAGCTGCAAATTCGCTTTAAACTTCCAAAAAACTGAAAATTCAATTTGTCCCTTATTTGTCCCTTATTTTGCTTATTGTCAGCTTCATCATGTTAAATTCACAAAATTTCTGTTAGCGCTTTAATATAAGGGGATGATGATGATGATGGTAAACTACAACCAAAATAAACTTAAAACAAGCTGCAAATTCGCTTTAAACCTCCAAAAAACTAAAATTCAATTTGTCCCTTATTTGTCCCTTATTTTGCTTATTGTCAGCTTCATTATGTTAAATTCACAAAATTTCTGTTAGCGCTTTAATATAAGGGGATGATGATGATGATGATGATAAACTACAACCAAAATAAACTTAAAACAAGCTGCAAATTCGCTTTAAACTTCCAAAAAACTAAAATTCAATTTGTCCCTTATTTTGCTTATTGTCAGCTTCATCATGTTAAATTCAAAAAATTTCTTTTAGCGCTTTCATATAAGGGGATGATGATGATGATGATGATAAACTACAACCAAAATAAACTTAAAACAAGCTGCAAATTCGCTTTAAACTTCCAAAAAACTGAAAATTCAATTTGTCCCTTATTTTGCTTATTGTCAGCTTCATCATGTTAAATTCACAAAATTTCTTTTAGCGCTTTCATATAAGGGGATGATGATGATGATGATTTATTTAATTTATTTAATTAAATTAAACGGACAGATTGTCCTTACAAATGGAGCATATGAAATTATACAAAAACAATACAATATTAAAACATAATAGAAAAAAGTGGAGAAGACATAATAGTGTGATACCGAAAGTTCCAGATAAATTAAATAGAACGTTGACATACAAACTTTTAAATGTATAACAATAATAGTTTCAGAGAGAGCCAGGAGTATACAAAATTAATAAAATATAGAGCGAGGTTATGCTGGTTAAGAAAGCATACATAAGTAAAATTTAGAAAACTAGAGATAAGATAAAGTAATTAAGCCACGTAAATTAACGACCTAAATAGCTGAGATGAAAGAAATAATAATATTACTGCGTTATTAATGGGTTAATGCAAATCAAGTGTGCGTAAGTAGTTTTTGAATTGGCCAATCGAGATGTTGTTACGAAAGTGGGAGGGGATAAGGTTCCACACACGACGAATGCGGTAGAGAGGAGAGAAGAATACGAGGTTAGACGCAGCGTGTTGTTCGAGAACCGGGCGGGAGACTCGGAGATTATACGGAATTGTGCGAGACGTTAGCTTCTCGCAGAGTGTAGCTGGAGATATGAGACGATGAGCGAGTTTGAAAGCCGTGAGACGGTCGTAGTAATGGTGAAGAAATCGAACAGATTTAAGATTGAGGTCGCGCATTAGTGGTGTGTAGTCATGATCGTCGAAGCTCATTGGACGACCAGTCTTGTAGCCGATGTATCTTAATATGCTATGTTGGGGACCTTCCAGGTTTGCAGCAGATGAAATAGTCCAGTGTGACCAAATGATAGAGCAGTAGGTGAGTTTAGGAATGACCAGAGTTTTATAAAGGTGGAGAACAGCGGAAGGATTAGAGAAATCACGGGTAGTCCTCTTAATAAAGCCAACAGTTTTGTACGCGTTCTTGAGAGCAGCGGATCGATGACTTTTGAAAGTTAACATTGAGTCAAAGATAATTCCCAGGTCAGAAACTTCATTGACTCTATTTAGATAATCAGAATGCAGCATGTATTGGAAGATAAAAGGTGATTTGCCTCTACAAAAGGTGATTACTTTGCATTTCGCTACATTGACTTTAAGACCATTATACTCAGACCATTTGAGGAGATTCTCGAGGTCGCGCTGGAGCCTCGAGGAGTCGAGAGGACTTAAGATTGGCGAGAAGAGTTTTACATCATCAGCATAAAGTAGGGTGAGTCCCGAGCATAGGCAAGATTTAAGGTCGTTGATGAATATGTTGAAGAGTAGAGGGCCGAGATGAGAGCCTTGGGGTACCCCTGATGTTACTTCGTAGGGCTCGGAGGTGACATCTTTAATTCGCACCAGTTGGGACCGTCCAGTTAGGTATGACGAGATCCAGTTGAGCAGCGCACCATTGATTCCGAAGTTACTCAGCTTCTCTATAAGTCTTCTGTGGTTGACGCTATCGAAAGCCTTAGAGAAGTCGATGTATATGGAGTCAATCTGCATTGAGCTATTAAGGTTCGAAAAGAGAAAGTCAGAATATAATAGAAGATTGGTTTGGGTCGATCGTTTTGGTCGGAAACCGTGCTGCTCAACCACTAATCTTTGGTCAACGAAATCCGATAATTTAGTAGTAACTAGAGCATCCAATAGCTTCGGAAGAGTGCCCAGAAGAGAGATAGGGCGGTAATTTGTAACGTCGTCCTTGGCACCGTCTTTGAAGATTGGGATAACGTGTGCCGATTTCCAAGCGTTTGGAACAATACCGAGATTAAGGGATTTTTTGAAGATGGTAACGACAGCGTCCCCAATCGCTGGCCAGGTGTTAATAATAAACGTGGCTGGTATATTATCGGGCCCGCCGCGATTCTTAGGGTCTAGTTTAGAGACCAGAGTATCAAGATCAGAGCGAATGAAAGATATTGAGCTGAGAGTCGTCGAGAGATTTGTGGTGGGGTAAGGAGAGAGGTTAGTGGAGGTGTATACTGATTTGAAATGATTGGCAAAGAGATCAGCGGATTCAGAGAGGTTGCGGGAAAAGACATTACCAGATCGCATAATGCTGGGGAAACCATTAGGGCTGCAAAGTGAGTTAACATGGGACCAGAAACGTTTACAGTCGTTATTAAATAAAGCTGACTCGATGCTGGCTATGTAGGCCTTATAGGCGGATCGCGTCTCCCGATTGCAATGCGCTCTAGCTGCCTTAAATGCAAGATAGTCTAGGTGATTATGGGATATTTTCCAAGACATGTGGAGCCTTTTCTTGTCCGAGATGAGACGTTTCAGGGTTGATGTGTACCAACGGGGAAATGTAGATGGGTAGGTTCTGTGAATCGGGATGAACTTACCAATAATACTATGAAGGGTGGAGTAGAAAGTGTTGGTGATTTCATTGATATCATCAGACGAGAGCAGGACTGACCAATTCAACGCGTTAATAGCATTACAAATGGCATTGTAGTCTGTGTTAAAGAAATCCCGTTTAATAGTAATAGAGTTTGGAACACGAAAGTTATTAATGCTTTCATCACAGTTCAGGTTAATTTGGAAGTAAGCTGGAGGATGATCCAGGTCTCTTGGGAGCAGGTCGTCTACTAAGTCGATGTACTCGATGGATGGTAAGGTGAATAACAAGTCCAAAGTATAGCCTTTTTCGGGGTGAACAGGATGTAGTTGTTGAAGGTTGAGAGATTGTGAGCAATTAAGGATGTGGCCGCAACTCAGTAGATGGTTTGGAGAGGTATAAGATTCAGGAACCCTCACGTAGGACGATGGTGCCCACAATATATGAGGAAGATTGAAGTCACCGATTAACAATGGTATATGGTCGCTGTAGCGTAACGAAGCATCTTCAAAGGATTGGCACACGTCGAGATACACTTGGTGCGGTGAATTAGGTGGGAGGTAAACCGCGCATAGGAGAATTTTAACACCATTCCCATTAATTCTTATGATTAAACCTTCGGTGGACAAGAGGCTTTTGACCCGGAGGCAGGTAAGAATCGATGAAACAGCAACTAGAACCCCACCTCCTCGACGATTATCTGATGGTGTATCTTGTCTGTCGCGTCTGAAGACAGTAAAGCTCGCCAGGTTTAACTCTGATGAAGAAGTGGATGGGTGAAGCCAGGTTTCAGTGAAGACTATTATGTCTGGAGTTCGAGTGAGTTGATGTATATTTGATGACAGGTAAGACAACTTATTGTTGATTGAGCGAACATTTTGGTAATACAGGACCAGGCTGTGAGGAACGAAAGTTACTCGATGAGGTGGACGGGAGAACTGGAGCCTTTGGCGTGATGGTGGGAGTAGTAGCATCAGGATTGTTGGTCGGAAGTAAGGTTGGGACCCCATTGACGTAACGCATCAATTTGGGAGAATTAGGGTGCTTTTTATTGTGGTTTTCAAGTTCCTTCAAGAGTTTTTTGAGGTGCTCTCTTTCCGATGATGTTTTGTCGCTCGAGATTCGTATGCCTGGTGGGAAATTTGTGCGGTTACGGATTACCTGAAGAACCTCCCCACGGTTTCGAAGCTTAACCAGTAAAGGTCTATTTGAGTGGCCTTTCCTGTTCCCGATGCGGTGCACTTGGACGTTTGTGGTGTCGATACCGGCACATTCAGAAATTAAGGTGGCGGCCGACGACAAGTCATCTCTCGGCTCAGAATGCTCTGCTACATCAAACAGGATCACATTAGAGGAGCGGTCGATCCGATTCTGAACCTCCTGAGAGATCGCTTGGATGCACGGTTGGGCTAATGGACCGGTGTGTTCAAGAGTGTTAAGCTTCTCCTCAATGATGGCCAGCTGTTGGGAGTGTACGTCAATGGTCTTGATTTTTAAGGTGTTTGCTAGTATGGAATCTTCGATGGAGTCCAGACGGTTAGAGAATGAGCCGACATTATTGACAATAGAGTCAACCTTGGTGGAAAGCCCTTCAATGGATTGCTTGTTCGAAGAGATGGTGTACTGCACAGCTCGGAAGTTACTGGCTAGGTGATCGAAGGAACGAGAAGATTGTTCATTGATAAACTACAACCAAAATAAACTTAAAACAAGCTGCAAATTCGCTTTAAACCTCCAAAAAACTAAAATTCAATTTGTCCCTTATTTGTCCCTTATTTTGCTTATTGTCAGCTTCATTATGTTAAATTCACAAAATTTCTGTTAGCGCTTTAATATAAGGGGATGATGATGATGATGATGATAAACTACAACCAAAATAAACTTAAAACAAGCTGCAAATTTGCTTTAAACCTCCAAAAAACTAAAATTCAATTTGTCCCTTATTTGTCCCTTATTTTGCTTATTGTCAGCTTCATTATGTTAAATTCACAAAATTTCTGTTAGCGCTTTAATATAAGGGGATGATGATGATGATGATGATAAACTACAACCAAAATAAACTTAAAACAAGCTGCAAATTCGCTTTAAACTTCCAAAAAACTGAAAATTCAATTTGTCCCTTATTTGTCCCTTATTTTGCTTATTGTCAGCTTCATCATGTTAAATTCACAAAATTTCTGTTAGCGCTTCAATATAAGGGGATGATGATGATGATGATGATAAACTACAACCAAAATAAACTTAAAACAAGCTGCAAATTCGCTTTAAACTTCCAAAAAACTAAAATTCAATTTGTCCCTTATTTGTCCCTTATTTTGCTTATTGTCAGCTTCATCATGTTAAATTCACAAAATTTCTGTTAGCGCTTTAATATAAGGGGATGATGATGATGATGATGATAAACTACAACCAAAATAAACTTAAAACAAGCTGCAAATTCGCTTTAAACTTCCAAAAAACTGAAAATTCAATTTGTCCCTTATTTTGCTTATTGTCAGCTTCATCATGTTAAATTCACAAAATTTCTTTTAGCGCTTTCATATAAGGGGATGATGATGATGATGATGATAAACTACAACCAAAATAAACTTAAAACAAGCTGCAAATTCGCTTTAAACTTCCAAAAAACTGAAAATTCAATTTGTCCCTTATTTGTCCCTTATTTTGCTTATTGTCAGCTTCATCATGTTAAATTCACAAAATTTCTGTTAGCGCTTTAATATAAGGGGATGATGATGATGATGATGATAAACTACAACCAAAATAAACTTAAAACAAGCTGCAAATTCGCTTTAAACTTCCAAAAAACTGAAAATTCAATTTGTCCCTTATTTTGCTTATTGTCAGCTTCATCATGTTAAATTCACAAAATTTCTTTTAGCGCTTTCATATAAGGGGATGATGATGATGATGATGATAAACTACAACCAAAATAAACTTAAAACAAGCTGCAAATTCGCTTTAAACTTCCAAAAAACTGAAAATTCAATTTGTCCCTTATTTTGCTTATTGTCAGCTTCATCATGTTAAATTCACAAAATTTCTTTTAGCGCTTTCATATAAGGGGATGATGATGATGATGATGATAAACTACAACCAAAATAAACTTAAAACAAGCTGCAAATTTGCTTTAAACCTCCAAAAAACTAAAATTCAATTTGTCCCTTATTTGTCCCTTATTTTGCTTATTGTCAGCTTCATCATGTTAAATTCACAAAATTTCTGTTAGCGCTTTAATATAAGGGGATGATGATGATGATGGTAAACTACAACCAAAATAAACTTAAAACAAGCTGCAAATTCGCTTTAAACTTCCAAAAAACTGAAAATTCAATTTGTCCCTTATTTGTCCCTTATTTTGCTTATTGTCAGCTTCATCATGTTAAATTCACAAAATTTCTGTTAACGCTTTAATATAAGGGGATGATGATGATGATGGTAAACTACAACCAAAATAAACTTAAAACAAGCTGCAAATTCGCTTTAAACTTCCAAAAAACTGAAAATTCAATTTGTCCCTTATTTGTCCCTTATTTTGCTTATTGTCAGCTTCATTATGTTAAATTCACAAAATTTCTGTTAGCGCTTTAATATAAGGGGATGATGATGATGATGATGATAAACTACAACCAAAATAAACTTAAAACAAGCTGCAAATTTGCTTTAAACCTCCAAAAAACTAAAATTCAATTTGTCCCTTATTTGTCCCTTATTTTGCTTATTGTCAGCTTCATCATGTTAAATTCACAAAATTTCTGTTAGCGCTTTAATATAAGGGGATGATGATGATGATGGTAAACTACAACCAAAATAAACTTAAAACAAGCTGCAAATTCGCTTTAAACTTCCAAAAAACTGAAAATTCAATTTGTCCCTTATTTGTCCCTTATTTTGCTTATTGTCAGCTTCATCATGTTAAATTCACAAAATTTCTTTTAGCGCTTTCATATAAGGGGATGATGATGATGATGATGATAAACTACAACCAAAATAAACTTAAAACAAGCTGCAAATTTGCTTTAAACCTCCAAAAAACTAAAATTCAATTTGTCCCTTATTTGTCCCTTATTTTGCTTATTGTCAGCTTCATCATGTTAAATTCACAAAATTTCTTTTAGCGCTTTCATATAAGGGGATGATGATGATGATGATGATAAACTACAACCAAAATAAACTTAAAACAAGCTGCAAATTCGCTTTAAACTTCCAAAAAACTGAAAATTCAATTTGTCCCTTATTTGTCCCTTATTTTGCTTATTGTCAGCTTCATCATGTTAAATTCACAAAATTTCTGTTAACGCTTTAATATAAGGGGATGATGATGATGATGATGATAAACTACAACCAAAATAAACTTAAAACAAGCTGCAAATTCGCTTTAAACTTCCAAAAAACTAAAATTCAATTTGTCCCTTATTTTGCTTATTGTCAGCTTCATCATGTTAAATTCACAAAATTTCTTTTAGCGCTTTCATATAAGGGGATGATGATGATGATGATGATAAACTACAACCAAAATAAACTTAAAACAAGCTGCAAATTCGCTTTAAACTTCCAAAAAACTGAAAATTCAATTTGTCCCTTATTTTGCTTATTGTCAGCTTCATCATGTTAAATTCACAAAATTTCTTTTAGCGCTTTCATATAAGGGGATGATGATGATGATGATGATAAACTACAACCAAAATAAACTTAAAACAAGCTGCAAATTCGCTTTAAACTTCCAAAAAACTGAAAATTCAATTTGTCCCTTATTTGTCCCTTATTTTGCTTATTGTCAGCTTCATCATGTTAAATTCACAAAATTTCTGTTAGCGCTTTAATATAAGGGGATGATGATGATGATGGTAAACTACAACCAAAATAAACTTAAAACAAGCTGCAAATTCGCTTTAAACCTCCAAAAAACTAAAATTCAATTTGTCCCTTATTTGTCCCTTATTTTGCTTATTGTCAGCTTCATTATGTTAAATTCACAAAATTTCTGTTAGCGCTTTAATATAAGGGGATGATGATGATGATGATGATAAACTACAACCAAAATCAACTTAAAACAAGCTGCAAATTTGCTTTAAACCTCCAAAAAACTAAAATTCAATTTGTCCCTTATTTGTCCCTTATTTTGCTTATTGTCAGCTTCATTATGTTAAATTCACAAAATTTCTGTTAGCGCTTTAATATAAGGGGATGATGATGATGATGGTAAACTACAACCAAAATAAACTTAAAACAAGCTGCAAATTCGCTTTAAACTTCCAAAAAACTGAAAATTCAATTTGTCCCTTATTTGTCCCTTATTTTGCTTATTGTCAGCTTCATCATGTTAAATTCACAAAATTTCTGTTAACGCTTTAATATAAGGGGATGATGATGATGATGATGATAAACTACAACCAAAATAAACTTAAAACAAGCTGCAAATTCGCTTTAAACTTCCAAAAAACTGAAAATTCAATTTGTCCCTTATTTGTCCCTTATTTTGCTTATTGTCAGCTTCATCATGTTAAATTCACAAAATTTCTGTTAACGCTTTAATATAAGGGGATGATGATGATGATGATGATAAACTACAACCAAAATAAACTTAAAACAAGCTGCAAATTCGCTTTAAACTTCCAAAAAACTGAAAATTCAATTTGTCCCTTATTTGTCCCTTATTTTGCTTATTGTCAGCTTCATCATGTTAAATTCACAAAATTTCTGTTAGCGCTTTAATATAAGGGGATGATGATGATGATGGTAAACTACAACCAAAATAAACTTAAAACAAGCTGCAAATTCGCTTTAAACCTCCAAAAAACTAAAATTCAATTTGTCCCTTATTTGTCCCTTATTTTGCTTATTGTCAGCTTCATCATGTTAAATTCACAAAATTTCTTTTAGCGCTTTCATATAAGGGGATGATGATGATGATGATGATAAACTACAACCAAAATAAACTTAAAACAAGCTGCAAATTCGCTTTAAACTTCCAAAAAACTGAAAATTCAATTTGTCCCTTATTTGTCCCTTATTTTGCTTATTGTCAGCTTCATCATGTTAAATTCACAAAATTTCTGTTAGCGCTTTAATATAAGGGGATGATGATGATGATGGTAAACTACAACCAAAATAAACTTAAAACAAGCTGCAAATTCGCTTTAAACCTCCAAAAAACTAAAATTCAATTTGTCCCTTATTTGTCCCTTATTTTGCTTATTGTCAGCTTCATTATGTTAAATTCACAAAATTTCTGTTAGCGCTTTAATATAAGGGGATGATGATGATGATGATGATAAACTACAACCAAAATAAACTTAAAACAAGCTGCAAATTTGCTTTAAACCTCCAAAAAACTAAAATTCAATTTGTCCCTTATTTGTCCCTTATTTTGCTTATTGTCAGCTTCATTATGTTAAATTCACAAAATTTCTGTTAGCGCTTTAATATAAGGGGATGATGATGATGATGATGATAAACTACAACCAAAATAAACTTAAAACAAGCTGCAAATTCGCTTTAAACTTCCAAAAAACTAAAATTCAATTTGTCCCTTATTTGTCCCTTATTTTGCTTATTGTCAGCTTCATCATGTTAAATTCACAAAATTTCTGTTAGCGCTTTAATATAAGGGGATGATGATGATGATGATGATAAACTACAACCAAAATAAACTTAAAACAAGCTGCAAATTTGCTTTAAACCTCCAAAAAACTAAAATTCAATTTGTCCCTTATTTGTCCCTTATTTTGCTTATTGTCAGCTTCATCATGTTAAATTCACAAAATTTCTGTTAGCGCTTTAATATAAGGGGATGATGATGATGATGGTAAACTACAACCAAAATAAACTTAAAACAAGCTGCAAATTCGCTTTAAACCTCCAAAAAACTAAAATTCAATTTGTCCCTTATTTGTCCCTTATTTTGCTTATTGTCAGCTTCATCATGTTAAATTCACAAAATTTCTTTTAGCGCTTTCATATAAGGGGATGATGATGATGATGATGATAAACTACAACCAAAATAAACTTAAAACAAGCTGCAAATTCGCTTTAAACTTCCAAAAAACTGAAAATTCAATTTGTCCCTTATTTGTCCCTTATTTTGCTTATTGTCAGCTTCATCATGTTAAATTCACAAAATTTCTGTTAACGCTTTAATATAAGGGGATGATGATGATGATGATGATAAACTACAACCAAAATAAACTTAAAACAAGCTGCAAATTCGCTTTAAACTTCCAAAAAACTAAAATTCAATTTGTCCCTTATTTTGCTTATTGTCAGCTTCATCATGTTAAATTCACAAAATTTCTTTTAGCGCTTTCATATAAGGGGATGATGATGATGATGATGATAAACTACAACCAAAATAAACTTAAAACAAGCTGCAAATTCGCTTTAAACTTCCAAAAAACTGAAAATTCAATTTGTCCCTTATTTTGCTTATTGTCAGCTTCATCATGTTAAATTCACAAAATTTCTTTTAGCGCTTTCATATAAGGGGATGATGATGATGATGATGATAAACTACAACCAAAATAAACTTAAAACAAGCTGCAAATTCGCTTTAAACTTCCAAAAAACTGAAAATTCAATTTGTCCCTTATTTGTCCCTTATTTTGCTTATTGTCAGCTTCATCATGTTAAATTCACAAAATTTCTGTTAACGCTTTAATATAAGGGGATGATGATGATGATGATGATAAACTACAACCAAAATAAACTTAAAACAAGCTGCAAATTCGCTTTAAACTTCCAAAAAACTAAAATTCAATTTGTCCCTTATTTGTCCCTTATGTTGCTTATTGTCAGCTTCATCATGTTAAATTCACAAAATTTCTGTTAGCGCTTTAATATAAGGGGATGATGATGATGATGATGATAAACTACAACCAAAATAAACTTAAAACAAGCTGCAAATTCGCTTTAAACTTCCAAAAAACTGAAAATTCAATTTGTCCCTTATTTGTCCCTTATTTTGCTTATTGTCAGCTTCATCATGTTAAATTCACAAAATTTCTGTTAGCGCTTTAATATAAGGGGATGATGATGATGATGGTAAACTACAACCAAAATAAACTTAAAACAAGCTGCAAATTCGCTTTAAACCTCCAAAAAACTAAAATTCAATTTGTCCCTTATTTGTCCCTTATTTTGCTTATTGTCAGCTTCATCATGTTAAATTCACAAAATTTCTTTTAGCGCTTTCATATAAGGGGATGATGATGATGATGATGATAAACTACAACCAAAATAAACTTAAAACAAGCTGCAAATTCGCTTTAAACTTCCAAAAAACTGAAAATTCAATTTGTCCCTTATTTGTCCCTTATTTTGCTTATTGTCAGCTTCATCATGTTAAATTCACAAAATTTCTGTTAACGCTTTAATATAAGGGGATGATGATGATGATGATGATAAACTACAACCAAAATAAACTTAAAACAAGCTGCAAATTCGCTTTAAACTTCCAAAAAACTAAAATTCAATTTGTCCCTTATTTTGCTTATTGTCAGCTTCATCATGTTAAATTCACAAAATTTCTTTTAGCGCTTTCATATAAGGGGATGATGATGATGATGATGATAAACTGCAACCAAAATAAACTTAAAACAAGCTGCAAATTCGCTTTAAACTTCCAAAAAACTGAAAATTCAATTTGTCCCTTATTTTGCTTATTGTCAGCTTCATCATGTTAAATTCACAAAATTTCTTTTAGCGCTTTCATATAAGGGGATGATGATGATGATGATGATAAACTACAACCAAAATAAACTTAAAACAAGCTGCAAATTCGCTTTAAACTTCCAAAAAACTGAAAATTCAATTTGTCCCTTATTTGTCCCTTATTTTGCTTATTGTCAGCTTCATCATGTTAAATTCACAAAATTTCTGTTAACGCTTTAATATAAGGGGATGATGATGATGATGATGATAAACTACAACCAAAATAAACTTAAAACAAGCTGCAAATTCGCTTTAAACTTCCAAAAAACTAAAATTCAATTTGTCCCTTATTTGTCCCTTATGTTGCTTATTGTCAGCTTCATCATGTTAAATTCACAAAATTTCTGTTAGCGCTTTAATATAAGGGGATGATGATGATGATGATGATA
This sequence comes from Chrysops caecutiens, assembly GCA_963971475.1. NCBI lineage: Eukaryota > Metazoa > Arthropoda > Insecta > Diptera > Tabanidae > Chrysops > Chrysops caecutiens. The sequence goes on from OZ020569.1 coordinate 36,336,790, forward strand.
AACTACAACCAAAATAAACTTAAAACAAGCTGCAAATTCGCTTTAAACCTCCAAAAAACTAAAATTCAATTTGTCCCTTATTTGTCCCTTATTTTGCTTATTGTCAGCTTCATTATGTTAAATTCACAAAAATTCTGTTAGCGCTTTAATATAAGGGGATGATGATGATGATGATGATAAACTTCAACCAAAATAAACTTAAAACAAGCTGCAAATTCGCTTTAAACCTCCAAAAAACTAAAATTCAATTTGTCCCTTATTTGTCCCTTATTTTGCTTATTGTCAGCTTCATTATGTTAAATTCACAAAATTTCTGTTAGCGCTTTAATATAAGGGGATGATGATGATGATGATGATAAACTACAACCAAAATAAACTTAAAACAAGCTGCAAATTCGCTTTAAACTTCCAAAAAACTAAAATTCAATTTGTCCCTTATTTGTCCCTTATTTTGCTTATTGTCAGCTTCATCATGTTAAATTCACAAAATTTCTGTTAGCGCTTTAATATAAGGGGATGATGATGATGATGATGATAAACTACAACCAAAATAAACTTAAAACAAGCTGCAAATTTGCTTTAAACCTCCAAAAAACTAAAATTCAATTTGTCCCTTATTTGTCCCTTATTTTGCTTATTGTCAGCTTCATCATGTTAAATTCACAAAATTTCTGTTAGCGCTTTAATATAAGGGGATGATGATGATGATGGTAAACTACAACCAAAATAAACTTAAAACAAGCTGCAAATTCGCTTTAAACCTCCAAAAAACTAAAATTCAATTTGTCCCTTATTTGTCCCTTATTTTGCTTATTGTCAGCTTCATCATGTTAAATTCACAAAATTTCTTTTAGCGCTTTCATATAAGGGGATGATGATGATGATGATGATAAACTACAACCAAAATAAACTTAAAACAAGCTGCAAATTCGCTTTAAACTTCCAAAAAACTGAAAATTCAATTTGTCCCTTATTTGTCCCTTATTTTGCTTATTGTCAGCTTCATCATGTTAAATTCACAAAATTTCTGTTAACGCTTTAATATAAGGGGATGATGATGATGATGATGATAAACTACAACCAAAATAAACTTAAAACAAGCTGCAAATTCGCTTTAAACTTCCAAAAAACTAAAATTCAATTTGTCCCTTATTTGTCCCTTATGTTGCTTATTGTCAGCTTCATCATGTTAAATTCACAAAATTTCTGTTAGCGCTTTAATATAAGGGGATGATGATGATGATGATGATAAACTACAACCAAAATAAACTTAAAACAAGCTGCAAATTCGCTTTAAACTTCCAAAAAACTGAAAATTCAATTTGTCCCTTATTTGTCCCTTATTTTGCTTATTGTCAGCTTCATCATGTTAAATTCACAAAATTTCTGTTAGCGCTTTAATATAAGGGGATGATGATGATGATGATGATAAACTACAACCAAAATAAACTTAAAACAAGCTGCAAATTCGCTTTAAACTTCCAAAAAACTAAAATTCAATTTGTCCCTTATTTGTCCCTTATTTTGCTTATTGTCAGCTTCATCATGTTAAATTCACAAAATTTCTGTTAGCGCTTTAATATAAGGGTATGATGATGATGATGATGATAAACTACAACCAAAATAAACTTAAAACAAGCTGCAAATTCGCTTTAAACTTCCAAAAAACTGAAAATTCAATTTGTCCCTTATTTGTCCCTTATTTTGCTTATTGTCAGCTTCATCATGTTAAATTCACAAAATTTCTGTTAACGCTTTAATATAAGGGGATGATGATGATGATGATGATAAACTACAACCAAAATAAACTTAAAACAAGCTGCAAATTCGCTTTAAACTTCCAAAAAACTGAAAATTCAATTTGTCCCTTATTTGTCCCTTATTTTGCTTATTGTCAGCTTCATCATGTTAAATTCACAAAATTTCTGTTAGCGCTTTAATATAAGGGGATGATGATGATGATGGTAAACTACAACCAAAATAAACTTAAAACAAGCTGCTAATTCGCTTTAAACCTCCAAAAAACTAAAATTCAATTTGTCCCTTATTTGTCCCTTATTTTGCTTATTGTCAGCTTCATCATGTTAAATTCACAAAATTTCTTTTAGCGCTTTCATATAAGGGGATGATGATGATGATGATGATAAACTACAACCAAAATAAACTTAAAACAAGCTGCAAATTCGCTTTAAACTTCCAAAAAACTAAAATTCAATTTGTCCCTTATTTTGCTTATTGTCAGCTTCATCATGTTAAATTCACAAAATTTCTTTTAGCGCTTTCATATAAGGGGATGATGATGATGATGATGATAAACTACAACCAAAATAAACTTAAAACAAGCTGCAAATTCGCTTTAAACTTCCAAAAAACTGAAAATTCAATTTGTCCCTTATTTGTCCCTTATTTTGCTTATTGTCAGCTTCATCATGTTAAATTCACAAAATTTCTGTTAACACTTTAATATAAGGGGATGATGATGATGATGATGATAAACTACAACCAAAATAAACTTAAAACAAGCTGCAAATTCGCTTTAAACTTCCAAAAAACTAAAATTCAATTTGTCCCTTATTTGTCCCTTATGTTGCTTATTGTCAGCTTCATCATGTTAAATTCACAAAATTTCTGTTAGCGCTTTAATATAAGGGGATGATGATGATGATGATGATAAACTACAACCAAAATAAACTTAAAACAAGCTGCAAATTCGCTTTAAACTTCCAAAAAACTGAAAATTCAATTTGTCCCTTATTTGTCCCTTATTTTGCTTATTGTCAGCTTCATCATGTTAAATTCACAAAATTTCTGTTAGCGCTTTAATATAAGGGGATGATGATGATGATGATGATAAACTACAACCAAAATAAACTTAAAACAAGCTGCAAATTCGCTTTAAACTTCCAAAAAACTAAAATTCAATTTGTCCCTTATTTGTCCCTTATTTTGCTTATTGTCAGCTTCATCATGTTAAATTCACAAAACTTCTGTTAGCGCTTTAATATAAGGGTATGATGATGATGATGATGATAAACTACAACCAAAATAAACTTAAAACAAGCTGCAAATTCGCTTTAAACTTCCAAAAAACTGAAAATTCAATTTGTCCCTTATTTGTCCCTTATTTTGCTTATTGTCAGCTTCATCATGTTAAATTCACAAAATTTCTGTTAACGCTTTAATATAAGGGGATGATGATGATGATGATGATAAACTACAACCAAAATAAACTTAAAACAAGCTGCAAATTCGCTTTAAACTTCCAAAAAACTGAAAATTCAATTTGTCCCTTATTTGTCCCTTATTTTGCTTATTGTCAGCTTCATCATGTTAAATTCACAAAATTTCTGTTAGCGCTTTAATATAAGGGGATGATGATGATGATGGTAAACTACAACCAAAATAAACTTAAAACAAGCTGCAAATTCGCTTTAAACCTCCAAAAAACTAAAATTCAATTTGTCCCTTATTTGTCCCTTATTTTGCTTATTGTCAGCTTCATCATGTTAAATTCACAAAATTTCTTTTAGCGCTTTCATATAAGGGGATGATGATGATGATGATGATAAACTACAACCAAAATAAACTTAAAAACAAGCTGCAAATTCGCTTTAAACTTCCAAAAAACTAAAATTCAATTTGTCCTTTATTTTGCTTATTGTCAGCTTCATCATGTTAAATTCACAAAATTTCTTTTAGCGCTTTCATATAAGGGGATGATGATGATGATGATGATAAACTATAACCAAAATAAACTTAAAACAAGCTGCAAATTCGCTTTAAACTTCCAAAAAACTGAAAATTCAATTTGTCCATTATTTTGCTTATTGTCAGCTTCATCATGTTAAATTCACAAAATTTCTTTTAGCGCTTTCATATAAGGGGATGATGATGATGATGATGATAAACTACAACCAAAATAAACTTAAAACAAGCTGCAAATTCGCTTTAAACTTCCAAAAAACTGAAAATTCAATTTGTCCCTTATTTGTCCCTTATTTTGCTTATTGTCAGCTTCATCATGTTAAATTCACAAAATTTCTGTTAACGCTTTAATATAAGGGGATGATGATGATGATGATGATAAACTACAACCAAAATAAACTTAAAACAAGCTGCAAATTCGCTTTAAACTTCCAAAAAACTAAAATTCAATTTGTCCCTTATTTGTCCCTTATTTTGCTTATTGTCAGCTTCATCATGTTAAATTCACAAAATTTCTGTTAGCGCTTTAATATAAGGGGATGATGATGATGATGATGATAAACTACAACCAAAATAAACTTAAAACAAGCTGCAAATTCGCTTTAAACTTCCAAAAAACTGAAAATTCAATTTGTCCCTTATTTGTCCCTTATTTTGCTTATTGTCAGCTTCATCATGTTAAATTCACAAAATTTCTGTTAGCGCTTTAATATAAGGGGATGATGATGATGATGATGATAAACTACAACCAAAATAAACTTAAAACAAGCTGCAAATTTGCTTTAAACCTCCAAAAAACTAAAATTCAATTTGTCCCTTATTTGTCCCTTATTTTGCTTATTGTCAGCTTCATTATGTTAAATTCACAAAATTTCTGTTAGCGCTTTAATATAAGGGGATGATGATGATGATGATGATAAACTACAACCAAAATAAACTTAAAACAAGCTGCAAATTCGCTTTAAACCTCCAAAAAACTAAAATTCAATTTGTCCCTTATTTGTCCCTTATTTTGCTTATTGTCAGCTTCATTATGTTAAATTCACAAAATTTCTGTTAGCGCCTTAATATAAGGGGATGATGATGATGATGATGATAAACTACAACCAAAATAAACTTAAAACAAGCTGCAAATTCGCTTTAAACTTCCAAAAAACTAAAATTCAATTTGTCCCTTATTTGTCCCTTATTTTGCTTATTGTCAGCTTCATCATGTTAAATTCACAAAATTTCTGTTAGCGCTTTAATATAAGGGGATGATGATGATGATGATGATAAACTACAACCAAAATAAACTTAAAACAAGCTGCAAATTCGCTTTAAACTTCCAAAAAACTAAAATTCAATTTGTCCCTTATTTTGCTTATTGTCAGCTTCATCATGTTAAATTCACAAAATTTCTTTTAGCGCTTTCATATAAGGGGATGATGATGATGATGATGATAAACTACAACCAAAATAAACTTAAAACAAGCTGCAAATTCGCTTTAAACCTCCAAAAAACTAAAATTCAATTTGTCCCTTATTTGTCCCTTATTTTGCTTATTGTCAGCTTCATTATGTTAAATTCACAAAATTTCTGTTAGCGCCTTAATATAAGGGGATGATGATGATGATGATGATAAACTACAACCAAAATAAACTTAAAACAAGCTGCAAATTCGCTTTAAACTTCCAAAAAACTAAAATTCAATTTGTCCCTTATTTGTCCCTTATTTTGCTTATTGTCAGCTTCATCATGTTAAATTCACAAAATTTCTGTTAGCGCTTTAATATAAGGGGATGATGATGATGATGATGATAAACTACAACCAAAATAAACTTAAAACAAGCTGCAAATTCGCTTTAAACTTCCAAAAAACTAAAATTCAATTTGTCCCTTATTTTGCTTATTGTCAGCTTCATCATGTTAAATTCACAAAATTTCTTTTAGCGCTTTCATATAAGGGGATGATGATGATGATGATGATAAACTACAACCAAAATAAACTTAAAACAAGCTGCAAATTCGCTTTAAACCTCCAAAAAACTAAAATTCAATTTGTCCCTTATTTGTCCCTTATTTTGCTTATTGTCAGCTTCATTATGTTAAATTCACAAAATTTCTGTTAGCGCTTTAATATAAGGGGATGATGATGATGATGATGATAAACTACAACCAAAATAAACTTAAAACAAGCTGCAAATTCGCTTTAAACTTCCAAAAAACTAAAATTCAATTTGTCCCTTATTTTGCTTATTGTCAGCTTCATCATGTTAAATTCACAAAATTTCTTTTAGCGCTTTCATATAAGGGGATGATGATGATGATGATGATAAACTACAACCAAAATAAACTTAAAACAAGCTGCAAATTCGCTTTAAACTTCCAAAAAACTGAAAATTCAATTTGTCCCTTATTTGTCCCTTATTTTGCTTATTGTCAGCTTCATCATGTTAAATTCACAAAATTTCTGTTAGCGCTTTAATATAAGGGGATGATGATGATGATGGTAAACTACAACCAAAATAAACTTAAAACAAGCTGCAAATTCGCTTTAAACCTCCAAAAAACTAAAATTCAATTTGTCCCTTATTTGTCCCTTATTTTGCTTATTGTCAGCTTCATTATGTTAAATTCACAAAATTTCTGTTAGCGCTTTAATATAAGGGGATGATGATGATGATGATGATAAACTACAACCAAAATAAACTTAAAACAAGCTGCAAATTCGCTTTAAACCTCCAAAAAACTAAAATTCAATTTGTCCCTTATTTGTCCCTTATTTTGCTTATTGTCAGCTTCATTATGTTAAATTCACAAAATTTCTGTTAGCGCTTTAATATAAGGGGATGATGATGATGATGATGATAAACTACAACCAAAATAAACTTAAAACAAGCTGCAAATTCGCTTTAAACCTCCAAAAAACTAAAATTCAATTTGTCCCTTATTTGTCCCTTATTTTGCTTATTGTCAGCTTCATTATGTTAAATTCACAAAATTTCTGTTAGCGCTTTAATATAAGGGGATGATGATGATGATGATGATAAACTACAACCAAAATAAACTTAAAACAAGCTGCAAATTTGCTTTAAACCTCCAAAAAACTAAAATTCAATTTGTCCCTTATTTGTCCCTTATTTTGCTTATTGTCAGCTTCATTATGTTAAATTCACAAAATTTCTGTTAGCGCTTTAATATAAGGGGATGATGATGATGATGATGATAAACTACAACCAAAATAAACTTAAAACAAGCTGCAAATTCGCTTTAAACTTCCAAAAAACTAAAATTCAATTTGTCCCTTATTTGTCCCTTATTTTGCTTATTGTCAGCTTCATCATGTTAAATTCACAAAATTTCTGTTAGCGCTTTAATATAAGGGGATGATGATGATGATGATGATAAACTACAATCAAAATAAACTTAAAACAAGCTGCAAATTCGCTTTAAACTTCCAAAAAACTAAAATTCAATTTGTCCCTTATTTTGCTTATTGTCAGCTTCATCATGTTAAATTCACAAAATTTCTTTTAGCGCTTTCATATAAGGGGATGATGATGATGATGATGATAAACTACAACCAAAATAAACTTAAAACAAGCTGCAAATTCGCTTTAAACCTCCAAAAAACTAAAATTCAATTTGTCCCTTATTTGTCCCTTATTTTGCTTATTTTCAGCTTCATTATGTTAAATTCACAAAATTTCTGTTAGCGCTTTAATATAAGGGGATGATGATGATGATGATGATAAACTACAACCAAAATAAACTTAAAACAAGCTGCAAATTCGCTTTAAACTTCCAAAAAACTGAAAATTCAATTTGTCCCTTATTTGTCCCTTATTTTGCTTATTGTCAGCTTCATCATGTTAAATTCACAAAATTTCTGTTAGCGCTTTAATATAAGGGGATGATGATGATGATGATGATAAACTACAACCAAAATAAACTTAAAACAAGCTGCAAATTCGCTTTAAACTTCCAAAAAACTAAAATTCAATTTGTCCTTTATTTTGCTTATTGTCAGCTTCATCATGTTAAATTCACAAAATTTCTTTTAGCGCTTTCATATAAGGGGATGATGATGATGATGATGATAAACTACAACCAAAATAAACTTAAAACAAGCTGCAAATTCGCTTTAAACTTCCAAAAAACTAAAATTCAATTTGTCCCTTATTTGTCCCTTATTTTGCTTATTGTCAGCTTCATCATGTTAAATTCACAAAATTTCTGTTAGCGCTTTAATATAAGGGGATGATGATGATGATGATGATAAACTACAACCAAAATAAACTTAAAACAAGCTGCAAATTCGCTTTAAACTTCCAAAAAACTAAAATTCAATTTGTCCCTTATTTTGCTTATTGTCAGCTTCATCATGTTAAATTCACAAAATTTCTTTTAGCGCTTTCATATAAGGGGATGATGATGATGATGATGATAAACTACAACCAAAATAAACTTAAAACAAGCTGCAAATTCGCTTTAAACCTCCAAAAAACTAAAATTCAATTTGTCCCTTATTTGTCCCTTATTTTGCTTATTGTCAGCTTCATTATGTTAAATTCACAAAATTTCTGTTAGCGCTTTAATATAAGGGGATGATGATGATGATGATGATAAACTACAACCAAAATAAACTTAAAACAAGCTGCAAATTCGCTTTAAACTTCCAAAAAACTAAAATTCAATTTGTCCCTTATTTGTCCCTTATTTTGCTTATTGTCAGCTTCATCATGTTAAATTCACAAAATTTCTGTTAGCGCTTTAATATAAGGGGATGATGATGATGATGATGATAAACTACAACCAAAATAAACTTAAAACAAGCTGCAAATTCGCTTTAAACTTCCAAAAAACTAAAATTCAATTTGTCCCTTATTTTGCTTATTGTCAGCTTCATCATGTTAAATTCACAAAATTTCTTTTAGCGCTTTCATATAAGGGGATGATGATGATGATGATGATAAACTACAACCAAAATAAACTTAAAACAAGCTGCAAATTCGCTTTAAACTTCCAAAAAACTGAAAATTCAATTTGTCCCTTATTTGTCCCTTATTTTGCTTATTGTCAGCTTCATCATGTTAAATTCACAAAATTTCTGTTAGCGCTTTAATATAAGGGGATGATGATGATGATGGTAAACTACAACCAAAATAAACTTAAAACAAGCTGCAAATTCGCTTTAAACCTCCAAAAAACTAAAATTCAATTTGTCCCTTATTTGTCGCTTATTTTGCTTATTGTCAGCTTCATTATGTTAAATTCACAAAATTTCTGTTAGCGCTTTAATATAAGGGGATGATGATGATGATGATGATAAACTACAACCAAAATAAACTTAAAACAAGCTGCAAATTCGCTTTAAACCTCCAAAAAACTAAAATTCAATTTGTCTCTTATTTGTCCCTTATTTTGCTTATTGTCAGCTTCATTATGTTAAATTCACAAAATTTCTGTTAGCGCTTTAATATAAGGGGATGATGATGATGATGATGATAAACTACAACCAAAATAAACTTAAAACAAGCTGCAAATTCGCTTTAAACCTCCAAAAAACTAAAATTCAATTTGTCCCTTATTTGTCCCTTATTTTGCTTATTGTCAGCTTCATTATGTTAAATTCACAAAATTTCTGTTAGCGCTTTAATATAAGGGGATGATGATGATGATGATGATAAACTACAACCAAAATAAACTTAAAACAAGCTGCAAATTCGCTTTAAACCTCCAAAAAACTAAAATTCAATTTGTCCCTTATTTGTCCCTTATTTTGCTTATTGTCAGCTTCATTATGTTAAATTCACAAAATTTCTGTTAGCGCTTTAATATAAGGGGATGATGATGATGATGATGATAAACTACAACCAAAATAAACTTAAAACAAGCTGCAAATTTGCTTTAAACCTCCAAAAAACTAAAATTCAATTTGTCCCTTATTTGTCCCTTATTTTGCTTATTGTCAGCTTCATTATGTTAAATTCACAAAATTTCTGTTAGCGCTTTAATATAAGGGGATGATGATGATGATGATGATAAACTACAACCAAAATAAACTTAAAACAAGCTGCAAATTCGCTTTAAACTTCCAAAAAACTAAAATTCAATTTGTCCCTTATTTGTCCCTTATTTTGCTTATTGTCAGCTTCATCATGTTAAATTCACAAAATTTCTGTTAGCGCTTTAATATAAGGGGATGATGATGATGATGATGATAAACTACAACCAAAATAAACTTAAAACAAGCTGCAAATTCGCTTTAAACTTCCAAAAAACTAAAATTCAATTTGTCCCTTATTTTGCTTATTGTCAGCTTCATCATGTTAAATTCACAAAATTTCTTTTAGCGCTTTCATATAAGGGGATGATGATGATGATGATGATAAACTACAACCAAAATAAACTTAAAACAAGCTGCAAATTCGCTTTAAACTTCCAAAAAACTGAAAATTCAATTTGTCCCTTATTTGTCCCTTATTTTGCTTATTGTCAGCTTCATCATGTTAAATTCACAAAATTTCTGTTAGCGCTTTAATATAAGGGGATGATGATGATGATGGTAAACTACAACCAAAATAAACTTAAAACAAGCTGCAAATTCGCTTTAAACCTCCAAAAAACTAAAATTCAATTTGTCCCTTATTTGTCCCTTATTTTGCTTATTGTCAGCTTCATTATGTTAAATTCACAAAATTTCTGTTAGCGCTTTAATATAAGGGGATGATGATGATGATGATGATAAACTACAACCAAAATAAACTTAAAACAAGCTGCAAATTCGCTTTAAACTTCCAAAAAACTAAAATTCAATTTGTCCCTTATTTGTCCCTTATTTTGCTTATTGTCAGCTTCATCATGTTAAATTCACAAAATTTCTGTTAGCGCTTTAATATAAGGGGATGATGATGATGATGATGATAAACTACAACCAAAATAAACTTAAAACAAGCTGCAAATTCGCTTTAAACTTCCAAAAAACTAAAATTCAATTTGTCCCTTATTTTGCTTATTGTCAGCTTCATCATGTTAAATTCACAAAATTTCTTTTAGCGCTTTCATATAAGGGGATGATGATGATGATAAACTACAACCAAAATAAACTTAAAACAAGCTGCAAATTCGCTTTAAACTTCCAAAAAACTAAAATTCAATTTGTCCCTTATTTGTCCCTTATTTTGCTTATTGTCAGCTTCATCATGTTAAATTCACAAAATTTCTGTTAGCGCTTTAATATAAGGGGATGATGATGATGATAAACTACAACCAAAATAAACTTAAAACAAGCTGCAAATTTGCTTTAAACTTCCAAAAAACTAAAATTCAATTTGTCCCTTATTTTGCTTATTGTCAGCTTCATCATGTTAAATTCACAAAATTTCTTTTAGCGCTTTCATATAAGGGGATGATGATGATGATGATGATAAACTACAACCAAAATAAACTTAAAACAAGCTGCAAATTCGCTTTAAACCTCCAAAAATCTAAAATTCAATTTGTCCCTTATTTGTCCCTTATTTTGCTTATTGTCAGCTTCATTATGTTAAATTCACAAAATTTCTGTTAGCGCTTTAATATAAGGGGATGATGATGATGATGGTAAACTACAACCAAAATAAACTTAAAACAAGCTGCAAATTCGCTTTAAACTTCCAAAAAACTAAAATTCAATTTGTCCCTTATTTGTCCCTTATTTTGCTTATTGTCAGCTTCATCATGTTAAATTCACAAAATTTCTGTTAGCGCTTTAATATAAGGGGATGATGATGATGATGATGATAAACTACAACCAAAATAAACTTAAAACAAGCTGCAAATTCGCTTTAAACTTCCAAAAAACTGAAAATTCAATTTGTCCCTTATTTTGCTTATTGTCAGCTTCATCATGTTAAATTCACAAAATTTGTTTTAGCGCTTTCATATAAGGGGATGATGATGATGATGATGATAAACTACAACCAAAATAAACTTAAAACAAGCTGCAAATTCGCTTTAAACTTCCAAAAAACTGAAAATTCAATTTGTCCCTTATTTGTCCCTTATTTTGCTTATTGTCAGCTTCATCATGTTAAATTCACAAAATTTCTGTTAACGCTTTAATATAAGGGGATGATGATGATGATGATGATAAACTACAACCAAAATAAACTTAAAACAAGCTGCAAATTCGCTTTAAACTTCCAAAAAACTACAATTCAATTTGTCCCTTATTTTGCTTATTGTCAGCTTCATCATGTTAAATTCACAAAATTTCTTTTAGCGCTTTCATATAAGGGGATGATGATGATGATGGTGATAAACTACAACCAAAATAAACTTAAAACAAGCTGCAAATTCGCTTTAAACTTCCAAAAAACTAAAAATTCAATTTGTCCCTTATTTTGCTTATTGTCAGCGTCATCATGTTAAATTCACAAAATTTCTTTTAGCGCTTTCATATAAGGGGATGATGATGATGATGATGATAAACTACAACCAAAATAAACTTAAAACAAGCTGCAAATTCGCTTTAAACTTCCAAAAAACTGAAAATTCAATTTGTCCCTTATTTGTCCCTTATTTTGCTTATTGTCAGCTTCATCATGTTAAATTCACAAAATTTCTGTTAGCGCTTTAATATAAGGGGATGATGATGATGATGGTAAACTACAACCAAAATAAACTTAAAACAAGCTGCAAATTCGCTTTAAACTTCCAAAAAACTAAAATTCAATTTGTCCCTTATTTGTCCCTTATTTTGCTTATTGTCAGCTTCATCATGTTAAATTCACAAAATTTCTGTTAGCGTTTTAATATAAGGGGATGATGATGATGATGATAAACTACAACCAAAATAAACTTAAAACAAGCTGCAAATTCGCTTTAAACTTCCAAAAAACTAAAATTCAATTTGTCCTTTATTTTGCTTATTGTCAGCTTCATCATGTTAAATTCACAAAATTTCTTTTAGCGCTTTCATATAAGGGGATGATGATGATGATGATGATAAACTACAACCAAAATAAACTTAAAACAAGCTGCAAATTCGCTTTAAACTTCCAAAAAACTGAAAATTCAATTTGTCCCTTATTTGTCCCTTATTTTGCTTATTGTCAGCTTCATCATGTTAAATTCACAAAATTTCTGTTAGCGCTTTAATATAAGGGGATGATGATGATGATGGTAAACTACAACCAAAATAAACTTAAAACAAGCTGCAAATTCGCTTTAAACTTCCAAAAAACTAAAATTCAATTTGTCCCTTATTTGTCCCTTATTTTGCTTATTGTCAGCTTCATCATGTTAAATTCACAAAATTTCTGTTAGCGCTTTAATATAAGGGGATGATGATGATGATGATAAACTACAACCAAAATAAACTTAAAACAAGCTGCAAATTCGCTTTAAACTTCCAAAAAACTAAAATTCAATTTGTCCTTTATTTTGCTTATTGTCAGCTTCATCATGTTAAATTCACAAAATTTCTTTTAGCGCTTTCATATAAGGGGATGATGATGATGATGATGATAAACTACAACCAAAATAAACTTAAAACAAGCTGCAAATTCGCTTTAAACTTCCAAAAAACTGAAAATTCAATTTGTCCATTATTTTGCTTATTGTCAGCTTCATCATGTTAAATTCACAAAATTTCTTTTAGCGCTTTCATATAAGGGGATGATGATGATGATGATGATAAACTACAACCAAAATAAACTTAAAACAAGCTGCAAATTCGCTTTAAACTTCCAAAAAACTGAAAATTCAATTTGTCCCTTATTTGTCCCTTATTTTGCTTATTGTCAGCTTCATCATGTTAAATTCACAAAATTTCTTTTAGCGCTTCCATATAAGGGGATGATGATGATGATGATGATAAACTACAACCAAAATAAACTTAAAACAAGCTGCAAATTCGCTTTAAACTTCCAAAAAACTGAAAATTCAATTTGTCCCTTATTTGTCCCTTATTTTGCTTATTGTCAGCTTCATCATGTTAAATTCACAAAATTTCTGTTAGCGTTTTAATATAAGGGGATGATGATGATGATGATAAACTACAACCAAAATAAACTTAAAACAAGCTGCAAATTCGCTTTAAACTTCCAAAAAACTAAAATTCAATTTGTCCTTTATTTTGCTTATTGTCAGCTTCATCATGTTAAATTCACAAAATTTCTGTTAGCGCTTTAATATAAGGGGATGATGATGATGATGGTAAACTACAACCAAAATAAACTTAAAACAAGCTGCAAATTCGCTTTAAACTTCCAAAAAACTAAAATTCAATTTGTCCCTTATTTGTCCCTTATTTTGCTTATTGTCAGCTTCATCATGTTAAATTCACAAAATTTCTGTTAGCGCTTTAATATAAGGGGATGATGATGATGATGGTAAACTACAACCAAAATAAACTTAAAACAAGCTGCAAATTCGCTTTAAACTTCCAAAAAACTAAAATTCAATTTGTCCCTTATTTGTCCCTTATTTTGCTTATTGTCAGCTTCATCATGTTAAATTCACAAAATTTCTGTTAGCGCTTTAATATAAGGGGATGATGATGATGATGATGATAAACTACAACCAAAATAAACTTAAAACAAGCTGCAAATTCGCTTTAAACTTCCAAAAAACTGAAAATTCAATTTGTCCCTTATTTGTCCCTTATTTTGCTTATTGTCAGCTTCATCATGTTAAATTCACAAAATTTCTGTTAGCGCTTCAATATAAGGGGATGATGATGATGATGATGATAAACTACAACCAAAATAAACTTAAAACAAGCTGCAAATTCGCTTTAAACTTCCAAAAAACTAAAATTCAATTTGTCCCTTATTTGTCCCTTATTTTGCTTATTGTCAGCTTCATCATGTTAAATTCACAAAATTTCTTTTAGCGCTTTCATATAAGGGGATGATGATGATGATGATGATAAACTACAACCAAAATAAACTTAAAACAAGCTGCAAATTCGCTTTAAACTTCCAAAAAACTGAAAATTCAATTTGTCCCTTATTTGTCCCTTATTTTGCTTATTGTCAGCTTCATCATGTTAAATTCACAAAATTTCTGTTAACGCTTTAATATAAGGGGATGATGATGATGATGATGATAAACTACAACCAAAATAAACTTAAAACAAGCTGCAAATTCGCTTTAAACTTCCAAAAAACTAAAATTCAATTTGTCCCTTATTTTGCTTATTGTCAGCTTCATCATGTTAAATTCACAAAATTTCTTTTAGCGCTTTCATATAAGGGGATGATGATGATGATGATGATAAACTACAACCAAAATAAACTTAAAACAAGCTGCAAATTCGCTTTAAACTTCCAAAAAACTGAAAATTCAATTTGTCCCTTATTTTGCTTATTGTCAGCTTCATCATGTTAAATTCACAAAATTTCTTTTAGCGCTTTCATATAAGGGGATGATGATGATGATGATGATAAACTACAACCAAAATAAACTTAAAACAAGCTGCAAATTCGCTTTAAACTTCCAAAAAACTAAAATTCAATTTGTCCCTTATTTTGCTTATTGTCAGCTTCATCATGTTAAATTCACAAAATTTCTTTTAGCGCTTTCATATAAGGGGATGATGATGATGATGATGATAAACTACAACCAAAATAAACTTAAAACAAGCTGCAAATTCGCTTTAAACTTCCAAAAAACTGAAAATTCAATTTGTCCCTTATTTTGCTTATTGTCAGCTTCATCATGTTAAATTCACAAAATTTCTTTTAGCGCTTTCATATAAGGGGATGATGATGATGATGATGATAAACTACAACCAAAATAAACTTAAAACAAGCTGCAAATTCGCTTTAAACTTCCAAAAAACTGAAAATTCAATTTGTCCCTTATTTGTCCCTTATTTTGCTTATTGTCAGCTTCATCATGTTAAATTCACAAAATTTCTGTTAGCGCTTTAATATAAGGGGATGATGATGATGATGGTAAACTACAACCAAAATAAACTTAAAACAAGCTGCAAATTCGCTTTAAACTTCCAAAAAACTAAAATTCAATTTGTCCCTTATTTGTCCCTTATTTTGCTTATTGTCAGCTTCATCATGTTAAATTCACAAAATTTCTGTTAGCGCTTTAATATAAGGGGATGATGATGATGATGGTAAACTACAACCAAAATAAACTTAAAACAAGCTGCAAATTCGCTTTAAACCTCCAAAAAACTAAAATTCAATTTGTCCCTTATTTGTCCCTTATTTTGCTTATTGTCAGCTTCATCATGTTAAATTCACAAAATTTCTTTTAGCGCTTTCATATAAGGGGATGATGATGATGATGATGATAAACTACAACCAAAATAAACTTAAAACAAGCTGCAAATTCGCTTTAAACCTCCAAAAATCTAAAATTCAATTTGTCCCTTATTTGTCCCTTATTTTGCTTATTGTCAGCTTCATTATGTTAAATTCACAAAATTTCTGTTAGCGCTTTAATATAAGGGGATGATGATGATGATGGTAAACTACAACCAAAATAAACTTAAAACAAGCTGCAAATTCGCTTTAAACTTCCAAAAAACTAAAATTCAATTTGTCCCTTATTTGTCCCTTATTTTGCTTATTGTCAGCTTCATCATGTTAAATTCACAAAATTTCTGTTAGCGCTTTAATATAAGGGGATGATGATGATGATGATGATAAACTACAACCAAAATAAACTTAAAACAAGCTGCAAATTCGCTTTAAACTTCCAAAAAACTGAAAATTCAATTTGTCCCTTATTTTGCTTATTGTCAGCTTCATCATGTTAAATTCACAAAATTTGTTTTAGCGCTTTCATATAAGGGGATGATGATGATGATGATGATAAACTACAACCAAAATAAACTTAAAACAAGCTGCAAATTCGCTTTAAACTTCCAAAAAACTGAAAATTCAATTTGTCCCTTATTTGTCCCTTATTTTGCTTATTGTCAGCTTCATCATGTTAAATTCACAAAATTTCTGTTAACGCTTTAATATAAGGGGATGATGATGATGATGATGATAAACTACAACCAAAATAAACTTAAAACAAGCTGCAAATTCGCTTTAAACTTCCAAAAAACTAAAATTCAATTTGTCCCTTATTTTGCTTATTGTCAGCTTCATCATGTTAAATTCACAAAATTTCTGTTAGCGCTTTAATATAAGGGGATGATGATGATGATGATGATAAACTACAACCAAAATAAACTTAAAACAAGCTGCAAATTCGCTTTAAACTTCCAAAAAACTGAAAATTCAATTTGTCCCTTATTTTGCTTATTGTCAGCTTCATCATGTTAAATTCACAAAATTTCTTTTAGCGCTTTCATATAAGGGGATGATGATGATGATGATGATAAACTACAACCAAAATAAACTTAAAACAAGCTGCAAATTCGCTTTAAACTTCCAAAAAACTAAAATTCAATTTGTCCCTTATTTTGCTTATTGTCAGCTTCATCATGTTAAATTCACAAAATTTCTGTTAGCGCTTTAATATAAGGGGATGATGATGATGATGATGATAAACTACAACCAAAATAAACTTAAAACAAGCTGCAAATTCGCTTTAAACTTCCAAAAAACTGAAAATTCAATTTGTCCCTTATTTTGCTTATTGTCAGCTTCATCATGTTAAATTCACAAAATTTCTTTTAGCGCTTTCATATAAGGGGATGATGATGATGATGGTGATAAACTACAACCAAAATAAACTTAAAACAAGCTGCAAATTCGCTTTAAACTTCCAAAAAACTGAAAATTCAATTTGTCCCTTATTTTGCTTATTGTCAGCGTCATCATGTTAAATTCACAAAATTTCTTTTAGCGCTTTCATATAAGGGGATGATGATGATGATGATGATAAACTACAACCAAAATAAACTTAAAACAAGCTGCAAATTCGCTTTAAACTTCCAAAAAACTGAAAATTCAATTTGTCCCTTATTTGTCCCTTATTTTGCTTATTGTCAGCTTCATCATGTTAAATTCACAAAATTTCTGTTAGCGCTTTAATATAAGGGGATGATGATGATGATGGTAAACTACAACCAAAATAAACTTAAAACAAGCTGCAAATTCGCTTTAAACTTCCAAAAAACTAAAATTCAATTTGTCCCTTATTTGTCCCTTATTTTGCTTATTGTCAGCTTCATCATGTTAAATTCACAAAATTTCTGTTAGCGTTTTAATATAAGGGGATGATGATGATGATGATAAACTACAACCAAAATAAACTTAAAACAAGCTGCAAATTCGCTTTAAACTTCCAAAAAACTAAAATTCAATTTGTCCTTTATTTTGCTTATTGTCAGCTTCATCATGTTAAATTCACAAAATTTCTTTTAGCGCTTTCATATAAGGGGATGATGATGATGATGATGATAAACTACAACCAAAATAAACTTAAAACAAGCTGCAAATTCGCTTTAAACTTCCAAAAAACTGAAAATTCAATTTGTCCCTTATTTTGCTTATTGTCAGCTTCATCATGTTAAATTCACAAAATTTCTTTTAGCGCTTTCATATAAGGGGATGATGATGATGATGATGATAAACTACAACCAAAATAAACTTAAAACAAGCTGCAAATTCGCTTTAAACTTCCAAAAAACTGAAAATTCAATTTGTCCCTTATTTGTCCCTTATTTTGCTTATTGTCAGCTTCATCATGTTAAATTCACAAAATTTCTGTTAGCGCTTTAATATAAGGGGATGATGATGATGATGGTAAACTACAACCAAAATAAACTTAAAACAAGCTGCAAATTCGCTTTAAACTTCCAAAAAACTAAAATTCAATTTGTCCCTTATTTGTCCCTTATTTTGCTTATTGTCAGCTTCATCATGTTAAATTCACAAAATTTCTGTTAGCGCTTTAATATAAGGGGATGATGATGATGATGATAAACTACAACCAAAATAAACTTAAAACAAGCTGCAAATTCGCTTTAAACTTCCAAAAAACTAAAATTCAATTTGTCCTTTATTTTGCTTATTGTCAGCTTCATCATGTTAAATTCACAAAATTTCTTTTAGCGCTTTCATATAAGGGGATGATGATGATGATGATGATAAACTACAACCAAAATAAACTTAAAACAAGCTGCAAATTCGCTTTAAACTTCCAAAAAACTGAAAATTCAATTTGTCCATTATTTTGCTTATTGTCAGCTTCATCATGTTAAATTCACAAAATTTCTTTTAGCGCTTTCATATAAGGGGATGATGATGATGATGATGATAAACTACAACCAAAATAAACTTAAAACAAGCTGCAAATTCGCTTTAAACTTCCAAAAAACTGAAAATTCAATTTGTCCCTTATTTGTCCCTTATTTTGCTTATTGTCAGCTTCATCATGTTAAATTCACAAAATTTCTTTTAGCGCTTCCATATAAGGGGATGATGATGATGATGATGATAAACTACAACCAAAATAAACTTAAAACAAGCTGCAAATTCGCTTTAAACTTCCAAAAAACTGAAAATTCAATTTGTCCCTTATTTGTCCCTTATTTTGCTTATTGTCAGCTTCATCATGTTAAATTCACAAAATTTCTGTTAGCGCTTTAATATAAGGGGATGATGATGATGATGGTAAACTACAACCAAAATAAACTTAAAACAAGCTGCAAATTCGCTTTAAACTTCCAAAAAACTAAAATTCAATTTGTCCCTTATTTGTCCCTTATTTTGCTTATTGTCAGCTTCATCATGTTAAATTCACAAAATTTCTGTTAGCGCTTTAATATAAGGGGATGATGATGATGATGGTAAACTACAACCAAAATAAACTTAAAACAAGCTGCAAATTCGCTTTAAACTTCCAAAAAACTAAAATTCAATTTGTCCCTTATTTGTCCCTTATGTTGCTTATTGTCAGCTTCATCATGTTAAATTCACAAAATTTCTGTTAGCGCTTTAATATAAGGGGATGATGATGATGATGATGATAAACTACAACCAAAATAAACTTAAAACAAGCTGCAAATTCGCTTTAAACTTCCAAAAAACTGAAAATTCAATTTGTCCCTTATTTGTCCCTTATTTTGCTTATTGTCAGCTTCATCATGTTAAATTCACAAAATTTCTGTTAGCGCTTCAATATAAGGGGATGATGATGATGATGATGATAAACTACAACCAAAATAAACTTAAAACAAGCTGCAAATTCGCTTTAAACTTCCAAAAAACTAAAATTCAATTTGTCCCTTATTTGTCCCTTATTTTGCTTATTGTCAGCTTCATCATGTTAAATTCACAAAATTTCTTTTAGCGCTTTCATATAAGGGGATGATGATGATGATGATGATAAACTACAACCAAAATAAACTTAAAACAAGCTGCAAATTCGCTTTAAACTTCCAAAAAACTGAAAATTCAATTTGTCCCTTATTTGTCCCTTATTTTGCTTATTGTCAGCTTCATCATGTTAAATTCACAAAATTTCTGTTAACGCTTTAATATAAGGGGATGATGATGATGATGATGATAAACTACAACCAAAATAAACTTAAAACAAGCTGCAAATTCGCTTTAAACTTCCAAAAAACTAAAATTCAATTTGTCCCTTATTTTGCTTATTGTCAGCTTCATCATGTTAAATTCACAAAATTTCTTTTAGCGCTTTCATATAAGGGGATGATGATGATGATGATGATAAACTACAACCAAAATAAACTTAAAACAAGCTGCAAATTCGCTTTAAACTTCCAAAAAACTGAAAATTCAATTTGTCCCTTATTTTGCTTATTGTCAGCTTCATCATGTTAAATTCACAAAATTTCTTTTAGCGCTTTCATATAAGGGGATGATGATGATGATGATGATAAACTACAACCAAAATAAACTTAAAACAAGCTGCAAATTCGCTTTAAACTTCCAAAAAACTAAAATTCAATTTGTCCCTTATTTTGCTTATTGTCAGCTTCATCATGTTAAATTCACAAAATTTCTTTTAGCGCTTTCATATAAGGGGATGATGATGATGATGATGGTAAACTACAACCAAAATAAACTTAAAACAAGCTGCAAATTCGCTTTAAACTTCCAAAAAACTAAAATTCAATTTGTCCCTTATTTGTCCCTTATTTTGCTTATTGTCAGCTTCATCATGTTAAATTCACAAAATTTCTGTTAGCGCTTTAATATAAGGGGATGATGATGATGATGGTAAACTACAACCAAAATAAACTTAGAACAAGCTGCAAATTCGCTTTAAACCTCCAAAAAACTAAAATTCAATTTGTCCCTTATTTGTCCCTTATTTTGCTTATTGTCAGCTTCATTATGTTAAATTCACAAAATTTCTGTTAGCGCTTTAATATAAGGGGATGATGATGATGATGATGATAAACTACAACCAAAATAAACTTAAAACAAGCTGCAAATTTGCTTTAAACCTCCAAAAAACTAAAATTCAATTTGTCCCTTATTTGTCCCTTATTTTGCTTATTGTCAGCTTCATTATGTTAAATTCACAAAATTTCTGTTAGCGCTTTAATATAAGGGGATGATGATGATGATGATGATAAACTTCAACCAAAATAAACTTAAAACAAGCTGCAAATTCGCTTTAAACTTCCAAAAAACTGAAAATTCAATTTGTCCCTTATTTGTCCCTTATTTTGCTTATTGTCAGCTTCATCATGTTAAATTCACAAAATTTCTGTTAGCGCTTCAATATAACGGGATGATGATGATGATGATGATAAACTACAACCAAAATAAACTTAAAACAAGCTGCAAATTCGCTTTAAACCTCCAAAAAACTAAAATTCAATTTGTCCCTTATTTGTCCCTTATTTTGCTTATTGTCAGCTTCATCATGTTAAATTCACAAAATTTCTGTTAGCGCTTTAATATAAGGGGATGATGATGATGATGGTAAACTACAACCAAAATAAACTTAAAACAAGCTGCAAATTCGCTTTAAACCTCCAAAAAACTAAAATTCAATTTGTCCCTTATTTGTCCCTTATTTTGCTTATTGTCAGCTTCATTATGTTAAATTCACAAAATTTCTGTTAGCGCTTTAATATAAGGGGATGATGATGATGATGATGATAAACTACAACCAAAATAAACTTAAAACAAGCTGCAAATTCGCTTTAAACTTCCAAAAAACTGAAAATTCAATTTGTCCCTTATTTGTCCCTTATTTTGCTTATTGTCAGCTTCATCATGTTAAATTCACAAAATTTCTGTTAGCGCTTCAATATAAGGGGATGATGATGATGATGATGATAAACTACAACCAAAATAAACTTAAAACAAGCTGCAAATTCGCTTTAAACTTCCAAAAAACTAAAATTCAATTTGTCCCTTATTTGTCCCTTATTTTGCTTATTGTCAGCTTCATCATGTTAAATTCACAAAATTTCTGTTAGCGCTTTAATATAAGGGGATGATGATGATGATGATGATAAACTACAACCAAAATAAACTTAAAACAAGCTGCAAATTCGCTTTAAACTTCCAAAAAACTGAAAATTCAATTTGTCCCTTATTTTGCTTATTGTCAGCTTCATCATGTTAAATTCACAAAATTTCTTTTAGCGCTTTCATATAAGGGGATGATGATGATGATGATGATAAACTACAACCAAAATAAACTTAAAACAAGCTGCAAATTCGCTTTAAACTTCCAAAAAACTGAAAATTCAATTTGTCCCTTATTTGTCCCTTATTTTGCTTATTGTCAGCTTCATCATGTTAAATTCACAAAATTTCTGTTAGCGCTTTAATATAAGGGGATGATGATGATGATGGTAAACTACAACCAAAATAAACTTAAAACAAGCTGCAAATTCGCTTTAAACCTCCAAAAAACTAAAATTCAATTTGTCCCTTATTTGTCCCTTATTTTGCTTATTGTCAGCTTCATTATGTTAAATTCACAAAATTTCTGTTAGCGCTTTAATATAAGGGGATGATGATGATGATGATGATAAACTACAACCAAAATAAACTTAAAACAAGCTGCAAATTCGCTTTAAACTTCCAAAAAACTAAAATTCAATTTGTCCCTTATTTTGCTTATTGTCAGCTTCATCATGTTAAATTCACAAAATTTCTTTTAGCGCTTTCATATAAGGGGATGATGATGATGATGATGATAAACTACAACCAAAATAAACTTAAAACAAGCTGCAAATTCGCTTTAAACTTCCAAAAAACTGAAAATTCAATTTGTCCCTTATTTTGCTTATTATCAGCTTCATCATGTTAAATTCACAAAATTTCTTTTAGCGCTTTCATATAAGGGGATGATGATGATGATGATGATAAACTACAACCAAAATAAACTTAAAACAAGCTGCAAATTCGCTTTAAACCTCCAAAAAACTAAAATTCAATTTGTCCCTTATTTGTCCCTTATTTTGCTTATTGTCAGCTTCATTATGTTAAATTCACAAAATTTCTGTTAGCGCTTTAATATAAGGGGATGATGATGATGATGATGATAAACTACAACCAAAATAAACTTAAAACAAGCTGCAAATTTGCTTTAAACCTCCAAAAAACTAAAATTCAATTTGTCCCTTATTTGTCCCTTATTTTGCTTATTGTCAGCTTCATTATGTTAAATTCACAAAATTTCTGTTAGCGCTTTAATATAAGGGGATGATGATGATGATGATGATAAACTACAACCAAAATAAACTTAAAACAAGCTGCAAATTCGCTTTAAACTTCCAAAAAACTAAAATTCAATTTGTCCCTTATTTGTCCCTTATTTTGCTTATTGTCAGCTTCATCATGTTAAATTCACAAAATTTCTCTTAGCGCTTTCATATAAGGGGATGATGATGATGATGATGATAAACTACAACCAAAATAAACTTAAAACAAGCTGCAAATTCGCTTTAAACTTCCAAAAAACTGAAAATTCAATTTGTCCCTTATTTTGCTTATTGTCAGCTTCATCATGTTAAATTCACAAAATTTCTGTTAGCGCTTTAATATAAGGGGATGATGATGATGATGATGATAAACTACAACCAAAATAAACTTAAAACAAGCTGCAAATTCGCTTTAAACTTCCAAAAAACTAAAATTCAATTTGTCCTTTATTTTGCTTATTGTCAGCTTCATCATGTTAAATTCACAAAATTTCTTTTAGCGCTTTCATATAAGGGGATGATGATGATGATGATGATAAACTACAACCAAAATAAACTTAAAACAAGCTGCAAATTCGCTTTAAACTTCCAAAAAACTGAAAATTCAATTTGTCCATTATTTTGCTTATTGTCAGCTTCATCATGTTAAATTCACAAAATTTCTTTTAGCGCTTTCATATAAGGGGATGATGATGATGATGATGATAAACTACAACCAAAATAAACTTAAAACAAGCTGCAAATTCGCTTTAAACTTCCAAAAAACTAAAATTCAATTTGTCCCTTATTTGTCCCTTATTTTGCTTATTGTCAGCTTCATCATGTTAAATTCACAAAATTTCTCTTAGCGCTTTCATATAAGGGGATGATGATGATGATGATGATAAACTACAACCAAAATAAACTTAAAACAAGCTGCAAATTCGCTTTAAACTTCTAAAAAACTGAAAATTCAATTTGTCCCTTATTTTGCTTATTGCCAGCTTCATTATGTTAAATTCACAAAATTTCTGTTAGCGCTTCAATATAAGGGGATGATGATGATGATGATGATAAACTACAACCAAAATAAACTTAAAACAAGCTGCAAATTCGCTTTAAACTTCCAAAAAACTAAAATTCAATTTGTCCCTTATTTGTCCCTTATTTTGCTTATTGTCAGCTTCATCATGTTAAATTCACAAAATTTCTCTTAGCGCTTTCATATAAGGGGATGATGATGATGATGATGATAAACTACAACCAAAATAAACTTAAAACAAGCTGCAAATTCGCTTTAAACTTCCAAAAAACTGAAAATTCAATTTGTCCCTTATTTTGCTTATTGTCAGCTTCATCATGTTAAATTCACAAAATTTCTGTTAGCGCTTTAATATAAGGGGATGATGATGATGATGATGATAAACTACAACCAAAATAAACTTAAAACAAGCTGCAAATTCGCTTTAAACTTCCAAAAAACTGAAAATTCAATCTGTCCCTTATTTGTCCCTTATGTTGCTTATTGTCAGCTTCATCATGTTAAATTCACAAAATTTCTGTTAGCGCTTTAATATAAGGGGATGATGATGATGATGATGATAAACTACAACCAAAATAAACTTAAAACAAGCTGCAAATTCGCTTTAAACTTCCAAAAAACTGAAAATTCAATTTGTCCCTTATTTTGCTTATTGTCAGCTTCATCATGTTAAATTCACAAAATTTCTGTTAGCGCTTTAATATAAGGGGATGATGATGATGGTGGTAAACTACAACCAAAATAAACTTACAACAAGCTGCAAATTCGCTTTAAACTTCCAAAAAACTAAAATTCAATTTGTCCCTTATTTGTCCCTTATTTTGCTTATTGTCAGCTTCATTATGTTAAATTCACAAAATTTCTGTTAGCGCTTTAATATAAGGGGATGATGATGATGATGATGATAAACTACAACCAAAATAAACTTAAAACAAGCTGCAAATTCGCTTTAAACTTCCAAAAAACTAAAATTCAATTTGTCCCTTATTTTGCTTATTGTCAGCTTCATCATGTTAAATTCACAAAATTTCTTTTAGCGCTTTCATATAAGGGGATGATGATGATGATGATGATAAACTACAACCAAAATAAACTTAAAACAAGCTGCAAATTCGCTTTAAACTTCCAAAAAACTGAAAATTCAATTTGTCCCTTATTTTGCTTATTGTCAGCTTCATCATGTTAAATTCACAAAATTTCTTTTAGCGCTTTCATATAAGGGGATGATGATGATGATGATGATAAACTACAACCAAAATAAACTTAAAACAAGCTGCAAATTCGCTTTAAACCTCCAAAAAACTAAAATTCAATTTGTCCCTTATTTGTCCCTTATTTTGCTTATTGTCAGCTTCATTATGTTAAATTCACAAAATTTCTGTTAGCGCTTTAATATAAGGGGATGATGATGATGATGATGATAAACTACAACCAAAATAAACTTAAAACAAGCTGCAAATTTGCTTTAAACCTCCAAAAAACTAAAATTCAATTTGTCCCTTATTTGTCCCT
Organism: Chrysops caecutiens; assembly: GCA_963971475.1. Lineage (NCBI taxonomy): Eukaryota > Metazoa > Arthropoda > Insecta > Diptera > Tabanidae > Chrysops > Chrysops caecutiens. Next base: position 36,362,626 of record OZ020569.1, read on the forward strand.
TATTTTGCTTATTGTCAGCTTCATTATGTTAAATTCACAAAATTTCTGTTAGCGCTTTAATATAAGGGGATGATGATGATGATGATGATAAACTACAACCAAAATAAACTTAAAACAAGCTGCAAATTCGCTTTAAACTTCCAAAAAACTAAAATTCAATTTGTCCCTTATTTGTCCCTTATTTTGCTTATTGTCAGCTTCATCATGTTAAATTCACAAAATTTCTTTTAGCGCTTTCATATAAGGGGATGATGATGATGATGATGATAAACTACAACCAAAATAAACTTAAAACAAGCTGCAAATTCGCTTTAAACTTCCAAAAAACTGAAAATTCAATTTGTCCCTTATTTGTCCCTTATTTTGCTTATTGTCAGCTTCATCATGTTAAATTCACAAAATTTCTGTTAGCGCTTTAATATAAGGGGATGATGATGATGATGATGGTAAACTACAACCAAAATAAACTTAAAACAAGCTGCAAATTCGCTTTAAACTTCCAAAAAACTGAAAATTCAATTTGTCCCTTATTTGTCCCTTATTTTGCTTATTGTCAGCTTCATCATGTTAAATTCACAAAATTTCTGTTAGCGCTTTAATATAAGGGGATGATGATGATGATGGTAAACTACAACCAAAATAAACTTAAAACAAGCTGCAAATTCGCTTTAAACCTCCAAAAAACTAAAATTCAATTTGTCCCTTATTTGTCCCTTATTTTGCTTATTGTCAGCTTCATTATGTTAAATTCACAAAATTTCTGTTAGCGCTTTAATATAAGGGGATGATGATGATGATGATGATAAACTACAACCAAAATAAACTTAAAACAAGCTGCAAATTCGCTTTAAACTTCCAAAAAACTAAAATTCAATTTGTCCCTTATTTTGCTTATTGTCAGCTTCATCATGTTAAATTCACAAAATTTCTTTCAGTGCTTTAATATAAGGGGATGATGATGATGATGATGGTAAACTACAACCAAAATAAACTTAAAACAAGCTGCAAATTCGCTTTAAACTTCCAAAAAACTGAAAATTCAATTTGTCCCTTATTTTGCTTATTGTCAGCTTCATCATGTTAAATTCACAAAATTTCTGTTAGCGCTTTAATATAAGGGGATGATGATGATGATGATGATAAACTACAACCAAAATAAACTTAAAACAAGCTGCAAATTCGCTTTAAACTTCCAAAAAACTGAAAATTCAATTTGTCCCTTATTTGTCCCTTATTTTGCTTATTGTCAGCTTCATCATGTTAAATTCACAAAATTTCTGTTAGCGCTTTAATATAAGGGGATGATGATGATGATGGTAAACTACAACCAAAATAAACTTAAAACAAGCTGCAAATTCGCTTTAAACTTCCAAAAAACTGAAAATTCAATTTGTCCCTTATTTGTCCCTTATTTTGCTTATTGTCAGCTTCATCCTGTTAAATTCACAAAATTTCTGTTAGCGCTTCAATATAAGGGGATGATGATGATGATGATGATAAACTACAACCAAAATAAACTTAAAACAAGCTCCAAATTCGCTTTAAACTTCCAAAAAACTAAAATTCAATTTGTCCCTTATTTGTCCCTTATTTTGCTTATTGTCAGCTTCATCATGTTAAATTCACAAAATTTCTGTTAGCGCTTTAATATAAGGGGATGATGATGATGATGATGATAAACTACAACCAAAATAAACTTAAAACAAGCTGCGAATTCGCTTTAAACTTCCAAAAAACTGAAAATTCAATTTGTCCCTTATTTGTCCCTTATTTTGCTTATTGTCAGCTTCATCATGTTAAATTCACAAAATTTCTGTTAGCGCTTTAATATAAGGGGATGATGATGATGATGATGATAAACTACAACCAAAATAAACTTAAAACAAGCTGCGAATTCGCTTTAAACTTCCAAAAAACTAAAATTCAATTTGTCCCTTATTTGTCCCTTATTTTGCTTATTGTCAGCTTCATCATGTTAAATTCACAAAATTTCTGTTAGCGCTTTAATATAAGGGGATGATGATGATGATGATGATAAACTACAACCAAAATAAACTTAAAACAAGCTGCGAATTCGCTTTAAACTTCCAAAAAACTGAAAATTCAATTTGTCCCTTATTTGTCCCTTATTTTGCTTATTGTCAGCTTCATCATGTTAAATTCACAAAATTTCTGTTAGCGCTTTAATATAAGGGGATGATGATGATGATGATGATAAACTACAACCAAAATAAACTTAAAACAAGCTGCAAATTCGCTTTAAACTTCCAAAAAACTAAAATTCAATTTGTCCCTTATTTGTCCCTTATTTTCCTTATTGTCAGCTTCATCATGTTAAATTCACAAAATTTCTGTTAGCGCTTTAATATAAGGGGATGATGATGATGATGATGATAAACTACAACCAAAATAAACTTAAAACAAGCTGCGAATTCGCTTTAAACTTCCAAAAAACTGAAAATTCAATTTGTCCCTTATTTGTCCCTTATTTTGCTTATTGTCAGCTTCATCATGTTAAATTCACAAAATTTCTGTTAGCGCTTTAATATAAGGGGATGATGATGATGATGATGATAAACTACAACCAAAATAAACTTAAAACAAGCTGCAAATTCGCTTTAAACTTCCAAAAAACTGAAAATTCAATTTGTCCCTTATTTTGCTTATTGTCAGCTTCATCATGTTAAATTCACAAAATTTCTGTTAGCGCTTTAATATAAGGGGATGATGATGATGATGATGATAAACTACAACCAAAATAAACTTAAAACAAGCTGCAAATTCGCTTTAAACTTCCAAAAAACTGAAAATTCAATTTGTCCCTTATTTGTCCCTTATGTTGCTTATTGTCAGCTTCATCATGTTAAATTCACAAAATTTCTGTTAGCGCTTTAATATAAGGGGATGATGATGATGATGATGATAAACTACAACCAAAATAAACTTAAAACAAGCTGCAAATTCGCGTTAAACTTCCAAAAAACTGAAAATTCAATTTGTCCCTTATTTTGCTTATTGTCAGCTTCATCATGTTAAATTCACAAAATTTCTGTTAGCGCTTTAATATAAGGGGATGATGATGATGATGATGGTAAACTTCAACCAAAATAAACTTAAAACAAGCTGCAAATTCGCTTTCAACTTCCAAAAAACTGAAAATTCAATTTGTCCCTTATTTGTCCCTTATTTTGCTTATTGTCAGCTTCATCATGTTAAATTCACAAAATTTCTGTTAGCGCTTTAATATAAGGGGATGATGATGATGATGATGATAAACTACAACCAAAATAAACTTAAAACAAGCTGCAAATTCGCTTTAAACTTCCAAAAAACTAAAATTCAATTTGTCCCTTATTTTGCTTATTGTCAGCTTCATCATGTTAAATTCACAAAATTTCTTTCAGCGCTTTAATATAAGGGGATGATGATGGTAAACTACAACCAAAATAAACTTAAAACAAGCTGCAAATTCGCTTTAAACTTCCAAAAAACTGAAAATTCAATTTGTCCCTTATTTGACCCTTATTTTGCTTATTGTCAGCTTCATCATGTTAAATTCACAAAATTTCTGTTAACGCTTTAATATAAGGGGATGATGATGATGATGATGATAAACTACAACCAAAATAAACTTAAAACAAGCTGCAAATTCGCTTTAAACTTCCAAAAAACTGAAAATTCAATTTGTCCCTTATTTTGCTTATTGTCAGCTTCATCATGTTAAATTCACAAAATTTCTTTTAGCGCTTTCATATAAGGGGATGATGATGATGATGATGATAAACTACAACCAAAATAAACTTAAAACAAGCTGCAAATTCGCTTTAAACTTCCAAAAAACTGAAAATTCAATTTGTCCCTTATTTTGCTTATTGTCAGCTTCATCCTGTTAAATTCACAAAATTTCTGTTAGCGCTTCAATATAAGGGGACGATGATGATGATGATGATAAACTACACCCAAAATAAACTTAAAACAAGCTGCAAATTCGCTTTAAACTTCCAAAAAACTGAAAATTCAATTTGTCCCTTATTTGTCCCTTATTTTGCTTATTGTCAGCTTCATCATGTTAAATTCACAAAATTTCTGTTAGCGCTTCAATATAAGGGGATGATGATGATGATGATGATAAACTACAACCAAAATAAACTTAAAACAAGCTGCAAATTCGCTTTAAACTTCCAAAAAACTGAAAATTCAATTTGTCCCTTATTTGTCCCTTATTTTGCTTATTGTCAGCTTCATCATGTTAAATTCACAAAATTTCTGTTAGCGCTTTAATATAAGGGGATGATGATGATGATGATGATAAACTACAACCAAAATAAACTTAAAACAAGCTGCAAATTCGCTTTAAACTTCCAAAAAACTAAAATTCAATTTGTCCCTTATTTGTCCCTTATTTTGCTTATTGTCAGCTTCATCATGTTAAATTCACAAAATTTCTGTTAGCGCTTTAATATAAGGGGATGATGATGATGATGGTAAACTACAACCAAAATAAACTTAAAACAAGCTGCAAATTCGCTTTAAACTTCCAAAAAACTGAAAATTCAATTTGTCCCTTATTTTGCTTATTGTCAGCTTCATCATGTTAAATTCACAAAATTTCTGTTAGCGCTTCAATATAAGGGGATGATGATGATGATGATGATAAACTACAACCAAAATAAACTTAAAACAAGCTGCAAATTCGCTTTAAACTTCCAAAAAACTGAAAATTCAATTTGTCCCTTATTTTGCTTATTGTCAGCTTCATCATGTTAAATTCACAAAATTTCTGTTAGCGCTTTAATATAAGGGGATGATGATGATGATGATGATAAACTACAACCAAAATAAACTTAAAACAAGCTGCAAATTCGCTTTAAACTTCCAAAAAACTGAAAATTCAATTTGTCCCTTATTTGTCCCTTATGTTGCTTATTGTCAGCTTCATCATGTTAAATTCACAAAATTTCTGTTAGCGCTTTAATATAAGGGGATGATGATGATGATGATGATAAACTACAACCAAAATAAACTTAAAACAAGCTGCAAATTCGCTTTAAACTTCCAAAAAACTGAAAATTCAATTTGTCCCTTATTTTGCTTATTGTCAGCTTCATCATGTTAAATTCACAAAATTTCTGTTAGCGCTTTAATATAAGGGGATGATGATGATGATGATGGTAAACTACAACCAAAATAAACTTAAAACAAGCTGCAAATTCGCTTTAAACTTCCAAAAAACTGAAAATTCAATTTGTCCCTTATTTGTCCCTTATTTTGCTTATTGTCAGCTTCATCATGTTAAATTCACAAAATTTCTGTTAGCGCTTTAATATAAGGGGATGATGATGATGATGATGATAAACTACAACCAAAATAAACTTAAAACAAGCTGCAAATTCGCTTTAAACTTCCAAAAAACTAAAATTCAATTTGTCCCTTATTTTGCTTATTGTCAGCTTCATCATGTTAAATTCACAAAATTTCTTTCAGTGCTTTAATATAAGGGGATGATGATGATGATGATGGTAAACTACAACCAAAATAAACTTAAAACAAGCTGCAAATTCGCTTTAAACTTCCAAAAAACTGAAAATTCAATTTGTCCCTTATTTGTCCCTTATTTTGCTTATTGTCAGCTTCATCATGTTAAATTCACAAAATTTCTGTTAGCGCTTTAATATAAGGGGATGATGATGATGATGATGATAAACTACAACCAAAATAAACTTAAAACAAGCTGCAAATTCGCTTTAAACTTCCAAAAAACTAAAATTCAATTTGTCCCTTATTTGTCCCTTATTTTGCTTATTGTCAGCTTCATCATGTTAAATTCACAAAATTTCTGTTAGCGCTTTAATATAAGGGGATGATGATGATGATGGTAAACTACAACCAAAATAAACTTAAAACAAGCTGCAAATTCGCTTTAAACTTCCAAAAAACTGAAAATTCAATTTGTCCCTTATTTGTCCCTTATTTTGCTTATTGTCAGCTTCATCATGTTAAATTCACAAAATTTCTGTTAGCGCTTCAATATAAGGGGATGATGATGATGATGATGATAAACTACAACCAAAATAAACTTAAAACAAGCTGCAAATTCGCTTTAAACTTCCAAAAAACTGAAAATTCAATTTGTCCCTTATTTTGCTTATTGTCAGCTTCATCATGTTAAATTCACAAAATTTCTGTTAGCGCTTTAATATAAGGGGATGATGATGATGATGATGATAAACTACAACCAAAATAAACTTAAAACAAGCTGCAAATTCGCTTTAAACTTCCAAAAAACTGAAAATTCAATTTGTCCCTTATTTGTCCCTTATGTTGCTTATTGTCAGCTTCATCATGTTAAATTCACAAAATTTCTGTTAGCGCTTTAATATAAGGGGATGATGATGATGATGATGATAAACTACAACCAAAATAAACTTAAAACAAGCTGCAAATTCGCTTTAAACTTCCAAAAAACTGAAAATTCAATTTGTCCCTTATTTTGCTTATTGTCAGCTTCATCATGTTAAATTCACAAAATTTCTGTTAGCGCTTTAATATAAGGGGATGATGATGATGATGATGGTAAACTACAACCAAAATAAACTTAAAACAAGCTGCAAATTCGCTTTAAACTTCCAAAAAACTGAAAATTCAATTTGTCCCTTATTTGTCCCTTATTTTGCTTATTGTCAGCTTCATCATGTTAAATTCACAAAATTTCTGTTAGCGCTTTAATATAAGGGGATGATGATGATGATGATGATAAACTACAACCAAAATAAACTTAAAACAAGCTGCAAATTCGCTTTAAACTTCCAAAAAACTAAAATTCAATTTGTCCCTTATTTTGCTTATTGTCAGCTTCATCATGTTAAATTCACAAAATTTCTTTCAGTGCTTTAATATAAGGGGATGATGATGATGATGATGGTAAACTACAACCAAAATAAACTTAAAACAAGCTGCAAATTCGCTTTAAACTTCCAAAAAACTGAAAATTCAATTTGTCCCTTATTTGTCCCTTATTTTGCTTATTGTCAGCTTCATCATGTTAAATTCACAAAATTTCTGTTAGCGCTTTAATATAAGGGGATGATGATGATGATGATAAACTACAACCAAAATAAACTTAAAACAAGCTGCAAATTCGCTTTAATTTTCCAAAAAACTAAAATTCAATTTGTCCCTTATTTTGCTTATTGTCAGCTTCATCATGTTAAATTCACAAAATTTCTTTCAGTGCTTTAATATAAGGGGATGATGATGATGATGATGGTAAACTACAACCAAAATAAACTTAAAACAAGCTGCAAATTCGCTTTAAACTTCCAAAAAACTGAAAATTCAATTTGTCCCTTATTTGTCCCTTATTTTGCTTATTGTCAGCTTCATCATGTTAAATTCACAAAATTTCTGTTAGCGCTTTAATATAAGGGGATGATGATGATGATGATGATAAACTACAACCAAAATAAACTTAAAACAAGCTGCAAATTCGCTTTAAACTTCCAAAAAACTAAAATTCAATTTGTCCCTTATTTTGCTTATTGTCAGCTTCATCATGTTAAATTCACAAAATTTCTGTTAGCGCTTTAATATAAGGGGATGATGATGATGATGATGATAAACTACAACCAAAATAAACTTAAAACAAGCTGCAAATTCGCTTTAAACTTCCAAAAAACTAAAATTCAATTTGTCCCTTATTTGTCCCTTATTTTGCTTATTGTCAGCTTCATCATGTTAAATTCACAAAATTTCTGTTAGCGCTTTAATATAAGGGGATGATGATGATGATGATGATAAACTACAACCAAAATAAACTTAAAACAAGCTGCAAATTCGCTTTAAACTTCCAAAAAACTAAAATTCAATTTGTCCCTTATTTTGCTTATTGTCAGCTTCATCATGTTAAATTCACAAAATTTCTGTTAGCGCTTTAATATAAGGGGATGATGATGATGATGATGATAAACTACAACCAAAATAAACTTAAAACAAGCTGTAAATTCGCTTTAAACTTCCAAAAAACTAAAATTCAATTTGTCCCTTATTTGTCCCTCATTTTGCTTATTGTAAGTATCATCATGTTAAATTCACAAAATTTATGTTAGCGCATTAGAGCGTGTCAGAAGTTCTAATGACACGTGTCTGCGAAATTTGTACACCGAGCATAAGAGAAAGTATAAGAATAGATTGGTGAAAGCTCTCGAAGATGTGTGTGGGAGTTTGAGTCCAGTTTTGGAAAAAATCATTCCCCGTGGCATGGCAGATCATCACTCAGATGACAGATGAACGAAAACTTTTGGAAATAGCCTAATAATATGTGTGATATGTTGTACATCATTCTTAGCAGCTGGTGTTAATTTTTCAAAGTGACTGATTATACGAGCTCCATATGCTGGTCGGAACTTAATGTCATTGTGCAAATACAAGCAATTGGTCGGTGGTATTTTGATCTGTTCTGCAAAAGATAATTTATTTGTAACCTGAAGACGGAAGCAATTGGAATCCATACGTTTAAGTTTCAAAAATAATTGGGTCAGGAATGTTCTCAAATTTACAGTTCAGTGCTCAACTGCAAAATCAGCTGTCATGAGTAGGTAATAGAAACTATTTACAGTCCGAGTCCAGACATCATATTTAATATAACTAGGGGGACGCCCACTGCTCGCTACGCTCGCCAACCCCCGCCGTTCGCTACGCTCACTTTAATAGCTCGCGCATGGCGCTATATATACAGTAGCATTGTAAGTAAAAATGTTTTTTTAATTCAGACTGTGATAGCAATCATTTCAGCTCATTTTGCATGTCAAAGTACATATATATTGAATGAGGCCCTAAATTTAATTATCGAAAACCTTGCGGGTGCGGTTGAGGATCTTAAAAGGTCTGAAAATTTTCTCATACAAAATACTTTTTGTAAGAATTCTTTCATCTTCTGCCAAATGACCTTGGCTTTGTGTTTCAGAAATACATATAGACACGCAATCGATCAAACGATCTAACTCTACTGGCTACAACATATAATTAACGGTGAGAAAATATAGGTAGTTTGAGTAAGATTCCTCCTTTTTGAAACATTTGGAATTTATGGGATTTATTAATTGTCATCGCAAAAGCCAGAATAACGGGAAATTGAGTTTTTTGGAAGGAAAAAGACAGAAGTGTTCTTGTATAATCAAGGTTTATTTGTGGTGTCAAAATACGTGTGTTTCGGAAAACTCCTCCTAAAATCTCACAATCCAAACAATTTTCATTTCCATTTGAACTAAACGAATAGGTGTACCATCGACCAAGCAAGTCATGTCCTGTACTCAAATTACGAATAAATAAAAGTATGCAATTTGGTTTTGAAATTAAATTTGTGGAATCGGGAGCCCACTTACATCAACTGAGTTTATAAATTCGACTGAAAAATTATTTTGCTCTCTACAGTCATCACTCAAGATGTAATCGGAACTCAAATATATTCGTTTCTTTCCGGACAGACTGTTAAAGATTGCTGCATCGATGAAAGTGCAGTTTTCATATTTGGGTGCTAATATAACCGAATTGAGAATATCGTTAGACTTTATGGTTTCAGATACATTGCCATAAGTATCTGCAATCACGAAGTTGCTAGCTAAATGGGAAGGAATTCCAATAACATCTTGGCTGTAGTCTGGAAATGTGGGTAAAGTTCAATTACCAAGAGATTTAAGAAATTCAAAGAATTCAATCTCATGAGGTGAAGCTCTCATGTTTTGGGTAAAAGTTATTTTGTGGAATTTTGAAAATTCGGGCCATGAAGTTAAGCAAATCTCAATAAGTGGTACACATGTACCGTGAGATATAGCTGGCAATATTCGTCAAAAATCTCCACGGAGTAAAATTGTCTTACCTCCGAAAAGTTTAGGTGAAGTACCGAAGGAGTCGTTTACTGAACAAAATTTCCTCAATAGCTAATAAAGCACGGTTATATGAATCATTTTCTGAAGAATTTCTTAAAAATTCTTCACACATGAAAATTTTGAATTCATTCTACAAATCTAAAGCATTTAGAGGAAAGTTCATACCACAAATACGTCGTGCATGTGCTGAAAATGTGCAGTAAATAATGTTCCCAACAGTGCCCAAATCCTGACGGGATCTCGAACATGAAGCAAAATAGTCTCAAATGGAACAACTCAACATACAACATAAAATAATCTAGCAATAGCTCTACTACTTTGTCTTTGAGGTTTTTTCCATTTCTTTTCTTTATCCACCTAAATATAATGCATCGGCGTCTCTGTATATAGAAACTCGGACGAACTAATTCGATTGATTTCAAAAAATGCAGTCAATTTTGTTCTTCTGTGATTTTTAAGAAATCGCTGAACATTTCCTTCCCTAAAGACTACATTTTGCCGGTGAGGCAAGTAACATTCAAGTCGAACTATAATTTATTACGTGACTGGTAATGCATTGGATACTCATTTATGCGCCAACTAACTTCCGTAGATCCAACATAGTGTACAAAAAGCTATCGATTTCATCTATATAAACTTTGCCCTCTACTCCACCTCAAACACTTCCAAACTGTAATGAGGCACAGTCGTATCCCTTATAAACATATTTGTACATATAATTTAGGCTCTTAACTGTGCCAAGAACTTCCACGTATAAGTAGCAATCAAATTTCGCTAAAAGATATGGATTTTAAGGAACAGTATAACGGTTGCCAACAGAGTGGCCACGAAAGTCAACTGTTATACCATTTACACGACGCATCTAACATTGGCTTGAGTTGTATTGTAAAAGTCCTTAGAAAAGCTTTTGCTGCATTAAGCATCTCTCATACAAACGGGGATACGATTCAATAAACCACATGGACCGTGGATCATATAGTTTTATAACTAAATTATGAAGTTGTGGGAAATACATCTACATATATTGTAAATAAAATATATCTGGAATTTCCGTACAAACGAACCAACTTTCATTTCCTACCCTTTCTTTTTTCTCTAAATTACAGTTTTAAAGGTGTGCAGACAAAAGCTTAGAAATATGATATAATTTCAGATTTTAAAATTTTAACAGTTTTTTGCTCGTAGCGGCTAAATCAAGCATTCTAGGGGGTGTGTCCAACCCCCATTATTTTTTTATTTCCCAACTTTTGGCCATATATCCTATTTCTCTAAATTATGTTTTTAAATGTCTATACAAAAGTTCAAAAAATACAAAAGTTGGGAAATATGATAAAATTCAGACTTTCGCTCGCTTTCCATAAACATTCGGGAAAGCTAACCTCGCGTTTTCTAGAAATAACTGTAAAATTGTGATTTTCCATATTTTTTAAAGTAAAATTTGCATATATTTTTATCAAATTAGCAAAAAACAATGGTATAAGGAAACGATGGCTTTGAATTTGTCTGTGGTAATGCATCCATATTATTGTCTGTGGCCATATGTTCATTGTTTTGGCTTTTGTCTGGAAGAATGCAATTTTAATAGCCAACGGTTGCCTTCTTCCAGGCAAAAAACAAAAGAATGAACATGTGAATATTGTCTGTGATATGGCTGCATTTGCCCCTCACATTATCATTGGCATAGATCTTGGGTTTGAGTGAAAAGAATGCACGTATTTGGCATAAATGGTTGGTTATTCAGTCGAACGTATGATCTATGCAAATGATAATGTTAAATGAGTATGTTCTCTATTTTGATTTTTTCGTAGAGGAATGCAATTTTATGTTAATTCCTTTGGTTTGTGTCCCCAATAGAAGATTGATCACAGACAAATCCAGATGTCTCGTTCTTATACAACGAGTCGGCACCAAAAATTCCAAACTAGCAGACACCAACTAGCAGACAAAGAGCTTTTGGTGAGTGCATATTTTATGCGCTCTGAGAGCGAAATTTGTCTGCTAGTTGATGTCAACTAGTTTGAATTTAATATGGGGAAGGGGTCGTAGAAATAAGGGGAAAAGGGGGGGGGTAAACCAAAATTTCGGCGATGGGACACAATTTTCATTTTCTGAAATTTTCGGTTCCCTCACACAAACAGAAATTCTTTGAGTGTGTACATTCGTGAGCACAATTTACTCACGTACACGTAAACACATTCAAAAATTTCCATTTTTTGTGTTGAAAATGGAAATTTTTGTATGCGTTGGTAAATTTGATTAATTGTGGGAATAAAATATGCAAATTAAATTTAAAAAAAATTGAAAAATCACTATTTTTCGAATATTTCCGGAAAACGGGAAATTTTTGAAATCTGTGAATTAACTTTTGATAGTTATTAATGGTATTTAGTTTTTGCTTAATTATTTGAATGAACTTGCATTTATAATGCTTTCATATTGTTATTATTATTCATAATTTTATAATATTTTTCTGCAAATGGTCTGAAAATGATTGAAGGAAATGGAAAATTGTTCACATTTTCAAGTTTCTTATTATTGAGATGGATAGCATTTAATGGGCATTTTCAAAAATATATATTAATTTATTTGTAATTTGTGATTGTAAGTTGAAATTTCATTTCATAAACTTAAAATATGTTTATCATAGTTGTATTTATCGATTCGAAAGAACCATATGCAAATCTATCTCACTTAAAAAATAACTACTTTTTACTATTTTGCCCGCTTTTCTTATACGTTAACAAATAGTATCTCGATTATTTATATTGATAATCAAAATTTTAAATAAAAACAAAGTAGAAAAATAGAAAATGGTGCATATTTTTAAATTCCTTATCAATAACATCTATTTAATAAGCAGTTAATGAGCAAATGATAACTTTTCGCTGTTATTTATATATTTTAGAAAAATATTTAGTTATTGAAGAATCTTGGGTACCTACTACTGGAAATAATACATTATATATCATTATTTATATACGTATATTATTACATTAATAGATACATTATTTTGTAATGTTATTATTGTTCATTTTTCCGTAACACCTGATTAAAAATGATTAATTTGCAATATAAAAATTTAGGAAATTGTGCATATGGGAAACGAATCTGTTGTTCATAGATTTTTATGGAAAAAGCTAAACTTTGAAATGACTTGATCCCTATTTCTTTAATTAACATTTGCTAATTAATAATAACTTTTTGTTATCATGGGATTTTATGTTTTTTATAACGAGTATATATCTTGAAGTCATAAGACAATTTTGAACAACTCATTCAAATAATTCATCATTAGTACATAATTTTATTAATTTTTAAGAAAATTATCGAAAATCTGAATTTTGTTATATTTCCTAACTTTTGTATAAATACTTGTCACAATAGAGAAAGGTGGTGTATGGAAAAAGGTTAGGAAATAACTAAATAATGGGGTTGGGTCATATATGTGAACCCTCCGAAACGCTTAGATTATCCGCTAATAGCAAAAAACTGCTAAAAATTCAAAATTTTAATTTTATCATATATCCCAACTTTTGTCTGCACACCTTCAAAACCTCAATTTAGAGAAAATTTGTTTGAGAAGAAAAGATAGAAAAAAGAAAAGCAATGGGGGTCGGTCATAGATATGAATGCTCTAGGACACTTAGTTTAGCCGCTAGGAGCAAATAATTGTTATAAATTAAAAATCTGAAATTTGGCATATTTCCCAAGTTTTGTATGCACACTTCAAGAAAATCGATTTAGAGAAATGTGATAAATAAAGATAAGAAAATGTAGAAATAATGGGGGTCGGTTATACATATGAACCCCCTAGGATCGTTAGTTTAGCCGCTACGAGCAAAATCTGAATTTTATTATATTTCCCAACTTTGGTCTCCACACCTTTAAAAACTCAATTTACAGAAAAATTGTGTGAGAGGAAAACTTAGCAAATAGAAAAATAAAGGGGTCAGTCATACATATGAATCCTCTAGGAAGCTTGGTTTAGACGCTACGGGCAAAAAATCGCTGAAAATTAATTTATTTTCGCAAAAGGCCCCTAAAAATCGGAAGAAAATTGATTAATTTATGGTTCCCGGAAACCATAATGTTCTCTAATCTGTAATTCATAAATAAACTTAACATTTAACATAATCCTTAAAAATTCACCTGCTACGGGTTGAATGAACAAAAGGTCATTCAACCCGACCAAAGGGATTGTTGTTGTTGTTGGGAAACAAAATTCAATTCGAATTTTTGAAAAATTCGCTACTGAATTTATGTACCAACACATTGCCAACAATCCCTTTAGTGGTGTGTGTAGCTACGTAAATATATAACCGGTTTTGAATTTATTTCATAGAACATTGCGATCTATGAAATAAATTCAAAACCGGTTTTCACCCTAAGAACAAATGAAACTTTGAAGAGAGCAAGCTCTTCAAAGTTTCACATTCCCAACAACGATTTGGCAAAAGCTCCTGAAAAGAGCTTTCAAAATCGGGTGCCAAGTCGTTGTATGGGAATGCGACATCTGATTACTTGTTTGTGTCTGGATTGTCTGTGGATTGATCCATTTGGTTTGATTTTCGACTAATTTAGTACTTGCCATTTATCGGGGACACAAACCAAAAAAATTACATATGGTTGCATATCTCCAGGCAAAGAGAAAAACAATCACACGCATACATTCTTCCCAACAGCTTCATGTACACTATACGTGTGCTCAATTCACACATACACTCCCATTGCATTTTTAAATTTCAAAGCTTAATTAAACTAATTTCTAATTAAATTAAAAAAAAAAAAACATAATTGCTGCAGGTAGAGGAAAAACTAATCTTTCGAATGGTATAATTTTTATCCTGGTAAGTCCACCTGGTTTCCTGTAAAAGGGATAACAAAAAATCATGTCGCCTATTTATATATAGATTTTAATTTCAGCTTTATTCTATTTTAGGTGCTATTCGGATTAGAAATGAGCATTAAACGCTTCATTTTACATTTGAGACCACAGCTTAATACCTATATCCAGCCACTTGCGATGTCAGCACAGGTTATCAGACCGGCGAGTAGTAGTGACTAGCTTAGGGACTGTGAACCCACTAGGAAACAATGCTCAAGATTCATGGGAAAACAACTAGCGTTCCATACAAAAATTTACTAAAGAAAGCCACCAGAGCCTTCCCTCAGAGATTGCTGCCCAAGTTAATAGAAATGTGCTCAATTTAGGTGAAAAATGTTTAAAAATTGAAACGAAATGCATGTCTGCTGCTATTATGTAATCTCTTGTTACTGCCAGCAAAGCTCTTAGCTATGAAGGAACAAACTAAAGAATGATTAGTGTAGACGTGCCAGAGATTTTCATAAAAGTGAGTTGTTTTTGATAAGGTTATCAGTAAATCAGTAAATCAGTTGGTGCCGCTAGGCACAAGTGAAATTCAGTGTAGTGTTTTTATATTTATTATAGCAAACACTGCACAGTGACAATTATTTAATATGAGCGCCCCCCTAGAAGGGGTTACAACTATCTCTGACTACAGAGGTAACTCAAACCTCTCTGACTACAGAGAGGTAAACAAATGTGCAGACGATACAGTACAACCAAATCAGCCAGGTCCTTCGCATATGAATTATGCGGAGGCAACTCAAAGTGACCTTTTCCTTAAAAGTGATCAAGCGCTTGTTTTCCAAGTTATAGAGGAACACACGCTCAAAGAACACATGACAGAAGTAGTCAAACTGTTCAATCCAAACCTTATAAAATTCATATCAAGAATCACCAACAATAGAATTTGCATGTATTTGCCGTCAAAAAAACACGTGGACGAAATTCTGGAAACAAACCCCGTAATTAGAATCGGAAATTCAGAATCAAAAATTATAGCCCTCACCTCACGTGCTAGAAAAATTGTAATTTCTAACGTTTATCCTGAGATTCCTAACCACATTATTCAAGCCCAGCTTAATTCATTGAACATACGATTAGTATCCAATATCTCATTCATAAGAGCATCAGGGCTCGAAGAACTAGGCATATCCAACGCCTACAGCTTTCGAAGGATGGTCTACGTGCACCCAGAAGACATTGATAAAATCCCAGCTTCAATTCAAATCTCCTTCGAAAATATCAACTATTGGATATTCCTAACGAGTGATGGCTTTTTATGTCACTTTTGTAAAAACAAAGGGCACATAGCTAAGTTCTGCCCCCTCAACAATGTTGATAAACAGAACCAAGAACAAACACCAGTCTCACAAGTGAACAGCATGGAAATCAACGATGAGTACGCTCAAAATACGGAAGCCAGTCATCATTCCCACTCGAATTATACTACTACCACTGCTACCACCGTTAGTACCAACACACAAATTCCTGCTCATACAAATTCCGGTTTAACCCCTTATCATGACAAACAAGATAATAAACCAACCCACTCTTCGAAGTCTATTTCAACCTTGGATCCAGAAGAAGAGTCAGACTCCGAATCAAGCATTATCTCCATGTCCGCACACAGTGAAGCAAACTCCGAAATTACGGTTAATAAGGAACAGTCCGATTTTAAACTACCCATGCCAAAAGCAAAAAAACCAAAAATAGAAAAAGAGAAGAAAGTCAGGATTCCAACCAATTTAAGAAGCATGCTGCTACCGGTGAAGCAAGCAATCGAGAACAAAGGCAACAAATACCCTCTCACATTCGAAAATTTGATGACCCTAGTAAGTGACAGTTATGGACGATCAATAAAAGCAGATAACCTAAAAAAATATCCTGCGAATAACTCAGACATTGCAGCGATGTTGCGGGAATTATCCCCAACACTAACCGAACGGAAAGTTAAAAACCAATTAGGCAGAATTATAAGAGCAATCGAAAATCCCAAGAATTAGAGAAGAAACTTATCGATATTTCATAACCCACTAATAATACTTATAAATGGCCACATATAAAAAAAACCTTAAAATAGTATTTTGGAACTCTAGAAGTATTGTAAATAAATTAGACGAGCTGCCTAAGATACTTGCCCAAACGGACATATTTATCTGCGTGGAATCTTGGTTGTCTGAAGACGAAGACGCAAGTGAATATAAAAAAAAAATAAAAAAAAACTTTTAGACTCCCTGTCAGGATTCAAAATATTCTCAAAAACTAGAACGCACTCTTCTGGAGGGGGGAT
The DNA here is from genome assembly GCA_963971475.1 of Chrysops caecutiens. Lineage (NCBI taxonomy): Eukaryota > Metazoa > Arthropoda > Insecta > Diptera > Tabanidae > Chrysops > Chrysops caecutiens. The sequence continues at coordinate 36,379,667 of OZ020569.1, forward strand.
TCTGATCTTAATAAAAAATCATTTAGCATACTACGAACTGAATTGTAATCCCAATTTAAACCAACAAGTTGAAATGGCAGGTATCAAAATCACAAATGTCAAACCTACTGTAGACCTGTTCGTTTGTTACAGAGCCCCAGGTTCCCTGACCCAATCCCAATGGGACAACGTCTTTAATATAATAGATAAAAAAAAGCATACAGTTTTAATTGGAGATTTTAATGCTCACCACCACGCGTGGAACTGCGAAAAAATCGATTCCAATGGGGAGAAACTGCTTGAATGCATAAATAATTCAAATTTATTCCTGCATAATAGTGGAACGATTACGTATATTAAACCTAACGGATATACTTCCAATCTAGATTTGCTCTTCTCCTCTACTAACTTTTCCGACAAAATAAATGTAACCGTTCACGACGAAACTTGGGGTTCTGATCATTTTCCGCTTTTCATTGAATTAAACTTAGAAAAAAGCCTCTATAACAGAAAGACCTACAAATTATCTTCCGTCAGAACCAACTGGGTAGAAGTGAATAATGAGCTAGATAAAAATTATATCAAATTTATGACAACAAAATATGATCAAAGCCCAGCTTGCATCAAGTATGCCATATTTATGAGTATTTTGACGGGGGCTATAATTACAAACACACCAAAAAAGAAATCGGTCAGTTTAAAAGTACACCGCAATCCTGTTCCTTGGTGGGACTCGGAGTGCGATAAAATTAAAAGGCTTCGACGAGCTTCCTTCAAAAAGTGGAGATTTTCAAACAAAATCGAAGATTATATTGTTTACAAGAAATTTGATGCTCAAGCTAGAAAATTATTTAGAAGTAAAAAGAAACAAAATTTTGTCGAATTTACCCAAAAAATCAATTTTCGAACCAATGTAAGCTTTGTATGGAACACTGCAAAAATACTAAAAAACAAATGGACAAAAGTGACACCCTATCACACTCCTGAAAATCACCAAGTCCAGGAGAAAATTGAAGTTGCGCTAAACAAAATCAGTCCTCCTTGGTGCCCGACAGACCCCGAATGGCTACCACCGTGCCAAAATAATGACTTCCTAAATTCAACTTTCAATTTTTATGAGTTTAACACTGCCCTAAAAGCTAAAACTTGCAAATCCGCCTGTGGTATGGACGGGGTTGACTACAGCATTTTAAAACAACTTCCCTTAAAATATAAACTTATTCTTTTAGACATATATAACGAAATGTATACTACTAACTCATATCCTGTGGAATGGCAAAAAGCACACGTTCACTTCATTAAGAAACCTGATGGAATAGGTGTAAGACCAATTAGTCTCACATCTTGCATATGTAAGCTATTTGAAACCATAGTTAAAAACAAGTTACAGTGGTGGCTCGAACACAATAAACTGCTCCCTCCGTCCCAATCAGGCTTCCGTAAAGGACAATCTACTATTGATAACCTGAGCGCACTAACCTTAAATGTAGCTACATCTTTCGCAAAAAGGAAAGACGTTCTAGCCGTATTTTTGGACGTTGAGGGGGCTTTTGATAACGTGGATATAAACATCCTCTTACAACAATTGGCAACAATTGGATGTCCCATAAATCTCGTCAGGTTCGTAAAATTCTTGACGTTCCAAAGGTCTATCTACACTGATCAGCTACAGGATTCGTATAGATATGCCTTCAAAGGCGTTCCTCAAGGAAGTGTTCTGAGCCCCCTTCTATATAGCATTTACGTTTCCAAAATCTGCACCAACTTGCCCAAAAGCACCATCGTATCACAGTTCGCGGATGACATCGCAGTGTACAACATGAGAGGATCATTTCATAATTGCAAGAAAACATTAGAAAAGTCAATCAACACAGTTAGTACCAACTTACGCAATTTAGGTCTAGAATTATCCCCCCATAAGTGCACCTTTATCCACTTTAACGCGCGCAAAATAAAACCAGGAGAAACATCCATAACAGTAAATGACGTCGCAATTAATTCTAGCCCAATGACACGGTTTCTCGGCATATATTTCGACTATAAACTTACATTTAAAGACCATATTAACTTCGTCCAGAAAAAGTGCTTAAGAGCAATGAACGTTATAAAATTCATCAGGGGAACCTGGTGGGGCGCCGACCCTGACACTCTTTTAAAATTATACAAAACCTTTGTACGTTCAATTTTAGATTACGGTTGCTTCATCTATTTCCCCACACAACTTAAAGAGGTTTACAATTTGGAAAAAATTCAATTCTTAGCCATCAGGCTTTCTCTTGGATTCCGAAACAGTACTCCCACCAATATTCTTCTATCAGAATCTAAATTGCCATATCTACAAGATCGAGCAACCTTCTTGTATAAAACCTATTTAAACAAAGTGTTTACCAACAAAAGCCTTCCCCTTCACAAAACCATTCAATCCGTAAAACAACCTATTGAAAAGCTTAAAACATCCCCTCATCTAACAAACAGAATTCTTATAAATAGCCTAGAAACCTCCAACTTCCCGCGGAATATCATCCTTTCAAACAATAACTTTAACCTTTACGCGCATCCATTCAATATCGACCAAGCTAATGTTAATATAGACGTCGACTTCGGAGTAAACCTGACAAAAAATCCCAACCTTAACCTTGAAATTCAAAATTTAATTCAATCAGAAAACGTACGTGCCATTTACAGCGATGGTAGCAAATCCACCAATTCGAAGTCTGTCGGCAGCGCGTGCTATTGTCCTGAGACAAACGAGGAAGTCTTAAGAAGTATGAATAAGTGCGCTTCTATTTTCACTGCGGAATGCCTTGCCCTAAATCTTGCTTTAGATATAGCAATAAAGAGCCCAAACTGCAACTATCTCATGCTATCTGATGCCAAAAGTGTCCTGTTATCCCTGAAAAATAGGAATAAGGATATCTCAACGAATCCTTATATCTATAAAATATACAAAAAACTTTATGAATTTTCGTCAAAATCGCATAACAACAGCTCTATCAAGTTTCTTTGGATACCAGGACACAACAACATTATAGGGAATGAAAGAGCTGATAAGTTAGCCAAAATAGCATCAAATAGAGCAGCCCTCAAACGCCTAAAAGTACCTTTCACTGATCTAGTCGAACAGGAGCGGCAAACCTGTTTGGAAAACACTAGAAGAAAAATTGTAAACCAAGGATCAGTGAAAGGAAAACATTATTTTCAAAACTTCCACAATACGCGCAGTAAACCATGGTTCAACAAAATAAACTTACCAAGAGAAGCTATTGTTATTTTTAACAGATGCCGTTCTGGACATTGTAACACCAAGTCGTCCCTCTTTAAAGTTGGCCTAAGCCCCAGCGCGCAATGCGAATGTGGACACGAATGCCAGGACTTAAACCATCTACTATGGCAGTGTCCATTGTATGAAACTCAAAGGATCACACTGGTTCAAAACCTTCTTAAAAACGGCTTTTTCCTACCACTCGATAGCTCTGCCATACTCTCCCAAACTAGAGCAACGGTATGCAATATAGTGTTTAAATTTGCAAGGGACTGTGACATTCGATTGTAAATAAGGATTAGGATTAAGTAATGAATAAGTATTGTATAAGGAATAAAACAAGGTGTAAATTAAAGTAGGATAAAAGTTTGTATGCAAATAATCTTATGCAAGATTAAAATGCTTAATAAAAAAAAAAAAAAAAAAAGAATGATTAGGGGTTTGTGTCGCAATGGGAATAGTAGACTTAGTGGACATATATACCTTATATCAGGCTTTCAAAAGTAGTTATAAAAAGTTAAGTCCATTTTTTGTTCCCAAAGTGCTACTGAACATGGCATGTGGTAGATTAGTATACTGGTTGTGCTACAGGAGCCCATGGAATTGGAGGTGCCTACAGATTTATCAAGTACAATGATGTGGATGTAATGACTTTTGGTAGTGGAGAAAGTTGTATAGATCCATTGTCTGTTGCTGGATTTTGTAGGCTGCGAGCATTGAGTACATCGTTCAACGAATGTCTAGAAAAATCATGAAGACCGGCCTTTCTGGTGATGCTGCTCATTTAACAGCACCTAGCGAGGATGGTCGAGGTGCATTTTTAGCTTTGCAGCGTGCTATAAATTCTGAAGGAATACCACCAGGGCATGTATCATACGTCTCTGTCTCCATCAATAAATATAGAAAAGGTCGACGAGGGAATGAATATGAATTTTGTAACAAGTAAGGCAGAATGGAGTGCAGGTGGTTTCAGGTTTGGAGGTACCAATGCTAGTCTTTGTGTTGAGGACTATGTAGAATAGTTTCGTATAGCCAAATAAATTTGCGAATGCAAAATTAAAACTAATAACATTTTCCTTTTAACAAATCTTTCTAGAAAATAACTTTTCCTTCCCTATCATCGTCTTTTCTATCTTCTATATCATATCTTATTAAAAATTGATGTATGATCTTATATATACTATCTTCTCAATCCAAAACTAGACTTGGATTGAAATAAATTTAAAAATTAAATGCTGTTTAATATAATCTGCTTTAGTACAAAATATTCCTATTAAAGGAGTTGATTCAAAGGACACATTTATGTACTTTACAGAAGCTAAAATATACTTTGGTATATCCATGACTTGCATATGAGAATCTCTAGATGATGTTGACTGCAAAGAAAAATGATGTTTTAATATTAAAAACGTTACTGTCACTCACTTTCTCAGCTACGATGTATATTGAAGGCAAAACCTTCCAAGATCCTGGGAATCTTCCTAGTTGTGCACCAGTTGATTTGTTTATAACCTTAATGAAGCCGTCGTAACATCCAAAAAATAGAAAACTTTCCTTGTAAAGTTTCATAGAAACAGCATCATTTCCACGTGCATATGTAGATACCTTGTTTCCACTCTAAAAATAAGTGAATGAGCTATTTTTGGGTTACGGAAAGTGTTTATAATATCTAGTTTTCAACGCAGTTGATTTCAAGATTTTCGTCTCAAGGTACGTTTAAAAGACAAATCAGTAGGAGAATCGAAACCTTCTAATATTGAATATAAAAAGAAGAGGTGCCCACCCAGCAAACCGTTTTTTTGTTGTAGTTATGTGCTTATATGGCTACTACCTTCGATGATGTTTTACATAACGAAAACGACTGATTTCTGTTTCCAGATTAACTGAGGGTAAAAGTATATTTTACGGGAATATTCCTTCCAAGGAGTTGTTCCTTAAGTTGTGTTGTGAGAATAATTTCTCCATATGAAACCCCAAACATTTGAAGGGATTTTCTTCGTATAAATATTTCCAAAAATTATACAAATTGAATAATGGTCTCATAATATATATATATTCATTTTCTTACAGTTTAAAGTATAAATTTAGAAACATTTCCATTTAATAAAATACACATTCATTTTATTATAAACATCAATATCATTGAATTAATAGACCAGGAATGGCCCTAACGTATTCATATAGAATACGTGAGTGACGCTCTCTTTGAAAGAACAAAAGTGTGCGTTATCACTCAAATACTAATGTAAAGTGTGGTACAGCTAGTCAAATTTTCTCACCTATTGGGAAAATTCTAGTGTGAGTGCCTCATCGTTATGTGTATTGGTGAGTATTTCCCATGTGTTTTCAGTTTTTCCTTGTATTGTTGTGGTACAGCTAGTCAAATCAACAGTATTTGTGCGGAACAGCTATGCAAATTACCATTTTCATGAATAGCCATATAAGTGTCGCAAGCGTGTTGGTATTTATTTATGAAATTCACACTTCTTATTGAATTAGGCGTGGCAAAACCCTCCGTAGTAGTACAAGCCATGAACCAGACTTTCTTACTACCACATTCATAGGTCAAGTGAGGCCTATTGTCACGCCGAGAATATGAAATTTCATATGAGAAATGAAATTTTCATGGCGGGAGTTTTGAAAAACTCATATATTTTATAATGAAAAACACTTTTTTACTAATTTAGTGAATGTTTTTATTTAAGAAAATGAATACACTTGTATAGAAATAAGTATTAATATATATTTACATTTTGAAAACTAGAATAAAATGAAATTATATTGGAAAATGAATTCAGATATACAAAAATTTAATAAGAAAAGTGCGTTATTAACAAACTAACAACAAAAAGCAATCAAATATAGGAAATATAAAACAATATAACGGGAAATTAAAAAAAAATAATAAAAAAATAAAAATTATAATGTATAAAAATGAAATTTAAACAAATCTTATACCTGAAAAATTTAATAAAAAACACATTTTAGTATATTTTAGGTACAAAATTATATATTTCACAAAATATTTTTGACAGTTTACATATATAAACATTTTATATAAGTAGTTGCATATTTTCACAATTTCAGAATATAAAAATTATTTCTTGTTATCAATTGACATGTTGCTTTAATTTATTTTGTCTTCAAAACATCAAAATAAGTTATTATTTTATTAATTATATTAATGTTATTATTATTAATAATATTTTTTCACTATTTTAGTTTCATACACTGAATTTAATGAATAATTGCGTTTGATTTTGACCAAAACAAACAAATGTCAAAATTCATACCGCCGACAAAGTTCACTTTTATACACTTTTCGCGAGTTTTCCGATATTTAATTTATATCATGTTGATCAAAAATACTTTAATGCTAGCACTCATTATAAATTTTATATAAAATACATATTTTAAACACTAAAATTACGTTAAATTCGCGGACAAAACAAGAAACGTGATGAATTTCCCGTACTTCAGTACACGGAATATCGAGAGACGTCGGCCTCACATCACACATCAACAAAACCTACTTCATGGCTTGTCAATACTTACAGAGGGTTTTGGGGGTGGAGTATTCGTACCACAAATATAGTCAAATTCATGATGTAGGGATAGTAAATAAAATATAAAGTTTACTCCTCGTGGAATAGGAAATCAGTGAAATAGTTCTTCGAGGGGTAAGTGTAAATTAATAGGTTTGTTCCCGTACTCGAAAATCTTACTGATTTGGTTCAGATGGTTCAGTAAAAATGGTTCGCTTCGGAAAAGATCTGAAAACCGTCAAATTCATGTTTGCATTTAACCTTTACATATGTTAATTTGACTTCAAATTTGTTTATTCATAGGTATTTTGTTAAATTATTAGTGACTAATAAATTATTGATTTTTGTATATTTTTCTGAACATTTTTTTAAATTTTTAATGTTTGGCTTATAGTCCACATCAAAATTTGACGTTTTTACTGAAAGTTATTGAATGATCTTGGTAGCAAAATTTGACGGTTCTTAGATTTTTACGTATTAAAATTCACAAGTTAATAATTTTTATCAGTAAAACCACAAGTGTTCATTACTTTGCGCATGAAATGTAATATGTTTACAAATGTATTGTATTATTATGTCACATTTAAAAAATCCGCGCTCATTGTTAAAATAAAGCCCCTTTGCTCTTTGCTACGCCTTTGAAATTACAACCACATATAAGCGTACTAACACTATTAAACAAAATTTGCATATTTTGCTTCGACGTTTCTGTCTATGGGCCATTCCTGGTCTATTAATTCAATGATCAATATATAAAATTTGAAAACGAACGTAGCCGAACATATGTGAATGACGTCTCGAACACACAAGGTTAGATTATCACACATAGGTGGCCAACATCGTTCGCAACACCAACATGACGCCACCACTCCATTTATATCAATTTTGAGGTTAATTCGAATTATATTTAAAATACGAAAATATCGAAAATTAGATCGAATTATGAGTTTTCGCATATAATATTAATTGTTTATTCTTGAGTATTGATTTGTAATTTCAATACTTTGTTGCAGTAGGGTGCGCTAATTTTATGAAAACCCGAAAAAACACGTTCACGTAATATCATAAAAATATCGAAAACGAGGCAAAATCGAGGATTTTTCCATTGAGAATTTAATTTTTATTTTTAAATATAGATTATATTTGTACAGGTTTCATGTCGATTAAGTGCGCGCCTTCCGAGACCTAACTAACTGTACTCTTGCCGTAAAAATTATTAATAAATGTTTCTGAAAAAATAGATTTGTGTTTTCCAATTGTTTGTGCCAAAATCTACTTGTTTCATGGTCGTGTTCAGAAATTTTCCGACTTCAATGCTTTTCGTTCAGGTGTGGTTGTAAATTTTGTTAGGTTGCGTTAAAATTGCACGCTCATCTTTCTCTATAATCAAAGCCACACACGTTCTTAACAATAGGACGAAAAATATGTTGTAAACATATGACAAAGCGATAAAAATATATAAAAATTATAATTTTTTTTCCTAATTACTACACTCCTTTTTATTTACAAAGAAATTACCTGCTGTATAAATATTTAGTTTCGCCACAAAAAGAAATATTGAAGTTCAAAAGAAAGAAGTCTAAAAGAAACAGTTAAAATTTAAAACTGGCGCCACTTTTCATCATATATTTTCATCATGTTTTTCTTTTCCATCGTTAATGAATTCCATTTATATGTCATATATACGATGAATCGTCCACACGATCATATAATATGACATATTTATTTGTCATATATATGATGAAACATCATAGAAATATTTCATATTTTTTCGTCATATCCCATGTGTACAGCTTCATCACATTTTATCATCATATGAAATGATGAAACATCCTAGAAATATGATCGTCTGTAGGTACCTTTAGTCGCAACTTAGAGCAAGTTCACTAACACAGATATAGAAAACAAAAACAGTGTGAAATAAAAAATAAATTTATAAAAGTGTCCAAACGAAACAGGGAAGCCTAAAGCGGACAAGACTAAGCGAAAATGTACAATCGGCGCAGATTCGAAAGATTAGTGCAGCCCGATTGTAAGCTCTGAGCATTCGAGTAAAGGGATCCATCATGTCAAAGTCCGTGCGGTGGTAGCTACGGGAAAAGGGTACATTCGATCTTAGGTATCTACCACAGGGTCTAAGAGCAACCTGGTTGCGGATGTCAGGGGCGACAGTATCTCCCTGGACAATAACGTGTATGAATGATAAATCAGTCGTGACACGGCGCCCAGGAAGAGATTGTAGGTTGAGGAATTTAAGAGGCAGGTGGACGCGACCGGACCAGGGAAGGTGACGGAGAGCTAACCGAAGAAAGCGTTTCTGAATAGCCTTGACTCTTCCAATATGTCCAATATGTCCTCCAATACCAGACTTGGGAAGCGTACGAGGGCGAACGAGGGAGGTGAAGAGCCTTTTAGATAAGTAGGGGTCGGCGCATCCCCTAGACCACCTTGTGATCAATCCCAACGTTGCGCTAGCTCTCCGCAACCTTTTGATTAATATGATCAAGGAACGAGAGTTTGGGGTCAAAGTGGACACCCAGGTCAAGGACGCAGTTCATTGACCTAACCGCGGAGCCATTCAGGGAGAAAGAGTGGGGGATATGGTTACGTTTGCGGCAGAAACAGACGTGTTCACACTTTGATACATTTAAAATAAGGTTGCTTTTAGAGCACCATTCTGAAAAATGATTCTGATCAAGCGGTTGCTTTAGATTATCAGTGGAACATGCTTACATCAGAAGGGGGGGAGGGGAATGTAGCATGTCACGAGGATGAGGTTATTGTCCTTTGGCCAATTATGTTTGTTTAGGACGAGGTCGATGAGGGAGGGGGAGGGGGGGTGTAATCTTAAATGAGGAACATCTGGCCTCTGAGAGCTTAAGCATCTTGATGTTGCTTGTAACAACATCCACCCAAATGACTTCGAAGGTACAAGCTCTGTAACAAATATTGATCTAGGGACAATCCTCATGTTACGCGTTTCACCTTAAACGTTCGCGTAACAAGGGATTGAACAACAGATGGTGGTTCGTTCTCAGGGAATGAATAGCGTTGGAAGAGCTGGACCTCCAGTAATAAAAATTCTTGATAGGGATATTTGGTAGATCCCGTACTGCCACGCGCAGATGAGACGCGCTGGCATAGGGTGATTCCAAGAATTTTAAATTTAAATTTTATTTGTTGTGTGACATTCCCTGCAAATTGAAATATATCGAAGCAATTACGTGAGGTGGATCATTCAAAATTTTGACGCTTATGTTCTTTGTTTTGATTTGGCACCGCCAGTGATGTCGTCAAAATATTAGTTTTGGATTGACTAGGAGCAAATTTTTATAAATTTCTTGTTAACCATAGGTATGTTGTGATCTTGTCGTCCTGGAACACATGGATAAATGCGTGCGTTCACCGTAGCTCAGTGGTCGGAACATCTGCGCGGAAGGCAGAAGGTCCTGGGTTCGATTCCCAGCCTATGTGCGCGGATATTTCCATGTGTTTTACATTGGTGACCAGTATTTGACCAATTCACGGGTTCTGCTCAGATCCTTCCTCTCTCTGGCAACTAGCCTTGCAATTGTGGCAGTTCGGTAAAAAAATCTTACTTTCACTCTCAAAGCAAAGAACTAGCCTGCCTCTGTTTCAAGCAACTGGCTTCACCTTCAGGTTCAACTAGCGTGGCTGACCTACAATTGCAGCCTTACTTCGACGCATGGCGTCCCGGAAACGATCGCAGCAGTAGGGTTCTGCTACTAACAGTCATCACCTTCCGTCACCTTCTATAGATTTGAAGCACTGTTCTCAAATCTAGGGGGAGCATATGTGGTGATCATGTAATCCTGGAACACATGGATAAATGAATGCGTTCTTGGTAGTTCAGTGGTCAGAGCATATATATCAATTAATCAATATAAATAAATCAATTGCTTTCAATTGATTCAAACATATCTTATATATATAAAACAAGATCTTTTTACAAAACTTTGTCGCGGCAAAACTCCGGATCTACCGGGACAAGTTTTATGAAATTTGGTAGGATTTAGTCTTATTAGAAGGAGAATGTTTTTGTGAAGTTTCAAAGAAATTCGCCAAAAACTTTACGAGATATGGTAGTTTTAAAGTTTTGGTCGTTTTGATTTTAAGAGAGCATCTTCCTTCCGTGCGAAAGCTTGAAATAAATAAATTAAGAGCGATCGTTTCTCTCGAGTACAAATTTTTACCGATTTCTCTCACTCTCTTGAGCATGAACTGCATTCGCGAGAACAATTCGGTAGTTTGATTTCATAATATCTCTTAATTTTAAGTAGAGTTCTCTTGATATGATGGATCCATGGATTCATACTAGAGATGGATGCGACTTCATGTCATGTGGTTTTCGATTAGGAAATGGGGATTGATTTATTTTTGGATCTTCTTATGCCCATCTCGAATACGAAAACGTCAACCTTTACTTGCGTATTAGAGAACCGTTACTTTTCGCTTTTGCAAATTGGAACAAAAGCTCTCTCTCAAGAATTCTCTATGATTTGACACTCTGTATTTCCGTAGAGCCGGTTTTAATTGTTTTCTACAAATTTTTCTCGGGTTATTCAATACAATTTTGGTTCATTAAACCCTTAGCAGGTAGATTTGTTCAAATTGGTGGAAAATGGTAAATATTTTTTTGAGTTTCAGATTGTAGGACATCATAGTTTCCGGGAATCCCAAGTTGACCGATTTTCTTCCGGTTTGAAAGGTTCTCTTCCGGTAGAAATTTGAATTTTTAACGGTTTTTTGCGCGTAGCGGCTAAACGAAGCGTCCTACGGGATTCATATGTATGACCGACCCCCACTATTTTGACATTTTCTACCTTCCTTTCATACATCATTTTTCTCTACATTAAGGTTTTAAAGGTATGCATTCAAAAGATCGGAAAATTGATAAAATTCAGATTTTGAATTTTTAACGATTTTTTGTTCCTAGCGGCTAAACGAAGCGTCCTACGGAATTCATACGTATGACCGACCCCCATTTTTTTTAAATTTTCTAACTTTGAATCCCAAGTTGACCAATTTTCTTCCGGTTTGAAGGGTTCTTTTCCCGTAAAAATTTGAATTTTTAACGGTTTTTTGCCCGTAGCGGCTAAACGAAGCGTCCTACGGAATGCATATGTATGACCAACCCCCACTGTTTTGACATTTCCTACCTTCCTTTGATACATCATTTTTCTCTAAATTGAGGTTTTAAAGGTGTGCATTCAAAAGATCGGAAAATTGATAAAATTCAGATTTTCAATTTTTAACGATTTTATGTTCCCAGCGGTTAAACGAAGCATCCTACGGAGTTCATACGTATGACCGACCCCCATTTTTTTAAATTTCCTAACTTTGAATCCCAAGTTGACCAATTTTCTTCCGGTTTGAAGGGTTCTTTTGCGGCAAAAATTTGAATTTCATACGGTTTTTTGCCCGTAGCGGCTAAACGAAGCGTCCTACGGGGTTCATATGTATGACCGACCCCCACTATTTTGACATTTTCTACCTTCCTTTCATACATCATTTTTCTCTACATTAAGGTTTTAAAGGTACGCATTCAAAAGATCGGAAAATTGATAAAATTCAGATTATGAATTTTTAACGATTTTTTGTTCCTAGCGGCTAAACGAAGCGTCCTACGGGATTCATACGTATGACTGACCCCCATTTTTTTTAAATTTCCTAAATTTTTCGATACATCTTTTTTCTCTGAATTGAGTTTTTAAAAGTGTGTCCAAACAAAAGTTATGATATATGATAAAATTCAGATTAAAATTCGTAAACGCAAAATCTCGCGTTTTTCGGAAAAATTTTGTAACTTTTTATATATTTGAAACTCAATTTGTATATTTTTTCTTTAAATCAATAGAAAATACTATTACACAGAAAACAGAACTTTTTGAGTAAATTTTACTCTCCAATGGTACACATTTTTGTTTGTGTTTGTTTTGTGCAAATTTCAGAAGATCAAAATTGTGTGCATTGTGTGTACATGTACATTGTGTTCCATTCGCGAAATTTTGTTTCAGCCCCCTTTCCTATTATTGTGATCACTCATTCCCTATTTGACAATCAATCATCAACATCAATTCGCGCACTGTCTGTTCTTTAATCGTTAAAGACGGTCAAAGGCGCATACGGCCCATGGATCTTTTGTCTGCTGTTACGTGTGTGATGTTGGAAAAAAATGGGTAGAGAGTCACATGGGATCGCAACATCTGGTAAATTATTTTGTCTGTGATTAAACCTTAACTTTTTTTGTAAGTAGAAGAAAGAAATATTTTTCAACAAATTCGCCGAAAATAAATTTACACGGCTAACGTGGGCGTATTGTTGATGTGGCCGATTGGATCGGATTAACCTCTCAAATATTACTGTGCCATAAAAAATTTACATTCGGTACTAATCGAAGTGTATGTAAAAAGTTAACCAGTTGTGTTTGAGTTTCAACCGGCAATCTATAAATCCTTATTTGTTTCATTGTTGTCACCGAACATGGGATAAATTTCGATTTCTTATAACTACTATATTTCAATGTTTTTGTAACTTTAAATTAATAGGTGCTGTAAGGTTCAGTAATAATTCCAAAATTGGCTCTTTTTGAAAGAGTGCTTGAATAGTTGTTTTAAGTTTATTTCTCATTTTCTTATAAAGCACTATTCATACTTTCAATTTATTATCCATTTTACGGCGAAAATTTGTAGCCAAACGTTAATAAAAACATTGTTGAAAAAGTCAAAGATTTTTTGGAAGTTTTTGAACTTATGTTACAATCAAAAGATAACTGCTAAGAATTAAAAATCTATAACTAAAGAAAAACAACACATATATAGTATCAACATATACAGTATACAAAAAATAAGCAGTTTTACGTAATGCCCAGCAAAGCGGGCGGTTACAGCTAGTTAATCTATAAATCAGTAAGTTTTAGAAAATAATTTCTTTTTATTTTACTTGAATTATAAACAATTTAATTTACAAAATCGATAAATCGATAAGATATCAATCAATTGTATATATACTTTCAACTGATTAAAACAATTCAATTTAAAAAATCAATAAATCAATTAATCAATAAGTTATTAAAAATAATCAATATTAAACAATTGTGTATATTTAAAAACCATTCCAATCGTTTAAAACAATCTAATTGACAAATCAATAAGTTTTAGAAAATGAAATCAATTATAAGTACAATAATATCCAAGAAAACTAATCACCAATCAATAAAAACTTTCAACTGATTAAAGTACTTTAATCAAAAAAATCAATAAATAACTAAGTTATTAAAAATAATCAACATAAATAAGCTTCATAAAAGGAAATAAATTCTATATGATTATAAAAACTTTCATAAATTTCATAAAATAAATAAATAAGCTAAAAGAAAAATAACCACTATAAGTAAACAATGTTAATCAAAAACTTTCAAGTAATGGAAGAATAAACAATTAACTAAAAATAATCAATCTTAAATCTAATAAGTTTCAGGAAAAGTAATTAATTAAAATTAAGAGGATCGGCCCGCTACCGCAGCCAGGAGTCCCAAAAAAAGAGGGAGGAATGTTGTAACCCAAAGCAAAAATGTATTCATCAATTGTGTAACAAAACGAAATTAAAAACAATATGTAACAAAATTGAAACGGTTCAATAAAACCAATAACCGATCGAAACAAAAGTTAAAGTCAAGTAAGTCAAATAAAAGAAACAAAGGGACAATAATGACAAACTAACAAATTGAAACAATATTTTATTTCCAATCAAAATCAATAAATAAAAAAATACACAAAATAACTAATATCTAAATCGAACAACACCTTAACTAAAACTCAAAACTTAAAAACTAAAACAATCTTAAAAACAAGAAATTACAAAATCAATTAAATCAATCACTAGTTATAAATGAGAACAACTCATCGAACTAAAACAATAATTGCATATAAGAACCACAAGGCTAAAATCAATAAGTAAATTAAACAATCAACAAAATCTAAAAATTAATTCACTTTAAAAACAAATAAACAACAGGTAGGTACAATTGAAAAATTTCAAAACTAAATCAATCTACATAAAATAAAACAAAATATTAATATGTAAGTAAAAGAAAAACATTAAGACTAAATCAATTATAAAATCATAAAATAAAAACAAAAAAAAACGAACTTACAAAACTACAACTAAAATAATAAAAATCACTAAAACAATACAAAATTAAAAACCAACCAAAAATCAATAAATAAATAAAAGAATTAAACATTCATCAAGACTCAACGTTCCAAAAATTAATTCACTTTGAACAAAATAAAAGCTTTAAATCCAACAATAAAATAAAACATCCAAGAAAACTAATCACCAATCAACAATCAACCTTATCATAATTTAATTACTAACTTACAATTTAATGACGTTACGTTATGACGCTACACGACAAAACATTCTTATGCGAAGAATGCCGCGTCAACAAAATGCCCGAATGAAGAAGAACATTCCTACACAGAAATGACGGCTCAGCAGAATGCAGGCACCAGCAACGTTACGAAGAATACATCGCTCCCACCATGAAATGCCCGGTCAGCTTATCTGAGGAATGAAGAATGCACCAGAATAATGCCCTTGCCAGCGAAATAAAGTTCGCATGCACTTGAACATTTCCATATATGTACACTAATAATATGTTCCCATGAATAAAATTATTTCCACGCCAGGATCTCCAATTTCGTCTGAGATACCTGTGCTGGAATTTCAAAAATGTGGAAAACCATAATTTACGTTCCCATAATGCTAACGAAGGCTACACGCGCGGCTTTGAATACGCCACAACTGTGGGACATTCCGACGGTGGACAATTGCCATCGAAGCGCGAAAAACGTATATAAAAGGAAGTAAACGAACGTAATTAGACAGTTGGGACGCATCACGAATCGCATGGACACTGAAGGTTCCTTAAAGCTACATTCGAAGGAAGACATCGCCTCTACAGCACCTTGAAAATACGAGTACTTAGAAGGAAGACATTGCTTCTCCAGCTACATTTGGAGTAAGACGTCGTCTCTCCAGCCAATTTGAAGATACTTAGAAGGAAGACATCGCCTCTCCAGCATCTTTAAGATACTTAGAAGGAAGACATTGCCTCTCCAACTACTTTAAAGCTACATTTGAAGTAAGACTTCGCCTCTCCAACCACTTTGAAGATACTTAGAAGGAAAACACCGCCTGTCCAGCAACATGTTTGGGAGAATTTTTATTGGGTGAATTGACCTCGTAGTCAACACCAAAATACTGAAGGGTCCTAGTAGACCCCAGTTATGCCCGGTCAGAAATCCCCAGACTTTGAAGCAGCATTAAAAAATCCGGCAGCTGGTCCCAGGCCTATCACCATAATTGTGTTAGAACTATAATACTTATTGATAAATCAATTATAAAATTGTTGTATGTTTGGATGAATTACATTAAATTTAAACCAAAATCTCCTTTTTCCGATCCTGAAGAGAAGAATCGACAATTTCTTTTGCTCATGCTCATATCAGAGCGTGAGAAATGCATATGTGTTAATAGCAAATATTCTTCGAGTCATGCTGCTAACACGCTCTGATCAGAGTATGAGGAAAAGAATTACATAGCCCAAAAGCATATCTACATATCGCTCACGCTCTGATGTGGCTTTAACTTCAGTGTTAGAAAGAACGGGGTTTAGGTCAACTGGTGCTGTGCCAAATTTTGATACAAATGAATCCTCAGTGAGTGGGTGTGAACGAGATACCATTTCCTTCGCAATGGCGAACTTCGTGGCTTGGCTGAACTGATGGAAGATTAAATTGTGCGAAACTTTTCCGGCGAAAAACGTCTTTTATCAAATGTTTGTGGCAGATGCGATGCGACATTGTAAAAGAATGGATGAATCTTATATAGGAGGAGACACAATGGCAAACACTTCAGCAATTCTGACCTATATAGAAAGGCTAACATCGTTCCAATCGACAATTTTCTCCTGTCCGTTGGGTATAAATATCTCTCACGCGTGTCAGTCAGTGACAACGAACTACTTAGGGAAGCTTGTGCAATTGACCGACCATTGATTGATTCTCTCCGAATCAAACCCCCTCAATACCTTCAACAGTATTTACAAGAAGAGCTCAACACTGCTAACATACCACTCTACCATCGAGGCTATTTTGACCCACAGCATCGAGTTTACAAATGAGTAAACTATAAATCTTTCCTTTAGTCGATTAGCTATAACTATCCACCCTTGTCTCCACTGTATAACTTCACCCATCCATCTTGAGTTTAGAGAAATTGATCACATCAATATTAAACTCACCCTCTATGCAAGTTCAGCCGCCTTCTCCGTCTTCTAAACAGGCCTATTTCATCTAGCCATCATCTTGTTATTATTTTCCTTCATATAATTTCGCTTTATTTATTTATATTACCTAATTTTTTTAAATACAATTTATTTAGTTTTAATTAAATTTTATTTATCGTAATATGATTTGTTATAATTTATTTTAATTGATTGATTTTTATTCAGCTAATATAATTTTTTAACGCTTTTGTTCTCTTTTAAGATGTTCGAGTTACTCAGGTTTCAGAAATGTTACTCTGCTTTGAGCCCAATTCCTAGGAATGGGGGAATGGGTCTTTCTCTCATAGCGAGAGAATGAATGGAACAGTGGTTCGTTCCATAATTTCAACCATCAAACCAAACTTTTTTTTTTTTTTTTTGGACGAATCTTATACACGATGTTACTATTGCCCGGTTTTACAAACGATGTATACATAAATTTAACCCAAAATCTGTTGATAAACTGTGGATAACTCATTTTTGCGTTTCACGAAAGTCAAGATATATAAACTGTGGAATAAACTATCGAATAATTTATCCACGCGATTTTCTTGAGATAAATATTTATCCATTGGATAAAGTGACAGTTCAAAATAATTTGGAATTATGGTATTATATCTTTGAAATAGTGTTTATTTTTGTAAAGTCGTATTCATATACATAAAATAAATTTATTTTATATTTTAAAATGAGTAAAAAACCCTGTAATTAGATAATATGCCAACTGTCAATCGTTAACCCGTGGATAACTCGTATTGCTTCGTGAAACGCTCTAAAAATTTATTCGCTGGATAAATGTTATCCATGGATAGATATCTATTGGATAACTTATTCTTCGTGAAACCGGGCATATGAAAAGTTAAATTTGATGAATGCTAGCGATATTACTGGTGAGAAGGCTGTATCGCGTCTAATTCGAGGAACTGATGATCCCATTGGCAGCAGATATCAAGGCAGTCGTAGTGTCAGATGATGAACAGAATGTCCCAGTAATTGTTGGAAGGACGTTCACCGAATCATCAAATATTCTTGTCATTAAAAATAGCGAGTCGTTGAAATTTCTCCAACGGAAGGAAGACGTCTTCCCAGGTGAGCGTATAAAACACGTAGATGCCCTAATCCAGAGGTTTAACGCATAACAAAAGCTGACTAGGCACTAGCAGCACAATTAACCGATTAAAAGATTGTAAAGACAGTATGAATGTAATCCCGGGTTCATTGCAACCATTGCAATTGGTTAAGTCTGCAATCGTGGAGTTTAGCTAGCCAAAATTCACACACGCAAACTTAAGATATCATTTTCGTTTGGCCCTCGCAAAACCCTCTGTAATAGTACAAGCCATGAACCAGACTTTCCTACTACCACATTCATAGGGCAAAGTAGTCCGATCGCAATATCGAAGAATATGAAATTTCATATGAAGAAAAAAATTTTCATCACGGGAGTTTTGAAATAAATGTTTTTATTACTTTTATATAGGAAAATATACATATAGTCTACAGTCTATAGTTAAAAGATAATTTTGTATAACTTGGAAATCATTTGATCAATAAATATACTCATATAATAATATAGGAAAATATATTTACACATAATTATTAAAATTTAATAACAAACTTTAATTTAACATATGTGTATATATTTATTTAAATTTAATGAGAAAATTCAATTTTATAGCAACAAGTATGTATCAAGTTACTGATAATTATAACAAACGATAAACAGTGATAAAAACATAAGCAATCATTTATTTATATTAAAAATCAATTAAAAATATTTGAATATTTTAATTTTAATTCACAAAATATTTAAAACAAACATAAACCTATATAAAATTTTCACGAAATTTACAAATGTCTAAATCTGTAGCGCGCCAAAATTTAATTCTGTAAGCACTTAACAGATTCCGTTAATTCGACAGCCCGTGCAATTTGTTGTTGGATTTCGAAAAGTTTAGTTACGGTCGAAATTGGTATTCTGGGTGCCAAAAGTTAACAGATTTTTGTTAAAAATTCTTCAACTTAAACGTAACAGGTTTTTTGTTAAGAAAGTTGGAACAAAAACTGGTTTCGTAACAGATTTAAGCGTAAATTTTGGCCAGAATACCAACTTAAAGAATTTTGTTAGAAACCAAATCTTTTAACTTTCTTAACAGAAATCTGTTAACTTAACGAAAGTGGCAAGAATCGCCCAGAATATTTAACTTAATTTTTCTAAAATTCACTCTTATTTCTAATCTATACTATAATTAATACGCAAACATAAATTTTGTGACCCCTCCTATCAGACTACATGTCCGATATCGATAAAAATACACAATTTAAAAGATATGTTGTCGAAGAGGTGCAGAATATACTTTTAATTCAAATTGGTCAAGTAGTTCACGTAATTAATAAAAATAATATCAGTGCATTTGGTGTTGCATTAACCACGCATTGATAAGAAAGTTCCGAGTTCAAATTGATTTTCGAAAATATTTATAATTTAATCAATATCTCCTGGAATATTCGGTATATCAACGTGAAATCAATTGTTTTAGATTCGTTTAACTTCAGACTTTTATTTGAGATACAAAAAAATAAGATACGAAGAAAAACAATTTTTTCATAAAAATTTCGCCCATGGTTAGTCCATGATTTTTTTTAGCGCAAAACAATTTTTTTTACAATGATGATGTTAGATACCTCATTCGAAAGAATATACCTTCCCAAATAGTGGAAAATGTGTATCTTTCTTCAACATATTACAGTTGTGATAAAAAAAATAAATAAAGAAAAACTAAATTTCTATTTTCCAGTAAACTTGAGTCTTTTAATTTCTAGAGTATGCAGTCGATTTCCGACAATAAAATGCCAAAAACTCACGCGACATCCAAAGTTTTGACGCAAAAACACATAATCGCGCGAAGTAGTCGGACGATTTTCACACACACGCGTTTTTTAGTTCATGGCTTGTTACTACATACAGAGGGTTTTAGCCGTCGTGAGATGATGTTTTAAATACGTAATTATGTGGACCCAGGATAACACTGAGTACCCTAAGTTACTTCGTGTTAAACGATGCATGCAAAAATTATATTTCTGGAATACATCATATAGGATACGTTTTTGCATTCCAAATTATTATACATGCATATGAAGTAAGTATTAAGGCTAATTAAAGAAATAAAAATACATACCTACAAAGATTTAATAAATTTTGTCTAGTCTAGTAAATAAAATAGTCTTATATATTTTTTGCATTGCCTTTTTTACCATAAAATTTACAACTGAATCGAACTTTTGGACTCGGATTATCTTCCTAACAAGCGCTCGTTCATTTAAAGAGCATAAGTTATGTGTTAAAGTTTTAATGAAAGATATTAAGGCTTGATCGCCCTTTATCTCACCTACGAGTAAACGAACTGTAAGACTACAAAATGTGTTCAATTTTAAGAAAACACAATTTTTTTACTCAATTATTTTATTTGTAGAATAATTTTTATTAACACCTTATGTTACTTGATACTTCAAAATAAGTAATAAATAAATTGACTTTTATTGAAAGAAATAACAATGTACTGAAAAGCGAATAAAAGTTTATTTCATTCAGGTGCTTCCTAATGCCAGCTTGGACTGGAGCGTGTTCACGCTGACAATTGTTTCCAGAGTGGATTGATTTCACTTCCATCTGCATAATTTCATTTTTGATTATCAAAATTATAATATTCTTTCGACATAAAATCACCATATTTGATTTATTATACCTTTAATACGTTAGAACTGATTATGTTTCTCCAGTTTTACCAAATTTTACTAAAAATGATACAAAAATTCGGTCGACAACGCTCTGAAATAAATCTTTTTGCCACTCCATCGTGGAAATTATTCAATCCCAATGTATTAAGGTACAATAATTCAAATATGGTGATTTTATGTGGAAAGAATATAATTTTGATAATCAAATTCGATTGAACCTATGCTCGACAGATGCATGTGAAATCAATCCACTCTGGCATTTGAAACGAGTGCCAGAGTCAGCTTCAACACACTCCACTCCAAGTTGGCATTGGAAACGCGCCTTTATTGAACGTAATATCCATCCACATCACCGATGAAACCATGCTAAATTTTGAGCGCCTTCTTCGTGATTTGTTTGAAAATTAACGTTCAGATGAAGAAAGAGGTAATGTTGTTTATACATTTCACTTATGCTATCATAAAACAAATAACTTCAAGCTACTTATATGAAGTAATAATCACTATTTTATTATGTTGAATACAATTTTAGTTTTTGTTATATTTTTACGCATAATTTATTAATCAGTTACAACCTCTACACTTTGCATGGAAACAATGTTGATTTTCTGTTATATCAAAGTAAACAAATTGTTTTGCTCACAAAAACTTCAATATCAAAAAAAACTAGGAGCTTGAAATTAGAAAAACGTCATTAATTTCATGCAAAGTGTAGCTTGTATAAATTCTCTTGTCACGTAGGAAACAGTAAACTCAGTAATTTAATCTTAGCTACACATCTTTTCAAATTTTCCATCGGGGGAAAATTGTTTTACCATTACAAGACAAAACCAAAGGCCCATTTTGTTATTCGTTTTGAAATTTGTAGTTGTTTCAGAAAATATGCTAGTTACATAAATAACTATAGAAAAATTGAATACAATACTAAATATAAAGGTTAATTTTGCAAATAATTCAATTTAATATTCGATTCGATTAACATTAAAAATTTTGTGATTACTGTTATCAAATCAAAGATCGCAAATTAAAAATAATTCATAATTAACACAAATTCTGAGTGTCTACAATAAATTGATACGTTTCTTTCAGAATTGCGAGACGGAATTCTATTTCTACAAATTTTGTAATAGTTATTTATGTATATAACCAATGCTTACTAATTTTACAATAGTTTTTAGAGTTATTTTATTTTTGATACCTGAACATTATATTGAAAAAATCATACTTTATGCCATATGCATACATTTGCCGCATTGTGTGCATTTGTTAAAATTATTGTTATAATTCTATAGTGATAGAATCAATCTTCTTCAGTTCGATATGTCAACATTGTTTTAGGTTGCGAAAATTTGCAATTTCAAAAGCAAGATAAAATGGTTCCAGAAAGGTTGTATACAGACTTTAATGCGACAAATCTGCCATATACATACATTAAAGAAATTGATTTTCCAAAAGCACGTAATTCAAATTTTAAATCCTAAACCCTTTTATATTTCCCTTTTATAAAAAAAAAAAGAACCCAACAATATGAGTTTAATTTTCTTCAAAATAGCATTCTTAATTGGTTTACTTCAGGATTGTCAGATAAAACTATTAGCATATCAAATTGTGTAAGTCCTTTTATGAATAAACCTTATCTACGTGATGTTCTGAATACTCTGTTAGAAAGCCAAAATAAACCGTAAAATGCATAGTCATTTGTTTGAAACTATGCTTACTGTTTAGAATTTGACTCGGAACGAACTGTGGTTCATTTTTTGGTCATTATTTTTAAATACTCCAATGCATTTTGTGCAGCGTGTGTTTGAGCCTCTTCATAGGTAGACCCTGATCCATGACAAACTGCAACAGGAAGTGTTGACAATTGTACCAGACATTGGCATCTTCCTGAACATGATTTTTCTTCAATGTCTACAAACGTAACTTCGAACTGATGTTCAGCGGCTATTTGTTGGAGAAATTGTATAAAGTTTATTTCTTTATTAGCGAGGCAAATATTCTGAAATAAAAATAGAGGGTTCGCAATTAATTATAGCCATGGTGTTATTAAATCAATGCATTACATAAAAAGTTTACAAACAAGACCAAATGAAAAGAAAAACATGAAAATAGTAAGGAGTCCTATCAACTGGAAGTGAAATTTACAAAACTGAGTCCAATAGGTTCATTTAAGCCGACCATGCAATTCATCTGTTGCAATAACCAGTACAATAGGATAACAATATCAAAATCTTCGGTGTATAATGTATATTAATTAGTAAGATCTGTGGTGATCATGAAACGCATGGACAAATGTATGCGTTCACAGTAGCTCAGTGGTCCTGGGTTCGTCTCCCAGCCTAAGTACGTGCATTTTTCCATGTGTTCCATAGATCTTACACCTTTGATCAAATTATCAGTTAATTGTTTGATGTAAAAACTTCAAATCTGCAATTACCTGCAAGTGATCAATGCATTCTCCAGTAGCAGCTTTCAGTGATTTGTGAAATTGAGCTACTTTACGACTGTTCTGATGTGTCAACGTTGGTATGTGCGCGTCTTTGAGGTCCCCATAACGTTTTAAAATTGTGCTTCGATTCTAACGAAACTTGGCGATTAAATAATGGGTATTATTTTTGTGTACTTAATTTTACAAACCTCTTCACTATAATCTTCATCCAAGGTTTGAGTTATCTGTTGTGAATCCAAAGGAGTTTCTTCAAGACGAGTCCACATTTTGTGTGCGGCTAGCCGTTTAGCAATTTTCTTACTTTTGCCTTTTCCGACCTCGCGGTATTTCAAAATTGTACAAGCGATCGTGAATTGTCTCTCATGTGGTAAGCCTACTTCCATTTCAGTTTCATATGTCGGTGGAGGCCAGCGTCGAGCCATACACATTTCTTGCAACCATCCAATTGGGTTACCCACAACTTTTTCTTCGTAATTATTGTTACTTCTGTAAACAGAAATGTAAATTCTCTAGAACTACACCATATAAGTGCTACCTACTCAATGTTCCCGCTTGTAATTTGTCCGTCACCATTTGGTACATTATTATGAAGCATGTTCTGCTGATCTGGTAAAGTACTACCAGTTAGTTTGTCAATTAAAGCTCTTGCTGCTGCATGTTTTGCCTCTTTCTTCGACCTCCCTGCACCCATAGCTGAAAACGGCACTTCTTTATCAGTAAATGATACCCGATATCGAAATGTTGGTTCATGTATAGCTCCTTCTATTTGTACAAGTTCATAGCTGGGTGTAATCATCCGACGACTTAGCAATTCTTGCAATACGGAAACAGGTGTCTTCATGGCCGAGGATGTTATCTCCGGTTGTGATGATTGCTATTTAAATTTGAGACAGTAAGTGGGTTTTAAAGATGCATTCAATATTCAACTAAAATCATGTAATTAAACCTTATGTTAGCAATACAATCGTTATTCGTAGTTTTGAATAGCTAGAAGTTGCATTACCGACACGCATTTTGAACACCGGCAAGCGTAGAAAAGTGTAGCATTAGTCAAGCTCACCGTTCAAATCATATCCAAATTAGTTTTGTACGTAATTAAGTAACAAATCATTCAAAGGAAGAAACAATTTAAGAAATTTTTCATTATTTTGGAAATACATGTAGGTACCAGTGCTCGATTCAAACCTCGATTTTAGAACATTTCTTGTGTTTTGTTTTGTAAAAATCAAATTCATTTATTCTACAACTTACAATTTTTAATATGTCTTCTAGTGGAGTTTGGTCCTGTTGCACATTATTTTGAACTTTTCCTCCTCGGCTAGTTCTTCGGCGTGGTGCGAAACCACCAACTGGTTCATCCGGGCTATGTGAATTTTCCATTTTGTATTACTAAAATTTTAATTTATTGGAAATGATGCTCCAGAAATGAAATTGCGTTTCAAAATAAGTTACACTACGTGTATTCAATAAATAAAAAGTCACAAAACACTACTTTCTGACTGGAAAAAATCAATGAAAATATTATCAAACATGTTCATTTGCTATAGAATATTGATTGAGTTCACATAGCCTGCCAATTGAATTTGCTCCTTTTTAGTGTTTTGCACCAAGTACATGAATATATTTTTAATGCATAAAATGCGGAATATTTATTGTATTTGAACACTTTCAATTAACTTACAAGTTATACGGTTATGAATTTTATAATAAACTTTTTGGTCAACAGTTGATAAAATATCATGCTTTTTCCAATTAATCAGAGCGAATATGTATAGATTCGTTTGGGCGAAAAATGGACTTGCAGATTGCCATATATACGTTGTCTAACCGGATTTGTTCTAATTTTCTAAAAAACCGAATTTCAATTTCAATCAAAACACCTTTTCAATTTATAACTTTACAAATTCAAAATATATAGTATAGTTATATCATAAATCTTTGCGTTTAATATATGAAATAAAATAAAATATACCATGTACTAAAATTTTGTTTCAGTCTTGAGTTGAACGAACGATAACTTCCATCTGCTTTTGGCAATGGACTGGACTTGGACTGACTTTAGCTTAGCTATTGAAATCGTCTTTTGACATTTCGTTAGTTAATGCATTTATAAAATAAATTTGTTTGTGAACATATTTGAACACCGAAATAAAGAACAAAATTTATTCTTAAGTGCATTAACGATGTCGAATTGTAATGGAGTCCTAGACAGCTGGGAAGAAATCGACGAAGCTGGGGTAAGTTGCAAAGTTAATTAATTGTGAAAAATGAAAGGACAACAAAAGCTTTGGTAGATGTGTGAGTGTAAAGTTTTTGACAGTATCTCTACTCTTCAATTTGTCGTAACTCGTAATTTGTAAGACAGCTCGTGAACCTGGTCCTGGTGTGGCTGTTTTGTAGTCAAGTTAAATAATGTCTGGAGTTAATTCATGATGTTCAATCAACCGATTATCTAGTGCATTAGTTGTTTGTGATTTAATGGGATCTTTGTATAATTAAGTAATATAATATTATTATCGAAAGTCTACTTTCGCAATAACCTCAAAACTTCTGCAATTTTCATCACACCATTGTGGAAATGAGTTTCAACTTCTCTTTAACCCACTGAGCAAATCAATAAATTACCCTGACATCAATACAGAAATAAATTGTTTCTTTGGTAAGTAATTGCTTATATGTTGATATATCTTTTCGAATATTATCAAATCAGAACCACAGTAATTCTTATTTTAAAATCTTTTAGGTCATAAACTTAAAATAAAACTCAATTTTCAAATGGTGCAGATTTTCTGTAGAATTCTACATTTCTGAAAATTTTCAAATTATATGGATACGAAAATGATGTTTGTTGAATGCTAGTATCTGCATAATTGAAAATTGTATGCATTCAAGTTGCACCAATTACCTACCACACCCGGACTAAACATGTAAAGCTGTCCACTAATAATTATTAATTACTAACCCTCCTATACCAATTCGTTCAATTAACATTTAACACTTAAGGACTCGCTAATGGGTCTAAGTTTTGACGTCTGCGACTTTGCCGCTCTTAGTATCTTTCAGCGATAGTGTAGCACGGCGAATGGCCTAAAACAAGCAAAAAATATTAGCATTTGATTCACTATTGTCTTTGTTCATTAGCATATCATCCCTATAATAAAGTAAACATTCACTTTTATTGATCATTCTTGGAAAAAAAACATAAAATATTATACTGTTAGCGAGTATGAGTGTTACAAATTAGGGCGCGAGTCCGTAAGTGTTAATTTAAATGCATGATTCTGCTTAATTTCAGTTTACATAGTTTATCCTTTGAAACATGTCCATCTGTACGAAATTAGTTTTTCATTGCACATAAAATAGATTGATTTTAATAAGCAAAATTATTTTTTGTTGTTTTTGGGTTCAGCACTAAGCCTAATCGGTTAGGATAAGTAACTATATTAAGAATCAACAAAACCACATAAAACAAATCAAATTGATATATAGTAAAGGCAATAACAATATATATATTGTATATATATTTGATAAAACTAAGGGTAATTATATTTTAAATAAAATGAATCCCTGGGTAAGGTATAATTTCTTTATTGCAGTTAAACTCCCAGCTAAATCAATTGAAGCGTGACATGAATCCAGCAACATCAAACGGCATGCCAATGCAAAATGGAGCACCCATTATGTTAATGATGCGTCCGCCTGATAACAATTACGGAAATAGTTACACTCAGCCACCAAAACCTTCTGTTACCATTCTAAGGAGACCATCACAACAGCAAAATAATTCAATAACTACTGATGTTCGACCAAAACAACCCCTTAAAACTTTAAAGCAGAGAGAACAAGAGTATGCAGAGGCAAGACTTAGAATATTAGGATCGGCTAAAAATCCTGAAGATGAAACTGAGTAAATTATACTTTATGCTCTAACATACAATTTGTATAAAAAGAATTTTCTTCTAGTGTTTCCATCCCGAAGGTTGCAACAAAAGTCTCAGACGTACAAGATGAAAACTATACACAGATAAATATAAATGATTCCTATTCATATAGTTTTAATTTAAATGGTTTAACACGACCTTATGATAACGATGTACTGAGATTGCCAAGGGGTCCTGATGGTTCGTCAGGTTTTAATTTAAGACGGTGATCAATAATTGGAAATTTTATATTATTTTAAGATACTTAAAAATTTTGACTCGCTGTTTTTCTTTCATTCTTATTATTTTTATATATTTTTCCTTTTCATGTAAGTCAGAAAGATAAAATTAGAAACAAGCAAGCAGTAAAAACAATTTTTTACGACAATTTCGCTACTGAAAATCCTTTAAATGGTTTTTTCAGATAGGATACAAATATGGATTTCATGTCACTCAAAAATATTCGATATAATATTTTATCAGGAAAAAAATAAAACAAACAATTAAAAAAAACGTTTATATCATTGAGCTTTTCTGTGCCCGTTTTGGGACCATTTTTTTAGTCAATAACTGCAATTAATAATTTTAACACTAGATTCAAATCGATTCGTTTCACAATGCAAAAGGCGTTATAGGAATCAGGTTGTCTGACAGACGAATGTTTATGAATAGTGTTACGATTGCAGATGGCCACGTTGTTACTTTTTTGGAATTCTGAATATGGCTGTAGTCAACTTATATATTATATATGTACATAATACAATGAATAACAAGATAAAAGATGTATCCACAAAACTGTGTGATGCTTGATTACTTCGGCGCTGCCCACGTTGAAGCGATGCCGAAAAGAAAAGATTGCTGAACTACTGAGCGAAACTTAGTCCACTGCTCAAGCACAACCCACAGGATCACTGAAAAAAATTTGTGGTCTCTGAAATCATCAAAAAAATATACACGTCTGAGAGATGAATGTTTATGAATAGTGTATCTGCCAAGTATGTTTATGACTTTATGGTTTAAGTTGGATCTCAGGGAGAATGTTTATAAGCAAGTAGATTTCTGAAATGCATTCATTTGCCACTTTGAGCAAAATTCAAAAGGATAATAACCTGCGAAACATCAGTATCAAATTCGTCACTTAGGTGTAGTACTAACGATACTTTTAAGCGACTCACTTTTATTCAATTCTCTTCTACACAAACCCGTTCTTTTCAGCTTTTTAATGGCAAGTTGCCATGGAGCCTACTCTCTCTGACGAGTCGCCCCCGAATTGCAGGGACAATGTGACTATAATAGTCAAAACGGACTGTGATTCGGGGATAGCGAGCATCGTCTGGCGAGGGATGTAACTCTTACTTAATGTAAGAGGTGTGGAACAAGAGGGAAGCCTCGGCAATCTCAATTGAGGTTGCAGTAATCTCTACCAAGAGATTTTGTTCCTTAAACTCCAATAAAACCCCCCACTTTTAAATGCATTCATTTTACGGCTTATAATCTACAAGGGATGTGGTTTCTATAACATAATCTCGTAAATAAACAACAAGTAAATTGAGATATCAGCACAGTAATCCTATTAGATTGTTAAAAGTTAATTGAACCATTTTCTCTCAAACTTAAAATAAATCAAGTTGAAGAAAGTAAAATAAGTTGTACATCGCATATGCTTTATATTTACAAGTAGAAGACTATAATAAAAAATTATAAATTTAATGTAACGGCTCCCATTGCGACCAATCTCAAAGCTTTAGGGAACGCAAAATGTTCTGCTTTTTGTATACGTTTGGTCAATGCCTCGACGTCATCACCTGGTAAAATTGGGACTCTTTCTTGTACGATTATTTGACCAGTATCAACTCCCTGTAAAATGTAGATGTAATGAAAATAACCAAACAGAATAAATCATTAACTACCTCATCGACAAAGTGAACTGTACACCCAGATTCTTCTTCACCTGCCTGTAAAGCCTGTTCTTGGACATGGAGCCCTGGGTATTTTGGTAATAATGAGGGATGTATATTTATCAAACGTCCTTTCCATTTCTTTACGAACCCTTCTGTTAGAACTCGCATAAATCCAGCTAAGCAAACTATATCCACATGGTATTTTACTAACATTTCATTCAAGGCTCTATCAAAACTTTCACGTGTTTTGTAATCTTTGTGCGATATTACTGCAGTCGGAATTTTGGCGTTTATTGCTCTTTGCAATCCGAAAGCGTCCGATTTATTTGAAATCACTAATACAATTTTTGAAGCCATCCCCATTGACGAGTCTCTTGTTGAATCAATCAAAGCTTGTAAATTGGTTCCAGACCCTGATATGAGTACTGCAACTCTTTTTGGTAATTTGTCACAATTCAATTGTGCCTCACGAATGCATTCATCAAAGTTGTTCACAACCACTTGCGGTTCAGTAATTGTTTTTCGTTTGATAATACTTCCGATCGTTGTTGCACGATAGGAGTAATGCAATTGTTCCATTACAATTCTTTCAAAATTAGGTGCCACAACAAGTATAAGACCGACGCCACAATTATAGGTCCGTAACATTTCATTTTGGGCAACATTTCCCATTTTCGATAACCAGCCGAAAACGGGAGGAATGTGGAAGTTCTTAGCATCCAAATGGCATACTAAATCATTCGAAAGAACTCTAGGAATATTTTCAAGTAGTCCTCCACCTGTGATGTGTGCCAAAGCTTTTATATATTTTCTTTCTAAAAGAGGTTTTACTGCATCAACGTAAATGCGGGTTGGTGTAAGGAACTCTTCGCCTGTGAACAATACAACATTATTTCCAACAGTTTAATATGCATATCAAATAATATACCAAAAGATTTATCACTGAATGTAGACTTGTCTTTAAAAGTTACACTCGCATAATCCATGATTTTGTGTACCAAACTAAAACCATTGCTATGCACCCCACTGGACGGTAGTGCAATCACTAAATCACCATCACAAATTAGATTTTGTTTTGGTAACATATTTTCCTTATCAGTAATTCCCAATGAAAATCCAGCTAAATCATATACGTCATTTTTATACAACAATGGTAGCTCGAGAAGCTGTGTGTCTGGAAATATTAGATTGTAAAATTAATGGACTAACGTGATGCCCTACAAATATTACCAATTAGTGTACTTCCGGCTTGCCTACATCCTTCAATTACTCCAGACATTATATCCACAACTCTATCAGGATTTGTTTCTCCACCCACATAATAGCTAGAGAATGTTAGTGGTTCACCTCCATTGCATATGATGTCGTTAACACACATGGCTACCAAATCAATTCCAACAGTCGAATTTATATTGCATTGTTCAGCAATTTTCACTTTCGTTCCAACACCATCAGTGCCAATGACCAGTAAAGGATCAGTGAAGTACTTTGGAACACGAACTAAACGTTTTCCACTTTGTGTGAAGTAAACACTGGTTCTATTGGTGGTGTTTACCATTTGATTTACTTGCTTTACAATCTTTTTAAAGGATTCATCTTTTAAGTGAATATCTCTTTCTTTCACAAAGTTTTTATAGTACTTCTTGCACACTTTTTCAATTGCTTCACTAAAGTTCGTTATAATAACTGATTTTTCTGGTGCTCGTTTGACCAAAGTTCCAACTTTGCAGGCGTTAGGAATGTTTTTCCATTCTGTATTTGATTTATCAACAGTGAAAACAATTCCTAATCCGCAATTGAAATTTTCCAAGAGGGTTTTATTAGACAAATTTCCATTAACTGCCAACCAGCCATATAAATCTGGTATTTGAAAATCATTTGCGTTAATTTTTACCCCCAATTCATTAGTAACAATTTTTTCCAAATTTCCCAGTAGTCCAGTCCCAATGTAAGCCAATGATTTAATAAATCTTTTTTGAATATACGGTAGTAATTTTTTAACATAAACTTCACATGGTCTCAGTATTTCTTGAGCTAGAGTTAAATGTTTTTAAAATTACATTCATATACGTTAAATTTGTAATGAAAAATCGTTACCCAATGTCTTGTTCTCATCACCAAAACATCCCTTCGCATTTAATTCCAATTTTAATGTTTTTAACAAGTCGTAAATAAAAGCAAACCCGCTGCAGTGGAAGCTGTTTGACGGCAAGGCAATTATGAGATCACCTTCCTGAGCATTTTCTTGTTTGGGAAGCTCAAGTCCATCTTCGATTAATCCAACAGCGTAACCAGCTAAGTCGTATTTACCTACGTCATATACGTTAGGCATTTCAGCTGTTTCACCTCCTGCATAATGCAATAAATTTCGTATATTAAGTTTGGTTAACAGAAATCGCATATTACCTAAAAGGCCACAATTGGAGTCTCTACATGCTTCCGAAATCCCCTTGACAATCTGTGCTGCCACAGGAACTTGCAGTTTTCCACATGCAATGTAATCAAGAAATGCAATGGGTTCAGCTCCACTTTCAAGTAAATCATTCGTGCACATAGCAACAAGATCATAGCCAATTGTATCATATTGTTCACAATCCAATGCTAGTTTGATTTTTGCCCCCACACCTCTAGTAACTTCACACAAGACTGGATTTTTATACGTTGTCTAGAAAACGTATCATTTTATTAAAAATTTTATTTTGTTTGAATAGAATAACGTTTTTACTTCATTCAAATTAAATAGTCCTCCAAAGCTTCCAATACTACCCACAACGCCAGGTCTAGCTGTACCTCGTGCCAATGGCTTGATACGCTGTACAAGATCATCCCCTGCGTCAATATCAACTCCGCAATCTTTATATGATAAAGATTGATTTCTTCTAAAAAGTAAAACTCTTAATTCACACTGTTGATGTTTATTGGAATCTTAAATTACAATAACTTAAATGCCTTCTTTGCAATGTCTCTACGATACTGTGCCCCTAGGCCAGAAAATGTAATTTGTTGACATATTTTAGTAGCTCCAGCTGCTGCACGTTTAACCGTCGATTCTAAGCAAACAGCAATCAAAACTCGGCCACCATTTGTTACGTACTGTCCAGATTCGTTTATGGCTACTCCAGAGTGAAAAATTAATGTTGAAGCCGTATCCATCGGTAAACCTGATTGAAAGAAGCTTGTTATAAATAAAGTAAATAATAACCTTATCGTTGGTTCGCTATGACTATGTGGAGTTAATGAAAACTAAAATGTAAAATCAGCGAACTCACCTTCTATAACACATCCCTTTGTCGAAGTTTCGGGGTAACCTGCACTGGCCATTACAACTCCGACAGCACTTATATGCTCTTTAAATTTCAATTCTTCTATGTCATTGAGTCTGTTTTCACAACAAGCTAGCATGACCTCAAACAAATCATTTTCCAGTAGTGGCATGATCACTTGTGTTTCTGGATCACCAAAACGGCAGTTAAATTCCAAAACTTTGGGTCCATTTTGCGTGAGCATGAGACCAGCATACAAAACGCCACAGTAATTTATATTTTCTTGCCGTAATCCATCGACAGCCTTTTGTAATACCTCTTTTTTAACAAGATCAATATCGGCATTTGTGATTAAAGGACAAGGACAATATGCTCCCATTCCTCCTGTGTTTGGACCTTCGTCGTTTTCTTTAAGTCGCTTGTGATCTTGTGCCGGGAGCATTACCCGAACAGTATTCGAATCAACAAATGCTAGTATTGAAACCTCCTCTCCACTCAGTTTTTCTTCTATAACAACGACATCACCAGCTGAACCATATTTCTTAGATCCTAATATTTCATCAACTGCCTTACAAGCATCAGAAATATTTTCGGCAACGACAACGCCCTTTCCGGCAGCAAGTCCACTAGCTTTGACAACTAAAGCGTTGTATGGGGCTCTGTAAAATAAATTATTGTTTAGCTGAAAGTATCACCCAAAGTTAAAATTTGTAATCCTCACTTTTCAATAAACGTCTTAGCTTGATCAACATCTGTAAATGATTCGAATGCAGCTGTTGGAATACTATGACGTATCATGAAATCTTTTGCCCATTTTTTATCTGATTCTATAAGTGCTCCTTGTTTTGATGGGCCAAAGCATTTAACTCCAACTTTTGTCAATTCATCAGCGATCCCGTTTGCTAAGGGATCTTCGGGTCCAACTACAACTAAGTCGACTGAATTTGAAAAACACCATTTTGCAACCGCCTGTAGACAGATACAATTTTGATCAATTTATAACAGATGTTATTCCAAAATGAAAATATTCCATATGAGTTTTAATTAAATTTCGTTAATAGTAAGCTCACCTGAAAGTCTTTGAGATTGATATTGTTTACCAACTCTACTTTATTGACTTTTCCAATTCCATAACTGCCTGGTAAAGAGTAAATTTTTTGCACTTTCGAACTCTGTGATAACTTCCAGCATATTGCATGCTCTCGGCCTCCGTTGCCAATTACTAACACTATGCTCATGGTAAACGATGCTAATTACGAATTAAACTGCTCTTAACGCATCAAAAACACTATACCGGCATATGAATGATATCAACAATTAATTATCATAAGATAACTCAAATAAACTTTGATAAAATTGTTAGCAGCAGTGCACAATATATTTGAGTAACACCGAGTTTTATCTCCAGTTTTCTTATTTGCTTTGAATTTGACAGTAATAATATAGCACGTGGTATTGACTCTCTTTCACACAAAACCGGATCAAGTGTGATCTCATGAAGTACATAAAAGCAACTAATAACTTGCATTTGAAATGCTTGTTATTCTTGTCGATCAATTCAAGTCTGATATACTTTTTTTTACCTCTCCCCCTTAATCTGTTTAAAAGTCAAGAAAATGATGAAAATTGATAAGAAAACTGTCTCTGGGAGGCACAATATGCGATATAGGAGACACCACATATTGCTGTGCTTGGGGCACTCAGGGTATCAATTTAAAAGCAAAAGAGCAGTCAAGTTTTTTATTTTTCATAAAAATTGAATTAATTCGAAGGTTGTTTTTATTTTGGAAGAAATCCATATGACCGGTAAAAGATATTTATCTGTTTACGAGCTCTTTTTGCCTGACTCATCCACATTCTCACAATACATTTGGAAAATTTGAAAATTTATTCAATTGTTCAACTAAATAACTATGAAAGTGAATTCAGCTTATTTACTGCTCACTTTCGATTTAATCAAAAGTTTGTTTTCGAAAACACAGGCACTGCAAATCTATGAAAGGTCACAACGGTTATCATCAACCCAAGGTTACATTTGACCCTGTTGTAAAAACATGTAAGTTGGAAAATAGAACAATTTAAATATAAACTACTTGAATGTAGGTAGTCAGAGGTAAAGAAACATATTGCATATCGTACACACTAAACAGTAATAATAGCATTTCAAGCGAATATGTACCATAGAAACTATGCCTTCTATTTGTGTATATCGACCTGTGGATAATAAAATCTGTAAAAAGTATTTTGGTTTCCTATTCGCATACAAAACATAGCTGAACTAGATAAGACCCCCAAGAGACAACCGGCAGGGAACGTCGAAACTCCATTTTATTTTAACTATCTGTATGTAAACTAAATAGAATGGGCACAAAAATGTTGCTAACATATAAAGTTATAAACAAGAAACTTCCAGGAGAAAGGGCCAAAAATTATTCAAACCACCACTAACGAATGTATCACTTTTTCAAAATCGGGTTAGGACAGATTCGTATGAAAGTAATCAAGTTTCAATTACACAGTTATTACGTACTATAACAAAGTGGGACATATTTTTGCGAAGATTTCAAAAATTGCATCTTACAATAATTGCGAGATTCTAAAAGATTATTAATTATAGTTATTATTTGCAATAATGTGAATTGTCGTCTAGTTGCCATGCTACTGTTGGTGTAATGCTTAGCAAACAATTATTTGAACGGGTGTTAATTTCTTGGTCTGGTAAAAGTATTATTTCAAAACAGACTATTTACTGGAGTATTATGCTATCAAACCATAAAGGGCAAGATCAGTTGAAGAAACCTCTTTATTTCACATTTTCTAGGGTTACAGTTGCGCATACTTTCTATAAATATTTTAGCATCTAAAGATTAACTTTTAAATCAGCATACGAATAAAATTCATAAAAAACATCATGAAATGAGATAATAAAAATCTGTGAAACTGATAAGCAGCAGCTCTTAGAGTATGCAACTGGATGAGTGCATTTTCTTAATTTAGTTCGTTAAAAATATCATACTCAATTTGGTTCTTTAAGAATTTCTTTCCGTTTCAGTCTACTTGGATGTTTGCAAATTGTATTAAACTAATATAGTCTGACCACAAAAATATAAACACAAAATGTTCAAACATTGTAAGTTTTAAAATATGTTGAACCAGAGAGGAATGTAAACATAAAAGAAATTAAAAAATAATTACATATCTTCACTGTCGCGAATTATCAAAAAAATAAAAATTCTATTTTTAAATGCGTAAGCAACTCAGCATATAATCCAGAAGCTCACAGTCCTTTGTTGAAATAAACTTTTTTTGGAACATTTCCTTTGCATTTATCTTCCATATCCGCATACAAATCAGATTCAAATGACTTTATAGTACTTGTGCTGAGTGAACTAGAAACAATTATCCATTTGATTAAATGTTACCTTGTAATGCAAATAGGAATTTTACCATCTTTGTGGGAACAAAGCACATGCAGTCGGGACCATAAATAAAAGGCTAGAAATGAACATTGATTTAATTAAAATTTGGATGTATGCATGTACTATATGTACTTACAAGCAGCCTACCATTATAGTTTGAAATGGAGCATGAAGGAAAGTCATACGTTTGAACGATTGATTCCGTTCCAGTTTTTCCATTATAATGGGCAATATTATCATACCTGGGGCACACATTACTATACGCGAAAACACTACTTGAGAAATTCCTTTTGCTGCAGCAATCCTGCTACGACCAACGATGTTCCCATTATCGTCTTGAACTTCAATTCCCTTAGTTATTTCATTTTGTCTCATTAAGGGTATATTCACGCAGTTAGCAGCAGCAACAGCAGCAAAAGGAACGTATCTCTAGAAATCATTCACATATTGAAATAGAGTCTTAATCAGTACAATGTAGGTACCTGCATTAGGGGCGTAGCTCTTTTTTGCCAGAAATCTTTGCAACCAATTGCTGTTACAAGTGCACTTGTTGTAGCCGAAACGTAGGCGACACCTAGTTGAGTTACAGTCGTGGGTGAATTTGCATTTCGATTTGTGTAGTTTACTAAAGCATTGAATGACTGATTGACCCATTGCCAAAAGACAACTGCTGGTATAGTTCTATACCACTGTAACATAGCACCAGTAATAATCATACCCCCAGGCACCTAAAAAAAAGGTAGTGTTACAAAAGCATAAACAAAATGTTTATAAAATACTTGAAAACTCATTCTGCCGAAAACATTTTGTAATTCCCCAGTGTCAGGATGAAATGCAGATTCGTATAGTTTCCTTGCATATAGTACATCTTCGTTGGAGGTTCCTGCAGGCGTTTTGCCGACTTTGACCTGTTCAATCAATGTTTTTGCATTATGTAGCTCCTCTGGACCAGCAAAAATTGTTCTTGGATCGGTCATCCACGCAAAGTACTTGAACCGTCCTAGAAAAGTATTAGTATCCCACGAATTCTGCATTTTCACACACAGATTTTTATTAGCTGGATGTTATAATCAGTCTGAAAAACAATTATTAATTGCAGTTAGAAAGACAACAGTGAACTGAAGACAAACAGAAGATTTCAATATTTCCTTAAGTCCAAAGGAATGTCCAAAATTTTCTTGGAGCTACTTGTTCCTTTATTTATTATGTAAGATAATTTTAAACTGACGAACTGTTCCACTGTTTCATAGCCAGCGTATTAATTCCAAAAGTTCCAAGAAAATATTGAAAAACAACAAAAACAAGGAATTGTCAAAAGAACATTTTTGATACCTATCAAAACTCCTGACATGTATTTTAGCGAAATTTTATAATTAAAATAAATATTAGTTAATTATTAATATGATTACATTACTTTGATGTTTGGGTAAGTGCAAAAACTTCTTTTTAAGTTATAACAAACATTTTAACAAAGTGACTTTTGCATCTTGTTTGAAGAAGCAATCGAATCTAGTACTTTCAGGTTTCAGCAGAGTCAGAATGAGGTATGTAAACAGAACAACAGCTGATTTAGGACAAGTTCAAGAAGGAATGTGAGTTACGTGTTCAAAGAGACGAAATGTTCTGTCTGATCTAATAAATATTCAATATTTAAATAAGTTCTGTTTGATTATAATTCCGGCGAAGCCTAAATGTGGAACTGCTTAGTTCGATTGAGAGTAATGTTGTGTATTATCAGTTTTAAAGACAATGACTGAAGTGCCCCATCTGTTAGGTAAGACCAATCTACGAATCAAAACCAAATTCATTTGAAGGATATGGAAGTTTTCGGACGTACTACACCAAAAAAATTGAAATATACCGGGTAAGATTTAAGTGTAACGATAGTCATGACGATTCTTGAAATACATTTATACATTTTAGAGATGTTTTGCGGTTCTTGGACTGGCCGAAACAGCAGATCAAAATACTGTGCGTCGTGCGTATATAGATTTGGTTAAAAAAGTTCATCCCGACAGTGGACATCCGGAAGCATCTGCGGAAAAGTTTCAAGAAATTGATGAAGCATTCAAGATTCTACAGGAAAAATATGCGAAAAATCGTCGAGGCATTGATGATGATGAAGTTAAAGTTTTCGATATAAGACACACGGCGCCTCAACATAGACAGTACTTATCGTATGACGGTGTAGGTGTGGGTAATCCTTCGCAAAGGCAAAAACAATTCCAACAAGTGAAAGCTGTACGGGCGCAAGAGAGAGTGATGAATCATAGGATCCAAAAAGCTCAAGCCGGAGAAATGTCGTTGATGAAGA
Organism: Chrysops caecutiens; assembly: GCA_963971475.1. NCBI lineage: Eukaryota > Metazoa > Arthropoda > Insecta > Diptera > Tabanidae > Chrysops > Chrysops caecutiens. The sequence goes on from OZ020569.1 coordinate 36,417,811, forward strand.
AAGGACAGCATGAAAGGAACCACGATATTCGTACAAGATATGGATTTGACCGCGTTGTTGAGGACCTTATACAAGAAGCCATGTCCAAAGGAGATTTTAACAATTTGTCTGGTGCCGGCAAACCGTTGTCTGAAGCACAAACTCAAAATCCGTACTTAGACTTCACTACTCATAAATTAAATAAAATTTTACTTGATAATGGCTTCCAGCCTGAATGGATTTCTTTACAGCGACAAATTCGAGAAGATGTTGAAATTTTGCGTAAAGCTCTAGAAAGGAATCGGTCACACTTAGGGGATGTGCCCTTAAATGAGGAAGACAAAATGAAATGGCAATTAATGGTCAAAAATTATCAACAAGAAGTTGATCGAATAAATCAAAAAATTGATAAATACAACTTAATTGTACCACTTTTGAATAATCAAATGCTTCGAATCCAACTTGGTCAATTGGCTGATAGTGTACTGAACGACAATACCATATTGACAAATATTCCAAAAGAACCTGATAGGAAAATGGATGCTCAGAGAAATCAGGACGACATTAAATCAAATTTTCTTTCATTTCTAAGTTCGTTATTTTAAACACTTGCTCCTTTGAACAAAAATGATTTGTTTATTATTATGCACTCGGTTGGGTTTTAGAGTAATTGTAAATGCTTGATTAATAAATGAAAATGTAAGCTTCTGATAAGAAATGCTCTTTCAGGAAGACACTAGTTTTTCAGTGGGTTTAATGTTTTAAGCTTAATTATATTGCACTGTAAAAATTTGAAATTTTTTTATCAGAATCTAATGTAAGAAATTCGGGAAGACCATGAACATGTATTAAGTGCTGCGGAGTTAGTGTTGTAAGTCCGTAATTAAGTAACGTGAAATGCCCTAATACCGTCCACCAAAATTCTGTTTCTTTTAATTTCTTTCACACAAAAACGTTATGGAATAAAACCAATTTTTAAAACGGATTTTGAAACAAAAATGTTACTGTAAATAAAAAAAATCACTTTTTGTTATTGTTCCTATATTGAAAATATTTAAAAATAAATATTTCAAATGAAGTTGTTCGAAATCGTCGAATAGCCCTAATTCCGTCAACCTAAAATCAACTTAAAAATTCGTTTTTTCTGTGGACTATAGGAACTGTTTAAAACTTAACATGATACAGTTTTCGAAGTCTCCTAGAACTGCCCGTAAGAGCTAATGCAAAATATGCCTTTATATTACGAATACATTTGCCAATAACCTCCTTATAACGAATTTTTAATCATTGTAGAATATAAATGGAAAGTATTATTTACCTCTGTTAGCGCATGGTAATGTCTTATTGCGTCGAACATACGGTCAGTCGACGCGAAAGGAGGCTCAAGGTTTGGATTTAGTGGCAATGTAAGTTCAAGGTTGAGGGCCTGCGTCGATCGTGATCAGGGAAACATCATAGAAAAAAACTACACGAGGAAAGAAAGAGTAGAGAACAGGCATAGGTAGACCATACCGAAGAACGAAGCCTATTAGAGATATTGCAAGACATATCAAATACAAATCAAGACAAGGGAGTGAGTTTCAGTTGATTCAAGCTCAGACAAGCTAAATTTTTCGTAAGACAATCATTATTGTTTGATGCTAAGTAATGCAAAGACTGCTGTTTGCCACAGTTGCTAGTTTGTTAGTTGCAATGGCTGAAAAACAAAAAAGGTGTTTCTTAACCGTCGCAAAAAAATGAGAAATCATCAAGTAAGTAGACTAGAATTCTTGTCTTGTTATACCGAATTCTAGACCAAGCTAACCTTTATATAACAAGCCTCACTGTAACAAATTACTTGGTATAACGAATATTTTCTACTACCGTTCCGTTCAGTTGTATTATATCGTGGTTGCGCTGTATATAAAATATGCAATTTCTTAAATTTAATACTGGCTGGAATTGCATGCATTTGAGCAAATATTGGTAGATCGGAATTAGGTAAGATTCGGCATTTCGCAATGCACTCTTTCGGTCAAAAGTTTGGAACCATTATGATAAGGCTCTCCGTATCGGTTTTGCATCTTTTATGAATTATTGTTGTGTTCTATTAATAAATGAATAAATGAAGGGAAACCTGTCAAAGGTATTCTTGTCTTTGATGGAAAGCAAAATCTCAGTGAAGTGAGGGATTTGGGAGTCAAAGTTAAGTGTCGTCTGAGGAACATATTGATCAATAGTAGACGAGATGGCCGTATTGAGTCGCTTCGATATGGTCTGTAGTTTGCGGAAACGTGTGTGGTAGGTGGATTACAGCATTTACTGGAAAGTGTGATTTAGCAAGATTCCAATTAATGTTTGAAAAATTGGGAATGGTACCTGGTTCGGTGGGGGACATACATATCACCGTTGAGATAGAAGCAAAGAACTACAGCAGAGTGATCAGAGTCCAATGAAATTGTATTTAAGTAGGGAAAGCTACTTGCATCATCAATCACGTTAACGTTCATGGCAGCGACAAACAGGTCCTGGTAAGATGAGTAATTACAGTCGAACCTGGATTACTGAAAGTTCAAGGGACCGCAATCTCTTCTTCGCTTATAAAGGTTTCTCAATAAATCGAGTTTTTAAGCTTATAGAGATGAATAATGACGGGGTCAGGTAATTACTCTCACTTAAAGAGTTTTCTCGCTTACCCAGTTCTCACTTATCGAGGTTCGACTGTACCTTTACGATAAGTGGGTAAAGAAGAATTAAGTAACTTAAGCCGCACTTTTTAAAACGACTCACAAATTGAACGACGCGACGCGGAACACATTCACGGTGAAGACGAAAAACTTCCGCACGAAAGTCGATGTTGGTTCAACTTTGGCAGAGAAAGAGCTGAATTTGCCGCAAAATGAATTCAGCATGAGAGTTGCCAAATTTCCATATGAAAAAAACAGTTCTGCACGCGTCGAACGTACCAATGAATCCAGCTTTAATAAGAAGGTTGGCAATATTGTTAAGATACCACCCGGGATGAAAAATTCTCAAAATTTGCTTGTAAAAATTGCCTTGAAAGAGGCTCACGTAAATCAGGATAAATCAGAATCTTATTTGTTTTCAGGATAAATTCGGATGGTGCCTCAACCAAAATTTGGCACCTGACAACGCCCCGTTGAAATTTTCAGCTTAATCGCTTTATGATCGCTGTTATATTGTAACTTATCGGGATGATTAGCGTGATAACTCATCCCAAATTCATAAGTTCCATAATATATGAGTGCAAAGTTTCAATTAGCGTTCAAACAAGGAAAACTTTAAAAATGGGTTGAGCCTCTTTTTTGAGAATGAGAAAAACTTAAAATGAGGGAACAATCAGGTATTCCACAACGGAACAGGATGGTATGGAAATACAAGCAAAATCGAATGGAAATTTATTGGTCATAAGAAATTCTCATATACTCGTTACAATTCTAATTTGTAAGTAGGCACATGAGCTGAAACTAACAATGAAAAAAAGGATATTTAAAACGCTTACGTTTCAAAGGCCTCTTGTGGAAAAAAATTGATGAAATGTGACAAATTTTCAGGTCGATTTGCAAAAAGTTTTTTGATGCCAACGACACGCGGTGTTCCCAAGCGGTCCCCCATCTAAGTACTAACCGCGCCCAACACTGCTTGACTTCGGTGATCGGACGAGAACCGGTAGGCCAGTGTGGTTTTTTTTTTTTTTTTTTAAATGTTTATTTATTACTGCCAAATTTATACATATTAGTTTTTAGAGAAGCTTAAAAAATAAACAAAAAGCATAAATTCACAAATACAAACGTATGTTGTTTATATGTTCACAATATGGCCAATACAAATGGCAACTCATTGCAGATTCATTATCTTTCTGTTTTCCCTATAATTATTATCGTTGTTTAAATAAATGTTAATTTTACTTTAACTGATTTCACTTTTCTTTTCAGTCCAAGGAGAAAGGCATGAAAACTCCTCCGTATCATATCATATAATTTTTGTTGGTATGTAAAACTTAGTCTAATCTTAATCTAAGGAAATGAATGTGCATAATACGAAAAAAGAATAAATAGATTTACTTAATTCTAAAAATAAACAAGGACTTAAACAAAATAATTGAATTTACTTAAAATCTAATACTATAATTGATACTAATATCTAATATTTCTTAAACAAATAATTGAATTCACTTAAAAGCTAATACTATAATTGTTACTAATATCTAACATTTCTTTTTCATTGCGCTAGGCCAACCACCAATACTTTTTTTTGTTTTTAGTGTCCACATTGTGTTTGTCAATATTTGGTAATGACATGCTGAAACCCCATTGTGGATTAGGTATTGCGGTATTTAAATTTGGTTCATACACTATAGCTGTTTCGAATCTCCTCCTGCGAAAATGATATATAGTTGGGACGTTGTTTTTGTCTTGAATATATTCATGTTTATCAAGGTATAAAAATCCTTCGGGAGGAATGTATCCTGTTTTCATGGCGTTTCGTATGTATGTTTCGTCAGGTGTTAAAGATTTCCTGACTATTTCATTTGAGTTTATATCAACGGTTTTCGCCCAGTGGTTTCGAATCAGCTTTAGTATGTATATGTATATCTATTCTTGGAATATTGGCCTTATTATATAGCTTCTCATTGCTCACATAGTGTTTGTAATTGCTTTTCTTTGATCTATATATCTGCATACAAGATCTAAGACATTTTCTTTCAAATCGTCGCACTTTCTCCATTGTAGTTGCATTCTGGTTGAACCATATTGGAGAGGCATATGTTAGTAGAGGTCTTATAATACTTTGCTAGCAAATTGTTTTAGCTTTAGTGTTTAGATGTTTGGCATAGAATAATCTTCCTAGTTTGAAAAAGGCGTTTTTAGCCTTTTCCAATTGAATACTCAAATGATCATCGAATCGGAGGTATTGTCCTATTTGAACTCCCAGATAGCGTGCTGATTCCTTGTGAGGAATTTTCTGATTTTTTAGATAAATTGCAAATTTTTTCCAGTTTTTCTTTATTTCGTATGAAGCGACGACTGTCTTGGGTCTAAACAGGACCGTTTCGCACTTTTGGATGTTAATTTTCAGTTTCCACGAATCACTAAAATCGTCTATTTTGGTCAGATGTTCTTGCAATTTGTTTTGAATCTTTATTGTATTGCTACCTCTGACAAAAACTACCAAATCATCTGCAAATCCTATAGCTCGACTTATTGTGGTTCCGTTTGTAACTGGTGTTGGATTGTTAATGTCACCGAGGCTTAGAATTTTACTGTTGTATATATTAAATAAGGTCGGTGATGATATTGTGCCTTGTTGGAGGCCATTTTTCAGGCAGAAGGTCTCAGTGGATTTGATGTTTCCATCCGTTGTTTGAAATTTTCTATCTCTTATCATATTCCACACCATTTTCACTAAAAATGGTGGGAATTTGTATTTGGAGAGTTTATAGATCAACCCTCGAATCCATACTGTGTCGAATGCTTTTTCATAATCAATGAAACAGACACCGACACATTCATTGTTGTTGAGAGCCTCGCAAATATCTCCTGTGATTTTTGATATTGCGTGTATTGTTGATAATTTTGGTTGGAAACCAAACTGGGAGTTTGGTATGATATTTTCTCTTTTACAATACACCGTGATTGCTTTATTTATAATTTTTTCGTATACCTTTCCTACATTTGGTAACAGACTTATTGGACGATAGTTTGATGGATTTTTATCGTCCTTGCTTGGTTTCTTGATAGCGATCACTTTGGCTTTTTTCCATTTATCAGGGAAATATGTATGGTTCAACGCATTGTTGAATATTATGCAATATTCCCTGATTATTTTAGAGGGCAAATGTTTTAAGACTATGTTTGGTATTTCGTCTGGTCCAGATGATTTCTTATTATTTAGTTTTCTAAAGATAATTTCTAGCTCTGCATGGTTAATGAATGGAATATCTATTGTTATATTTGGCCTGTCTGATGGGTTTGCATCGGAAAATTTGACTATGGTAATGTTGTTCTGCTTATGGTGTATCATTTCCTCTTCTATTTCATTTGTCGCTTTCATAATTATCTCTGTTAATCTCTCTTTTCCCATGTTGTCATTTTGGGTATGGATTTCTGAAAAATGGTGCCCTAAAACGTTGAGCTTTTCCAGTTTATCTGTTATCATATAATTTGTATTATCTGTTTTACAACTTGCTATATTTATAAGTGCTTTCTCTAAGAGTTCTTTCCTTTGGACGCTTATCTCTAAATTTCCGATTTCTATTTTACCCTTTGGACGGAATATTTTATTTATTGCTGGAAACATGCTTGCTGTGTTGGTAGGGATGTTCCTTATTTTCCTTATCCAGTAATCGTTCACAGCCTTGGTGTACTCTTTTTTTAATAATTTTTTGACCACTTCAATTTCAGTCTTAAGTTGTTGAAGTTGAGGATTATTATTATGCCTGAATTTACGATACGTGTTATTAATTTTTGTTAGAAGTGTACTTTTATATTTTTCTAGATTTTCTATTGTTTTGTTTTTAATAATTTGACTATTATGTTTTCTGTTTACTTTAGGTATTGTTATATTCATAGCTTGTAGTATATTATTTTCTAGAACATGTATGTATTTGTCTATTTCTTCCCAATTAAGATTTCTATTGCATGGGATCTCACATTCATAGACTTGGCAAAGCTTCTTCTGAAATTTATTCCAATTAACTTTATTCAGGTCAAATTTAAAGTCTTTTTCTCCTACATGTAATGACCACAAGGAGTTATTTGGGTGTTCTATTTTTAAATATAACCCCCTGTGATCACTATCATAATCGATTGTCGCTATATCCTGAGAATTGTTCTCAGTGATAATTTTTATTCTAGAATCTGCTAATACCAAGTCTATGTACGATTTACATCGTGGATAAGATGGCACATCTGAGCAGTATAGTTTCGTTCGATAGATGATTTGGTAGTCATTAAGCCAGTTTCTTATGAAATTACCTCTCCTATTATGGTTCAAGTTTTTCCAAGATTCATGTTTTGCGTTAAGATCGCCTGCTATTATATAAAAATTATTTAAATTATCTAATTGTAATGTTTTAAAGAGATTATCAAAATCTTTTATAAATGTATTATTGTCTCCACTCGCTGCATATGCGCTTGCAATTATAAGGTTTTCGTTGTTTTTTAACTTAATTTTAATAATAATGATTTCTAATTTATTTGCTGTATTAGTAAGATTTTCATTTATCTGTTCGAATTTAATTGGATTTCTTATTAAGATAGCCACTCCACCCCCCTTAGTGCTATGTGGCCTATCTTGTCTTATTGTTGTATAATTTTGGAATTCTACTTTGTGACGACTATTTAATTTTGTTTCGTTAAGCAACACAATGTCTGGTTGGAGTGTATGCAACAATTTTGAAAGAGAAGATCTTTTTTGCATGTGAGCAATGGAATTTACATTTATGGATATGACTTTCAGACATCCAAGTGTCATTTTAGAGGTTGGCGAGTTAAACATTTTGGTGTCCTAAAGTTTTATCTACAATTTCAAACAGCTTGTTAATTTTAGCTGAATTGGTATTTGTGATGTCAATAATTTTCCTTATTTCCTGTTGCATGGCCCTGAACATTGCTGTCAGGTCTTGGTGATTGCTGTTTACAGGATTTTGGTTTGGTTGAGCATTCTTGAAGCGGTCTGAATATGACGTCCCTGGAATGATATTATTTATACTTACCGGGTGTGTAATATAGGACTTCGCATTGACAGTAGCGCTTGGAGCTTTCTGCATACTTTCCTTTTGCTGTCCTTTCTTTGATGCCATATGTTGTTTGTAGATGGGGCATCCTCGATATGTGGCTGGATGTCCTTGCTTCTTACAAAGCACACAATAAAGTTGACTTTTGTCCGGTGCTCCCTCAGCGATCTTTAATGGGCAATTATTTGGTCCATGATCTTTGTTGCATTTAACACATCTGTATGCCATATTACAATTGGATGCGGTGTGGTTGAATCTCTGACAGTTTTTGCACTGGATAACAGCAGTTTTTCTAAGATTTTCCCAAGTAATAACTTGGTGATCCAGGTATTTCAGTTCGTGTAACTTTCCCAACCTGCTCTCTGGGCTGATTTGTACCAAGAAGATTGGTAGTAATTTATTTATTTGTCTGGACCTGGTTGTTGAAAACCTTGTCACTTGGTGAAATTTCAAGTCACTAGTTTCCTTTTCCTTCAGCAATTGCAGAATTTCTTCTGGTGTGTAGGAGTTGTCTAAGCCTTTCAATAGTATGGTCTGTAGCTTATCTTGTTTGGGAGTATAGGTGTAGTATTGAGCATCTACACTTTTTAACATCCCAACGGTTTTTTCGTAGTCCTCATAAGACTCAGTTTTTAATGAGCACAGGTTTTCACTGTACCTCTTAATTTGGAATTTATCCGTCTTGACCACTGTCCGCATTGCGTGAATGGTATCTTTGGGATTTTGTCCCAATATGTTTATTGGTGGTGGTCTTGATGTCATTGCTGGTGTTACTCTTTGAGGTGTCTTATTTGGTTGACATGTTTTATTGTTGTCCTGCTCAGTCGAATGCGATTCTAGATTTTTGTTTTGTGTTTTTTTAAATTTTTTATTTTTACTCCTTAAGCTGGTTTCCCAGTCATCGTTTTCATTGTTTTCTTCAATCACTTTCTCGTCCATTACGGAATCTTCCATGTTTTCTTCCACATCTAGGTCAAGTGTAAGAAAACGGTTGTTGTTCGCATTTAATGCTTTCTCATTTTGCATCCTTTGGATCTGCTTTTGCAATTTCGTGATTTCATTCTTTAATTCATGAATTATTTCGTTATTATTCCTCTTAGTTTTCGTTGTGTCCTGCTTATTTTTGTTCTGCCTGGTAACTAAATTTGGCTTAAAGGTTGTGCCAGATGTTTTTAACAGGAGTTTCCTTATCTTCTCTCGGTCTGCCGCCTCCGCCTTTACACCGTCCAATATTGCCCCTTCCCTGGAACTATCCTCCCTCATGGTATTTTGGTTCGCACCGTCCATGTGCACTCAATCCAAAAACATTCCCGTTATTACCTACCAATTTCACTTTTCGAAACACAATGGATAGATATTCTTTTGAAAAATTTGTTTGATGATTTACACGTCCGTATTGCTTGAATGTCAAGGATCGACTGGTAGGCCAGTGTGGTATGGTTGTTGACAAACGTTTAACAGTAGTGGGCCCTCAAAACTCTCCTATTAAACTCATTAAATAGTTCTACCTAAACTCAGGCATATTTTATTGGATTTTACAGTGATGCACAGCTTTCAAATCCTATTCATTACTAACTCGAACTCGATAGGTACCCGGTTAAAGTTGATAACAGACTCAACAGACGATAATCAAAACGGGTAAACTTAAACCAAAAGTTGAAGTTTAGTCGATGTAACTAACATCATCTACAGACTAAAATCGATTTAACTGTCAAAACAACTCAAACGAAAGTGCCGGTTACACGTGCACTTTCTGATCCTTCCCAGTCTAACGGTAACACTCATGCAGAGTTCCACAATGCATATAATTCACTTATCGAATTTACACAATTTCATCTCTTTGTGCTGCGGGAAAATTCCATCACATTCATCTGGCATTTCGTGGAATCCTCCTTATCAACTTGAGGGAATTCGCTTTCTATTGTACTCGTAATTAGATTACTTGAAATTACCAAATAATTCTCAACTTTGCTGTTAATTATCTTTTTATTGTTTGGCACAATGGGTGTGTCACTACAAAAATTATTTTCCTTTTTACATGTCTTATGGATATTGTTAAACCCTTTTCTGAAATTTTCCTTATTTCTTTTCAGGATAAATTCGGATGGTGCCTCAACTAAAATTTGGCACCTGACAACGCCCCGTTGAAATTTTCAGCTTAATCGCTTTATGATCGCTGTTATATTGTAACTTATCGGGATGATTAGCGTGATAACTCATCCCAAATTCATAAGTTCCATAATATATGAGTGCAAAGTTTCAATTAGCGTTCAAACAAGGAAAACTTAAAAATGGGTTGAGCCTCTTTTTTGAGAATGAGAAAAACTTAAAATGAGGGAACAATCAGGTATTCCACAACGGAACAGGATGGTATGGAAATACAAGCAAAATCGAATGGAAATTTATTGGTCATAAGAAATTCTCATATACTCGTTAAAATTCTAATTTGTAAGTAGGCACATGAGCTGAAACTAACAATGAAAAAAAGGATATTTAAAACGCTTACGTTTCAAAGGCCTCTTGTGGAAAAAAATTGATGAAATGTGACAAATTTTCAGGTCGATTTGCAAAAAGTTTTTTGATGCCAACGACACGCGGTGTTCCCAAGCGGTCCCCCATCTAAGTACTAACCGCGCCCAACACTGCTTGACTTCGGTGATCGGACGAGAACCGGTCGATACCATGTGTGTTTACTTGGTTTGAATGTATAACAATATTTGTGTCATAATTCTAGCCCTAAACACTGAGCTATTGCCCATTTCTTGTTTTCTTATTCTATCTCTTCTGTCCCTGCTGTGGGGAATCTCAAGAGATATTTCCTATCTAGTTTTTGTTTCTGTTGTGATCCCTATCTCGTTATGATTTATAAATTTAAATACTCTCTCCTTACTTAATTTTCATCTTTACTAAATCATTTAAATAAAAAAAATTAGTAAGAATTCGATTTAATAATTAGTTAGTTTTGTTAAATTTTTGAGTCCTGTTCCTTGTTTTTCTGTATATATCTAGTCTTTTATTTGATCTTATGATCTATGTTAATAATTTTTTTTCCATAGTTTTGGCTTGTTATTTTATAATATATATATTTTTTTTTTTTTTTGTCCTACTGTAAAGTTAAGATATGTTAGTACCTTAGGTCTAAAAAAACAATTTGTAGTCAAGTTGAAACTAAATATATGATGAAAATATAGATATATTACGAAGAAAATGGATTATTCGCTTAGTGTGAACTCGGTTGTTTGTTATTTTAGCCACCAATAAAGTTTATTGTCCTGTTCTCGTTTTAAAACGATAGTGTCGCGATTTGAAGATTGGGTACAATATTTAAGAGAAGCAGGTAGAATTGATTCTTTGTTGAATTGGAAAGTTTTATCGGAGATCTTTCGCGGTATATGGTAGACAATTGGGATGAAATTTTCTGAAAATAAATATCCTTCACGGTCAAGAAATGTGAAAGCTTCTGGTGGAATATTTCCCACGGAGATACATTTCTTATAGTATTCGGTCATAGGGTAATAAGGTCCAAAGATAAGACTGTTTGCTCTGTTTTCCGATGATCGCTGAATGTGTTTCCTTGTTTGCCTCAAAATTTGTACATCTATTCGATGCACATTGGCCTCGTCGTAAATTTCTTTATTTTTGTAGTGCTTTATAACATTATTGACAATCCTATAACGTTTATTCAGACATATTCTTAAGCATGTTCTTTCAAAGACTCGAAGTTTTTCCATATAATATGGGCTTATGTTGTACCATATTGGGCAACCATACGTCAAGATAGGTCTTATAATTGAGGTATACGCTAGCACTTTAACTTTGGGCTTTAGTTGTTTGGAGAAAAACAAACTTTTAAGTGCACCAAAAGCATTTCGGGCTTTCGTTAATTGATTATTGACGTGATTGCTATATTTAAGAAGATTATCTATTTCTATTCCTAAGTACCTTACGCTTTTTGCATTTTTTATGGCTTCGCCTTGGTTTTTAATTCCGAAGCTTTTCCAGTTCTTTTTGACATTTCGTGCCTCTTTATATAGTGATCTGCGCATGAGTATTGTCTCACATTTTTCGGTGTTGATTTGTATGCCCCAATTTGATGTGAATGTCCTTACCACATCGAACATAGTTTGTAATTGTTCATTTATGTTTTGTATCTTTTTTCCCGAAGTGTAAATTATTAGGTCATCTGCGAAAGCTAAAGTATAATTTGTGTTCGAACTAAGTTTTTCTATTTTGAGGAGAGGGCTTATGAAGATAGAGAAGAGAACTGGTGAGTTAATTGTGCCCTGTTGGAGTCCATTTTGTATTGAAAAGGGTGTATCTAAAGTGGTTTTACCGTCAGTTATGAGAAATTGCCTGCCATTTATCATATTGTATATGATTCTAATGAGATGGGAAGGAAAGCCAAATTTCAATAATTTATATATTAATCCATCTAACCAAACCGAGTCGAAAGCTTTTTTCAAATCTATTAGACACGCTCCGGTTACTTCATCCCGTTGGAAGTGCCACAGAGTGTCGGAAACAATTTTATTAATTGCGTGGATTGTTCCATGCTCTTTTCTGAATCCGAATTGGTTTTCAGGAATAATTTTGTTTTCTTCACAAAAGTTCACTATCTTTTCATTAATAACCTTTTCGAATATCTTACTTATATTCGGAAGTAAGCTAATAGGTCTATAATTCTCCGGATTATCTCCATCTTTTTTTGGTTTTTTGATGGGAATCGTTTTTGATGTTTTCCATGATTGTGGGAAGTACATATTATTCATGATATTATTGAAGATGATACAATACTCTACTATTACTTCGTCACTCAAATTTCTTAGTACGATGCTAGGTATGTCGTCGATTCCGGCTGACTTCTTTCGGTTACTTTCTCGGAACACTTTTTGTAAGTTATCTTGTGTCACCAATATGTTGTATTTATTGTTTGGTCGACTTGCTCTATTATTTTCTTCAAATTTTGTTATAGTGACTGTATTTTGTTCCTCTTTAGCCACAGTTTCCTTAAATGTTTGCATATTTCTTTCCACTATTTCCTTGAGTCGAACACTTTCTACTATGTTTGGGTTTTTGTGCACCTGTTCAAATGATTTTCCAATTAGTTTGAGTTTGGACATGTGGTCATTTATCACGAAGTTTCCAGAGCTGTCTTTCCTTAAATTCACTGTTTCTATGTGCGCGTTTTCTAGATCCATTTTCTTGTCTTCTGGAACTTTAAGCTCAGATATACAGGCCTTATGTTTTTTTCTGAAGATTCTATTTAGATTTGGGAACATATTTGTTGAATCCGTTGTTCTTATTCCTTCGATTCTGTTTTTCCAGTATTCGTTTACTGAAATTTTAACATTTTGTTCGATTAAGTATCGAGTACATTTCATTTGTCCCTTTAACTCGTTTAATTTCTTGGAAAGTTGTGGATTCGAGTTTATTTGTTCTCTTGTAAATTTTCTTTTTATTTTCTTAATTTTTGTTAGAATTCCACTCTTTTCCTTTTGTAGTTTTTCAATTGTGTCATTTAGAAAGCATTCCGTGGAATTTTTCTTTTTTATTTTCGGGATTTTCCACTCGATCGTTTCCTTAATTAATTTATTCAAAATGTCTAAATATTTTTCAATTTCTTCCTTATTGAGGTTTCTATTATCCGGAGTAATGGGCGTTTCCTCATGTATACCGTTTTCCTTTTTGTACTTTTCGTGGACTTGTTTCAACCCCCTTCGAAATTTTTCCCAATTAGCTTTCCTATAGTTAAGTATAAATTCTGTTGGTTCCTCAAATAATTCTAACACCTTGTCCCTCCCCTTGGAAATTTTTAGCATGATGGCTTTATGATCACTTTCGTATTCCAATGTATCCAGATGATCTTTATGATGACTCAGCCTTTCATCTATCAATGCTAAGTCAATGAATGAATTTCCCCTATCGAAAGTGGGTTCATTTGGAATCAATAATTTTGCTTTGCAAATGAAGCTTTCCTCATCAAGCCACTTTTTGAGACGCTCGCCCCTGTAGTTGGTTCGAGGGCTTTTCCAGTTTGTGTGCCTGGCATTCATGTCTCCTGCTAAGACAAAGTAATTTTCAGATTTCCCTAGTTCTAATACTTCGAACATTTCCTTAAGTTCCCTATCAAAAGTTTCATCGGCCCTACTCTTCGGAATTCCATACAGAGAAATAATAAACAAATTCTCGTTCCTCATTTTGATTTTTATAACAGTGGATTCTATGTTTTTGAATCCCGACCCTTGAAAGTGAATTCGTTGATATTTATATTTATTATTTATTAGAATGGCTGTACCTCCGGAGGCTGCCGTTGCTTTTTCCCTATCGGTTCTTTCTAGATTATAGTTTTTGAATTCTAGCACGTGCCGGTTATTTAATTTTGTTTCACTTAACAACAGAATGTCCGGCACGTGCTTTTCTAAAAATTTAATTAAATTCAAGCGACGGTAATTTGCAACGATCGAGTTCACATTAAGGGCTATAATTTTAATTGTTTTCTTTATAATGGTTGTTGATTTATGTGACTTATTCATGTCGATCTATTTTTGATTTCTTTCATAATTTCAGTTAAAAGCGAATTAATAGTTTCAACTTGCTTACCGATTGTATCAATTTTTTCGTCCAACTCTTGGAATCTTCCTTCCGTTGATTGTTGTTCCGTTTGTTGTTTTGGTTTTCCTGTATTGTGTTGGACGTTCCTTGATTTGGTCACTTCTTCATAATTTCCACCATTTTCTTTTCTTTCGATCGCTGTTTTGTAGACGGGGCACCCTTTGTAAGAAGCTGGATGTCCTTTAGACTTGCAATTCACGCATTCCAGATCATCTCTTTTCTCACTTTTTTGTACTGTACAACTTTTAGGTTCATGTTCCTTTTGGCACTTCACGCACCTATATTTCATGTTGCAGTACTTCGCTATATGTCCATATCTTTGACAGTTATAACACTGCACAATATCCTTTTTGGCAAATCTTTCCCATTTAACTCTTAAATGATGCAGGTACTTTATTTCAGTCACTTTTTGCACGCATTCAGTTTTGTTTATGAATACGAGGTAAACACTTAGCTTTTGCCCATTTTTATACACTTGTTTCACTAAGTGTACCACATTTTCACCACACTTATTGTTAATTTCGGATCTAAGTTCTGTCACATCTTCATCTTTTTCTAGGCCTTTAAGTACCGTAGTGTACATGGCAGATCCCTTCTTCGCATAGGTGAAATAGTTAATTTTTTCCTTTTTTAGGATGTCCACGGTTTTTTGACGGGTTTCCTCATCTATTGTCATAATTTTATATTTTCCATGCCTCACTCTCACAAAACAATACGAGTTTTCAACCACATTTTCTCGTTTCAGCACTGCACTAAGTTCTTTAACACTTTCGCTGAAACACACTACTGGCGGTACTTTTTCGAGTTTTTCATTATTTTGCGATTTCCTATTGTTGACATTTTTCTTATTCCTCTTTTTGTTTTCTACTCTACTCCACGGTTTATTTTCTTGTCCTTCATCTTCCTCAGAAGAAGATTCTTCCACTTCCACTGGATCACTTGTTTCTACTTGGTTTTTCACTTTTTCTTCTTCAATTGTCTTTGATTTTCCGTCAATTTTCTCTTTTATTAGTAAGAGTTGTTGCTTTAGATCTTCGACTATATTTTTAAGTGTTTTATTTTCTTCCTCGAGCCTCTTTTGTCGCTCTAAAGAGGCTTTATTATCCTTCAAACCTGAAGGACCAGCTTTCTCTTTTACGGCCGGCAACCTCTTCAGGGTGCTAGGCTTCATTAACATCGGTTCGCGTTCTGGAGTACTCCGTGTGCTCACCATTCTTCACTTTTCCAAATTTATAACACAATGAAAAAACAAATTCACTTTTCCAATTTTAAGCTCAATGAGAAAACAATTTTTTGTTGGTTCAAAGATTCACGATCACGCTCGTATTTTTTGCACGTCCGTATCGTTTGGATGTCAAGGATTGACGAGAACCGGTAGGCCAGTGTGGTATGGTTGTTGACAAACGTTTAACAGTAGTGGGCCCTCAAAACTCTCCTATTAAACTCATTAAATAGTTCTACCTAAACTCAGGCATATTTTATTGGATTTAACAGTGATGCACAGCTTTCAAATCCTATTCATTACTAACTCGAACTCGATAGGTACCCGGTTAAAGTTGATAACAGACTCAACAGACGATAATCAAAACGGGTAAACTTAAACCAAAAGTTGAAGTTTAGTCGATTTAACTAACATCACCTTACAGACTAAAATCGATTTAACTGTCAAAACAACTCAAACGAAAGTGCCGGTTTCACGTGCACTTTCTGATCCTTCCCAGTCTAACGGTAACACTCATGCAGAGTTCCACAATGCACATATTTCACTTATCGAATTTACACAATTTCATCCCTTTGTGCTGCGGGAAAATTCCATCACATCCATCTGGCATTTCGTGGAATCCTCCTTATCAACTTGAGGGAATTCGCTTTCTATTGTACTCGTAATTAGATTGCTTGAAATTACCAAATAATTGTCAACTTCGCTGTTAATTATCTTTTTATTGTTTGGCACAATGGGTGTGTCACTACAAAAATTATTTTCCTTTTTACATGTCTTATGGATATTGTTAAACCCTTTTCTGAAATTTTCCTTATTTCTTTTCAGGATAAATTCGGATGGTGCCTCAACCAAAATTTGGCACCTGACAACGCCCCGTTGAAATTTTCAGCTTAATCGCATTATGATCGCTGTTATATTGTAACTTATCGAGATGATTAGCGTGATAACTCAGCCCAAATTCATAAGTTCCATAATAAATGAGTGCAAAGTTTCAATTTGCGTTCAAACAAGCAAAACTTAAAAATGGGTTGAGCCTCTTTTTTGAGAATGAGAAAAACTTAAAATGAGGGAACAATCAGGTATTCCACAACGGAACAGGATGGTATGGAAATACAAGCAAAATCGAATGGAAATTTATTGGTCATAAGAAATTCTCATATATTCGTTACAATTCTAATTTGTAAGTAGGCACATGAGCTGAAACTTACAATGAAAAAAAGGATATTTAAAACGCTTACGTTTCAAAGGCCTCTTGTGGAAAAAAATTGAGGTCGATTTGCAAAAAGTGGTTTGATGCCAACGACACGCGGTGTTCCCAAGCGGTCCCCCATCTAAGTACTAACCGCGCCCAACACTGCTTGACTTCGGTGATCGGACGAGAACCGGTAGGCCAGTGTGGTATGGTTGTTGACAAACGTTTAACAGTAGTGGGCCCTCAAAACTCTCCTATTAAACTCATTAAATAGTTCTACCTAAACTCAGGCATATTTTATTGGATTTAACAGTGATGCACAGCTTTCAAATCCTATTCATTACTAACTCGAACTCGATAGGTACCCGGTTAAAGTTGATAACAGACTCAACAGACGATAATCAAAACGGGTAAACTTAAACCAAAAGATGAAGTTTAGTCGATTTAACTAACATCATCTACAGACTAAAATCGATTTAACTGTCAAAACAACTCAAACGAAAGTGCCGGTAACACGTGCACTTTCTGATCCTTCCCAGTCTAACGGTAACACTCATGCAGAGTTCCACAATGCATATAATTCACTTATCGAATTTATACAATTTCATCCCTTTGTGCTGCGGGAAAATTCCATCACATTCATCTGGCATTTCGTGGAATCCTCCTTATCAACTTGAGGGAATTCGCTTTCTATTGTACTCGTAATTAGATTACTTGAAATTACCAAATAATTCTCAACTTCGCTGTTAATTATCTTTTTATTGTTTGGCACAATGGGTGTGTCACTACAAAAATTATTTTCCTTTTTACATGTCTTATGGATATTGTTAAACCCTTTTCTGAAATTTTCCTTATTTCTTTTCAGGATAAATTCGGATGGTGCCTCAACCAAAATTTGGCACCTGACAACGCCCCGTTGAAATTTTCAGCTTAATCGCTTTATGATCGCTGTTATATTGTAACTTATCGGGATGATTAGCGTGATAACTCATCCCAAATTCATAAGTTCCATAATATATGAGTGCAAAGTTTCAATTAGCGTTCAAACAAGGAAAACTTAAAAATGGGTTGAGCCTCTTTTTTGAGAATGAGAAAAACTTAAAATGAGGGAACAATCAGGTATTCCACAACGGAACAGGATGGTATGGAAATACAAGCAAAATCGAATGGAAATTTATTGGTCATAAGAAATTCTCATATACTCGTTAAAATTCTAATTTGTAAGTAGGCACATGAGCTGAAACTAACAATGAAAAAAAGGATATTTAAAACGCTTACGTTTCAAAGGCCTCTTGTGGAAAAAAATTGATGAAATGTGACAAATTTTCAGGTCGATTTGCAAAAAGTTTTTTGATGCCAACGACACGCGGTGTTCCCAAGCGGTCCCCCATCTAAGTACTAACCGCGCCCAACACTGCTTGACTTCGGTGATCGGACGAGAACCGGTAGGCCAGTGTGGTATGGTTGTTGACAAACGTTTAACAGTAGTGGGCCCTCAAAACTCTCCTATTAAACTCATTAAATAGTTCTACCTAAACTCAGGCATATTTTATTGGATTTAACAGTGATGCACAGCTTTCAAATCCTATTCATTACTAACTCGAACTCGATAGGTACCCGGTTAAAGTTGATAACAGACTCAACAGACGATAATCAAAACGGGTAAACTTAAACCAAAAGTTGAAGTTTAGTCGATTTAACTAACATCACCTTACAGACTAAAATCGATTTAACTGTCAAAACAACTCAAACGAAAGTGCCGGTTTCACGTGCACTTTCTGATCCTTCCCAGTCTAACGGTAACACTCATGCAGAGTTCCACAATGCACATATTTCACTTATCGAATTTACACAATTTCATCCCTTTGTGCTGCGGGAAAATTCCATCACATCCATCTGGCATTTCGTGGAATCCTCCTTATCAACTTGAGGGAATTCGCTTTCTATTGTACTCGTAATTAGATTGCTTGAAATTACCAAATAATTGTCAACTTCGCTGTTAATTATCTTTTTATTGTTTGGCACAATGGGTGTGTCACTACAAAAATTATTTTCCTTTTTACATGTCTTATGGATATTGTTAAACCCTTTTCTGAAATTTTCCTTATTTCTTTTCAGGATAAATTCGGATGGTGCCTCAACCAAAATTTGGCACCTGACAACGCCCCGTTGAAATTTTCAGCTTAATCGCATTATGATCGCTGTTATATTGTAACTTATCGAGATGATTAGCGTGATAACTCAGCCCAAATTCATAAGTTCCATAATAAATGAGTGCAAAGTTTCAATTTGCGTTCAAACAAGCAAAACTTAAAAATGGGTTGAGCCTCTTTTTTGAGAATGAGAAAAACTTAAAATGAGGGAACAATCAGGTATTCCACAACGGAACAGGATGGTATGGAAATACAAGCAAAATCGAATGGAAATTTATTGGTCATAAGAAATTCTCATATATTCGTTACAATTCTAATTTGTAAGTAGGCACATGAGCTGAAACTTACAATGAAAAAAAGGATATTTAAAACGCTTACGTTTCAAAGGCCTCTTGTGGAAAAAAATTGAGGTCGATTTGCAAAAAGTGGTTTGATGCCAACGACACGCGGTGTTCCCAAGCGGTCCCCCATCTAAGTACTAACCGCGCCCAACACTGCTTGACTTCGGTGATCGGACGAGAACCGGTAGGCCAGTGTGGTATGGTTGTTGACAAACGTTTAACAGTAGTGGGCCCTCAAAACTCTCCTATTAAACTCATTAAATAGTTCTACCTAAACTCAGGCATATTTTATTGGATTTAACAGTGATGCACAGCTTTCAAATCCTATTCATTACTAACTCGAACTCGATAGGTACCCGGTTAAAGTTGATAACAGACTCAACAGACGATAATCAAAACGGGTAAACTTAAACCAAAAGATGAAGTTTAGTCGATTTAACTAACATCATCTACAGACTAAAATCGATTTAACTGTCAAAACAACTCAAACGAAAGTGCCGGTAACACGTGCACTTTCTGATCCTTCCCAGTCTAACGGTAACACTCATGCAGAGTTCCACAATGCATATAATTCACTTATCGAATTTATACAATTTCATCCCTTTGTGCTGCGGGAAAATTCCATCACATTCATCTGGCATTTCGTGGAATCCTCCTTATCAACTTGAGGGAATTCGCTTTCTATTGTACTCGTAATTAGATTACTTGAAATTACCAAATAATTCTCAACTTCGCTGTTAATTATCTTTTTATTGTTTGGCACAATGGGTGTGTCACTACAAAAATTATTTTCCTTTTTACATGTCTTATGGATATTGTTAAACCCTTTTCTGAAATTTTCCTTATTTCTTTTCAGGATAAATTCGGATGGTGCCTCAACCAAAATTTGGCACCTGACAACGCCCCGTTGAAATTTTCAGCTTAATCGCTTTATGATCGCTGTTATATTGTAACTTATCGGGATGATTAGCGTGATAACTCATCCCAAATTCATAAGTTCCATAATATATGAGTGCAAAGTTTCAATTAGCGTTCAAACAAGGAAAACTTAAAAATGGGTTGAGCCTCTTTTTTGAGAATGAGAAAAACTTAAAATGAGGGAACAATCAGGTATTCCACAACGGAACAGGATGGTATGGAAATACAAGCAAAATCGAATGGAAATTTATTGGTCATAAGAAATTCTCATATACTCGTTACAATTCTAATTTGTAAGTAGGCACATGAGCTGAAACTAACAATGAAAACAAGGATATTTAAAACGCTTACGTTTCAAAGGCCTCTTGTGGAAAAAAATTGATGAAATGTGACAAATTTTCAGGTCGATTTGCAAAAAGTTTTTTGATGCCAACGACACGCGGTGTTCCCAAGCGGTCCCCCATCTAAGTACTAACCGCGCCCAACA
Source organism: Chrysops caecutiens (assembly GCA_963971475.1). Classification (NCBI taxonomy): domain Eukaryota; kingdom Metazoa; phylum Arthropoda; class Insecta; order Diptera; family Tabanidae; genus Chrysops; species Chrysops caecutiens. The sequence goes on from OZ020569.1 coordinate 36,438,453, forward strand.
CTGCTTGACTTCGGTGATCGGACGAGAACCGGTCATGCCATGTGTGTTTATTTGGTATGAATGTATAACAATATTTGTGTTACAATTCTAGCCCTAAACACTGAGCTATTTCCCATTTTTTGTTTTCTTATTCTATCTCTTCTGTCCCTGCCTTGGGGAAACTCAAGAGATATTTTCTATCTTAGTTTTTTTTTTTTTCTGTTTTGATCCCTATTTTGGTTTTATAAATAATTATTCTACTTTCATACATTTGATCATCTTTACTAATTTTTGTCAAAAATTGAGTGAAGAATTCTATCTCCTTATATTGGAGTGAGGTTTTTTTTTTTTTTTTTGTTGAGTCGTAATCCTAATCCCTATGTATTTTCCTAAAATCTCCTATCTTCTCTTAAATTCTATGTTAGTACTTAATTTTTTATTTTTTTTTCGTTTTGTGACTTCATTATTTCTTAATTTTAACTATATATATTTTTTTTAATTTTGATTATACATTTTTGTGTTTTTTTTTGTTCTGTTTTAAAAATTTTTTTTTTTGTTTTTGTTTTTGGTTTGTGTTGAGAAAGCAACTCATACTTAACTCATCTACTCGTGACAATGTTCATTTGGCAACACCTTTGGATTATTCCACAAGGAGAGAATGCAGCCAACTTAACCTTCTTCCTTTGACGTGAATCAAGTGGAGTGGATCGTTCGTCTTTTCGTGCTTTTGCTATTTTAATATTTTACTTTTGTATATATAATAATTGTAACATTGAGTTGAATTGAAATAAATATCAGAACAACAGTTTGTAACTATTCTAGTCAAAAGTAATAAGGTGAAGAAGGAAAGCAAGCTGAAACTGTGAGAAATTATAAATTATGTACTATATACTGATTATTTGTGCCATTGTTCGCGATACGCTTAATGTGAACTCAATTTTTTATCGTTGCAACCACCAGTAAGATTTGTCGTCCTGTTCCCTTTGCAAGACTTTTCGGTCGCGATTTGAAAACTGGGTACAATATTTTATGGATGCAAGGGCAAGGGATTCATTGTTATATTGAAACGTTTTATCTGAAATTTTTCTGCTAATGTGGTAGATTATTGGAATGAAATCCGTAGAGAATATATAGCCTTCTCGATCAAGGTATGTGAAAGCTTCAGGTGGAACATTCCCGACGGTGATACATTTCCTATAATAGTCATTCATGGGGTAGAAGGGTCCGAATATGATGCTGTTACTTCTGTTTTCTGCCGATCGTTGTATGTGCTTCCTCGTTTGTCTCAGTATTTGTACATCTATTCGATGTACATTGGCTTCATCGTATATCTCTTTATTTTGGTAGTACTTGACAACCTCATTGATAACTCTAAATCGTTTGTTCAGGCATGTTCTCAGGCATTGTCTTTCAAATATTCTAAGCTTCTCCATGTAATGCGGGCTGATGTTGTACCATATTGGACAACCGTATGTTAAGATAGGTCTAACGATGGCCGTGTATGCAAGAACTTTAACTTTTGGATCTAAATGCTTTGAGAAAAACAGACTTTTGAGTGAACCAAAAGCATTTCGTGCCTTTTTCAATTGATTTTTCACATGGGTACTATATTTCAGTAAGTTATCTATTTCAATACCCAAATATCTTACGCTGGGTACGTTCTTGATCGTTTCTGCTTCATTTTTGATTCCGAAGCTTTTCCAATTTTTTTTAGTATTTCTTGCTTCTTTATGTAGTGCTCTACGCATCAGGATTGTTTCACATTTATCCGTGTTGATATGAATTCCCCAGTTCGAAGTGAATGTTTTGACTATATCAAACATTCCTTGTAGTTTTTTATTTATACTATCTATCTTTTTATCCGAAGTGTATATTATTATATCGTCCGCGAATGCTAAGGTATAACTTTTATTTGTAATCAATTTTTCGATTTTGAGAAGAGGGCTTATGAAAATGGAGAACAGAATTGGCGAGTTAATAGTTCCTTGTTGAAGACCGTTTTCTATATTGAAGGTTTTATTATGTATGTGTTTGCCATCAGTGACAACGAATTTTCGACCGTAGATCATACTATAGATGATCTTAATGAGGTGTTTTGGGAAATCAAGTTTAAAAAGTTTGTATAGTAAGCCATCCAACCAGACCGTGTCGAATGCTTTCTTCAGGTCAATCAGGCATGCTCCAGTCACTTCATTTTTCTGGAAGTACCATAGAGTGTCTGATACAAATTTATTAATAGCATGAATTGTGCTATGGTGACTCCTAAAACCGAACTGATTTTCGGGGATAATTTCCTTTTCATCACAGAAGTTTACGATAGTTTGGTTTAGAACTTTCTCAAAAATTTTACTTATATTGGGTAACAAACTGATAGGTCTATAATTTTCAGGGTTACTACCGTCTTTGTTCGGTTTTTTTATAGGGATTGTTTTCGATGTTTTCCAAGATTTAGGATAGTGCATGTTATTAAGAATATTGTTGAACAGTATGCAATAGTCTTTTATTATTTCATCGGTTAGATTTTTCAATACTATATTCGGTATTCCATCTATTCCCGAAGTTTTCTTGTTGTTACTCTCACGAAGGATACCTTTCAAATCTTCTTGTGTGACGAAAATGTTCGACGTATTCTTTGGTCTGTTAGCTTTATTACCGTCATGGAATCGTGTGATTGTGACATTTGTTTGTTCCTCTATGATGACACTTTCTCTAAAACTTTGTATTTTTCTGTCAATTATTTCTTTCAGCCGACTATTGCGCCCGTGATTGGAATTTTTGTGCACTTCTTCGAATTTTTTTCCTATTATTTTGAGTTTGGTCATATCATCATCGACAATGAAATTTCCATGACGGTCTCTGTTTAATTTAGTGGTTTCAACACCGCATTCTTGAAGCTCTTTTTCTTCGGAATTTAAAATCGTCAAATCTGTTACTTTCGCCTTACTCTTCTTTCTGAAGATCCTGTTAATATTGGGGAACATATTTTTGGAATCGGAAGTTTGTATGCTCCCTATTCTCTTTTGCCAATATTGGTTCACAGAGATTTTTACATTTTGTTCTATGAGGTATCGAGTGCACTTTATTTCGCATTTTAATTGTTGTAATTCCTGAGTCAATTGCGCGTTTCGGTCGATTTGGTCTTTTGTATATTTTCTTTTAATTTTCTTAATTCTGGTTAATAATCTACTTTTTTGCTTTTGCAGTTTTTCAATTACATCGTTCAGAAACCATTTCGTTGAGTCTTTTTTAATCACTTTCGGGACTTTCCAATCAATTGTATCTTTAATTAACGTATTTAAAATCTCCAAATATTTCTCTATTATCTCATTATTGAGATTTTTATTGTCCGGAATTATGGGTTTGTCACTACGAATACCATTTTCTTTTTTGTATTTTCCGTAGACATGCTTCAGCCCCTTTCTGAAATTTTCCCAATTAGTCTTGGTGTAATTCAAAATAAATTCTGGTGGTGCCTCTAACAATTCTAGTACCTGCTCCCGCCCCTTTGAAATTTTTAGCATAATTGCTTTATGATCGCTCTCGTAATCTAGTGTTTCGAGATGATCATTGTGACGATTCAGCCTTTCATCTACCAAGGCTATATCAATGAAAGAATTTCCCCTTTCGAATGAAGCTTCGTTAGGAAGCAATAATTTTGCTTTATACATAACGCCCTCGGTATCTAGCCATCCTTTGAGGCGCTCACCTCTATAGTTGGTCCGTGGGCTTTTCCATGCTGTATGCCTAGCATTCATATCTCCTGCTATGACATAATAATTATTGGGGTCCGAAAGTTCTAATTTTTTGAAAATTTCCCTTAATTCCGTGTTAAAATTTTCATCTCCTCGGCTTTTTGGGGCAGCATAGATTGAGATTATGTATAAATTCTCATTTCCCATTTTCAATTTCACCGTTGTAGCTTCAATGTTCTTAAATTGGAACATATTTTTTATTTGTATTCGTTCGTATTTATATTCGTTTTTGATGATGATGGCTGTACCTCCGGAGGCTGCCATGGATATTTCCCGGTCTGATCTTTCTATTTGGTAATTTTCAAAATTAAGGACATGTCGTTTGTTTAATTTCGTTTCACCCAACAACATTACATCTGGATTTTGGTTCTTAAGAAATTCTGTTAAGTTAACCCTTCTGCTGTTGGCCACGATTGAGTTTACATTAAGCGCGATTATTTTTATATTGTTTTTCTGTATTATATTATTTTTATGTTTTGATTTATTCATCATTATTATTATTTTTCTTTATTTCGCTCATAAATTCTAATAGTAGTGAATTCACAGTTTCTACTTGCTTACCCAAATTCATTATCTTCTCATCCAGTTCCCGGAATTTTCTGTCGTTGTAGTTTCCTTCTTGGTTGCTAGTTTTGTCATTTTCTGGTTGGAGATATTGTCTTCGCTGAACTGACGTCTTTCTCTTGATTCCAGTTTCTCCTTGTTGATTACTGGTCTCGCGGTCGATAGATGCATACATTTTCACTCCATTTTTGTTGTCTTTTTTCGTAACAGAAGACTGATACACAGGGCATCCTTTGTATGAGGCAGGATGTCCTTTGGCTTGACAATTCACACACTCAATTTCTTCTCTTTTGTCACTGTTTTTTAATTCACATTTTCCGGGCCCGTGGTCTTTTTGGCATTTAACACACCTATGGTTCATATTGCAGTATTTTGCCACATGCCCAAATCGTTGGCAATTATAACACTGCACTATATCGTTTTTCACGTATCGTTCCCAGGTCACTTTCAATTGAAAAATATATTTCAACTTTGTCACATTTTGTATGTTCCCTTCTGGATTTATAAATACGAGATAAACTGGAAGCTTTTTGCCCTTTTTTGTGATCTGTTTCACTTGTTGCACACCGTTTTCACCACTTTGTTGCACTATTTCGTTTTTTAACTCTGTCACATCTTCGTCGTTATCTAGCCCTTTAAGAACCGTGATTTGCATTGAAGAGCCCTTTTTAGCATAAGTATAAAATGTCATTTTAAGTTTTTTTAACGCTTCTACTATCGAATGCCTAGTTTCTTCGTCTGTCGCCATCACTTTATATTTTTGATTCCTTGCTCTTACAATATTGTACTTATTTTCGGGCACTTTTCCTTGTTTGAGAAGTGTTCCTAATTCTTTAGCACTTTCACAAAAACAAACGACGGGTGGCACTTTTATTTTCTTTTCCTTATGGGAATCACTGCGTTTTGGTTTTTTCTTTGATTTTTGTTCAGTCCACTGTGATGATGTGAGTACCTCATCTTCGTCGGATGAGGGCTCATCATCTCCTTCGCACTGTTTTTTAGTTTCCACTTCTTTCTCCTCTAATTTCTCCTTCATTTGCATTATTTGCCGCCTGAGTTCTTGAATGACGCTTGTTAGCTTCTTGTTTTCTTCCTCTAAGATTTTTTGTCGATCTTGAGGTTTGCTTTTCCCTACCTCTTTCATAGTTGACGTTCCAGGTTTCTCCTTGATCACCGGCAAGCTCCTTTGCGCGCTAGATTGCACTTTTAAAGGTTTACTTTCCCGTTCCGGAGTACTCCTAGTTTGAACCATTTTAACTCTTGAAATTTCACTGATCGCAATAATTCACTAACACTTTGTAATAATGTATCGTTTTATGGACCTTAACAATTTGTCGTTTCAATTACCGTATTCAAAGCACGTCTGTCTTGTTTGACGATCAAGGATCCGGTAACACGTGCACTTTCTGATCCTTCCCAGTCTAACGGTAACACTCATGCAGAGTTCCACAATGCACATATTTCACTTATCGAATTTACACAATTTCATCCCTTTGTGCTGCGGGAAAATTCCATCACATCCATCTGGCATTTCGTGGAATCCTCCTTATCAACTTGAGGGAATTCGCTTTCTATTGTACTCGTAATTAGATTGCTTGAAATTACCAAATAATTGTCAACTTCGCTGTTAATTATCTTTTTATTGTTTGGCACAATGGGTGTGTCACTACAAAAATTATTTTCCTTTTTACATGTCTTATGGATATTGTTAAACCCTTTTCTGAAATTTTCCTTATTTCTTTTCAGGATAAATTCGGATGGTGCCTCAACCAAAATTTGGCACCTGACAACGCCCCGTTGAAATTTTCAGCTTAATCGCTTTATGATCGCTGTTATATTGTAACTTATCGGGATGATTAGCGTGATAACTCAGCCCAAATTCATAAGTTCCATAATATATGAGTGCAAAGTTTCAATTAGCGTTCAAACAAGGAAAACTTAAAAATGGGTTGAGCCTCTTTTTTGAGAATGAGAAAAACTTAAAATGAGGGAACAATCAGGTATTCCACAACGGAACAGGATGGTATGGAAATACAAGCAAAATCGAATGGAAATTTATTGGTCATAAGAAATTCTCATATACTCGTTACAATTCTAATTTGTAAGTAGGCACATGAGCTGAAACTAACAATGAAAAAAAGGATATTTAAAACGCTTACGTTTCAAAGGCCTCTTGTGGAAAAAAATTGATGAAATGTGACAAATTTTGAGGTCGATTTGCAAAAAGTGGTTTGATGCCAACGACACGCGGTGTTCCCAAGCGGTCCCCCATCTAAGTACTAACCGCGCCCAACACTGCTTGACTTCGGTGATCGGACGAGAACCGGTCATGCCATGTGTGTTTATTTGGTATGAATGTATAACAATATTTGTGTTACAATTCTAGCCCTAAACACTGAGCTATTGCCCATTTCTTGTTTTCTTATTCTATCTCTTCTGTCCCTGCTGTGGGGAATCTCAAGAGATATTTTCTATCTTAGTTTTTTTTCTGTTTTGATCCCTATTTTTGTTTTATAAATAATTATTCTACTTTCGTACATTTGATCATCTTTACTAATTTTTGTCAAAAATTTAGTCAAGAAATCTTTCTGCTTATATTGTAGTGAGGTTTTTATTTTTTTGTTGAGTCGTAATCCTAAGCCCTATGTTTTTTCCTAAAATCTCCTATCTTCTCTTAAATTCTATGTTAGTATTTTTTATTTTTTTTTTTTTGTTTTGTGACTTCATTATTTCTGAATTTAGTTATATATTTTTTTTAATTTTGATTATACATTTTTGTATTTTTTTTGTTTTATTCTGTTTTAAACTTTTTTTTTTGTTTTTTTGTTTTTTTTTTGCTTTTGATTTGTAACTACACTAGTCAAAAGTAATAAGGTGAAGAAGGAAAGCAAGCTGAAACTGTGAGAAATTATAAATTATGTACTATATACTGATTATTTGTGCCATTGTTCGCGATACGCTTAATGTGAACTCAATTTTTTATCGTTGCAACCACCAGTAAGATTTGTCGTCCTGTTCCCTTTGCAAGACTTTTCGGTCGCGATTTGAAAACTGGGTACAATATTTTATGGATGCAAGGGCAAGAGATTCATTGTTATATTGAAACGTTTTATCTGAAATTTTTCTGCTGATGTGGTAGATTATTGGAATGAAATCCGTAGAGAATATATAGCCTTCTCGATCAAGGTATGTGAAAGCTTCAGGTGGAACATTCCCGACGGTGATACATTTCCTATAATACTCATTCATGGGGTAGAAGGGTCCGAATATAATGCTGTTACTTCTGTTTTCTGCCGATCGTTGTATGTGCTTCCTCGTTTGTCTCAGTATTTGTACATCTATTCGATGTACATTGGCTTCATCGTATATTTCTTTATTTTGGTAGTACTTGACAACCTCATTGATAACTCTAAATCGTTTGTTCAGGCATGTTCTCAGGCATTGTCTTTCAAATATTCTAAGCTTCTCCATGTAATGCGGGCTGATGTTGTACCATATTGGACAACCGTATGTTAAGATAGGTCTAACGATGGCCGTGTATGCAAGAACTTTAACTTTTGGATCTAAATGCTTTGAGAAAAACAGACTTTTGAGTGAACCAAAAGCATTTCGTGCCTTTTTCAACTGATTTTTCACATGGGTACTATATTTCAGTAAGTTATCTATTTCAATACCCAAGTATCTTACGCTGTGTACGTTCTTGATCGTTTCTGCTTCATTTTTGATTCCGAAGCTTTTCCAATTTTTCTTGGTATTTCTTGCTTCTTTATGTAGTGCTCTACGCATCAGGATTGTTTCACATTTATCCGTGTTGATATGAATTCCCCAGTTCGAAGTGAATGTTTTGACTATATCAAACATTCCTTGTAGTTTTTTATTTATATTATCTATCTTTTTATCCGAAGTGTATATTATTATATCGTCCGCGAATGCTAAGGTATAACTTTTATTCGTAATCAATTTTTCGATTTTGAGAAGAGGGCTTATGAAAATGGAGAACAGAATGGGCGAGTTAATAGTTCCTTGTTGAAGACCGTTTTCTATATTGAAGGTTTCATTATGCATGTGTTTGCCATCAGTGACAACGAATTTTCGACCGTAGATCATATTATAGATGATCTTAATGAGGTGTTTTGGGAAATCGAGTTTAAAAAGTTTGTAAAGTAAGCCATCCAACCACACCGTGTCGAATGCTTTCTTTAAGTCAATCAGGCATGCTCCAGTCACTTCATTTTTCTGGAAGTACCATAGAGTGTCTGATACAAATTTATTAATAGCATGAATTGTGCTATGGTGATTCCTAAACCCGAACTGATTTTCAGGGATAATTTCCTTTTCATCACAGAAGTTTACGATAGTTTGGTTTAGAACTTTCTCAAAAATTTTACTTATATTGGGTAACAAACTGATAGGTCTATAGTTCTCAGGGTTACTACCGTCTTTGTTCGGTTTTTTTATGGGGATTGTTTTCGATGTTTTCCAAGATTTAGGATAGTGCATGTTATTAAGAATATTGTTGAACAGTATGCAATAGTCTTTTATTATTTCATCGGTTAGATTTTTCAATACTATATTCGGTATTCCATCTATTCCCGAAGTTTTCTTGTTGTTACTCTTACGAAGTATAACTTTTAAATCTTCTTGTGTGACGAAAATGTTCGACGTATTCTTTGGTCTGTTAGCTTTATTACCGTCATGGAATCGTGTTATTGTGACATTTGTTTGTTCCTCTATGATGACACTTTCTTTAAAACTTTGTATTTTTCTGTCAATTATTTCTTTCAGCCGACTATTGCGCCCGTGATTGGAATTTTTGTGCACTTCTTCGAATTTTTTTCCTATTATTTTGAGTTTGGTCATATCATCACCGACAATGAAATTTCCATGACGGTCTCTGTTTAATTTAGTGGTTTCAACACCGCATTCTTGAAGCTCTTTTTCTTCGGAATTTAAAATCGTCAAATCTGTTACTTTGGCCTTACTCTTCTTTCTGAAGATCCTGTTAATATTGGGGAACATATTTTTGGAATCGGAAGTTTGTATGCTCCCTATTCTCTTTTGCCAATATTGGTTCACAGAGAGTTTTACATTTTGTTCTATGAGGTATCGAGTGCACTTTATTTCGCATTTTAATTGTTGTACTTCCTGAGTCAATTGCGCGTTTCGGTCGATTTGGTCTTTTGTATATTTTCTTTTAATTTTCTTAATTCTGGTTAATAATCTACTTTTTCGCTTTTGCAGTTTTTCAATAACATCGTTCAGAAACCATTTCGTTGCGTCTTTTTTAATCACTTTCGGGACTTTCCAATCAATTGTATCTTTAATTAACGTATTTAAAATCTCCAAATATTTCTCTATTATCTCATTATTGAGATTTTGATTGTCCGGAATTATGGGTTTGTCACCACGAATACCATTTTCTTTCTTGTATTTTCCGTAGACATGCTTCAGCCCCTTTCTGAAATTTTCCCAATTAGTCTTGGTGTAATTCAAAATAAATTCTGGTGGTGCCTCTAACAATTCTAGTACCTGATCCCGCCCCTTTGAAATTTTTAGCATAATTGCTTTATGATCGCTCTCGTAATCTAGTGTTTCGAGATGATCATTGTGATGATTCAGCCTTTCATCTACCAAGGCTATATCAATGAATGAATTTCCCCTATCGAAAGTGGGTTCGTTTGGAATCAATAATTTTGCTTTGAAAATGAAGCTTTCCTCATCAAGCCACTTTTTCAGACGCTCGCCCCTGTAGTTGGTTCGAGGGCTTTTCCAGTTTGTGTGCCTGGCATTCATGTCTCCTGCTATGACAAAGTAATTTTCAGATTTCCCTAGTTCTAATACTTCGAACATTTCTTTAAGTTCCCTATCAAAAGTTTCATCGGCCCTACTCTTCGGAATTCCATACAGAGAAATAATAAACAAATTCTCGCTCCTCATTTTGATTTTTATAACAGTGGCTTCTATGTTTTTGAATCCCGACCCTTGAAAGTGAATTCGTTGATATTTATATTTATTATTTATTAGGATGGCTGTACCTCCGGAGGCTGCCGTTGCTTTTTCCCTATCGGTTCTTTCTAGATTATAGTTTTTGAATTCTAGCACGTGTCGGTTATTTAATTTTGTTTCACTTAACAACAGAATGTCCGGCACGTGCTTTTCTAAAAATTTAATTAAATTCAAGCGACGGTAATTTGCAACGATCGAGTTCACATTAAGGGCTATAATTTTAATTTTTTTCTTTATAATGGTTTTTGATTCATGTGACTTATTCATATCGATTTATTTTTGATTTCTTTCATAATTTCAGTTAAAAGCGAATTAATAGTTTCAACTTGCTTACCGATTGTATCAATTTTTTCGTCCAACTCTTGGAATCTTCCTTCCGTTGATTGTTGTTCCGTTTGTTGTTTTGGTTTTCCTGTATTGTGTTGGACGTTTCTTGATTTGGTCACTTCTTCATAATTTCCACCATTTTCTTTTCTTTCGATCGCTGTTTTGTAGACGGGGCACCCTTTGTAAGAAGCTGGATGTCCTTTAGACTTGCAATTCACGCATTCCAGATCATCTTTTTTCTCACTTTTTTGTACTGTACAACTTTTAGGTTCATGTTCCTTTTGGCACTTCACGCACCTATATTTCATGTTGCAGTACTTCGCTATATGTCCATATCTTTGACAGTTATAACACTGCACAATATCCTTTTTGGCAAATCTTTCCCATTTAACTCTTAAATGATGCAGGTACTTTATTTCAGTCACTTTTTGCACGCATTCAGTTTTGTTTATGAATACGAGGTAAACACTTAGCTTTTGCCCATTTTTATACACTTGTTTCACTAAGTGTACCACATTTTCACCACACTTATTGTTAATTTCGGATCTAAGTTCTGTCACATCTTCATCTTTTTCTAGGCCTTTAAGTACCGTAGTGTACATGGCAGATCCCTTCTTCGCATAGGTAAAATAGTTAATTTTTTCCTTTTTTAGGATGTTCACGGTTTTTTGACGGGTTTCCTCATCTATTGTCATAATTTTATATTTTCCATGCCTCACTCTCACAAAACTATACGAGTTTTCAGCCACATTTTCTCGTTTCAGTACTGCACTAAGTTCTTTAACACTTTCGCTGAAACACACTACTGGTGGTACTTTTTCGTGATTTTTATTATTTTGCGATTTCCTATTGTTGACATTTTTCTTATTCCTCTTTTTGTTTTCTACTCTACTCCACGGTTTATTTTCTTGTCCTTCATCTTCCTCAGAAGAAGATTCTTCCACTTCCACTGGATCACTTGTTTCTACTTGGTTTCTCACTTTTTCTTCTTCAATTGTCTTTGATTTTCCGTCAATTTTCTCTTTTATTAGTAAGAGTTGTTTTTTTAGATCTTCGACTATATTTTTAAGTGTTTTATTTTCTTCCTCGAGCCTCTTTTGTCGCTCTAAAGAGGCTTTATTATCCTTCAAACCTGAAGGACCAGCTTTCTCTTTTACGGCCGGCAACCTCTTCAGGGTGCTTGGCTTCATTAACATCGGTTCGCGTTCTGGAGTACTCCGTGTGCCCACCATTCTTCACTTTTCCAAATTTATAACACAATGAAAAAACAAATTCACTTTTCCAATTTTAAGCTCAATGAGAAAACAATTTTTTGTTGGTTCAATGATTCACGATCACGCTCGTATTTTTTGCACGTCCGTATCGTTTGGATGTCAAGGATTGACTGACGAGAACCGGTAGGCCAGTGTGGTATGGTTGTTGACAAACGTTTAACAGTAGTGGGCCCTCAAAACTCTCCTATTAAACTCATTAAATAGTTCTACCTTAAGTCAGGCATATTTTATCGGATTTAACAGTGATGCACAGCTTTCAAATCCTGTTCATTACTAAGTCGAACTCGATAGGTACCCGGTTAAAGTTGATAACAGACTCAACAGACGATAATCAAAACGGGTAAACTTAAACCAAAAGATGAAGTTTAGTCGATTTAACTAACATCACCTTACAGACTAAAATCGATTTAACTGTCAAAACAACTCAAACGAAAGTGCCGGTTACACGTGCACTTTCTGATCCTTCCCAGTCTAACGGTAACACTCATGCAGAGTTCCACAATGCATATAATTCACTTATCGAATTTACACAATTTCATCTCTTTGTGCTGCGGGAAAATTCCATCACATTCATCTGGCATTTCGTGGAATCCTCCTTATCAACTTGAGGGAATTCGCTTTCTATTGTACTCGTAATTAGATTACTTGAAATTACCAAATAATTCTCAAATTCGCTGTTAATTATCTTTTTATTGTTTGGCACAATGGGTGTGTCACTACAAAAATTATTTTCCTTTTTACATGTCTTATGGATATTGTTAAACCCTTTTCTGAAATTTTCCTTATTTCTTTTCAGGATAAATTCGGATGGTGCCTCAACCAAAATTTGGCACCTGACAACGCCCCGTTGAAATTTTCAGCTTAATCGCTTTATGATCGCTGTTATATTGTAACTTATCGGGATGATTAGCGTGATAACTCAGCCCAAATTCATAAGTTCCATAATATATGAGTGCAAAGTTTCAATTAGCGTTCAAACAAGGAAAACTTAAAAATGGGTTGAGCCTCTTTTTTGAGAATGAGAAAAACTTAAAATGAGGGAACAATCAGGTATTCCACAACGGAACAGGATGGTATGGAAATACAAGCAAAATCGAATGGAAATTTATTGGTCATAAGAAATTCTCATATATTCGTTACAATTCTAATTTGTAAGTAGGCACATGAGCTGAAACTAACAACGAAAAAAAGGATATTTAAAACGCTTACGTTTCAAAGGCCTCTTGTGGAAAAAAATTGATGAAATGTGACAAATTTTGAGGTCGATTTGCAAAAAGTGGTTTGATGCCAACGACACGCGGTGTTCCCAAGCGGTCCCCCATCTAAGTACTAACCGCGCCCAACACTGCTTGACTTCGGTGATCGGACGAGAACCGGTAGGCCAGTGTGGTATGGTTGTTGACAAACGTTTAACAGTAGTGGGCCCTCAAAACTCTCCTATTAAACTCATTAAATAGTTCTACCTTAAGTCAGGCATATTTTATCGGCTTTAACAGTGATGCACAGCTTTCAATTCCTGTTCATTACTAAGTCGAACTCGATAGGTACCCGGTTAAAGTTGATAACAGACTCAACAGACGATAATCAAAACGGGTAAACTTAAACCAAAAGATGAAGTTTAGTCGATTTAACTAACATCACCTTACAGACTAAAATCGATTTAACTGTCAAAACAACTCAAACGAAAGTGCCGGTTACACGTGCACTTTCTGATCCTTCCCAGTCTAACGGTAACAGTCATGCAGAGTTCCACAATGCATATAATTCACTTATCGAATTTACACAATTTCATCCCTTTGTGCTGCGGGAAAATTCCATCACATCCATCTGGCATTTCGTGGAATCCTCCTTATAAACTTGAGGGAATTCGCTTTCTATTGTACTCGTAATTAGATTACTTGAAATTACCAAATAATTCTCAACTTCGCTGTTAATTATCTTTTTATTGTTTGGCACAATGGGTGTGTCACTACAAAAATTATTTTCCTTTTTACATGTCTTATGGATATTGTTAAACCCTTTTCTGAAATTTTCCTTATTTCTTTTCAGGATAAATTCGGATGGTGCCTCAACCAAAATTTGGCACCTGACAACGCCCCGTTGAAATTTTCAGCTTAATCGCTTTATGATCGCTGTTATATTGTAACTTATCGGGATGATTAGCGTGATAACTCAGCCCAAATTCATAAGTTCCATAATATATGAGTGCAAAGTTTCAATTAGCGTTCAAACAAGGAAAACTTAAAAATGGGTTGAGCCTCTTTTTTGAGAATGAGAAAAACTTAAAATGAGGGAACAATCAGGTATTCCACAACGGAACAGGATGGTATGGAAATACAAGCAAAATCGAATGGAAATTTATTGGTCATAAGAAATTCTCATATATTCGTTACAATTCTAATTTGTAAGTAGGCACATGAGCTGAAACTAACAATGAAAAAAAGGATATTTAAAACGCTTACGTTTCAAAGGCCTCTTGTGGAAAAAAATTGATGAAATGTGACAAATTTTGAGGCCGATTTGCAAAAAGTTTTTTGATGCCAACGACACGCGGTGTTCCCAAGCGGTCCCCCATCTAAGTACTAACCGCGCCCAACACTGCTTGACTTCGGTGATCGGACGAGAACCGGTAGGCCAGTGTGGTATGGTTGTTGACAAACGTTTGACAGTAGTGGGCCTTCAAAACTCTCCTATTAAACTCATTAAATAGTTCTACCTAAACTCAGGCATATTTTATTGGATTTAACAGTGATGCACAGCTTTCAAATCCTATTCATTACTAACTCGAACTCGATAGGTACCCGGTTAAAGTTGATAACAGACTCAACAGACGATAATCAAAACGGGTAAACTTAAACCAAAAGATGAAGTTTAGTCGATTTAACTAACATCACCTTACAGACTAAAATCGATTTAACTGTCAAAACAACTCAAACGAAAGTGCCGGTTACACGTGCACTTTCTGATCCTTCCCAGTCTAACGGTAACACTCATGCAGAGTTCCACAATGCATATAATTCACTTATCGAATTTACACAATTTCATCTCTTTGTGCTGCGGGAAAATTCCATCACATTCATCTGGCATTTCGTGGAATCCTCCTTATCAACTTGAGGGAATTCGCTTTCTATTGTACTCGTAATTAGATTACTTGAAATTACCAAATAATTCTCAAATTCGCTGTTAATTATCTTTTTATTGTTTGGCACAATGGGTGTGTCACTACAAAAATTATTTTCCTTTTTACATGTCTTATGGATATTGTTAAACCCTTTTCTGAAATTTTCCTTATTTCTTTTCAGGATAAATTCGGATGGTGCCTCAACCAAAATTTGGCACCTGACAACGCCCCGTTGAAATTTTCAGCTTAATCGCTTTATGATCGCTGTTATATTGTAACTTATCGGGATGATTAGCGTGATAACTCATCCCAAATTCATAAGTTCCATAATATATGAGTGCAAAGTTTCAATTAGCGTTCAAACAAGGAAAACTTAAAAATGGGTTGAGCCTCTTTTTTGAGAATGAGAAAAACTTAAAATGAGGGAACAATCAGGTATTCCACAACGGAACAGGATGGTATGGAAATACAAGCAAAATCGAATGGAAATTTATTGGTCATAAGAAATTCTCATATACTCGTTACAATTCTAAATTGTAAGTAGGCACATGAGCTGAAACTAACAATGAAAAAAAGGATATTTAAAACGCTTACGTTTCAAAGGCCTCTTGTGGAAAAAAATTGATGAAATGTGACAAATTTTGAGGTCGATTTGCAAAAAGTGGTTTGATGCCAACGACACGCGGTGTTCCCAAGCGGTCCCCCATCTAAGTACTAACCGCGCCCAACACTGCTTGACTTCGGTGATCGGACGAGAACCGGTAGGCCAGTGTGGTATGGTTGTTGACAAACGTTTAACAGTAGTGGGCCCTCAAAACTCTCCTATTAAACTCATTAAATAGTTCTACCTTAAGTCAGGCATATTTTATCGGATTTAACAGTGATGCACAGCTTTCAAATCCTGTTCATTACTAAGTCGAACTCGATAGGTACCCGGTTAAAGTTGATAACAGACTCAACAGACGATAATCAAAACGGGTAAACTTAAACCAAAAGATGAAGTTTAGTCGATTTAACTAACATCACCTTACAGACTAAAATCGATTTAACTGTCAAAACAACTCAAACGAAAGTGCCGGTTACACGTGCACTTTCTGATCCTTCCCAGTCTAACGGTAACACTCATGCAGAGTTCCACAATGCATATAATTCACTTATCGAATTTACACAATTTCATCTCTTTGTGCTGCGGGAAAATTCCATCACATTCATCTGGCATTTCGTGGAATCCTCCTTATCAACTTGAGGGAATTCGCTTTCTATTGTACTCGTAATTAGATTACTTGAAATTACCAAATAATTCTCAAATTCGCTGTTAATTATCTTTTTATTGTTTGGCACAATGGGTGTGTCACTACAAAAATTATTTTCCTTTTTACATGTCTTATGGATATTGTTAAACCCTTTTCTGAAATTTTCCTTATTTCTTTTCAGGATAAATTCGGATGGTGCCTCAACCAAAATTTGGCACCTGACAACGCCCCGTTGAAATTTTCAGCTTAATCGCTTTATGATCGCTGTTATATTGTAACTTATCGGGATGATTAGCGTGATAACTCAGCCCAAATTCATAAGTTCCATAATATATGAGTGCAAAGTTTCAATTAGCGTTCAAACAAGGAAAACTTAAAAATGGGTTGAGCCTCTTTTTTGAGAATGAGAAAAACTTAAAATGAGGGAACAATCAGGTATTCCACAACGGAACAGGATGGTATGGAAATACAAGCAAAATCGAATGGAAATTTATTGGTCATAAGAAATTCTCATATACTCGTTACAATTCTAATTTGTAAGTAGGCACATGAGCTGAAACTAACAATGAAAAAAAGGATATTTAAAACGCTTACGTTTCAAAGGCCTCTTGTGGAAAAAAATTGATGAAATGTGACAAATTTTGAGGTCGATTTGCAAAAAGTGGTTTGATGCCAACGACACGCGGTGTTCCCAAGCGGTCCCCCATCTAAGTACTAACCGCGCCCAACACTGCTTGACTTCGGTGATCGGACGAGAACCGGTCATGCCATGTGTGTTTATTTGGTATGAATGTATAACAATATTTGTGTTACAATTCTAGCCCTAAACACTGAGCTATTGCCCATTTCTTGTTTTCTTATTCTATCTCTTCTGTCCCTGCTGTGGGGAATCTCAAGAGATATTTTCTATCTTAGTTTTTTTTCTGTTTTGATCCCTATTTTTGTTTTATAAATAATTATTCTACTTTCGTACATTTGATCATCTTTACTAATTTTTGTCAAAAATTTAGTCAAGAAATCTTTCTGCTTATATTGTAGTGAGGTTTTTATTTTTTTGTTGAGTCGTAATCCTAAGCCCTATGTTTTTTCCTAAAATCTCCTATCTTCTCTTAAATTCTATGTTAGTATTTTTTATTTTTTTTTTTTTGTTTTGTGACTTCATTATTTCTGAATTTAGTTATATATTTTTTTTAATTTTGATTATACATTTTTGTATTTTTTTTGTTTTATTCTGTTTTAAACTTTTTTTTTTGTTTTTTTGTTTTTTTTTTGCTTTTGATTTGTAACTACACTAGTCAAAAGTAATAAGGTGAAGAAGGAAAGCAAGCTGAAACTGTGAGAAATTATAAATTATGTACTATATACTGATTATTTGTGCCATTGTTCGCGATACGCTTAATGTGAACTCAATTTTTTATCGTTGCAACCACCAGTAAGATTTGTCGTCCTGTTCCCTTTGCAAGACTTTTCGGTCGCGATTTGAAAACTGGGTACAATATTTTATGGATGCAAGGGCAAGAGATTCATTGTTATATTGAAACGTTTTATCTGAAATTTTTCTGCTGATGTGGTAGATTATTGGAATGAAATCCGTAGAGAATATATAGCCTTCTCGATCAAGGTATGTGAAAGCTTCAGGTGGAACATTCCCGACGGTGATACATTTCCTATAATACTCATTCATGGGGTAGAAGGGTCCGAATATAATGCTGTTACTTCTGTTTTCTGCCGATCGTTGTATGTGCTTCCTCGTTTGTCTCAGTATTTGTACATCTATTCGATGTACATTGGCTTCATCGTATATTTCTTTATTTTGGTAGTACTTGACAACCTCATTGATAACTCTAAATCGTTTGTTCAGGCATGTTCTCAGGCATTGTCTTTCAAATATTCTAAGCTTCTCCATGTAATGCGGGCTGATGTTGTACCATATTGGACAACCGTATGTTAAGATAGGTCTAACGATGGCCGTGTATGCAAGAACTTTAACTTTTGGATCTAAATGCTTTGAGAAAAACAGACTTTTGAGTGAACCAAAAGCATTTCGTGCCTTTTTCAACTGATTTTTCACATGGGTACTATATTTCAGTAAGTTATCTATTTCAATACCCAAGTATCTTACGCTGTGTACGTTCTTGATCGTTTCTGCTTCATTTTTGATTCCGAAGCTTTTCCAATTTTTCTTGGTATTTCTTGCTTCTTTATGTAGTGCTCTACGCATCAGGATTGTTTCACATTTATCCGTGTTGATATGAATTCCCCAGTTCGAAGTGAATGTTTTGACTATATCAAACATTCCTTGTAGTTTTTTATTTATATTATCTATCTTTTTATCCGAAGTGTATATTATTATATCGTCCGCGAATGCTAAGGTATAACTTTTATTCGTAATCAATTTTTCGATTTTGAGAAGAGGGCTTATGAAAATGGAGAACAGAATGGGCGAGTTAATAGTTCCTTGTTGAAGACCGTTTTCTATATTGAAGGTTTCATTATGCATGTGTTTGCCATCAGTGACAACGAATTTTCGACCGTAGATCATATTATAGATGATCTTAATGAGGTGTTTTGGGAAATCGAGTTTAAAAAGTTTGTAAAGTAAGCCATCCAACCACACCGTGTCGAATGCTTTCTTTAAGTCAATCAGGCATGCTCCAGTCACTTCATTTTTCTGGAAGTACCATAGAGTGTCTGATACAAATTTATTAATAGCATGAATTGTGCTATGGTGATTCCTAAACCCGAACTGATTTTCAGGGATAATTTCCTTTTCATCACAGAAGTTTACGATAGTTTGGTTTAGAACTTTCTCAAAAATTTTACTTATATTGGGTAACAAACTGATAGGTCTATAGTTCTCAGGGTTACTACCGTCTTTGTTCGGTTTTTTTATGGGGATTGTTTTCGATGTTTTCCAAGATTTAGGATAGTGCATGTTATTAAGAATATTGTTGAACAGTATGCAATAGTCTTTTATTATTTCATCGGTTAGATTTTTCAATACTATATTCGGTATTCCATCTATTCCCGAAGTTTTCTTGTTGTTACTCTTACGAAGTATAACTTTTAAATCTTCTTGTGTGACGAAAATGTTCGACGTATTCTTTGGTCTGTTAGCTTTATTACCGTCATGGAATCGTGTTATTGTGACATTTGTTTGTTCCTCTATGATGACACTTTCTTTAAAACTTTGTATTTTTCTGTCAATTATTTCTTTCAGCCGACTATTGCGCCCGTGATTGGAATTTTTGTGCACTTCTTCGAATTTTTTTCCTATTATTTTGAGTTTGGTCATATCATCACCGACAATGAAATTTCCATGACGGTCTCTGTTTAATTTAGTGGTTTCAACACCGCATTCTTGAAGCTCTTTTTCTTCGGAATTTAAAATCGTCAAATCTGTTACTTTGGCCTTACTCTTCTTTCTGAAGATCCTGTTAATATTGGGGAACATATTTTTGGAATCGGAAGTTTGTATGCTCCCTATTCTCTTTTGCCAATATTGGTTCACAGAGAGTTTTACATTTTGTTCTATGAGGTATCGAGTGCACTTTATTTCGCATTTTAATTGTTGTACTTCCTGAGTCAATTGCGCGTTTCGGTCGATTTGGTCTTTTGTATATTTTCTTTTAATTTTCTTAATTCTGGTTAATAATCTACTTTTTCGCTTTTGCAGTTTTTCAATAACATCGTTCAGAAACCATTTCGTTGCGTCTTTTTTAATCACTTTCGGGACTTTCCAATCAATTGTATCTTTAATTAACGTATTTAAAATCTCCAAATATTTCTCTATTATCTCATTATTGAGATTTTGATTGTCCGGAATTATGGGTTTGTCACCACGAATACCATTTTCTTTCTTGTATTTTCCGTAGACATGCTTCAGCCCCTTTCTGAAATTTTCCCAATTAGTCTTGGTGTAATTCAAAATAAATTCTGGTGGTGCCTCTAACAATTCTAGTACCTGATCCCGCCCCTTTGAAATTTTTAGCATAATTGCTTTATGATCGCTCTCGTAATCTAGTGTTTCGAGATGATCATTGTGATGATTCAGCCTTTCATCTACCAAGGCTATATCAATGAATGAATTTCCCCTATCGAAAGTGGGTTCGTTTGGAATCAATAATTTTGCTTTGAAAATGAAGCTTTCCTCATCAAGCCACTTTTTCAGACGCTCGCCCCTGTAGTTGGTTCGAGGGCTTTTCCAGTTTGTGTGCCTGGCATTCATGTCTCCTGCTATGACAAAGTAATTTTCAGATTTCCCTAGTTCTAATACTTCGAACATTTCTTTAAGTTCCCTATCAAAAGTTTCATCGGCCCTACTCTTCGGAATTCCATACAGAGAAATAATAAACAAATTCTCGCTCCTCATTTTGATTTTTATAACAGTGGCTTCTATGTTTTTGAATCCCGACCCTTGAAAGTGAATTCGTTGATATTTATATTTATTATTTATTAGGATGGCTGTACCTCCGGAGGCTGCCGTTGCTTTTTCCCTATCGGTTCTTTCTAGATTATAGTTTTTGAATTCTAGCACGTGTCGGTTATTTAATTTTGTTTCACTTAACAACAGAATGTCCGGCACGTGCTTTTCTAAAAATTTAATTAAATTCAAGCGACGGTAATTTGCAACGATCGAGTTCACATTAAGGGCTATAATTTTAATTTTTTTCTTTATAATGGTTTTTGATTCATGTGACTTATTCATATCGATTTATTTTTGATTTCTTTCATAATTTCAGTTAAAAGCGAATTAATAGTTTCAACTTGCTTACCGATTGTATCAATTTTTTCGTCCAACTCTTGGAATCTTCCTTCCGTTGATTGTTGTTCCGTTTGTTGTTTTGGTTTTCCTGTATTGTGTTGGACGTTTCTTGATTTGGTCACTTCTTCATAATTTCCACCATTTTCTTTTCTTTCGATCGCTGTTTTGTAGACGGGGCACCCTTTGTAAGAAGCTGGATGTCCTTTAGACTTGCAATTCACGCATTCCAGATCATCTTTTTTCTCACTTTTTTGTACTGTACAACTTTTAGGTTCATGTTCCTTTTGGCACTTCACGCACCTATATTTCATGTTGCAGTACTTCGCTATATGTCCATATCTTTGACAGTTATAACACTGCACAATATCCTTTTTGGCAAATCTTTCCCATTTAACTCTTAAATGATGCAGGTACTTTATTTCAGTCACTTTTTGCACGCATTCAGTTTTGTTTATGAATACGAGGTAAACACTTAGCTTTTGCCCATTTTTATACACTTGTTTCACTAAGTGTACCACATTTTCACCACACTTATTGTTAATTTCGGATCTAAGTTCTGTCACATCTTCATCTTTTTCTAGGCCTTTAAGTACCGTAGTGTACATGGCAGATCCCTTCTTCGCATAGGTAAAATAGTTAATTTTTTCCTTTTTTAGGATGTTCACGGTTTTTTGACGGGTTTCCTCATCTATTGTCATAATTTTATATTTTCCATGCCTCACTCTCACAAAACTATACGAGTTTTCAGCCACATTTTCTCGTTTCAGTACTGCACTAAGTTCTTTAACACTTTCGCTGAAACACACTACTGGTGGTACTTTTTCGTGATTTTTATTATTTTGCGATTTCCTATTGTTGACATTTTTCTTATTCCTCTTTTTGTTTTCTACTCTACTCCACGGTTTATTTTCTTGTCCTTCATCTTCCTCAGAAGAAGATTCTTCCACTTCCACTGGATCACTTGTTTCTACTTGGTTTCTCACTTTTTCTTCTTCAATTGTCTTTGATTTTCCGTCAATTTTCTCTTTTATTAGTAAGAGTTGTTTTTTTAGATCTTCGACTATATTTTTAAGTGTTTTATTTTCTTCCTCGAGCCTCTTTTGTCGCTCTAAAGAGGCTTTATTATCCTTCAAACCTGAAGGACCAGCTTTCTCTTTTACGGCCGGCAACCTCTTCAGGGTGCTTGGCTTCATTAACATCGGTTCGCGTTCTGGAGTACTCCGTGTGCCCACCATTCTTCACTTTTCCAAATTTATAACACAATGAAAAAACAAATTCACTTTTCCAATTTTAAGCTCAATGAGAAAACAATTTTTTGTTGGTTCAATGATTCACGATCACGCTCGTATTTTTTGCACGTCCGTATCGTTTGGATGTCAAGGATTGACTGGCGAGAACCGGTAGGCCAGTGTGGTATGGTTGTTGACAAACGTTTAACAGTAGTGGGCCCTCAAAACTCTCCTATTAAACTCATTAAATAGTTCTACCTAAACTCAGGCATATTTTATTGGATTTAACAGTGATGCACAGCTTTCAAATCCTATTCATTACTAACTCGAACTCTATAGGTACCCGGTTAAAGTTGATAACAGACTCAACAGACGATAATCAAAACAGGTAAACTTAAACCAAAAGATGAAGTTTAGTCGATTTAACTAACATCACCTTACAGACTAAAATCGATTTAACTGTCAAAACAACTCAAACGAAAGTGCCGGTTACACGTGCACTTTCTGATCCTTCCCAGTCTAACGGTAACAGTCATGCAGAGTTCCACAATGCATATAATTCACTTATCGAATTTACACAATTTCATCCCTTTGTGCTGCGGGAAAATTCCATCACATCCATCTTGCATTTCGTGGAATCCTCCTTATCAACTTGAGCGAATTCGCTTTCTATTGTACTCGTAATTAGATTACTTGAAATTACCAAATAATTCTCAACTTCGCTGTTAATTATCTTTTTATTGTTTGGCACAATGGGTGTGTCACTACAAAAATTATTTTCCTTTTTACATGTCTTATGGATATTGTTAAACCCTTTTCTGAAATTTTCCTTATTTCTTTTCAGGATAAATTCGGATGGTGCCTCAACCAAAATTTGGCACCTGACAACGCCCCGTTGAAATTTTCAGCTTAATCACTTTATGATCGCTGTTATATTGTAACTTATCGAGATGATTAGCGTGATAACTCAGCCCAAATTCATAAGTTCCATAATATATGAGTGCAAAGTTTCAATTAGCGTTCAAACAAGCAAAACTTCAAAATGGGTTGAGCCTCTTTTTTGAGAATGAGAAAAACTTAAAATGAGGGAACAATCAAGTATTCCACAGCGGAACAGGATGGTATGGAAATACAAGCAAAATCGAATGGAAATTTATTGGTCATAAGAAATTCTCATATATTCATTACAATTCTAATTTGTAAGTAGGCACATGAGCTGAAACTAACAATGAAAAAAAGGATATTTAAAACGCTTACGTTTCAAAGGCCTCTTGTGGAAAAAAATTGATGAAATGTGACAAATTTTGAGGTCGATTTGCAAAAAGTGGATTGATGCCAACGACACGCGGTGTTCCCAAGCGGTCCCCCATCTAAGTACTAACCGCGCCCAACACTGCTTGACTTCGGTGATCGGACGAGAACCGGTAGGCCAGTGTGGTATGGTTGTTGACAAACGTTTAACAGTAGTGGGCCCTCAAAACTCTCCTATTAAACTCATTAAATAGTTCTACCTTAAGTCAGGCATATTTTATCGGCTTTAACAGTGATGCACAGCTTTCAATTCCTGTTCATTACTAAGTCGAACTCGATAGGTACCCGGTTAAAGTTGATAACAGACTCAACAGACGATAATCAAAACGGGTAAACTTAAACGAAAAGTTGAAGTTTAGTCGATTTAACTAACATCACCTTACAGACTAAAATCGATCTAACTGTCAAAACAACTCAAACGAAAGTGCCGGTTACACGTGCACTTTCTGATCCTTCCCAGTCTAACGGTAACAGTCATGCAGAGTTCCACAATGCATATAATTCACTTATCGAATTTACACAATTTCATCCCTTTGTGCTGCGGGAAAATTCCATCACATCCATCTGGCATTTCGTGGAATCCTCCTTATCAACTTGAGGGAACTCGCTTTCTATTGTACTCGTAATTAGATTACTTGAAATTACCAAATAATTCTCAAATTCGCTGTTAATTATCTTTTTATTGTTTGGCACAATGGGTGTGTCACTACAAAAATTATTTTCCTTTTTACATGTCTTATGGATATTGTTAAACCCTTTTCTGAAATTTTCCTTATTTCTTTTCAGGATAAATTCGGATGGTGCCTCAACCAAAATTTGGCACCTGACAACGCCCCGTTGAAATTTTCAGCTTAATCGCTTTATGATCGCTGTTATATTGTAACTTATCGGGATGATTAGCGTGATAACTCAGCCCAAATTCATAAGTTCCATAATATATGAGTGCAAAGTTTCAATTAGCGTTCAAACAAGGAAAACTTAAAAATGGGTTGAGCCTCTTTTTTGAGAATGAGAAAAACTTAAAATGAGGGAACAATCAGGTATTCCACAACGGAACAGGATGGTATGGAAATACAAGCAAAATCGAATGGAAATTTATTGGTCATAAGAAATTCTCATATATTCGTTACAATTCTAATTTGTAAGTAGGCACATGAGCTGAAACTAACAATGAAAAAAAGGATATTTAAAACGCTTACGTTTCAAAGGCCTCTTGTGGAAAAAAATTGATGAAATGTGACAAATTTTGAGGTCGATTTGCAAAAAGTGGATTGATGCCAACGACACGCGGTGTTCCCAAGCGGTCCCCCATCTAAGTACTAACCGCGCCCAACACTGCTTGACTTCGGTGATCGGACGAGAACCGGTAGGCCAGTGTGGTATGGTTGTTGACAAACGTTTAACAGTAGTGGGCCCTCAAAACTCTCCTATTAAACTCATTAAATAGTTCTACCTAAACTCAGGCATATTTTATTGGATTTAACAGTGATGCACAGCTTTCAAATCCTATTCATTACTAACTCGAACTCGATAGGTACCCGGTTAAAGTTGATAACAGACTCAACAGACGATAATCAAAACGGGTAAACTTAAACCAAAAGTTGAAGTTTAGTCGATTTAACTAACATCACCTTACAGACTAAAATCGATCTAACTGTCAAAACAACTCAAACGAAAGTGCCGGTTACACGTGCACTTTCTGATCC
Organism: Chrysops caecutiens; assembly: GCA_963971475.1. Taxonomy (NCBI): domain Eukaryota; kingdom Metazoa; phylum Arthropoda; class Insecta; order Diptera; family Tabanidae; genus Chrysops; species Chrysops caecutiens. The sequence continues at coordinate 36,463,740 of OZ020569.1, forward strand.
TTCCCAGTCTAACGGTAACACTCATGCAGAGTTCCACAATGCATATAATTCACTTATCGAATTTACACAATTTCATCTCTTTGTGCTGCGGGAAAATTCCATCACATTCATCTGGCATTTCGTGGAATCCTCCTTATCAACTTGAGGGAATTCGCTTTCTATTGTACTCGTAATTAGATTACTTGAAATTACCAAATAATTCTCAAATTCGCTGTTAATTATCTTTTAATTGTTTGGCACAATGGGTGTGTCACTACAAAAATTATTTTCCTTTTTACATGTCTTATGGATATTGTTAAACCCTTTTCTGAAATTTTCCTTATTTCTTTTCAGGATAAATTCGGATGGTGCCTCAACCAAAATTTGGCACCTGACAACGCCCCGTTGAAATTTTCAGCTTAATCGCTTTATGATCGCTGTTATATTGTAACTTATCGGGATGATTAGCGTGATAACTCAGCCCAAATTCATAAGTTCCATAATATATGAGTGCAAAGTTTCAATTAGCGTTCAAACAAGGAAAACTTAAAAATGGGTTGAGCCTCTTTTTTGAGAATGAGAAAAACTTAAAATGAGGGAACAATCAGGTATTCCACAACGGAACAGGATGGTATGGAAATACAAGCAAAATCGAATGGAAATTTATTGGTCATAAGAAATTCTCATATATTCGTTACAATTCTAATTTGTAAGTAGGCACATGAGCTGAAACTAACAATGAAAAAAAGGATATTTAAAACGCTTACGTTTCAAAGGCCTCTTGTGGAAAAAAATTGATGAAATGTGACAAATTTTGAGGTCGATTTGCAAAAAGTGGATTGATGCCAACGACACGCGGTGTTCCCAAGCGGTCCCCCATCTAAGTACTAACCGCGCCCAACACTGCTTGACTTCGGTGATCGGACGAGAACCGGTCATGCCATGTGTGTTTATTTGGTATGAATGTATAACAATATTTGTGTTACAATTCTAGCCCTAAACACTGAGCTATTGCCCATTTCTTGTTTTCTTATTCTATCTCTTCTGTCCCTGCTGTGGGGAATCTCAAGAGATATTTTCTATCTTAGTTTTTTTTCTGTTTTGATCCCTATTTTTGTTTTATAAATAATTATTCTACTTTCGTACATTTGATCATCTTTACTAATTTTTGTCAAAAATTTAGTCAAGAAATCTTTCTGCTTATATTGTAGTGAGGTTTTTATTTTTTTGTTGAGTCGTAATCCTAAGCCCTATGTTTTTTCCTAAAATCTCCTATCTTCTCTTAAATTCTATGTTAGTATTTTTTATTTTTTTTTTTTTGTTTTGTGACTTCATTATTTCTGAATTTAGTTATATATTTTTTTTAATTTTGATTATACATTTTTGTATTTTTTTTGTTTTATTCTGTTTTAAACTTTTTTTTTTGTTTTTTTGTTTTTTTTTTGCTTTTGATTTGTAACTACACTAGTCAAAAGTAATAAGGTGAAGAAGGAAAGCAAGCTGAAACTGTGAGAAATTATAAATTATGTACTATATACTGATTATTTGTGCCATTGTTCGCGATACGCTTAATGTGAACTCAATTTTTTATCGTTGCAACCACCAGTAAGATTTGTCGTCCTGTTCCCTTTGCAAGACTTTTCGGTCGCGATTTGAAAACTGGGTACAATATTTTATGGATGCAAGGGCAAGAGATTCATTGTTATATTGAAACGTTTTATCTGAAATTTTTCTGCTGATGTGGTAGATTATTGGAATGAAATCCGTAGAGAATATATAGCCTTCTCGATCAAGGTATGTGAAAGCTTCAGGTGGAACATTCCCGACGGTGATACATTTCCTATAATACTCATTCATGGGGTAGAAGGGTCCGAATATAATGCTGTTACTTCTGTTTTCTGCCGATCGTTGTATGTGCTTCCTCGTTTGTCTCAGTATTTGTACATCTATTCGATGTACATTGGCTTCATCGTATATTTCTTTATTTTGGTAGTACTTGACAACCTCATTGATAACTCTAAATCGTTTGTTCAGGCATGTTCTCAGGCATTGTCTTTCAAATATTCTAAGCTTCTCCATGTAATGCGGGCTGATGTTGTACCATATTGGACAACCGTATGTTAAGATAGGTCTAACGATGGCCGTGTATGCAAGAACTTTAACTTTTGGATCTAAATGCTTTGAGAAAAACAGACTTTTGAGTGAACCAAAAGCATTTCGTGCCTTTTTCAACTGATTTTTCACATGGGTACTATATTTCAGTAAGTTATCTATTTCAATACCCAAGTATCTTACGCTGTGTACGTTCTTGATCGTTTCTGCTTCATTTTTGATTCCGAAGCTTTTCCAATTTTTCTTGGTATTTCTTGCTTCTTTATGTAGTGCTCTACGCATCAGGATTGTTTCACATTTATCCGTGTTGATATGAATTCCCCAGTTCGAAGTGAATGTTTTGACTATATCAAACATTCCTTGTAGTTTTTTATTTATATTATCTATCTTTTTATCCGAAGTGTATATTATTATATCGTCCGCGAATGCTAAGGTATAACTTTTATTCGTAATCAATTTTTCGATTTTGAGAAGAGGGCTTATGAAAATGGAGAACAGAATGGGCGAGTTAATAGTTCCTTGTTGAAGACCGTTTTCTATATTGAAGGTTTTATTATGTATGTATTTGCCATCAGTGACAACGAATTTTCGACCGTAGATCATATTATAGATGATCTTAATGAGGTGTTTTGGGAAATCGAGTTTAAAAAGTTGGTATAGTAAACCATCCAACCACACCGTGTCAAATGCTTTCTTCAGGTCAATCAGGCATGCTCCAGTCACTTCATTTTTCTGGAAGTACCATAGAGTGTCTGATACAAATTTATTAATAGCATGAATTGTGCTATGGTGATTCCTAAACCCGAACTGATTTTCAGGGATAATTTCCTTTTCATCACAGAAGTTTACGATAGTTTGGTTTAGAACTTTCTCAAAAATTTTACTTATATTGGGTAACAAACTGATAGGTCTATAGTTCTCAGGGTTACTACCGTCTTTGTTCGGTTTTTTTATGGGGATTGTTTTCGATGTTTTCCAAGATTTAGGATAGTGCATGTTATTAAGAATATTGTTGAACAGTATGCAATAGTCTTTTATTATTTCATCGGTTAGATTTTTCAATACTATATTCGGTATTCCATCTATTCCCGAAGTTTTCTTGTTGTTACTCTTACGAAGTATAACTTTTAAATCTTCTTGTGTGACGAAAATGTTCGACGTATTCTTTGGTCTGTTAGCTTTATTACCGTCATGGAATCGTGTTATTGTGACATTTGTTTGTTCCTCTATGATGACACTTTCTTTAAAACTTTGTATTTTTCTGTCAATTATTTCTTTCAGCCGACTATTGCGCCCGTGATTGGAATTTTTGTGCACTTCTTCGAATTTTTTTCCTATTATTTTGAGTTTGGTCATATCATCACCGACAATGAAATTTCCATGACGGTCTCTGTTTAATTTAGTGGTTTCAACACCGCATTCTTGAAGCTCTTTTTCTTCGGAATTTAAAATCGTCAAATCTGTTACTTTGGCCTTACTCTTCTTTCTGAAGATCCTGTTAATATTGGGGAACATATTTTTGGAATCGGAAGTTTGTATGCTCCCTATTCTCTTTTGCCAATATTGGTTCACAGAGAGTTTTACATTTTGTTCTATGAGGTATCGAGTGCACTTTATTTCGCATTTTAATTGTTGTACTTCCTGAGTCAATTGCGCGTTTCGGTCGATTTGGTCTTTTGTATATTTTCTTTTAATTTTCTTAATTCTGGTTAATAATCTACTTTTTCGCTTTTGCAGTTTTTCAATAACATCGTTCAGAAACCATTTCGTTGAGTCTTTTTTAATCACTTTCGGGACTTTCCAATCAATTGTATCTTTAATTAACGTATTTAAAATCTCCAAATATTTCTCTATTATCTCATTATTGAGATTTTGATTGTCCGGAATTATGGGTTTGTCACCACGAATACCATTTTCTTTCTTGTATTTTCCGTAGACATGCTTCAGCCCCTTTCTGAAATTTTCCCAATTAGTCTTGGTGTAATTCAAAATAAATTCTGGTGGTGCCTCTAACAATTCTAGTACCTGATCCCGCCCCTTTGAAATTTTTAGCATAATTGCTTTATGATCGCTCTCGTAATCTAGTGTTTCGAGATGATCATTGTGATGATTCAGCCTTTCATCTACCAAGGCTATATCAATGAATGAATTTCCCCTATCGAAAGTGGGTTCGTTTGGAATCAATAATTTTGCTTTGAAAATGAAGCTTTCCTCATCAAGCCACTTTTTCAGACGCTCGCCCCTGTAGTTGGTTCGAGGGCTTTTCCAGTTTGTGTGCCTGGCATTCATGTCTCCTGCTATGACAAAGTAATTTTCAGATTTCCCTAGTTCTAATACTTCGAACATTTCTTTAAGTTCCCTATCAAAAGTTTCATCGGCCCTACTCTTCGGAATTCCATACAGAGAAATAATAAACAAATTCTCGCTCCTCATTTTGATTTTTATAACAGTGGCTTCTATGTTTTTGAATCCCGACCCTTGAAAGTGAATTCGTTGATATTTATATTTATTATTTATTAGGATGGCTGTACCTCCGGAGGCTGCCGTTGCTTTTTCCCTATCGGTTCTTTCTAGATTATAGTTTTTGAATTCTAGCACGTGTCGGTTATTTAATTTTGTTTCACTTAACAACAGAATGTCCGGCACGTGCTTTTCTAAAAATTTAATTAAATTCAAGCGACGGTAATTTGCAACGATCGAGTTCACATTAAGGGCTATAATTTTAATTTTTTTCTTTATAATGGTTTTTGATTCATGTGACTTATTCATATCGATTTATTTTTGATTTCTTTCATAATTTCAGTTAAAAGCGAATTAATAGTTTCAACTTGCTTACCGATTGTATCAATTTTTTCGTCCAACTCTTGGAATCTTCCTTCCGTTGATTGTTGTTCCGTTTGTTGTTTTGGTTTTCCTGTATTGTGTTGGACGTTTCTTGATTTGGTCACTTCTTCATAATTTCCACCATTTTCTTTTCTTTCGATCGCTGTTTTGTAGACGGGGCACCCTTTGTAAGAAGCTGGATGTCCTTTAGACTTGCAATTCACGCATTCCAGATCATCTTTTTTCTCACTTTTTTGTACTGTACAACTTTTAGGTTCATGTTCCTTTTGGCACTTCACGCACCTATATTTCATGTTGCAGTACTTCGCTATATGTCCATATCTTTGACAGTTATAACACTGCACAATATCCTTTTTGGCAAATCTTTCCCATTTAACTCTTAAATGATGCAGGTACTTTATTTCAGTCACTTTTTGCACGCATTCAGTTTTGTTTATGAATACGAGGTAAACACTTAGCTTTTGCCCATTTTTATACACTTGTTTCACTAAGTGTACCACATTTTCACCACACTTATTGTTAATTTCGGATCTAAGTTCTGTCACATCTTCATCTTTTTCTAGGCCTTTAAGTACCGTAGTGTACATGGCAGATCCCTTCTTCGCATAGGTAAAATAGTTAATTTTTTCCTTTTTTAGGATGTTCACGGTTTTTTGACGGGTTTCCTCATCTATTGTCATAATTTTATATTTTCCATGCCTCACTCTCACAAAACTATACGAGTTTTCAGCCACATTTTCTCGTTTCAGTACTGCACTAAGTTCTTTAACACTTTCGCTGAAACACACTACTGGTGGTACTTTTTCGTGATTTTTATTATTTTGCGATTTCCTATTGTTGACATTTTTCTTATTCCTCTTTTTGTTTTCTACTCTACTCCACGGTTTATTTTCTTGTCCTTCATCTTCCTCAGAAGAAGATTCTTCCACTTCCACTGGATCACTTGTTTCTACTTGGTTTCTCACTTTTTCTTCTTCAATTGTCTTTGATTTTCCGTCAATTTTCTCTTTTATTAGTAAGAGTTGTTTTTTTAGATCTTCGACTATATTTTTAAGTGTTTTATTTTCTTCCTCGAGCCTCTTTTGTCGCTCTAAAGAGGCTTTATTATCCTTCAAACCTGAAGGACCAGCTTTCTCTTTTACGGCCGGCAACCTCTTCAGGGTGCTTGGCTTCATTAACATCGGTTCGCGTTCTGGAGTACTCCGTGTGCCCACCATTCTTCACTTTTCCAAATTTATAACACAATGAAAAAACAAATTCACTTTTCCAATTTTAAGCTCAATGAGAAAACAATTTTTTGTTGGTTCAATGATTCACGATCACGCTCGTATTTTTTGCACGTCCGTATCGTTTGGATGTCAAGGATTGACTGGCGAGAACCGGTAGGCCAGTGTGGTATGGTTGTTGACAAACGTTTAACAGTAGTGGGCCCTCAAAACTCTCCTATTAAACTCATTAAATAGTTCTACCTAAACTCAGGCATATTTTATTGGATTTAACAGTGATGCACAGCTTTCAAATCCTATTCATTACTAACTCGAACTCGATAGGTACCCGGTTAAAGTTGATAACAGACTCAACAGACGATAATCAAAACGGGTAAACTTAAAACGACGAGAACCGGTAGGCCAGTGTGGTATGGTTGTTGACAAACGTTTAACAGTAGTGGGCCCTCAAAACTCTCCTATTAAACTCATTAAATAGTTCTACCTAAACTCAGGCATATTTTATTGGATTTAACAGTGATGCACAGCTTTCAAATCCTATTCATTACTAACTCGAACTCTATAGGTACCCGGTTAAAGTTGATAACAGACTCAACAGACGATAATCAAAACGGGTAAACTTAAACGAAAAGTTGAAGTTTAGTCGATTTAACTAACATCACCTTACAGACTAAAATCGATCTAACTGTCAAAACAACTCAAACGAAAGTGCCGGTTACACGTGCACTTTCTGATCCTTCCCAGTCTAACGGTAACACTCATGCAGAGTTCCACAATGCATATAATTCACTTATCGAATTTACACAATTTCATCTCTTTGTGCTGCGGGAAAATTCCATCACATTCATCTGGCATTTCGTGGAATCCTCCTTATCAACTTGAGGGAATTCGCTTTCTATTGTACTCGTAATTAGATTACTTGAAATTACCAAATAATTCTCAAATTCGCTGTTAATTATCTTTTAATTGTTTGGCACAATGGGTGTGTCACTACAAAAATTATTTTCCTTTTTACATGTCTTATGGATATTGTTAAACCCTTTTCTGAAATTTTCCTTATTTCTTTTCAGGATAAATTCGGATGGTGCCTCAACCAAAATTTGGCACCTGACAACGCCCCGTTGAAATTTTCAGCTTAATCGCTTTATGATCGCTGTTATATTGTAACTTATCGGGATGATTAGCGTGATAACTCAGCCCAAATTCATAAGTTCCATAATATATGAGTGCAAAGTTTCAATTAGCGTTCAAACAAGGAAAACTTAAAAATGGGTTGAGCCTCTTTTTTGAGAATGAGAAAAACTTAAAATGAGGGAACAATCAGGTATTCCACAACGGAACAGGATGGTATGGAAATACAAGCAAAATCGAATGGAAATTTATTGGTCATAAGAAATTCTCATATATTCGTTACAATTCTAATTTGTAAGTAGGCACATGAGCTGAAACTAACAATGAAAAAAAGGATATTTAAAACGCTTACGTTTCAAAGGCCTCTTGTGGAAAAAAATTGATGAAATGTGACAAATTTTGAGGTCGATTTGCAAAAAGTGGATTGATGCCAACGACACGCGGTGTTCCCAAGCGGTCCCCCATCTAAGTACTAACCGTGCCCAACACTGCTTGACTTCGGTGATCGGACGAGAACCGGTAGGCCAGTGTGGTATGGTTGTTGACAAACGTTTAACAGTAGTGGGCCCTCAAAACTCTCCTATTAAACTCATTAAATAGTTCTACCTAAACTCAGGCATATTTTATTGGATTTAACAGTGATGCACAGCTTTCAAATCCTATTCATTACTAACTCGAACTCTATAGGTACCCGGTTAAAGTTGATAACAGACTCAACAGACGATAATCAAAACGGGTAAACTTAAACGAAAAGTTGAAGTTTAGTCGATTTAACTAACATCACCTTACAGACTAAAATCGATCTAACTGTCAAAACAACTCAAACGAAAGTGCCGGTTACACGTGCACTTTCTGATCCTTCCCAGTCTAACGGTAACACTCATGCAGAGTTCCACAATGCATATAATTCACTTATCGAATTTACACAATTTCATCTCTTTGTGCTGCGGGAAAATTCCATCACATTCATCTGGCATTTCGTGGAATCCTCCTTATCAACTTGAGGGAATTCGCTTTCTATTGTACTCGTAATTAGATTACTTGAAATTACCAAATAATTCTCAAATTCGCTGTTAATTATCTTTTAATTGTTTGGCACAATGGGTGTGTCACTACAAAAATTATTTTCCTTTTTACATGTCTTATGGATATTGTTAAACCCTTTTCTGAAATTTTCCTTATTTCTTTTCAGGATAAATTCGGATGGTGCCTCAACCAAAATTTGGCACCTGACAACGCCCCGTTGAAATTTTCAGCTTAATCGCTTTATGATCGCTGTTATATTGTAACTTATCGGGATGATTAGCGTGATAACTCAGCCCAAATTCATAAGTTCCATAATATATGAGTGCAAAGTTTCAATTAGCGTTCAAACAAGGAAAACTTAAAAATGGGTTGAGCCTCTTTTTTGAGAATGAGAAAAACTTAAAATGAGGGAACAATCAGGTATTCCACAACGGAACAGGATGGTATGGAAATACAAGCAAAATCGAATGGAAATTTATTGGTCATAAGAAATTCTCATATATTCGTTACAATTCTAATTTGTAAGTAGGCACATGAGCTGAAACTAACAATGAAAAAAAGGATATTTAAAACGCTTACGTTTCAAAGGCCTCTTGTGGAAAAAAATTGATGAAATGTGACAAATTTTGAGGTCGATTTGCAAAAAGTGGATTGATGCCAACGACACGCGGTGTTCCCAAGCGGTCCCCCATCTAAGTACTAACCGCGCCCAACACTGCTTGACTTCGGTGATCGGACGAGAACCGGTAGGCCAGTGTGGTATGGTTGTTGACAAACGTTTAACAGTAGTGGGCCCTCAAAACTCTCCTATTAAACTCATTAAATAGTTCTACCTAAACTCAGGCATATTTTATTGGATTTAACAGTGATGCACAGCTTTCAAATCCTATTCATTACTAACTCGAACTCTATAGGTACCCGGTTAAAGTTGATAACAGACTCAACAGACGATAATCAAAACGGGTAAACTTAAACGAAAAGTTGAAGTTTAGTCGATTTAACTAACATCACCTTACAGACTAAAATCGATCTAACTGTCAAAACAACTCAAACGAAAGTGCCGGTTACACGTGCACTTTCTGATCCTTCCCAGTCTAACGGTAACACTCATGCAGAGTTCCACAATGCATATAATTCACTTATCGAATTTACACAATTTCATCTCTTTGTGCTGCGGGAAAATTCCATCACATTCATCTGGCATTTCGTGGAATCCTCCTTATCAACTTGAGGGAATTCGCTTTCTATTGTACTCGTAATTAGATTACTTGAAATTACCAAATAATTCTCAAATTCGCTGTTAATTATCTTTTAATTGTTTGGCACAATGGGTGTGTCACTACAAAAATTATTTTCCTTTTTACATGTCTTATGGATATTGTTAAACCCTTTTCTGAAATTTTCCTTATTTCTTTTCAGGATAAATTCGGATGGTGCCTCAACCAAAATTTGGCACCTGACAACGCCCCGTTGAAATTTTCAGCTTAATCGCTTTATGATCGCTGTTATATTGTAACTTATCGGGATGATTAGCGTGATAACTCAGCCCAAATTCATAAGTTCCATAATATATGAGTGCAAAGTTTCAATTAGCGTTCAAACAAGGAAAACTTAAAAATGGGTTGAGCCTCTTTTTTGAGAATGAGAAAAACTTAAAATGAGGGAACAATCAGGTATTCCACAACGGAACAGGATGGTATGGAAATACAAGCAAAATCGAATGGAAATTTATTGGTCATAAGAAATTCTCATATATTCGTTACAATTCTAATTTGTAAGTAGGCACATGAGCTGAAACTAACAATGAAAAAAAGGATATTTAAAACGCTTACGTTTCAAAGGCCTCTTGTGGAAAAAAATTGATGAAATGTGACAAATTTTGAGGTCGATTTGCAAAAAGTGGATTGATGCCAACGACACGCGGTGTTCCCAAGCGGTCCCCCATCTAAGTACTAACCGCGCCCAACACTGCTTGACTTCGGTGATCGGACGAGAACCGGTCGATACCATGTGTGTTTATTTGGTTTGAATGTATAACAATATTTGTGTCATAATTCTAGCCCTAAACACTGAGCTATTGCCCATTTCTTGTTATCTTATTCTATCTCTTCTGTCCCTGCTGTGGGGAATCTCAAGAGATATTTCCTATCTAGTTTTTGTTTCTGTTGTGATCCCTATCTCGTTATGATTTATAAATTTAAATTCTCTCTACCTTACTTAATTTTCATCTTTACTAAATCATTTAAAAAAAAAAATAGTAAGAATTCGATTTAATAATTAGTTAGTTTTGTTAAATTTTTGAGTCCTGTTCCTTGTTTTTCTGTATATATCTTAGTCTTTTATTTGATCTTATGATCTATGTTAATAATTTTTTTTCCATAGTTTTGGCTTGTTATTTTATAATATATTTTATTTTTTTATTTTTTTTGTTTTTTTTTTTTTTTTTTTGTCCTACTGTATAGTTAAGATATGTTAGTACCTTAGGTCTAAAAAAACAATTTGTAGTCAAGTTGAAACTAAATATATGATGAAAATATAGATATATTACGAAGAAAATGGATAATTCGCTTAGTGTGAACTCGGTTGTTTGTTATTTTAGCCACCAATAAAGTTTATTGTCCTGTTCTCGTTTTAAAACGATAGTGTCGCGATTTGAAGATTGGGTACAATATTTAAGAGAAGCAGGTGGAATTGATTCTGTGTTGAATTGGAAAGTTTTATCGGAGATCTTTCGCGGTATATGGTAGACAATTGGGATGAAATTTTCTGAAAATAAATATCCTTCACGGTCAAGAAATGTGAAAGCTTCTGGTGGAATATTTCCCACGGAGATACATTTCTTATAGTATTCGGTCATCGGGTAATAAGGTCCAAAGATAAGACTGTTTGATCTGTTTTGTGATGATCGCTGAATGTGTTTCCTTGTTTGCCTCAAAATTTGTACATCTATTCGATGCACATTGGCCTCGTCGTAAATTTCTTTATTTTTGTAGTACTTTATAACATTATTGACAATCCTATAACGTTTATTCAGACATATTCTTAAGCATGTTCTTTCAAAGACTCGAAGTTTTTCCATATAATATGGGTTTATGTTGTACCATATTGGGCAACCATACGTCAAGATAGGTCTTATAATTGAGGTATACGCTAGCACTTTAACTGTGGGCTTTAGTTGTTTGGAGAAAAACAAACTTTTAAGTGCACCAAAAGCATTTCGGGCTTTCGTTAATTGATTATTGACGTGATTGCTATATTTTAGAAGATTATCTATTTCTATTCCTAAGTACCTTACGCTTTTTGCATTTTTTATGGCTTCGCCTTGGTTTTTAATTCCGAAGCTTTTCCAGTTCTTTTTGACATTTCGTGCCTCTTTATATAGTGATCTGCGCAAGAGTATTGTCTCACATTTTTCGGTGTTGATTTGTATGCCCCAATTTGATGTGAATGTCCTTACCACATCGAACATAGTTTGTAATTGTTCATTTATGTTTTGTATCTTTTTTCCCGAAGTGTAAATTATTAGGTCATCTGCGAAAGCTAAAGTATAATTTGTGTTCGAACTAAGTTTTTCTATTTTGAGGAGAGGGCTTATGAAGATAGAGAAGAGAACTGGTGAGTTAATTGTGCCCTGTTGGAGTCCATTTTGTATTGAAAAGGGTGTATCTAAAGTGGTTTTACCGTCAGTTATGAGAAATTGCCTGCCATTTATCATATTGTATATGATTCTAATGAGATGGGAAGGAAAGCCAAATTTCAATAATTTATATATTAATCCATCTAACCAAACCGAGTCGAAAGCTTTTTTCAAATCTATTAGACACGCTCCGGTTACTTCATCCCGTTGGAAGTGCCACAGAGTGTCGGAAACAATTTTATTAATTGCGTGGATTGTTCCATGCTCTTTTCTGAATCCGAATTGGTTTTCAGGAATAATTTTGTTTTCTTCACAAAAGTTCACTATCTTTTCATTAATAACCTTTTCGAATATCTTACTTATATTCGGAAGTAAGCTAATAGGTCTATAATTCTCCGGATTATCTCCATCTTTTTTTGGTTTTTTGATGGGAATCGTTTTTGATGTTTTCCATGATTGTGGGAAGTACATATTATTCATGATATTATTGAAGATGATACAATACTCTACTATTACTTCGTCACTCAAATTTCTTAGTACGATGCTAGGTATGTCGTCGATTCCGGCTGACTTCTTTCGGTTACTTTCTCGGAACACTTTTTGTAAGTTATCTTGTGTCACCAATATGTTGTATTTATTGTTTGGTCGACTTGCTCTATTATTTTCTTCAAATTTTGTTATAGTGACTGTATTTTGTTCCTCTTTAGCCACAGTTTCCTTAAATGTTTGCATATTTCTTTCCACTATTTCCTTGAGTCGAACACTTTCTACTATGTTTGGGTTTTTGTGCACCTGTTCAAATGATTTTCCAATTAGTTTGAGTTTGGACATGTGGTCATTTATCACGAAGTTTCCAGAGCTGTCTTTCCTTAAATTCACTGTTTCTATGTGCGCGTTTTCTAGATCCATTTTCTTGTCTTCTGGCACTTTAAGCTCAGATATACAGGCCTTATGTTTTTTTCTGAAGATTCTATTTAGATTTGGGAACATATTTGTTGAATCCGTTGTTCTTATTCCTTCGATTCTGTTTTTCCAGTATTCGTTTACTGAAATTTTAACATTTTGTTCGATTAAGTATCGAGTACATTTCATTTGTCCCTTTAACTCGTTTAATTTCTTGGAAAGTTGTGGATTCGAGTTTATTTGTTCTCTTGTAAATTTTCTTTTTATTTTCTTAATTTTTGTTAGAATTCCACTCTTTTCCTTTTGTAGTTTTTCAATTGTGTCATTTAGAAAGCATTCCGTGGAATTTTTCTTTTTTATTTTCGGGATTTTCCACTCGATCGTTTCCTTAATTAATTTATTCAAAATGTCTAAATATTTTTCAATTTCTTCCTTATTGAGGTTTATATTATCCGGAGTAATGGGCGTTTCCTCATGTATACCGTTTTCCTTTTTGTACTTTTCGTGGACTTGTTTCAAACCACTTCGAAAATTTTCCCAATTAGCTTTCCTATAGTTAAGTATAAATTCTGTTGGTTCTTCAAATAATTCTAACACCTTGTCCCTCCCCTTGGAAATTTTTAGCATAATGGCTTTATGATCACTTTCGTATTCCAATGTATCCAGATGATCTTTATGATGACTCAGCCTTTCATCTATCAATGCTAAGTCAATGAATGAATTTCCCCTATCGAAAGTGGGTTCGTTTGGAATTAATAGTTTTGCTTTGAAAATGAAGCTTTCCTCATCAAGCCACTTTTTGAGACGCTCGCCCCTGTAGTTGGTTCGAGGGCTTTTCCAGTTTGTGTGCCTGGCATTCATGTCTCCTGCTATGACAAAGTAATTTTCAGATTTCCCTAGTTCCAATATTTCGAACATTTCCTTAAGTTCCCTATCAAAAGTTTCATCGGCCCTACTCTTCGGAATTCCATACAGAGAAATAATAAACAAATTCTCGTTCCTCATTTTGATTTTTATAACAGTGGATTCTATGTTTTTGAATCCCGACCCTTGAAAGTGAATTCGTTGATATTTATATTTATTATTTATTAGAATGGCTGTACCTCCGGAGGCTGCCATTGCTTTTTCCCTATCGGTTCTTTCTAGATTATAGTTTTTGAATTCTAGCACGTGTCGGTTATTTAATTTTGTTTCACTTAACAACAGAATGTCCGGCACGTGCTTTTCTAAAAATTTAATTAAATTCAAGCGACGGTAATTTGCAACGATCGAGTTCACATTAAGGGCTATAATTTTAATTTTTTTCTTTATAATGGTTTTTGATTCATGTGACTTATTCATATCGATTTATTTTTGATTTCTTTCATAATTTCAGTTAAAAGCGAATTAATAGTTTCAACTTGCTTACCGATTGTATCAATTTTTTCGTCCAACTCTTGGAATCTTCCTTCCGTTGATTGTTGTTCCGTTTGTTGTTTTGGTTTTCCTGTATTGTGTTGGACGTTTCTTGATTTGGTCACTTCTTCATAATTTCCACCATTTTCTTTTCTTTCGATCGCTGTTTTGTAGACGGGGCACCCTTTGTAAGAAGCTGGATGTCCTTTAGACTTGCAATTCACGCATTCCAGATCATCTTTTTTCTCACTTTTTTGTACTGTACAACTTTTAGGTTCATGTTCCTTTTGGCACTTCACGCACCTATATTTCATGTTGCAGTACTTCGCTATATGTCCATATCTTTGACAGTTATAACACTGCACAATATCCTTTTTGGCAAACCTTTCCCATTTAACTCTTAAATGATGCAGGTACTTTATTTCAGTCACTTTTTGCACGCATTCAGTTTTGTTTATGAATACGAGGTAAACACTTAGCTTTTGCCCATTTTTATACACTTGTTTCACTAAGTGTACCACATTTTCACCACACTTATTGTTAATTTCGGATCTAAGTTCTGTCACATCTTCATCTTTTTCTAGGCCTTTAAGTACCGTAGTGTACATGGCAGATCCCTTCTTCGCATAGGTAAAATAGTTAATTTTTTCCTTTTTTAGGATGTCCACGGTTTTTTGACGGGTTTCCTCATCTATTGTCATAATTTTATATTTTCCATGCCTCACTCTCACAAAACAATACGAGTTTTCAGCCACATTTTCTCGTTTCAGCACTGCACTAAGTTCTTTAACACTTTCGATGAAACATACTACTGGTGGTACTTTTTCGTGATTTTTATTATTTTGAGATTTCCTATTGTTGACATTTTTCTTATTCCTCTTTTTGTTTTCTACTCTACTCCACGGTTTATTTTCTTGTCCTTCATCTTCCTCAGAAGAAGATTCTTCCACTTCCACTGGATCACTTGTTTCTACTTGGTTTTTCACTTTTTCTTCTTCAATTGTCTTTGATTTTCCGTCAATTTTCTCTTTTATTAGTAAGAGTTGTTGCTTTAGATCTTCGACTATATTTTTAAGTGTTTTATTTTCTTCCTCGAGCCTCTTTTGTCGCTCTAAAGAGGCTTTATTATCCTTCAAACCTGAAGGACCAGCTTTCTCTTTTACGGCCGGCAACCTCTTCAGGGTGCTAGGCTTCATTAACATCGGTTCGCGTTCTGGAGTACTCCGTGTGCCCACCATTCTTCACTTTTCCAAATTTATAACACAATGAAAAAACAAATTCACTTTTCCAATTTTAAGCTCAATGAGAAAACAATTTTTTGTTGGTTCAATGATTCACGATCACGCTCGTATTTTTTGCACGTCCGTATCGTTTGGATGTCAAGGATTGACTGACGAGAACCGGTAGGCCAGTGTGGTATGGTTGTTGACAAACGTTTAACAGTAGTGGGCCCTCAAAACTCTCCTATTAAACTCATTAAATAGTTCTACCTAAACTCAGGCATATTTTATTGGATTTAACAGTGATGCACAGCTTTCAAATCCTATTCATTACTAACTCGAACTCTATAGGTACCCGGTTAAAGTTGATAACAGACTCAACAGACGATAATCAAAACGGGTAAACTTAAACGAAAAGTTGAAGTTTAGTCGATTTAACTAACATCACCTTACAGACTAAAATCGATCTAACTGTCAAAACAACTCAAACGAAAGTGCCGGTTACACGTGCACTTTCTGATCCTTCCCAGTCTAACGGTAACACTCATGCAGAGTTCCACAATGCATATAATTCACTTATCGAATTTACACAATTTCATCTCTTTGTGCTGCGGGAAAATTCCATCACATTCATCTGGCATTTCGTGGAATCCTCCTTATCAACTTGAGGGAATTCGCTTTCTATTGTACTCGTAATTAGATTACTTGAAATTACCAAATAATTCTCAAATTCGCTGTTAATTATCTTTTAATTGTTTGGCACAATGGGTGTGTCACTACAAAAATTATTTTCCTTTTTACATGTCTTATGGATATTGTTAAACCCTTTTCTGAAATTTTCCTTATTTCTTTTCAGGATAAATTCGGATGGTGCCTCAACCAAAATTTGGCACCTGACAACGCCCCGTTGAAATTTTCAGCTTAATCGCTTTATGATCGCTGTTATATTGTAACTTATCGGGATGATTAGCGTGATAACTCAGCCCAAATTCATAAGTTCCATAATATATGAGTGCAAAGTTTCAATTAGCGTTCAAACAAGGAAAACTTAAAAATGGGTTGAGCCTCTTTTTTGAGAATGAGAAAAACTTAAAATGAGGGAACAATCAGGTATTCCACAACGGAACAGGATGGTATGGAAATACAAGCAAAATCGAATGGAAATTTATTGGTCATAAGAAATTCTCATATATTCGTTACAATTCTAATTTGTAAGTAGGCACATGAGCTGAAACTAACAATGAAAAAAAGGATATTTAAAACGCTTACGTTTCAAAGGCCTCTTGTGGAAAAAAATTGATGAAATGTGACAAATTTTGAGGTCGATTTGCAAAAAGTGGATTGATGCCAACGACACGCGGTGTTCCCAAGCGGTCCCCCATCTAAGTACTAACCGCGCCCAACACTGCTTGACTTCGGTGATCGGACGAGAACCGGTAGGCCAGTGTGGTATGGTTGTTGACAAACGTTTAACAGTAGTGGGCCCTCAAAACTCTCCTATTAAACTCATTAAATAGTTCTACCTAAACTCAGGCATATTTTATTGGATTTAACAGTGATGCACAGCTTTCAAATCCTATTCATTACTAACTCGAACTCTATAGGTACCCGGTTAAAGTTGATAACAGACTCAACAGACGATAATCAAAACGGGTAAACTTAAACGAAAAGTTGAAGTTTAGTCGATTTAACTAACATCACCTTACAGACTAAAATCGATCTAACTGTCAAAACAACTCAAACGAAAGTGCCGGTTACACGTGCACTTTCTGATCCTTCCCAGTCTAACGGTAACACTCATGCAGAGTTCCACAATGCATATAATTCACTTATCGAATTTACACAATTTCATCCCTTTGTGCTGCGGGAAAATTCCATCACATTCATCTGGCATTTCGTGGAATCCTCCTTATCAACTTGAGGGAATTCGCTTTCTATTGTACTCGTAATTAGATTACGTGAAATTACCAAATAATTCTCAACTTCGCTGTTAATTATCTTTTTATTGTTTGGCACAATGGGTGTGTCACTACAAAAATTATTTTCCTTTTTACATGTCTTATGGATATTGTTAAACCCTTTTCTGAAATTTTCCTTATTTCTTTTCAGGATAAATTCGGATGGTGCCTCAACCAAAATTTGGCACCTGACAACGCCCCGTTGAAATTTTCAGCTTAATCGCTTTATGATCGCTGTTATATTGTAACTTATCGGGATGATTAGCGTGATAACTCAGCCCAAATTCATAAGTTCCATAATATATGAGTGCAAAGTTTCAATTAGCGTTCAAACAAGGAAAACTTAAAAATGGGTTGAGCCTCTTTTTTGAGAATGAGAAAAACTTAAAATGAGGGAACAATCAGGTATTCCACAACGGAACAGGATGGTATGGAAATACAAGCAAAATCGAATGGAAATTTATTGGTCATAAGAAATTCTCATATATTCGTTACAATTCTAATTTGTAAGTAGGCACATGAGCTGAAACTAACAACGAAAAAAAGGATATTTAAAACGCTTACGTTTAAAAGGCCTCTTGTGGAAAAAAATTGATGAAATGTGACAAATTTTGAGGTCGATTTGCAAAAAGTGGTTTGATGCCAACGACACGCGGTGTTCCCAAGCGGTCCCCCATCTAAGTACTAACCGCGCCCAACACTGCTGGACTTCGGTGATCGGACGAGAACCGGTAGGCCAGTGTGGTATGGTTGTTGACAAACGTTTAACAGTAGTGGGCCCTCAAAACTCTCCTATTAAACTCATTAAATAGTTCTACCTTAAGTCAGGCATATTTTATCGGATTTAACAGTGATGCACAGCTTTCAAATCCTGTTCATTACTAAGTCGAACTCGATAGGTACCCGGTTAAAGTTGATAACAGACTCAACAGACGATAATCAAAACGGGTAAACTTAAACCAAAAGATGAAGTTTAGTCGATTTAACTAACATCACCTTACAGACTAAAATCGATTTAACTGTCAAAACAACTCAAACGAAAGTGCCGGTTACACGTGCACTTTCTGATCCTTCCCAGTCTAACGGTAACACTCATGCAGAGTTCCACAATGCATATAATTCACTTATCGAATTTACACAATTTCATCTCTTTGTGCTGCGGGAAAATTCCATCACATTCATCTGGCATTTCGTGGAATCCTCCTTATCAACTTGAGGGAATTCGCTTTCTATTGTACTCGTAATTAGATTACTTGAAATTACCAAATAATTCTCAAATTCGCTGTTAATTATCTTTTAATTGTTTGGCACAATGGGTGTGTCACTACAAAAATTATTTTCCTTTTTACATGTCTTATGGATATTGTTAAACCCTTTTCTGAAATTTTCCTTATTTCTTTTCAGGATAAATTCGGATGGTGCCTCAACCAAAATTTGGCACCTGACAACGCCCCGTTGAAATTTTCAGCTTAATCGCTTTATGATCGCTGTTATATTGTAACTTATCGGGATGATTAGCGTGATAACTCAGCCCAAATTCATAAGTTCCATAATATATGAGTGCAAAGTTTCAATTAGCGTTCAAACAAGGAAAACTTAAAAATGGGTAGAGCCTCTTTTTTGAGAATGAGAAAAACTTAAAATGAGGAAACAATCAGGTATTCCACAACGGAACAGGATGGTATGGAAATACAAGCAAAATCGAATGGAAATTTATTGGTCATAAGAAATTCTCATATATTCGTTACAATTCTAATTTGTAAGTAGGCACATGAGCTGAAACTAACAATGAAAAAAAGGATATTTAAAACGCTTACGTTTCAAAGGCCTCTTGTGGAAAAAAATTGATGAAATGTGACAAATTTTGAGGTCGATTTGCAAAAAGTGGTTTGATGCCAACGACACGCGGTGTTCCCAAGCGGTCCCCCATCTAAGTACTAACCGCGCCCAACACTGCTTGACTTCGGTGATCGGACGAGAACCGGTAGGCCAGTGTGGTATGGTTGTTGACAAACGTTTAACAGTAGTGGGCCCTCAAAACTCTCCTATTAAACTCATTAAATAGTTCTACCTTAAGTCAGGCATATTTTATCGGATTTAACAGTGATGCACAGCTTTCAAATCCTGTTCATTACTAAGTCGAACTCGATAGGTACCCGGTTAAAGTTGATAACAGACTCAACAGACGATAATCAAAACGGGTAAACTTAAACCAAAAGATGAAGTTTAGTCGATTTAACTAACATCACCTTACAGACTAAAATCGATTTAACTGTCAAAACAACTCAAACGAAAGTGCCGGTTACACGTGCACTTTCTGATCCTTCCCAGTCTAACGGTAACAGTCATGCAGAGTTCCACAATGCATATAATTCACTTATCGAATTTACACAATTTCATCCCTTTGTGCTGCGGGAAAATTCCATCACATCCATCTGGCATTTCGTGGAATCCTCCTTATCAACTTGAGGGAATTCGCTTTCTATTGTACTCGTAATTAGATTACTTGAAATTACCAAATAATTCTCAACTTCGCTGTTAATTATCTTTTTATTGTTTGGCACAATGGGTGTGTCACTACAAAAATTATTTTCCTTTTTACATGTCTTATGGATATTGTTAAACCCTTTTCTGAAATTTTCCTTATTTCTTTTCAGGATAAATTCGGATGGTGCCTCAACCAAAATTTGGCACCTGACAACGCCCCGTTGAAATTTTCAGCTTAATCGCTTTATGATCGCTGTTATATTGTAACTTATCGGGATGATTAGCGTGATAACTCAGCCCAAATTCATAAGTTCCATAATATATGAGTGCAAAGTTTCAATTAGCGTTCAAACAAGGAAAACTTAAAAATGGGTTGAGCCTCTTTTTTGAGAATGAGAAAAACTTAAAATGAGGGAACAATCAGGTATTCCACAACGGAACAGGATGGTATGGAAATACAAGCAAAATCGAATGGAAATTTATTGGTCATAAGAAATTCTCATATATTCGTTACAATTCTAATTTGTAAGTAGGCACATGAGCTGAAACTAACAATGAAAAAAAGGATATTTAAAACGCTTACGTTTCAAAGGCCTCTTGTGGAAAAAAATTGATGAAATGTGACAAATTTTGAGGTCGATTTGCAAAAAGTGGATTGATGCCAACGACACACGGTGTTCCCAAGCGGTCCCCCATCTAAGTACTAACCGCGCCCAACACTGCTTGACTTCGGTGATCGGACGAGAACCGGTCATGCCATGTGTGTTTATTTGGTATGAATGTATAACAATATTTGTGTTACAATTCTAGCCCTAAACACTGAGCTATTGCCCATTTCTTGTTTTCTTATTCTATCTCTTCTGTCCCTGCTGTGGGGAATCTCAAGAGATATTTTCTATCTTAGTTTTTTTTCTGTTTTGATCCCTATTTTGGTTTTATAAATAATTATTCTACTTTCGTACATTTGATCATCTTTACTAATTTTTGTCAAAAATTTAGTGAAGAATTCTTTCTGCTTATATTGTAGTGAGGTTTTTGTTTTTTTTTTGTTGAGTCATAATCCTAAGCCCTATGTTTTTTCCTAAAATCTCCTATCTTCTCTTGAATTCTATATTAGTATTTAATTTTTTTTTTGTGACTTCATTATTTCTTAATTTAGTTATATATTTTTTTTTAATTTTGATTATACATTTTTGTGTTTTTTTTTGTTCTATTCTGTTTTAAAATTTTTTTTTTTTTTCTTGTTTTTGTTTTTGGTTTGTAACTATACTAGTCAAAAGTAATAAGGTGAAGAAGGAAAGCAAGCTGAAACTGTGAGCAATTATAAATTATGTGCTATATACTTAATATTTGTGCCAGTGTCCGCGATACGCTTAATGTGAACTCAATTTTTTATCGTTCCAACCACCAGTAAGATTTGTCGTCCTGTTCCCTTTGCAAGACTTTTCGGTCGCGATTTGAAAACTGGGTACAATATTTTATGGATGCAAGGGCAAGGGATTCATTGTTATATTGAAACGTTTTATCTGAAATTTTTCTGCTGATGTGGTAGATTATTGGAATGAAATCCTTAAAGAATATATAGCCTTCTCGATCAAGGTATGTGAAAGCTTCAGGTGGAACATTCCCGACGGTGATACATTTCCTATAATAGTCATTCATGGGGTAGAAGGGTCCGAATATGATGCTGTTACTTCTGTTTTCTGCCGATCGTTGTATGTGCTTCCTCGTTTGTCTCAGTATTTGTACATCTATTCGATGTACATTGGCTTCATCGTATATTTCTTTATTTTGGTAGTACTTGACAACCTCATTGATAACTCTAAATCGTTTGTTCAGGCATGTTCTCAGGCATTGTCTTTCAAATATTCTAAGCTTCTCCATGTAATGCGGGCTGATGTTGTACCATATTGGACAACCGTATGTTAAGATAGGTCTAACGATGGCCGTGTATGCAAGAACTTTAACTTTTGGATCTAAATGCTTTGAGAAAAACAGACTTTTGAGTGAACCAAAAGCATTTCGTGCCTTTTTCAATTGATTTTTCACATGGGTACTATATTTCAGTAAGTTATCTATTTCAATACCCAAGTATCTTACGCTGTGTACGTTCTTGATCGTTTCTGCTTCATTTTTGATTCCGAAGCTTTTCCAATTTTTTTTAGTATTTCTTGCTTCTTTATGTAGTGCTCTACGCATCAGGATTGTTTCACATTTATCCGTGTTGATATGAATTCCCCAGTTCGAAGTGAATGTTTTGACTATATCAAACATTCCATGAAGTTTTTTATTTATATTATCTATCTTTTTATCCGAAGTGTATATTATTATATCGTCCGCGAATGCTAAGGTATAACTTTTATTCGTAATCAATTTTTCGATTTTGAGAAGAGGGCTTATGAAAATGGAGAAAAGAATGGGCGAGTTAATAGTTCCTTGTTGAAGACCGTTTTCTATATTGAAGGTTTCATTATGTATGTGTTTGCTATCAGTGACAACGAATTTTCGACCGTAGATCATACTATAGATGATCTTAATGAGGTGTTTTGGGAAATCGAGTTTAAAAAGTTTGTATAGTAAGCCATCCAACCAGACCGTGTCAAATGCTTTCTTCAGGTCAATCAGGCATGCTCCAGTCACTTCATTTTTCTGGAAGTACCATAGAGTGTCTGATACAAATTTATTAATAGCATGAATTGTGCTATGGTGACTCCTAAAACCGAACTGATTTTCGGGGATAATTTCCTTTTCATCACAGAAGTTTACGATAGTTTGGTTTAGAACTTTCTCAAAAATTTTACTTATATTGGGTAACAAACTGATAGGTCTATAGTTTTCAGGGTTACTACCGTCTTTGTTCGGTTTTTTTATAGGGATTGTTTTCGATGTTTTCCAAGATTTAGGATAGTGCATATTATTAAGAATATTGTTGAACAGTATGCAATAGTCTTTTATTATTTCATCGGTTAGATTTTTCAATACTATATTCGGTATTCCATCTATTCCCGAAGTTTTCTTGTTGTTACTCTCACGAAGGATACCTTTCAAATCTTCCTGTGTGACGAAAATGTTCGACGTATTCTTTGGTCTGTTAGCTTTATTACCGTCATGGAATCGTGTTATTGTGACATTTGTTTGTTCCTCTATGATGACACTTTCTTTAAAACTTTGTATTTTTCTGTCAATTATTTCTTTCAGCCGACTATTGCGCCCGTGGTTGGAATTTTTGTGCACTTCTTCGAATTTTTTTCCTATTATTTTGAGTTTGGTCATATCATCATCGACAATGAAATTTCCATGACGGTCTCTGTTTAATTTAGTGGTTTCAACACCGCATTCTTGAAGCTCTTTTTCTTCGGAATTTAAAATCGTCAAATCTGTTACTTTGGCCTTACTCTTCTTTCTGAGTACCGAGACGAGAACCGGTAGGCCAGTGTGGTATGGTTGTTGACAAACGTTTAACAGTAGTGGGCCCTCAAAACTCTCCTATTAAACTCATTAAATAGTTCTACCTAAACTCAGGCATATTTTATTGGATTTAACAGTGATGCACAGCTTTCAAATCCTATTCATTACTAACTCGAACTCTATAGGTACCCGGTTAAAGTTGATAACAGACTCAACAGACGATAATCAAAACGGGTAAACTTAAACGAAAAGTTGAAGTTTAGTCGATTTAACTAACATCACCTTACAGACTAAAATCGATCTAACTGTCAAAACAACTCAAACGAATGTGCCGGTTACACGTGCACTTTCTGATCCTTCCCAGTCTAACGGTAACACTCATGCAGAGTTCCACAATGCATATAATTCACTTATCGAATTTACACAATTTCATCCCTTTGTGCTGCGGGAAAATTCCATCACATTCATCTGGCATTTCGTGGAATCCTCCTTATCAACTTGAGGGAATTCGCTTTCTATTGTACTCGTAATTAGATTACTTGAAATTACCAAATAATTCTCAACTTCGCTGTTAATTATCTTTTTATTGTTTGGCACAATGGGTGTGTCACTACAAAAATTATTTTCCTTTTTACATGTCTTATGGATATTGTTAAACCCTTTTCTGAAATTTTCCTTATTTCTTTTCAGGATAAATTCGGATGGTGCCTCAACCAAAATTTGGCACCTGACAACGCCCCGTTGAAATTTTCAGCTTAATCGCTTTATGATCGCTGTTATATTGTAACTTATCGGGATGATTAGCGTGATAACTCAGCCCAAATTCATAAGTTCCATAATATATGAGTGCAAAGTTTCAATTAGCGTTCAAACAAGGAAAACTTAAAAATGGGTTGAGCCTCTTTTTTGAGAATGAGAAAAACTTAAAATGAGGGAACAATCAGGTATTCCACAACGGAACAGGATGGTATGGAAATACAAGCAAAATCGAATGGAAATTTATTGGTCATAAGAAATTCTCATATATTCGTTACAATTCTAATTTGTAAGTAGGCACATGAGCTGAAACTAACAACGAAAAAAAGGATATTTAAAACGCTTACGTTTAAAAGGCCTCTTGTGGAAAAAAATTGATGAAATGTGACAAATTTTGAGGTCGATTTGCAAAAAGTGGTTTGATGCCAACGACACGCGGTGTTCCCAAGCGGTCCCCCATCTAAGTACTAACCGCGCCCAACACTGCTGGACTTCGGTGATCGGACGAGAACCGGTAGGCCAGTGTGGTATGGTTGTTGACAAACGTTTAACAGTAGTGGGCCCTCAAAACTCTCCTATTAAACTCATTAAATAGTTCTACCTTAAGTCAGGCATATTTTATCGGATTTAACAGTGATGCACAGCTTTCAAATCCTGTTCATTACTAAGTCGAACTCGATAGGTACCCGGTTAAAGTTGATAACAGACTCAACAGACGATAATCAAAACGGGTAAACTTAAACCAAAAGATGAAGTTTAGTCGATTTAACTAACATCACCTTACAGACTAAAATCGATTTAACTGTCAAAACAACTCAAACGAAAGTGCCGGTTACACGTGCACTTTCTGATCCTTCCCAGTCTAACGGTAACACTCATGCAGAGTTCCACAATGCATATAATTCACTTATCGAATTTACACAATTTCATCTCTTTGTGCTGCGGGAAAATTCCATCACATTCATCTGGCATTTCGTGGAATCCTCCTTATCAACTTGAGGGAATTCGCTTTCTATTGTACTCGTAATTAGATTACTTGAAATTACCAAATAATTCTCAAATTCGCTGTTAATTATCTTTTAATTGTTTGGCACAATGGGTGTGTCACTACAAAAATTATTTTCCTTTTTACATGTCTTATGGATATTGTTAAACCCTTTTCTGAAATTTTCCTTATTTCTTTTCAGGATAAATTCGGATGGTGCCTCAACCAAAATTTGGCACCTGACAACGCCCCGTTGAAATTTTCAGCTTAATCGCTTTATGATCGCTGTTATATTGTAACTTATCGGGATGATTAGCGTGATAACTCAGCCCAAATTCATAAGTTCCATAATATATGAGTGCAAAGTTTCAATTAGCGTTCAAACAAGGAAAACTTAAAAATGGGTAGAGCCTCTTTTTTGAGAATGAGAAAAACTTAAAATGAGGAAACAATCAGGTATTCCACAACGGAACAGGATGGTATGGAAATACAAGCAAAATCGAATGGAAATTTATTGGTCATAAGAAATTCTCATATATTCGTTACAATTCTAATTTGTAAGTAGGCACATGAGCTGAAACTAACAATGAAAAAAAGGATATTTAAAACGCTTACGTTTCAAAGGCCTCTTGTGGAAAAAAATTGATGAAATGTGACAAATTTTGAGGTCGATTTGCAAAAAGTGGTTTGATGCCAACGACACGCGGTGTTCCCAAGCGGTCCCCCATCTAAGTACTAACCGCGCCCAACACTGCTTGACTTCGGTGATCGGACGAGAACCGGTAGGCCAGTGTGGTATGGTTGTTGACAAACGTTTAACAGTAGTGGGCCCTCAAAACTCTCCTATTAAACTCATTAAATAGTTCTACCTTAAGTCAGGCATATTTTATCGGATTTAACAGTGATGCACAGCTTTCAAATCCTGTTCATTACTAAGTCGAACTCGATAGGTACCCGGTTAAAGTTGATAACAGACTCAACAGACGATAATCAAAACGGGTAAACTTAAACCAAAAGATGAAGTTTAGTCGATTTAACTAACATCACCTTACAGACTAAAATCGATTTAACTGTCAAAACAACTCAAACGAAAGTGCCGGTTACACGTGCACTTTCTGATCCTTCCCAGTCTAACGGTAACAGTCATGCAGAGTTCCACAATGCATATAATTCACTTATCGAATTTACACAATTTCATCCCTTTGTGCTGCGGGAAAATTCCATCACATCCATCTGGCATTTCGTGGAATCCTCCTTATCAACTTGAGGGAATTCGCTTTCTATTGTACTCGTAATTAGATTACTTGAAATTACCAAATAATTCTCAACTTCGCTGTTAATTATCTTTTTATTGTTTGGCACAATGGGTGTGTCACTACAAAAATTATTTTCCTTTTTACATGTCTTATGGATATTGTTAAACCCTTTTCTGAAATTTTCCTTATTTCTTTTCAGGATAAATTCGGATGGTGCCTCAACCAAAATTTGGCACCTGACAACGCCCCGTTGAAATTTTCAGCTTAATCGCTTTATGATCGCTGTTATATTGTAACTTATCGGGATGATTAGCGTGATAACTCAGCCCAAATTCATAAGTTCCATAATATATGAGTGCAAAGTTTCAATTAGCGTTCAAACAAGGAAAACTTAAAAATGGGTTGAGCCTCTTTTTTGAGAATGAGAAAAACTTAAAATGAGGGAACAATCAGGTATTCCACAACGGAACAGGATGGTATGGAAATACAAGCAAAATCGAATGGAAATTTATTGGTCATAAGAAATTCTCATATATTCGTTACAATTCTAATTTGTAAGTAGGCACATGAGCTGAAACTAACAATGAAAAAAAGGATATTTAAAACGCTTACGTTTCAAAGGCCTCTTGTGGAAAAAAATTGATGAAATGTGACAAATTTTGAGGTCGATTTGCAAAAAGTGGATTGATGCCAACGACACGCGGTGTTCCCAAGCGGTCCCCCATCTAAGTACTAACCGCGCCCAACACTGCTTGACTTCGGTGATCGGACGAGAACCGGTAGGCCAGTGTGGTATGGTTGTTGACAAACGTTTAACAGTAGTGGGCCCTCAAAACTCTCCTATTAAACTCATTAAATAGTTCTACCTAAACTCAGGCATATTTTATTGGATTTAACAGTGATGCACAGCTTTCAAATCCTATTCATTACTAACTCGAACTCTATAGGTACCCGGTTAAAGTTGATAACAGACTCAACAGACGATAATCAAAACGGGTAAACTTAAACGAAAAGTTGAAGTTTAGTCGATTTAACTAACATCACCTTACAGACTAAAATCGATCTAACTGTCAAAACAACTCAAACGAAAGTGCCGGTTACACGTGCACTTTCTGATCCTTCCCAGTCTAACGGTAACACTCATGCAGAGTTCCACAATGCATATAATTCACTTATCGAATTTACACAATTTCATCTCTTTGTGCTGCGGGAAAATTCCATCACATTCATCTGGCATTTCGTGGAATCCTCCTTATCAACTTGAGGGAATTCGCTTTCTATTGTACTCGTAATTAGATTACTTGAAATTACCAAATAATTCTCAAATTCGCTGTTAATTATCTTTTAATTGTTTGGCACAATGGGTGTGTCACTACAAAAATTATTTTCCTTTTTACATGTCTTATGGATATTGTTAAACCCTTTTCTGAAATTTTCCTTATTTCTTTTCAGGATAAATTCGGATGGTGCCTCAACCAAAATTTGGCACCTGACAACGCCCCGTTGAAATTTTCAGCTTAATCGCTTTATGATCGCTGTTATATTGTAACTTATCGGGATGATTAGCGTGATATCTCAGCCCAAATTCATAAGTTCCATAATATATGAGTGCAAAGTTTCAATTAGCGTTCAAACAAGGAAAACTTAAAAATGGGTTGAGCCTCTTTTTTGAGAATGAGAAAAACTTAAAATGAGGGAACAATCAGGTATTCCACAACGGAACAGGATGGTATGGAAATACAAGCAAAATCGAATGGAAATTTATTGGTCATAAGAAATTCTCATATATTCGTTACAATTCTAATTTGTAAGTAGGCACATGAGCTGAAACTAACAATGAAAAAAAGGATATTTAAAACGCTTACGTTTCAAAGGCCTCTTGTGGAAAAAAATTGATGAAATGTGACAAATTTTGAGGTCGATTTGCAAAAAGTGGATTGATGCCAACGACACGCGGTGTTCCCAAGCGGTCCCCCATCTAAGTACTAACCGCGCCCAACACTGCTTGACTTCGGTGATCGGACGAGAACCGGTCGATACCATGTGTGTTTATTTGGTTTGAATGTATAACAATATTTGTGTCATAATTCTAGCCCTAAACACTGAGCTATTGCCCATTTCTTGTTTTCTTATTCTATCTCTTCTGTCCCTGCTGTGGGGAAACTCAAGAGATATTTCCTATCTAGTTTTTTGTTTCTGTTGTGATCCCTATCTCGTTATGATTTATAAATTTAAATTCTGTCTAGCTTACTTAATTTTAATCTCTACTAAATCATTTAAAAAAAATAGTAAGAATTCGATTTAATAATTAGTTAGTTTTGTTAAATTTTTGAGTCCTGTTCCTTGTTTTTCTGTATAATTATTATTAATAAGTGTATATTTGATCTTTAATCGATTTACAAAACTAGACTTAACTATACTTAACTATACTTAATTATACGAGAGAGTCGAAAAAGTTTAACGTAACAAATTTTTCTTTTGCAAACATATAATATAAACCAATAATACATTTCTTCCTAATTTTCACCTAGTGGCCAGAAGGGGGGTATATATAAAAAGTCATACTAAAAATATTTACACAAGACTTCATGTATTGCTGTTCAATAAATGAAGTCTCCTTTTATGCATCACACCATGCAGAGCCGGTAATCTGTCCCTCACCCCTTTCCCTAAAACATCTTTCCACCTTATTCCCTTAGTTCCCGTAACCTCACAAACCTCGAACACATGCCTTAGAGATTCTTTTTCCCTTCCGCAAACTCTACACAATTGGTTTTCTTCCCGCAGCCAATACTTGCACGCCCTAGACTCTTTTCCTAGTCTAAAGCCTGCGATTATAGCCATCTCCCCTTTTCTTTTATACCTGGCCCTTCCTAAGTAAATAGGCTTCTCCTCTTCTAACAACAAATCTCCTATCTCTTCCGCATATCTCGACTCCCTTATTTCCTCCTTCCTCTTCTGCCTTCCTAGATCCCTCCCCACCCTTTCTAACTCCCTCCAGGTCTCCCTACCTTCTCTTCTCCTACGCGCCCACTCTTCTTCTGACCACCCTCTTTCCCTGAGAAACTTGCTTCTGTCATGCACTAGTTCTGACCCTATCAGCTTTCCATCCAGGAGCCTGATATACTCCCTTCTTAAGTCCCATTCCTCCAAGTTCCTCCACTTCTCCTCAAACTTGATGGCTCTTGAGGCAATTCTTACCGCAAGTTTCTCCCTCTCTGTTTCCTCCAGCAGTATATGCGCTGGTGTGGACCTATCTAACTTGAGGCACCATCTAAGGTACCTCTCATGTACCCTTTCCACCCCCTGTCTTTCTCTCCACCCCCAAATCTCCGAGCCATAGGACAATGAACTTCCAATGAGAGCATCAAAGAGCCTCATTTTCCCTTCCCAGTTTTCTCCTAACTTCCTTTCCCCCAAACTCCAAACTTTGCCCAGTAACCCCTTCGCCTTTTTCTCTAGGAATCGAATGTGTGCCTCATCCCGATTGTTCGTTTCCAGCATATACCCTAAGTAAGGTATTTCTTTAACTTCCTCTATTATTTCCCCTCTCCATTGGATGCTCATTTCCTTCCATCTTCCCTTCCCTTTCCGGAACCTCATAACCTTAGACTTCTCCACGTTAATTTCCAACCCTTTCCCCTCCGCATACCTGCCAAATCCGTTTACAATTTCCTGCAGTCCTTTCCTTGTTGCTGACACCAGAGCTGCATCATCCGCGTATGTTATTGACCATATCTTTTTTCTCCCTATAACTAGGCCAGCTTCTTGATGTCGCCCCATCTTTTGCTCTAGGTCAGCAAACGCTATATTGAATAGCAGGGGACTTAGAGGGCAGCCTTGCCTGACCCCTTTTCCAGACCAAAACTCTGACACCGTTCGCTCCCCGACCACCACTCTGTTTATCGTTTCACGATAGATCTCCGCCACCACCTCCCTCAATCTTCTTCCTATCCCTAACTTATCCATCATCTCCAAAATCACCTTTCTATTGACATTATCAAATGCCGCTTTTAGATCCGCAAAATAGACGTATACCACCCCTTGTTCGTTCACCAACGGTCTCTTTAGCTTCTTTAGGTTTTTTTCGATAACTGCTTTCAGTAAATATACTGCGTCTATTGTGCTTCTTCCTTTTCTAAATCCCATTTGCGTCTCTCCCAACCTTCCCTCCACTTCCAGTATCCCTTCTATTCTTGCCCTCACAATTTCCGCAAACAGCTTGTATCCCGAGTCCATGAGCGTAATCGGTCTGTAGTTTTCTGTCCTTCTTTTGCACCCCCTCTTGAAAACCGGCTTCACTATTCCAACTCTCCATTCTTTCGGGAAATCTTTCTTCAAATAGATTCCATTTAGGATCTTCACTAATGCGTTCTCCAGATCTAGCCCCCCATAAATCCACGCCTCATTTGGTATCCCGTCTGGCCCTGGTGCCTTTCTTTTCCTTAGCTTCCTTATCGCCCTTTGAACTTCGCCCAGCGTTATTGGGCTTTCTTCCTTCAACTCCTCCCCCTTCCCCTCCTCCACCTCCAAGTCCACGTCCCAAACCTCTTGTTTGCCACCTAGTTGCCGCTCAAAATGTGCCTTCCACTCCGTATCTTTGATGGCTTCATCAACCCCTTTTCTCCTTTTCCTGTTCCTATTTATTTCTTCCCAGAATGTTTTCCCGGTCCTATCCCTTATAATTCTTTGCATTATTTTTTCGTCCTCCCCTTTCTTCTTCCTTTCCAGTAGTCTCCTGTACTCTAACTTTTGTGCGAAATAGACCTCCCTCCCCTCCCCAGATCTCACTAGTTTTCTGAGGCATCTCTGTAGACTCCTCCTGCTTGCTAAACATTCCTTATCCCACCAGGTCTTGTCCTTACTCTTCTTCCTCACCTCCACTCTCACCCATGCCCCTTTTATCCTTTCTGCCAATTCTCCCCAGCTACTTATCCCTTCCAGGTTTCCTAATCTAACCCTATATTCTCTGACTGAGTTCTCATCCCACTTTATTATCCATTTCTTTTTAACTTCTCTTTCCTCCATTTTCTTCCAGTTGTTAAAACTCACCTCCATCGGAGAGTGATCTGAATCTATCCTATGAATTATATCTAATCTTTCAACAAACTCCATTCCCTTCTCGTTCGCGATAACGTAATCAATAACTGAGCTGCCCATCGGTCCTATAAATGTGAACTCTCCCTCTTCATCCCCTGCTACCCCTCCATTTATTATCTTCATGCCCAACTCTCCCAAAGTTTCTAGCATCTCCCGTCCTTCCTTATTAACGGTGCTATCCTTGGATTCCCTTATGCTTTCCTCTTCGTTCCATTCCCCTCCTTCCCTCCCTGTTCTTGCATTGAAATCCCCTACAATCAAACTCGGAACTTCCCCTACACCCAATAATTCCTCAATTGCTTCCCAGTTCTCTCGCCTCTCTTCCCTCATATACGTTGTAACTATCCGCCATTTGCGGTCCCTAATGATCAGTGTTCCCCCTATGACTTCATTCCTTTCCCTATGATTGAACTCCTCTTCCCAACGTCCAACCCCTTTTTTCACCGCCATCACTAGCCCTCCCTTCCCTCTTCCCCTTATCCCTTCCCTACGTGCTTCTTTTATAATAATTTCGTACTCCCGCAGCTCTGACTCTATCAGTTCCTTCCCTTTACTTCCTTCCTCCGCCCAAGTTTCCACCAAACATACGATGTCGAACTCCCTAACATAATCCCAGAAATTTCTCTCCTTCTTTCCCACCCCTGCACAGTTCCACACCAGCATCCTCCCCCCCTTGCCCATTATAAATTCCCGCCCCTCCCTCTTGTCTTGTTTCTTTTCCCCCTCTTTACACCTCCTCGACACGATCTTCCCCGCTCCCTGTCTACTCCCATCACTCATTCTGATGTTACCTTTTTTAAAAACCCCATTTTCCTTTCATCCCACGTAAACTCTTCATCCCCAATCCTCACGCAATTTCCTCTTATAGCAGTGCTTTTTCCTTCCTCCCTGCCTTTCCTTGCTATCTCCCTTATTCTCATTCTGCCCTGTCTCTCCCTCCAAGTTAGGTCCCTATCTAGAAAGATACTTGAACCCTTCAACTTCCCTTTTCTGTCCAAGACCTTTTCTCTATCCCCTGTGCTTTTACATTCCACTATTATCTTGCTACTCATACCTCTCATGATTTGAATCCCCCCAATTTTTATTTCCAAACCTAGCTCTTCTTTAATCCAGTTCTCTAATTTGACTTCATCCCCCCTCCCTATTCCTTCAAGCCCTGTGATCACAATGTTTTTCTTCCTTTCTCTTCTCCTTACTAACTCCAACTCCCACTCTAACCTATCCTCTCTCGTCTCCCTCTCTTTTTCCCTATCTTGGTTTTCTTTTACTTGAGCATCATTTTCCTCCTTCCTTCCCCCCTCCCCCGTATACCCCCCTTCTGTCATTTCCTTCAATCTTTTTAACTCCTGCATCGCCGACCTCAGCTCATCCTTAACCTCTTCTACTTCTTCTCTTATCTTCCTATCCCCCTCTCTGGCCTCCTTCCTCGCCTCCTCTAGCGCCCTGCTTCGTTCTTTCCTCTCCTTTTCTATCTCCTCTAAACAAAGCTTCACTGCCTTTCTCAATTCTTTTTCAACTTTCCCTCTCTTCTCATCTTCTTCCCGCATCCTCTCAAAAAACTTTCTCCTTTCGATTGCCTCCTTCTCCCTATCTTCCCCCAATGCGTCGATCATCATCGAGATCTTCTCCAGGGACATCTGTGACACGCTTCCTTTCGAGTCTGCACTTACTCCATCCGCGGTTTTCGGGATCTCTTTGCTTAACACCTCTTGGTTCTTCCCCTCAACAATCTTCCCTCCTGGTGGCGTCCTGGCCACCTTCCCGGACCTGTTCAGAATAAGTGGTGCCTCTTGCTTCTTCACCCGCTCTATCTCCTCCTCTGTCTGTTTCGTCCCTTTCTTGTCCCCCGCCTGATTTTTAGATTTCTTCTTCATATCCAGCACTTCGCTTATTGTCTGCTGTCTCCTCTCTGTCTCCGTACAACTCATTATGGATAGAGAGTTGTATACCTTTTCTCGAATTTACTCGTACGTTCCCCGTCAGCTGACTCCTTAGTCCGGATACCACTCAATGTATCTTCCGTCAAAATGTCGACGACCTCTCAATAATCCACCGTCCGTGATTTATTATGTATTGAGCGAAACAATTCAATTGGTACGGAATGCGCTCAACTCAAACAAGTTGAATGAACTCACAATGTCAAACTTCTACAGCTCACAGTCCTTTAACCGCACAACCAAAATCACCGTTTTTCAAACTAATATATGAAGGTGAAATAAACTGCTGTTCCACTACCCCTTGTGCGATTTAGTTTTAATCAGCGTTTTCACTATTTCACTTGAAATACCCAAAAATCTGGTTGTTGTTTTTCTGATCGTGTTTATAGTTTCCGTACACTGTACCACTTTGTTTAGTGTTTATAGTTTCCGCACACTGTACCACTTTGTTTCGTGTTTTACATTAACTGTATCACTTCAGTACGCTTCAGCTGTTTTTCTGTATATACCTTAGTCTTTTATTTGATCTTATGATCTATGTTAATAATTTTTTTTCCATAGTTTTGGCTTGTTATTTTATAATATATTTTTTTTTTTTTTTTTGATTTATTTTTTCTATTTTTTTTTTGTCCTACTGTTAGTTATGTTAGATATGTTAGTACCTTAGGTCTAAAAAAAACAATTTGTAGTCAAGTTGGAACTAAATATATGATGAAAATATAGATATATTACGAAGAAAATGGATTATTCGCTTAGTGTGAACTCGGTTGTTGGTTATTTTAGCCACCAATAAAGTTTATTGTCCTGTTCTCGTTTTAAAACGATAGTGTCGCGATTTGAAGATTGGGTACAATATTTAAGAGAAGCAGGTGGAATTGATTCTTTGTTGAATTGGAAAGTTTTATCGGAGATCTTTCGCGGTATATGGTAGACAATTGGGATGAAATTTTCTGAAAATAAATATCCTTCACGGTCAAGAAATGTGAAAGCTTCTGGTGGAATATTTCCCACGGAGATACATTTCTTATAGTATTCGGTCATAGGGTAATAAGGTCCAAAGATAAGACTGTTTGCTCTGTTTTGCGATGATCGCTGAATGTGTTTCCTTGTTTGCCTCAAAATTTGTACATCTATTCGATGCACATTGGCCTCGTCGTAAATTTCTTTATTTTTGTAGTACTTTATAACATTATTGACAATCCTATAACGTTTATTCAGACATATTCTTAAGCATGTTCTTTCAAAGACTCGAAGTTTTTCCATATAATATGGGCTTATGTTGTACCATATTGGGCAACCATACGTCAAGATAGGTCTTATAATTGAGGTATACGCTAGCACTTTAACTTTGGGCTTTAGTTGTTTGGAGAAAAACAAACTTTTAAGTGCACCAAAAGCATTTCGGGCTTTCGTTAATTGATTATTGACGTGATTGCTATATTTAAGAAGATTATCTATTTCTATTCCTAAGTACCTTACGCTTTTTGCATTTTTTATGGCTTCGCCTTGGTTTTTAATTCCGAAGCTTTTCCAGTTCTTTTTGACATTTCGTGCCTCTTTATATAGTGATCTGCGCATGAGTATTGTCTCACATTTTTCGGTGTTGATTTGTATGCCCCAATTTGATGTGAATGTCCTTACCACATCGAACATAGTTTGTAATTGTTCATTTATGTTTTGTATCTTTTTTCCCGAAGTGTAAATTATTAGGTCATCTGCGAAAGCTAAAGTATAATTTGTGTTCGAACTAAGTTTTTCTATTTTGAGGAGAGGGCTTATGAAGATAGAGAAGAGAACTGGTGAGTTAATTGTGCCCTGTTGGAGTCCATTTTGTATTGAAAAGGGTGTATCTAAAGTGGTTTTACCGTCAGTTATGAGAAATTGCCTGCCATTTATCATATTGTATATGATTCTAATGAGATGGGAAGGAAAGCCAAATTTCAATAATTTATATATTAATCCATCTAACCAAACCGAGTCGAAAGCTTTTTTCAAATCTATTAGACACGCTCCGGTTACTTCATCCCGTTGGAAGTGCCACAGAGTGTCGGAAACAATTTTATTAATTGCGTGGATTGTTCCATGCTCTTTTCTGAATCCGAATTGGTTTTCAGGAATAATTTTGTTTTCTTCACAAAAGTTCACTATCTTTTCATTAATAACCTTTTCGAATATCTTACTTATATTCGGAAGTAAGCTAATAGGTCTATAATTCTCCGGATTATCTCCATCTTTTTTTGGTTTTTTGATGGGAATCGTTTTTGATGTTTTCCATGATTGTGGGAAGTACATATTATTCATGATATTATTGAAGATGATACAATACTCTACTATTACTTCGTCACTCAAATTTCTTAGTACGATGCTAGGTATGTCGTCGATTCCGGCTGACTTCTTTCGGTTACTTTCTCGGAACACTTTTTGTAAGTTATCTTGTGTCACCAATATGTTGTATTTATTGTT
Organism: Chrysops caecutiens; assembly: GCA_963971475.1. Taxonomy (NCBI): domain Eukaryota; kingdom Metazoa; phylum Arthropoda; class Insecta; order Diptera; family Tabanidae; genus Chrysops; species Chrysops caecutiens. The sequence continues at coordinate 36,499,563 of OZ020569.1, forward strand.
TGGTCGACTTGCTCTATTATTTTCTTCAAATTTTGTTATAGTGACTGTATTTTGTTCCTCTTTAGCCACAGTTTCCTTAAATGTTTGCATATTTCTTTCCACTATTTCCTTGAGTCGAACACTTCCTACTATGTCTGGGTTTTTGTGCACCTGTTCAAATGATTTTCCAATTAGTTTGAGTTTGGACATGTGGTCATTTATCACGAAGTTTCCAGAGCTGTCTTTCCTTAAATTCACTGTTTCTATGTGCGCGTTTTCTAAATCCATTTTCTTGTCTTCTGGCACTTTAAGCTCAGATATACAGGCCTTATGTTTTTTTCTGAAGATTCTATTTAGATTTGGGAACATATTTGTTGAATCCGTTGTTCTTATTCCTTCGATTCTGTTTTTCCAGTATTCGTTTACTGAAATTTTAACATTTTGTTCGATTAAGTATCGAGTACATTTCATTTGTCCCTTTAACTCGTTTAATTTCTTGGAAAGTTGTGGATTCGAGTTTATTTGTTCTCTTGTAAATTTTCTTTTTATTTTCTTAATTTTTGTTAGAATTCCACTCTTTTCCTTTTGTAGTTTTTCAATTGTGTCATTTAGAAAGCATTCCGTGGAATTTTTCTTTTTTATTTTCGGGATTTTCCACTCGATCGTTTCCTTAATTAATTTATTCAAAATGTCTAAATATTTTTCAATTTCTTCCTTATTGAGGTTTCTATTATCCGGAGTAATGGGCGTTTCCTCATGTATACCGTTTTCCTTTTTGTACTTTTCGTGGACTTGTTTCAACCCCCTTCGAAATTTTTCCCAATTAGCTTTCCTATAGTTAAGTATAAATTCTGTTGGTTCCTCAAATAATTCTAACACCTTGTCCCTCCCCTTGGAAATTTTTAGCATGATGGCTTTATGATCACTTTCGTATTCCAATGTATCCAGATGATCTTTATGATGACTCAGTCTTTCATCTATCAATGCTAAGTCAATGAATGAATTTCCCCTATCGAAAGTGGGTTCGTTTGGAATTAATAATTTTGCTTTGAAAATGAAGCTTTCCTCATCAAGCCACTTTTTGAGACGCTCGCCCCTGTAGTTGGTTCGAGGGCTTTTCCAGTTTGTGTGCCTGGCATTCATGTCTCCTGCTATGACAAAGTAATTTTCAGATTTCCCTAGTTCCAATATTTCGAACATTTCCTTAAGTTCCCTATCAAAAGTTTCATCGGCCCTACTCTTCGGAATTCCATACAGAGAAATAATAAACAAATTCTCGTTCCTCATTTTGATTTTTATAACAGTGGATTCTATGTTTTTGAATCCCGACCCTTGAAAGTGAATTCGTTGATATTTATATTTATTATTTATTAGAATGGCTGTACCTCCGGAGGCTGCCGTTGCTTTTTCCCTATCGGTTCTTTCTAGATTATAGTTTTTGAATTCTAGCACGTGTCGGTTATTTAATTTTGTTTCACTTAACAACAGAATGTCCGGCACGTGCTTTTCTAAAAATTTAATTAAATTCAAGCGACGGTAATTTGCAACGATCGAGTTCACATTAAGGGCTATAATTTTAATTTTTTTCTTTATAATGGTTTTTGATTCATGTGACTTATTCATGTCGATTTATTTTTGATTTCTTTCATAATTTCAGTTAAAAGCGAATTAATAGTTTCAACTTGCTTACCGATTGTATCAATTTTTTCGTCCAACTCTTGGAATCTTCCTTCCGTTGATTGTTGTTCCGTTTGTTGTTTTGGTTTTCCTGTATTGTTTTGGACGTTCCTTGATTTGGTCACTTCTTCATAATTTCCACCATTTTCTTTTCTTTCGATCGCTGTTTTGTAGACGGGGCACCCTTTGTAAGAAGCTGGATGTCCTTTAGACTTGCAATTCACGCATTCCAGATCATCTTTTTTCTCACTTTTTTGTACTGTACAACTTTTAGGTTCATGTTCCTTTTGGCACTTCACGCACCTATATTTCATGTTGCAGTACTTCGCTATATGTCCATATCTTTGACAGTTATAACACTGCACAATATCCTTTTTGGCAAACCTTTCCCATTTAACTCTTAAATGATGCAGGTACTTTATTTCAGTCACTTTTTGCACGCATTCAGTTTTGTTTATGAATACGAGGTAAACACTTAGCTTTTGCCCATTTTTATACACTTGTTTCACTAAGTGTACCACATTTTCACCACACTTATTGTTAATTTCGGACCTAAGTTCTGTCACATCTTCATCTTTTTCTAGGCCTTTAAGTACCGTAGTGTACATGGCAGATCCCTTCTTCGCATAGGTAAAATAGTTAATTTTTTCCTTTTTTAGGATGTCCACGGTTTTTTGACGGGTTTCCTCATCTATTGTCATAATTTTATATTTTCCATGCCTCACTCTCACAAAACAATACGAGTTTTCAACCACATTTTCTCGTTTCAGCACTGCACTAAGTTCTTTAACACTTTCGCTGAAACACACTACTGGTGGTACTTTTTCGTGTTTTTCATTATTTTGCGATTTCCTATTGTTGACATTTTTCTTATTCCTCTTTTTGTTTTCTACTCTATTCCACGGTTTATTTTCTTGTCCTTCATCTTCCTCAGAAGAAGATTCTTCCACTTCCACTGGATCACTTGTTGCTACTTGGGTTTTCACTTTTTCTTCTTCAATTGTCTTTGATTTTCCGTCAATTTTCTCTTTTATTAGTAAGAGTTGTTTTTTTAGATCTTCGACTATATTTTTAAGTGTTTTATTTTCTTCCTCGAGCCTCTTTTGTCGCTCTAAAGAGGCTTTATTATCCTTCAAACCTGAAGGACCAGCTTTCTCTTTTACGGCCGGCAACCTCTTCAGGGTGCTAGGCTTCATTAACATCGGTTCGCGTTCTGGAGTACTCCGTGTGCCCACCATTCTTCACTTTTCCAATTTTATAACACAATGAAAAAACAAATTCACTTTTCCAATTTTAAGCTCAATGAGAAAACAATTTTTTGTTGGTTCAATGATTCACGATCACGCTCGTATTTTTTGCACGTCCGTATCGTTTGGATGTCAAGGATTGACTGACGAGAACCGGTAGGCCAGTGTGGTATGGTTGTTGACAAACGTTTAACAGTAGTGGGCCCTCAAAACTCTCCTATTAAACTCATTAAATAGTTCTACCTAAACTCAGGCATATTTTATTGGATTTAACAGTGATGCACAGCTTTCAAATCCTATTCATTACTAACTCGAACTCTATAGGTACCCGGTTAAAGTTGATAACAGACTCAACAGACGATAATCAAAACGGGTAAACTTAAACGAAAAGTTGAAGTTTAGTCGATTTAACTAACATCACCTTACAGACTAAAATCGATCTAACTGTCAAAACAACTCAAACGAAAGTGCCGGTTACACGTGCACTTTCTGATCCTTCCCAGTCTAACGGTAACACTCATGCAGAGTTCCACAATGCATATAATTCACTTATCGAATTTACACAATTTCATCCCTTTGTGCTGCGGGAAAATTCCATCACATTCATCTGGCATTTCGTGGAATCCTCCTTATCAACTTGAGGGAATTCGCTTTCTATTGTACTCGTAATTAGATTACTTGAAATTACCAAATAATTCTCAACTTCGCTGTTAATTATCTTTTTATTGTTTGGCACAATGGGTGTGTCACTACAAAAATTATTTTCCTTTTTACATGTCTTATGGATATTGTTAAACCCTTTTCTGAAATTTTCCTTATTTCTTTTCAGGATAAATTCGGATGGTGCCTCAACCAAAATTTGGCACCTGACAACGCCCCGTTGAAATTTTCAGCTTAATCGCTTTATGATCGCTGTTATATTGTAACTTATCGGGATGATTAGCGTGATAACTCAGCCCAAATTCATAAGTTCCATAATATATGAGTGCAAAGTTTCAATTAGCGTTCAAACAAGGAAAACTTAAAAATGGGTTGAGCCTCTTTTTTGAGAATGAGAAAAACTTAAAATGAGGGAACAATCAGGTATTCCACAACGGAACAGGATGGTATGGAAATACAAGCAAAATCGAATGGAAATTTATTGGTCATAAGAAATTCTCATATATTCGTTACAATTCTAATTTGTAAGTAGGCACATGAGCTGAAACTAACAACGAAAAAAAGGATATTTAAAACGCTTACGTTTAAAAGGCCTCTTGTGGAAAAAAATTGATGAAATGTGACAAATTTTGAGGTCGATTTGCAAAAAGTGGTTTGATGCCAACGACACGCGGTGTTCCCAAGCGGTCCCCCATCTAAGTACTAACCGCGCCCAACACTGCTGGACTTCGGTGATCGGACGAGAACCGGTAGGCCAGTGTGGTATGGTTGTTGACAAACGTTTAACAGTAGTGGGCCCTCAAAACTCTCCTATTAAACTCATTAAATAGTTCTACCTTAAGTCAGGCATATTTTATCGGATTTAACAGTGATGCACAGCTTTCAAATCCTGTTCATTACTAAGTCGAACTCGATAGGTACCCGGTTAAAGTTGATAACAGACTCAACAGACGATAATCAAAACGGGTAAACTTAAACCAAAAGATGAAGTTTAGTCGATTTAACTAACATCACCTTACAGACTAAAATCGATTTAACTGTCAAAACAACTCAAACGAAAGTGCCGGTTACACGTGCACTTTCTGATCCTTCCCAGTCTAACGGTAACACTCATGCAGAGTTCCACAATGCATATAATTCACTTATCGAATTTACACAATTTCATCTCTTTGTGCTGCGGGAAAATTCCATCACATTCATCTGGCATTTCGTGGAATCCTCCTTATCAACTTGAGGGAATTCGCTTTCTATTGTACTCGTAATTAGATTACTTGAAATTACCAAATAATTCTCAAATTCGCTGTTAATTATCTTTTAATTGTTTGGCACAATGGGTGTGTCACTACAAAAATTATTTTCCTTTTTACATGTCTTATGGATATTGTTAAACCCTTTTCTGAAATTTTCCTTATTTCTTTTCAGGATAAATTCGGATGGTGCCTCAACCAAAATTTGGCACCTGACAACGCCCCGTTGAAATTTTCAGCTTAATCGCTTTATGATCGCTGTTATATTGTAACTTATCGGGATGATTAGCGTGATAACTCAGCCCAAATTCATAAGTTCCATAATATATGAGTGCAAAGTTTCAATTAGCGTTCAAACAAGGAAAACTTAAAAATGGGTAGAGCCTCTTTTTTGAGAATGAGAAAAACTTAAAATGAGGAAACAATCAGGTATTCCACAACGGAACAGGATGGTATGGAAATACAAGCAAAATCGAATGGAAATTTATTGGTCATAAGAAATTCTCATATATTCGTTACAATTCTAATTTGTAAGTAGGCACATGAGCTGAAACTAACAATGAAAAAAAGGATATTTAAAACGCTTACGTTTCAAAGGCCTCTTGTGGAAAAAAATTGATGAAATGTGACAAATTTTGAGGTCGATTTGCAAAAAGTGGATTGATGCCAACGACACGCGGTGTTCCCAAGCGGTCCCCCATCTAAGTACTAACCGCGCCCAACACTGCTTGACTTCGGTGATCGGACGAGAACCGGTAGGCCAGTGTGGTATGGTTGTTGACAAACGTTTAACAGTAGTGGGCCCTCAAAACTCTCCTATTAAACTCATTAAATAGTTCTACCTAAACTCAGGCATATTTTATTGGATTTAACAGTGATGCACAGCTTTCAAATCCTATTCATTACTAACTCGAACTCTATAGGTACCCGGTTAAAGTTGATAACAGACTCAACAGACGATAATCAAAACGGGTAAACTTAAACGAAAAGTTGAAGTTTAGTCGATTTAACTAACATCACCTTACAGACTAAAATCGATCTAACTGTCAAAACAACTCAAACGAAAGTGCCGGTTACACGTGCACTTTCTGATCCTTCCCAGTCTAACGGTAACACTCATGCAGAGTTCCACAATGCATATAATTCACTTATCGAATTTACACAATTTCATCTCTTTGTGCTGCGGGAAAATTCCATCACATTCATCTGGCATTTCGTGGAATCCTCCTTATCAACTTGAGGGAATTCGCTTTCTATTGTACTCGTAATTAGATTACTTGAAATTACCAAATAATTCTCAAATTCGCTGTTAATTATCTTTTAATTGTTTGGCACAATGGGTGTGTCACTACAAAAATTATTTTCCTTTTTACATGTCTTATGGATATTGTTAAACCCTTTTCTGAAATTTTCCTTATTTCTTTTCAGGATAAATTCGGATGGTGCCTCAACCAAAATTTGGCACCTGACAACGCCCCGTTGAAATTTTCAGCTTAATCGCTTTATGATCGCTGTTATATTGTAACTTATCGGGATGATTAGCGTGATAACTCAGCCCAAATTCATAAGTTCCATAATATATGAGTGCAAAGTTTCAATTAGCGTTCAAACAAGGAAAACTTAAAAATGGGTAGAGCCTCTTTTTTGAGAATGAGAAAAACTTAAAATGAGGAAACAATCAGGTATTCCACAACGGAACAGGATGGTATGGAAATACAAGCAAAATCGAATGGAAATTTATTGGTCATAAGAAATTCTCATATATTCGTTACAATTCTAATTTGTAAGTAGGCACATGAGCTGAAACTAACAATGAAAAAAAGGATATTTAAAACGCTTACGTTTCAAAGGCCTCTTGTGGAAAAAAATTGATGAAATGTGACAAATTTTGAGGTCGATTTGCAAAAAGTGGTTTGATGCCAACGACACGCGGTGTTCCCAAGCGGTCCCCCATCTAAGTACTAACCGCGCCCAACACTGCTTGACTTCGGTGATCGGACGAGAACCGGTAGGCCAGTGTGGTATGGTTGTTGACAAACGTTTAACAGTAGTGGGCCCTCAAAACTCTCCTATTAAACTCATTAAATAGTTCTACCTTAAGTCAGGCATATTTTATCGGATTTAACAGTGATGCACAGCTTTCAAATCCTGTTCATTACTAAGTCGAACTCGATAGGTACCCGGTTAAAGTTGATAACAGACTCAACAGACGATAATCAAAACGGGTAAACTTAAACCAAAAGATGAAGTTTAGTCGATTTAACTAACATCACCTTACAGACTAAAATCGATTTAACTGTCAAAACAACTCAAACGAAAGTGCCGGTTACACGTGCACTTTCTGATCCTTCCCAGTCTAACGGTAACAGTCATGCAGAGTTCCACAATGCATATAATTCACTTATCGAATTTACACAATTTCATCCCTTTGTGCTGCGGGAAAATTCCATCACATCCATCTGGCATTTCGTGGAATCCTCCTTATCAACTTGAGGGAATTCGCTTTCTATTGTACTCGTAATTAGATTACTTGAAATTACCAAATAATTCTCAACTTCGCTGTTAATTATCTTTTTATTGTTTGGCACAATGGGTGTGTCACTACAAAAATTATTTTCCTTTTTACATGTCTTATGGATATTGTTAAACCCTTTTCTGAAATTTTCCTTATTTCTTTTCAGGATAAATTCGGATGGTGCCTCAACCAAAATTTGGCACCTGACAACGCCCCGTTGAAATTTTCAGCTTAATCGCTTTATGATCGCTGTTATATTGTAACTTATCGGGATGATTAGCGTGATAACTCAGCCCAAATTCATAAGTTCCATAATATATGAGTGCAAAGTTTCAATTAGCGTTCAAACAAGGAAAACTTAAAAATGGGTTGAGCCTCTTTTTTGAGAATGAGAAAAACTTAAAATGAGGGAACAATCAGGTATTCCACAACGGAACAGGATGGTATGGAAATACAAGCAAAATCGAATGGAAATTTATTGGTCATAAGAAATTCTCATATATTCGTTACAATTCTAATTTGTAAGTAGGCACATGAGCTGAAACTAACAATGAAAAAAAGGATATTTAAAACGCTTACGTTTCAAAGGCCTCTTGTGGAAAAAAATTGATGAAATGTGACAAATTTTGAGGTCGATTTGCAAAAAGTTTTTTGATGCCAACGACACGCGGTGTTCCCAAGCGGTCCCCCATCTAAGTACTAACCGCGCCCAACACTGCATGACTTCGGTGATCGGACGAGAACCGGTAGGCCAGTGTGGTATGGTTGTTGACAAACGTTTAACAGTAGTGGGCCCTCAAAACTCTCCTATTAAACTCATTAAATAGTTCTACCTAAACTCAGGCATATTTTATTGGATTTAACAGTGATGCACAGCTTTCAAATCCTATTCATTACTAACTCGAACTCGATAGGTACCCGGTTAAAGTTGATAACAGACTCAACAGACGATAATCAAAACGGGTAAACTTAAACCAAAAGTTGAAGTTTAGTCGATTTAACTAACATCACCTTACAGACTAAAATCGATTTAAGTGTCAAAACAACTCAAACGAAAGTGCCGGTTACACGTGCACTTTCTGATCCTTCCCAGTCTAACGGTAACAGTCATGCAGAGTTCCACAATGCATATAATTCACTTATCGAATTTACACAATTTCATCCCTTTGTGCTGCGGGAAAATTCCATCACATCCATCTGGCATTTCGTGGAATCCTCCTTATCAACTTGAGGGAATTCGCTTTCTATTGTACTCGTAATTAGATTACTTGAAATTACCAAATAATTCTCAACTTCGCTGTTAATTATCTTTTTATTGTTTGGCACAATGGGTGTGTCACTACAAAAATTATTTTCCTTTTTACATGTCTTATGGATATTGTTAAACCCTTTTCTGAAATTTTCCTTATTTCTTTTCAGGATAAATCCGGATGGTGCCTCAACCAAAATTTGGCACCTGACAACGCCCCGTTGAAATTTTCAGCTTAATCGCTTTATGATCGCTGTTATATTGTAACTTATCGGGATGATTAGCGTGATAACTCAGCCCAAATTCATAAGTTCCATAATATATGAGTGCAAAGTTTCAATTAGCGTTCAAACAAGGAAAACTTAAAAATGGGTTGAGCCTCTTTTTTGAGAATGAGATAAACTTAAAATGAGGGAACAATCAGGTATTCCACAACGGAACAGGATGGTATGGAAATACAAGCAAAATCGAATGGAAATTTATTGGTCATAAGAAATTCTCATATATTCGTTACAATTCTAATTTGTAAGTAGGCACATGAGCTGAAACTAACAATGAAAAAAAGGATATTTAAAACGCTTACGTTTCAAAGGCCTCTTGTGGAAAAAAATTGATGAAATGTGACAAATTTTGAGGTCGATTTGCAAAAAGTGGTTTGATGCCAACGACACGCGGTGTTCCCAAGCGGTCCCCCATCTAAGTACTAACCGCGCCCAACACTGCTTGACTTCGGTGATCGGACGAGAACCGGTAGGCCAGTGTGGTATGGTTGTTGACAAACGTTTAACAGTAGTGGGCCCTCAAAACTCTCCTATTAAACTCATTAAATAGTTCTACCTAAACTCAGGCATATTTTATTGGATTTAACAGTGATGCACAGCTTTCAAATCCTATTCATTACTAACTCGAACTCGATAGGTACCCGGTTAAAGTTGATAACAGACTCAACAGACGATAATCAAAACGGGTAAACTTAAACCAAAAGTTGAAGTTTAGTCGATTTAACTAACATCATCTACAGACTAAAATCGATTTAACTGTCAAAACAACTCAAACGAAAGTGCCGGTTACACGTGCACTTTCTGATCCTTCCCAGTCTAACGGTAACACTCATGCAGAGTTCCACAATGCATATAATTCACTTATCGAATTTACACAATTTCATCCCTTTGTGCTGCGGGAAAATTCCATCACATTCATCTGGCATTTCGTGGAATCCTCCTTATCAACTTGAGGGAATTCGCTTTCTATTGTACTCGTAATTAGATTACTTGAAATTACCAAATAATTCTCAACTTCGCTGTTAATTATCTTTTTATTGTTTGGCACAATGGGTGTGTCACTACAAAAATTATTTTCCTTTTTACATGTCTTATGGATATTGTTAAACCCTTTTCTGAAATTTTCCTTATTTCTTTTCAGGATAAATTCGGATGGTGCCTCAACCAAAATTTGGCACCTGACAACGCCCCGTTGAAATTTTCAGCTTAATCGCTTTATGATCGCTGTTATATTGTAACTTATCGGGATGATTAGCGTGATAACTCAGCCCAAATTCATAAGTTCCATAATATATGAGTGCAAAGTTTCAATTAGCGTTCAAACAAGGAAAACTTAAAAATGGGTTGAGCCTCTTTTTTGAGAATGAGAAAAACTTAAAATGAGGGAACAATCAGGTATTCCACAACGGAACAGGATGGTATGGAAATACAAGCAAAATCGAATGGAAATTTATTGGTCATAAGAAATTCTCATATATTCGTTACAATTCTAATTTGTAAGTAGGCACATGAGCTGAAACTAACAACGAAAAAAAGGATATTTAAAACGCTTACGTTTCAAAGGCCTCTTGTGGAAAAAAATTGATGAAATGTGACAAATTTTGAGGTCGATTTGCAAAAAGTGGTTTGATGCCAACGACACGCGGTGTTCCCAAGCGGTCCCCCATCTAAGTACTAACCGCGCCCAACACTGCTGGACTTCGGTGATCGGACGAGAACCGGTAGGCCAGTGTGGTATGGTTGTTGACAAACGTTTAACAGTAGTGGGCCCTCAAAACTCTCCTATTAAACTCATTAAATAGTTCTACCTTAAGTCAGGCATATTTTATCGGATTTAACAGTGATGCACAGCTTTCAAATCCTGTTCATTACTAAGTCGAACTCGATAGGTACCCGGTTAAAGTTGATAACAGACTCAACAGACGATAATCAAAACGGGTAAACTTAAACCAAAAGATGAAGTTTAGTCGATTTAACTAACATCACCTTACAGACTAAAATCGATTTAACTGTCAAAACAACTCAAACGAAAGTGCCGGTTACACGTGCACTTTCTGATCCTTCCCAGTCTAACGGTAACACTCATGCAGAGTTCCACAATGCATATAATTCACTTATCGAATTTACACAATTTCATCTCTTTGTGCTGCGGGAAAATTCCATCACATTCATCTGGCATTTCGTGGAATCCTCCTTATCAACTTGAGGGAATTCGCTTTCTATTGTACTCGTAATTAGATTACTTGAAATTACCAAATAATTCTCAAATTCGCTGTTAATTATCTTTTAATTGTTTGGCACAATGGGTGTGTCACTACAAAAATTATTTTCCTTTTTACATGTCTTATGGATATTGTTAAACCCTTTTCTGAAATTTTCCTTATTTCTTTTCAGGATAAATTCGGATGGTGCCTCAACCAAAATTTGGCACCTGACAACGCCCCGTTGAAATTTTCAGCTTAATCGCTTTATGATCGCTGTTATATTGTAACTTATCGGGATGATTAGCGTGATAACTCAGCCCAAATTCATAAGTTCCATAATATATGAGTGCAAAGTTTCAATTAGCGTTCAAACAAGGAAAACTTAAAAATGGGTAGAGCCTCTTTTTTGAGAATGAGAAAAACTTAAAATGAGGAAACAATCAGGTATTCCACAACGGAACAGGATGGTATGGAAATACAAGCAAAATCGAATGGAAATTTATTGGTCATAAGAAATTCTCATATATTCGTTACAATTCTAATTTGTAAGTAGGCACATGAGCTGAAACTAACAATGAAAAAAAGGATATTTAAAACGCTTACGTTTCAAAGGCCTCTTGTGGAAAAAAATTGATGAAATGTGACAAATTTTGAGGTCGATTTGCAAAAAGTGGTTTGATGCCAACGACACGCGGTGTTCCCAAGCGGTCCCCCATCTAAGTACTAACCGCGCCCAACACTGCTTGACTTCGGTGATCGGACGAGAACCGGTAGGCCAGTGTGGTATGGTTGTTGACAAACGTTTAACAGTAGTGGGCCCTCAAAACTCTCCTATTAAACTCATTAAATAGTTCTACCTTAAGTCAGGCATATTTTATCGGATTTAACAGTGATGCACAGCTTTCAAATCCTGTTCATTACTAAGTCGAACTCGATAGGTACCCGGTTAAAGTTGATAACAGACTCAACAGACGATAATCAAAACGGCTAAACTTAAACCAAAAGATGAAGTTTAGTCGATTTAACTAACATCACCTTACAGACTAAAATCGATTTAACTGTCAAAACAACTCAAACGAAAGTGCCGGTTACACGTGCACTTTCTGATCCTTCCCAGTCTAACGGTAACAGTCATGCAGAGTTCCACAATGCACATATTTCACTTATCGAATTTACACAATTTCATCCCTTTGTGCAGACGTGCTTTGAATACGGTAGTTGAAACGACAAATTGTTAAGGTCCATAAAACGATACATTATTACAAAGTGTTTGTGAATTATTGCGATCAGTGAAATTTCAAGAGTTAAAATGGTTCAAACTAGGAGTACTCCGGAACGGGAAAGTAAACCTTTAAAAGTGCAATCTAGCGCGCAAAGGAGCTTACCGGTGATCAAGGAGAAATCTGGAACGTCAACTATGAAAGAGGTAGGGAAAAGCAAACCTCAAGATCGACAAAAAATCTTAGAGGAAGAAAACAAGAAGCTAACAAGCGTCATTCAAGAACTCAGGCGGCAAATAATGCAAATGAAGAAGAAATTGGAGGAGAAAAAAATGGAAACTAACAAACAGTGCGAAGGAGATGATGAGCCCTCATCCGACGAAGATGAGGTACTCACATCACCACAGTGGACTGAACAAAAATCAAAGAGAAAACCAAAACGCAGTGATTCCCAAAAGGAAAAGAAAATAAAAGTGCCACCCGTCGTTTGTTTTTGTGAAAGTGCTAGAGAATTAGGAACACTTCTCAAACAAGGAAAAGTGCCCGAAAATAAGTACAATATTGTAAGAGCAAGAAATCAAAAATATAAAGTGATGGCGACAGACGAAGAAACTAGGCATTCGATAGTAGAAGCGTTAAAAAAACTTAAAATGACATTTTATACTTATGCTTAAAAGGGCTCTTCAATGCAAATCACGGTTCTTAAAGGGCTAGATAACGACGAAGATGTGACAGAGTTAAAAAACGAAATAGTGCAACAAAGTGGTGAAAACGGTGTGCAACAAGTGAAACAGATCACAAAAAAGGGCAAAAAGCTTCCTGTTTACCTCATTTTTATAAATCCAGAAGGAAACATACAAAATGTGACAAAGTTGAAATATATTTTTCAATTGAAAGTGACCTGGGAACGATACGTGAAAAACGATATAGTGCAGTGCTATAATTGCCAACGATTTGGGCATGTGGCAAAATACTGCAATATGAACCATAGGTGTGTTAAATGCCAAAAAGACCACGGGCCCGGAAAATGTGAATTAAAAAACAGTGACAAAAGAGAAGAAATTGAGTGTGTGAATTGTCAAGCCAAAGGACATCCTGCCTCATACAAAGGATGCCCTGTGTATCAGTCTGCTGTTACGAAAAAAGACAACAAAAATGGAGTGAAGATGTATACATCTATCGACCGCGAGACCAGTAATCAACAAGGAGAAACTGGAATCAACAGAAATACGTCAATTCAGCGAAGACAATATCTCCACCAGAAAATGACAAAAATAGCAACCAAGAAGGAAACTACAACGACAGAAAATTCCGGGATCTGGATGAGAAGATAATGAATTTGGGTAAGCAAGTAGAAACTGTGAATTCACTACTATTAGAATTTATGAGCGAAATAAAGAAAAATAATAATAATGATGAATAAATCAAAACATAAAAATAATATAATACAGAAAAACAATATAAAAATAATCGCGCTTAATGTAAACTCAATCGTGGCCAACAGCAGAAGGGTTAACTTAACAGAATTTCTTAAGAACCAAAATCCAGATGTAATGTTGTTGGGTGAAACTAAATTAAACAAACGACATGTCCTTAATTTTGAAAATTACCAAATAGAAAGATCAGACCGGGAAATATCCTTGGCAGCCTCCGGAGGTACAGCCATCATCAAAAACGAATATAAATACGAACGAATACAAATAAAAAATATGTTCCAATTTAAGAACATTGAAGCTACAACGGTGAAATTGAAAATGGGAAATGAGAATTTATACATAATCTCAATCTATGCTGCCCCAAAAAGCCGAGGAGATGAAAATTTTAACACGGAATTAAGGGAAATATTCAAAAAATTAGAACTTTCGGACCCCAATAATTATTATGTCATAGCAGGAGATATGAATGCTAGGCATACAGCATGGAAAAGCCCACGGACCAACTATAGAGGTGAGCGCCTCAAAGGATGGCTAGATACCGAGGGCGTTATGTATAAAGCAAAATTATTGCTTCCTAACGAAGCTTCATTCGAAAGGGGAAATTCTTTCATTGATATAGCCTTGGTAGATGAAAGGCTGAATCATCACAATGATCATCTCGAAACACTAGATTACGAGAGCGATCATAAAGCAATTATGCTAAAAATTTCAAAGGGTCGGGAGCAGGTACTAGAATTGTTAGAGGCACCACCAGAATTTATTTTGAATTACACCAAGACTAATTGGGAAAATTTCAGAAAGGGGCTGAAGCATGTCTACGGAAAATACAAGAAAGAAAATGGCATTCGTGGTGACAAACCCATAATTCCGGACAATAAAAATCTCAATAATGACATAATAGAGAAATATTTGAAGATTTTAAATACGTTAATTAAAGATACAATTGATTGGAAAGTCCCGAAAGTGATTAAAAAAGACTCAACGAAATGGTTTCTGAACGATGTTATTGAAAAACTGCAAAAGCGAAAAAGTAGATTATTAACCAGAATTAAGAAAATTAAAAGAAAATATACAAAAGACCAAATCAACCGAAACGCGCAATTGACTCAGGAATTACAACAATTAAAATGCGAAATAAAGTGCACTCGATACCTCATAGAACAAAATGTAAAAATCTCTGTGAACCAATATTGGCAAAAGAGAATAGGGAGCATACAAACTTCCGATTCCAAAAATATGTTCCCCAATATTAACAGGATCTTCAGAAAGAAGAGTAAGGCGAAAGTAACAGATTTGACGATTTTAAATTCCGAAGAAAAAGAGCTTCAAGAATGCGGTGTTGAAACCACTAAATTAAACAGAGACCGTCATGGAAATTTCATTGTCGATGATGATATGACCAAACTCAAAATAATAGGAAAAAAATTCGAAGAAGTGCACAAAAATTCCAATCACGGGCGCAATAGTCGGCTGAAAGAAATAATTGACAGAAAAATACAAAGTTTTAGAGAAAGTGTCATCATAGAGGAACAAACAAATGTCACAATCACACGATTCCATGACGGTAATAAAGCTAACAGACCAAAGAATACGTCGAACATTTTCGTCACACAAGAAGATTTGAAAGGTATCCTTCGTGAGAGTAACAACAAGAAAACTTCGGGAATAGATGGAATACCGAATATAGTATTGAAAAATCTAACCGATGAAATAATAAAAGACTATTGCATACTGTTCAACAATATTCTTAATAACATGCACTATCCTAAATCTTGGAAAACATCGAAAACAATCCCTATAAAAAAACCGAACAAAGACGGTAGTAACCCTGAAAATTATAGACCTATCAGTTTGTTACCCAATATAAGTAAAATTTTTGAGAAAGTTCTAAACCAAACTATCGTAAACTTCTGTGATGAAAAGGAAATTATCCCTGAAAATCAGTTCGGTTTTAGGAGTCACCATAGCACAATTCATGCTATTAATAAATTTGTATCAGACACTCTATGGTACTTCCAGAAAAATGAAGTGACTGGAGCATGCCTGATTGACCTGAAGAAAGCATTCGACACGCTGTGGTTGGATGGCTTACTATACAAACTTTTTAAACTCGATTTCCCAAAACACATCTATATCAGACACATCAGATCATCTATAGTATGATCTACGGTCGAAAATTCGTTGTCACTGATGGCAAACACATCCATAATGAAACCTTCAATATAGAAAACGGTCTTCAACATGGAACTATTAACTCGCCCATTCTGTTCTCCATTTTCATAAGCCCTCTTCTCAAAATCGAAAAATTGATTACGAATAAAAGTTATACCTTAGCATTCGCGGACGATATAATAATATACACTTCGGATAAAAAGATAGATAGTATAAATAAAAAACTACAAGGAATGTTTGATATAGTCAAAACATTCACTTCGAACTGGGGAATTCATGTCAACACGGATAAATGTGAAACAAAACAAGCACTACATAAAGAAGCAAGAAATACTAAAAAAAATTGGAAAAGCTTCGGAATCAAAAATGAAGCAGAAACGATCAAGAACGTACACAAAGTAAGATATTTGGGTATTGAAATAGATAACTTACTGAAATATAGTACCCATGTGAAAAATCAATTGAAAAAGGCACGAAATGCTTTTGGTTCACTCAAAAGTCTGTTTTTCTCAAAGCATTTAGATCCAAAAGTTAAAGTTCTTGCATACACGGCCATCGTTAGACCTATCTTAACATACGGTTGTCCAATATGGTACAACATCAGCCCGCATTACATGGAGAAGCTTAGAATATTTGAAAGACAATGCCTGAGAACATGCCTGAACAAACGATTTAGAGTTATCAATGAGGTTGTCAAGTACTACCAAAATAAAGAGATATACGATGAAGCCAATGTACATCGAATAGATGTACAAATACTGAGACAAACGAGGAAGCACATACAACGATCGGCAGAAAACAGAAGTAACAGCATCATATTCGGACCCTTCTACCCCATGAATGACTATTATAGGAAATGTATCACCGTCGGGAATGTTCCACCTGAAGCTTTCACATACCTTGATCGAGAAGGCTATATATTCTCTACGGATTTCGTTCCAATAATCTACCACATTAGCAGAAAAATTTCAGATAAAACGTTTCAATATAACAATGAATCTCTTGCCCTTGCATCCATAAAATATTGTACCCAGTTTTCAAATCGCGACCGAAAAGTCTTGAAAAGGGAACAGGACGACAAGTTTTACTGGTGGTTGCAACGATAAAAATTGAGTTCACATTAAGCGTATCGCGGACACTGGCACAAATATGAAGTATAAAGTACATAATTTATAATTGCTCACAGTTTCAGCTTGCTTTCCTTCAGCTTGAAAAAAAAAAACTAAGATAGAAAATATCTCTTGAGTTTCCCCAAGGCAGGGACAGAAGAGATAGAATAAGAAAACAAAAAATGGGCAATAGCTCAGTGTTTAGGGCTAGAATTGTAACACAAATATTGTTATACATTCATACCAAATAAACACACATGGCATGACCGGTTCTCGTCCGATCACCGAAGTCAAGCAGTGTTGGGCGCGGTTAGTACTTAGATGGGGGACCGCTTGGGAATACCGCGTGTCGTTGGCATCAAAAAACTTTTTGCAAATCGACCTCAAAATTTGTCACATTTCATCAATTTTTTTCCACAAGAGGCCTTTGAAACGTAAGCGTTTTAAATATCCTTTTTTTCATTGTTAGTTTCAGCTCATGTGCCTACTTACAAATTAGAATTGTAACGAATATATGAGAATTTCTTATGACCAATAAATTTCCATTCGATTTTGCTTGTATTTCCATACCATCCTGTTCCGTTGTGGAATACCTGATTGTTCCCTCATTTTAAGTTTTTCTCATTCTCAAAAAAGAGGCTCAACCCATTTTTAAGTTTTCCTTGTTTGAACGCTAATTGAAACTTTGCACTCATATATTATGGAACTTATGAATTTGGGCTGAGTTATCACGCTAATCATCCCGATAAGTTACAATATAACAGCGATCATAAAGCGATTAAGCTGAAAATTTCAACGGGGCGTTGTCAGGTGCCAAATTTTGGTTGAGGCACCATCCGAATTTATCCTGAAAAGAAATAAGGAAAATTTCAGAAAAGGGTTTAACAATATCCATAAGACATGTAAAAAGGAAAATAATTTTTGTAGTGACACACCCATTGTGCCAAACAATAAAAAGATAATTAACAGCGAAGTTGAGAATTATTTGGTAATTTCAAGTAATCTAATTACGAGTACAATAGAAAGCGAATTCCCTCAAGTTGATAAGGAGGATTCCACGAAATGCCAGATGGATGTGATGGAATTTTCCCACAGCACAAAGGGATGAAATTGTGTAAATTCGATAAGTGAAATATGTGCATTGTGGAACTCTGCATGAGTGTTACCGTTAGACTGGGAAGGATCAGAAAGTGCACGTGTAACCGGCACTTTCGTTTGAGTTGTTTTGACAGTTAAATCGATTTTAGTCTGTAAGGTGATGTTAGTTAAATCGACTAAACTTCAACTTTTGGTTTAAGTTTACCCGTTTTGATTATCGTCTGTTGAGTCTGTTATCAACTTTAACCGGGTACCTATCGAGTTCGAGTTAGTAATGAATAGGATTTGAAAGCTGTGCATCACTGTTAAATCCAATAAAATATGCCTGAGTTTAGGTAGAACTATTTAATGAGTTTAATAGGAGAGTTTTGAGGGCCCACTACTGTTAAACGTTTGTCAACAACCATACCACACTGGCCTACTCTGTCGATCCTTGACATTCAAGCGATACGGACGTGTAAAAATACGAGTGTGTCAAACAAATTTATCAAACAAATTTATCAAAAGAATATCCATTGTGTTTCGAAAAGTGAAATTGGTAGGTAATAACGGGAATGTTTTTGGATTGAGTGCACATGGACGGTGCGAACCAAAATACCATGAGGGAGGATAGTTCCAGGGAAGGGGCAATTTTGGACGGTGTAAAGGCGGTGACTTGAAAGGCGGAGGCGGCAGACCTAGAGAAGATAAGGAAACTCCTGTTAAAAACATCTGGCACAACCTTTAAGCCAAATTTAGTTACCAGGCAGAACAAAAATAAGCAAGACACAACGAAAACTAAGAGGAATAATAACGAAATAATTAATGAATTAAAAAATGAAATCACAAAATTGCAAAAGCAGATCCAAAGGATGCAAAATGAGAAAGCTTTAAATGCGAACAACAACCGTTTTCTTACACTTGACCTAGATGTGGAAGAAAAAATGGAAGATTCCGTAATGGACGAGAAAGTCATTGAAGAAAACAATGAAAACGATGACTGGGAAACTAGCTTAAGGAATAAAAATAAAAAATTTAAAAAAACACAAAACAAAAATCTAGATTCGCATTCGACTGAGCAGGACAACAATAAAACATGTCAACCAAATAAGACACCTCAAAGAGTAACACCAGCAATGACATCAAGACCACCACCAATAAACATATTGGGACAAAATCCCAAAGATACAATACACGCCATGCGGACAGTAGTTAAAACTGATAAATTCGCAATAAAGAGGTATAACGAACAGCTATACTCATTGAAAACTGAGTCCTATGAGGACTACCAAAAAACAGTTGGGATGTTAAAAAGTGTAGATGCCCAATACTACACTTATACACCAAAAGAAGAAAAGCTGCAGACAATGCTAATTAAAGGCTTAGACAACTGTTATACAGCAGAAGAAGTCCTTCAATTACTGAAAGAGAAGGAAACGAATGACTTGAAATTTAATCAAGTCACCAGATTTTCAACGGCCAGTTCCAGACAACAAAACAAATTACTGCCAATCTTTTTGGTACAGATCAGCCCGGAGAGCAGACTAGGGAAATTGCACGAGCTAAAATATCTTGATCACCAAGTTATTTCTTGGGAGAGTCTAAAGAAGACAACAGTGATTCAGTGCAAAAACTGCCAGAGATTCAACCACACTGCCTCAAATTGCAACATGGCATATAGATGTGTCAAATGCAACAAGGATCATGGACCAAATAACTGTCCATTAAAGCTCGCTGAAGAAGTACCCGATAAAAGTCAACTCTACTGTGTGCTTTGTAAGAAGCAAGGACATCCAGCTACATATCGAGGATGCCCCATCTATAAACAACATATGGCTTCAAAGAAAGGGATTCAAAAGGAAAATGCTCATAAAACTCCAAGCGCTACCGAAAAGGAGAGGTCCTATATAACGCCACCGGTAAGTGTAAACAGCCATATTCTAGGGAAGTCATATTCAGATAACTTCAATACAACTAAACCCATTGAAACCCATGGAAACAACAACAACCAAGACTTGACAGCAATGTTCAGGCTCATGCAACAGGAAATAAGGAAAATTATTGACATCACAAATACCAATTCAGCTAAAATTAACAAGCTGTTTGAAATTGTAGATAAAACTTTAGGACACCAAAATGTTTAACTCGCCAACCTCTAAAATGACACTTGGATGTCTGAAAGTCATATCCATAAATGTAAATTCCATTGCTCACGATTGTTGCATACACTCCAACCAGACATTGTTTTGCTTAACGAAACAAAATTAAATAGTCGTCACAAAGTAGAATTCCAAAATTATACAATTGCTGTGTTCCATTTAACCAAAAATTTCGTTCCCAAGTACTTGCGAGTACTTGGGAAATGGAACGCACTTTTTGGTTCAATGGCAAAATATAACCTGCAAATTTCGTCAGTCGAAGTGTCACCGTTGAGCGGGAAAGTGTATATAAATAGCATAAGCATGGTGAGTATAGTTTTTTATCAACATTGTTTTGTTATATGTTTAATTTAATTACAGAATAGTCCAGAAGAGAGTAAAATTGTTAAGAATTGGAGCTACAGGGAGGGAAAGGCGTTGATAAAAGTGTATGAAAATAGAAAAGATGAGTATTTTCAAACAAGGAAGAAAAAGGTATTTTGGGAGTCGATTTTAGTCGACTTGGAATCAATGAATGTTTTGGTAAATTTTTCAAAATGATAAATATTCGTTTATATACTGAAATTTTTCAATATTCCAGGAAAGCTCCACGACTCCTGAGCAAGTAGAGGCCAAATGGCGGAGTTTATACAGGGCGTACAAAGCCGCCAAGGATAGAGGAGCTGAAACTACTCCATCGAAGTTCATGTATATGAACGAAATGGACGAGATATTTCATGACAGCCCCTCAGTTTCGGTGGGATTGGTTGCCACAGTGGGTGCATTGGAAACACCACAACCGGCAACATCCAGAAGGAGCGCAAGCAAATCACCCAGGAAGGCGTCGCCAAGAAAGAGGCGATGCAAAGAAACGGCGTTTGAAATTAAAAAAAAATATTATGAGGAGAAAATGGAGCTGAAACATAAGACTGCTGAAATGTTGCAGAAATATTTAGATAAAAAAGAAGAGAGTAGAGAGCGCAGACACGCCGAAATTCTGGCTGTGCTAAATAGGAATACGAGCGACACGAACTAACTAAATTTTAATAGACTTCATTTTTCTTTGTTAAGTTTTTATTTTGTTACTTTTTTAACGTTTTTATTTTGTTCCTATATTTTTTAAGTTTTTACTTTGTTCCTATATTTTTTAAGTTTTTATTTTGTTTATTTTGTTATAATTTAAGAATAAAATTCCTGGATTTTAATTACAATTTTTGTCTTATTTTGTAGCGTTGACAGTTTAACAAATTTTTAGCGTCTAAACTCCGAAATATATGTATTTTCATACTTCTTACTGCAGATCCATCACCACCATCGCTCGTCACTGGGATAGATTCTTCTCCCGGCTCTTCATTCAGATAAAGTTCATCTGTCTGACCTTCATCAATACATATATTATGTAATACGCAAGCTGCTACTACACAGTTCGCAACAAATCCCAGACATGGGCTATCAAAGAATCGCAGCTTTCTAAACCGACACTTCAACAATCCGAAAGCGTTCTCAACAACTATCCTCGTAGCCGTAAATTTACTGTCCGGATATGCTGAGTCTCCCAACAAAACGGCATTTGGAACCAAAAATTTTTTGGTTTGTAGTGAGCTATTTGTACAAGTCAGAGCGTCGAAACATACGCGCATCATGCATAGATCCTGGTTCTCCACACCAAACATCAATAAATTTTTTATCAGCTTCTACTGTTCCCAGTAATAGGATGCTATAATATTTTTTCCTGTTGTAATACGCTTCTTTATGTTCCTTTGGGCATTTAATCCTGATGTGGCACCCATCAATCGCACCTACAACTTGGGGAATGTTCTTCAATTGCTCAAACTTTGTCTGATTTATTCGCATCTGTTCTTCTTTTGGCCATTTGATGTACTGGTTGCTAATTGAAATAAGCCATTTAATAACCTTACGAAGAACGCGATATACTGAGCTTTTTGTTATGTTGAACCTATCCGATATTTGTCTATAGGTTTCCGTATTTGCCATATACCATAACGTTATGTAAATTTCCTTGCTTGGCTCCATGTGATCCCGGCCAACACCTTTTGCTTCCGAATATTCCATGTATTTATCTGGAAATAAAAAGTAGAGTTTAATACAGAAAACATTTTATATAATTTAGAAATCAAACCTATCAACTCTAAGGCCGCATTTCTACTCAAACGGAAATGGCTTTTAAACTCCAAATTATCGTAGTCTTCAATAACATCAGTGAACTTTTTGATGCTACTTCGGTTTCCTGGGAATTCATCATAATCTGAAGTTGAAGATGAAGATGAGCTATCACAAAGTTCAAATAAACTTGAATCACTGCTACTGTCTTCCTATTTTCAGAAAAATCATTTTAATTTGATTAATTTATTCGACTACTTAGCAATAATATTAGTTTGATTGATTTTTTTGACTACTTACCAAAAATATTTCCATTTTATTACTCGCAAGTACTTAAATATTTAGAATTAGAATCAAAACAAATCATCAAGATTTGACATTTGCCATAACCCGTAAATACACTTAGCCATCTAGGGAATTTTTTACAAACCATATCCACCTAGCGGAAAACTGACGCGTAACTACCACTGGCAATCTACTCGGGAATATGAGCAAGGGTAGATTGCCACCAGCCAAGTACTTTGCCAGTGTAAATGGAACACAGCAAATAAGACAAGATACGCCAGATAGCACTAAAGGGGGTGGAGTAGCTATATTAATAATAAATCCAATTAAATTCGAACAGATATGTGAAAATTTTACTAGTACAGCAAATAAATTAGAAATCATTATTATTAAAATTAAATTGAAAAACAACGAAAACCTTATAATTGCAAGCGCATATGCAGCGAGTGGAGACAATAATACATTTATAAAAGATTTTGATAATCTCTTTAAAACATTACAATTAGATAATTTAAATAATTTTTATATAATAGCAGGCGATCTTAACGCAAAACATGAATCTTGGAAAAACTTGAACCATAATAGGAGAGGTAATTTCATAAGAAACTGGCTTAATGACTACCAAATCATCTATCGAACGAAACTATACTGCTCAGATGTGCCATCTTATCCACGATGTAAATCGTACATAGACTTGGTATTAGCAGATTCTAGAATAAAAATTATCACTGAGAACAATTCTCAGGATATAGCGACAATCGATTATGATAGTGATCACAGGGGGTTATATTTAAAAATAGAACACCCAAATAACTCCTTGTGGTCATTACATGTAGGAGAAAAAGACTTTAAATTTGACCTGAATAAAGTTAATTGGAATAAATTTCAGAAGAAGCTTTGCCAAGTCTATGAATGTGAGATCCCATGCAATAGAAATCTTAATTGGGAAGAAATAGACAAATACATACATGTTCTAGAAAATAATATACTACAAGCTATGAATATAACAATACCTAAAGTAAACAGAAAACATAATAGTCAAATTATTAAAAACAAAACAATAGAAAATCTAGAAAAATATAAAAGTATACTTCTAACAAAAATTAATAACACGTATCCTAAATTCAGGCATAATAATAATCCTCAACTTCAACAACTTAAAAATGAAATTGAAGTGGTCAAAAAATTATTAAAAAAAGAGTACACCAAGGCTGTGAACGATTACTGGATAAGGAACATCCCTACCAACACAGCAAGCATGTTTCCAGCAATTAACAGAATATTCCGTCCGAAAGGTAAAACAGAAGTTGGAAATTTGGAGATAAGCGTCCAGAGAAAAGAACTCATAGAAAAAGTATCCGTTGATACAGCAAGTTGTCAAAGGAATAGTATAAATAATTATATAATAACAAACACGTTAGAAAAACTAAACATTATAGGGCATCACTTTTCACAAATTCATACCCAGAATGACCACATGGGAAAAGAGAGATTAACAGAAATAATAATGAAAGCAACAAATGAAATAGAGAAAGAAATGATTCAATATAAAGAGAACAACATTACCATAACAAATTTTTCCGACGCAAACCCATCAGATTGGCCAAATATAACAATAGATATTCCATTAATTAACCATTCAGAACTTGAACTTATCTTTAGGAGTTTAAATAACAAGAAATCATCTGGACCAGATAAAATACCGAACTTAGTCTTAAAACATTTGCCCTCTAAGATAATCAGGGAATATTGCATAATAATCAACAATGCGTTGAACCATACATATTTCCCTGATAAATGGAAAAAAGCCAACGTGATCGCTATCAAGAAACCAAACAAGGACGATAAAAATCCATCAAACTATCGTCCAATAAGTCTGTTACCAAATGTAGGAAAGGTATACGAAAAAATTATAAATAAAGCGATCACGGTGTATTGTAAAAGAGAAAATATCATACCTAACTCCCAGTTTGGTTTCCAACCAAAACTATCAACAATACACGCAATATCAAAAATCACAGGAGATATTTGCGAGGCTCTCAACAACAATGAATGTATCGGTGTCTGTTTCATTGATTATGAAAAAGCATTCGACACAGTATGGATTCGAGGGTTGATCTATAAACTCTCCAAATACAAATTCCCACCATTTTTAGTGAAAATGGTGTGGAATATGATAAGAGATAGAAAATTTCAAACAACGGACGGGACCATCAAATCCACTGAGACCTTCTGCCTGAAAAATGGCCTCCAACAAGGCACAATATCATCACCGACCTTATTTAATATATACAACAGTAAAATTCTAAGCCTTGGTGACATTAACAATCCAACACCAGTTACAAACGGAACCACAATAAGTCGAGCTATAGGATTTGCAGATGATTTGGTAGTTTTTGTCAGAGGTAGCAATACAATAAAGATTCAAAACAAATTGCAAGAACAGCTGACCAAAATAGACGATTTTAGTGATTCGTGGAAAATGAAAATTAACATCCAAAAGTGTGAAACGGTCCTATTTAGACCCAAGACAGCCGTCGCTTCATACGAAATAAAGAAAAACTGGAAAAAATTTGCAATTTATCTAAGAAATCAGAAAATTCCTCACAAGGAATCCGCACGCTATTTGGGAGTTCCAATCTATCTCAGATTCCATGATCATTTAAGTATTCAATTGGAAAAGGCTAAAAACGTCTTTTTCAAACTCGGAAGATTATTCTATGCCAAACATCTGAACAATAAAGCTAAGACAATTTGCTATCAAAGTATTATAAGACCTCTTCTAACATATGCCTCTCCAATATGGTTCAACCAGAATGCAACTACAATGGAGAAACTGCGACGATTTGAAAGAAAATGTCTTAGATCTTGTATGCAGACATATAGATCAGAGAAAAGCAATTACAAACACTATGTGAGCAATGAGAAGTTGTATAATAAAGCTAATATCCCCAGAATAGATATACATACACTAAAGCTGATTCGAAACCACTGGGCGAAATCAGCTGATATAAAAACAAATGAAATAGTCAGGAAATCTTTAACACTTGACGAAACATACATACAAAACGCCATGAAAATCGGATACATTCCTCCCGAAGGATTTTTATACCTTGATAAACACAAATATATACAAGATAAAAACAACGTACCAATTATATATCCAGAGCCGGCTTTAGGGGGGGGCGACCCGGGCGGCCGCCCGGGGCGCCGCGATCTAGAGGGCGCCATGCGCTTTCCACTAAATTTGAATACCTTTTTATATTGATCTAAATAAAAACTAAATTCAGCGTATGAATGTTCATGAACTTATCTTGTAGGAGTGAGTATGATTGTTCAGCATCTCAAACACGGCTTTCAGCATGTTTAATTAGCTAATGTGAGAAGAAAGAAACTCTCTGAGCGACAGGGGAGAAATGGTTACTTGTATTAGACGCTTAGTTCAGAAATTCGGCTTTATTTACGAACGCTTAACCATTGCGATTGAGCGTGCATGTGAAGGATCACGCCCGCATACATTTATGCGTATCACCTCGCAGTAACAGAATGTACTTACATTACATTGTGGCACAAAGACCATTCCTATGTTCCCTATGTTTAAGTAAGCGATGCCACTTGATACCGTTATCAAGTGGTAAGATCAGCAGAGGAATTTTTATCAGTTAACACTTACGATTTTCTTCCTCCAAATTTAGTCGCGTCAGTCTAAATATTTCAATTGTAGTGATCGCATTGATGTTAAGGAATATATTATATTTTCATTTAAAAAGACTCAAAAGTCCGAAAATACTTAACTACAGTCTAACAAGTGTCTTGTCCAAGATATTATTTTTGATTTTTGGTGAGTTCAAAAAATAGTGTTATTTTTTCCATTGACATTTATGTAATTTGAGATATTGTTTTTGAATTATGGCAGAAAAAAAGGAAATAAATAAAAAAAAGCTTTCTGGCGCAGAGAATCGTAAAAGAAAAGCTGAAAAAGACAAAGTTTTTGAAAAAACTAAAAAACATATGAACATCAATAAATATTTTGAAGGATGTTCTAAAGCGAGTACTTCAGAAACCGTTAGTTTCACCTCAGAATCCGAAAGCCTAGAAGCGCCCAATATTTCTTTAGATTCTGAGCAATTAGGTACTGAAAATAAACAGTCACCTATTCAAGGGGACCAAAGTAAGTTTTCTCTTGGTCAAACTTCTCTGGATGTTTCTGACGTAGCTACGTGGCCGCAAGTTCTTAATACGAAAAATATAGATCACATTATATTATGTGGACCTTCCCAACAACATCTTAATAATTTTCCAAAAGATGAAAATGGGCGTCATTTCTCTTCAACTCATTACAAGAGAAAGCTATCAAACGAAGAAACTATCAGACGTCGGTGGTTAGTTTATTCAATATCAAGCGATAGTGTCTTTTGCTTTTGTTGTCGACTGTTTGATTCAAAGTCAACTACACATTTGGCCACTACTGAAGGCTTCAAAAATTGGAAGCATTTAAGTGAAGCTTTGAAAATGCATGAAAATAGTCCTGCACATAAAAAAGCATTTGTACAATGGATTGAAGCTGAGGTCAGACTCAAAACTGGATCGACTATTGACAAGGAAGAACAGAAGGTAATTTCTAAAGAAAGATTGCGGTGGAACAATGTGCTTCAAAGATTGATGCACATAACTTTGTATTTGGCTGAAAATAACATGGCATTCAGAGGGTCATCTGATAAATTGTTTACTCCAAACAACGGAAAATTCTTGGGTCTTGTACAATTATTAGCAAAGTTTGATCCCATTATGGAAGAGCATATCAGATTGGCAGTGAATGGTGGTTTGGCTGACCATTATTGCGGCAAAAATATACAAAATGAATTAATAGAACTCATGGCATCAAAAGTCACATCTACAATAGTATCCCGAATAAAGAATTCAAGGTATTATGCAATCATAGCTGATTGTACTACTGATATAAGTCATAAGGAGCAACTTTCAATCACATTAAGATGCGCCGACATAACAGAGGATACTGTAAGCGTAAAGGAATATTTTATATCATTTTTGCAAACAGACGATACAACGGGCGCAGGTCTCACAGAAAGCATTTTAAAGACATTGAGTGATCGTGGCCTCAGCATTAATGATTGCAGAGGACAGGGTTATGATAATGGCGCGAACATGAAGGGGAAACATAAAGGCGTACAGACAAGGATTACGACCTTAAATCCGCTAGCCTTTTTTGTACCATGTGGATGTCATAGTTATAATTTAGTGTTATGTGATGCGGCAAAGTCATCAGTAAAATCCGTTACCCTTTTCGGAATTTTACAAAAAATGTTTAATTTATTCGCAGGATCGGCAAATAGGTGGAAAATTTTGACCGAACATTTGAAAATATACACCCTTAAAAATTTAAGCGATACGCGCTGGGAAGCTCGAATTGAAAGCGTCAAAGCGGTTCGTTATCAGTTATGTGAAATGCATGATGCTTTGATTTCCTTGGCCGATGCTACTAAACAAAGCGATGCTTCGACGTCACACGAAGCGACCACATTGGTAGGACAACTAAAAGATTTTAGCTTTATTGTTTCTCTTATAATATGGTATGATGTGCTTTTTCAAATTAACTTTGTGAGCAAAGCAAGTCAGTCACCTAAAATCAACTTTGTTGACTTTACCCATATGCTTGATAAATGTTGCTCTTATTTGGAAACATACAGACAAACAGGTTTCGAACAAGCTATTGTAACAGCAACTGAATTGGCATCGGCACTTGATACTCAGCCATTGTTTAAACCGCAAACGCGACTAAGACGCATTAAACGTAGACCGGGTGAAGAGGCTCTTGATGAACCAATAACTGACCCAAAACAAAAGTTTGAAGTGGAGTTTTTTAATGCTCTTTTGGACACCGTGGTTATATCTATGAAGGAAAGATTTCAACAAATGCAAGATTTTTCTGCCACATGGAACTTCTTGTTTAACATTAAAAAAAATCAAAATAAAGAACAACTAATGCGACATTGTTCTGTATTGCAAGAAAAACTAACGGCCAACTTTAAATCAGATATTGATGGAGAATTGTTGTGCGATGAAATTTTAGGTCTACAGCACTTTCTTGAAGACAGTCAGGCAACTCCTATCGAAGCATTAAACTTTATAAAAAAGCACAATCTTGTTGAATTATACCCCAATACTTGGATATCGCTGCGTATTCTGCTAACAATTCCGGTGACTGTTGCAAGTGGGGAGCGCAGTTTTTCCAAACTAAAGTTGATAAAAACGTACCTGCGGTCTACAATCTGCCAAACAAGACTTACGAGTTTGGCCTCGCTGTCCATTGAAAATCAAATTGCAGAAAACCTGGATTTTGTCAGTCTAATCAGAGAGTTTGCTGACAAAAAAGCTAGAAAAATAAGGTTTTAGTTATTTCTTCATTTGTTTTTTAAAGAATGAATGGGTGAAATATATCATTAATAATAATAATTAGATGTTTCTATTATATGAAATTCATTAGAACTGTGATATCTACCAAAAAATTTTTTAGCTATAATATGAAATATAAAAGGGCGCCAAATGAAAGACTCGCCCGGGGCGCCTAGGTGGTTAAGGCCGGCCCTGTATATATCATTACCGCCGGAGGAAATTCGGGACAGCTATAGTGTATGAACGAAATGTAAATACTTCAGTACATAACCCGCAATGGGGTTTCAGCATGTCCTTACCAAATATTGACAAACAAAGTGTCGACACAAAAAATCAAAAAAATATTGGTGGGTAGTTTAAAAAATAAAAATTTTAGACAGTATCAAATATTGTATTAGATTTTAAGTATATTTAATTATTTTCTTTTGTTTTAGAATTAAGTTTTTTATTTTGCATTTTCATTTCCTGAAACTAACAATGAAAAAAAGGATATTTAAAACGCTTACGTTTCAAAGGCCTCTTGTGGAAAAAAATTGATGAAATGTGACAAATTTTGAGGTCGATTTGCAAAAAGTGGTTTCATGCCAACGACACGCGGTGTTCCCAAGCGGTCCCCCATCTAAGTACTAACCGCGCCCAACATTGCTTGAGTTCGGTGATCGGACGAGAACCGGTCATGCCATGTGTGTTTATTTGGTATGAATGTATAACAATATTTGTGTTACAATTCTAGCCCTAAACACTGAGCTATTGCCCATTTTTTGTTTTCTTATTCTATCTCTTCTGTCCCTGCCTTGGGGAAACTCAAGAGATATTTTCTATCTTAGTTTTTTTTTCTGTTTTGATCCCTATTTTTGTTTTATAAATAATTATTCTACTTTCATACATTTGATCATCTTTACTAATTTTTGTCAAAAATTGAGTGAAGAATTCTATCTCCTTATATTGGAGTGAGGTTTTTTTTTTGTTGAGTCGTAATCCTAATCCCTATGTATTTTCCTAAAATCTCCTATCTTCTCTTAAATTCTATGTTAGTATTTAATTTTTTATTTTTTTTTCGTTTTGTGACTTCATTATTTCTTAATTTTAACTATATATTTTTTTTAATTTTGATTATACATTTTTGTGTTTTTTTTTGTTCTGTTTTAAAAAATTTTTTTTTTGTTTTTGTTTTTGGTTTGTGTTGAGAAAGCAACTCATACTTAACTCATCTACTCGTGACAATGTTCATTTGGCAACACCTTTGGATTATTCCACAAGGAGAGAATGCAGCCAACTTAACCTTCTTCCTTTGACGTGAATCAAGTGGAGTGGATCGTTCGTCTTTTCGTGCTTTTGCTATTTTAATATTTTACTTTTGTATATATAATAATTGTAACATTGAGTTGAATTGAAATAAATATCAGAACAACAGGTTATGGGCCCAGGATCACGTATCGAAACGATTCTTCTTGGGCAAAGATTAAGAAATTGAACAATAGTGAGGTTAACTACTGTATTCGTGTACCACGTGCCTGAGTATAAAAATGAATACAAGTAATTTTATAAATTCCACGCGAATCGAAGTCTTAAGTAAAGACAATTATGACTCCTGGTGTGTCCAAGCTGAGGCCTTATTAGTCAAAAGTGACGGATGGGGTTACGTCAATGGAACAATTAAAAAACCAACAGATGATGCCAATAAAATAAGTCTATGGGAAATGGCTGACAAAAAGGCCCGTGCAGACATCATTTTATCAATTGCTCCAAATATTGCGAAGCGAGTTGCTAAACTAACAACATCTCGCGAAGTTTGGATAAATCTAAAGGCGACATACGCCTCAATAGGCCCGATAAAAAAGGCTACGCTGCTTCATGCTCTTACGGTATCGAAAATGTCTGAAGAAGACGACATTCATGAACATTTAAACTCATTTTTTGATACAATCTCAAAATTAGAGACCATGCAAATTAATGTTAATAATGAACTAGTAACAACGTTAATACTAAATAGTCTTCCAGACAGTTTTGAAAATTTTGCTGGAAACATAAGGTCCCGTGATGCGTTGCCGAGCCCGGACCAATGTAAGATAAAGATACTGGAAGAATTCGAGCGAAGAAAATCCAAAGCAAAGCGTGACGAACAAGCGATGATTGCAGCCAAAAGATTCTATAACGAAGGTTCTAAACCAAAAAATTCGAACAGTGCAGACAAAGGCAAAGGGAAATATTTTTCGTTTCGATGCAGCAAATGCGGTGAATATGGACATAAAGCAGCCTTTTGTGCAACGCGAAATAATAATACTTCGAAATCGAAACGATATCAGCGTCCACATAGTCAAAGTGAAGGCAATCGTCAAGAGAAGGCGAATTTATTTGAGGAATCATTTCTGGCTATAGGAAGTGAAGGTTTTCGAGTCGACGTATGCAGAGATTCAACCGAATGGTGTCTCGATAGTGGAAGTTCATCCCATTCGTGCAAAGAGAAGTCTAGATTCGAAACTTTAAGCCGAGCTGAAAATATTAAGCTGAATCTGGCGAGTAACTCCTCAACAGCAATACAAGGGAGAGGGAAAGTCCGTCTCCCTGTAACCGACGGACAAAACTTAAGGTCAGTTAATCTTGAAAATACAATTTATGTTCCTGATCTGCGTAAATGAGTAAATCTCATTTCCGTAGGGAAAATTACCAAACAAGGCGATCACGAGGTCATATTTAGGAAGAATGAAGCTACTGTTCAAGATTTGCAAGGTAATATAAAGATGATGGCCGACAGAATTGGAGATCTCTATTATGTGCGTACGTCGTTACCTGAATCTGCTCACGCAGCTGAGACCCGGTCAAATACAAGTGATCTACTGAAATGGCATCAACGAATGGGTCACCTTAACGTCCGTGACCTCAAGGAAATGGTCAAAAGTAATTACGTAACAGGAATAAAGGTAAATGTTAGTGATAAAATGGCACCTTGTGCAACCTGCCTGTAAGGGAAACTCGCTGCCCTACCATTTCCGACGAGAACTTTAAGAAGTGATGAACCATTGGAATTAATATATTCGGACATCTGTGGTCCGATGCGTGTCCAGTCAAATGGAGGGAAGTCCTATTTCGTTACCTTTATAGACGACTATTCGCGATGGACGGAAGTATTTCTATTATCAAAGAAAAGTGAAGTCTTCAATGCGTTTCAGGAATATAGAAAGATCGTCGAAAATAAATTTCAATCGAAGGTGAAAAGTTTTCAATCCGATAATGCTAAGGAGTATGTATCGACCGAGTTTACTCAACATTTGAAGCATAATGGAATTCAGAGAAGGTTGTCTACTCCGCATACGCCTGTACAAAATGGCGTAGCAGAACGAAAGAACCGAACCTTGGTTGAAATGGCTCGATGTCTCATTCTACAGTCCGGTTTGCCACCGTCGTTTTGGGGTGAAGCTATCCTTACAGCAAACTTTATTAGAAATAGATGCCCAACGACAACACTTTTCGGTAGAACCCCGTATGAATACTGGACAAACAGAGTTCCGGACTTAAAATTTCTTAGAACTTTTGGAGAGACAGCTTTTGTACTGAACAAAAATAAAGGAAAGGATAAGCTGGGACCAAAAGCAGAAAAAGCAATTTTCGTGGGGTATGCGGCGGAAGCAAAAGCATACAGATTGTATGTGCCAAAAACGAAGAAAATTTTAATATCAAGAGATGTCGGATTTCTAGGTGAAATTTACCATAAACCACATAAGGAAGACATAATTTCTATCGATACTGAGATTAACAGTCGCAAATTATTACAAAATGATGAAACAGAAGCAGTGACTGACTTGGAAGGAAATGAAACTTTAATTGGTTATTATGACGTGGAATCAGTTTCAGAGTTTAAACGAGGCCGGGGACGTCCAAGAAGAATCAAATCAGGTGTTAGGGGAAGACCACGTAAAGAATTTAATATGGTTCCGACGACATATGTGCGATGTGACCCAATTGCGTCGACACCTGCGGTCGACACCTCCATCAACACCCGAAATTCCGGTGAAACCATCACGAATGTGCAATGCGACCCAATTGCGTCGACACCTCCAACAACACCCGAAATACCGGCGAAACCACCACGAATTGAAAAAATGGAAGATCAAGATAACGATGATGTGTTCTTTGATGTGCCAGAAAACACTGCTGCTTATCTTAATGAAGATGAAGAAAAAATCGAATTCCAATTTAATGCGGAAATTAACTTTAGAAGTGCGACTACTGGTCCAGATCGAGAAGAATGGAAGGAGGCAATCCTGACAGAAGTCAAGAGTCTTATTAAAAATGAAACTTGGGAAGTTGTTAATCCACCAAGTGGAAGAAAAATCATCGGATGTCGATATGTATTGACAAACAAATATTTACCAGATGGTAAACTACAAAGAAGAAAAGCTAGGTTAGTAGCTCAGGGTTTTACACAACAACCTTACATTGATTACACCGGGACGTTTGCGCCAGTGGCCCGATTAACTTCAATTAGACTACTACTGGCCTTAGCAGTAAAATACGACATGATTATTGAACAAATAGACATAACAACTGCTTACTTAAATGGAACTCTCAATGAGCAAATTTATATGAGAAAACCTCCGATGATTGAAGACATACTCGAAGAATTAATAAAAGGAGAACCAAGAAATAGCACACTAGCTATAAAATCCACAAAAATGTTGGAAAAATTTAAACAAGGGAAAGTTTGTTTACTAAATAGTGCTTTGTACGGTCTGAAACAGGCCGGACTTCAATGGAATATTGAAGTAAACTCTGTATTAACAAGAATGGGTCTGACACAGTCAAGAGCAGACCCTTGCGTCTATTTTGCTAGTAAAAATGAAGAATTATTACTCGTATCCGTCTATGTAGATGACTTTCTGATCGTCTCTAAAAATACTAACTGGATAAGATTAGTCAAAAGAGAAATGTCTACGTATTTTGAAGTTAAAGATCTTGGGAAAGCACACTATTGTCTCGGCGTTGAAATTATCCAAAGTCCAGGAGAAATCGCTATAAGACAATCAAGTTACATAAGAGAACTGATCAGAAGGTTCAATTTAGAAGAGGCAAATTCAGTAACAACACCTCTACCTACCGATGCGAAGGCTACCACAACCCTGAAGTCATCAGCTGATTCTAATAAATTGCCATATAGAGAATTAATTGGTAGCCTTATGTACATAGCTTTGGCAACCAGGCCAGATATAGCTTATGCTGTAAGCTTTCTATCTCAGTTCAACCACTCCTACACTAAAGTACATTGGGGACTAGCTAAACGAGTGTTAAGATATCTAATTGGTACTCAAGACGTTGGAATTACGTACAAAAAATCAGATAATCGAATTGAAGGTTATGTTGACGCTGACTGGGGTAGCAACTTACTCGATCGAAAATCATATACTGGGTTTGTGTTTATCCTCAGTAATGGTGCAATAAGCTGGAAGGCACAGAAGCAAAGAACCGTCGCTTTATCCTCCACTGAAGCGGAGTATATAGGAATAACAGAAGCTGTCAAAGCAGCGGTATATTGGTCTAACTTTATGAATGAAATTGGACTACATGAATTGGAACATTCGGTGATCTACAACGACAATCAAGGGGCTAAGCTCTTAGTTGAGAATCCAGTCTTTCATCAGAGAACGAAACACATTGATCTTAGACATCACTTCATAAGAGATACTTTGAGGAGAGGACATATTGAGTTGCGTTACCTTAATACAAATGAGATGATTGCTGACGTATTAACTAAGCCGCTTTCTAGTCAAAAACATCATGTGGTTATCCATGGGATTGGACTTAAACCTATTCCAAGTGAAGTATTCATTGAGAGAAGGTGTTGAGAAAGCAACTCATACTTAACTCATCTACTCGTGACAATGTTCATTTGGCAACACCTTTGGATTATTCCACAAGGAGAGAATGCAGCCAACTTAACCTTCTTCCTTTGACGTGAATCAAGTGGAGTGGATCGTTCGTCTTTTCGTGCTTTTGCTATTTTAATATTTTACTTTTGTATATATAATAATTGTAACATTGGGTTGAATTGAAATAAATATCAGAACAACAGTTTGTAACTATACTAGTCAAAAGTAATAAGGTGAAGAAGGAAAGCAAGCTGAAACTGTGAGCAATTATAAATTATGTACTTTATACTTCATATTTGTGCCAGTGTCCGCGATACGCTTAATGTGAACTCAATTTTTATCGTTGCAACCACCAGTAAAACTTGTCGTCCTGTTCCCTTTTCAAGACTTTTCGGTCGCGATTTGAAAACTGGGTACAATATTTTATGGATGCAAGGGCAAGAGATTCATTGTTATATTGAAACGTTTTATCTGAAATTTTTCTGCTAATGTGGTAGATTATTGGAACGAAATCCGTAGAGAATATATAGCCTTCTCGATCAAGGTATGTGAAAGCTTCAGGTGGAACATTCCCGACGGTGATACATTTCCTATAATAGTCATTCATGGGGTAGAAGGGTCCGAATATGATGCTGTTACTTCTGTTTTCTGCCGATCGTTGTATGTGCTTCCTCGTTTGTCTCAGTATTTGTACATCTATTCGATGTACATTGGCTTCATCGTATATCTCTTTATTTTGGTAGTACTTGACAACCTCATTGATAACTCTAAATCGTTTGTTCAGGCATGTTCTCAGGCATTGTCTTTCAAATATTCTAAGCTTCTCCATGTAATGCGGGCTGATGTTGTACCATATTGGACAACCGTATGTTAAGATAGGTCTAACGATGGCCGTGTATGCAAGAACTTTAACTTTTGGATCTAAATGCTTTGAGAAAAACAGACTTTTGAGTGAACCAAAAGCATTTCGTGCCTTTTTCAATTGATTTTTCACATGGGTACTATATTTCAGTAAGTTATCTATTTCAATACCCAAATATCTTACTTTGTGTACGTTCTTGATCGTTTCTGCTTCATTTTTGATTCCGAAGCTTTTCCAATTTTTTTTAGTATTTCTTGCTTCTTTATGTAGTGCTTGTTTTGTTTCACATTTATCCGTGTTGACATGAATTCCCCAGTTCGAAGTGAATGTTTTGACTATATCAAACATTCCTTGTAGTTTTTTATTTATACTATCTATCTTTTTATCCGAAGTGTATATTATTATATCGTCCGCGAATGCTAAGGTATAACTTTTATTCGTAATCAATTTTTCGATTTTGAGAAGAGGGCTTATGAAAATGGAGAACAGAATGGGCGAGTTAATAGTTCCATGTTGAAGACCGTTTTCTATATTGAAGGTTTTATTATGTATGTGTTTGCCATCAGTGACAACGAATTTTCGACCGTAGATCATACTATAGATGATCTTAATGAGGTGTTTTGGGAAATCGAGTTTAAAAAGTTTGTATAGTAAGCCATCCAACCACACCGTGTCGAATGCTTTCTTCAGGTCAATCAGGCATGCTCCAGTCACTTCATTTTTCTGGAAGTACCATAGAGTGTCTGATACAAATTTATTTATAGCATGAATTGTGCTATGGTGATTCCTAAAACCGAACTGATTTTCGGGGATAATATCCTTTTCATCACAGAAGTTTACAATAGTTTGGTTTAGAACTTTCTCAAAAATTTTACTTATATTGGGTAACAAACTGATACGTCTATAGTTTTCAGGGTTACTACCGTCTTTCTTCGGTTTTTGACGTGAATATGTCTTTAAATTTGCTGCCATACGGGGGCAATCCAAAAAAACTAATGATAAAATCGGGGGATACAGTTTGGCGTTGTAGCTTCGAATCTCTGCACTACATCCGAAATTAAATTATACCACTGGATAGATAAAGGATCAAAGAAATCACTAGGATTAGCAAGATCAGTGGAGCATCGCGCGCGGCGAAGGGGGAAGTGCCGAAAAATGGGGTTATTTTGTACTAAATTTTGCCGATTTTGAATTTCAAGCGTTAGCAGATATTAAACTCTTAATGATACGATCGTTGTTAAAATATT
The DNA here is from genome assembly GCA_963971475.1 of Chrysops caecutiens. Classification (NCBI taxonomy): domain Eukaryota; kingdom Metazoa; phylum Arthropoda; class Insecta; order Diptera; family Tabanidae; genus Chrysops; species Chrysops caecutiens. Next base: position 36,536,567 of record OZ020569.1, read on the forward strand.
CCAACGAGCTTTATAATATTCCAAATATTACGAGCCTGATCTTACTACACCAGTTATGATAGTTGGAGACTTTAATGTTGATCTCTCACAAAACTGTTCATTGCCTGACTTCATGCTCAGCGAGTTCAATTTGTTTTATATTGAAACTTCTCCAACAGCGTTAGGTAATACCTGTATTGAGTTAACGTTTACCAGAAATCTGGATGTATCTTGTATGCCATTTGTGTCGTACTTTTCGTATCACACACCTATAATTAATAAAGTTATATTGTAACAAAATAATGATTTGTTTCCTTGCTTTTGTCCTAAATACATAAATAAAAATATTTTATTCAAGAAATATTACCCGTTACATAAACGTATTCACGTACAACACACGGCCGTGTCCATGACACAGCCACACCCCAGCTTTTTTATAGGGGTTGTTTTCGATGTTTTCCGATTGTCGGAATTTAGACGAAAAGAATAAATTTTCCTGTTTAAGGGCTCTTGGATGGAACTGAAGTTAGGTAATTAATTGATAATATATGTATTGACAAAAATTCAAATTGATAATTAAAAAATAAACCAGTAATATAAACAAAAATTTACTAACTAATAACATTCGAGGGGCGTATGTTCCCAAATATATGGTGGTTGCTAGGAAGGCATATGTTTGTAAGTCGGTGGTGCATAAACTGGTGGTTGATCCGTTGGGATGGTCAATGGTGGTTGATCCATTGGGTGGAATGGAGGTGGTTGATCATATTTTGTTGTGGTTGTTGTGTTGTGGGTGGTTTGTCTGCTGTAAGAACAATTATTTAATTTTAGATAATAACCATAATTAGTTATTGCATACCAGGTTTTATTTCAGTGCTTTCCATTCTTTTGCGTTTGACTGTACGCTTTTTTGTTTTCATGGGCTTAATATTCCCTTTTATTTTTCCAATATTAATGAAATTAAGACAAATTATTGAAGTTGTACCAATAAACAATACTATTTACCATTACTTCATTGAAGTCCCTTGATGCTATCCGTTTCCTAGATTTTTCCCACATAAAATCTATGAATTAAATCAACCATTAGGTGCAGCATTACATTACAAGCAAGGAAATTATTTTTCATTTTAATTATAACAAAACTTACGTAGCGCGGCACTTTGACATATTATGGGAAGTTTGCCTAGACTAAGAACAATCATGTCGAGACCCTTTACTAACGTTGGAGTTGATTTTTGTGGGCCATTCTTCGTTAAAGAAAAATTTAAGAACCGGAACAAGGTTAAAGTTTACGTGGCAGTGTTTGTCTGCTTATCGACGAAGCCGTTACACTTGGAAGTAGTAGGTGATTTGACTTCCGAGAGTTTCATAGCATGTTTGAAAAGATTTATGTCACGCCGAGGGATGTGCGCCAGTATTAACTCGGACAACGGCACGAATTTTGTTGGAGCGAACCGAGAGTTGAACGAGATATACCAAAGTTTATCTTCAGAGAAGAGCAGAGAGAAACTTCAAGGATATTTAGCTCCAAAAGGTATCACCTGGAAATTCAACCCTCCACAGTCGCCGCATTTTGGAGGAATTTGGGAGGCCGCAGTCAAGTCTTTCAAACATCACCTCAGAAGAGTAGTTGGTCCAGAATTGTTCACGTTGGAACAATTCATTACATTGGTCACTCAAATAGAAGGTATCCTTAATTCCCGTCCTTTAACTCCTATGTCTTTTGATCCCAATGATTTACAAGCCTTGACTCCTTCCCATTTTTTAATTGGCGAACAAATTTCGAGTGTTCCGGAAGCTAAATTTACAGATGTTAACCGGCTGTCAATGTTGCAGCACATCCAAAAGGTCAAGAGGGATTTTTGGACGCAATGGGCGATGGACGTAGGAGTACGTGAATGAATTGAACGTTCGCACTAGATGGTCGCGTGGTGCGCATGAAATACAAAACGGTACCATGGTCACTATTCGGGACGACAATTTACCTCCACTGGAATGGCGCCTAGGAAGGGTCACAGAGACGCAGCCTGGACACGATGGGGTCGTACGAACGGTACGGCTAAGAACAGCCGCTGGAGAGCTTCTTCGTGGGGTCAAACGATTAGCACCCTTGCCAATAGATGAGTTAGCCTGTAAGGTTTGTAATACTTGCAACAGTTTAATTTGTATTAAAGTTATAATCTCCCATGTTGGTAAGTCGTTGAGAGCAGAACTCTCAACCCGTGGGAGAATGTTCGGACCAAGGATGTATTTTTTATGAAACACACAATCGGCTTGCACATTTTCACAAAAGAAAAGAAAATGTCCAAGCCATTGTAAAGTGGCCCTTTTTTTGATTTTTGTTTCTGATGCCACTGCCCTTGGTATTTATGTGTTTAAGTGTGGTCCTTTTTTGTATTAAGGGCATTAGAAAGTTTTTCTCATTGCTTTCACATTTCCACAAAAGAAAAGGAAATGTGAAAGCAATTACAACTCCTTTTTTTTTAATTTTAATACGGTTCCAAGGAAATTTATAATGTTGGAATTTGAAGTAAGTCGAAGGACAACTCGTTGCACATTTGCATCATAAATGTGCAACCGAAGAAAGGTCCACACAGGACTAAGAGTCTAGTTTTTGAGGCCAATGGACGAAAGAAAGTCAGTATTCAGTCCAACGCGAAGCGGCACAGTCATTTCTTTAAAAGGTTATTTTGTAACAAAGTTCGCTGTTCGTAAAAGTTAAGTGTTTTATGCTTGTTCCTTAGTCATATTTTTTTGAATGTTTATGTCAGTTTTTTATTAAATAAGTATAATATAAGTATAAAATTATTACTCGTGCTTGTCTTTTTTATAACTGTGAAACTATCTACAGTAGGGGAAACCTTAGTGTAGAACTATCTATAGTGGAAAGATAGTCAAAACAGTTAGTAAATCATGTTCAAATGGGCATTATACATTGTAAATTGTGTTTTTTTTTAGAATGAAGTGTTAGACTACAAGCTGCAGGAATAATCATAGAAATAACAGAAATGGAGTATCCTTTCATAGGTAAGTTTTGTGTTATGATGCAAAATGTTAAATATTTGAAGATGAGTGAATCTAATAGTGGTGTTACTGAAAAAGTGGATGAAGAAGGTTTAAAAGTGAAGTTTACGGAGAAAATTATTAATATGAATAAAGATAAGTGTTCCTTTCATATAAAAAATAAACAGATGTATGAGCAAATTATCTGTGAGGTAGAATCAGCTAAAGTAGATAGAAAGAAAACGTCTCTACAGTATCGCCGTCTTAAACGCTACGATGTTGTGCGTTTTGGGGACGAAAAAAAATTGATTAAGCCATTATCAGATACAAAAAAAAAAGATATCCCCACATTGGAGTGAGTTGCTTTTTCCGTGTGCCTTTGTGCGTTGCTTGCGTGTTGCAAAGCATTGTTGCTGGCGTGTTGCGGAGTGTTGTTGCTGGCGTGTTGTTGCTGGCGTGTTGTTGCCGGCGTGTTGTTGCTGCGTAATGTTGTTGCTTGTTGTTGCCGGCGTGTTGTTGCTGTTGAGTGTTGTTGCTGCGTGTTGCAGGACGTATATGGCTGCGTGTTGCAGGACGTGTATTGTTGTGTGCTGCAGGGCGTGTTGCTCAGAAGTAAGCGTGTTACTATATCGGGGTCACCACTATGGAGAACATGAAAGGAGAAAAATGTGTAATGCTCGTGACCGGGAATCGAACCGCGGACCTGCCGCTTGCCCGGGGGGCCCACTGAGCTATCCCGACCACATTTTCTGTTCCTTTCATGTTCCCATATATTGAGTCGCCATAAAATATGGAAAATGCCATGAGGTTTTTGCCGTTGGGTAATCGTAACGTCTTTCTGATAGTGCGTAAATTTAAAGTTAATAATACTGGATTTTCGAGACACGTGCGGATAAAAAACGCTTTAAACTGTTTAAAAATAGTGCTGTTGACCATGTGGTGCCATTTGCTGGCAAAAAAACTGTATGTGGTGAGAGTTTGAACGTTGAATATCAAACCTTGTGCTATAAGAACTTGATAGAGGAAGCCAATATGGCTAAAAACACAAAGGAAAATAAAGAGAAAAGAAAGATGAATAATAGTGATGCAAATGATATTAATAAACATGGAAATTACATATCCCGTAAAGATCCAAAGGAGGATCGGTGCTCGGATCGAGAATTTTCGGACGGAGACTGTGAAATGGAAGTAGAAAAGAACGAGATGTGCGAGAAGAACAACAGGCGTAGCGTCAATCCTGATACAACTCAACATGGAAACAACTCCAAAGAAAAAAGTTGTGAGTTGGTAACAAAAAATTTTATTGAAAATTCAAAAACAGATGTAACATTTCAGTATGAAAAAACGGACAAAGGACCGTTTGTTGTGCAATTGAGAAGGCAAAATGGTGATAATATCGCAAAGCCCATTTTAGTTTTGGAAATAGCCAGGCTTTTGCACAAGGCTTTTATTAAATATGATGAGCTCAATTCTCTATCTAGGAGAGATTGGGAATTTGTCTTCAACTCTCGTGATGTTGCTAACAGAATACTGTTAAATAAAATTTTGCGAAACTACGCTACGTTCGTGCCCAACTGGATAATGATTAGAAAAAGAATCATTAGAGGAATTCCTATCGATCTGAGTTGATCAGAACAGAACTGAATAATGTTAACCCAGGATTAAACGTTACAGATGTTAGCCGTCTGAAAAGAAGGAAAGCTGCAAATGGTAATATAGAACGGGAGAATACCACCTCAGTACAGATTACTATGCGTATCAAAACAATGCCAAATACCATTAACATGTGGAATACAAGAATGGGGTTGACTCCTTTCATTCCAGCAATTAGGAAATGTTATAAATGTGGCATGGTCATAATAAAATTTACACACAATAAAATTTTGCAAACAAGAGCAAAAGTGCTTCAGATGCGGTAACGATAAACATGGTGAAGAAACTCCTTGTTCATCAAAATGTATTAACTGTAAAGGATTTCATGTTGCTTTGGATGTAAAATGTCCAAAAGTCCAGCAGCTTCACGATATAAATCGTATCGTTGCAGACAAAAATGTCTCTCTTCCTGCAGCGAGAGATATATATTACCAAACCCACAAGGTTCCCGAGATAGTAAATTTCTCCTCGGTTGACACGGTTAACTTTCCAAAATTGACAAATGAACATAGTTCTCCTGTACCTAACCATAGCCGAGGAACACCCTATAGCGATGTTGATAACTGTCATAAATTAGGAACAAAAAGCAACCAATTCCCAAATAACAGGGACTCCAACGCTTATTACCAGTGATGATCCTTAAGCGATTGAAGAAGTTTCTGGTGAAGATTCCAGACGTGGAAAAGCTGATTTCTAGAGCTCTAAGAACAGTCGAGCTGCATTATATGACTAGTGATGGCGAATAAATCCAACTTTATTAAATTCTGTCAATGGAACTGCTGTCCTGTTGAGAAGAAATTACCAGAATTACCACACAGATGTACTAACTTTGACGAGGTTTTGCTTTCGGAAACCTGGCTGATGAACGATGATATTATTTCAATAAAGGGTTTTGATGTCGTGCGGAAAGACAGGGAAGGACGTCCAGGCGGGGAAGTTGCCATCCTGGTCAGAAATAACCTAAAGTATAAAAGGAAAAACGGGTTGTATAATTGTGATATTGAATTATTTATAAAGGGAGGAGTTTTTCTAATTGTATCTTGTTACAGACCTCCAGAACGAGCTATTTTTAGAGACATGTGGGTGCGTTTTCTGAATCAATTCCAGGGGAACTTTTTAGTTACAGGTGATTTCAACGCTCATCACCAATTATGGGGGAATGAGACAAGCAGCACAGAAGGTATTCTACTTTTTAAAGCCATTGAAGAATCTGAGATTGGGTTGTTGAATGGGACTGTTAAAACCTTTTATTCGCGACAGTATCGGTCTGAATATGCTATCGGTTTATCCTTCACTAATTGTAGTTTGCTACCTTTGTTTGAATGAAAACTTGGAAGGGATACATGGGGTAGTGATCACTTTCCAATATTCATTGATTTTGATAAGGAGGTAGAAAAGAGGGTATCCAAACGCGTTCCAAAACGAATATACAATAATCGTACTGATTAGGATATTGATAATAATGAATTTACGTTACGTTGTAATGAACTTGCTCCTGTTATTCCTAATCCAGATATTGACATTCAGGTTAAATATTCAAGTTTTATATCGATAATAGAGGACTGCATAAACACCGCCACACCCAGTAGAGGCCCATCTATGAATTCTGGTTCTAGGAAAAATGTAGTGGAGGTTAATAAGAGCGTTGAATCAGCTATCTTCTGGAACAGTGAGTGCGACCGATTAATAAGATTCCGCACTGCTGCATGTTTTCGTCTTAGGAATTACTCATCTGAAGTAAATTTTCTAAAATACAAGCAGGCAGACGTAGAAGCAAAGTCTGAAATTAATAAAGCTAAAAAACAGTACTTTCACTCTTTCCTTGATAGCATTAACAAATTCACCAGCCCATCTTATATATGGAAGAAGTTGAAAGCCATTAAAAAGAATGGAATTTATCTCAATGTTCTAATGAATTCAATGAAGAGGTTTTAGAAAAAGTCAATAATAGTATTAATACCATCTGTCCTGCTTGGGTGGCTAAAGAGGCTCCGATAATAGATGATATAGAAGATGATTCATTTTTGGACTCACCTTTTACTTTTGAAGAATTAGAGGTTGCAATTAGCAATTCGAGAAGTAAATCTAGTCCGGTGTTAGACGGGATTGATTATTTTTTAATTCAACTTTTGCTAAGAGAAGTTAGGATATTGCTATTGGACTTATATAATCAGATTCTAATTTTGGGGGTTTTTCCAGACGAGTGGAGTCGTTACTCCATCTTCTTCATACCTAAGAATAAAAGTAATAAACTTCGACCAATTTCCTTATCGCCTTGTTGACTAAAAATAATGGAAAAAACGTTAAACTTTAGATTGTCATGGTGGTTAGAAATTCATGGCAAATTGCCAGAAACTCAATCTGGATTTCGTAGGAATAAATCCTGTTTGGGTAATTTAGCTGTATTGAACTCAGAAGTTTTGAGAGCCTTTGACAAAAACCAAAGTGTAGGTGCAATTTTTCTAGACATTCGGAGTGCAAATGATAATGTGCTTCCTGACATACTTGTCAGCAGACTCATTAAACTAGGATTGCCTTGACTAGTCTTAAAATTTGTTTACAATCTTGTCTCAGAAAGGACTCTGTCAATCAAATTTGATTCAATTGATTGTTTTAGAAAAGTTTTCAGTTGTATTCGCTGTATATGTTATCCTTAGATAATTGTATCACAGATTGATGTAGAATCTTGCAGTTTGCCAATGATGTTTGTATATATTCAGTTGATGAAGATCCTAGAGACGCGTTGAATGCTGTATCTGACTCTATGCAGGGTGTTATTCCCTTTTTAAATGACAGCGGTCTTAAGTTAGCCCCAGAAAAGTGTCAACTCGTTGTATTCAGTTCCAAATGTAAAATAGCATCCAAATCTTATAGTATAAGCGTGGATGGATTGAGAGTCTGGTCTTCACAAGTTGTTAAATTCCTGGGAATTTCATTTCCCTGCTCCCTTAAATGGGATCCTCAGGTTCATGCTATAAAGTCAAAGTGTATTAACCCTCTAGCAATTATAAGCTATTTAAGACTGACATGGACAGGCGCTGATTCTCCAACGCTGATTTAATTGTATAAAAATTTAGTTAGATCTCGAATTGAGTACGGAGCATCATTAAACAACCTAAATAAAAATTTAGAGAGTGTCATTAAATCTAATGCTGGTAAGTCAGGTATGATTAAAAAATATAATGGGATATATTAGAACGGGATTAAGAGAAGTCAAGTTTATAAAGACATGAACATGAATAAATAAAATGATTATGATGTAAATTTTGTAAATATGGAGTGATTAATGTTAGAAAATGTGATAAGCATAGTTGTTATAATGAATTATAAAATGTAATAGGATGAATTATAACATGTACTAGAATGAATTATAAAATGTAGAAGAACGAATATAACACGTTGTAATGGAAGAAAGAAGAAAGTGAGAGTGGCAAAAACGCAGCTGAGGATAGCGCGGGGAGTTAACGTAAAGACAACCAAATTTTAAGTTTTTCTTTGCTTACTTTCTTGTTTTCTTTCTGTGAACCTTGGACTAAATTATAATTAGTAAGAATAAGTAATAAATAAGGAACGAAATTCGAAATACTCTAAAATTTGTCTTTATTTTAACAATATCACAAAGCTGCCCACACAATTTTGACTGCATTGTTAACCAAAATGTTCAATTTGATACTTCAAGGTACCGTCGATTTATTCCAAATCATGCAACCCTAGTGGCACTCTTGAATGGATTGCTCAAGAAAGGTGCAAGGTCCTCATGGACAGATGACTGCGAAACAGCTTTTAGACTTTGCAAGGAGAAGCGCACAATAGCCCCAGTCTTGTTCTGCCCAGACTTCGAAAGGCCCTTCAAGATTCAAACGGACGCATCTGACGTAGGGCTTGGCGCGGTGCTTAGCCAAAGTGACGAAACGAGGGAACATGCAGTCTGTTACCTCAGCAGACCCTTATCCAAAGCCGAAAGAAAATACTCCACAACTGAGAAAGAATGCATGGGAGTTCTATGGGCCGTTGAAACACTCCGGCCATACGTCAAGGGAACCAAATTCTCAGTCGTGACTGACCATCGTTCACTCGTGTGGTTGAATAACCTCAAGAATCCCAATTGGAGGTTGGCAAGATGGACAGAATTTGTCTAGGGGTTTAACGTCGACGCCTACTGTGAAGTTTAAGCCGACGGGGTTCTGCACCCACGAGTTGATATAATGCGCCAACTAACGCCCTCTGGCAGCATAACCAGAGTACCAGAGCAGACTAAGTGCATAGCTTAGTTTTCCGGTGCGGGCGAGGCCTATCTAACACCTCTACCTTTCTATGGGTCAGGCACCCGGGCGTAGTCAGACTACGCAACCACTTCGAGAACGCCGAAGCACTTCTCTACCGCATTTGGTATCGAACCACAACCACCACGATACTCCCCAAAGGGGCCGAACCCAATCAGGCAGAAGCTTCTGGGCACGCCTGATCCCGTGGTACAAGTTACAAGAACAAGCACCACTAACCTTTCGAGTCTATGCACTCAGGCAGGCCGCCTTTCAACATGCAGGAGACAAAACAAGCTACATTTAACACAACATGCAACCAACGCCCTCAACCAACACTAATGAATAACAACACAACGCTACTCTCCGAGGCACACGATACCATAGTCAGTACAAACCCAACTCAGATACCAACATTGTCATCAACAACGTTTCGCTGTTCAACTCGCTGGGTATTATTCCATTGAGTTGGCTACTCCGTATGATGACGCCGCTAGTCCCGCCGTAAGACCGAACTACAATCGCAACTCAGATCACAACGTTACATAAACCCCACGAAGCATGCAACATCAAAACTACGATAAACGGAGACGTTGCCGTCTACGCTTAAACACATCACATGCATAACGAGACACACGCAAGAATTGTTCCCTATCGCAGAGGACGCCGCTGACATCGAATTCACCATTTACAACATATATCCCCATACAAGTGTGGAGACGAAACTACAGCCAATCAGACGCCACCAAAAATTACGCGGCAAAACAAGCACCAGAGTATATCGGCTCCTTCACCATACAAGATAAAGTATCCACCGCCACCTTCAAATAAATTGATGAGAATGGCAGAGACGCAGGGGTGTGGAACACTAAAAACCTAAAAATTGACGTACCCTAGGGGATCTCACAAATAAAGACGATAGGGTCAGATATTTGATTGGAATTAGGCATAAGGTATTTTAAACGAATAAGTTTTATTTGATTAGAGTTAGGCATTAGACATTTGAAAGGTTGGTCAGCGCTAGGTGCGATTGAGTTATGTTTGACCGGCTGGTTCGAAGAAGGGCATGAGGAGACGAGACGAGGAGACCGCCCTGAATCGGGCGATACTCTTGTGGTAAGGGGGGCGGGGTGTCACGGGATTGCACGTAGGTTGTACGTTCATGTAGCAAATCCAATCAAGCACAATTTTGATTGATTCCCCGATCCTGACCTGCGTCAATTGAATCAAAGTGATTCCATCCCTGGGGAGGAACGATATGAGAATTAATCGAATGCAAAATTTTTGATTGACGGATCAATCAGAAATTGTGCAAGTGCAATCGCACCTCGACCGAGGAACGAGCGTTATTATCTCAATCGGACAATGGGACCGCTATCTCATCGGTGCCACCCCTTTTTCTGGTCTATTGTGACCCAAATCCCTTACGGTATAATCTGTTCTTCGAAACTCATTGCACAATGCGATGGTAAGTTCGAGGTTGTTGAACTCGGAGAATTTGTGCAACGAGTTTCGAAAATTGAATTTTTAGAGCGCGAACTTGGGAATGTTGACATGTAAAATTTTGGATCCCCGAGTAGCTTCATTACGGTATCTTCCTGGAACGTCCAACTCAAGGTTTAGAGTTGAATGACCGAGGAAGAGATCAAGAACAAAAGGGGATCCTAGTACAAAAGATATGACACGAGCGTTAGGGTTCTCTTTTTTCCTGGCTTGCGAAGCAGACGGTTGAGACGTCGGATATTGGGGCGATGAAATAGTTGGATGGTCAAATGATAGTTGATTGCCGCGGATTTAATTTGGCAGTCCAGTTTCCTTAAAAAAATGTTCTTTGGTTTTGATAAAAGATTGTTGGGTGATAGTCGACTGATACGGACTGAATTTGGCAGTGTAGTTTTCTTAAACAATTATCTTTGCTTGGTGTTCTCCCTCGATCTTTGAGGGAAATGGAACGGACGAACGGTCGAAGGGATAAATGCAGACATTAAGTGCGAAGGATACCAGTCTCATAGAGCGGAATGTGTAAAAAAAAAAGGCGTGTAAATATTGACTATAAATTGGTGAACATTGCAACGTCGAGAGTTAACGCGGGTTTTGCGGACATATGACGTTACTTATTGTCTCGAAGTGAGCTTTAAGTGAAAATAACAAAAAAAAAGCGTGAATATTGACTGTTTATGACTATCGATGAGTATTGAAACATCATAAATAACCGCACGTTGTATAGTTGATTGACGAAGATTGCGACATCGAGAATTTATTGAGAAGATTGAACATCGAGGCGCGAGGGACCAAGAAGCGGCAGGAGAGTCGACCGGAGCAAGTCAAATAGATAAGTAGTAGCATTAAGCGTGAGCGGTGAATTGTATTAGGTTGGATGCATTTTGTACATAGTTTCAAAAGTAGTATCGTGATCGTTAGGAATACTAGAACTAAGCATAGTGAGACTGACGACAGGGTAAAGTAAGAGAAAATTGTACCACAAGATTGAAGATTGTGAATGATTGGTACCGTCATTAAAGTTAGGAACGGCAGTAAATCACAATTATTGTAATTATTTGTCACGGTCGCGATGGACGCGGCAAATCCCGCGCAGGATCCTCCCTCAGAAAACCAGTCGCCCGGAAGTAGGCAACTGCCCGAGCCGAAATCACGTAAAGGTGGAACGATTGCCTATCTCAAGGCGTCCACGAGATGGAAGAATAACATCCAACCTCGAGTGGAACGCACGAGCGACTGGTCGTCTCGATGACCATCAATCAAGGATGGCCATGAGCGAGCAGAGGGGAAAAGACCCCGCCCACTTTGAGTGCCGCAGAGAGCAGGACGGCGGAATCGGCACGCACTCAGGGTCAACGACCGATTTGGAAAATCGTTCATCGACCTACTCCGAGCGTGGGAACCAAATTACTGATCGGAGGTGAACGACCGAGCAATAAGGCCGGGGTTATCGTGTGCGAACGGAGTACGTGACCAAGGGCACGGGCGACCGAAGGCACGCGCGCGGCCAAAAATTGGAGACATGTGCTTGAGGCACACCGTTAGGGGATCAGAGATATAAGGGTTCGACAGCGAAGAATAGGGGCTTTTTTACTTTTGAGATCGTAGAGTGGCAAGTAGCGTTGTGTTGGGGAGGATTAAAAGAAAGGAAAAAGAAAATAAGAGTGAAAAAAGGATCGCGGGACGTGAGAGGCAGGAATTTCGTTTTCGAGGTGATACAAGGGTGGAAATCGAAAGTGCCAAGGAATAGAACCAAACCTTTTGTATCTTTTTTTTGTTTGTAAGAAGAATATTGTAAAGATTGGAAACGTTAAGGTGAGATGTAGGAAAATTTTTTAAAAGTGTTAAAGGATTGCCAAGAAGTAAGGACAATGGTGTGAGAATCGTTAAAAGTCTTTAAAAGATCGGTGACGAATAGCGAAACGGCGCGAGCGATGTTTATGAATATTGGAATTTGAGAATTATTAAGAGTGTTAAAGAATTGCCGAGAAAAAAGGACAATGTTGTGAGAATCATTAAAAATCTTTAAAAGAATTAAAAGAATTGGAATTTGAGAATTATTAAGAGTGTTAAAGAATTGCCAAGAAGTAAGGACAGTGGTGTGAGAATCGTAAAAAATCTTTAAAAAATCGGCGACGAATAGCGAAACGGCGCGAGCGAGGTTGTGAAAGTCAAAGGTGTTTCGGACACGGGTTATGAGCATTTGAACTTAAGAATTATTAAAGATTATTCGAAGATCGCCCGCGGATAGCGAGTAGTGAAGACCATGTGGTGAAAGCGAAGTGTGTCGAGGACAAGATACATCAAAGAATCATGTCAAAGTGAGTTCGTAAATCAATTTGAAAGTGAGAGAAAGTCGAGGGACTGTTGAGGAAGAGGAACGAGAAGATCGGGGGGTTGTTGGAGAAGAGGAGCAGACGGCGGTAGTGTTCAAGCAAGTAGCAGAAGCGACAAACCCCAAGAGCAGCAGGAACAGACGGCTAAATAGAGATAAGTAATAGGTTTAAGGAACATATGTGCAAGTAGAGTAAGATAAGTGAAAGGAATGAGTAGGGCAAGGGCAGGTTAGGTTAAGCAACAATTCTGTAACAATTCAACAATTCTGTAACAACTTGTAAATTGGCACAAACGATAGATAGATGCGGAAGACAGAGATTTAAATTTTTTTTACTGATAACACTTGTCCTGTTGTCATTGTTTTTTTTTTTCTCTTTTCTTTTTTTTTCCTTTTCCTTTTTTTTTTTTTTCTTGTAACGCAATCGCGGGATTTCTCGTTTTGACCGTGAATCGCGTAGGTGACTCGCCTAAAACGAGTGGCGCCCTCCCACGACCCACCTTCGCGGGCAATAGGCCGGGTGAGTCACCAATCTCCGAAGAGATTGGAGGCCCGTCGCGTGTAGCAAGTAAATTTGAACGTGACATATTGCACTGAGACATTTCCACTTCCACTCATTTGGTTGGTTCGTCAGGCACGCCGCGGGGTTCTCGTTTTGACCGCGAATGGTGCCGGGTGACTCGTCCTAAGACGAGTGACCCCCACCCACGACCTTTTCCGAGGGCTATAGGCCGGATGAGTCACCCAACCTCCGAAGGCATTGGACGGTTATGTCGTTGCGGTGAATTTTGAACGTGACACAGCAGAGAACTTTATATATAACTTTTATTTCCTTTATATCCAAAAAGCCTTTGATTCGGTAACACAGGCAAGAATATGGGAAAGCTTGGTAGAGCAAGGAGTCGAGGAATTCTATATAAAAACTATCCAAAGAATATACAGCAATAATACAGGAAGGATCAAATTCGACTCCGTCGGCACTTCTTTCTCTATAAAAAGTGGAGTACGATAAGGAGATCCCCTTTCTCCAATAATATTTATATCAATCCTTGAAAACATCATTAGCAAGATGGATTGGAGCAGATCAGGACTCTGTATAAATGAGACCTATCTATTGTATATCATCTTAGGCTCGCAGACGACCTGGTGCTGCTGTCAGAGACGGCCGGCCAGATGCAGCGCATGGTAGAGGTTCTACACTAAGCCAGTGCAAAGGTGGACTGGATAAACATAACTAAAACCAAGCTAATAACAGCTTGAAGAGACCCATAATAATTAAGGAAGAGCCACTAGAACAAGTAGAATGATACATCTATTTGGGAAAATTAATAACTTTTGACAGAAACAGTGACATATTAGAAATAGAAAGAAGAGTACAATCAACATGGAACAAATATTAGAGCCTAAAGGAAATTTTCGAAAGTAACATGCTAACAGACATCAAAACAAAAGTGATGAAGTCGGGTCTTTTGCCATGTCTGACGTATGGGTGCGAGATCTACAGACCAGAGGTGGACTGCCCGAGTGACATCATGGAGCGGCCCGCTGGGAAGCAGAAGACGGGGGAGACCGCTGACTTGCCGGGAACACGACCTCAGGCGGACAGTCGGCTACAACTGGAGAGACGTAGCGCACGACAGAGACACGTGGGCATCTTTGGAGGAGGCCTTTACCCAATGCGGGGTTCTTGCCTATTAAACTTTATCTAAGAAGATCCATATAGCAAATATGAATATGAATTAACACACCTAACTTTAATTAAAAAATAATTTGCTATCTAATGAAACTGAATATTTACACTGTTATCTTTATCTTTTTATCATGGTAATACTTAAACTTGGTAGAGGCAAGAAAGAATAAGGCTTATTATTATTATACCAATATTCCAAAGCAAATTTTGTCATCTCAGATAACACAGATTTTCCGCAAACAATAAAGATCACTAGAGGGGTGCTACTTAGAGAAACTCTGTCAAAGATAGAGGGATCAGGGGGGTTTCCGCTACACATCTAACTGAGATTATTCTATTAGCCTATGTGGACGACATCGTCCTGTTTGCTAATTCTTATATCAATACGATATCCTGAAGGCGTTTCACGAGTATTGTTTGCTGAACAAGCTAAAGGTAAATATGGACAAAACAAAATTAATATTATTCCAGAAGGGCGGATTCGGGCATAAGAGAGCCTGACCTCCTCTATACTTTGGTTAGGACCGAGTTGACTCTGTGAGCGAGTATGAATGAGCCAGTCAGGACTATTTCGAACTGCTACCCAGAAAATTGTCAGGAAAGCCAAAGCTGCTGTGAGTTCAACCCTCTCGCTCATTCTGTCAATCGGTGCAAACTACTGGGAAGTTTATTGCCAGCTGTTTGACTCATTGGTAAACTCCATCCTCAAGTTCGCCTCCCCACTGTATGCTCTGTCCAATTTGGAAGAGATTGAAAGGGTACAGACCATATCTTAAGAAGTTGCTAAAATTACCAAACTGTACCCCAGGATACGCAGTTTGACTTGAAACTGGCAGAACACACACATCTGTTTAGATCCTCAAACAAACGCTAAACTGGTTAATTAAAGTGCTGAGTATGCGGGAGGACAGATACCCAAGAATATGTCTTATTAAACAGGTTTCCCTTATGCAATCTGATGAAGAAAAAAATAATATAAAATATAATTGGGTACTTCAATTCGGTGAAGCCTTTTTGGAACCGATTAGGGAAACATTGTTTTGGAAAAGTCTGTCTGCAGCTTTCCAATGAGAATGCAAGCAACAACTTTGTGATAGGTACCAGAAGTTTATGCGTTATTCAGACCTAAAGAGATACAGAAATTCTAGTAGTCTCGTCATTTACCCCGAAATAAAACCTGATGAGGGAGCTCAAAAATATTTGAAAATGAATCTACCAATTGATTATATGCAAACTCTAGCCCAAATCAGAGTACTTAACTCAAACTGCCTTCAACATCAAAAAATCTTCAAAATTTGCGTTACGTAATACTTGAAGTCCCCCTATGTCATATTCTTTCCTTGTGCGTAAGAGTCAGAACGTAAGAGAGCGAAACGCGTGTGGATTAACCTACCAGATGTGAGTGTTCCGAGACTCACCCCTGAACTGGAAACTGGCTTGTCAGAGTCAGTAAACAGACGAGATAAAGCAATGAAAGAAACACAAAAATTTTTATGTCTGGCAATAGCACCACTAGGAGTGGCACTGTCAGACTTATTGAAAGAAGAATCGCAAGTAGATAAAGTCACTTTCACCAAATGGCTAGCGGATGCTTCCCAACTGGTATCTTAAGCAATCTATATGACAACAATATCAAGAAGGAAAGTAATTATTCCGGGTTTAAAGAAACCCATCGCAGATTTATAAGAGAAAACCGAGCCAGGTGAATTCCTTTTTGGAGAAGAAATAGGAGAAAAAATAAGAGATCGAAATAAATTGGATATCCAAATTAATAAACTTAATTAAAAACACAGTCACCCTGTGTTTAATCTCCAGAAGAGTTTGTGATAAGAGTTC
Source organism: Chrysops caecutiens (assembly GCA_963971475.1). NCBI lineage: Eukaryota > Metazoa > Arthropoda > Insecta > Diptera > Tabanidae > Chrysops > Chrysops caecutiens. Next base: position 36,552,825 of record OZ020569.1, read on the forward strand.
CTCGAATAATATCATATTTTTTGAAGAGTTTTTGAGGAATAATAAAGACCATAGATACGTTTTCTGGAAAGTGATTTGGTCTTTATATTATGTCAATTGTGGACAATACAGAAAAACTTTAAATAGTTGCACTTTTTGTCAGAGAAACATTTGTGTATTTCACGTGGTCTAGGTCGACACGTCAGCAAAATTGAGAGCGGTTGACATTCTTTTGATAAGAACGAGCCTATTTACAAAATATTTTTGACTCTGGTTCATTCTAATTTGAAAAACTAGAGGGTGCGTTCACTCATTTAAAAAGTTATCAACTCATATTTTCTCCTTCTCGTGTTACATTTATTGTTCCTGTGACAACATCTTTCCATCTTTCTTTCACTTGGAGAAGCGACGCAGATGGGGAGTCTCTCCCTGGGTCTTCCCTGCTAAGGAAGACCTCACTCCCAAACGTAAAATACCAAGAGGAGCTTCTTTCAATTTAACACATGAAAACGAATTCCCTACGATGAAACCCACTTTCTCAGCTAACTCCCCAGTGTACCTTTGTATTAAATCAAAGGTGGAAGGGAAAAAGATGGTAAATTTCAACAGGTGGAAACTAGAATTCAGCCTGAACATAATTACCAAGGATTGGACTAAGGCATCTTTCAATAGGGATGGCGACCTTGCTGTAAGAGTTAAGGACGGTAGATCTGCGGAACGAGTTGTGAATGCAAATAAAATCGGAGAGTACCAAGTAGAAGTCAAGCGTCCTGAATCTCTAAACTGCTGCAAAGGTGTCATATTCTGCCCGGATCTTATTGATATGACCGACGAAGAAATAAAGGAAGGGCTAGCCCTATTCCACCCGGTGAAAGATGTTTACATCGCGAAAAGGATTCCAAGAAATATACACAATGGAACCGCAAACTCAATTCAAACCCCGAAACCTTTTGGATTGATAGTAATTACATTTGACCAATTAGAGCTTCCCCAAAGAACCTATATACCCAACCCGAGGAGATGCAGACTCTGCCAAAAACTAGGGCACACTCTCAAATTCTGTCCAACTGGTACCTTAATCTGCGGGCAATGTGGTCTTCAAAGTCATAACTGCAATGAAACCAAATGTGTCAACTGTAATACAGTAGATCACTGCTCCACGGATACCAAGTGCCCAAAATGGAACATGGCAAAGGAAATGGAGTCCATCATGGCCATTGACAAAAAAACAAAAGCCAGAAAATTGTTTTGTGAACGCTATGGAGACGAACTAAGCTTTATGCGGTTGAAAGACATGAGTCTGGCGGAAAGACTCAAAACTGTAGTCAATAATATTTCAACTAACTCAACAATATCAGAGAACACCAAATCAACGACGTCTAACGACACAACAACAACATCAAGGAAACAACCTCATCGCCAATTGACAAAAAACAAAAAACCGAAAATAAGAAAAAAAATGGTAAGAACTCTAGTAGACTTAAGTTAATTAGCTGGGACGAGAGAAAGGATGATACTTCCTTTTATCTGAAAAACCTCACTAAGGAGGGACGTGCACCGAGCTTAGACCTGCTTAGCTTCCGAAACCATTCTGATAAAGAAAAAAACTTTATAAAAGTAGTCCAGGAAATATTCGAACTTCGCAAAGACGACATAAGAAATACACTAGAAACCAATCCAAAGTGTAAATATATAGAACTAAATTCAAAACAATAACCTTTCGACAATTAGACCCATATTTAACAAAATACCAGACCCAGCACCAGAAAGTACAGTCATTCCAGAGAAAGGATCAGATGTGGATATGGTTGAGGATTGAATTTCAAATCTGAATCATTGTC